>CM038144.1:340163538-341402338 GCA_021437245.1 Aegilops speltoides
CATCTGAAATACGAAAAGGACTAAGGATATGTTTCTCGTATATGGAGGTGACAAAGAGCTCATCGTGGCAGTTACGTTGATGCAAGCTTTGACACGATCCGAGACGATTCTAAATCGCAGACCGGATCGTATTTACACTAAGCGGAGGAGCTGTCGGTTGGTGCGGTTCTAAACAAAGCGTCGTGGCGGGATCTACATGTGAAGCGGAGTACATAGCAGCTTCGAAGCAGCTAATGAAGGAGTGCGGATGAAGGAGTTCATATCCGATCTAGGTGTCATACCTAGTGCATCGGGTCAATGAAAATCTTCGTGACAATCTTTGAGCAATTGCCTTAGCAAAGGAATCCAGATTTCACAAGAGAACCAAGCACATCAAGAGACGCTTCAATTCCATCCGGGACTTAGTCCGTGGGAGACATAGAGATTTGCAAGATACATACGGATCTGAATGTTGCGCACCCGTTGACTAAGCCTCTTCCACGAGCAAAACATGATCAGCACCAAGACTCCATGGGTGTTAGAATCATTACTATGTAATCTAGATTATTGACTCTAGTGCAAGTGGGAGATGAAGGAAATATGCCCTAGAGGCAATAATAAAGTTATTATTTATTTCCTTATTTCATGATAAATGTTTATCATTCATGCTAGAATTGTATTAACCGGAAACATGATACATGTGTGAATGCATAGACAAAACAATATGTCACTAGTATGCCTCTACTAGACTAGCTTGTTAATCAAAGATAGTTATGTTTCCTAACCATGAACAAAGAGTTGTTATTTGATTAACAAGGTCACATCATTAGTAGAATGATCGATTGACATGACCCATTCCATTAGCTTAGCACACGATCGTTTAGTATGTTGCTCTGCTTTTATCCATGACATATACATGTTCCTGTAACTATGAGATTATGCAACTCCGTTTACGGAGGAACACTTTGGTGCTACCAAACGTCACAACGAATGGGTGATTATAAAGGAGTACTACAGGTGTCTCCAAAGGCGATGTTGGGTTGGCGTATTTCGAGATTAGGTTTTGTCACTCCGATTGTCGGAGAGGTATCTCTGGGCCCTCTCGGTAATGCACATCACTGAAGCCTTGCAAGCACTACAACTAATGAGTTAGTTGTGAGATGATGTATTACGGAACGAGTAAAGAGACTTGCCGGTAACGAGATTGAACTAGGTATTGGATACCGACGATCGAATCTCGGGCAAGTAACATACCGATGACAAAGGGAACAACGTATGTTGTTATGCGGTCTGACCGACAAAGATCTTCGTAGAATATGTAGGAACCAATATGGGCATCTAGGTCCCGCTATTGGTTATTGACCGTGAATAGTTCTAGGTCATGTCTACATTGTTCTCGAACCGTAGGGTCCGCACGCTTAAGGTTTCGATGGCGGTTATTATGAGTTTATGTATTTTGATGTACCGAAGAAGTTGGAGTCCGGATGTGATCACGGACATGACGAGGAGTCTCGAAATGGTCGAGACATAAAGATTGATATATTGGAAGCCTATGTTTGGAGTTGAATGGTTCGGTAAAACAGAATTTACTGAGTCAGGAGGTTCTGGAACCCCGGGAGGTAAATGGGCCATAGTGGGCCTTAGTGGAAAGGAGAAAGGGCCAGCCCTAGGTGGCACAGCGCCTCCCCTTCCCTAGTCCTACTAGGACTAGGAAAGGGGCCGCCCCTCTCTCTTTCCCCTCAGGAATCCTATTCCAACTAGGATTGGGGGAATCCTACTCCCAGAGGAGTAGGACTCCTGGCGCCTCCCTTGGCCGGCCGGCCCCCCCCTGCTCCTTTATATCTGAGGCAGGGGGCACCCTAGAACACACAAGTTAGATCTACGGATCGTTCCTTAGCCGTGTCGGTGCCCCCTCCACCATATTCCACCTCGGTTATACTGTCATGAAGCTTAAGCGAAGCCTGCGCGCGTGAAACATCAAGATCGTCCCACGCCATCGTCTTGTGGAACTCTCCTCGACACTCGGCTGGATCGGTCTGAGGGCGTCATCGAGCTGTCGTGTGTCAAGAACTCGGGCGCCGAATAACGGCGCCGGGATCGGTCGGATCGCGAGGAGAACGTACGACTACTTCCTCTACGTTGTGATCGCTTCCGCTTCGGGTCTACAAGGGTATGTGGACAACACTCTCCCCTCTCGTTGCTATTCATCACCATGATCTTGCGTGTGCGTAGGAAAATTTTTGAAATTACTACGTTCCCCAACAGTTTGTAAACATGATTGGGTTTCTTAGGATTGACAAAGCTGGGAGGTTGCTTAACATAAACTTCCTCCTCTATTTCACCATTTAGAAAAGCACTTTTAATATCCATTTGGTACAAGGTGATATCATGATGATTAGCATAGGCAAGTAAGATGCGAATGGACTCAAGTCTAACAACGGGAGCATAAGTCTCGCCATAGTCCATACCTTCGACTTGTGTGTATCCTTGGGCGACGAGACGTGCTTTGTTGCGAACTACTTGTCCATCTTCATCTTGCTTGTTGCGAAACACCCATTTGGTACCGATGATGTTGTGGTTGTTGTCGGGCTTCTCAACCAATGTCCAAACTTGGTTCCTCTCAAAGTTGTGTAGCTCTTCATGCATAGCATTTATCCAATCCGGATCTTCCAATGCTTCTTCAACCTTCATAGGTTCAATGCTAGAGATGAAAGAATAGTTTTCACAAAAGTTAGCTAAACGAGTTTTAGAGCGAGTGATTCTCCCGGTTTGAATATCATTGTAGATTTGCTTGACGGGATGGTCTTTAGCAATTCTTGCTTGAACTCGTGAAAGCTTTTGCTTGGTTCTTGGTTGAACTTCTTCTTCATCTTGTTCTTCTTATTGGCCTTCTTCATTGTTGGCGTTGTCGTTCTGTTGTCGTGGTGGAGAAGAAGATTGTTGACGTTCATCTTGATGCACTTCCTCGTTTTCTTCATCTTGGTGTGTCCCACTTGTGGATGCTTCCGTATCAACTCTTGGTTCACCTTGTTGTGAAGTAGAAGCTTCCACTTGGACGGACGAGGTACTCTCCTTCACCTCCGTTGGACGAACCTTGCCAATAGACAAGTCTTGGATTGCTTCCTAAGGATCTTTGTCTCCTACATCAATTGGCAATTGCTCTACTTGCGAGCCGTTAGATTCATCAAACTTCACATCTACCGTCTCTTCAACCTTTCGGGTGAAATTGTTGTAGACATGGTAAGTGTGAGGGTTTGAGCCATAACCTAGTAGGAAACCTTCATGAGACTTAGGAGCAAATTTAGAACGACGATGCTTCTCAAGAATGTAGCACTTTGAGCCAAATACTCGAAAGTATCCAACTTGGGGTTTGTTACCGGTGAGGAGCTCGTATGCCGTCTTGTCGAGTAGCTTGTGAAGATACAAGTGATTTGTTGCATGACAAGCTGTCTCAACCGCTTCTGCCCAAAAGTGCTTCGGTGTCTTGTATTCATCGAGCATCGTTCTCGCCATTTCGATGAGCGTCCGGTTCTTCCTCTCAACAACTCCATTTTGTTGAGGTGTGTACATAGCAGAGAACTCGTGTGAAATCCCTTCTTCGTCAAGAAAGGTGTCCACATTTGCGTTCTTGAACTCCGTTCCGTTGTCGCTGCGAACCTTCTTGATCTTCACTTCAAATTAATTTTGGGCCTTCCTAGCGAAGTTTTTGAAGATCTTTTGGACCTACGATTTATCATCGAGAAAGAACACCCACATGAATCTTGAAAAATCATCAACTATAACTAGACCAAAAGAATTTCCACCGAGACTCTTGTAAGAGTTGGGACCAAAAAGATCCATGTGAAGTAGCTCGAGTGGCCTCCTTGTGGTCATGATGTTCTTGACGGGATGCCTTCCTCCAACCTGTTTACCTGCTTGACAAGCACTGCAAAGTCTATCCTTATCAAATATGACATCATTAACTCCAAGTGAAAGGATCGATATGGTTGACTAGAGGGGGGGGGTGAATAGGCAACTAACAGTTTTTAAGCTTTTCTTTACCAAATTAAACTTTGCAACAAAATAGGTTGTCTAGATGTGCAACTAAGTGAGCAACCTATATGACGCAATAACAACTAGCACATAAGCAAGCAAGGGATGCAACACAAGTAGGCTTGCAAAAGTAAAGGCACAAAATAACCAAGAGTGGAGCCGGTGGAGACGAGGATGTGTTACCGAAGTTCCTTCCCTTTAAGAGGAAGTACGTCTCCGTTAGAGCGGTGTGGAGGCACAATGCTCCCCAAGAAGCCACTAGGGCCACCGTATTCTCCTCACGCCCTCACACAGTGCGAGATGCCATGATTCCACTATTGGTGCCCTTGAAGGCGGTGACCGATCTTTACAAACAAGGTTGGGGCAATCTCCACAACAATTGGAGGCTCCCAACAACACCACGAAGCTTCACCACAATGGAGTATGGCTTCGAGGTGACCTCAACCGTCTAGGGTGCTCAAACACCCAAGAGTAACAAGATCCGCTAGGGATAAGTGGAGGGAATCAAATATCTTGTGGTGGAAGTGTAGATCGGGCCCTTGTCACCCAATCCCGAGCAAATCAACAAGTTTGATTGGCTAGGGAGAGAGATCAGGCGAAAATGGAGCTTGGAGCAACAATGGAGCTTAGAGGTGGAAGAGGTAGTCAACAAGAGGTAGAAGACACCCCTTATATAGTCGTGGGAAATATCCAACCGTTATCCACATGTTCAGCCAGCGACACGCGCAGTACTACCGCTCGGTAGCGGTACTACCATGAGGTCACATGGTACTACCGTGGCGGCACCACGGTACTTCCACGACAGCGATGAGAGGCTGGGACTTACGACGAGGGGGCGATTACTACGCTTGCGGCGGTACTACGCCCTTGCGGTACTACCGCAAGGCAGAAAGACATCGCTGGGAAGGCGCGGATGAAATATATTACATCCGTGCCTACTTCCGCTGAAAATGAGGTGGTACAAAATCCGACGCGGTACTACCGCTCGCGGTATGATACTACCGTGGCGGTAGCGGATGTAAAAATTACATCGCGCCTACTCTGATAAGGACGCTGCGGTACTAGGTAGGAGGGCCACGGTACTACAGCTCTGGGAGCGGTACTACCGTGGGCCCCAGCAGTACTACCGCTGGACGAGCGGTACTACCGTGGGTGGCACGGATGTAAAATTACATCCGCCCTACTACCGCACCGAGCGGCACTAGGCACAGGGCAGCGGTACTCTGCTCTAGAGGAGCGGTACTACCGTGGCAAGCAGCAGTACTACCGCTTGTACTTGCGGTACTACCGCAAGTACAGCAGTAGTCGTCAGATTTCCGCACAACCAAGATAACGAAGAGAAGCTCCAAAGAGCAGGGAAAGGTAGGACAAGTGTACGTGTTGATTCCACCCAAACCTTTCCGACGCGGACCCCCTCTTAATAGTACGGCTCTCCTACGTCTCAAATCCACCAAAGAGAAACGTAGAACAACGCCGACTTCAATAGTCTCCGAGGGGCACCGAATCGTCTCGTGCCTAGTGATGAAGTATCTGAGAAACTCAAGGCACACGATTAGTCCGCAAAAGCATTGTCATCAATCACCAAAACACCTAAGGGATAAATATGCCCTTACACCAAGGATATGATTTCCCTTAATAAGCTTGTCAAGGTTTCGCACACCAACATGACCTAATCGTCTATGCCATAACCAACCTTTTGAGGATTTAGCAATGAAGCTAGTTTTAGGTTGAGCCTTTTTAGTGAAATCAACAATGTATAGATCACCTCTACGCACACCGGTAAAGACCATTTTATGATTGTCTCGACGAAACACTTGGCAATCAACTTCAGTAAATAAGACATTGAAACCGAAATCAGCAAGTCTAGATACTGAAAGTAAGTTGTATCCAAGAGATTCAACGAGCATGACGTTTTGTATGGAGCTATCATGTGATATGGCCACCTTACCGAGGCCAATCACCTTACCCTTTGAGTTGTCACCGAAAGTGACATACTTTCGAGGACTATCATTTTCAGCAAGCTGACGAAACATGTCTTTATCTCCGGTCATGTGATTGGTACATCCACTATCAAGAACCCATTCCTTTCCGCCTGACATATATCCCCGAAGATTTGCCATAAGACCAAAATGTCTCATTGCATCATCAAGATCGAAGTCACTATCATCATCCTCATCATAGTATCCATGTTCAACATTGTCATGTGGTGGATCAAATCCTAGAGAGAGTGATTCGTTAGAGTGAGTTTGACAATGATCTTGCTTATGAATTTTATAGCTTCGGAAATAATATCACTAATAATTCCAACATCTCCTTTTGCATGCATAAGGTTTGTAAGCTCAAATAGACGATCACCAAACATAGAATCACTAGTATTCATCTTACTCAAAGCAATGGACTTATGGAGAATTTCATCTAGATTTTTCAAGGAATAATTCGGAAAGCGTTCCTCAAGAAATTTCCATATAGTATAGGCACACTTAAGAGTAGGCAAACATCCAATCAAGTTTCTAGGCAATCCTCTAATGATAAGTTCGGCAGTTCTAAGATTCCCAATCATATCAACTGACTCATCAAGAGTAGGATGCATAGGATTGAAAATTACAAGCATCTCATTTTTCCACTCATGAAAATACTCTCCATCAAGAATAGGCATTCTATGTCTAAGACTCCCCAAAGTAGACTCATCCATCTTCCTCCAATGGTGATTAAACCAAGGCAATGGAGACCAATGCTCTGATACCACTTGTAGGACCTTGAGAAGAGGTGTCTAAAGGGGGGTGATTAGACACTAAGTACCAAAGTTGCAGTTTTTAAGTTCTTTAAGTTTAAGTGGAGTTTAGGCACAAGTTCAACATTCACAATACATAACAAGCAAGTATGCAAAGAGTTTATGAGCAGCAGAAAGTAAAGCATGCAACTTGCAATAATGTAAAGGGAAGGGTTTTGGAGGATTCAAACGCAATTGGAGACACGGATGTTTTTGGCGTGGTTTCGATAGGTGGTGCTATCGTACATCCACGTTGATGGAGACTTCAACCCACGAAGGGTAGCAGTTCTTGAGTCCACGGAGGCTCCACCCACGAAGGGTCCACGAAGAAGCAACCTTGTCTATCCCACCATGGCCGTCGCCCACGAAGGACTTGCCTCACTAGCGGTAGATCTTCACGAAGTAGGCGATCTCCTTGCCCTTACAAACTCCTTGGTTCAACTCCACAATCTTGTCGGAGGCTCCCAAGTGACACCTAGCCAATCTAGGAGACACCACTCTCCAAGAAGTAACAAATGGTGCATTGATGATGAACTCATTGCTCTTGTGCTTCAAATGATAGTCTCCCCAACACTCAACTCTCTCTCATGGGATTTGGATCTGGTGGAAAGAAGATTTGAGTGGAAAGCAACTTGGGGAAGGCTAGAGATCAAGATTCATATGGTAGGAATGGAATGTCTTGGCCTCAACACATGAGTAGGTAGTTCTCTCTCGAGAAAATGTATCTTTGGAAGTGTAGGTTCACCGATGGCTCTCTCCACGAATGAAGAGGAGGTGGAGGGGTATATATAGCCTCCACACAAAATCTAACCGTTACACACAATTTACCAAACTCGGTGGGACCGATTCAATAGACTCGGTCGGACCAATTTAGTAAACCTAGTGACCGTTAGGATTCTCGGTGGGACCGACATGCAACTCCGTAAGACCGATTTGGTTAGGGTTAGGGCATAACGTAATCTCGGTAAGACCGATTACACAAACTCGGCTGGACCGATTTTGGTACTTAGCTAACCAGAGAGTTGGTCAGGCAAACTCGGTTGGACCGATTACACAAACTCGGTGGGACCGATTTTGGTAATGAGTCAACCAGGAAGTTTGCATTGTAATCTCGGTAGTACCGATTGCTCAAACTCGGTGAGACCAATTTTGGTAATGGACATACACAGAGAGATTACAATCCCATCTCGGTGAGACCGAGATCCCTATCGGTAGGACCGATTTGCCTAGGGTTTGTGGCAGTGGCTATGACATTAGAACTCGGTGGCGCCGGATAGAAAGAATCGGTGTGACCGATTTTGGCTTTAGGTTTAGGTCATTTGTGGATGTGATAAAGTAGTTGAGGGTTTTGGAGCATATCACTAAGCACTGTGGAGCAAGAAACTCATTAAGCAACACCTCATCCCTCCTTGATAGTATTGGCTTTTCGTACAGACTCAATGTGATCTTGGATCACTAAAATGTAAAATGAAGAGTCTTGAGCTTGAAGCTTGAGCCAATCCTTTGTCCTTAGCATCTAGAAGGAGTTCCCACATCCTTTAGTCCATGCCACTCCATTGTTGAACTTATCTGAAACATACTAGATAAAAGTGTTAGTCCAACAAGAGATATGTTGACATTAATTACCAAAACCACCTAGGGAGCACTTGTGCTTTCACTTCGGTGTGAGGCTACCATCGCTGCGGAATAACAGGGGGTGTGGGTGAGTGGAGGGATGGCCTGGCCAGCGGTGGGAGTAGTAGGGGGCGATGAGGCCTCCGTGGCGTCTGACCGGCCATGGGAGGCGGGAGCAGCGGCACGACCGCCTTAGCTTTGCTTTGGTGCCGGAGCAAGAAGACCAGAGGTTGAAGAAGCACTACGGTCGTTGGATGGACATCGTACGGTCACTGGAACTAGAATCGTTCATATTGACTAAGTTGACAAAGCCCTCCGTCCCCGTCAACTTAGTAGGCCCACAAGTCAGCATCCCACTATGATGGGTCCCATTTAGCATGGGGAGTTTTTTTTTGTGCGTAATAAGGAGGCACTTCCTTGCATGCGAAGATATAGCTGGTGGGTCCGACGTGTCAGCGGGGGGAACGTTTTTTCGCGAAATGCAGAGGCCCTTCCGTTGGGTCCCAGATGTCAGCAGGAGGAATCATTATTTTGCACGTAATAAGGAGGCATTTCCTTGTGTGCGGCCCTGGACCCAGCTGTCAGCCTCTCCATGTACAGTCCACGTCCGATGGAAGTTGTTCCTTGACCACGTTGACCACGCCGTGCCGAGAGCACCAGGGCCGTGGACGACGACGAGGCCTAGGAAGGGGACGACGCGGAGCCGGGGAAGACGCGGCAATGGATGCCCACGTGGAGAGGAGTACGAGTGTTCACTGGTTCGGCTGCGGTGTGAGGCTGTCGTCGCCGGGCCTGGCTAGCGGTGGGAGTAGTAGGTGGCGGTGAGGCCTCAACGGCAGCACAGCCGGCCACTGGAGGCAGGAGCAGGCGGTCTCGCCGGTGCTAGTTTGGGCGGCTGGTGCAAGAAGAGCAGCGATTGAAGAAGAAGCAGGACAGTTCGATTCAAATCCAACGGTTACTGCTGCTAGAATCATTTGTTGACTAAGTTGACAAGCCCTGCGTACGCGTCAACTTAGTAGGCCCACAGGTCAGCCTCCCAACCGTGCGCCCGGATGTCGATGGGAGGAATCATTTTTTCACGTAATAAGGAGGCAGTTGATTGCGTGCGGCCAGGCCAGCAGAGGGAGTAGGGTGGGCCGGTGAAGCCCGCGCGGCATCATAGCGGGCCACAAGAGGAGGGAGTAGGCAGTCCCGCCGGTGATAGTTTAGGCGGCTGGAGCAGGAAGATCAGAGATTGAAGAAGCACGTCGGCCGTTGGATGGACATCCAATAGTCACTACTGCTAAAATCATGTGTTGACTAACAAAGCCTTGCATAAACAATTCAGCCTCGAAATTTATGGTGTGTACAGCCCATTTGCTATTATTTTTATAATTTGTACTCATTTTCTAATTCATGTGGAATTTATTGCATCCCATTTTCCATTTTTAAAATTGCTGCCCATTTTCTAGTCAGTACCAGGGTTAAAAAATTTAACTAAATATGTGCGAAATTATGAAAATTCGCAAATTTTTGCTGGGGAACAAAATATCTTAATCCAAAAATTAGTAGTCATACTAAAACAAATTTAAAAATAAATTAGTACTATGTCATGTTAAATCCAATGAAATACTCCCTCTGTCCCAAAATTCTTGTCTTAGATTTGTCTAAATACGGATGTATCAAGTCACGTTTTGGTATTAGATACATCCGTATCTAGACTAATCTAAGACTAGAATTTTGGGACAGAGGGAGTATAAAATACCAGTGAAGAACAAAAACAAAAAAAGAAACTCATATTTCATTTGCTATAATTTTTTTGGAATTTTCAACCCCTTCAATATTACTTTTAACAGACACTGACCATACTCTTTGGCCAGGCCAGAATGCATCCCTCCTCGTCTTGAAAGATTTGCAGCCCAGTAAGTTAGAGAAAACAAATAGGCCTAGCTTGGGTATTCTTCAAATAGAAATAATGGGCTACCTATTTTCCCAAAGAAAAAACTGTTGGGTTGGTCATGTTGTTAGACGGGCGACAGAGACCGCACAACCCATTTATAGCCCGCTCCTCCGAATTACTACTCAAAAAAAGTTGTGCAATTCGGTCGTTAATTGACTATACGTTGAAAATGATGTGGGTCCCAGATATCAGCAGGGTGGATTAGAGTAAAAAAATGAGGGGTGCACCTGAGTAGTAAAAGAGGCGCTTGCTTGTGTTCAGGAGTGGACCTGGTGGGTCTGTACTGTCATACTCACAACTACAGTCCTCTCCCGATTCACTATGTTGACAAGGACCGTTTAAAAAAAAACTATGTTGATAGGGCTGGATGGCGGCGCCGCGGCGAGCGCACCAAGGGGAGGATAAAGTGATGTCGCCAATGTGCTGGGCTGGGTTGGATATTCTTATTGAAAAATAAAAATGGACAGGAACTATTTACGACGTTGACTATGATTTGCATGGGTCCGCTGGTTGCATGAAGAAAATGCTGGGAGAAAGAAGACTGGTCGCTATCTTTTCCTAAGAATAATATCGACTGAATGTAATGACACTATCATAGGAAATAATATCCTCCTGTTAAATCGTGAATTTAAAGAACTGGTGCATGAGCATTTAGCTTTATTTATTTACTTACTTATTTATGTTTAGGGGACCATGAGCATGTACCTGGGCCGGATTCATGTGAGAGCCTCCCTTCCAGTTAATTATGGGTTCCTCTATTGGGCCTTCATCAGTGGGCTGCATGTTATCAACAAGTGAAAAATGTGTTCCGTACGAAAAATAGTATGCGCTACATACGGTACGGGGCACTAAAGGATCAGACCGTGCAACGAATTCCAAAATATTGTGTTTGTTGTTCTAACAACACATTTATTCAACTAGCGGACGAAATATACTACTGATTGTACACTGAAAACAGCAGCAGCAATAACTAGGGCTGGGGGTGCAACAGAAGCAGTAAGCAGGCCAGAAGAGTAGAGACGCAGCTCTCTTTCCAAACCAAACATCAACCATCATTACAAAAGGGCTACAAAAAGAACAAGTGCATGCATCAAACTAAATAAAGATCCTACTACACCAAGTGTGCGCATCTAACTAAGCGGCTCGGTTAGGCGTTACTATTTATTAAGCTGTGGAGATTGGTGGCGGCTTGAACGGATGGGTGCTGACGGAAACTCCAGCCAGCAGGTCGAAGTCTTATACTTGCGACCCCCTCTCCTACTTTGGGCCGCAGAGCGTGGCGGTACATATCAGGGTATGGTGCATGCAGAGACGCATGGTTCGCTGTGTACACACAGTTTTGCCTGATGAACGAAACTGTGCTGCCATCATGATCCTTGCCGTTGGTTATCTCCTGGTTAATTTGATAATCCAGTCCGACAAACAGAGAGCGTGTACCAAGGCTTACCAGCCTCCAGCCAAAAATTCTTGAAGGCCCAGAGAAGCCGGGATCCTGCTCAAAGACCTTGCAGTGACTGTGATTGTATTCCACGAAACAACACGTCCGGTACGTGCGAGTGATAATCAATCATTCACCGTCGTCTGATTGAGCCAGGAACCACCTGCAACTGCCATGCCGCATTTCTTTGAAAGGTTCTGGTATTAGGAAGGGTAGGGACACCATGTGGCCTACAACATCATATCAAGTTGGAGTGAAATAAAAAAGGGCTCTTAATGTAGTCAATCTTAAGAACAACATGTTATGAGCATGAATATTTTTTCAATAAATGTTGACAGTAATATAAGCAAGCCATCATGATATCATTGGAAAGTAACATACTGTTGTAACAGCCGTTTGTAGCGATGACTGGAGTCGGCCAGCAATACGTCCAGCCATAGAAGGAGTCGACAGCGTAAATGAAGCCCTTGTGTTCAACGGCATCAGAGAGCCATGGAGGATGTATGATCCTGCGATGGACATGCAGATTTATCCACTTACCGCAGTGACCTGTCAGATAGGCGAGACCGCGGTTGAAAAACGCAATTAGCCTGAAGTCTTTATAATTCGCAGATCTTGTGGGCACTTGGCAGATTACAACCTTGAGCAAATCAAACTTGGTATCATGTTGGCTACTATAAGATTTCGTGTGTTCTAGGCCGCGGTGCCAAAGCAGTGCAGTGTTAATCGAGGAAGGGGGATCAATCGCCGGGTGTAGACCTCCACGAGCATCCAGTTGCCGCGACCGTCGACGAGCACCATCCAAGACGTGTTCATGCCAACCCAGTACATACTGTTAATGTGGTTGAGGGTGACGGGGATCATATCGCAGACAAGAGGGTTGATACTCGCCACTCTACGATCGTTATGTTGCGTGACACACCGTTTTTGAAGATCAGGCGGCATCAACAAGCAAGGAGCTGGCTTAAAAAGCTCCAGCCTGAGGGCTTTGAGTAAACGGTACAGCCTCGACGAGCACGCGGCGAGCGGCATGGTACTGAGATTGTCCACACGCAAAACAATGAGCTTGATTACCTCTGTGGGGAGCGAATTCCAGCCACTCTTTCAGTAGACGCTGCTCGGTTCTGCCATTGTTAGTGCTTGGATTTCGGACGAGGGGGGAGGCGCCTTAGTGGGGATGGAAGATTGTACGAGATTATGTGCGGACAAAGATGGAGAAGCGAATATGTGCTGTGGGAAGTGGACAGGTGATGATGACTACAGCACACCGCTTGACATACGAGACACATACCAACAGCGTAGGGTCATATCGATGCCAGACAACTTGCTTGAGTGATCACAGTACTGGTACTCCCTACAATACCTACTTGTAGGACCTTGAAGTATGTCTAGAGGGGGGGGTGATTAGACTACTTGACCAGTAAAAACTTAACCTTTTCCCAATTTTAGAGTTTGGCAATTTTTAGCTATTTTAGGACAAGTCAAGCAATCATCACACAATTCAAGCAAAGCATGCAAAGAGTATATAGGCAGCGGAAATTGAAAGCATGCAACTTGCAAGAAAGTAAAGGGAAGGTTTGGAGGATTCAAACGCAATTGGAGACACGGATGTTTTTGGCGTGGTTCCGATAGGTGGTGCTATCGTACATCCACGTTGATGGAGACTTCAACCCACGAAGGGTAACGGCTGCTCGAGTCCATGGAGGGCTCCACCCACGAAGGGTCCACGAAGAAGCAACCTTGTCTATCCCACCATGGCCGTCGCCCATGAAGGACTTGCCTCACTAGCGGTAGATCTTCACAAGTAGGCGATCTCCTTGCCCTTACAAACTCCTTGGTTCAACTCCACAATCTTGTCAGAGGCTCCCAAGTGACACCTAGCCAATCTAGGAGAGACCACTCTCCAAGAAGTAACAAATGGTGTTTGATGATGAACTCCGTGCTCTTGTGCTTCAAATGATAGTCTCCCCAACACTCAACTCTCTCTCATAGGTTTTGGATCTGGTGGAAAGAAGATTTGAGTGGAAAGCAACTTGGGAAGGCTAGAGATCAAGATTCATATGGTAGGAATGGAATATCTTGGCCTCAACACATGAATAGGTGGTTCTCTCTCAGAAATGGTAAGTTGGAAGTGTAGGTTCGTTCTGATGGCTCTCTCCACGAATGAAGAGGAGGTGGAGGGGTATATAGCCTCCACACAAAATCTAACCGTTACACACAATTTACCAAACTCGGTGGGACCGAATCGTTAAACTCGGTCGGACCGATTTAGTAAACCTAGTGACCGTTTGTGTTTTTCGGTGGGACTGACATGCATCTCGGTGAGACTGATTCGGTTAGGGTTAGGGCATAACGTAATCTCGGTAAGACCGATTACACAAACTCGGTGAGACCGATTTGGTAATAAGCTTTCGAGAGAGTTGGTCAGGTAAACTCGGTGGGACCGATTTGCTCTTTTCGGTGAGACCAAAATGTTACAAAAAGGAAACAGAGAGTTTACATTGCAATCTTGGTGGGACCAATCGCTCACTTCAGTTAGACCGAAACGTTACGAAGGGAAACAGAGAGATTACAACCCCATCTCGGTGAGACCGAGATCCCTATCGGTAAGACCGATTTGCTTAGGGTTTGTGGCAGTGGCTATGACTTTTGGAATCGGTGGCGCCGAATAGGAAGAATCGGTGTGACCGATTTTGGCTTTGGGTTTAGGTCATTTGTGGATGTGGGAAAGTAGTTGAGGGTTTTGGAGCATATCACTAAGCACATGAAGCAAGAGGCTCATTAAGCAACACCTCATCCCTCCTTGATAGTATTGGCTTTTCCTATAGACTCAATGTGATCTTGGATCACTAAAATGTAAAATGAAGAGTCTTGAACTTTTGAGCTTGAGCCAATCCTTTGTCCTTAGTATTTTGAGGGATCCACTTTCATCATCCATGCCATGCCATTCATTGAGCTTTCCTGAAATAATAGTCTTGGAATAGCATTAGCTCAATGAGCTATATGTTGTTATGAATTACCAAAACCACCTAGGGATAGTTGCACTTTCAATCTCCCCCTTTTTGGTAATTGATGACAACATATCGATCAAAGCTTCGACAAATGATAATAAGATTGAATAACATGGTCGCTTTGAGAAGTATGTGATAAGCAAGAGCTCCCCCTAAATTTGTGCATGGGTTAAGATTTGCTTTGGACTGCAAATGCACAATGAATTAGGCTCATGGGTTACTCTTCCATGTCACATACATCTTGGTGGAGCGCTCAAAATAATAAACAATGAATACATGCACTCATCACCAAGCATAGTGAATGATCACATAAGATAGATAGGAAAATATCATCAAACATGCATAAGTGTAGCTTATGATCAAACACATGATCATCAATGTCTCACAAGCATAGTATCTCATCCAAAAGCAAAAAAGTTTAAAAACCACCGAATAAAGCAAGAGAGAACAAAAGCAACACACTCTCTCTCTCTCTCGAAGCCTATGATTTATACATTTTTCTCCCCCTTTGGCAACAAGTTACCAAAAAGTTCATAGAAAATGCATAGTGCTAGATCGACTCTCAGGCTTGATCTTCTGGTGGTGGTGTCCTGCTAACTCCTTGGACGAAGGCTTGAGTTGAAGAAGAGGGTCTTTGGAGTGGATCTTTGGAGCTGGTTGCCTTTAGGCTGTAGGGCGTGGCTGGTCTTTGAAGTTGTTGCTCTAGTGTCATCCTTGCACTGCAAGCTGACCTCTGGGCTCTGGGTACTCTGCAAACACATTGGTGGTAGTCTTGCCTGTCTCTCCTGCATATCATCCTGCAGCTGCTCTACAACCGGCCGAATCTCGATTACTTTAACATCATGGTCATGGAATTTGAGTTCCATGATTCTCTCAAAACTCTCCGATTACGAGTGAGGTGGCAGTCCTTTCTCAATCCTCGGTGTAGATGCTATCAAGTAACCAAGCTGCTCCTGTTTGGTTTTCAAGAAATATTCAGATGCCTCCTCTTGAGTTGGCATCTTGGCAGCCTTCTCCTTCTTTGCCTTCTCCTTCTTCTCCTGAGCTTGAACTGATTGTGGATCTTTCTCATTCATGACAACCTCATTGTCCTCAAAGTCTGGATAAAGTGGAAAATGTTCCTTATCCAACTGATATTTCCATGTGCCCATCCTTGAGTTAACCAACTCCTGAATTTGAGGTGCATATCCACAGCTCCTCTTCTGATCTGCTGCAGTCCTCTTGATTGTTTCAATCATTAGGCTCATGACTTTGAACTTCTGTGGCACATCAAACACATGCAACATGTTGATGGCATGTCCTCTGATCATGTTATGGTCACCAGACTTGGGCAACAAAGTGTGCCTCAGAATCCAATTGATGGTTGGCAACCCTGATAGCAGAAAGTGAACTGATCCAAACTTGTGAGTCTCTCTGCCTTATGTCAGGATCTCCTTGTACATGTGAGCCATTGAATTGTGATCCATCTTCTTCTTTGCATAAATGTCCAGGTCATCCTCATTTTCCTTGGGGGCATTTATCGACTTGCCCATTCTTCAACAAAGGATTGGTACCTTGTACCTTGGACATCAAACAATTCTACCATCTGGGTAAAAATGTGCTGTGGAGTAGAACTGCATGATAAGCTCATCATTCCAGTTGGTGAACTTCTGTCTAACAAAATCAGCAACTCCACAAGCAACAAAGCTTTCTTGCACTCCTAGTGCTGCTCATTGTCCTTGATGTAGGTCCAGTCGACCCACCTCATGTCACAGACTATAGGCTACTTGTCCAACAGAATTGTTTCATAAAAGTCCTGTTGTTCCTTTGTGTGGAACCTGTAGTCAACAGCAGTTCTTCTTCTTGAAGCATATGGATCTTCCATCCTCCACAGTCCCAGCCCTGAATCCTTCCTGATTCTCATGTCCTTAGCCACAGGATGGGCATCATTGTGGTCTGCTATCTTGGGCTTGAGCTTTCTTAGGACCTGTCCTTCTTCATCCTCATCTTCAGCAACATTGGGCACTGGGGCCTTGTTCTTCTCAGCAGCTGGAATACTCCTAGTATTCCTCTTTAGAACTTGCTTGGCCTTGGAGGCAGCTTTGGGTGCTTCCTTGGGCTTGGATGTTGCAGCCCCTGATCTGATTGCATCTCCCATGAGCTTGGGTGCCTTAGGTGCTGGTGCAGCATCCTCTTCCTCTTCCTCAGAATCTCTTCTCATAGAGGGCTTTCCAAGGACCTTGGCAGTTGTGGTTCTTGCTATCTTCTTTTTCTTGTCCTGATCACCATCATCCTCTGATTCAATTGTGAACTTCATAGTTTCACCAGTGGGGACTTTCTAAGGTTTGGAAGAAGTGACTTTCTTCTCAGGTGCTTCTTTGGGTTGAGCCTGAGCTGGCACTTGAGTGGACTTTCTGGCCTTTGGCATTGGTGTCCTCTTGGCAGGAACCTTCTTCTTCAGACCTGGCTTAGTGCTATGTGCAGAGCCATATTCTTTCTTGAGCACCACTTTCTTGGAAGTAGCCTCATCTTCCTCAGCTTTGTAGTCTTCATCCTCTGAGTCTGAGGTTCTTTTCCTACTTTGCCTAGTAGCAGCCTTAGGCAAATTGCTAGGAGTACTTCTGCTCCCTTCATCTGTAGTTGAGGGACTAGTGCCCTCACTCAAGTCCAACTGCTCTCTTGACTGTTACAGGCTGTCACTCGATCGACATCTTGCAAAAGCTATTGTTGACCACAGTGAAGAGTTATAGATGAGATAGAATAGATGAGCATCACAAAATGCAGAGACTTTTGCAAAAGAATGATTCGAAAGTTCAATTTAGTTAGAAAGCATTTCGGATCAACCGATTTTCAAACTCGGTGATACCAAAGCAGTTTTGGAACCTAAATTGATGATCTTGGTTGGACCGAGTCACAGTTCGGTGGCACCGAGACTACTAGGGTTTCACAGAATCCTCAAATCGGCCGCACCGATTAGTAATTCTCAGTCAGACCGAGAGTCACTAGTGCAATGGCATAAGACAAATTGGTGAGACCAAGTTTTTCAACTCGGTGGGTCCAAGATGGTTTCGACAGAAACCTAACCCTAAAAATTTAAATCTCATCTAATCTATGGATTACTTAGGCTGGATAGAAGAGTTTCAATCGTGGCAAGATTCAATAAAAATACAATGTGCTTGGAATCAGACGTGGATAGCACAAAGATCAAGTCCATCCCTAACTTGGCGGTGGACTTGCTACGGCGACAACGGTGGGGACGAAATCCGTTGACGGCGGCGGAGACCAGCGACAGGAGGCTGCTGGCGACGAGGAGACGATCCGAAGACCTCCGATGGCAGAGCAAGCTATTGCGCGGGCGAAGGGTTTCGGAGAAATTTCCAAAATGTTGCCCGTGGCTACGTATAGCCCGACCCTGTTGGTGTGACCGAGTGGAACAACTCGGTGGCACCGAGATGCATAACTGTGTTCAGTTACAGCAAATCGGTGAGACCGAGAAGTTCAAATCAGTTTCATCGAGATTGAAAACTCAGATCAACTTGGTGATCTTGATAGGACCGAAATGGAGGAATCGGTCTAACCGAGAATCACAAAGAGATTTTGGAAGTTTAAGTCTATGACGAATCGGGGACTCCGAGTGCTCCTCACACAGAGTGGTTCGAATCTGACTTGATCAAATTTTGTGATGTAGCATGAATAGAGTTTGAGATGAGAAAAGCATAGATAGCTAAAGAAGGTTCTTAGGCATTCTTGTCCATCCACTTGGCTAAAAGAAAAGAGCCCAAACAATCAAAACAACAAGTGGATGTCCTTGAATGAGTAAAATATGCACCAACATGCTCACACAATAAGATGGCAAATGAAATATGTGGCAAAGCATGCACAACCAATTATAGCATCTATCAAACAATTGGCGATGACTAGGTCATCTATATATGAGTATATTGACTTAGGAGTCAAATGAGAACATTTGATCATAGGTCATACTCATCGTTTAAGCTCAAGTGGGGTTACCACTTTTACATAATGCATTGATGTGTTCACACCATTAGAGTTGCTTTGACTCAATTCTTAGAGTTAAGCTCCCCCTAGATGTGAGATCCCCCCTTAGAGGGATGAACTAACCTTGGGTTTTGTCGATGATGACTTCATGTAGGTGTTGAAGATGTAGATGCTCTATGTTGATGTAGATCATTTGGAGCAATCCTTTGGAGTGAGTTGCACTTTCAACTTACCTACATGGGTTCGTCCCACAAGGAACAAACAAGAATATCCATAGACATAGAGTGATACACACACAAGATGATGTCCATGAATTCATTGGGTTACCTTGTCCCTTGTCTTACCAACATGAGAGTTTGTGACTCCTTGAACTAGTGCAAGTTGTGGAAGTTGATTGCACTTGTTCTTGCCAAAATGATATGAGTGAAGAATGTTGGCAGAGTCACCCTCAAGAACTCTCTAGTTCTTCTTCTTCGGGATCCACATCATCTTGATGGGAATCCTTGGAGTTGTAGTTGTACTTGATGAAGTAGAACTTGACGTAGTCTTGGGAACCCACTTGAACGAGGCTTTAGGTGCTTCTTCAAATGCATCAATCTCTTCTTGAAGCTTGTCCTTGCCTTTTTTCTTGTGGTCTTGTGGTGGAAGATCATCTTGAGCTTGTGTTAAGCTTGAAGGAAGTAGGATCATACTTCTCTTGTTGAGGAACAAACTTCGTCTTGGGGTATTGATCTTCTTCCCTCAACTCCATTGGCATTGAACTTTCGTTCAAAACCAACACCTTGATTCTTCCAGTGCCTTCCTTGCTTGCGTACAATTTCCTCGAATTGCTTACTCCCGGCAAGGCTCTTGTAAACACCTTTCTCTATAATTCCCTTCAATAAGCTATTTTCTTGATCAAGTGTAACTTGGCTAAGAGAATCATTAGTGGAATCAAGAGAACTACTAGAAGCAACAATATTGGATTTGACATTAGTATTGTTACTACTAGAGGAAGTATCTTTCTTGTACTTGTTACTAGATTTGACTTGAGGCATGTAAGTAGATAAGAGTAAACGCTTGGCAATGTAAGAAGAACTTTTCTTGCAAAGATCATCATTGATTGCTTTTAAGAACTCATGCTCTTGCTCAAGATTGAGCTTTTCAAAGCGTAACTTCTCATGAGCCCTTAAAAGTTCTCGATGATCTTCGTAGATAGTTTCATGAGCTAACTTAAGAGAGTTTAGTTCTTTAGTTAGAAGCTCAATCTTCTCCTTATCATTGTCATTCGTTTTATCTTGATTAGCATGATTAATTGACGTTTCATCATAGTATTCATCACTAGAGTTGTCAACAAGTAAATCATCATCCACATGCAAGTCATCTTCATCACTATTGGAATCAACATACTCAGGATGTGTTACCTTTGGACTTTTGGCCATGAAGCATCTTCCAACACCTTCATTTTGTGAGTCAAATATGTCATAGGAGTTGGTTGACACAAGTGCTAGACCGGCAACACTTTCATCTTGAGTATATTCGGAGTCGGAGTGATAGCTTCTCTCGGAGTGATTGTCGGAGTCGGAGCCGGATACCCATTCACCAACATGAGCTTGATGTCTTTGTTTTGTGTAGCTCCTTGATGACTTGTCCTTCCTTTCCGAATCCTTGCTTCTCCGTGAGGGTCTTCGTTCATAACGATCATCTATACTCCTTCTCTCTCTTGGTGGTGATTCTCCTCTTTTGCTTCTTCTTCTTGGAGAATCTTCCCTTCTTTTGTAGGGTGCCGTACACTCATTCGAATAGTGTCCGGGTCTCCCACAATTGTAGCAATTGCGCTCTCGACTAGAAGATCTTTTGTCATTGTAAGACCTTGACTTGGAGCTTCTTTCTTTGCTTCTACTCTTGTAGAATTTGTTGAAGTTCTTCACCATTAAGCTCAATTCTTCGTTGAAGGTTGGTTTCTCACTTGATGATGTGGGGGCTTCGCTTGAGGCTTTGTAAGTACCACTTGACTTGTTGGGAAGTTCCTCCTTATCCTTGAGTGACATCTCATGAGCAACAATTCTTCCAATGACTTCCGTTGGCTTGAGATCTTTGTAGTTTGGCATCATTTGGATCAATGTGCATACGGTATCATACTTTCCATCCAATGCTCTTAAGATCTTCTTGATGATGAATTTGTCGGTCATCGCTTCACTCCCTAAGCCGGCAATCTCATTTGTGATAAGAGCAAGCCTAGAGTACATTTCAGCGACACCTTCACCATCCTTCATTTTGAACTTGTCTAGCTGACTTTGGAGCACATCCAATTTGGATTCCTTGACGGACTCGGTACCTTCATGCATATCAATCAAAGTATCCCAAATTTCCTTTGCATTCTCAAGACGGCTAATTTTGTTGAATTCTTCGGGGCACAATCCGTTGAAGATGATATCGCATGCTTGAGAGTTATATTGCAGCATCTTCAATTCTTCCGCATTAGCTTCACGGTTCGGTTCTTTCCCATCGAAAAATTCACCTTGCAAGCCAATAAAAATAATTGCCCAAACGGCGGGGTTATGTCCAAGAATATGCATTTTCATCTTATGCTTCCAACTGGCAAAATTAGTACCATCAAAGTAAGGACCTCTATGGTGATAATTTCCCTCGCTAGACACCATACTCTCCTAGGTTGTGAAACCAAGGCTATGACCACCAAAAGCTATGGAAATCAAAGCAAATGGAGACCAAAGCTCTGATACCACTTGTAGGACCTTGAAGTATGTCTAGAGGAGGGGTGATTAGACTACTTGACCAATAAAAACTTAACCTTTTCCCAATTTTAGAGTTTGGCAGATTTTAGCTATTTTAGGACAAGTCAAGCAATCATCACACAATTCAAGCAAAGCATGCAAAGAGTATATAGGCAGCGGAAATTAAAGCATGCAACTTGCAAGAAAGTAAAGGGAAGGGTTTGGAGGATTCAAACGCAATTGGAGACACGGATGTTTTTGGCGTGGTTCCGATAGGTGGTGCTATCATACATCCACGTTGATGGAGACTTCAACCCACGAAGGGTAACGGCTGCGCGAGTCCATGGAGGGCTCCACCCACGAAGGGTCCACGAAGAAGCAACCTTATCTATCCCACCATGGCCGTCGCCCACGAAGGACTTGCCTCACTAGCGGTAGATCTTCACGAAGTAGGCGATCTCCTTGCCCTTACAAACTCCTTGGTTCAACTCCACAATCTTGTCGGAGGCTCCCAAGTGACACCTATGCAATCTAGGAGACACCACTCTCCAAGAAGTAACAAATGGTGCATTGATGATGAACTCCTTGCTCTTGTGCTTCAAATGATAGTCTCCCCAACACTCAACTCTCTCTCATAGGTTTGGATCTGGTAGAAAGAAGATTTGAGTGGAAAGCAACTTGGGAAGGCTAGAGATCAAGATTCATATGGTAGGAATGGAATATCTTGGCCTCAACACATGAGTAGGTGGTTCTCTCTCAGAAATGGTAAGTTGGAGGTGTAGGTTCGTTCTGATGGCTCTCTCCACGAATGAAGAGGAGGTGGAGGGGTATATATAGCCTCCACACAAAATCTAACCGTTACACACAATTTACCAAACTCAGTGGGACCGAATCGTTAAACTCGGTCGGACCGATTTAGTAAACCTAGTGACCGTTAGTGATTTTTGGTGGGACTGACATGCATCTCGGTGACACCGATTCGGTTAGGGTTAGGGCATAACGTAATCTCGGTAAGACCGATTACACAAACTCGGTGAGACCGATTTGGTAATAAGCTTTCCAGAGAGTTGGTCAGGTAAACTCGGTGGGACCGATTTGCTCTTTTCGGTGAGACCAAAATGTTACAAAAAGGAAACAGAGAATTTACATTGCAATCTCGGTGGGACCGATCGCTCACTTCGTTAGACCGAAGCGTTACGAAGGGAAACAGAGAGATTACAACCCCATCTCGGTGAGACCGAGATCCCTATTGGTAAGACCAATTTGCGTAGGGTTTGTGGCAGTGGCTATGACTTTTGGAATCGGTGGCGCCGGATAGGAAGAATCGGTGTGACCGATTTTGGCTTTGGGTTTAGGTCATTTGTGGATGTGGGAAAGTAGTTGAGGGTTTTGGAGCATATCACTAAGCACATGAATCAAGAAGCTCATTAAGCAACACCTCATCCCTCCTTGATAGTATTGGCTTTTCCTATAGACTCAATGTGATCTTGGATCACTAAAATGTAAAATGAAGAGTCTTGAGCTTTTGAGCTTGAGCCAATCCTTTGTCCTTAGTATTTTGAGGGATCCACTTTCATCATCCATGACATGCCATTCATTGAGCTTTCCTGAAATAATAGTCTTGGAATAGCATTAGCTCAATGAGCTATATGTTGCTATGAATTACCAAAACCACCTAGGGATAGTTGCACTTTCACTACTACTATGCCCTAATTTGCTTGAGTAGAATAGTAGTGGAGTAGGACTCTGCTCTACTACTAGCACCGGAGGAGTAGTATATTCTAATCTAAAATAGTTACAACTTCAATGCCCGAGCGTGGAACGACTACGAACCGCCATCGGTGCTAACTCCAATCCCCAGCAAACGTTCGCTGGGAGACATGGCAGTTGCAAACGCTCGCGACGCAGTTACATTACCGTGTGTAAGGGTGGCGGTTTTGTCAAATACTATGGCTTAAAAACAGGCCACCGTCGGATGGAAATCTGACGGTTACGTGGGATTCGCCAGGATTGAGCTCGTGCCGAACAATCATCAGATATCATTACTAAAAAAAGGTTAAAACACCCAGGGATATAACTTGCACCGGCTGACCACTAACAATGATACTAACATAGTTGTAAAATGGTCAAAGGCCGTGTCTACGTGGTGTTTGGAATTATATGCAGAAAAATTAGCAAGATGCCCGTGCATTGCACGACACACCATCATCACCAACTCAATTTTTTCTCTACTCCTACTCCTATAAAAGACTCAGTTGATGATGATGGAGGCGAGGAGGCGTGTTCAGCCGGGCGTGCAGCGGACGGCGTAGTACTATTTGATTTGTTATAAAAAAAACAAAGAAGAGTAGTAGAGATAGAGATATGAGTAGAGATAGAGACTTAGGGAGGAGCACCATCTAATACTTGGTGTGCTACTCCCGCGCTCCATTCGGCGGCCGCAACATCCCCTATAGCCACTCCCTCTTGCGCTCCATTCGGCGGGTGTAACGCCCTCGATGCGGCTATATCTCCCACGTGTCGAAGCACGACTTAGAGGCATAACCGCATTGAAAGCAATGTCGCAAGTGAGGTAATCTTCACACAACCCAAGTAATACATAAGAGAAAGAGATACATAGTTGGCTTACAATCGCCACTTCACACAATTACATGAATAAAACATTACATCATCCAGATACAATCAAGGTCCGACTACGGAACCAAAATAAAAGAAGAACCTCAAATGCGACAAAGGTCCCCGATCGACCCCAACTGGGCTCCACTACTGATCAACTAGAACGAAACAATACAAAGGGGCAAGATCTTCATCAAGCTCCTCCTTGAGCTTGGTTGCGTCACCGCTTTCATTAACATAGGCACCGCAAACTGGTTTTGGAAGTATCTGGTGAGTCACGAGGACTCAGCAATCCCATTACCATGGGTATCAAGACTAGCAAAGCTTAATGGGAAAGGAAGGGGTAAAGTGGTGAGGTTGCAGCAGCGGCTAAGCATATATGGTGGCTAACATACGCAAATGAGAGCGAGAAGAGAAACAAAGGAACGGTCTTCAACTAGCAATGATCAAGAGGTGATCCTGAACACCTACTTACATCAAACATAACCCAGAAACCGTGTTCACTTCCCGGACTCCGCCGAGAATAGACCATCACGGCTACACACGCGGTTGATGCATTTTAATTCGAATCAAGTGTCAAGTTCTCTACAACCGGACATTAACAAATTCCCATCTGCCACATAACCGCGGGCACGGCTCTCGAAAGTTTATACCCTGCAGGGTGTCCCAACAGCCCATGACAAGCTCTCGCGATCAACGAAGGAATAGACCTTCTCCCAGGAAGACCCGATCAGTCTCGGAATCCCGGTACATCAAGACATTTCGACAATGGTAAAACAAGACCAGCAAAGCCGCCCGATGCGCCGAAAATCCCGATAGGAGCTGCACATATCTCGTTCTCAGGGCAACATCGGATAAGCGAAGCGTACAGGTACCGACGTAAGCCAAGTTGCCAAGGGATGGTCCCGCAAGGTGCTCTAGTTTGGACCAACGCTTAGACAAGCACTGGCCCAGGGGGCTGAATAAAGATGACCCTCGAGAGAGCGACTCCCAAGGGAAAAGTAGGTGGTGGTGAGGGAAATGGTAAAAGTCAATGTTGGGCCTTGCTGGACAAGTTTTATTCAAAGCGAACTGTCAGGGGGGGTCCCATAAATCACCCGACCGCGTTAGGAACGCAAAATCCGGGAACATAACACCGGTATGACGGAAACTAGGGCGGCAAGAGTGGAACAAAACACCAGGCATAAGGCCGAGCCTTCCACCCTTTACCAAGTATATAGATGCATTAATAATATAAGAGATATTGTGATATCCCAACAAAACCCTGTCCACCATGGAGCAATCTTCAACTTCACCTGCAACTAGCAACGCTATAAGAGGGGCTGAGCAAAGCGGTAACATAGCCAAACAATGGTTTGCTAGGAATGGTGTCAAAGGTTAGAGGTTCATGGCAATTTGGGATGGCTTGATAAACAGGTAATAGGTAGCGCAGCATAGCGATAGAACAAAGCAACTAGCATAGCAATGATAGTAGTGAGATCCAGGGTAGCGGTCATCTTGCCTGAAATCCCGCAAGGAAGAAGAACGAATCCATGAAGAAGATGAAGCCACGAAGACGAACCACACGTAGACGAACGAATCCTCACGATCGCAACGAAAACGGGAACTATCGAGAAGAAGCACACAACATAGGTAAACACACCACACATGAACAAGGCATGATGCACAACAAGCATGATGCATGACCAAGCTAAATGAAGCTACTCATGGCAAGAGATGATGCAAACAAGAACAACACATCAAGGCAAGTTTAAATGAGGCCGGGAACAACATATAACAATTCCGGTAAGTCCCCATATGCAAATTTCGAAATTGATCCAGAACTGAATAAACATTATGTTCAAGTTGTTAAACAGCAAGTTAAGATGCACCAAGATGATCTATACGAAATTCTAGTCAAGTTCCATATAAAGTTCATTAGATTCGGAGCTACGGGCTAGAAGATATGAGCAAAACAAGTTAAACATGGCATTGATGCAAAATGCATACAAACATCAAGCAAACACACCAAAACAAGGATGCAACATGGTAATATGGAACTACATGCAAAATCAAGCAAGTTTCATACAGAGCACACTCAAATCGGAGCAACGGTTCAACACATGCGCACTATACAAGTCATAGCAACAATCTGTCCATAACAGCAACTAGGCATCTTACAAGCACCAAAACAACATGCTACCGCACCCCAACATAATAACAAAAGGCATGGTCATGAAGTATAGGTAAAGCATAACAAAACATGAACACTGAGCTAGCTCCAGAAACAACTAGAACATGCTCCAAAACACATGGAGATATTGCAAATAATAACAGTTTCAGACTTTAGCAGAAATAATATCAGGTTGCAATGTTTAGAGCAAGCAAAAAGTATGTTACAGGAACTTATCATGGCAAACAAAGGCATGGCATGAATCTACTAATAGCATAGATCAAAAGTCCCTTACTGACCATGAGCCAAAAAGGCATAGAAAATATGATGGCACCCATGTAAACATGGCAAGTTATATCACAGATTCATACATGGCAGGAACAACAATAAGTAGGCATGTTCGTGAGCTTGAACCACTCACCACAGAGCAATACATGACATGGCAAGGCAACCAACAGTAAGAAGGCATGTTTATGAAGCTAAGCATGTCAAGATCAAGTTCATAGGGTACATGGATCACTAGGAAAACACATGGGAACAAGTGAACTTAATGTTAACAGGCTGACAGCAACATTTTCAAGCAACTTTGGAGCAAGATTACAACATGTTCCAGCAGGCTATAATTGCAACCAAGGGCATGAATGGATAGAGCATGACATGTAGATCAAAACATGTTTATAGAGCATCTCCATATTATGCATAGAATGATTAGTGGAAGCATGTTAACATAGCAACAAAATATAACAGAATCTGTCTAGCAAAACAGCAACAGCAACTACCGTACTTAGCAAGCTTGATACACTCAGCACACAACTCACACAAATACATGGTTGACACCCCTGGAAAGATGGCATGGCTTAGATCAACATTCATGTAGAGCTCATACTCATAGGATGCACACATTAATCATGGCAAAAATTATAAAACAGCAAGTTATAACAGTTTCAGCAGATTAACATCAACATGCACACTTCCAACAGCATTTCGGGCATCAAGATGAGCTCAAATGAAAATGATGCAATGGAATGAAATGATCTACTCGTCGAGACGAACAATTTGACATATTACACGCGCAAAACGGAGCTACATATGCAGAGATGTGATGCGATGAACATGGCATGATTTTTTGGGAAATCTGGGAGTTAGTCATTTTTCTGAAGAAAAAAACAAACGGTATTGATAGGTAAAACGCGTGCCTGGTCGGGGCTTAGTGGGCTCACCCATGGGCTGCAGGCCCGGGTTGGGGAAGAGGCTTGGCATGCCGGGTGTCTTGGGCAGTGACTGGCGCTCTGGGCAGGGCCCACGTGGCCAAAGTGGGCGAGGGAGAGCGCCCGCTTCGGTCCCGACAGTAGGAGGCCAGCGGCGGCGATCGCTGCTGCCCGGCGATGAGCGGGCCGGGCGGCGAGGGAGATGGATGGATCCGGCGCTCTGCCGGATCTGGCCGAGGCGGGCAGACGGCGAGCTAAGCGGCGCGGCGCGACATGACGGCGGCGAAGCTCCGGCGTGGGCGGAGGCAGCGGGCGAGCTCTGGAGGGGCACGTGTGGGCTTGAGCGACGAGCGGGATCCGGAGGCACGTGGCGCGGCGGCGGCTCGCCCTCTGTGAGCCTGACCTCGGCGAGGGCGGAAGTCGCCGTGCCGGGCGAGGCGGCGGCGGGCGGCGAGATGGCCGCGGCGCTGGCGGCTGGCTGGCGCGGCGGCGGGCGGTCGGGCCAGCGTGGGCCATGATGGGCTCCGCGGGACGCGCATGAGGAGGCTGGGTGGCGACGTGGCGACGGCGGATTCGTCGGGGACGGCGGCGCGGACACGTCCGGCGGCGGGGGAAATGTCCGACGGCGCGAGAGGAAGAAGGCTAGGGTTTGCACCGTGAATTTGGAAGGGGGAGGCATTTATATAGGTAGAGGGAGCTAGGAGTGTCCAAATGAGGAGCGTTTTCGGCCACGCGATCGTGATCGAACGACCGAGAGCATGGAGGTGAGTTTGGTGGGTTTTGGGCCACTTTGGAAGGGGTGTTGGGCTGCAACAAAAGAGGGCTTTACGGTTACCCGGTTAACCATTGGAGTACCAAACGACCTCCAAATGGCACGAAACTTGACAGGCGGTCTACCGGTGCTATACCAAGGCCACTTGGCAAACCTCGGGCCATTCCGAAAAAGTTTAACACCCACTCACAACAGGAGACAAAAGGGGACGCCGGGGACATAGGAGTGCCGGATTGCAAAACGGACAACGGGGAAAAGGCTCGAATGCATGAGACGAACATGTATGCCAATGCGATGCACATGATGACATGATAAAATGCATATGATGACATGGCAAAGTGCAACACGCAAGCAAATGACATGGCAACGACGGCGAATAACTGGGGGACACCTGGCGCATCGGATCCGGAGCGTTACAACACTCCACCACTACGAGAGGATCTTGTCCCGAGATCTAGGATGGCACCGGAGGGAAAACGGAAGAGGAAGATAAGAGGTAAGCTAACTTGCTTCTTTGAAGAACGAGTGAAACCACGAACCTTGAGAGGTTGAGCAATTTAAAAGAAAGAGTACAACAGAGATGAACGAGATTGCGAACAATCCGTTAGAAAAGAGGAACAAGGAACAATACGAGGACTTGAAGGTTGAAAGACATGGAAATAAGAGCTTCACGAACGAAAAGAATATGACCACCTCGGAATAATGAGATAGCCAAGGAACAAGAATGACAGAATTTGGACAGCACTCTGGTAGAAAAGAGAAGAAAACTTGATGAGATGAAAAGGTATTGAAGAGATGATACAACACTCCAGTTAAAAGGATAAGCAATAAGAACACGATCCTCAAAAAAAACACGAGGTGATGGGTGAAGAGCACAACATCACAATGCCTCCGTAACAAAAGAATAGAAGTTAGATCGTTGGGATAAAGGGACGGAGAAGAAAATGACAACTTTTGCCACAAGTGAACTTGGAAAGCATCCTTGCAAAGAAGAATCGAACGGAGTTGCTGGAAGACCAACAACGAAAAGAATAAGTTTGTAGTGGGCTTATGGAAACATCTCAACATTATGAGGTGACAACCGGCCACTAACGGAAACAATTGCTTGCTTGAGATTAACGAAGAGATGAAAGCTTGTTCCATCAAGATGGAAAAGAGATAACTTGGGTCATTAATAAGCACCAAAATAGCAACATTCCTTATGGAAGGCTTTAGGTGAAATCTATACCAAGATAACTCCAATGAAGAGATTGATGGATTTAAAATACCTCATTGTTGACAACAATATGAATCATGGAACATGAACTCAAATTATCAAGAATGACATAATACCACCTCCAAAATATGGTAGAAAGAATTGCACTCCGGATTACCATATGAAGAAAGCTTGAGCTCCTTAGGAAAGAATCTCGATGAAAACTTTGAGAAGGGAATTAAATCCTTGATGAACCACCATGTAGAACCTCCATGAAGAACTCCAGTAACAAAAGGAATGAAAAGAAAGAGAAATTGAAAACACAAGGTGAATCCTTGCAATGATTTAGCTGGATCTCCGTGATAATTAGAGCTTGGAACTCTGGGAAAAATAGAAGGTGAAACAAATGAAACCGAGAATTTTAAGGGCCTCCGGAATAAAGAATTAATCACTTGGATGAACAAGAATAAGAATTATGTTATGCTTATCCTTCACCAATATAAATTGATGACAGGCAACGGATTTGGCATACTACTTATTCTCGTAGAAAGGATTAAGAGAGATATAGCACAAACTTGAGAAGGTATTGGTGGAACCACCGATAGGATTTGGAAACAACGAATGAATTAATATGATAACGAAGGAAGTGAAATCTTGAACGAACCACCGTAAGAATTGAAAACGAAAGTAGCAAAGGCAAAATTCACTGGGAAGAATTGGAAAATGAATGAAGATACTTGACAGAATTTAGAAACAAGAGAACAAAGAGATCCTGAGCTGACTAGAGTAAACTTGAACGATGCACTGGTAAGATTTGGAGAGTGATAGCTACACGATGAGAATAAAGAATTATGACATGATGGCCTTCGGAAGAAAGAAATGGAAACAACTCAAGAAATACTCCGGATGGTAAGAAAAGAATTGTCACAATCAAAAACAATTATGAGAAGATGGCGTCAAGCTTGAACCATGAATCTTGAAGAGAATGGAGCAAGATTTAAGAGAAATCCTTCTTCGGTCTTCACATGTTGAGAATGAAGATGAGAACCACCATGAATTGTATGAGATACCCCGGGAGAATGAAAAAAACAAGGTTGTTGAGCCAACAATGAAAAATAATTTGAAAGATCTTGGAGAAGGCATGTGACTGATGAAAATTCATTCTTACATCAAACTTGGAGAAGAATTTTAGGATAGCTCTGGGAAAATAGAAGAGTCAGGTAAGATCCTGGGAAAAGACCTGTGGGTTAGGGCCCCACTCAAAAGAAAACACCGTTGGAAATGATTTAAAAGAGATGTTGCACAGGTAGAATTAAATGACTTGAATGAGATGCCAATCTCGAAAGAGCTTGAACGAATGCAGAGTGGAAACACGAATCTTCGAGATATCTTGAGCACTCCGGAATAACAAATAGCGAGAAGTAGAATGATAATGAGGTGCACCGGTATGAGAAGACATTGAAATGAGGAAAAAGGTATGATCAACAAAACTTGACTTGAATCCACCGGAGAAGAAACAACAATGAAGGATGATGAACTCGAAACTGTTGAGCATCATCATGGGAAATCACCGGATCAGAACATTGATTGAAAAGAATGAAGAGACTTCCCACAAATAAAAGGATACATGATTAGGAAATCTAAGTCCTTGAAGAAAAGGGGTGGGAGGGTGGGGAAAAACAAAGACAACTTGGGATGAACGAAACAAACACCGTTGAGAAAACTTAGAATTTATCTTGCGGATGGGGAGAATGATGGGATCATCTCGAAGAGAAGGCACCGGTTGGAAAAGAATTAACATGACAACCTCAATGATCGAGAAGTATGAGTATTCACATAGCAATACGAGAACACCAATTAGGGAAGGTATGGATTCAACATTTGACATCGAAGCAATTCGAATACCACAAATAACACAAAACAAAGGATTAGGCTTGCAGAATAAGCCGGAACAAATACATATGATAGAGATTTACCCAATCCCATATCATGCATCTGTCGAAAAGATATTCTAGGAGCTACTTGAATTCCCACCTATAAACTCCCGAAACTTTCTGGTTATGCAATCTGGTGTTGGGGATACAGGGGAAGCAATATATCTCACCCAAACTAATAATACCTACATCCAAGCTGTATCCATCCGTCAACACATAACCAAGAAACCGGAAATCGTGTACCTCAACCTTCGAAAAGCATCCGTTATACGAGTCATGGCAATACTCCGTACTCACCTCGATCTTTGGGTTATCGGGGTTATCTCACCAACAACTGCACAAAAGAGATTTTCGATGTCGGCGTACTAAACTCAGGTATTCCAGAACTGCAACGATAAAATTATGACGACAACACCTCACAGCTCAACTCCCCAGGACACTTCCACTAAACCCCTGACAGGAGGCACCAAGACAATGTTCTCATCATAAAACCATCGGAACGATTCCAAGATACCCGCGTGATCCTAAAAAAAATTTAGTGAAATTTGAGGAGAGAAGAGTCAAAACTTCTACGGCAGGAGTCCTCACCAGAGCGATGAAGAGACTGGGGAGTAAAAAGAATTCCTAACTCTCCGATATATATAATCCTAAATGACTCAAAACATTTTTCTAGACACAACTCGGCCGCTAAAAACGATCAAGCAGTGGGGCTTCTAAGGTCGGGAAGGCTCGATTACCAACTTGTAACGCCTCGATGCGGCTATATCTCCCGTGTGTCGGGCACGACTTAGAGGCATAACCGCATTGAAAGCAATGTCGCAAGTGAGGTAATCTTCACACAACCCAAGTAATACATAAGGGAAAGAGATACATAGTTGGCTTACAATCGCCACTTCACACAATTACATGAATAAAACATTACATCATCCAGATACAATCAAGGTCCAACTACGGAACCAAAATAAAAGAAGAATCCCAAATGTGACAAAGGTCCCTGATCGACCCCAATTGGGCTCCACTACTGATCAACTAGAACGAAACAATACAAAGGGGCAAGATCTTCATCAAGCTCCTCCTTGAGCTTGGTTGCGTCACCTGCTCGGTAACATAGGCACCTGCAAACTGGTTTTGGAAGTATCTGGTGAGTCACGAGGACTCAACAATCCCATTACCATGGGTATCAAGACTAGCAAAGCTTAATGGGAAAGGAAGGGGTAAAGTGGTGAGGTTGCAGCAGGGGCTAAGCATATATGGTGGCTAACATACGCAAATGAGAGCGAGAAGAGAAACAAAGGAACGGTCGTCAACTAGCAATGATCAAGAGGTGATCCTGAACACCTACTTACGTCAAACATAACCCAGAAACCGTGTTCACTTCCCGGACTCCGCCGAAGAGACCATCACGGCTACACACGCGTTGATGCATTTTAATTCAATCAAGTGTCAAGTTATCTACAACCGACATTAACAAATTCCCATCTGCCACATAACCGCAGAGCACGGCTCTCGAAAGTTTATACCTGCGAGGGTGTCCCAACAAGCCCACACAAGCTCTCGCGATCAATGAAGGAATAGACCTTCTCCCAGAAGACCCGATCAGTCTCGGAATCCGGTACATCAAGACATTTCGACAATGGTAAAACAAGACCAGCAAAGCCGCCCGATGCGCCGACAATCCCGATAGGAGCTGCACAAATCTCGTTCTCAGGGCAACACCGGATAAGCGAAGCGTACAGGTACCGACGTAACCCAAGTTGCCAAGGGATGGTCCCGCACGGTGCTCTAGTTTGGACCAACGCTTAGACAAGCACTGGCCCGGGGGGCTGAATAAAGATGACCCTCGAGAGAGCGAATCCCAAGGGAAAAGTAGGTGGTGGTGAGGCAAATGGTAAAAGTCAATGTTGGGCCTTGCTGGACAAGTTTTATTCAAAGCGAACTGTCAGGGGGGTCCCATAAATCACCCGACCGCGTTAGGAACGCAAAATCCGGGAACATAACACCGGTATGATGGAAACTAGGGCGGCAAGAGTGGAACAAAACACCAGGCATAAGGCCGAGCCTTCCACCCTTTGCCAAGTATATAGATGCATTAATAATATAAGAGATATTGTGATATCCCAACAAAACCCTGTCCACCATGGAGCAATCTTCAACTTCACCTGCAACTAGCAACGCTATAAGAGGGGCTGAGCAAAGCGGTAACATAGCCAAACGATGGTTTGCTAGGAATGGTGTCAAAGGTTAGAGGTTCATGGCAATTTGGGATGGCTTGATAAACAGGTAATAGGTAGCACAGCATAGCGATAGAATGAAGCAACTAGCATAGCAATGATAGTAGTGAGATCCAGGGTAGCGGTCATCTTGCCTGAAATCCCGCAAGGAAGAAGAACGAATCCATGAAGAAGATGAAGCCACGAAGACGAACCACACGTAGACGAACGAATCCTCACGATCGCAACGAAAACGGGAACTATCGAGAAGAAGCACACAACATAGGTAAACACACCACACATGAACAAGGCATGATGCACAACAAGCATGATGCATGACCAAGCTAAATGAAGCTACTCATGGCAAGAGATGATGCAAATAAGAACAACACATCAAGGCAAGTTTAAATGAGGCCGGAAACAACATATAACAATTCCGGTAAGTCCCCATATGCAAATTTCGAAATTGGTCCAGAACTGAATAAACATTATGTTCAAGTTGTTAAACAGCAAGTTAAGATGCACCAAGATGATCTATACGAAATTCTAGTCAAGTTCCATATAAAGTTCATTAGATTCGGAGCTATGGGCTAGAAGATATGAGCAAAACAAGTTAAACATGGCATTGATGCAAAATGCATACAAACATCAAGCAAACACACCAAAACAAGGATGCAACATGGTAATATGGAACTACATGCAAAATCAAGCAAGTTTCATATAGAGCACACTCAAATCGGAGCAACGGTTCAACACATGCGCACTATACAAGTCATAGCAACAATCTGTCCATAACAGCAACTAGGCATCTTACAAGCATCAAAACAACATGCTACCACACCCCAACATAATAACAAAAGGCATGGTCATGAAGTACAGGTAAAGCATAACAAAACATGAACACTGAGCTAGCTCCAGAAACAACTAGAACATGCTCCAAAACACATGGAGATATTGCAAATAATAACAGTTTCAGACTTTAGCAGAAATAATATCAGGTTGCAATGTTTAGAGCAAGCAAAAAGCATGTTACAGGAACTTATCATGGCAAACAAAGGCATGGCATGAATCTACTAATAGCATAGATCAAAAGTCCCTTACTGACCATGAGCCAAAAAGGCATAGAAAATATGATGGCACCCATGTAAACATGGCAAGTTATATCACAGATTCATACATGGCAGGAACAACAATAAGTAGGCATGTTCGTGAGCTTGAACCACTCACCACAGAGCAATACATGGCATGGAAAGGCAACCAATAGTAAGAAGGCATATTTATGAAGCTAAGCATGTCAAGATCAAGTTCATAGGGTACATGGATCACTAGGAAAACACATGGGAACAAGTGAACTTAATGTTAACAGGCTGACAGCAACATTTTCAAGCAACTTTGGAGCAAGATTACAACATGTTCCAGCAGGCTATAATTGCAACCAAGGGCATGAATGGATAGAGCATGACATGTAGATCAAAACATGTTTATAGAGCATCTCCAGATTATGCATAGAATGATTAGTGGAAGCATGTTAACAGAGCAACAAAATATAACAGAATCTGTCTAGCAAAATAGCAACAGCAACTACCCTACTTAGCAAGCTTGATACACTCAGCACACAACTCACACAAATACATGGTTGACACCCCTGGAAAGATGGCATGGCATAGATCAACATTCATGTAGAGCTCATACTCATAGGATGCACACATTAATCATGGCAAAAATGATAAAACAGCAAGTTATAACAGTTTCAGCAGATTAACATCAACATGCACCCTTCCAACAGCATTTCGGGCATCAAGATGAGCTCAAATAAAAATGATGCAATGGAATGAAATGATCTACTCGTCGAGACGAACAATTTGACATATTGCACACGCAAAACGGAGCTACGGATGCAGAGATGTGATGCGATGAACATGGCATGATTTTGTGGGAAATCTGGGACTTGGTCATTTTTCTGAAGAAAAAACAAACGGGCGCTGTATAGGTAAAACGTGCACTGGTCGGGGCTTAGTGGGCTCACCCATGGGCTGCAGGCCCGGGTCGGGGAAGAGGCTTGGCATGCCGGGGTCTTTGGGCAGCGGCTCTGGGCTGGGCTTGGGCCCACGGGCCCAAAGTGGCGAGGGAGAGCGCCCGCTCGATCTGACAAGCGAGGCCGGGCGGCGGCGATCGCTGCTGCTCGGGCGACGAGCGGGCGGCGGCGAGGGAGATGGATGGATCTGGCGCTCCTGCCGGATCTGGCCGGAGGCGGGGCGACGGCGAAGCTAGGCGGCGCGCGCGCGACATGACGGCGGCGAGCTCCGGCGTGGGGCGAGGCCGGCGGGCGGAGCTCTGGAGGCGCGCGCGGGCTTCAGCGACGAGCGGGATCCGGAGGCGCGTGGCGCTGGCGGCGGCGGCCGAGCCTCTGCGCAGTAACGGCCTCCGGCGAGGGTCGGGAGGTCGCCCGGGCGAGGCGGCGGCGGCGGATGGCGGCGGCGCGCGGCGGGCTAAGCGCGGGCGGCGGCGGCGCGGGTCGGGCTTCGCGTGGGCCTTGATGGGCTCCGCGGGCGCGGCATGGGGAGGCTGGGCGGCGACGTGGCGACGGCGGATTCGTTGGGGACGGCGGCGCGGACACGTCCGGCGGCGGGGGAAATGTCCGGCGGCGCGAGAGGAAGAAGGCTAGGGTTTGCACCGTGAATTTGGAAGGGGGAGGCATTTATATAGGTAGAGGGAGCTAGGAGTGTCCAAATGAGGAGCGGTTTTCGGCCACGCGATCGTGATCGAACGACCGAGAGCATGGAGGTGAGTTTGGTGGGTTTTGGGCCACTTTGGAAGGGGTGTTGGGCTGTAACAAAAGAGGGCTTTACGGTTACCCGGTTAACCGTTGGAGTACCAAACGACCTCCAAATGGCACGAAACTTGACAGGCGGTCTACCGGTGCTATACCAAGGCCACTTGGCAAACCTCGGGCCATTCCGAGAAAGTTTAACACCCACTCACAACAGGAGACAAAAGGGGACGCCGGGGACATAGGAGTGCCGGATTGCAAAACGGACAACGGGGAAAAGGCTCGGATGCATGAGACGAACATGTATGCCAATGCGATGCACATGATGACATGATAAAATGCATATGATGACATGGCAAAGTGCAACACGCAAGCAAATGACATGGCAACGATGGCGAATAACTGGCGGACACCTGGCGCATCGGATCCGGAGTGTTACAGCGGGGGTTGTTGAAATTTCGGGAGCGCACTTTCGCGACTGCTGGCAGCCACGACTTCACCGATGACGATTTCTTTCTCGACCTCGGCAACCTCTTCCTCAACGACATGGGCGACAACCTCAACGCCAGCGGTGCTGCTCCCGTTGCACCGTATGTGTTTCTGTACTTCCTGTTCAAAATCGTGGTAGAATTCATGTTTCTACTCTTTATCCTAGATTCTATCTGTTCATCTACTATGCTAGTCCACATGATTAGTTTAATCTCTGTTGTAGCCGTCATGATTTATTTTGTGCTTGTTCAGATTAAATCTCGTAGTAACTTGCTCATATATTCAACTGGTGGAACGTCCCCTACAGCCACTCCCATTTCATGGACGGCCTGGTCGATGCCTCCAAGGAGCCCTTCGTCTACTGCTATGAGTGCCGAATGCCGTTTTAGGGCTCGCCGGTCGACATCGTGCATCACCTCACGGATGCGTGCGGCGGTCACTACTCGCCCTTGGCGGAGAACATCAAGTACGAGACATGCTACCCGTTCACCGTGCCAGAGTCGCTAGAGGATCACCGTCGCCTGCTAGTCTCGGAGGAGGACGGCAGCGTCTTCCTCTTGATCATGGGCATCGGCGAGGCCCGCGAAGGCCGCCGCCCCGTCTCTGTAGTGTGTGTCAGGGGCGACGCCGCTGACGCTGACACTGACACGAGGCCGATGTACGGGTGCGTGCTCACTGTTACTACCCCTCAGAGGTACGTGGGCGGCGACACCGGCTACATCAAACTGACGAGGACTCTGCAGAGCTGGGACCTTCCCGTCGATGTGGACATGGAAGATGCATGGTATAATTTACCCCAACGTGGTGCACGGGGACTCCAAGGAGGTTCACTCGGACATATGCATTACCAAGTTAAATGTTGATCATTAGTCTTCGCTCAATGTAATCCACTGTCTAAGCATGTGGAGACTTCCATGCATGATCTTGCTCTATTGGAGTATTGCGCATGAATAAAAGTGTATCCGTTTATGGTTTAGTCTAGAATCTTCCATGTATGAATGTTGACTACAGTACTGGTGAAAGACTTACGATGAACCATTTCTTACATCTCCTCTGCCTCCTTCCAAGTCATCCTGATTTAATCCCTCCGTCTAGGTGTATAAGGGCATGGTTAATACTTAATAGTATAGCCAACTGTTGACTATAAGAAAGTGCCATGTCATCTGTAGCCAACATGTATAACAATCAACACTCAAAAACTAATTCTTAAAGATCATTTCTTGCAAAGCACAACAAGTGTTATTTCTTCACAAGTTTTGGATGCAGGTTGAACAGTTGAACGCTTTTGTTTGCAAAAGATACCTTTTTATCTATTTCACCCAGATCTTTGTGAGCTCTAGAGATGAAATAATATCCGAAGAAACCTATCGATACCCGTTACACATGAGATGATCCCCACATCCTTTGTCAAAATAAACAACTCCCCGATCAATGCATTTCACTCTTCCGTGCAACGCATGGGCACCTTACTATAGATTAGTACGACCAAAAATTGAACTAACATTATATATAGTATGATAAATGCTGATGTATGTCACCTAAAATTATATCATTGAAAACTATGTTCAAATACGAATCCAACGATATAGTTTTTGTTGACATGCACTAACATTTGTCAGTTAAATCTTCAGTCAAATTCAATAGTGGACTAATAAACTACGACCGATGTAGTACAAGTGTAGAGGGCAGAGCTGCACGGGAGTCTCACCCTGCTCGTGGCGCAGCAGGAAAGTCGTCATATCACGAAACCCAACCACTGCCAGTAATAAGTGGCCTGGTAAAATAAGCGGACAAGCAACCATCACATCCCTTTGTCTTTTTTGCATTTCATCTCTCTGCATTTACTTTCTCCAGTTCATCTCGCACACTCGATCCCTAGCTACTACTCCTAGGGCCAATTCTTTTGGCGGCTTAAAAACAAGCCGTCTCTTCCCCAACTTTTCCCATAAGACTAGTCACAGTGGAGAGTAACATTAAGGCGCCTCACTCATTTATTTGGGCTTCTAAACTACTTCTAGTACCTCCGTCCTGGTTTATTCGTCACCATTGTAATTTGTGGTAAATTTTGACCAAAGATTTAACTGATAAAATGTTAGTGCATGTGACATGTACAAACCTTTCATTAGTTAAATTTATGATCAAAATTTGACACATATTACAATGAGGACCAATAAACCAGGACGGAGCTAGTAGTAATGGGCTTACTAATCTAGAAGCCTAAACGAACTGGCCCCTGGTACTCCTACTACTAGTAGTACTCAAGTTGGAATTACAATTGCACGGCACAACTTGTTAGGCAAAAAACATCAATACAGGTTGTAGGAAGCGGTTTGGGAATTTGTATGCCTTTTCGACCAGTGAGATACTCCATACAAAGTACGACAGAAAAATAACCACAGAGAAGGAAGCTAAAAGTAAACAATCAAAAGAGCATTTTTTGCATTTGTTTTGCATTGAATCGTCTCACAAGCTTGACTAGTGGTGTTTTTCTACTTTTACAAAAACCGCATCGTAATGTTAAAACGTGCATTTGCACGTACATAATAGTAGTACTCCCTCCGCCTAGGTGTATAAAGTCTTCCCTCCTTCTTGGTCACAGTGCACAACCAAAGATGACTTATTCACCTGGACGGAGGGAGTAGCACACTCTACAAGCATATATATAGAGAGAGAGACGTGTAGTGCGATAGTATATAGTAAAGTTTGTGCTATATGCACATACTTACAAAATGCATACAGATACACAAGGTTTCCAATCTTTCCCTCTTGCATACTTAATTAAGGACGCTAATAATTCCCGAACGTTCGGGTCTTATCATTTGTGTCCCAAAACTAATGAGATCACCTTACTAAAATAAATTATACTCCTACTAAAAGCCACGGCGCTCGCAGGAGCGCTTGTGGTGTGCCACGAGTGCCCTGATGCGCGGTCGTTTCCCAGCGCGCCGACACAATGCCTCTTCCTCAGCCTCGCAACTCGCGAGGTGCTGATTGGCAGCTTGCCGGCGGGCGAGCGCGATCTCAACGGTGTGGTGATCCGGCACCAACAGGTACAACTCCTCGCTGGAAGCGTGCACCCGGTCCATGTTCCTCCAAGCGTAGATGAGGCGCTTGGGCCCGACTACACTCAAGGCTTTGGCATGGGCGTCCTCCGCCACCCTCACGGCCCTTGCATGAGCCTTCTGCCAAAGAGCAAATTGCCTGACTCTCTCGGACGCGACATAGACCTGCCAGGAAGCTTGCCCCGCGGCGCGCTTCTCTTCCTCGGCCTTGTTCTCCGCCTCTATTTTGGCGTGCTCTGCTGGTGGCAAAGCCTCCCACATGGCAACATCCATTTCTTTCCAAAGCTACTCAAGGCTGGGGGGGATCGGCGGACGGCACGGTGTTCTCCTTGTAGCGGGAGCCGACGCGTCCTCTGACGCGCGTGCTCGCGAGATTGGGAACGCTGACGCGTCCACCTCGACGCGTTGCGGCGAGGAGTGGAACACCAACACGACCTCCTCGACTAGTGGCGGCGAGGAACGGAACGACGACACGTGACCGTCCGCGTGGTGCAGTGAGGAGCGCCTAGGGCTTGGGAGGGGCAATGCCATGGTGGTCGACGTGAGAGGGAGGGGGAGGAGATAGCGATGAATGTGAGCATTCTTCCGAATGTCGTGGGAGGCGCAGTATTTATAGCGAGCAATGGCACACCTACGTAAGATATGGACTGAACTGCACTGACTTAACTGCAGGTCCAGTTGCGTCACTGACATGTGGGCTAGACCCCTGTTGGGCCCATATGTCAGCGACCCAATGCACCTGCAGTTAAGTAACTGAAGCAGCGTCCCGTAAGATATGTTGCGTGATTAATGTAACAACTACATGGGCATATTTGTTGGAGTAAATTATGGGGGAGGGAAGGGGTGGAAATATTGCTAGTCACAATGGATTGGACGAGCACGGGGGGAGGAGAGTCATGCATGCAGATTTTTTCCACACGGGGTGGAGTGGTGGGACCGTCAGAGGGAGAAGGAGAGTCTGGCAGGCATATTGTTTCCACACATGGAGAGGAAAAGATTTGGAGACGAACGAGCTTCCTGCAGGTATGGGGAACGGTGCATAATAAGTCACCTTGCATTCCGTGCTAGGTATAGTCCGAAGTCATTAAAAACATACATGCCCCACACATGTTCATATTTCAAGGTGCACTAAATTATTTCATGCGATGATTAAGGTTGGCCGTAATGCTGGTATCTTAGCTGGTATCATGCACACGGGAATAGCAAACATGCTGATGTGGCAAAGAATTAAAGAAGAGAGGGGGGTTAGAGTTACTAGTGTTCATGCATGCATTGGTAAACACATTTTTTTGTGAAGAACAACAACATTAGTTGAGTACTTTTGCAGACCACAAAAACTATTCCACCGCCTCTATCTTGCTAAGAGTAGGAGAAATTTTTGAATCGAGCCCTTTAAACTAGAAGGGAGGTAGTAGTACTATAATAGCTCACCTTGTTGTGATGACAAGATAGGACATGGCGCGCACCTGGATGGAGGAACTAATCTGCGTTGTGCATTTAAGTTTTGTCTGAAGTCAATGTACCTCTAATTTAGCCAAACTTATAGAAAAATGTATCAACATTCACAATGTCAAATCAATATTTTTGTACTCATTATAAAACGTCCTTCTTATAGTCATTATAATAAGTATTGTAGATATTGATATTTTTAGTATAAATTTGGTCAAACACTTTGCAAACGGTTGACGGAAGTGAAAAGGACCAGAGGGAGTATCATGCATGCGGAGTAGGCAAAAAAATTGCTCATTTATAGCCGGTCGAAGTCTCAAAGGGCGCGACCGCGCGAGGGAGGCGAAGGTTGTGGGAGGCGCGACAGTTGACGAAATTAAGTGAAGTTACATCCACGCGCCGACATGGCGTGCGAACAGGCATAAGATATACCGTCGGGTCTATGATATGGGTCTAGTAGACATGACATCTAGTGGGTCCCGCATAGTACTCGAGAACTCTTTGGGGGCTTGCAGCCGTTTATCCACCGGGCAAGCCAACAATCCCACGCCGTTCGCACGCCCTACTCGTCCCCGTCTTCTACTAGTACAATACCTTACAACAGTTCACTCCCAGTCGCCCCGTCCTTTCACATTACACCAGTTCAACTTCTCCTAACCCTCCTCCAAAATCCATAGCCTCCCAGATCTCCATGGTCGCCACTGAGTAACAGGTTAGAGCCATCACCGGCGATGAGTTTATCGTAATCTACACACATGGATCCGCGACGGTGAAAGCATGCCTTGCTCGCTTCCTACGCAGGTTCAACAGTTCAAAGGATGAGTGGGTCGCTTGGCTAGATGTTGAGTACACCACAGTCCTGGAAAGAGAGAAGATTCTAAAGGAGGCTGAGAAGAAGAAGCCCGCTGTGATCTAGGTTTGCGTACATAATGTGTGCTTGGTCTACCACATATGCCATGCCAATGTTGAGTGCCAGGATTTTAAGAACTTCCTCAATGACGAAAGAGTGAAATTTGTTACTGTAGACTTTAGGAACGACAGGGATGTCCTGGGTCGGATAGGCCTCGTTGTAGGCCAGCCCTTCGATCTTCAGAAGGCAAGCCTGGTTTCCTCCTCTCAGCCTTCAATGTTGACCCTGGCAGCAGCCATGATTGATCCTTTGTACGCTAAACTGAAGAAACATCACCACAAGTTTCATCATGCATGGGAGTCGAAGACATTAGATGAAGATCACATCCTGTATGCAGCAATGGATGCCTACCTTTGTTTAAATATCTACAAGGGTTGGATGAAGAAGCAGAGCCCAGTGTCCGCTTCAAGCAATGAAGTGTCGGCGAAGAGGAAGAGGAAGATGGACGAGGACGAAGTCGAGGACGTGGACTCGGACTCCGAGTAAGGTGGCAGTGCCGTCGCGCATGCTGGTTCTACTGCAGTGTCAAGCGGACTAGTTGCTTAGTTTATTTTCAGGGGTGTGTTGTGCTAAGCCCCAACAGAACTATGTTTATGTTCTTTCTTGTTATTTGAACTTTATGTTCTTTCTCGTTATTTAAACTCTTTAGTATGTACAGTAGTACTAGTACTATGTCTTACTACTGTTCTTCTTGTAGTTGGTACTACTGCTCGTATCTTCGTGTTCCTACTGTACTTAATACGTTCGTACTAGTAGTATAATTTGGGTCAGTCGATTTGTGAAAGAAGTTCGATGGAGCGAAGGAAGAAGACGACAGAGAAGCTACCCCAGTATCTATATTAGGGTGGCAGGGTGCCCATGATCCATCTTATGAGTGTTGGGTGTGAATGCAGTTCGCCGAAAAAAATGGATCATGCCCGGGGTTAAACGGATGGCGGGGTGGGGAGAAGCATGGCGGTGGCAGGCGGTTCAGGGGAGGGCAGGGTGGTGGCGGCAGGCAGTTAGGCGTGTGGCGGGCTGAGAAGATGAGCCGTGCATCAATTTCGGAGGTTGAAGAAGCCCTTCTAGCCACCCATGTTGCATCCAACGGCTCACAAGAGTCGACTGACACAAATTGCTCCTTCAGATTGCAGGATCCACGTGGCATTCAAGGTCTCGAAGGTAGATTCCGCGTCCGCACCCGGTTTGTGGGCTCGGCGCGGACGCAACCGGCTTTCGCCGCGACAGCCACCATGCGCGCCTCCTCCGCGCGGGCGGAGATGACAATGACACGCTAGTTCCTCCTCTTCGTATGCTGCGTGCATAGACGCGGCTCCACCAACTGCTCGCGTGCTTGGCAGCGCGGCGGCATCGCGAGGAGGGACTGCAGACGACGTGAGCAGGCGAGCCTTCGGCTTCATGGCACAAGGATGGCGGCGACACGGCAGTGATGGGCAATAAATTGTTGGCCGGAGCAGGCAGGCGCCGGCATGTGTAACGACGGTGGCGACATATTGATGAGTGCGCGTATGGGAGCTTAGTTTAGTTTTATATAGGGTTGGTCAAACTTAAAAGAAAACCGTACTAGTACACGTAAACATTAGACTGAGGCAGCGCTTATATTAGTTACCACAGCCACGATACGGAATCCTGTGCAAGCGCGTGAATCGCGGCCGCGCGGTCGTTCGAACAGTGTGTCACCGTGTCGTGCTCGAAGAACATCCACCGAACCTTTTTTTTGTGTGAAAACAATTCCCGAATATTACTCAACTTTTTTTCCTACAAAAGTTCTTGACGCTACAATATTTCCATATATTTGAATTTAGCTCCAGTTCATGTTTATTTGGATTTGGACGTTTTAGGTGCGCCCTAGTTTTTTTAATACTGATTTTGTGTGTGTGACTGAGAAAGAATGTGTGTATGTGTCCATATGTGTGTTGTGGCGGAAGGGCAATGTGGAGACGGTGTGCGTGTGATAGACACATAGAGAGGTGGGAATGTGCAAATGATCATGCATGAGTGAGACATAGACAAATGCTGATACATTGTGTATACATGAGAGAACGGTTTTCTATTTTACTTGTGTGTGTGAGAGAGAGAGAGAGAGGAGCATCCGTAACACAATAACCATCTCTCTCGATTCGTCCGTCCCTCGCACGATCGCATGTAACACATGCATCAACGCACATTTTGACACCCTCACCCGCCCTGCCCACCTCAAGGCCCTTTATCGCTCTCTATCTCATGAGCACAATCTCTTCATGAATCCCCTGTTTAGCATGTAGCTTTCCGTCACATACACACACATTTCTCTCCATAGGTTTGTTTTCTCTCAATATCTGACACACACACACACACACACACACAAACACACACACACACACACACACACACACACACACACACACACCCCCCCGAGCACACAATTCGTCCCCATCCAAGGTTATATGGCGACCACTCTCGCTTGTGCTTCTCTGCACCCCAGCATGCACAACACCTCAATCTTCAAAGAGGGCATCGAGGAGATCGAAGACAGCGACCACACTGTGCTAGAGAATGCGGGGCCATTTGGAAGCAGGATGATGTGACGATGGCTGACTGACTCCTCCCCCCATCCCCTCTCTCCCTTACAAAATTACCAATCCCTCTCTCCCCCGCACAAAATTATCAATCCCTCAACCCACGAGATCCTTCCCCTCTCGTCCATGTTTTTCCAGCTCTCTCATCAAACCTGTTGTCTCCTCTCCTTCCACGTGTACAGAATCCGGGTGCACACGCATCTCACGTATATTACATGTCTACATCTTTCTCACAGACCTAACTTCTTCCTCTCTCTCTCTCTCTCTCTCTCTCTCTCTCTCTCTCTCTCTATCTATCTATCTATCTATCTATCTATCTATCTATCTATCTATCTATCTATCTACCTATCTATCTCTGTCTCGTTAGGTTTGTCTCCTACTCTCTCGTCCACATACATATAATCTTTCCCGCCCTATCAGCTCCATCTTCTCAAGCTCTCTCTACACGTTTCATTCACACATTGGGATATGTTCAAAATGTTGCTTTTATAATGGATGATGTAGAGTTATGGTTGGTTTTGTTGCATCCTACAAATTAATAACTATGAAATGCATTTAGATTCTCATTTGACTGGGATTATGTGAGTTTGATCATGTTGTGAAGTACTATAGACCTCGTATACATCTTGAAATTCGACAATGATTGTAACTATTGAATTGTATAGACCATTACATTCGAATTCAGTAGCCTAACATATTTATTTCACAATTACAACAAATGATTAATTCACTACAAACTAAGAAAACAAATGTGTACTCCCTCCGTTTTTATTTAAGTCCGCGTATTAGCATTGGTCAAAGTCAAGTTTTGTAAACTCTCAAAAAGTTTATAACAAAAAATATTGACATATACAATAACAAATAAATACCATTAGATTCATTATTGATTGTACTTTCTCATCATACATATTTGTTATTGTAAATATTTATATTTTTCTATAAAATTGGTCAAACTTTAGGAAGTTTGACTTCGATCAAACCTAATATGCAGAGGAAATAAAAACGAAGGGAGTACTAGTAGTTACTAGTACTACTCGCTAATTGCTTAGCTGAATCACCCAGCACGCCACACGAGGAGTTCAGTGTCACAAAATTTTGAGGTTGGTGGGAAAATCTCCCGTGACCCTGATTCGAGCAGTTGGAAGTTACCATCATAGCCTTCGGAACAGGCCTACGGATGACGCTTGGTAGGGGGCTAATTTTGTAACTTCAGGTTCACCCTACCCAGCCAAGCCCACCCTGGGACCCAGAGTAGTACACCTGAATACTCCCCATTTTCTATCCCCACCGCAAAAGACTTCTCCACGGCACCGCAGCCTTCGTGCTCCTACCCTTCTACATCGGCTCACTCGTCCACCGCAGCGCATCCGCCTCATCAACGACCTCGTACGCCGCACTAGAGCCGGTCCACCATCGTTGTCGTACACGGAGCCTCTTCCTCGGCAGCGTCTTCCATGGTCTCAGATCTGCTTTCCGGAAGTCGACGCCAAGCACAGAAGCACCACCATCATGGACAATGAACCGACTCTCGTTGCCGACAATGATGCATAGAGGCTACCGTGACCATCGTTCTCCTCCTTGATTGGTAATGTGTGTATTGAATCACTTAGCAGTACATGTGCAGTTCCAATTTTGTTCATACCTACCCTTCAAATTTCCTGGTTGCTATTGTTCCCATAAAAGTAATTGGTTATAGCCTCCATTGTCCAACAGAATATTGGCTTGTAATTGTGTGTCGCTCCTATATCGAGCTGTGCTTGGGTAGGTTCTTCATCTATAACTAGTAGTGTGGAAAGTTTTTTTGAACTAGCAAGATGCCCATGCGTTGCACGCATCAAGATGCATTTGTATGAGTAGTTTCTCTTGTGGGAGAAAAGGATGAACGTGGGAAGGCCTTATTTGTAAATCTGGAGAGGGGTGTGGGTATCTTTTTGCAAAATTGCCATTGTTTCCTTCCTATTTGTCAGATATAATTCGGACGGCCTATATTGCAGGATCGCAGGCACACCATCATCGCCAACTCTGTTTTTTATAAGAGTAGAGAAAAAAGTAGAGAGTGGAGAAGTAGATATAAATATTAAATATAAAATAAATATAATAGTAGAGAAGAGAGTAGAGATAGCAGGGACGTCGGGAAAGGATCGCGTGCGCAGGGGAAAAAGTGGCCGGGCATGCGCTAGTTTTGGCGCGCGGCATCCGACGTGCTTTATAAAATCCAATGCCCTCCCACCGCTCTGTGCCTTGCCACCGCTCTCTCCCCGCTTAGTGCCTCGCCACCGCTCTCTCCCCGCTCTTTCTCGCCTCGCCGCCGTGTCGCCGGGAAACTTGGTGATACCGCGGTGTCCGCGCGCGCCCCTCCGGCGGCTTCTCCGCCGAGATCCTATTCCGCGGGATGCGGCTCGGCCTCGACAATTTTGACACCACCAACAAGGCTGCCCGCGCGTACGACGCGGCGGCGTGGCGCCTCTGGTGGCCTCATAAAACATTGAACTTCCCCAACATGCCAACGCGGGAGCGGGCGCTGGAGCTCGCGCCTCTGCCGCGGCTTATCACCGACGAGGATTGTCACGACAACCGGAGGTGGGAGCACCGTATCAGTATCGCCGAGATGGACGAGGAAGCCATGGCTCTATGGCGCCAATGCTTCCCGCAGGACATCATCAATGAGCGTGAGTTCTACGCTCAAAGGAGGGCGGAGAGGGAGAAGAGGAGGGCGGAGCGAGCTGCCTATCGCGAGGACAAGCGTAGGCGAAAAGAGGACGCTCAATTGAACATGACGCTAGGAGCAGCGTCGCCTTGGGAATCCGATGACGATCGGTATCTTCACGCCTACAGTCAGACGTCAGAGGAGGACATCACCAAGGAGGAGTTGGACGATGAGGAGTAGTTGAATTATCTATTTTTTTATCTATCTATGCTGAGAACTATCCTCTACTCTCTAGTCTCTACTCTCTGTCTCTACTTTTCGATCTCAGCACTGTAAACGCTTTTTTAAAACGCCGCGCGTTGCGATTCTGTTGGAGATGCTCTAACATGGCAGACAAGTGCTTTAATGTTGCCCACAAGATGCGTGAGTATTACTAGTAGTATATTTTTCTTGCCATGTTGAGATTTTAAAACCATGAGCGCGAACATGCAGAGGAGCAATGAAGACCAAACATGGGATATTGGGGACATCTTCAAGGAGCGTGGCAAGTTAAAGAGGAGCTGCACCGAACCTATAAAACGGGCTTTGGTAAGTAACAACCTTTCAATTAATTTCGTTTAGCCTCATGTTCTTTGATGTGTATATGTTGTAGTTTCTGTTTCTCCTAGTGTCGTGTTCTTCGATGTGTAATAAGAAGAGTCTTAGTCATTCTAATGCTTTCGTTTTTAGCTTGATGTAGGAAGTGGGTGTTCTCACCTTGTAGTCTATTTTTATATTTTTTCCTTTTGAATTCACTTCTATGAGTCTTGTTTATCTGGCTTCTACTAAATGGATCTGGGTTGCTCTGAGTATTGATCTAAAAAAGAAGTAACTTCATGTCAGGATGCAGTCCCTGCGAGGAGGGAAGTATGGTCAACCTCGAGATCATGTTTCCAAAATGAGGCTAGATTACACACAAGGTGCCAGTTCCCTAATGATGTTAGATTAGACACAAGGTGCAAATTCCCAGATGATGCTGGATTACACACAAGCTAGGTGGAGTCGTTAGCTGTTCATGTCCTCGTGGCTCTAGTAAAGGCTGAAAGAAAGCATGAAGCAAAAAGAGCAATCAGATGCTCTCTTCACGCAATCCAAAGAAGGGATGGAAGAAGGCAGAAATAAGCTAGCAGAGGCAGAGCAGGCTAGGCGTCTCCTGCTATCTAAAACTATTGTCAATACAAAATTTCCTTCATAATAGCTAGGTTCAAATGTTTATCCATTCAGCATGTCTCTTGTGATGTCCGTGTATCTACTGGTGTGGCACAAAATATTTTTTTCGAGTCATGTAATAACCGCAGTTACTTTCCAAACAATAACAGACGAAGCATTAGACATGGTATAGTTCACGCGCAAGCCCGACATTCCAAGTTCAACTTCCACATCAAACTCATGTTCACAGATATCTACACATTCATAGATAATGTCCACAACGATGATTCACTTCAAAGCCAAAAAAATGTGAGGAGAGTTATAAATAAAGAAAAACCTCTAGTTCCTGCTACTAGTGCGAGCACAACAAGTCAAGACCATGCGTAATTAATAATATTTTGTCATTTTTTGTGTTCTAAAATGTCGACCGGCTCGCGGAAGGACGTGTTGCCGGCACACGCGTGGATTCAATGGAGGCAGGCGGGGCAGTCTAAAGCCGGTTGCGTGCAGCAAGGAGGCGTGTTCAGCCAGGCCTGCAGCAAGTGGGGCCCTCTTGGCCGGCGCGCCGGTTCAATGCATGCGCTATGAGAGGTTGCGTCCTTGTTAGAGCAATCACTCCCTCCAGTCCTTTTTTGTTTGGGTATAACAAAATCTTGTTTTCCATTTACATTTTACAAGTAAAATTCGTGGACAAACTTTGACCGAAAATACGATGGGGACTAGTAATCCTGAACGGAGGTAGTAGTTTTTTTATCAAAGAAGGGTTCCCGCCTTCTGATTTTCATTACTGAAAACCAACATCTAAACCACAGTATTTGCCCAAGAACTACCAGGTTCAACATCTCGCAAACCCATACAACCATACGCCAAGGAGGTATGTAGTAGTAGTTATGAATTCCATTTTCGCCCCATACCAATCGTTCAAAAAACTACTTAGTACTTATAACGCGCATTGAAAATCGAAACTCTTAACCCCGCTAAAAATGATATTTTAAACGTGGCTACTCGATCTTTGGCAACTGGCGAGCCACCGCCTCCAAGTCGTTCACCTGTGGTCCCGACCATCAACTCCTACAGATCAAATTATCACACAAGCTGACTATTCCAACAAAGGTGCGCTCCACCACCTACCCGGTACCCGCGCATGCAGCAATCGTGCACCTAGGGTTTTAGGGTTTATTTGTTAACGGTTCCTTTACGTAACTCTCATGTGTGCGAGACAGCGAGAGACCGACTGCGTGCATGCACCTCTTCTTTTTGTATATGTACTCCACCGTTTGTCTGGTGTCCAAAAAATTATACAATGGAGTAACTACTAGCAATGTGCCAATGCATTGCCACACAATCAAAGTAGATTAATACATATTCACCGATTTGGTAGAAAAAAGAGTCTAGTTTTGAAATACATATATCACTAAAAATATGTTATGTTTCACTCGAAATATATTCCTTTGGCAGTTTTCATGAGATAAGGGAGGAATGTTGTTGGTTTCAAGATTTGAGAAGTGGTATATGTCTAATTTCTACTCTTACTAGCAAGATTCCCATGCGTTGCATGGAACATCAAGATCTTGTGGGAGAAAAGGATGAACGAGGGAAGGCCTTATCTGCAAATGTGGAGAGGAGTGCGGGTAAATTGCCATAGTTTCCTTCCTATCCATCAGATATAAATCAGACGGCCTATATTGCAGGATGGCAGGCCCACCATCATCACCAACTCTATTTTTTATCCCTACTCTTATAAAAAGCATAGTCGGTGATGATCGTGTGCCTGCCATCCTGCAATATAGGCCGTCTGATCTATATCTGACGGATAGGAAGGAAACTATGGCAATTTTGCAAAAAGATACCCACACCCCTATCTACATTTGAAAATAAGTCCTTCCCTCGTTCACCCTTTTGTCCCACAAGATAAACTACTGATACATCTCCAACGTATCTATAATTTTTGATTGCTCCATGCTACTTTATCTACTGTTTTGGACTATATTGGGCTTTATTTTCCACTTTTATATTATTTTTGGGACTAACCTATTAACTGGAGGCCCAGCCCAGAATTGCTGTTTTTTGCCTTTTTCAGTATTTCGAAGAAATAGAATATCAAATGGAGTCCAAACGGAATGAAACCTTCGGGATCGTGATTTTCCAACCGAACGTGATCCAGGAGACTTGGACCCTACTCCAAGCATTGCGAGAGGTGGTCACGAGGGTGGAGGCGCGCCCCTACCTCGTGGGCCTCGACGCCCCACCGACGCATTCCTTCCTCCTATATATACCTCGTATCCCGAACGATCGTAACAGGAGCCAAAACCTAATTCCATCGCCGCAACCTTCAGATCCACGAGATCCCATCTTGGGGCCTGTTAGGAGTTCACGAGGGGGCATCCACCACGGAGGGCTTCTACATCAACACCATAGCCCCTCCGATGAAGTGTGAGTAGTTTACTTCAGACCTTCGGGTCCATAGCTAGTAGCTAGATGGCTTCTTCTCTCTTTTTGGATCTCAATACAATGTTCTCCCCCTCTCTCGTGGAGATCTATTCGATGTAATCTTCTTTTTGCGGTGTGTTTGTTGAGACCGATGAATTGTGGGTTTATGATCCAGTATTATCTATGGAAAATATTTGATTCTTCTCTGAATTCTTTTATGTATGATTGAGTTATGTTTGCAAGTCTCTTCAAATTATCCTTTTTGGTTTGGACAATTATATTGGTAGTTCTTGCAATGGGAGAAGTGTTTAGCTTTGGGTTCAATCTTGCGGTGTCCTTACCAGTGACAGAAAGGGTTGCAAGGCACGTATTGTATTGTTGCCATCGAGGATAACAAGATGGGGTTTTTATCATATTGCATGAATTTATCCCTCTACATCATGTCATCTTGCTTAAGGCGTTACTCTGTTTTTACTTAATACTCTAGATGCATGCTGGATAGCGGTCGATGAGTGGAGTAATAGTAGTAGATGCAGAATCGTTTCGATCTACTTGTCTCGGACGTGATGCATATATACATGATCATTGCCTAGATATACTCATAACTATGCTCAGTTCTGTCAATTGCTCAATAGTAATTTGTTCACCCACCGTAGAATACTTATGCTCTTGAGAGAAGCCACTAGTGAAACCTATGGCCCCCGGGTCTATTCTCATCATATCAATCTCTATCACTTTATTTACTTGCTTTGTTTTTACTTTGCCTTTTACTTTTTCCTTTCATCTATCTATCAAAAATACCAAAAATATTATTTATCATCTCTATCAGATCTCACTCTCGTAAGTGACCGTGAAGGGATTGACAACCCCTAAGCGTTGGTTGCGAGTTTCTATCGTTTTGTGTAGGTACTGATGGATTCATATACCTAGGGTAGGGTCATAGGCCTGACCTAAACGTCCTACCCAAGGGTACTCATAGAAGAGATCATCTTCCAGTCGACCAAAGAGGAATCCACTCGACCAGACTGGAAGGACTCGACCATGGAAGACTCACTCGACCATGAAGACTCACTCGACCACCAGAAGGTCAGAAGGCACTCCACGGCGTAACGGTGTGCCATTGAATAGACTTAATGATAGTTAAGGCACCTTATGAGGGGCGTTACCAGTAACCCCCCTAGCTTAATGTACTTTAATCCCTCCATTATGTGGGCTGGCTGGGGTCTGGCGCTCTATATAAGCCACCCCCCTCCACAGGTAGAAGGGTTCAGATTCTTGTAATACTCATACGCATAATCCACTCGACCGCCTCAGGGCTCCGAGACGTAGGGCTGTTACTTCCTCCGAGAAGGGCCTGAACTCGTACATCCCTTGTCACCACAACTACTCCATAGCTAGGACATCGCCTCTCCTTAACCTACCCCTACTTCTACTGTCAGACTTAGAACCACGACAGTTGGCGCCCACCGTGGGGCAGGTGTTTTAGCGATTTGTGGAGGAGTTGCAGTACTCCAGTACCTTCATCATGATGACTTCGAGTTTTGGAAGCGGGGCACGAGATCCGTCTCGGTGCTCTCACTTTCGTCGCCGACGACTCCGATGGCTCCAGGAGGCACCTCTTGACATCGAGGCGCCCCGTCCATGGGCGACGACTTCGTGCATGTGTTCGCGGCGCTTTGCTGCGCAACCGTCGACCAGATCGGTCGACTCCCCTATCGGTCGCCGCCCCGGTCTCCCACCAGCGCAAGCGCTCTGGTCGGTCGAGGCTTCAGCGGTGGGTGAAGCACGCGGTGGCTCGCCAGACAGCCACCGCCCAAGTCGCGGCTATTGAGCCCGACGAATCCCTCTACGGCCTGCTCGATCGTCGACCGGCTCGTGAGGGACTGCATCCAAGTGTGATAGCGGTGATCCAAATGGCGGAGGTCCTCATGGTCGACGGCCCTCACAGCCCCCCGGCCATGCACGGCGGTGGGGCCGCCGGGGGAGGTGACCCCGTGCAAGAGCACGAGGAGTACCAGCCCGAGACACTCGACTCTCTGCAGAGAGAAGAGCTTCGTCGTAGGAACATGGATGCACTACATACTCCTATCGCCGGAGAGACCCCTGAGGCTCGTGCCTTGGAGGAAGCACGGTTGGCCAATGTGGTGAACGCGCTTCCGAGAATCTTCAGCGAGCACTCGACGATGCTGCAACAGCAACGACTGAATCCGGTCGACATCGGCTTTTCCCGCCGACTCGTATACCGCCGCGCCAATTCAAAATTTAGCAGCGCAACTCAGATAGCGTAGTCTATTCAGCCGTCCCAATGGAAGTCGGAAGAGGCTTGCAGCAGATCGAGATTTACTCCGAGCGGCGTAATCGAACTCAGCCGTGTCGCGATCACGCAACAGATTCACAACCGATCCGTCGCTGCGAACACTGTCTGATCGGCTCACAGCCCAGATCGCCTCCGTGGCGGAAGGGCGCGACAACCGGCGGAGCAGCTCGAGACCGTTCCGACCGAGATGACAGGCCGAATGCCCTTTCCTCCGAGGGAAGGGTCGACGCCCTCGGCGGCAAGATGACAGACGACGATTCAAGACAGGCGAAGGGTTCCAATGACCCCGAGAACTGGGCTTTGATGCGCGATCCATTATCGTGCAAGGCTTGGTCGACCGGAACAGAGCCCATAGAGGAGGGCCCGAGAGGGATGCACCCACCAGCAGTCGAGTGCATGTCTCTGGTCCGGAGTGTTTTAGTAGGGCTATCAGAGCCGCAGTGATCCCCCCCAATTTCAGGTTGGCAGCAGGAGTCTGCAAGTTCACTGGGGAATCTAAGCCTGAAACTTGGCTCGAAGATTACCGAGTGGCTGTTCAGATTGGTGGAGGGAATGATGAGGTGGCCATGAAACATTTGCCCCTCATGTTGGAAGGTTCTGCAAGAGCATGGTTGAGTCAATTACCTCACAGCAGCATATACACTTGGGAAGATTTGTCCCGAGTGTTCGTCAGGACTTTTGAAGGGACTTGCAAGCGACCGGCTGGTTTGACAGAGCTGCAAGTTTGTGTGCAGAAGACCAACGAAACTCTCCGAGAGTACATTCAGAGATGGATTACCTTACACAATACTGTGGAAAATGTGTCTGACCATCAGGCGGTTTGCGCCTTCAAAGATGGCGCCAAAAAGCAGAATTGAGTCTGAAGTTCGGTCGAACCGGGGACATGACCCTGAGTCGAATGATGGAGATTGCTAGCAAATACACCAACGGCGAAGAAGAAGACCGACTCCGAAGTGGCAAGTACAAGCCGAGCCAGTCGGAGAAGGGCAATTCGAGTCGGAAGCAGAAGCGCAAAGCCGAGCCAGCAGCTCCTGGAGAGGCCCTGGCCGTCACTCAGGGGAAATTCAAGGGGAAACCCAAAGGATCCTGGAATCCGAAGAAAGTGAAAGATAAGGAAGGAAATGACGTGATGGATATGCCATGCCATATTCACACAAAGAAAGATGAAGAGGGCAACATTATTTACCCGAAGCACACCACTCGTCAGTGTCGACTCCTGATCCAGCAGTTTCAGGGCAAACAGTCTAAGGACAAGGAAAAGGAGCCAGACAAGGCCGGAGACAAGGAGGACAGCGAGGAGGAATACCCGCATGTTAACTCCACTCTGATGATCTTCGCGGATGTGGAAAGCAAAAGTCGACTGAAAGTCATCAATCGGGAGGTGAATATGGTTGCCCCAGCTAAGCCAAGTTATGTGAAGTGGTCCCAGACACCCATCACATTCGACCAATCTGATCACCCGACTCGCGTTGCCACCCCTGGGCGGCAAGCGTTGGTGGTCGATCCAGTTGTTGAGGGCACTCGACTGACAAGAGTGCTGATGGATGGTGGTAGTGGGCTGAATTTGTTATATGCGGATACCTTGAAAGGGATGGGCATTCCGATGTCCCGATTGAGCGCCAGCAATATGAGTTTCCACGGAGTCATACCAGGAAGAAGGCCAACTCACTCGCCAAATAGCCTTGGACGTGGTTTTGGTGATTCCAAACACTTCCGCAAAGAAAAGTTGACCTTTGAGGTTGTGGATTTTCGAGTGCATACCATGCCATTTTGGGGAGACCCGCCACGCATCGCGATTCATGGCCCGACCATGCTACGTGTACCTCAAACTGAAGATGCCAGGCCCCAAGGGAGTGATCACCGCCACCGGAGATCGGAAGAAGGCGGAAGAGTGCTATCAGAAGGGCTCAAAGATTGCCGACTCCCAAGTGTCGCAAGATCGAATTCGACGAGTACATGCAAAACGCAGATCCGAAAGTGATTTGTTACGATCTAAGAAGCCAGCCATAGAGTCTCGCATTCAAGTCGCTCGTGAAACAAAGCCCGTCCATATTCATCCGATCGACCCGGCGCGGCTCACCCACATATCCACAACACTCGACTCGAAATAGGAAGAAGCGCCATCCGGTTCCTCCGTGAGAACTGGGACATCTTCGCATGGAAGCCACCGACATGCCGGTGTTCCTGTGGAACTGGCTGAGCATCGCCTTCGAGTCGACAAGTCAGCGAAACCAAATAAAGAGCATCTCGCGCGGTCCGCCGTCCCGTAAGAGAAAGGCTATTGGGGAAGAAGTGGCTCATTGCTGACAGCAGGATTTATCCGAGAGATTTACCACCCGAGTGGCTCGCTAATGTTGTCATGGTCCCCAAGAAGGATGACTCACTCCGCATGTGCATTGATTTTAAGCACATTAATCGGGCCTGCCCGGCGGATCATTTTCTCTCCCGCATCGATCAAATTGTCGACTCGACCGCGGGGTGAGAGGTTGTCTTTCTAGATGCATATTCCGGTATCATCGATCCGTCAGTATGGACCCGACGAAATAAAACAGCTTTCATCACTCCATTCGGGTGCTTCGCTATATCACCATGCCATTCGCCTCAAGAATGCCGGAGCCACATTTATGCGAATGATTCGAAGTGTCTTCACCAAATCACCGGAATGTGGAAGCGATATGGATGATATCGTCGTTAAGTCGCGAAAAGGTTCCGACCTGCTTGCGACCTCGCCAAACATTTGCCAACCTCGAAGGTACGATATCAAGCTCAATCCGTCAAAGTGCACATTCGAGTTCCCGGTGGAAAATTACTCGGTTTTCGCTTCCGACGAGGAATCGACGCCAACCCGTAGAAGATAGGCACTATTCTCCGAATGAAACGCCTGCGAAAGTGCACGACGCCCGAAGCTTCTTGGATGCTTGGCCGCTTTAAGTCGATTCATCTCACGACTCGGTGAAAAGGCATTACCTCTTTACCGATCGATGAAGAAGGCCGACAGTTCGAGTGGACTCGGAAGTCGATGCAGCGTTTGCCGAGCTAAAAGCTCTGCTCTCCACCCAGCCGGTGCTTGCTGCTCCAATCAGCAAAGAGCCTCTGTTGCTTTACATCGCAGCCACTGGACAAGTTGTCAGTTCTGTGCTTACGGTCGAACGGGAAGAGGAAGGAAAAGCCTTCAAAGTTCAACGCCCGGTGTATTATTTGTCTGAAGTTTTGACTCCATCCAAGCAGAGATACCCTCATTATCAGAAGCTTGTATATGGTATATACATGACCACAAAGAAGGTTGCTCACTATTTCTCCGATCATTCTCATCACGATCGCCGCCGACGCCCCTTATCGAGATCTTGCATAACGAGACGAATCGTCGAGTGGCGAAGTGGGCGATTGAACTTCTTCCTTGATATCAAATTCGAGGCAAAGAAAGCCATTAAGTCCCAGTGCTATAGCGGATTTCCTTGCCGAGTGGATTGAACAACAACAACCGATCAAGTTCACTCGGAGCATTGGACCATGTTCTTTGACGGCTCCAAGATGTTGAATGGTTCTCTTGTCAGTTGTTCTAGTTTCCCCAGGAGATAAGCTTAAGTATGTGCTCCAGATTCACTTTGATTCCTCCAACAATGAAGCGAGAATATGAGGCCCTTTTATATGGATTGCGATGGCCATCTCACTCGGCGCCCATCGCCGATGGTTTATGGCGACTCAGATTTAGTGGTCAATCAAGTGATGAAGGAGTGGGACATGAGAAGCCCAACTATGACCGGATACTGCAATGCAAATGAGGAAGCCGGAAAAGAAGTTTGAGGGTTGAACTCCATCACATCCCCGACCGAAAAATCAGCAGCGGATGATCTGGCGAAGATAGGGTCCAAGAGGGAAGCCATTCCGAGTGGCGTGTTTTGGAACATATACGCACTCCGTCGACCAAAGAAGATCCTACACAGAGGAAGCTCCACAACCCAAGAGTGCCACGGACTCGACCGAGGTAGAGGTCCCGCAAAGGGTCGATTTGGTCATGGAGGTTTTGTTGTCACTCCCGATTGGACAGTTCCATACATTGCCTATATTCTCGAGAAAGGAACTCCCGGAAGATGAGGAAGAGGCTCGGCAGATCGTCCGTCGATCCAAAGCCTTTATCGTTATCAATGGGCAATTATATAGAAAGCCCGACGAGTCGGACAAAAATGCATAGCGCCGTAAGAAGGTCGAGTCATTCTTAATGATATCCACTGGGACCTGTGGTCACCATGCGTCCTCTCGACCATTGTAGCCAAAGCATACCGAGCTGGATTTTATCGCCAAGAGCAAATGAGATGGCGAAAGAAATAGTGGACAAGTGCGAAGGATGCCATTCTATTCCAATATGTCACACAAGCTGCGTCGACCTTTGAAGACCATTCCGCTCGCTTGGCCTTTTCGCTGTATGGGGTTGGACATGGTCGGTCCCTTGCGAACGGGTCGGAGTGGTTACACGATGTACCGGTAGCAATCGACAAGTTCACCAAGTGGATTGAGGCTAAGCCAATCAAAAACTTGATGCTTTATCTGCGTTTCCTTCATCGTAAAGTTGACGCTCGTATGGAGTCCCGCACAAGATTATCACGGACAATGGGTCGAATTTTGATTCGAAGAATTCAAGGGCTTCGCAACTCCCAAGGCATACGAGTCGACTATGCTTCATCGCCCATCCACAATGAATGGACAGCAGAGCGAGCCAATGGATTAATCCTCAAGGGTCCGAAGCCCGCTTGATGCGAGATCTCAAGCATGCACCGGAGCTTGGGTCGATTTAACTTCCTTCAGTGCTTTGGGGTTTGCGGACCACGCCTAATCGGTCGATCGGGAGAACTCCTTTTTCCTGGTCTATGGGGCGAAGCGGTTTTACCGAGTGACCTCCTTCACAATGCTCCACGAATTGAATCAGATAATGAAGCGGTTGAGCAAGCGTCAGATGCAAATCGACCTCTTGGAAGAGGAGCGGAAATGGCTCGATCCGCTCGACCATTTACCAAAGAAGACTTGCGCCACCAGACGCCGTAAATGTGAGAGGTCGAGCCTTCCAGAAGGAGATCTGGTCCTTCGGTGGATCAGCAGAAACAACATAAGCTTGCTCCCTCATGGAAGGTCCTTCATCGTCACAAAGGTTCTCCACAATGGGGCATATCGCCTCTACAATGTCGAGCACGATATCGATGAGCCCCGAGCTTGAATGCGGATCTGCTCCGCCTGCTTTACACTTAAAGTTTTTCACTCGGACGAATTGTAATAAAGTACTCTTGTAGCTCACGAGCTTTGAAGTAATAGTGTCATAATTCCTTCATAATTTTTGTCACTCTTTATTTTAAGGCCGAGTAAAATTTTCACTTCCCCTGGGTGGCTTAGCGCGAATCCGCTCCGCCTAAGTTTTTATAAATCCTACCGAGTGGTAAGCCGACTTCCACTCGGAGGCTTAGCTGCAGCCCAGTGCTTGCCTAAGTTTTTACAAATCCTACCGAGTGGTAAGCCGACTTCCACTGGAGGCTTAGCTGCAGCCCAAAGCTCGCCTAAGTTATTAAAAATCCCACCGAGTGGTGTCGGACTTCCACTCGGAGGCTTAGCTGCAAGACAAGGCTCGCCTAAGTTATTAAAAATCCTACCGAGTGGTGTCGGACTTCCACTGGGGCTTAGCTGCAGCCCAGTGCTCGCCTAAGTTATTAAAATCCTACCGAGTGGTAAGCCGACTTCCACTGGGGCTTAGCTGCAGTCCAAGGACTCGCCTAAGTATAAAGTATATTCAAGGAAAACGAGGCGCAGCCACCGAGACCCTTTCTCCGAGCTTCGACACAAATACAATATGTCGATCATGACCCTCTTCTCCGAAGCTTCACACAAATACAATATGTCGATCATGACCCTCTTCTCCGAGCTTCGACACAAATACAATATGTCGATCATGACCCTCTTCTCCGAGCTTCGACACAAATACAAAAGAAATCCTACCGAGTGGAGAGCAAACCTCCCACTCGGGGGCTTAGCTGCAGCCCAGTGCTCGCCTAAGACAAAAGAAATCCCACTGAGTGGAGAGCAAACCTCCCACTCGGGGGGCTTAGCTGCAGCCCAGTGCTCGCCTAAGTTATTAAAATCCTACCGAGTGGAGAGCAAACCTCCCACTCGGGGGCTTAGCTGCAGCCCAGTGCTCGCCTAAGATAAAAGAAATCCTACCGAGTGGAGAGCAAACCTCCCACTCGGGGGCTTAGCTGCAGCCCAGTGCTCGCCTAAGATAAAAGAAATCCTACCGAGTGGAGAGCAAACCTCCCACTCGGGGGCTTAGCTGCAGCCCAGTGCTCGCCTAAGATAAAAGAAATCCTACCGAGTGGAGAGCAAACCTCCCACTCGGGGGCTTAGCTGCAGCCCAGTGCTCGCCTAAGATAAAAGAAATCCTACCGAGCGGAGAGCAAACCTCCCACTCGGGGGCTTAGCTGCAGCCCAGTGCTCGCCTAAGGAATAAGTCGACTGCAGTAAGCGCTTCGCTGTTAACCTGCAAAGAGCAATTCAAGCCAAGGGCAATCATAGCCAAACATCCAATCCAAATTTAGGTCGACACCTAAAGTAACCGAGAGTGCTCAGGCCCTAAGCCTGTTAAAGTTTTATCGGTTACAACTTCACTCGGCATACCGAGGCAAATTTAAGGTCAAGAAAAGTTTTTACCCCTCCTGCGGAGGGCTGGATGGAGCAACGAACTCGTCAAGATCAATCCCGTCGGCAATCCGCGTGGCAGCAGCGATGAAAGTCTCCATGAAGGTCCTGAAGTCGTGCTTTTTGGTGTTGGCCACTCGGAGAGCCGCTAGCTTATCTTCTCGAGCTTCCTTGCAATGGACTCGCGCGGAACGTGGCAACGCCCGCACCGCACCGAGTCAAGATTTCTTCCACTTGCACTCGGTCAGGGACGGCGTTCAGTCGAGCCATCAATGACTCAAGGTCATTTTGGAGTGTTTCATTGGGCCAGAGCGTCGAGTCGATGCGAGATGTAGCCGCTTTCAGTCTTGCGAGATAGTCCACAACAGCAGCAACGCGGGATTCCAGTCGGAAGATGTTCATGGCAGTTTCATCGTTCACCGGGGAATTGGCAGGGTCGAGGTTCGTCTCCAGCTGGCTGGTTTCTTCTTCAAAGTTGCGGCAGAACTCTGCAGAGACAAAATCCCGAATCAGGAAAACAGTCGAGTGGAAACATAACAGTTGGGAGAATTGGTCGAGTGAAGAAAGTTACCTTCGAGCTTAAGGAACAATTCCTTAGCGAGACCACCCAAGAAGCTTTCCAGCTCATTCCTCTTCCCAGCCAGTTGGAGGATCTTCTCGGTCAGGTTCTTCTTGTCAGCCTTCATTCGCTCAGCATCCTTGTTGGCAGTGGCTAGAGCAGCCTTCAGGTCGGCGTTATCCTGTTCGAGCTTGGCAACCGAGGCCGCTTTTCATCGCCAGCTTAATCTTCTCGAGACAGCTCAAGCTCCTTCTTCCTTTGAGCCTCCTTCACCTTGCTCAGAATCGCAGCAAAGTCAAACTTGCAGCAAGTGGGAGGAGGACAGAGTCGTCAAATCTCACCAAACATACCTTTGGTCTCCTCCTTCGCCTTCGTCAGTTCTCTTGCACCAGTTTCAAGTCCAATTCGAGCTGAATATGCTTCGCCCAGCTTCAAAGATAGCGTGCGCAAGATCACAAGATTTCTACGAAGAGTCGGTTTCAAAATATCGAGATAATTCACTTCCGAGTGAATGAAGAAGAATTAGTGCTTAAGACTACAATCGAATGCGAGCATTCAACCGTAGTCTCGGGGATTACACCTGGGGTGCACTCAGCGTGCCCCCACCGGTCTTATTCAAGGCATACCGACCAATCGACCAAGAAAAAAAGAGCGAGTCGACCGGTCGACCAGTTTCGCTCTTAGTAAGCCTAAGAACGAGTCGACCAATCGACCAGTTCCATTCTTAGTAAGTTTAAGAAAGAGTCGACCAATCACCAACACAAAAAAAAAAATCGACCAATGACCGAAAGCTTCTTCGATCGTAATCAATCGCCAGCAGCTTGATCACGCCTCGGGATTACACCGGTGGGTGCACTCAGCGTGCCCCCACTGGTTTCAGAAACACATTCATTCCATTCGAATACTGATCAACATTTACTTAATAAGCCTAAGGCCGACTGCCAGCAGTCGACCTTAGCCTTGGGGACTACACCCAGCGGGCGCACTCAGCGTGCCCCCGCTAACACGGAGTTTTTATCGACACACCTAGTGGGTGACTGCTATTTCTATGAATTTCAGAATTCAGAAAGAAAAGTTTCGATAGCATATCCTAACAGAACAGGTGGTGGTCGACTAACCTGAACATTGCTCAAGGGCGAGGCTGGCGTCGAAGTCCGCTGGCTCGCTTCGAGCGATCTTCACCGCTCCATCATGATCCCTGCTGACGGATCGCTCTTTAGCAAAGATCAGCTGGTCCTCCGGACGGGTGCGTGGTGAAGATCGAAGGTTGTCCAGCACTTTCGACGGTGGGTCGGGCACTCGTCAACGGATTCGCAAAAGATACAAAGATGTCGAAAAGCCGATCTCTCTCCCGTCACAACGGTCTCGGCACCGCCACGCCTTTGGGCTTCCCGCCGTAGACGCCTTCCTGCTCCTCCTAGTCCTCAATGGCTCCTCATCTTCATCATCGCCGCGGAAGAGTGATGATGTCATTAGTTGAGCTTCAGAAAAGTTAAAGTCGGGGCGTAAATCTTGAGACAATGACTAAGAACAAGGAATTAAGGATATAATACCAGATTTGAGGTGGCGGCGTCCTCCATCTCATGGTCTTCACTCGGCCGAGGTTTCGAAGTCGCAGTACTGAAAGTCCAAAGAATCACCGACCGATTCAAGTACCAACCAGAGATAAAATTTGCATAGAGCAAGAAGATTTAAGCGTAACGCTTACCACGAGATGGTGGGGATGGACCCTTCATTTTCGGCAGAGGCTTGGTTGTCCTCGGTGGAACTACCTTCGCTGCTTCTTGGCGCCTTCTCGCCGGCACCGGAGAAGCAGTCCGAGGCGCTTGGTCGATCATGAGGCGCCGCTACTCCTTACCACGCTCAACCAAGGGTCGTGCACAAGTTTTGACCGCTTTTCCAAGCGCGGCGGTGCTACTTCCTCCTCCTCGCCCTCGCCATCGCCGCCCTCGCCATCATCGCCATCGCTGCCGCTGCCTCCTCGCAGCTTCAATCCCACTCTTCTTGACTTCGCCTCGCTGGCTTCACCCTCCTCGCCGAATCTGGGCGCCATTGGGCATTGAATACAGCTCGGTGAAGGCCTCGAAGTATTGAAGCAAAGTTCAACGACCAAGTTACGTAAACACACTCGACGGACATACAATGTAAAATGAACAAGTGTACCTTATCCGAACGCCATCACGATCAAGCGGAGAAATCCTCCGGATCCGCGAGGATTGTCCTTGTTCCCAAAGTGATTGAAGCCATCCATCTTTCCACTACGGCATCGCCGATTGCCTCCGGTGGACGCGAGTCTCGCCTTCGGTGCCGCAATACAACCACATACAAGTGACTCGAATCAAGGGGCTGGATTCGCCTCAAGAAAAACCTCCAGAGATCCATGCCACCACTCCGCCCCCGACCAGCTGCACCACTCGGTCCATCAAGATCTTCACTTCAGCCCTCTTCAGAACAACCTTCGTGGAGGAGGGTTTATTCACTCGACTCATGGTAAATTCAGGAGGCTGGTCGATCGCCCGGCGCCGCCTCGCTCCGCAATAGAACCAGTCGATCGCCAACCCCGACCGACTCGGGAAAATGCATAGCTGGAAAGGTGCTTTTGTTCCTCAACTGACTCCTAAACCACCACACATCCGGACTACTTGGGTCTTCTCGTCACTGGGGCTTGCCTTCTTCACGATCCGGGAGCGACACGTGAAGATGTACTTGAACAAACCCCAAGGGGTCGACAACCCAAGAAGTTTTCGCACATAGACACAAACGCTGCAAGGTATGCGATGGAGTTTGAGGAAATGGTGGAGCTGGGCTCAAGAAATTCAGGAAGCCTCGAAAGAAGACACTCGGTGGCTACTTAAAAACCCCGATCGACATGGGTGGCCAAAAGCACGACTCACCCTCTTCTCGTTGAGGCTGCCACTCGACCGAAGCCTCGCGTCTCGTGGGGAATCAATCCGTCATTAGCCATATCAAGGAGATCCTTCTCCCGATCGCCGACCGATCCAGCCTCCTCGACCCAGCCTTCGGCGCTTTGATCTCGACGAAGAACCACCGCGTCCGTGGATCTCCCCTTCGCTTTCTCGCCGCTGACGCTTTCTCCGCCACCGACGCTTTTCTTCGCTAGGCTCCAAAGATCGTCGTCTTCTCCTTGCCCATGGCCGCCCGGAATGTGCAGGGGAGAGATGGCAAGGAGCAGCGGTGGTGGAGGGCGGAGACGAGAGAATCGGGAGGAAGAACAAGGTATTGTGCATAAGCTTCCGGAGTTACATTTATAGCATCCTTCCGAGTGGATGACAGTGGACCCAAGCAATCCAATCATATCCCGAACGGCCGCGCATGCGATACGTGGCGAGAAAGCGGCACGGAAATCGAGGCGCTCCGTTGCGGCCCCATCCAAGCACCGCAGCTCTGTTCCGCTTGCGCTTCCCCAATTTCAGATCCCGCGAGATCCGCGGGCGATGATCGATCTCACAAGTGCGAGATCTCCTGCGATCCGTTACTCGTATAACAAAGGAAGTCACTCGACTAAAGAGCAAGAATGGATCAAGTCGATCAAGGAAAGTTTCTGTTATCAACGAAGAGGATCTTGATCCGAGACAACACGTAATAAGAATACAAAAGCGATCGGAAACAACGCCAACTCCTCCTTCACTCAAGCCTCAATCCATTCGGGGCTAATGATGGATTCATATACCTAGGGTAGGGTCATAGGCCTGACCTAAACGCCCTACCCAAGGGTACTCATAGAAGAGATCATCTTCCACGACCAAAGAGGAATCCACTCGACCAGATCGAAGGACTCGACCATGGAAGACTCACTCGACCATGAAGACTCACTCGACCACCGAAGGTCAAGGCACTCCACGGCGAACGGTGTGCCATTGAATAGACTTAATGATAGTTAAGGCATTTTATGAGGGCGCTACAAGAACCCCCTAGCTTAATGTACTTTAATCCTCCATTATGTGGGCTGGCTGGGGTCCCAAGACTCTATATAAGCCACCCTCCACAGGTAGAAGGGTTCAGATTCTTGTAATACTCATACGCATAATCCACTCGACCGCCTCAGGGCTCCGAGACGTAGGGCTGTTACTTCCTCCGAGAAGGGCCTGAACTCGTACATCCCTTGTCACCACAACTACTCCATAGCTAGGACATCGCCTCTCCTTAACCTACCCCTACTTCTACTGTCAGACTTAGAACCACGACAGGTACGAGGGACTTGTGCGTGGTCTCCTACTGGATTGATACCTTGGTTCTCAAAAACTGAGGGAAATACTTACGCTACTTTGCTGCATCATCCTCTCCTCTTCGGGGAAATCCAACGCAGTGCTCAAGAGGTAGCAAGAAGAATTTCTAGCACCGTTGCCGGGGAGGCTCACGCAAGCAAGTCAACAATACCAAGTACCCATCGGAATCCCTATCTCTCGCATTACATTATTTGCCATTTGCCTCTCGTTTTCCTCTCCCCCACTTCACCCTTGCCGTTTTATTCGCCCTCTCTTTCCCAATCTCCTACTCTCTTTCCCGTTTGCCTTTTTCCCGTTGCCTTTCTGTTTGCTTGTGTGTTGGATTACTTGTTGCCATGGTGCAAGATAATACCAAATTGTGTGATTTGCTAGATTTCCGTGATTTTGATGTTTGCTCTCTAAACTTGCATCTTGCGGATTCCACTATTAAAAAACCTATGGGAAGAGTTAATGATGTTCTTATTGTTGCAAATAGGAATTATGTGCCCGTAGATTTTATCGTTCTTGATATAGATTGCAATCCTTCATGTCCTATTATTCTTGGTAGACCTTTCCTTAGAACGATTGGTGCAATTATTGATATGAAGGAAGGGAATATTAGATTCCAATTTCCCTTAAAGAAGGGTATGGAACACTTCCCTAGAAAGAAAATAAAATTACCATATGAATCTATCATGAGAGCCACTTATGGATTGCCTACCAAAGATGGCAATACCTAGATCTATCCTTGCTTTTATGCCTAGCTAGGGGCGTTAAACGATAGCACTTGTTGGGAGGCAACCCAATTTTATTTTGTGTTTTTTTTGTTTTTGCTTCTGTTTAGGAATAAATAATCCATATAGCTTCTGTTTGGATGTGGTTTTATCTTTTAATTAGTGTTTGTGCCAAGTAGAACCTATAGGATAACCTACAATGATAGTTGATTTGATTCTGCTGAAAAACAGAAACTTTGCGCGCACGGATATAGTTATGTTAAATCACAGGAACGTGCTTTTGCGTTGATTCTTTTTTCTGCTGTTCAATAAACAAATTTTCCAGGACTTCCTATTGTGGTAGAACTTTTCGAGTTCCAGAAGTTTGCATTAGTTACAGATTGCTACAGACTGTTCTGTTTTTCAGAGATTCTGTTTTTCGTGTGTTGTTTGCTTATTTTGATGAATCTATGGGTAGTAAAATAGTTTATAAACCATAGAGAAGTTGGAATACAGTAGGTTTAACACCAAAATAAATAAAGAATGAGTTCATTACCGTACCTTGAAGTAGTCTTTTGTTTTCTTTCTCTAACGGAGCTCACGAGATTTCTGTTGAGTTTTGTGTTGTGAAGTTTTCAAGTTTTGGGTGAATTCTTTTGATGGATTATGGAACAAGGAGTGGCAAGAGCCTAAGCTTGGGGATGCCCATGGCACCCCAAGATAATCCAAGGACACCAAAAAGTCAAAGCTTGGGGATGCCCCGGAAGGCACCCCCTCTTTCGTCCACTTCCATCGGTAATTTACTTGGAGCTATATTTTTATTCACCACATGATATGTGTTTTGCTTGGAGCGTCTTGTATTATTTGTGTCTTTGCTTGTTAGTCTACCACAATCATCCTTGCTGTACACACCTTTTGAGAGAGCCATACATGATTTGGAATTTGTTAGAATACTCTATGTGCTTCACTTATATCTTTTGAGCTTGATAGTTTTGCTCATAGTACTTCACTTATATCTTTTGAGCGTGATAAATTTTGCTCTAGTACTTCACTTATATCTTTTAGAGCACGGTGGTGGATTTGTTTAAAGAAACTATTGATCTCTCATGATTCACTTAGATTATTTTGGGAGTCGTTAATAGCATGGTAATTTGCTTAATGTTAATATACTTGGTGTTCAAGATATGTGAAACTTTCTTTTGAGTGCGTTGAATACTAAGATAAGTTTGATGCTTGATAATTGTTTTGAGATATGAAGATGGTTATATTAGAGTCATGCTAGTTAAGTAGTTGTGAATTCAAAGAATACTTGTGTTGAAGTTTGTGATTCCCGTAGCATGCACCTATGGTGAACCGTTATGTGATGAACTCGGAGCATGATTTATCTATTGATTGTCTTCCTTATGAGTGGCGGTCGGGGACGAGCGATGGTCTTTTCCTACCAATCTATCCCCCTAGGAGCATGCGCGTAATACTTTGCTTTGATAACTTCAAGATTTTTGCAACAAGTATATGAGCTCTTTATGACTAATGTTGAGTCCATGGATTATACGCACTTTTCCCATCCTTCCACCTTTGCTAGCCTCTCTAATACCGCACACTTTTCGTCGGTATCATACACCCACCATATACCTTCCTCAAAACAGCCACCATACCTACCTATCATGGCATTTCCATAGCCATTCCGAGATATATTGCCATGCAACTTTCCACCATTTCGTTTATTATGACACGCTCCATCATTGTCATATTGCTAGCATGATCATGTAGTTGACATTGTATTTGTGGCAAAGCCACCATTCATAATTCTTTCATACATGTCACTCATGATTCATTGCATATCCTGCACATCACGGAGGCATTCATATAGAGTCATATTTTGTTCTAAGTATCGAGTTGTAATTGTTGAGTTGTAAGAAAAATAAAAGTGTGATGATCATCATTATTAGAGCATTGTCCCAAGTGAGGAAAGGATGATGGAGACTATGATTCCCCCACAAGTCGGGATGAGACTCCGGACTTTACAAAAAAAATATGTAAAAAAAAGAGGCCAAAAAAAAGAGAAGAGAAAGGCCCAAATAAAAAAATGAGAGAAAAAGAGAGAAGGGACAATGCAACTATCCTTTTACCACACTTGTGCTTCAAAGTAGAACCAAGCTCTTCATGATAGAGAGTCTCTCATTTTGTCACTTTCATATACTAGTGGGAATTTTTCATTATAGAACTTGGCTTGTATATTCCAATGATGGGCTTCCTCAAAATGCCCTAGGTCTTCGTGAGCAAGCGAGTTGGATGCACACCCACTTAGTTTCTTTTGTAGAGCTTTCACATACTTATAGATCTAGTGCATCCATTGCATGGCAATCCCTACTCACTCACATTGATATCTATTGATGGGCATCTCCATAACCCGTTGATACGCCTAGTTGATGTGAGACTATCTTCCCTCTTTTTGTCTTCTCCACAACCACCCTTCTATTCCACCTATAGTGCTATATCCATGGCTCACGCTCATGTATTGCGTGAAGATTGAAAAGTTTTGAGAATGCCATAAGTATGAAACAATTGCTTGGCTTGTCATCGGGGTTGTGCATGATTTAAATATTTTGTGTGGGGAAGATGGAGCATAGCCAAACAATATGATTTTGTAGGGATAACTTTCTTTTGCCATGTTATTTTGAGAAGACATGATTGCTATGATTAGTATGCTTGAAGTATTATTATTTTTATGTCAATATGAACTTTTGTCTTGAATCTTTTGGATCTGAATATTCATATCACAATTAAGAAGATTGATACGTCTCCAACGTATCTATAATTTTTGATTGCTCCATGCTACTTTATCTACTGTTTTAGGCAATATTGGGCTTTATTATCCACTTTTATATTATTTTTGGGACTAACCTATTAACCGGAGGCCCAGCCCAGATTTGCTGTTTTATGCCTATTTCAGTGTTTCGAGGAAAAGGAATATCAGACGGAGTCAAAACGGTACGAAATCAACTGGAGAAGTTATTTTTGGAAGGAAAGCAACCTGATAGACTTGGAGTGCACGTCAGGGGAGTCTCGGGCTGCCCACGAGGGTGGGGGGCGCGCCCACCCCCCTAGGCGCGCCCCCTGCCTCGTGAGCACCCCGGAGGTCCACCGGCATACCCCCTGCACCCACATATACCTACATACCCTAAAACTTCCATAAAGAAGATAGATCGGGAGTTCCGCCGCCGCAAGCCTCTGTAGCCACCAAAAACCAATCGGGACTCTGTTCCGGCACCCTGCCGGAGGGGGATCCCATCACCGGTGGCCATCTTCATCATCCCGGCACTATCCATGATGAGGAGGGAGTAGTTCACCCTCGGGGATGAGGGTATGTACCAGTAGCTATGTGTTTGATCTCTCTCTCTCTCATGTTCTCTCTCGTGTTCCCTCTATGGAACGATCTTGATGTATCCCGAGCTTTGCTATTGTAGTTGGATCTTATGATGTTTCTCCCCCTCTACTATCTTGTGATGAATTGAGTTTCCCCTTTGAAGTTATCTTATCGGATTGAGTCTTTTATGAGAACACTTGATGTATGTCTTGCCGTGATTATCTGTGGTGACAATGGGATATCATGTGCCACTTGATGTATGTTTTGGTGATCAACTTGCGGGTTTCGTGACATTGGGAACCTATGCATAGGGGTTGGCACGCGTTCTTGACTCTCCGGTAGAAACTTTGGGGCACTCTTTGAAGTACTTATATGTTGGCAGGATGAATTTGAGATTGTGTGATGCATATCGTATAATCATGCCCACGGATACTTGAGGTGACAATGGAGTATCTAGGTGACATTAGGGTTTTGGTTGATTTGTATCTTAAGGTGTTATTCTAGTACAAACTCTTTTATAGATCGATCCGAAAGAATAGCTTTGAGGTGGTTTTGTACCCTACCATAATCTCTACGTTTGTTCTCCGCTATTAGTGGCTTTGGAGTGACTCTTTGTTGCATGTTGAGGGCTTGTCATATTATCTATCTATGTTATTATTGTTGAGAGAACTTGCACTAGTGAAAGTATGAACCCTAGGCCTTGTTTCCTATCATTGCAATACCGCTTACGCCACTTTTATCATTAGTTACCTTGCTGTTTTTATTATTTCAGATTACAAAAACCTATATCTACTATCTATTTTGCACTTGTATCACCATCTCTTCGCCGAACTAGTGCACTTATACAATTTACCATTGTATTGGGTGTGTTGGGGACACAAGAGACTCTTTGTTATTTGGTTGCAGGGTTGCTTGAGAGAGACCATCTTCATCCTACGCCTCCTACGGATTGATAAACCTTAGGTCATCCACTTGAGGGAAATTTGCTACTTTCCTACAAACCTGTGCACTTGCAGGCCCAACAACGTCTACAAGAAGAAGGTTGTGTAGTAGACATCAAAGATTTACATTGAAATTATGCCAAAGTATCACTCCGCATCAAAAATTCTTTTTTATCATTTACCTACTCGAGGACGAGTAGGAATTAAGCTTAGATGCCCGATCGCCTCCAACGTATCTATAATTTTTGATTGCTCCATGCTACTTTATCTACTGTTTTGGACTATATTGGGCTTTATTTCCACTTTTATATTATTTTTGGGACTAAACTATTAACCGGAGGCCCAGCCCAGAATTGCTGTTTTTTGCCCTTTTCAGTATTTCGAAGAAACAGAATATCGAACGGAGTCCAAACGGAATGAAACCTTCGGGATCGTGATCTTCCAACCGAACGTGATCCAGGAGACTTGGACCCTACTCCAAGCAGTGCCAGAGGCGGTCACAAGGGTGGAGGGCGCCCCCCCGGGCACGCCCCCTACCTCGTGGGCCCCTCGACGCTCCACCGACGTACTCCTTCCTCCTATATGTACCTACGTGATATGGAGCATCCCACGTTCATCTCCATGTACACGTTCATAGCACAACTAGCCCCAAGTGGACCTACCGGACTTAAGGTGAACCCGCTCCTTTTCAAGATTTACATGAATATCCATAGGACTTGGCCGCTACCTCACCACTAACGCCAGTGCATCTTCAGGTTCGAGGACGACCGCCGCCAAGCAGCTAAAGAGCTTCCCGGAGGCCAAGGAGAAGGACCCCATGGACGCAAGGAAGAAGATGGAGTCCAACAGGAGCTGGACAGGAGGTCTCAGGCGACCCCGTGCGCACGGGCCCCCGAGACCCTGTGTGCACGGACTACTCAGAGAGTTTGCGCTGGAGCACCCCGTGCGCACGGGCCTATACCGTGCCCACGGGACCCCCGTGCGCACGGGCCCAACTTACCCCGTGCGCACGGACTCATCAAGATGGACGGCTGTGATCTCCTTTCCGAGCCCCTCTTCCTCCACTTCTCCCCCAAGGCTATATATTCCGTACCTAGACCATTTTTTAGGGTAAGCAAAGGATATGTTAGACATATGAGAGATTTGCTCCATGGATCCACTCCACTAGGAGATCAAGACCTCCTCTTGGAGTGACCTAGCTCAAGACCCCCTCATGGGTGGCCCCTATCAAGACCTCCTCACGGAGAAGAACCCGGTTACCTCTTGTATCGTCCTTTGTTGATCGTGGATCGTGTATCTCTGTTTGTGTTCATCGTTCTAGCGCATGTGTAATCGAATCTTGTTGGTTTTAGTGATTCTCTTGTGTTTTCCCCTTGATTTTCCTCGTGCTCTTCCGCTCGTTCTTCGTGTTCATCGTAGGGATCCACTCCAAACATGAAAGATCATCCCCATAGGGTTCCACCCTACATCATATGGTATCATGAGCCACGTTGATCACGTTTTTGGAGCCCCTACCCCGTGTTTTCTAGCTTGATTTTGTTGTTTTTGTCTTAAATTTGAAAATTTCCCCACCAAAAATAGCCCCAAATTTTTTTGTGATTTGTTGCTTTAGTGTGATTTTGTTGGATTTGATCCATGAATTTGGTGTTTAGCAAGTAGATCCACCCCTCTACCACTTTCCCCTACCTCCCATCCTTCAATTTTGACCCCAATTTCAAAATTCCCCACGGATCCGGAGCAGTTCGTCCGCTCTCAGAGGACCCCGTGCAAACGGGCCATCGGGACCCCGTGCACATGGGCCCCCGTACACACGGGCCTGTCAGACCCCATGTGCACGGCCATTCCAGTGTGTTTCTTACGCTGTCCCTTCGTCCTCCATACCACCCCCTACCCCCACCTCAACCCCAGCCACGAGATCCATCCATTTGGAGCCCAAATCGCAAAGAAATCCACCAAACCCGCGAGTCCCAGGTGACCCCGTGCCCTCGGTGTGTGTACCGTGCGCACGGGACCCCGTGCCCACGGCCCCTAGACCCCGTGCACACGGCCCCCCGGGTCAGCCACCAGCACCTCACCATTTCGGCCATAACTTCCACATCCGGAGTCCGATTTTCGCGTTCTTTAGCTCGTTGAGTAGCTATTGACATTCCCCATCCACCTAGATAGGTACCATCACCATTTGACTCCATCAAAATTTTGACACTTTGGCATCTTTGCCTAGGGCTTCCACCACATCATCTGCATAGCCACCACCATAGCCTTCCGCAAATTAACCCAATTTTGTTTGAGCTTGTTTGAGTTGTGTGTTGTGTCTCCTAAGGTGTTTCGACTACTTAGGGACGACAACTTCAACATTGACTCGCATAACCCATCATTCCGCTTCCGCATTGCCTAGTGCAACACCACCGCTTTCCGCTACCACCATTTGACATCTGTCATTTAAGATTCTAAATTTGCGGTTTTTACTATTTCCTAAGGTGTTTCGGCTACTTAGGGACGGGTCTACATCATCTTGGTATCTACATCAAGAACACCGCCACTCATCATCACAAAGGACGGTAACCTCGATGACACCATTATATATTACCCTTGCAATTGCATTGATAACCCCTAGCCCATTTTGCGTCACTTACCTATCGAGACTAGCCATTTGAGTATTGCCGGCAACGTTACTTGTGCACATTAGTGATCCACCATTCCATTGCATACATACCATATCATATTGGTATCATATCATCCATTGTGTCACAATATCGTTCCCGCATATACACAATAGCTATCTTGGTTTGTGCATTGTGCAAAAGTGGCCATAGAAAAAAAAAGAATAAGCTTTTAAGCAAAAGAGAAAAGAGAGCAAAGAGCTTGTAAGCAAGTGCCATAGCATCATACTCCATTGCACATAAGATTGTCATATCTGATCATCTTGGATCATTTTGAGAGAAACACCGGGAACCATACATACATAGCATACTTGGGATAGAAAGATTATCCATCTTGCATCTTATAGGTTGTGCACAAGTGTCGTATCCGCCTATTGAGCAATCATGCTAGCGTCTCTCTTGAGTTGTGCAACACGAGCGTTTTGGTGGATTCCACATTTTGAGCTCATTCCTTGGTTGCACGACCCCATTTATCTATCCGTGTGTGTGTTTCCGTGTGCCATTCTTTGCTATTGGTCTACTTGTTTCACTTGCGAATTTGTGAATCTCTTTCAACATTATTGACTCTTGCTAACATTTTTGCATCAAATTTTTGTGCCACTATCCTCACCGAGCTCCACCATAAGCCTTATTTGTGTAGGTGTGAGAAACCTACAAGAATTGGTACCAATTGTGCTATTTCCTTATTACACACTGAGTGATCATTGATCCATTTTCAACATCGGTCAAGGTACATTTGGTATAAGTTCTTCTCTTTCTCCCACTCATATTTGCTCAAGTCTTGTGATGGATAGGCAAGGCATTTCCTCTCCGGTCTTTGACAACAACGACGGCGTGAACAACTACGTCACCAAAAGGTCCATCTTCGGACTACAACACGAAATGCAAGGAGCACAATCCACCTTGCAAGCGCGCATCGAGAACCTCTCCATTGACATTCATCTCTCTGAAGCAAGGAAAAGGGACTACACCGACAACAAGCTTGCCACACAAAAGGAGGAGCAAGATGCAAGGATGGAGGAGATTCGGGCCTTGATCAAGTCATCTTCCACTTCGTCATCTTCAAGACGGCGACGTTCAAACCACAAGTCTTCGAAGCGCACAAGCAATGCAAGCGCAAGTCGTCCACGTCCACATCCCCATGGCGACCATCATCACGTTCGTGATCCACATCGTCATGAAGGGCAAGTCACCTCCAAGCAACATGTGCACGACGCCTACGAACGCCTACGAGCTCAAGCACGACAACGACATCATCATCATGAAGATGCTCCACAAGCACAAATGCACAAGTCCCAACAAGCCCTACTTCACGCCAAGTCCAAGCTTCAAGAGCACAAAAGAAGACCACGAGACGACCACCACCAAGACGGCGCTACGGCTACATCAACCACTTCGGAATCTTCGCCAAGTGTTCTCAAGGCATCTTCGCCTTTGGACGTACGGCATCATCGCCTACTTCCCGTGAGTTCGCCTACATCGACAACTTCAACAACAAGGTGACCACCTACGAGCGAGGGCGACACTTCCATCTTCGGAAGCCCCTCAAGGAAGATGGTCGAGCATGGGACATTCCCTTCGGTCATGGAGACGAGCTATGAGGTGCCACATCATATGGGCCTCCAACAACAAGACGGTGACAAGAAGGTTGAGCATGGGACTATCCCTTCAACCAAGGCGACGATAGTAGTTGAGCATGGACACATTTGCACTAACATCTCTCCGACACCCACATATCATGATATGACCCATTTGTCATGTGAGAAGAGCCACCACCACATGAGTGACATGAGTGACTCCACCATATGTGACACTGAGAGCGTTTCCTATGATAGGATGAGTGTGACCACCACTAGCCCCACACATGAGAGCATGCCACACATCCTATGTGAGGTTGAGCGCCATTTGAGTGACTCCACCAACAATATGAGTGAGTGCATCCTTGAGGGAGTGAGTGAGCCACAACACTTAGTGAGTGAGGTAGTTGACATGGCATGTGAGTCCACCATGATTTCTAACGACTTAACCTCTACTCCTAGTGTGTTTTTTTTCTTTGGTGCTAGGTCTCCTACATGACGACATGCCTATCCTCGATGAGTCCATCCCTCCAATGGACAAAATGATGGCCATGGTGGACGATGATGCACCCCCCACATGGTTCCATCAAGATGAAGATGACAACGAGACGATCTTCAACACCTCACCTACAACACATGAGCGACACTCCAAAGGTAACATAGGTGATGGTGCTTCTCTTGTCCCACTAGTGGACTCTCTTGACATCGATTGCTCCCATGATGTTGACCCACCTATTACCATACTTCATGCTAGTGAAACTTCGTCATGCCTTGACTTACCTATTTATGATGAATATGATGATGAGCATGTTGAGTTGCCTAGTTGTGATGCTATGCTCCATAGGATATCATGTGAAAATTCTATTGGTCACATCATGTTTGACAATCCATTGAACTTGTCATATGCTATGAGTGAGATCTCCCATATTGCATCCCTACAATCTCAACATAGTAACTATGCATGCCCCATTAAAATAAATCCCATTTGCACTTATGGCATAGATGACGAGATGATGGTCATTGGTTTTTGTTTCTCTTGTGATGATATTGCCATGCTTCCTTTACATGATTTTCGCAATTCATCTACTATGCCATGCCATGATCACATTGCACCACATATGCTTTGTTTTGGATGTTGTCAATATTCTCCACGTGATGTTGCTACTCATGCTCATGAGGAGACCCCCATAGTTTCCTCATACTTATTCGGAGATCTTGATGCATTTCATACTTTGCATGATCCCATGATAGTATACACCATATGCGTAACATGAATAACAACGCTCTAGATATTTCCCACGATGCATTGCACAATTTGAGTCTCCATTATGCTATACATAACAACAAACCTATCATGATGGATGACATGTTTCTCTATCACGCATCTCATTTATTTGAGCATTGGATATTTGGTGCTAACCAACACAAGCACGTATGCATCATGATGGATGATGTGTACATATACCACACACACACAATTTTTCCTTTGTCTTTGTTTTGTGTAGGTACTCATGTCTTCTCGTCAACTTCTCAATCCCATGAGTTGACGAAATGAGCTCTTGAGAGCAATGATGACTTGGGATCCCATGGACTACCCTTACCACTGTTCCCTTCGCGCAAGGACTATGCGCAACTCCTCTACTTGGCTAACACACGGCTATGGGCCATTTACCACTTGTCACATTATGCTCATTTTACCATGTTCACTTTGCATGCTATTCTTGCTTCTATGCCTTTGCCATGCAATTGTGACCCTTGCTTGCATCTACCCATGTTTCATCATTATGCTACTTCTATGTGTATTTGCATGCTTGGTAGAGATCCTTGTTGCTATTGCCATGTTTATCATGTGCCCCATGCTATTGATGCTTGTTGTGTTGGGAGAGTCATGATGCCCCATTGCTATTTACATATGGCCTCTCGCCAATACATTCATGCCATTCTACTCATATCTTGCTTTTATGCTTGTGTTATGACATGTGAATTATTCATGCCCACTATTTGCACCAATGACATGTTTGCCATGATTCCTTCTAGTATGTTGCATCTTCACACTACTAGCATACTTGACTTGATCGCTATGATAGCTAGCCATGTTGCATCACCCATGTTCCACTATTACTTGCTTTCTTGGGTTGATGACATATATGCTCGTGCCTCTCACATGATATATCTTGATCATTGTCTCTTGTGTCCATTACTTGCCTCTTTCATATCCACTTGTATTGAGTGCAACCAAACTATGCTTATTGATCTTGGAGACTTGGACACTTTACTTGTGAAGCATGCTTGTTTGATTGAGCCTATTGTATTTGGTTGTTCTCGCATCATATGCCTACATACTATGAAATGCTCCTTGTCCTTTCTTATGATGAGCATGATGCATACACTGCTGGGTATCTCGCCTCTAATGATAGGTCTTGCTTTTGCACTAACCTCATTTGTTTTTCCAAATGTTTCTCATGTTCTTTCATTTTGAAGGATTCACAAGGCGGTACCATCAAGAGACATTTTGGTTATGTTAAGGCGTACATGATGTGCAACACCAACATTGGCGAGCATCTCCTAAAGGTGAACTCATTCTCTTTGAGCCATCCTCACATATGCATATTGGATGGGCCATACTTTCGTTGTTGTTTCCTCCTTCTTGTCTACATGCTACATATATTGGATGGAGGACCGGCATTGGAGATGGACCCTATGGACCTTCAAGTTGAGGAGTGCCACGAGATCGACCTATGGTACAACCATGCCTACCGTGTACATGGCGATACGGTTTACAATCCGAGGTCGGATCTTTCCAAAGGGGGAGGAGATGATACGGAGCATACCACGTTCATCTCCATGTACACCTTCATAGCACATCAAGCCCCAAGTGGACCTACCGGACTGAAGGTGAACCCGCTCCTTTTCAAGATTTACATGAATATCCATAGGACTTGGCCGCTACCTCACCACGGAACGTTGTGCATCTTCAGGTTCGAGGACGACCGCCGCCAAGCAGCTAAAGAGCTTCCCGGAGGCCAAGGAGAAGGACCCCAAGGCCGCAAGGAAGAAGATGGAGTCCAACAGGAGCTGGACAGGAGGTCTCAGCGACCCGTCAAGCGCACGGGCCCCGAGACCCCGTGCGCGCACGGACTACTCGAGAGTTTATGCTGAGCACCCGCAAGACGGGCCTGCACTGCGCCCACAGGACCCTCGTCAAGACGGGCCCAACTTACCCCGTGCGCACGGGCTCATCAGGATGGACGGTTGTGATCTCCTTTCCGAGCCCCTCTTCCTCCACTTTGCCCCCAAGGCTATATATTCCGTACCTAGACCATTTGTTAGGGTAAGCAAAGGATATGTTAGACATATGAGAGATTTTCTCCATGGATCCACTCCACTAGGAGATCAAGACCTCCTCTTGGAGTGACCTATCTCAAGACCCCCTCATGGGTGGCCCCTATCAAGACCTCCTCACGGAGAAGAACCCGGTTACCTCTTGTATCGTCCTTTGTTGATCGTGGATCGTGTATCTCTCTTTGTGTTCATCATTCTAGCGCATGTGTAATCGAATCTTGTTGGTTTTAGTGATTCTCTTGTGTTTTCCCCTTGATTTTCCTCGTGCTCTTCCGCTCGTTCTTTGTGTTCATCGTAGGGATCCACTCCAAACGTGAAAGATCATCCCCATAGGGTTCCACCCTACATCACTACGTATCCCCGAACGATCAGAACAGGAGCCAGAAACCTAATTCCACCGCCGCAACCTTCTGTATCCACGAGATCCCATCTTGGGGCCTGTTCCGGAGCTCCACCGGAGGGGGCATCCACCACGGAGGGCTTCTACATCAACACCATAGCCCCTCCGATGAAGTGTGAGTAGTTTACTTCAGACCTTTGGGTCCATAGCTAGTAGCTAGATGGCTTCTTCTCTCTTTTTGGATATCAATACAATGTTCTCCCCCTCTCTCGTGGAGATCTATTCGATGTAGTCTTCTTTTTGCGGTGTGTTTGTTGAGACCGACGAATTGTGGATTTATGATCCAGTATTATCTATGGAAAATATTTGATTCTTCTCTGAATTATTTTATGTATGATTGAGTTATCTTTGCAAGTCTCTTCGAATTATCCTTTTTGGTTTGGCCAACTAGATTGGTAGTTCTTGCAATGGGAGAAGTGCTTAGCTTTGGGTTCAATCTTGCGGTGTCCTTACCCAGTGACAAAAAGGGTTGCAAGGCACGTATTGTATTGTTGCCATCAAGGATAACAAGATGGGGTTTTTATCATATTGCATGAATTTATCCCTCTACATCATGTCATCTTGCTTAAGGTGTTACTCTGTTTTTACTTAATACTCTAGATGCATGCTGGATAGCGGTCGATGAGTGGAGTAATAGTAGTAGATGCAGGATCGTTTCGATATACTTGTCTCGGACGTGATGCCTATATACATGATCATTGCCTAGATATACTCATAACTGTGCTCACTTCTATCAATTGCTCAACAGTAATTTGTTCACCCACCGTAGAATACTTATGCTCTTGAGAGAAGCCACTAGTGAAACCTATGGCCCCAGGGTCTTTTATCATCATATCAATCTCTATCACTTTATTTACTTGTTTTGTTTTTACTTTGCCTTTTACTTTTTTCCTTGCATCTATCTATCAAAAATACCAAAGATATTATTTATCATCTCTATCAGATCTCACTCTCGTAAGTGACCGTGAAGGGATTGACAACCCCTAAGCGTTGGTTGCGAGTTGCTATCGTTTTGTGTAGGTACGAGGGACTTGTGTGTGGTATCCTACTGGATTGATACCTTGGTTCTCAAAAACTGAGGGAAATACTTACGCTACTTTGCTGCATCATCCTCTCCTCTTCGGGGAAATCCAACGCAGTGCTCAAGAGGTAGCAACTACTCATACAAATGCATCTTGATGTTCCGTGCAATGCATGGGCATATTGCTAGTTGTTGCAAAAAGCCCATGTGTGTGAGAGAGAGGGAGAGAGGAGGAGGGAGTGCATGTGTGACAAAGACACAAAGAGTGTGTGTGCGAGAGGTATCAACTTAAAATGAGGCGATAGTGTGTGTGCACGATCGAGAGGGTGTGTCTCAAGAATGGAAGAATAATCTACATTGATACAAGGAGCGGGAGAGAGACACGTATGCGATAGTGGAAGCATGAGTGTGCGGGTGTATAAACCTATCTAGAGGCTAGTCGATAAATGTTTGTGAGAGAAATATGAGTCGGGGGTTCGAAAGCGAGAGTTTTTTGTGTGGGTGTGAGAGAGAGACGGTAGTCAGGAAGGGGAGTGGAAGCAGGAGTTGTGTGTGTGAGAGAGAGGGGGGGAGTTTGTCTGATCGGTAAACAAATGAATAATGTTAGTATGGGATGGAGACGGAAAGGAGACCGCAACAAATGTTGTGTCCACAGGAGAGAGAGAGAGAGAGAGAGAGAGAGAGAGAGAGAGAGAGAGTAATTTTAGTGGTATGAGTCATATCTAGAGACATATAGGGTGTGTGAGAGAATCCCACAGAGAGAAAGACAAAGTGAAAGACGAGTGGAGACTATGTGTGTGGCGGTGAAAAAGAAAGCTTAGGTACCTAGTGATACCAGAGGACGGTAGAGACGTCAGAGATAATGAAAACCGCGTAATGTATAATGATAGGGAGAGTGTGACACTTCTCAAGGGAGACGTAGAGAGACCATGTTTGCGAGGATAGGAGAAACATGAAGTGAGCGTGCCGATGAGCTGGAGATAAGAGAGTGATAGCTACATGAAGGAGCATGCATGCGAGAGAGATGGGCGTGAAAGGAGTGAAAATAAAAGGGATTCAAATATTTGAACTCAAGATGATGATACATGTAATCCATACTCGAACCAAAATTGATCTATCAAACATGCATACTCATATGAATTCACGTGCATCTATGTTATTTAATATGTAGATATTACTGATCCATACATTTTAGTAGAACATAATTTGGTTTAAATTTTTTGAATTCAACCTTATGATTTTGAGATCATTGTATTTGTAAATCATATTATACATATAAGGGAGCAGAATTCTTTGTTGTGCTTTTGAAAGTATATATAAAAAATGATGTATATAGAATTTTAGTCCAATCAAAAATGGATCCTGCCCGGTAAAAAAATAGAATACAAACGGGATTCGAATTGAGTTGGCACGGTAAACATGCACTCTGCAAAATTTGAACAAAGCAGGGAAAGTCGCAGTAACCGCCCGAAACCAAAATCTATGAGATGGAAATCACTACTGCTTATCCCTGCCACGCAAAGCCTATCGGCTCGATTTCTATAGGTTTCGATAGGCATAGGTTTGTAATTTCACTCAAACGTGACATAATCGCCTCTCACACGGATTCATACACGGTGGGCGCCAAAACAAAATGTCTCCTCGACCAAAATCGACTCCCTCCCCGATTCATACACGATGGGCGCCAAAAACAAACTCTCGTCGGCAAATATTTGGTGTATGCGAGATTAACGTCCTATCCCCAACCGACTAATATTGTTGTGATGTAGGAAATTTGAAACGGGGGCTAAGTTTGTAAATTTCCTCGCATTTGAGACAAGCACGCCCGAAAGACATGGTTCCCCCCTTCCTCTCTACCTCCATTTCCCCATTCGTACTCCGTGGGCGCGAAAACACCCTCTCCACCCCAGCCTCCTCCGTCCGCCACCCCATCCACCGCCGCCCTCCTCCACCATGCCGGAGCTGATACCCCGACGCCGCCGTCCATTACAAGAGATCGACCTCTCTCATCCACAGCTTCGGATCGGGATCCTTGCATCCTGTCCTCTCGCTTCATCCCCGTCGTCGTCCACCTTGTCGGTGCCGCTCCTACAACCGTCTCGTCCACCGCGCCCCGCCGCCACCATCTACCCTCCCAGATCTGCTTCCACACCACCGACAGCCATCGCTACCACAGCACCGTCAAATTCTCAGCAGATGCATACACGGTGCCGCACCAGAGGCGGTACTTTTTCGTATCTGCTCAACTTATTTACCGCAGCAAGAAAATAGATCACCACTGCTTTACTCTGATTTCTTTTCCATCACTTACTTGCTTGTTGAAAGCAAACATTGGTTGCGAAGTTTCCTTTGTCCGGTTTGCACCTTCAAATCCGCCATGGCACGCTCAACACTATACTCCCAGTGCTTATGGTTTTCCCCTTTTATATTCCACACTAGTTAAATCACTGCAGACTAAATTTCAAAATTGGGTCAGTCGATTTTTCAGAGCTCGCCGGAGTTTGGCGATGCAAAGGAAGGGGCTCGTGTGGGGAAGGTGGTTGTGGGGGGCAGTGGTGGGGCCTCGCCGAACAAAGAAAACTCGATGCGGGTGGGGGCGGGGGTGGGGGTGGCAGAAGAACACATGCGGTGGGGGCTGTTAGTCTGGCCAGCGGCCCGTGCGGTGTTCTGTATGGGAAGAATCAGAGACGAGGAAGAAGAAGGGTTAGGAGACGTAGGATCTTCATCCAACCGCCTGAAATGGTCGACTAGCCCAAATGACAAAAGTCACGCGACTTGCATGTAGATATGCCTTTATATTCAGTACCATCATCGTACCTGCTTAGCACTGCTCCTGAATCCATCAAGCTAAACAACGTGCGACTCATAATTCCAAACTTGTTGCTCAAATACGAATCTGATATGATGCTGATATTACTAAAATAGATGATGTTTAATTGGTCAGCTAATGTTCCTACTTTACTTTAGAAAAGCACGTGCACCACATATAGAGAGACAGTAGGGAGTTGCATTCTTAATGCGCTCTGGTTCATCATGTGTGGGCACTGCGCAACAAACATTTTATTATCCAAAGTCTGCTTGCTCTTCTTTAGCATGTTCCTCTTCCGTTCTTCTTTAATAAGTACTCTCTCCGTTCCTAAATACAAGTCTTTGTATAGATTCCACCATGGACTACATATGGAGCAAAATGAGTGAATCTGCACTCTAAAATGTATCTGGATACATCTGTATGTGATCCATAGTGGAAATCTCTACAAAGACTTATATTTTGGAATGGAGGGAGTATGATAGTAGTACAGTATGTTCCTTGTAGTGAAGATGAGCAGGGACATTTGCAGTGTAGAGGTCTATACGGTCGGTTGTGATGGACACTTTGAACTCTTCGAGCCTCTTTCGTTCGTAGGATTTTGTAAACATAGGAATAGGATTTGTAGTGGCCTGCCCACTTGAATCCTATAAGAATAGCAAGGAAATGCGGGGAGCTGTGTTGCCTTTGAGAGTTACACTGATATTAACAGTATGCACCTTCAGTTGAAGAGAGCTGGTATCTGAAGCCTTTCTAGCCGTACTGATAATACTAGCACATATATTCCAGCAAGTTCCACTTTGCTGATTTTACTCTGATGCTTACGGTTTTCCCGTTAGATCTACACTATGATTTTTGTAGCTGCTTTGTGTCGCACTAGCAGCAGTCCACTCTTGAAGCTAAACACTGCAATGACTTACAAAATTGGCACCAAGGCATTGAGTGCCATTCTGGATGCAATGAAACTCATACGCTCCCCACCTGTTGATTCTTATTCAGAATATGATCCTTAATGACTATTCTAACCTCGAGGAGTCAAAGGCAGATGGCCTGTCCTGTTCACCCATCAAGGTGCTTGTTCTAATTTGGCAAGGTTTTATTGATTGCTCGTATCTTGCATATGTTATCTTGCATTTCTTCTACTTTGTTGCACCGCCATCTGCTTTGTTTACTCATCATATATGTCGAGATGCCATGCCCATCCATTATCAATACACATTCCATCTATCATCATACCATGTTTTTTCACTCAAATGCTATTCTTGTGCATCAGACATCAAAAAGGAAGAGGGTGATTGATTAACCTGAAGGAGCACCAACAAAGTCCTTGAAAAACGTGGTGGTCGGGAGAAATCAGACATCGCCCCACTTATATTGGCTGTACAACTAGTGACACAAAACGTAGGACCGACTCCAACAGACTGTACCCATACTTCACTAGCCACACCACTAGCCCCACCACACAGGACCTACACTCCAGCAAAAGGTATACCGATTTCAGTTGCCATAGCACCAGCCGTACCATAGAAAAATCCCACTCCAGCAAAAAGTACAGCAAGTCCACCGGCCGAAGACCTATCCCAACTGCAGAGATGGCCAATTCCTGCAGATTGGAACCCCATTCTAGTTATTCCCAATTTAAAAGACCATGCTTTCAATGTTGTTAGGGACTACGTGCATATATTCCCATCATGGGAAGATTATAGTGAAGACAAACTTACGTGTAAGTGCTATTATTCATGGTTATTATTTTCCTGTTTTCTGCTGATTGAACACATCAATGATTTACATTACATTGTTGTAAGTAGGCGAGGGTCAGTCTAGATAGTCATCATGAGCAAAGCTTGCTTGTGCTTTTCAAGGAAGCATTGTAGCAGTATCAGTGTTACCTGAGGAAATCACACTTTGATGTCAAGTCTATAAACGAACTTCCGGTGAAGTCTCATGTGCTAAATTTAGAAGACATTGAATGGAAAAACCTTGTTATGCACTGGTCTCGTTCCCAGGATGAGGTGCTGTCTATGAAATCACATGACAATTTGAACTTCTACTTTTTTGCATGTGCCTTACGGAATTTTTTTGCAGGAAATCTGCTCGAAGAAGAATTCCGGTTTGAAAAGAACGACAGGATATCGCAAATATGTTGCCCGCTGCTTTGCTCTTGTTAGTACATGTTGTCCTGTATCATTGTACTTGCATACATACCTGGTTCATTATGTGACAGCAGTATGCATGATAGCTTGCATATCAATTGTTCGCTCCAAATTATCTGATCTGTACGAATGGTTACATTAGTGTAGAATATATCCAATGCCAATGAATTTTTTTAGCTCTGTATTGTTCTTGTAAGTACTTGTTGTCCTTTATCAGTGTACTTATATTGACAGGTAGTTGTTCATGTACCATCACTCTGCAGCTTATTTTCCTTTGCCCTCCATTTTCTACACATCAGATCTATATTTACTCTTACCATAAGGTTGGATAACACCGATGGTACTGAAGAAGTTTAGCTCTGCATTGCTCTTGGCTTTACCTTTTGCCTGTATCGATGTACTTACATTTACAGCTACTTCTTATGTAGCATCACTCTTCATCTTATCTTAAATATTCTCCATTTTTTCTTATATTATCACATCTATATTTACTCTTAACGAAATGTAGAATAAAGGCAATGCTTATGAAGAAGATTCTGTGGTAAACTTCTTGAATTGCCCCCCCCCATCAGCATGGACAAGGGCTTTTAGAGCCTGTTGAGGGAGTCCTAAACTAGGGGGTGTCCGGATAGCCGAACTATCATCATCGGTCAGACTCCAAGACTATGAAGATACAAGATTGAAGACTTCGTCCCGTGTCCGGATGGGACTTTCCTTGGCGTGGAAGGCAAGCTTGGCAATACGGATATGTAGATCTCCTACCATTGTAACCGACTCTGTGTAACCCTGGCCCTCTCCGGTGTCTATATAAACCGGAGGGTTTTAGCCTGTAGGACGAACAACAATTACAACAATCATACCATAGGCTAGCTTCTAGGGTTTAGCCTCCTTGATCTCGTGGTAGATCCACTCTTGTACTACCCATATCATCAATATTAATCAAGCAGGAGTAGGGTTTTACGTCCATCGAGAGGGCCCGAACCTGGGTAAAAACATCGTGTCCCTTGTCTCCTGTTACCATCCGCCTAAACGCACAGTTCGGCACCCCCTACCCGAGATCCGCCGGTTTTGACACCGACATTGGTGCTTTCATTGAGAGCTCCTCTGTGTCGTCACTAGTAGCCTTGATGGCTTCTTCGATCATCAATAGCGACACAGTCCAGGGTGAGACTTTTCTCCCCGGACAGATCTTCGTATTCGGCGGCTTTGCACTGCGGGCCAATTCGCATGGCCATCTGAGCAGATCGAAAGCTACGCCCCTAGCCGTCAGGTCAGATTTGGAAGTCTAAACTTCACGGCTGACATCCGCGGAGACTTGACCTTCGATGGATTGGAGCCACAGCTGAGCGCGCCGCACTGTCACGATGGGCATGATTTAGCTCAGCTGCCGGACAGTGCCCTGGAGGCCGCACATGAGTCCGCTCCGACCCTTAGCTCGGAGCCGACCGCGCAGATCGAGGATGGGTGGCTAGACACCGCCTTGGGGGCTGCAATCTCTACGGCGATGGTGCTGAATACTGACCTTGTCCCTTGTAAAGCTCGTGACTCCGAGGTGCCGGACTCCGAACCTCCTGCGCCCCTACCAATCGAATCCGATTGGGCGCCGATCATGGAGTTCACCGCCGCGGACATCTTTCAGCACTCACCCTTTGGCGACATCCTGAATTCGCTAAAGTATCTCTCGTTATCAGGAGAGCCCTGGCCGGACTGCGGTCAGGACGGTTGGGATGCGGACGACGAAGAAATTCAAAGCCCACCCACCACCCACTTTGTATCCCCTGTCGACGATCTAACCAACATGCTAGATTACGACTCCGGAGACATCGACGGTATGGACGACGATGCCGGAGACGACCAAGAACCAGCGCCTACGGGGCACTAGAAGTCCAACTCGTCATACGGCATATACATGGTGGACATCCCAAAGGATGGGAACGGCGAGGATGCAGCAGAGGAAGGCTCCTCCAAGAAACAGCCCAAGCGCCGGCGTCAGCGGCGCCGCTCTAAATCCCGCCACAAAGAAGAATGGAGATTCGCACCGGAGATAATAACACCCCGAGAGTGCTAAAGATAACCCCTCCAAAGAAGATTCAAAGACAGAGGATGGAGAAGCCAGCCTCACGTGAGAGCGCGCATTTAAGAGGTAGAGGATGATAATTACATGCCTCCCTCCGGAGACGAGGCAAGCCTCAACGACGATGAATTCGTTGTGCCCGAGGATCCCGTCGAACAAGAGCGTTTTAAATGCAGGCTAATGGCCACGGCGAACAGCCTAAAGAAAAAGCAGCAATAGCTCCGAGCTGATCAAGACATGCTGGCCGACAGATGGACCGAAGTCCTCGCAGCCGAGGAGCATGAACTCGAACGCCCCTCCAAAAGTTACCCAAAACGCAAGTTGCTCCCCCGATTAGAGGAGGAGGCATATAAACCTTCATCACCAGCGCACAATACGGCAGACCGACCACCTCGTGGCCGCGATAGAGAGGCATCTAGGCCCTCCACCGTAACCGCACTTCAAACCGCCGAAAAGTACGGGCCACGGGGAATGCGCGGACTTGCGAGACATATTGGAGGACAAGGCAAGACAATCAAGATCGATCTACGGATCACGTGGGCGCCCCACGATGCGCGACGACTACCGTCGCGCCGGATACAGCAACTCCGACCGGGCCGAACACAGTAGACAAAGCTCGCTTGAGCTACGTCGTGATATTGCCCAATATAGAGGCGCCGCACACCCACTATGCTTCACAGATGAAGTAATGGATCATCAAATCCCTAAAGGGTTTAAACCCGTGAACATTGAATCCTACGATGGCACAACAGACCCCACGGTTTGGATCGAAGACTATCTCCTTCATATCCACATGGCCCGCGGTGACAATCTTCACGCCATCAAATATCTCCCACTCAAGCTTAAAGGACCAGCTCGGCATTGGCTCAACAGCTTGCCAGCGGAGTCAATTGGGTGTTGGGAGGACTTGGAAGCCGCATTCCTTGACAACTTACAGGGCACATATGTGCGACCACCAGACGCCGATGACCTAAGCCATATAATTCAGCAGCCAGACGAATCGGCCAGACAGTTCTGGACACGGTTCTTAACAAAGAAAAATCAAATTGTCGACTGTCCGGATGCAGAGGCCCTCGCGGACTTCAAACATAACATCCGCGACGAGTGGCTAGCCTGGCACCTAGGACAGGAAAAGCCAAAATCCATGGCAGCCCTCACAACACTCATGACCCGCTTCTGTGCAGGAGAGGACAGCTGGCTAGCCCGCAGCAACAACCTCAGCAAAAATTCTGGTAGTCCGGATACCAAGGACCGCAATGGCAGGTTGCGTCGAAATAAAAACAAACGCCGCGTTAACGGCGATAACACTGAGGATACGGCATTCAACGCCGGATTCAGAGGCTCTAAACCCGGTCAGCGAAAAAAGTCATTCAAAAGAACTACTCCGGGTCCGTCCAATTTGGACCGAATACTCGACCGCTCGTGCCAGATACATGGCACCTCCGAAAAGCCATCCAATCACACCAATAGGGATTGTTGAGTATTCAAGCAGGCAGGCAAGTTAATCGCCGAAAACAATGACAAGGGGCTGCATAGCGACGACGAGGAAGAGACCCGGCCGCCGAACAATAGAGGATAGAAGGGTTTCCCCCCACAAGTGCGGACGGTAAACATGATATACGCAACCCACATACCCAAGAGGGAGCGGAAGCGCACTTAGGGACGATATGCGATGGAGCCGCCGCCCCAAGTTCAATCCATGGTCCTCTTGCCCGATCACTTTTGATCGAAGGACCACCCACCAAGATCCGCCATGGCGGATTCGCCGCATTGGTTTTAGACCCAATCGTCGATGGATTTCACCTCACCGAGTCCCGATGGACGGCGGCAGCAACTGAACCTGCTTTATCGGACACAAAGGCGCAAGGTGGGCATAGACCCTCAAGGATTAAACCTACAAAGCGACCTTCAAAGGCGCCATACCAGTGTAGAGGCCAATTATGCAGCTCGACCACATCGAAGCGGTCTTGGATCCCGGATAGCTTCCGGTGAGGAGTTAATCTTCGACATAGTCCCGCTCAGCGGCTATCACGCTCGCTTTCGGACGGACCGCGTCTGCAAAGTTCAACGCAGCCGCATTACACGCATACCTCAAGCTCAAGATGCCAGCCCTCGAGGAGTCATCACGGTCAACGGAAACATCAACGCCCCTCCGAACGGAGGAACACACAGCAGCTCTCGCGGCGTACTGAGCAGCCTCTTAAGGCAATTTTCGAGTCCGGCGCATTAGCGATCGACACGCCAAACGCGCCGGAGTAACCTACAACAAGATCACCCGCACGCCCGAGCATCGCCAGAGTAATGCGGCCCCAACCCCAGCCCCCGCCAAGTTGTAAGATCGGTCCTTCGCGTACATCATTACGCCCGGAGATACCATGGGCATAGGGGAGGGCACGCCACCACAGCCCGCAATGCGCTTAACCGCACTGGGGCTCCCAAGTGTGTGACTCTTTTTATTTTTTTATTTTTTACGCACAGACTCCGCTCACTGAAGCCTGTCCGGCAAGAGACTGCCAACACACGATGCAACAGCCGGGGATAAGAAGGGCTACGGCGAGTATCCGTGGTCTCCATTACGAGCATTAAATCCGCTTTCATACACCAATCCGCAGCCTACCCTCGGAGGGGACATGTTTAATAGTCTTACCCTTGCTTACCGCACTATTTGTATCGCTCGCATTCATCGCAAATTCCTTGAATAAACAATGCATCGCCGCTTATAATTGCATTTCTTTCTTTTATATATGTTCATTTATGACATCTTGCATCCGTACACTTTGGTACGGCCGAATACACCAGGGGCTTAAATTCCCCGCATTATGGTGTGATAAGTCCGAACACTTTCACAAGTGCGGCACCCCGAACTTATACCATTATATGCATCGGCTCCGAATCATGTCTTGGGTCAATAGTTGGGTTTGCCCAGCTCCAATGTTTTGGTACCTTACGCCCGCTTTATCGGCTAAGGTAGCACTGGGAGAACCACTGCGATTGCGCCCGGCTGAGCTGGGCGAGAGCCTCAAGGAGAAAGCTAAACTGACCGTCATGATAAGGCGAGAGCTGGTCGCTGTTTGAGAGGTTTTTTCGAGTCCATAAAGGCTTATGCCGCTTAGAGCGAGGAACCGCTTCGTCTGCCCAGCGTGGATAGCGCCCCAAACTCGGTCTTCCGAACACTAGGGGCTTCACCAAATTTAAAATTATAGAATTCTATGGCTAAGTGAGAGTGTTCAAGCATTATAAGTCCGGTTGCCTCGTTCATTGTGTTGAGCGCCTCCCTAGATGGACCCAAATATGGGAACAAGAGTGCTCAAGTTTATCCCAAACAACCCAAAGACTAGTGGCATGGGGGTTGAAGCCGACGACTTGCCATCTCTCGATTTGATAAACGGCCGCCTGTAAGGTAATATTTTAAATTAAAAAGCGTTGCTTAGCGCATATGAACAAGGTTTTCAGTGCACAGGATAACAAAATGCGAGTCTACTCAAATATTACATCTTTGGAGCACTCATCCGCAATCATGCGGGCACCCTTCAGGACACTCTTATAATACATTTAGGGCATACGATACTCCTTGCCCGCCGGCGGCGCGTCCATCAGCAGCTTCTCAGCGTCCATCCTGCCCCAGTGCACCTTTGCACGGGCAAGGGCCCGACGGGCACCTTCAATACAGACGGAATGCTTGACGACCTCCACCCAGGGACACGCGTCCACCAGCCGCCGTACCAGGCCGAAGTAGCTCCCAGGAATGGCCTCCTTGGGCCACAGCCGAACTATGAGGCCCTTCATGGCCTGTTCGGCTACCTTGTGGAGCTCGACCAGCTGCTTCAGCTGGTCGCTAAGGGGCACTGGATGTCCGACCTCAGCATAATGAGACCAGAAGACCTTCTCCGTCGAGCTCCCCTCCTCGGCCCATTAGAAAACAGTAGCATCTGACATGCTGCGGGGCAGATCCGCGAATGCTCCTGGAGTGCTCCGAATTCGGGTAAGTAATAGGTAATTCACATTCACATGCTTGCTTTGCATGAAAAATGCCTTACCCGCTGCTATTTTCTTCAAATCCTCGACCTCCTGGAGGGCCTTGTGGTCTTCGGCCTTAGCGGCTTTGGCGCTCTCAAGAGCCGATGCAAGCTCGGACTCTCGAGTCCTTGAGTCGCGCTCCAAACCCTCATGTTTTTCCATGAGAGCCTGGAGCTCTTGCTGCACCTCCGCCACCCGCGCCTCCTGCTTCTCCCGCCTCGGCTCGCCTGGGCTGCATTGCTCGTCACAGACACCGCCTCCTTCGTGGTCGCCACCTCGCTCGTGGCCCCTCAGAGTACCCATGTTATCCTTGTAATTTCTCTTGCAACCAAAATCCTTTTCTGTAAGGTACAAATTTAATACGGTGTTACTCACCTTCCTTATCCTCGAGTTGCTTCTTGGCACGGCTGAGCTCGCTCTCGGACCGCTCGAGGTTCCGCTTCAAAGCATCGACCTCCGTAGTCAGTGCGGCAGAGGTCAAGCAAGAGCCTGCAATCCCATATTGACATATTTTTTAGACCTCCTGCGATATCTTTTAGATCCTCATCCGCTTTTCTTTCCAACACCGAACCGAGCATCGAGGGCTACTGTCTATGTGGTATTATATTACATATTTTAAATTTCTTACCTCAAAGCCTCGTTAGAAGGCTGCTGCAGAAGCTTCAGTCAGCCCGCTCTTGGCGAGCTGAACCTTTCAATCACCGCACTCATGATAGTGCGGTGTTCTTCCTGATGGAAGCGCCGTTGAGTGCCTCCAACAAGTTACCCGGCGCCTCGGTTGGGCGGCGGCCGCGGTGTCACAGCCTTGCCCTCCTTACGAAGGGCGCTGCGGACTCCGGAACCACCGCAGTTCCGGTGCGGAGTCCGGTATGAAGTCCGGGAGGTTGCCCTGTGGCACCTCCGGAGCCTCCCCCTCCTGGTGAGTCCCCTACTGGGATCCCACCTCGGCGTCATCAGCATCACGAGGGGTGGAGGCGGTCGGAAGGGAATCCATATCCGACGTAGCTAAGGACCCACTCGACGAAGCGGGAAGATCATCCTTGGCCGGACTACAGGTTGTATGCGGCATTAGAAGGACACCACGTGGCAAAAAGAGAAACTATAAATCATCCAGGAATTCGGACACTTACGATCTTGCCAGGGGCTTGGCCCTTGAGGGCCACTCCTCGTCGCTGTCGTCGGTGTTGGCCGAGCAGATCGGAGGAAGGGTCCGTCCTTTCTTGGACCCTTCGGCCGCCCCCGTTGGGGAGGCCTTCCTCTTCTTCTCTCCCCCCGCTGGGGGAGAGGCCTCTTTCCTCCTCCTCGGGAGGAGTCCGCCTCGAGTCATCGGACGATGAGTCCGATACCACCTGGCACCGGGAACTCCTTCGGGTTCCCGTGGCCTTCTTCTTGGCCTTCTTCTCCGGCACCACGTAAAGTGCCGAGACCAGCAGCCCCGTCAAACGGGTGTCCGCCGGGTCTTCTGGAAGGGGAGACGGATAGTTAACCTATCCGAACGTCTTCTACCAGTCCTGTTAAAGGCATTGGGAGTTTTAGATCCCACATAGAGTCAAACTATGAAAGAAATGAGTGTCCCATAAAGGATGACATAGCTTACCTCGCCGGCCGGGCGCTGCGTGCTGAATCTGCGATCTTCGGTTGCGGATGCGGGGGCTTCTCTGCCCTTGAACAGCACCCTCCAGGCAGCTTCGTACGTCGTATCGAAGAGCCTTCTCAGGGTCCGGTGCTGTGCCGGATCAAACTCCCACAGATTGAAGGCCCGTTCTTTGGCGGGGAGAATCCGTGGACGAGCATGAATCGGATCACGCTGACAAGCTTAAGCCTCTTGTTCACTGTGGTCAGAGACAGGGGAGAGTCCGGTCAGCTCCTCCGAACTACCCCATAGCAAGCCCTTCTCTTTCCAGGAGGTGAGCTGCATGGGGGTACCAGATCTGAACTCGAGGGCCGCTGCCCATTTAGGGTCACGCGGCTCGGTGATGTAGAACCACCCCGATTGCCACCCTTTGATGGACTCTATGAAGGCGCCCTCGAGCCAGGTAACGTTGGGAATTTTGCCCACCATGGCGCCTCCGCACTCCGCTTGGACGCCCTTCACCACCTTCGGCTTGACATTGAAGGTCTTTAGCCACAAGCCGAAGTGAGGCTGGATGCAGAGGAAGGCCTCGCACACGACGATAAACGCCGAGATGTTGACGATGAAGTTTGGCGCCAGATCGTGGAAGTCTAGGCCGTAGTAGTACATGAGCCCCCGGACGAAGGGGTGAAGTGGGAAGCCCAGTCCACGGAGGAAGTGGGGAAGAAATACGACCCTCTCATGGGGCCTGGGGGTGGAGATGAGCTGCCCCTCATCGGGCAGCCGGTGCGCGATGTCGTTGGACAGGTATCCGGCGCCGCGCAGCTTCTCGATGTGCCCCTCCGTAACGGAGGAGGCCATCCACTTGCCTCCTGCTCCGGACATGGCTGGAGAAGGTTGAGGCGAGATGTGCAAACTTGGGCGCTGGAGCTCGAGTGCGCGGAGATGGATAAGCAAAGGAGGAAGAAGGCATAGGTAAAAAAGGTGGATCCTTATCCCCTTATATATGGGCGGACGAAGACTATGCGTCCCCACCGGCCTGGTAAAACTCTTTTATCTCCCAAGCGCCACAATCAATGGCGCGTATGGGTTACCCACGTCCGTATTGATGGGAATCCCGGAATAAGGGGAACACGATCTCGCTCGACAAGACGTGCCAAGAAACCGCCGCTAAACGCTACCGAGGTGGTATAATAAAAACGATTCAAGTAAAGGCTTGGTAGTGGTGTGACGTCACGCCACGAATCACGCCGCCAGATTGAACTTGTGTACATATTATTCTCTCTACGGTGGTTTGTGGAATTTATTTTGCAGAGCCGGACACTATCCTGGTGTTCGCAATCTTCTATGAATTATTTGGAAGAGGAACCCGCCTTGCAATGCCGAAGACTATATGCGCGCCGGACTCGTCGTCATTGAAGCCTGGTTCAGGGGCTACTGAGGGAGTCCTGAACTAGGGGGTGTCCGGATAGCTGGACTATCATCATCGGCCGGACTCCAAGACTATGAAGATACAAGATTGAAGACTTCGTCCCGTGTCCGGATGGGACTTTCCTTGGCGTGGAAGGCAAGCTTGGCAATACGGATATGTAGATCTCCTACCATTGTAACCGACTCTGTGTAACCCTATCCCTCTCCGGTGTCTATATAAACCGGAGGGTTTTAGTCCGTAGGACGAACAACCACTACAACAATCATACCATAGGCTAGCTTCTAGGGTTTAGCCTCCTTGATCTCGTGGTAGATCCACTCTTGTACTACCCATATCATCAATATTAATCAAGCAGGAGTAGGGTTTTACCTCCATCGAGAGGGCCCGAACCTGGGTGAAAACATCGTGTCCCTTGTCTCATGTTACCATCCACCTAGACGCACAGTTCGGGACCCCCTACCCGAGATCCGCCGGTTTTGACACCGACACCTGTCTTCACCAATAATGTAAGTTTGTCCTTCTCAAGCCTTCAAACTTTGTTGTGTATATTTGGTTAGGCATGACTGCAACAACTGTTTATTTTTTGTGTTTGCATCAAATTGCATGTTTGAAGTTTATTATGTAGTTCATAAACAAAAGTTTGTCCTTCTCAATTTAAGTTCTCAGTTGTACAACCAAGTTCCTTCTTCATAGCATGTAGATTAAACTATAAAGAGCAAGTGATCTTCTTTTGCACTGCATGTATGCTTCTGTTTTTCATCCGTAATCCAGTGGTGTGGTGAACCTACCCACTACAGCACAATGTCATATTCTGCAATGTCTTAACTATGAACAATGTCATATCATTCTACTATTATTTAAACTGTCTCTTTATTTGCCAATCTGAAATGGGATAAATTGACAGCACACTAACCATTGATACTTATGAGTTCTTGATCTGTAATCCAGTGGTGTCGTGAAGCTGCCAACTCCTTCACGATGTCATTTCCTACCATGTCTTGACCCGAACAATACCATATTGTGTTAATGCAAGTTTAAAATGTGTCACTTTATTCGTTAGTAAGAAATGTGATGAATTGTCAGTACTAATACTTATATGTGCAAAACCTGTCATCTGTCTGCTTGTTTATCTTTTAGACTGAGGAGGATATAATTGTTAAACAAGCGCAGTCTCATCTGCTTGCTCAGTTGCTTGCGCTACATCTCCCGAGTAGGGCTAACCTTTCTTGAACTCTATTGAAGTGCTGTCGGTTTTGTATATTATTTTGTCGGCATGTTTATTTGCACTGGTGGCGATCTTTGATGCCCAGTGTATGTAATATGTTGTCTGCTTGTGCTCTATTATCATAGTGGCGAACTTTGATGCCTAGTGGATGTAATATGTCGTAATTTCTTTATTGTATAGTCTAGGTTTTTTCTTATTCACGATGCTGTAGTTATTTTACTGTATATATATCCTGTCTTCGCAGTAAACCGGCCAAACTGTAAAATTATGGTACATAATCGGGCCGTCATGCAATCACTATGTATGATCTGCACCATGGGCCCCGACATCTTGGTCCGTTAACACGCCTAAATGTAAACTGGCCCACTAGTAGAATCGGGCCTTTAATAGGCCGAGTAAACCACCAGCCCTATTTTCGCAAGAAAACTCAATGGGCTTTTAGGAGGCTGAAAAGTAGGTTGGGCCTGAAACATGCCGAATAGCTCACGGACCGGCAGCAGCCCGAAATGGACCCCGGCCCATGATTGTGCCAATCAAATCACGAGCTTTTAAAATGCCAAAATTGTCTCAGTCCTTGTTTGGCCCAATCAGATTATCGGCTGTGAGCAGGCCGGATGCAAACCGGGCCGTAGTTAGCCCCAACTATATGACGGGCTTTTAATAGGCTGAAATAAATATAGGGCCGAAATTTTAAACGGGCCTTTAACAGGCCGAAATTGATATCATGCCGAATTACCAAATAGCTCTTTAGCAAGTGGGCCCAAAAGCATAGCATCCAATTAACTAGTCGAATCTGATATGGGCCATAATTTAGCCCAAAGCCTCTTAAAGGGCCGGACCTGATCTGGGCTGTAATTTGGCCCAGAACATGGTAGGCTTTTAACGGGACGGATCTCATATGGTCCATTATTAGGCCCGGAACGTGGCAGGCTGTTAATGGACCAGATCAAATATGGGCCGACATTTGGCCCAAAACATGGCAGCCTGTTAATGGGCCGGCCTACTAGTGTCCTCAAAATCTTGTGGGCCTTCAGCTGGGCTGGCCCATTATGGACGGTGAAATCTTATGGGCCTTTAGCTGGCCCGGCCCATTATGATCCACAAAATCTTGTGGGCCTTTAGCTGGTCTGGCCCATTATGGCCCGCAAAATCTTGTGGGCCTTTAGCTGGGCTGGCCCATTATGGCCCGCAAAATCTTGTGGGCCTTTAGCTGGGTCGGCCCATTATGGCCTGCACAATCTCGTGGGCCTTTAGCTGGGCCGGCCCATTATGGTCCACAAAATCTTGTGGGCCTTTAGTTAGGCCGGCCTATTTAAACTTTATGGGCCACTTTTGGGCCGGTCCACGTGTCAACATATCATAGGCGCATCTCGCCCATTGGATGAGTGACACCTGTGCCAACATGGAGCTGACACATGTTTCCTCCAGCCAATGATAATTTTACACGTGGAAAATCCCCATTGGTCCAGGCTGTTAACGGGTTATCGGATCCAAAACCGGACCCGACAGCTTAACAGTGTTCCGTTACGGTGGATGCAACATGTCGGTCACCCTTGACGAAAGCACTTCTGTGATGTGTGGTTTATCGTCATGGAAGTGGACACTTTCGTGATGCTAATTTTGGTAATGTCATGGAACACTTCTAAGATAGCACAGGTATGACTATCTTAATTCTGTTATAAAATCGTCATGGATGTACATGCATGACAGAAAACGTGACCTACTGTGACAAACACGTATCATCACAGAAGTGTATTTTTTTTGTAATGACCTGCTATTTATTCTGATATGTCGCATCTTATTGATGAAGCCACTTCTACGATGCATGATGCTTATGATGATACTACTTCTTTGTTTGATAATACTGTGCCACTAGGTGAATTTCTTGATGAACAACTTGCTAGGGTTAGAGAGAATGAAATTATTGAAACTAAGGATATCATTGAAACTGAAGATTGTGATTCTCACCCTAGATATGAATTGCCTGCTGTACCTGAGGGTTATATTAGGGTCTTATGGATGAAGAAACTGTTAGAGACTTTCTTGCTTGTAATGATAGAGATGATCTTAAGAAACTGTTAGCTAAGCTGAAAGAAAAATCTTTAAATGCTAGAATGCAATATGATTCTAAGTTTGCTACTTCACCTATCTGTGTTACTGATAAGGATTATGAATTCTCTGTAGATCCTCAGTTAATTAGTTTGGTTGAATCTGATCCTTTCTATGGTTATCAATCAGAAACAGTTGTGGCACATCTTACTAAATTGAATGATATAGCCATCCTATTTGCCCGTGAGGAAAAAATTCGCTACTACTATATTCTTAAGTTGTTTCCTTTCTCATTAAAGGGTGATGCTAAGTTATGGTTTAATTCCCTTGATCCTGGTTGCGTGCGTAGTCCCCAGTATATGATTTACTACTTCTCTGAAAAATATTTCCCTGCTCATAAGAAACAAGCTGCCTTAAGGGAAATATTCAACTCTGTGAAAATTGAAGAAGAGAGTCTCCCACAAGCTTGGGGGAGGTTTCTCCAATTACTTAATGCTTTGCCTGATCATCCTCTCAAGAAAAATGAAATACTTGATATCTTTTATAATGGACTATCCAATGCTTCTAGGGACCACCTAGATAGTGTTGGTTGTGTTTTTAGGGAACGAACTGTTGAGCAAGCTGAATTGCTATTGAATAATATATTGAGTAATGATAATGATTGGACACTTCCCGAACCAACACCTAAGCCAACTCCGAAGAAAATAGGTATTCTATTTCTTAGTCCTGAAGATATGCAAGAGGCAAAGAAATCTATGAAAGAAAAGGGTATTAAAGCTGAAGATGTTAAGAATTTACCGCCTATTGAAGAAATACATGGTCTGGATAACCCTACACAGGTAGTTGCAGTAAATTCTCTCTATAGATTTGATGAAGGTGATATCCCTCATAATAAGTATGCTAGTCAATGCTTGGATGAGTTTCATAATTTTATTGTTAAACAAGAAAAATTCAATGCTTATGTTAGTAGACAATTGAAACGTAATGTTCACATGCTTGACTGCTTGGGTGATTATATGAGTAGAACTATTAATGATCTTAAGCTTATTAGTAAGCATGCTTCCATGGTTAGAACTCAAGTAGAACAAGTACTTAAGGCACAGGATGATTTGCTCAATGAGTTGAATAGTAAGAAAAATGATAACACTGTTAGGGTTATGACTAGAGGTGGTAAGATGACCCAAGAACCTTTGTATCCTGAGGACCATCCAAAGAGATTTGAGCAAGATTCTCAGAGAATTAATACTGATGCACCTAGTCCTAGTAATAAAAAGGAAAAGAAAATTGATAGGACTTTGCATGCATCTAGTGAACCTGTTGTAGATACACCTGAGAATCCCAAATATTTCTATTTCTGATGCCGAGACACAATCTAGTGATGAACATGAACCTAGTGACAGTGTTAATGATGATGTTCATGTTGATGCTCAACCTAGTAATGATAATGATGTACAGATTGAACCTGTTGTTGATCTTGATAACCCGCAATCAAAGAATCAATGTTATGATAAGAGAGACTTTGTTTCTAGGAAGCATGGTAAAGAAAGAGAACCATGGGTTCAGAAACCCATGCCCTTTCCTCCTAAACCATCCAAGAAAAAGAATGATGAGGACTTTGAACACCTTGCTGAAATGATTAGACCCATATTTTTGCGTATGCGTTTGACTGATATGCTTAAAATGCCTCCTTATGCTAAGTATATGAAAGATATTGTTACAAATAAAAGAAAGATATCAAAATCTGAAATTTCCACCATGCTTGCTAATTATACTTTAAAGGGTGGAATACCAAATAAACTTGGACATCCAGGAATACCAACTATACCATGCTCCATTAAAAGAAACTATGTTAAAACTGCTTTATGTGATCTTGGAGCCGGTGTTAGTGTTATGTCTTTCTCTTTATATCGTAGACTTGATTTGAATAAGTTGACACCTAATGAAATCTCTTTACAAATGGCTGATAAATCAACTGCTATACTCATCGGTATTTGTGAGGATGTGCCTGTTGTGGTTGCAAACATTACTATCTTAACGGACTTTGTTATTCTTGATATTCTCAAGGACGACAGTATGTTGATCATCCTTGGTAGACCCTTTTTGAATATTGCAGGGGCTGTTATTGATTGCAACAAAGGCAATGTCACTTTTCATGTTAATGGTAATGAGCATATGATACGTCTCCAACGTATCTATAATTTTTTATTGTTCCATGCTATTATATTATCCATCTTGGATGTTTTATATGCTATTTTATATGATTTTTGGGACTAACCTAGTAACCTAGAGCCCAGTGCCAGTTTCTGTTTTTTCCTTGTTTTTGAGTTTTACAGAAAAGGAATACCAAACGGAGTCCAATTGACCTGCCAATTTACGGAGATTTTTTTTGGACCAGAAGAAGCCCCCTAAGCAAAAGAGTTGAGTCATCCACGAGGGTGGAGGGCATGCCCTACCCCCCTGGGCGTGCCCCCTACCTCGTGGCTGACTCGGAGACCCCCCTGACGTGAAACCGACGCCAAAAATTCCTATAAATACAGAAACCCCCGGAAAGAAACCTAGATCGGGAGTTCCGCCGCCGCAAGCCTCTGTAGCCACCAAAAACCAATATAGACCCCATTCCGGCACCCTGCTGGAGGGGGGAATCATCACCGGTGACCATCTTCATCATCCCGGCGCTCTCCATGGCGAGGAGGGAGTAGTTCACCTTCGGGGCTGAGGCTATGTACCAGTAGCTATGTGGTTGATCTCTCTCTCTCTCTCTCGTTATTGATTTGGCATGATCTTGATGTACCGCAAGCTTTGCTACTATAGTTGGATCTTATGATGTTTCTCCCCCTCTATCTTCTTGCAATGGATTGAGTTTTCCCTTTGAAGTTATCTCATCGGATTGAGTCTTAAGGATTTGATAACACTTGATGTATGTCTTGCATGTGCTTATCTATGGTGACAACAGGATATTCACATGATCTACTTGATGTATGTTTTGGTGATCAACTTGCGGGTTCAGTGACCTTGTGAACTTATGCATAGGGGTTGGCACACGTTTTCGTCTTGACTCTCCGGTAGAAACTTTGGGGCACTCTTTGAAGTTCTTTGTGTTGGTTGGAATAGATGAATATGAGATTGTGTGATGCATATCATATAATCAAACCCATGGATACTTGTGGTGACATTGGAGTATCTAGGTGACATTAGGGTTTTGGTTGATTTGTGTCTTAAGGTGTTATTTCACTACGCACTCTAGGGTTGTTTCTCACACTTATAGGAATAGCCCAATGGATTGTTCGGAAGGAATAACTTTGAGGTGGTTCCGTAGCCTACCATAATCTCTTCGTTTGTTCTCCGCTATTAGTGACTTTGGAGTGACTCTTTGTTGCACGTTGAGGGATTGTTATATGATCCAATTATGTTATTATTGTTCAAAGAACTTGCACTAGTGAAAGTATGAACCCTAGGCCTTGTTTCGAAGCATTGCAATACTGTTTTCGCTCACTTTTGTTAGTTTCTACTTTGCTGTTTTTATATTTTCATATTACAAAAACCTATATCTACCATCCATATTGCACTTGTATCACCATCTCTTCGCCGAACTAGTGCACCTATACAATTTACCATTGTACTGGTTGTGTTGGGGACACAAGAGACTCTTTGTTATTTGGTTGCAGGGTTGTTTGAGAGAGACCATCTTCATCCTACGCCTCCCACGGATTGATAAATCTTTGGTCATCCACTTGAGGGAGATTTGCTACTGTCCTACAAAACTCTGCACTTGGAGGCCCAACAACGTCTACAAGGAATAAGTGGTGTAGTAGACATCAGCATATGGTGCACTTTCCGAAGAAACAACCTCAAGTTCATAGTATCAATTCTATTGGAAAACTTTCAACTATTACTATTGCAGGTTTTGAATTCCCTCTTCCTACTGTCAAAAACAAATATGATATTCTTATTGTTGGGGCATGCATATCCCCGTTGAGGTAACCTAGTGTAATTCGTAAATTCTCCGGTTTTATGTTATTCGAAAGAAGTTTGTTAATAAGACCTGATCAACCTTGTTAACTGATTCCTTTTGATGAGCATGAGATGGATGAATTTAGAAATCACAACTTCCTGTACCCACTTTTTACTCTCTGCTATTTAAATTAAATATAGCAAAAATAGTATTGTCCGTCTGTTTTCTGAATTATCCATGCAATAAAAAATGTCCCGAAAATAAAAGTTCTCCAAATGCCCTGAAAATTCAGTATGATTTTTTATAGAATATTTTAGAATTTCTGGCACTGAACTTGCACCAGGGGGATGCACCAGTGGGCCACAAGGGTGGAGGGCGCGCCCTACCCCCCTGGGCGCACCCCCTACCTTGTGGGTCCCATGTGGGTCCCTTACACTTATTCTAGCACCCATACACACTTTGTCTTCCTCCAGAAAAATCATCCCGTAGCTCAAACCCGTGTTCTAGCTCATCTTGCTGCCATTTTCGATCTCCTTGTGCAAAGATCCATTTGCAAAACTGTTTTGGGGGATTGTTCTTCGGTATGTGACTCCTCCAATGGTCCAATTAGTTTTTGTTCTAGTGCTTAATTCATTGCAAATTTTTGTTGCTTAGGTGACCCTGTTCTTCAGCTTGCATGCCAAATTTATATGGTTCAAAGTAGTTTTAATGCATGATATAGCCTCTAGGCACTTGTGGGAGTAGTTGCTATCAATCTTGTTGAGTTTGGTTCACTTTTATTTTGAGTCACTGAAAATTTCAGAAATTTTTCAGAGGAATAAAAATGTTTAGGAAGATTTACTAAGGTGATTCCTCGAGGAAGCAAGCCCCAAGGCTCGCGATACGTGAGCCGGATCTTGAACCACCAAGGGAAGCTCGAGTACGACCTTGCGAATGGTCATTAGATCAATTCATGGTTGCAGGTTTCAAGGAGGAATTTGATGCATACGTACAAAATGCTGATCTTGGGGACTTCATTTCAGATAAGTGCAAGCAATACTATCACCTCACTGGTTCATTTGTGTGAAGGTTTAATTTTACATCTCAGCGCAATACACATACTGTTTTGTTTGATCTTTATGATAAATTTTATACCATGGACCTAGAAGATTTTAATGAAGCATGCAAAATCCCACAATGGGGCATCATTAGTGAACCCCATAAGACTGAGTATAATGATTTCCTTGCTAGCATCACTGTGGGAGAAACTAGAAATATTACACAAGCTACCATGGGGAGTATTCATTTTCCTGCCATACATTATTTTGCTCTCTTTATAGGTAGATGCATTAACGGTAAGCATGAGCATAGCCACCTTTGCATTCGAGATCTTAGTGTCCTCAAATGTGCAGTGTTGGGTGATAAGCGATATAACTTGGGGGCTATTATTGCAAGGAGGTTACATCTTAATGCTAAGGATGGAGATCTTTTTGGTTTGATTTATGCCATCCGCTTAGCTAATTATCTTGGAGTACCCATAAAGGGGAGTGACATTGAATTACCACCGGCTTTTCTTGATTATAATGCTTTGGTACGCTACCAGTTTCTTGTGAGGAACGAGTAGTCCCTCCTGTACCGACTAATCTTTGACAGACATCGTGTTGTCCATATTACCCTTCCTGCTCCTGCCTTCTTTAATTTTTAGGTAAAAGGGAAATATTTTATAACTAGGGAGGAGGCAAGCAAGTATGAGAGAGAGGTGGAGTCCGCTTTCCTCCATGCTGCAGTCCTTCAGGCAGTAGCTCCCGCATCCCAATACGACCCCGACTACAGCTTTGGATATCCGCCAGGCCAGCCATGGGGACCAACTTAGGCCAAAAGCCTAAGCTTGGGGGAGTATGTATTTCTCACCGACATTACATTCATGTTCACACACTCATCCTAGTTGTCGGTGTTCATACTTTTCATTGTATTATCCATGTCAGTTTATTTTCTTTTTCTCGCTTTCTTCTTGTGTGTTTGAAAAACTTTGAGAAAAAACAAAAAAAAGTTAGTTGTAGTTTAGTTTACTTTACATGTTTATGTAGTAGTACTATTAAAGAAAACCCAAAAAGATTTCTCGTTCTTATTTTGCTTGTAAAGAGCTTTCCCGTGTAAATAGTTTTTCTTGTTCTTGTTTCAGTTTCTTCAGGAAAACAAAAACTCCAAAAACATTTCAGTGTGTTTCTTTGAATTTCTTTTTCTTTTCTTTGGGGGTCGAGAAGAGAAGACCACGATGAAAATGTTGAGTGGCTCTCATATGCATTGTTGTTGATCTAACAAAGATCCCATATTACCTTGTCTTCTCCTTTGAATAAATGTTTGCAGATTCTAGCTTAGTCCAATGCACATGCACCATTATTATTCACACCGTTCGGTCGTGCAAGTGAAAGGCAATAATGACGATATATGATGAAATGATTGAGATGAGGGAAAGTTGGTATGAACTCGACCTATCTTGTTTTTGTAAATATGATTAGTTCATCGTTCCTAATTCAGCCCATTATGAATGAAACATGTTTGCAATGACAATTAGAGATTATAGTTACTCATGCCATGCTTAATTAGCTAGGAGTTTATAATGGTTTACCTTGCGTGCCAACATGCTATTAAGATGGTTGTGATGCAGTATGATAGGATGGTATCCTCCTTTGATTGGTTCGAGTGACTTGACTTGGCACATGTTCGCGCATGTAGTTGAAACAAAATCAACATAGCCTCCACGATACTTATGTTCATGGTGATTCATATCCTACTCATGCTTGCACTCATTGTTGGTTAATCTCAATGCATGTTCATGACTGTTGTCAGTCTCTAGTTGGCCGCTTCCCAGCCTTTTATAGCCTTCACTTGTACTAAGCGGGAATACTGCTTGTGCATCCACTTCCAGAAACCCAAAGTTGTTCCATATGAGTCCACCATACCTACCTATATGCAGTATTTACCTGGCGTTCCAAGTAAATTTGCATGTGCCAAACTCTAAACCTTCAAATGATAATCTGTTTTGTATGCCCGAATCGCTCATGTAGCGACTGGGGGATGTCAGTATCTTCCATACTAGGTGGGTTATTCTCACGATGAGTGGGATCCGCTCATCATTCACGAGAAAATGGCTGGTAACCAGGATGCCCAGTCCCATGCTCAAATCAAATCAAAATAATTGCAAAAAAACTCCCCCGGGATTGTTGTTAGTTGGACAGTACCCGTTGTTTTGGACCAGCTGTGCAGTGTGCTTGTTGGTGGTGGGGGAGTATAAACTTTACCATTCTGTTTGGGAACCGCCTGTAGTGTATGTAGTATGGAAGATACCGAGACCTCTTGGTTGTTATATTGACAATGAAAGCATATCGCTCAAAATATTATTTATCTCTGTTTTAAAAACTCGAGCTCTGGCATCTCTGCAAATACATGCTTCCCTCTTCGAAGGGCCTATCTATTTTACTTTAATTGTTATGATGTCATAAGCACTAGTTAAAGAGCACCACTGTCATTTGCATGCATTGCTAGTAATTGATATTGAGTATGACTGTGACTAGATCTCTTTTACCATGAATTACAATGTCTAGTCAGTCCTTGATCTTTAGGGGTGCTCTGCATTTATGTTTTGCGGTCTCAGAAAGGGCTAGCGAGATACCATCTTGCTATATCATATCATGATTGTTTTGAGAAAGTGTTGTCATCCGAGATTTATTATTATTGCTCGTAGTTGATTATGCCATTGATATGAGTATGGTTAGTTCATGATCTTTGCTCAAAACATGTATGCTTGCTATACATATTTGCAACAACAAGATCAAATAGAGTTTGTAAAAGTTTTTCTTTATCACTTTCAGTTTGTCAACTGAATTTCTTGAGGACAAGCAATGGGTTAAGCTTGGGGGAGTTGATACGTCTCCACCATATCTACTTTTCCAAACTCATTTGCCCTTGTTTTGGACTCTAATTTGCATGATTTGAATGGAACTAACCCGGACTAACGCTGTTTTCAGTAGAATTGCCATGGTGTTATTTTTTTGCAGAAATAGAAGTTCTCGGAATGACCTGAAACTTCACGGAGAATATTTTTGGAATTAATAAAAATATTGGCGAAAGAATCAACCAGAGGGGACCCACCACCTGTCCACAAGGGTGGGGGGCGCGCCCTACCCCCTTGGGCGTGCCCCCTGGCTTGTGGGTCCCACGAAGCTCCACCAACCTCAACTCCAACTCCATATATTCACGTTCAGGGAGAAAAAAAATCAGAGAGAAGGATTCATCGCGTTTTATGATACGGAGCCGCCGCCACCTCCTGTTCTTCCTCAGGAAGGCAGATCTGGAGTCCGTTTTGGGCTCCGAAGAGGGAAAATCGTCGCCATCATTATCATCAACCATCCTCCATCACCAATTTCACGATGCTCACCGCCGTGCGTGAGTAATTCCATCGTAGGCTTGCTGGACGGTGATGGGTTGGATGAGATTTACCATGTAATCGAGTTAGTTTTGTTAGGGTTTGATCCCTAGTATTTATGACCCACAAGTATAGGGGATCTATCGTAGTCCTTTCGATAAGTAAGAATGTCGAACCCAACGAGGAGCAGAAGGAAAAGACAAGTGATTTTCAGTAAGGTATTCTCTTCAAGCACTGAAATTGTAGGTAACCGATAGTTTTGTGATAAGATAATTTGTAACGGGTAACAAGCAATGAAAGTAAATAAAGTGCAACAAGGTGGCCCAGTCCTTTTTGAAGCAAAGGACAAGCCTGGACAATTTCTTATAATGAGAAAAGCGCTCCCGAGGACACATGGGATTATCGTCAAGCTAATTTTCATCACGCTCATATGATTCGCGTTCGGTACTTTGATAATTTGATATGTGGGTGGACCAGTGCTTGGGTACTGCCCTTTCTCGGACAAGCATCCCACTGATGATTAACCCCTATTGCAAGCATCCGCTACTACAAAAGAAGTATTAAGGTAAACCTAACCATAGCATGAAACTAATGGATCCAAATCAGCCCCTTACGAAACAACGCATAAACTAGGGTTTAAGCTTCTGTCACTCTAGCAACTCATCATCTACTTATTACTTCCCAATGCCTTCCTCTAGGCCCAAATAATGGTGAAGTGTCATGTAGTCGACGTTCACATAACACCACTAGAGGAGAGACAACATACATCTCATCAAAATATCGAACGAATACCAAATTCACATGACTACTAATAGCAAGACTTCACCCATGTCCTCAGGAACAAACGTAACTACTCACAAAGCATATTCATGTTTATGATCAGAGGAGTATTAATATGCATTAAGGATCTAAACATATGATCTTCCACCAAGTAAACCAATTAGCATCAACTACAAGGAGTAATCAACACTACTAGCAACCCACAGGTACCAATTTGTGGTCTTGATACAAGATTGGATACAAGAGATGAACTAGGGTTTTGAGAGGAGATGGTGCTGGTGAAGATGTTGATGGAGATTGACCCCCTCCCGATGAGAGGATCGTTGGTGATGATGATGGTGATGATTTCCCCCTCCCGGAGCGAAGTTTCCCCGGCAGAACAGCTCCGCCGGAGCCCTAGATTGGTTCCGCCAAGGTTCCGCCTCGTGGCGGCGGAGTTTCATCTCGTAAGCTTTCTTATGATTTTTTTTCCAGCGTAACAGCCTTCATATAGCAGAAGATGGGCACCGGAGGGCCAACAGGGAGCCGAGGAGACAGGGCGCGCCCGAGGTGGGCGCCCCACCCTCCCCGGCCAGGTGTGGGCCCCTCCGTGTTTTCTTCTCTCAATAATTCTTATTAATTCCAAAAGTGACTTCTGTGGAGTTTTAGGATTTTGGAAGCTGTGCAGAATAGGTTTCCAATATTTGCTCCTTTTCCAGCCAGAATTCCAGCTGGCGGCATCCTTCCTCTTCATGATAAACCTTGTAAAATAAGAGAGAATAGCCATAAGTATTGTGTCATAATGTGTAATAACAGCCCATAATGCAATAAATATTGATATAAAAGCATGATGCAAAATGGACGTATCAACTCCCCCAAGCTTAGACCTCGCTTGTCCTCAAGCGGAAGCCGAAATCAAAAAATATGTCCACATGTTTAGAGATAGAGGTGTCGACAAAAATAAAATACAGACATGAGGGCATCATGATCATTCTTATAACAGCAACATATATAGATTTTGTCATATGATTTCTTATGCTCAAGTAACAATCGATTCACAATGTCAAGTATGTTTCATAAACTTCATTGGGAACTAACAAACTATAATCTCAGTCATTGAAGCAATTGAATTTATCATAACATCGGAAAAAGTCAAGAATAGAGCTTTTCAGCAAGTCCACATACTCAACTATCATATAGTCTTCTACAATTGCTAACACTCACGCAATACTTATGGTTATGGAGTTTTAATCGGACACTGAGAAAGATAGGGGCTTATTGTGTTGCCTCCCAACGTATTCACCTTTGGGTGATGTCAACAATAATAATTCATGCTAACTTACATCCAATTGGATATATATATATATATATATATATATATATATATATATCAGGATCTATCCAACACGAGGTGCTTGCCAAAGGATAAAATGAAAAAGGGAAAGGTGAAGATCACCTTGAATCTTGCATAATGTAAAGACATAAAGTAAAATATAGTCCCTTCGCAGAGGGAAGCAGAGGTTATCATGTGCTTTTAGGGTTGGATGCACAAAATCTTAATGCAAAAGAACGTCACTTTATATTGCCACTTGTGATATGAACCTTTATTATGCAGTCCGTCGCTTTTATTACTTCCATATCACACGATCTTATAAAGCTTATTTTCTCCGCACTAATAAGTCATACATATTTAGTGAGTAATTTTTATTGCTTACAACATGACAACTTACTTGAAGGATCTTACTCAATCCATAGGTAGGTATGGTGGACTCTCATGGCAAAACTGGGTTTAAGGGTATTTGGAAGCACAAGTAGTATCTCTACTTGGTGCAAGTAATTTTGGCTAGCATGAGGGGGAAAGGCAAGCTCAACATGTTTGAATGATCCATGACAATATACTTTAACTGAGATGTGAGAAAACATAAACCATTACCTTGTCTTCCTTGTCTAACATCAACTCTTTAGCATGTCATACTTAATGAGTGCTCACAATCATAAAATATGTCCAAGATAGTATATTTGTATGTGAGAACCTCTCTTTCTTTATTACTTCCTATTAATTGCAACGATGACCAAAACTATGTTTTGTCAACTCTCAACAACTTTTAAGCCTCATACTCTTTATATGTGAAGTCATTACTATCCATAAAATCAATATGAACTCTTTTATTCTTTTTATTCTTTCTACTTCCTCAAGATCATAGCAAAATAGCAAAGCCCTTGACTCAACACTAATCTTTATTATAGACAGCTCACGGACTCGATTACATAAAGAGATCACAAAGCAAAACTCAAAACTAATTCATACCAAAACTTCAATCTACTAGATCAAGATATTACTAAAAGGATCGAACTAAGTAAAATGGTAAAGATAGGAGTGTGATGGTGATACGATACTGGGGCACCTCCCCCAAGCTTGGCAGTTGCCAAGAGGAGTGCCCATACCCATGTAATTATGTCCTCGGAGGTGGTGAAGAAGGAGTTGTTGATGTTGTAGGCTTGTCGTCCATCTTCCAAGGCATAGGCTCACCATCATAGAAGGATGATCGAGTCTCCGGGATCCTCAAATCTGCAGCCAAACTCGTCCTCTTGAATCTATATTCATACTCATAGTTTTGGTTTTGTAGGTCATAGATCTGGGCTTGGAGGTGCTCGATTTTCTCTTGAAGCTTAAAGATGGTCTCCCCAATGATATTGGCATTCAGCTTGTGGTTGTTGGTGAACTCCGTGATCATCATCTGGTTGGCTTTGAGTCCATGCTCCACCATCCCTTGGCACTTGAAAACTTGTTGCTCCATGGCTTCGAGCTTTGTCGCCACGCTTCTGGTACGCCTTGGTCCCTCCACATCGCGGATGTGCAACACCCCCTCGTGCATCTCAATGGTTTGAGGGTGTTGCAGCACCTCCGCGAGATAGGGGTTGATAACCCTCTCGAAAAACTTGTCCTTGGGAGCGCTTGGAGACGTCATGGTGCTCTAGATCTGTCAGAAAAACAGCTCGAAACGAAAACAGAGGATATTTGCATGATACGGTGGTCAAAACCTTTGGGAGATTATATAATGATTTTTTACCGACCAAAATACGTAACATGCAAGAAAACGAAGTCCGGGAGGCACACAAGGTGCCCACGAGACAGCGGGGCGCGCCCAGTAAGGGTGGGCGCGCCCTCCACCCTCGTGGAGGCCTCGTGTCCTTCCCGGATTACTTCTTGCTTTCCAAAATTCTTAAATATTCCAAAACGGAGGAAAATTGCCATTAGAATTGTTTTGGAGTCGGTTTACTTACCGTACCACATACCCATTCCTTTTTGGAGTCTGAAACGTTCTAGAAAGTGTCTCTTATGTATTCCTCCGGGGTTACGGTCTCAATAATGTTAGTTTCAACATTGTTAGGATTACCTGAGATATAATGTTTGATTCTTTGACTGTTCACCACCCTCGGACTTGTGCCTCCGAAGTTGTTGATTTTTATGGCACCGGAACGATAGACCTCCTCGATAACGTAAGGACCTTCCCATTTAGAGAGAAGTTTTCCTGCAAAAAATCTTAAACGAGAGTTGAATAGCAACACATAATCACCTACGTTAAATTCTCGCTTTTGTATCCTTTTGTCATGCCATCGTTTAACTTTTCCTTTGAACAGCTTAGCATTCTCATAGGCTTGGGTTGTCCATTCATCAAGTGAGATAATATCAAATAACCTCTTCTCACCGGCAAGTTTGAAGTCATAGTTGAGCTCTTTAATAGCCCAATATGCTTTATGTTCAAGTTCAAGAGGTAAGTGACATGATTTTCCATAAACCATCTTATACGGAGACATACCCATAGGGTTTTTATATGCAGTTCTATAGGCCCATAATGCATCATCAAGTTTCTTGGACCAATTCTAGATCTATTCACAGTCTTTTGCAAAATTAATTTGAGCTCTCTATTGCTCAACTCTACTTGACCACTAGATCGCGGGTGATAAGGAGATGCAATTCTATGATTAACATCATACTTAGCAAGCATGTTACGGAAAGCACCATGAATAAAATGTGAACCACCATCAGTCATAAGATATCTAGGGACTCCAAACCTTGGAAAAATAACTTCTTTAAGCATTTTAATAGAGGTGTTATGATCAACACTACTAGTTGGAATAGCTTCTACCCATTTAGTAACGTAATCAACAACAACTAAAATATGTGTGTAACCATTAGAGGCAGGAAAAGGTCCCATATAATCAAAGCCCCAAACATCAAATGGTTCAATAACAAGAGAATAATTCATAGGCATTTCTTGACGTCTACTAATATTACCAATTCTTTGACATTCATCACAAGACAAGACAAACTTACGAGCATCTTTGAAGAGAGTAGGCCAATAAAAACCGGATTGCAATACCTTATGTGCAGTTCTATCTCCAGCGTGGTGTCCTCCATATGGTTAGGAGTGACACTTGCGTAGGATCTGTTCATGTTCATGCTCAGGTACACAACGTCTAATAACAGCATCTACTCCTTTATAAAGGTGTGGGTCATCCCAGAAGTAATATCTTAAATCATAAAAGAACTTTTTCTTTTGCTGGTATGTGAAACTAGGTGGTATAAATTTAGCAACAATGTAATTAGCATAATCAGCATACCATGGAGCAGTACGAGAAGCATTAATGACCGCTAATTGTTCATCAGGAAATCTATCATCAATAAGTAGTGGGTTATCAAGAACATTCTCTAACCTAGACAGGTTGTCTGCAACGGGGTTCTCAGCTCCCTTTCTATCAATAATATGCAAATCAAATTCTTGGAGCAAGAGAACCCATCTAATAAGTCTAGGCTTAGCATCTTTCTTTTCCATAAGATATTTAATAGCTGCATGATCAGTGTGAATAGTAACTTTGGAATCAACAATATAAGGTCTGAACTTATCACATGCAAATACAACTACTAAGAACTCTTTTTCAGTAGTAGCATAATTTCTCTCGGCAGTATCAAGAGTTTTACTAGCATACTGGATAACATTCAATTTCTTATCAACTCTTTGCCTTAGAACAACACCTACAGCATAATCACTAGCATCACACATAATTTCAAAGGGTAAATTCAATCGGTGGTGGACAATAGGTGCAGTGATCAAAGCTTTCTTAAGTATTTCAAATGCTTCTACACAATCATCATCAAAGACAAAATGAATATCTTTTTGCAATAAATTAGTCAGAGGCCTAGAGATTTTAGAAAAGTCCTTAATGAACCTCCTATAAAAACCGGCATGACCAAGGAAACTTCTTATACCTTTTATGTCCTCGGGACATGGCATCTTTTCAATAGCATCAACTTTAGCTTTATCAAATTCAATACCTCTCTCGGAAATCTTATGCCCCAAGACAATGCCTTCATTAACCATAAAGTGGCACTTTTCCCAATTAAAGACAAGACTAGTGTCTTCACATCTCTGCAAAACTCGATCAAGGTTGCTCAAGCAATCATCAAAAGAGAATCCATGAACGAAGAAGTCATCCATGAATACCTCACAAATCTTTTCATAGAAGTCAGAAAATATAGCCATCATGCATCTTTGAAAGGTAGCAGGTGCATTACATAAACCAAAAGGCATACGTCTATAAGCAAAAGTACCGAAAGGGCAAGTAAAAGTAGTTTTTGATTGATCCTCTGCAGACACATGTATTTGAGAGAAACCAGAATACCTATCTAGAAAGCAGAAATGTGTATGTTTGGATAGTCTTTCTAGCATTTGATCAATAAAAGGTAAAGGGTAATGATCTTTCTTAGTAGCTTTAGTTAATTTACGAAAATCAATTACCATCCTATAACCTGTAATAATTCTTTGCGGGGTCAATTCATCTTTATCATTAGGAATGACAGTAATACCTCCCTTTTTTGGAACACAATGGACAGGACTTACCCATTCACTATCAGCAACGGGATAAATTATACCTACCTCAAGGAGCTTTAGTATCTCCTTTCTTACCACTTCTTTCATCTTAGGATTTAATCATCGTTGAGGATCTCTAACTAGTTTGGCATCTTTCTCCACTTTAATTTTGTGTTGGCATAGAGTGGGACTAAAGCCCTTAAGATCATCCAGAGTATATCCAATAGCAGCACGGTGCTTTTTCAGAGTTTTCAATAATCTTTCTTCTTCTTGCTCTGAAAGGTTAGCACTAATAATATCAGGATATATTTTCTTTTCATCAAGATAAGCATACTTAAGATTATCAGGTAAAGGTTTAAGCTCAAACACGGGATCACCCTCGGGTGGAGGGGGATCCCCTAGGATTTCAATAGGCAAGTTGTGTTTCAGAATAGGACCCTGTTGAAGGAACACTTCATCTATTTCCCTTCTTTCATTCATAAACATATCATTTTCATGGTCTAGCAAATATTGTTCTAACGGATCAGTAGGAGGCATGACAATAGAAGCAAGACCAATAATCTCATCCTTACTAGGTGATTCTTTATCACGGGGTTGTCTACGAAACTTAGCAAAATTAAACTCATGAGACATATACCCTAAGCCAATTGTAACAACATCCTTTTTGCAATCAATCCTAGCATTAACAGTATTCAAAAAGGGTCTACCAAAAATAATGGGACAAAAGTCATCTTGTGGGGAACCAAGAACAAGGAAATATGCAGGATATTTAACCTTCCCACACAAGACTTCAACATCTCTAACAATCCCAACTGGCTTAATGGTGTCCCTATTGGCAAGCTTAATAGTAACATCAATACCTTCTATTTCAGCAGGTGCAATATCATGCATAATTTCTGTATATAAGTCAAAGGGTATTGCACTAGCACTAGCACCCATATCACATAAGCCATGATAACAATGATCTCCTATTTTAACAGAAATAACAGGCATGCCTACAACAGGTCTATGTATCTTAGCATCTGGTCTAGCAATATTAGCAGCCTATTCACAGAAGTAAATAACATGCCCATCTAAATTATCATCCAAGAGATCTTTAACCATAGCAATACTAGGTTCAACTTTGATTTGCTCAAGAGGTCTATAAGTTCTAGTATTACTCTTACGAACAACAGTTGAAGTTTTAGCATGATCCTTCATCCTAACAGGAAAAGGTGGTTTCTCAACATAACTACTAGGGACAATAGGATCATTATAAGTGACAGTCTTTTCTTCAACTGTAATAGGTGCAACTACTTTTACTTCAATGGGAGGATTATATTTAAACCACTTCTCCTTAGGGAGATCAGCATGAGTAGCAAAAGATTCACAAAAAGCAGCTACTATCTCAGAGTCAAGTCCATACTTAGCGCTAAATCCACGAAAAGCATCGATATCCATAAAAGATTTAACACAATCAAACTTAGGTGTTATACCTGACTCCTTACCATCATCGGAACCCCGATCTTCAGAGTTGTGTTTCTTTCCAATAAATCCCACTTGAATTCAGTAGTCTTCAGCATATAAGAACGAGCACACGAAGTATCAAGCATGGTGCGACCATTGAGAGAAAGCCGAGCATAATTTTTTTGAATAATCATATCTCTTGAGAGCTCATGATTGGGGCATGAATATAACATTGACTTAAGCCTCCCCCAAGCTTGAGCGATGCTTTCTCCTTCGCGAGGCCAGAAATTATATATGTAATTACGATCACGATGAACAAGATGCATAGGATAGAACTTCTGGTCAAGTTCCAACTTCAATCATTTATAATTCCAAGTTCCTGTATCATCACATAGCCTATACCATGTCTATGCATCTCCCTTCAAAGATAAACGGAAGTCCTTCCTTTTGACAACATCATCGGGAATACCTGCAAGCTTAAATAATCCACAAACTTCATCCACAAAGATAAGGTGTAAATCGGGATGCAATGTTCCATCTCCTGCAAAGGGATTAGCTAGCAGTTTCTCTATCATACCCGAAGGAATCTCAAAGTAAACATCTTCAGTAGGTTCAGTAGGTTGAGGGGCAACTCTTTGCTCTACTGGCCAGGGTGAAGATACCCCGAACAAGCCCCTCAAAGGATTAGTTTCCATAGTAACAAGTGACAAAAAAATTCAGCGCACTATATAAATGTTTCCTTACCAAGTTCCACTCACCAAAGGCGCTTCACTCCTAGGCAACGGCGCCCGAAAAGAGTCTTGATGACCCACAAGTATAGGGGATCTATCATAGTCCTTTCGATAAGTAAGAGTGTCGAACCCAACGAGGACCAGAAGGAAATGACAAGCGGTTTTCAATAAGGTATTCTCTGCTAGCACTGAAATTGTAGGTAACAGATAGTTTTGTGATAAGATAATTTGTAACGGGTAACAAGTGTTGGGGAACATTGTAGAAAATTAAAAAATTTCCTACGGTTTCACCAAGATCCATCTATGAGTTCATCTAAGCAACGAGTGAAAGAGTGATGCATCTACATACCACTTTGTAGATCGCGAGCGGAAGCATTCAAAAAAACGGGGTTGAGGTAGTCGTTCTCGTCGTGATCCTATCACCGGAGATCCCAGCGCCGAACGGACGGCACCTCCGCGTTCAACACAAGTACGGCCAGCGTGACGTCTCCTCCGTCTTGATCCAGCAAGGGGGAAGGAGAGGTTGATGATGATCCAGCAGCACGACGGCGTGGTGGTGGATGCAGCAGAACTCTGGCGAGGGGCTTCGCCCGCGATCGTGGGAGGAGGAAGAGGTGTAGCGGGGAGGGAGGCGCCAAGACTCGGGGTGCGGCTGCCCTCCTCCCTCCTTTATATAGGCCCCGGGCGCCGCCCTGAAATGCAATCTCCCAAGGGGGGCGGCAGCCAGGGGGGTTGGAGTACCCCCCCCCAAGGCAAGTGGTGCGCCTCCCCCTTAGGGTTTTCAACCCTAGGCGCAGGGGAGGCCCAAGGGGGGGTGCACCAGCCCACTAGGGGCTGGTTCCCCTCCCATCTCAGCCCACGGGCCCTCCGGGATAGGTGGCCCCACCGGTGGACCCGGGACCCTTCCGTGGTCCCAGACAATCACGGTGACCGAAACTTTCCCGATGGCCGAAACAGCACTTCATATATATAATTCTTTACCTCTGGACCATTCCGAAACTCCTCGTGACGTCTGGGATCTCATCCGGGACTCCGAACAACATTCGATTTGCTGCATACTCATATTCATACAACCCTAGCGTCACCGAACCTTAAGTGTGTAGACCCTACGGGTTCGGGAGACACGTAGACATGACCGAGACGGCTCTCGGGCAATAACCAACAGCGGGATCTGGATACCCATGTTGGCTCCCACATGCTCCTCGATGATCTCATCGGATGAACCACGATGTCGAGGATTCAAACAACCCCGTATACAATTCCCTTTGTCAATCAGTATGTTACTTGCCCGAGACTCGATCGTCGGTATCCCAATACCTCGTTCAGTCTCGTTACCGGCAAGTCACTTTACTCGTATCATAATGCATGATCCCGTGACCAAACACTTGGTCACTTTGAGCTCATTATGATGATGCATTACCGAGTGGGCCCAGAGATACCTCTCCGTCATACGGAGTGACAAATCCAAGTCTCAATCCGTGTCAACCCAACAGACACTTTCAGAGATACTTGTAGTGCACCTTTATAGTCACCCAGTTACGTTGTGACGTTTGGTACACCCAAAGCACTCCTACGGTATCCGGGAGTTACACGATCTCATGGTCTAAGGAAAAGATACTTGACATTGGAAAAGCTCTAGCAAACGAACTACACGATCTTGTGCTATGCTTAGGATTAGGTCTTGTCCATCACATCATTCTCCTAATGATGTGATCCCGTTATCAACGACATCAAATGTCCATAGCCAGGAAACCATGACTATCTGTTGATCAACGAGCTAGTCAACTAGAGGCTTACTAGGGACATATTATGGTCTATGTATTCACACGTGTATTACGATTTTCGGATAATAAAGTTATAGCATGAATAAATACAATTATCATGAACAAGGAAATATAATAATAATCATTTTATTATTGCCTCTAGGGCATATTTCCAACAACAAGCAATGAAAGTAAATAAAGTGCAGCAAGGTGGCCCAATCCTTTTTGTAGCAAAGGACAAGCCTGGACAATTTCTTATAATGAGAAAAGCGCTCCCGAGGACACATGGGAATTATCGTCAAGCTAGTTTACATCACGCTCATATGATTCGCGTTTGGTACTTTGATAATTTTATATGTGGGTGGACCGGTGCTTGGGTACTGCCCTTTATTGGACAAGCATCCCACTTATGATTAACCCCTATTGCAAGCATCCGCTACTACAAAAGAAGTATTAAGGTAAACCTAACCATAGCATGAAACTAAAGGATCCAAATTAGCCCCCTACAAAGCAATGCATAAACTAGGGTTTAAGCTTCTGTCACTCTAGCAACCCATCATCTACTTATTACTTCCCAATGCCTTCCTCTAGGCCCAAATAATGGTGAAGTGTCATGTAGTCGACATTCACATAACACCACTAGAGGAGAGACAACATACATCTCATCAAAATATCGAACGAATACCAAATTCACATGACTACTAATAGCAAGACTTCACCCATGTCCTCAGGAACAAACGTAACTACTCACAAAGCATATTCATGTTCATGATCAGAGGAGTATTAATATGCATTAAGGATCTGAACATATGATCTTCCACCAAGTAAACCAATTAGCATCAACTACAAGGAGTAATCAACACTACTAGCAACCCACGCGTACCAATTTGTGGTTTTGATACAAGACTGGATACAAGAGATGAACTAGGGTTTTGAGAGGAGATGGTGCTGGTGAAGATGTTGATGGAGATTGACCCCCTCCCAATGAGAGGATCATTGGTGATGACGATGGTGATGATTTCCCCCTCCCGGAGGGAAGTTTCCCCGGCAGAACAGCTCCGCCGGAGTCCTAGATTGGTTCTGCCAAGGTTCCGCCTCGTGGCGGCAGAGTTTCGTCCTGTAAGCTTGCTTATGATGGGTAAAAGTCTTCAGGTAGCAGAAGATGGCACCGGAGGGCCACCAGGGGGCCTAGGAGACAAGGGGCGCGCCCAGTAGGGGTGGGCGCGCCCCCCACCCTCCTGGCCAAGGTGTGGCCCCCTCTGGTGTTTTCTTCGCTCAATAATCCTTATTAATTTCAAAAATGACTTCCGTGGAGTTTCAGGATTTCTGGAGCTGTGCAGAATAGGTTTCCAATATTTGCTCCTTTTCCAGCTGGCGGCATCCTCCCTCTTCATGATAAACCTTGTAAAATAAGAGAGAATAGCCATAAGTATTGTGACATAATGTGTAACAACAACCCATAATGCAATAAATATTGATATAAAAGCATGATGCAAAACGGACGTATCAAGTATCCACTATGTTCTAAGATTGATGTTGCTATGACTTTGCTATGGTTAATGCTTGTCACTAGGGCCCGAGTGCCATGATTTCTGATCTAAACCTATTATGTTTTCATGAATATATTTGTGTTCTTGATCTTATCTTGCAAGTTATGGTCACCTACTACGTGTTATGATCCGGCGACCCCAGAGTGACCATAGTCGGGACACTTCCCGGTGATGACCGTAGTTTGAGGAGTTCATGTATTCACTAAGTGCTAATGCTTTGGTTTGGTTCTCTATTAAAAGGAGGCCTTAATATCCCTTAGTTTCCAATAGGACCTCACTGCCACGGGAGGGTAGGACAAAAGATGTCATGCAAGTTCTTTTCCATAAGCACGTATGACTATATTCAGAATACATGCCTACATTATATTGATGAATTGGAGCTAGTTCTGTGTCACCCTAGGTTATAACTGTTGCATGATGAATGCCTTCCGACATAATTATCCATCATTGATCCATTGCCTACGAGCTTTTCACATATTGATATTTGCTTAGTTACTTTCATGTTGCCACTGTTACAATTGCTACAAAACCGCTACTGTTACTTTTGCCACCGTTACCATTACTTCCATACTACTTTGCTACTAAATACTTCGTTGCACATATTAAGTCTTTCAGGTGTGATTGAATTGACAACTCAGCTGCTAATACTTGAGAATATTCTTTGGCTCACCTTGTGTATAATCAATAAATTTGGGTTGAATACTCTACCTTCGAAAACTGTTGCGATCCACTATACTTGTGGGTTATCATGATTTACTAGTGGATTGTGAGCCATCTGCTGCGATTCCAAGATTGGTGCTAGCGATTGTTGTATAAGCTGAAAACGTTTCATATTTTGCTATACATGTGAAATATTGCTGACTGTTATGACTTATACACTGTCCTCTTTCCTGATGATAGTACGTGGGTCCCTGCTTACTTGTCAATATGAAGATGAAAATATCTACTCCCCGTTGTTCCTATCCATTCCCCCCGTCCTCTATTCTTCTCCATTGCTCAAGTTCTTCTTCTTCTATTTCAAGGTTTTCTTGCCTTCTTCTTTTGCTAGATTTCGGTCTGTTGCTTCCACTTCGCTCATTCTAGATGAACTATCTGACCATCGTTCATGCCCATACAGTTCGTTCAACAGATTGAAAGTAGAAACTCTGGAAGTATTTCACCACCATTACAGATACGTCATATCAAGTAAGAACAAGTTAAAGCTGAAGCACCCAGATAAGGGTGAGCTATGAATCATCGTTTTGTTCTTAATAATTTTTCCTTGTTAATCGTAAAAAATGGTGGTTATATCTATAGATTTTATTTACATTATGTATGAAACAAGCATTTGAAAAACATACTTAGTCAGGAGTGTATAGATTTCGATTACATTTTTTATCTTATTTCACTTATTTTATTTTGTGTAATATACGTTTTCACATATCTAAATGTGCTACCTGCATGATTTCACATTTATTAACTAATTTCAGTAGAATGTATGAATATACTTGTATTTCACATTTTTGCATTTTGTAATATAAGTTTCACATATCACTATGTGCTATCTGCCCGATTTTTGATTTCTAACTATTATTGGTGTGATTTCAATTTTTTCAGTATGGATGTTGATGATGGATGTATGAATGGTAGCTTCATGGATATGCTAAATATGGTAGAAGACCGATAAACTTATTTCACATCAAGGATTGATTTAGCTTTAAAGATATTTGCTATTTTAAATTAATCCAACTTACAACATACTTTGTTAATCTGGATATGAATACTAAATGAATTATATGTTCTTTCAAAATGTAGCATTGTTGATACTCAGATTGCTGAAGAAAGCTCCACAAAAGAACAATCTGAAGATTTTTCAGATGCAAGAGACGTTCTTTCTCCATAAAATCTTAGGTATGCAAATAGTGTTTTTTTATTGATATTATCAGTCTAAGTAGAATGGCTTACATAGAAAATTATATTGAAAGGATTGATCTCGACGAATAAAACAATGAGCTTGAAGAAGTTCAATCTAAATTTGGAACAAATAATTGTACTAAAGAAAAGGTTGATGGTGAAAAAACTACTCTGGATGAAGATTACTTATTTTCAACATATAAAGTTGATGAAGAAGAAGGAACTGTAAATCGGGAAGATAACAAGTATAATTTTCTAAATATAATCATTACAAAATTTACTACATACTAATTGATATTATTTTAGTACTTTGGTAAATGGAGCTATTAAAGAAGGTATTAGATCATACTGTGAAGATAAATCTTTGGATATGTTCAAACCTTATGTTGGTATGAAGTGGATCTCTAGCTGAAGCATATGACTTTTACAACACATATTCTTGGTTCTTGGTTTTAGCATCAGAAATGGAGACAATTTTGTGAATGTCAAAGATATTCAGACAATGCAAGAGTATAGGTGTCAGCGTAGTGTGAGTATTGTTAATAATTTAGTTTAATCAACAAATAATTATATGATTTGTATTATTTATATGTTGTTTTTAACACACGTTTTATTATTTCACAGAGTATAAACAAGAATGCAATTAGATCAACAACTAGATGTGGTTGCAAAGCTAAATTAAGAGGTTCATTTGAATAATTCAGGAGAATGGTATGCCAAAAGTTTCAAAGAAGAACACAACAATGAGCTTGTTGAAAGTTGTGGTCAAAAGAAACACATGTATTCTCATCAGCATATTGATCCAGCAACAAGAGATCTTATTAAGCATTCGAGACAAAATAATGTTTCACTTACAAGGGTAAATTCTATCATATCAAATATGTATGGCTCAACCACTAAAGTGCCCTTTAGTAAAAGGAAACTTAGAACTGTATGTTCTCAAATAGCAAGCGGGAACATACAAAATGATATTACCAAGACATTAGAATTTTTTAGAGTGAAAACTGTGCAAGATGATAGATTTAATTTTACTGCACAAGTTGATGATGATAATAGATTGAAAGCTATAATGTGGACTAGTGGACGAACTAGGGCACTTTATCAGTATTTTGGAGATGCAATCACATTTGAGACTACTTATGGTACAAACATTTACAATATGCCATTTGGAATGTTTGTCCGGGTCAGCAATCATTTTGAGAGTGTCATTATTGCTGGAGTATTGCTTACAAATGAAAAGGTTGAAAATTTCAACTGGGCTTTCAAAGAATTTGTTGCAATGATGGGTCGTAAATCTCATGTTACTATTCTTACTGGTATGATATGTCTACTATTTAATTTAGTATGTTTTTTATTGATTAGATTCATATTGAAAATTTTGTGAATAATTTGCAGACCAGGCACTTGCAATTGCTAATGCAATCAAAACAGAATTACCAAATACCACGACTGAAGAACTTTGATTAAGCCTCAATCCATCTTCGCGAGCGACTTCAGCAAGAAGCTAGACCTCAGCGACTCCGGTGAGAAGAAAGGGCGGCGCGGCGAAGCTCAAGGATGAAGGCAGAGAGAATGGAAAGGGAATTCGGAGAGTGGGAGGAGGGGTGAAGGTTACCGCAGGGCAGTAAATGTAAACTGACGTAAAGTGGGTGGTGGGGTCCGGCTTGTTCTCCTCACATATTGTAAATACATGAGGACTGCAAACAAATAGTACTCCCTCCGTTTCTTTTTAGAGTCAATTACACCACAGGTGTCCGAACTTGGCGAGGAAAGTCAGTTTGGTACTAAAACTTGTGGGATACACTGAACCAGTGATAGAACTTGGCTTGGGCGTGCATCTACGGTGCTAATCACATATGTATACGTACAGGTGGCGTGGGGCCACTCGTAAGTGAATGAGAGATGGGGCAAAGGAGTTTGGCCTGTTTTTTTTTTGCAGAAAACACCTCGAAATTCTTTTTTGTCATAAAAGCCCCTAGTTTTTTTTCTTTTCTAAAAAAGCTCAGAAATGTAACTTTGTCTCTGACCCTTGAGGCCCACCTGTCAGGAAACAGTATGAAGAGGAAGTTAATACAATTTTTTTTGTCAGCCATGGGACCAACCAGCCAGCTCAAACCAACAACACTTGCAGGCTAGCCATAATATCCTATGAGCAGACAAGCACATGGGGCTTGTTTTTTTCTTGAGAAACTGTACATGGGGCTTAGGCTGCACCGCTGCAGTTACCACAGCCCATTTTTCACATGTCAGTTTTTAAATTGAAAAATAATATTATCATTAATATTTATAGTTTTAGTTGTATATATTTATATATATTCAAATAATACATTAACATTTTTAGGATTACAAAAAATATATTTTAAATGATAATTTTTAGCTCAAAGTGAAGATTTGTTTATAGACTTAAAATACATGAATAGATGAATGAATATTATAATTAATACATATTATTAAAAACATAAATATTACTTTAGCTATATGAACATTTTTAAATTAGTGTGTATATTTATAGAATTACACGAATATTTTTTTAAATATGAAAATTTATTAGAATTATATGAACATTATTTAAAGTAAGATATTTCATAAAGTACATGAAAATTATATTAAATAAACTATTTCCTTTGCATTTAAATTATTTATAATTTACATAGTACAACATAGTTCTATTTTTTATATTTAATTTAGGAACAATATAACATAATTCTGAGAAAGAAAGAAAAATAACATTTAAAAAATAGGGCGCGGGGACAGCCGCCATTTAAGCCTTATGTGCGCGCTTGCCTATAGTTCATTAGGACTAGCTATCCAATTTTGACAGCAAATTACTCACGATGTGGTGACGAGTGAGCCATTGCTCGTCCGTTCGAACCTCCCTGGCATGTTATTTTTTATATTAATTTCGTCCGTGTAATGTATCCTGACGGGTAGGGCCCAATGGTTATACAGATGTATAGTGTTGTTTTAATTTTTAACGAAAATTTTGAGGGGCTTTTTGTGAGAAAAATGAAATTCAGGGCATTTTTGCAAAAAGAAAAACAGGCCAACGCCCTCGTCTGCGCCTCCCCGTCACTGACGGGTGGACCCCGTGCCATGCTGGCTCGCCACATCAATAGCCTGTACGTATACAAGCGTGATTAGCACCGTAGATGCACACCCAAGCCAAGTTCTGTCACCGGTTCAATGTATGCTGCAAGTTTTAGCACCAAACTGATTTTTCTCGCCAAGTTCAGACACCTGTGGTGTAATTGACTCTTCTTTTTACTCCGCGTATAAGTTTTGGTCAAAGTCAAACTACACAAAGTTTGACCAAATTTATATTAAAAAATATAGACATCTACAATACTTAAACTATATAATATGAAAATACATTTCATGGTGCATCTGAAAATGTTGATTTCATATTGTGAATGTTGATATTTTTTAATATAAAATTAGTCAAATTATGCAAAGTTTAGACTTTGACCAAACCTTATATGCAGACTAAAAAGAAACGGAGGGAGTACAACGCATATACGGGACAGTGGGCCAGCATAAACTCGAATCGCGACGCAAAAACATCCGGTGTAGGATCTACCGGTAGGATATGGAACCGCTCAATATGGACTTTCCCGGGCAAACAGCCTCTCGTTGGGCCGTGCTCCGAAGCACGGACGGAGAAACGGCAGAGCCACAAAACCAGGATGGCCATCTCCCCTCTGAACACCACGACGGCTCTAGCAGTGGCCGGACACGTTCGTCCCATTCCGTCGGGTCTCACTCGGGAGACAGTGCATGCAGGTCGCCAGTGTCGGATCATCCATCCTCCGCGCCCGTCGCGCGCACTGTACGTGGAACGGTACTAATGGCTCGTTCGTTGCGCGGTCGGTGTCCGCGACTGTAGGGGCTGTACGACCGGTAATATATAGACCGGTCCGTCCCGAGTTCCATACATGTGGCGCGCTCGTAAGCTTGGAAGATTGCCACTAAACTAAATTGATAATTGAACGTCCTGTCTGAATCAGACTTCCAGTCAGATTCCTAAGACTTTTGCTGCTTGGCAAGCAGAGATCTGTCTGTCACTGTTGCCGGTGGGCGGTGGCCTGGTGCACTGGTATAATTACACGCGGTTCATCGGCCGATCCATCAACTATGGCCCTACTCAACAGACAATATTCACCAGCGTATGTCGATCCGTTTACGTCGCTAAATTAGCATTGCTGGATGCCACCTTTTCTCCTCCGTGGCGTCCATTCATCCATGTGTGTCAGCTCCCCTCCGCCTGTCCAATTATTTTGCGATCGATGGATTTAGCAACTTGGATGCACGGAGGTACTATTCGCATGCCATGCAATGGCCAAATTATTGTGCGTGCGTACGAGAGAGAGAGAGAGAGAGAGAGAGAGAGTTGGGACCAACGTAGCGTCAGCTGCGTGCTGCGTGCTGCGTGGCTACGAGCCGAGCTTGTCAGGTGCGGGGACGTGATGATGCGTTCGCATGTGCTACCTGCGCCTCTGATTAATCCACGGCCACCTTTTATTACTGTACCTTTGAACTTGCACTACACCCACGGTTATACCGTGAAGGATGGATGACGTGTGTCTTGAGAAGAGAATGTATCAAAGGAATTATTAGGGGGCCATCGGCTGGTGGACGAGTTGGATTGCTCACCGGCCGGGATTATGTGCCACATATCGTGGGATTTGTCCGTTGGCGCGTTGATCAGATCACACAAGGAGGAGGAGCTCATCACCAAGCCGCTCAGTGCACTGGCGGCGTACGTTTCGGCTTTAGTTTGGTGTGTGTTGGTGCCATGCCATGTGGGTGCATTGTATGAGTTGTATCATGACAAAGCCTAACTATTTGTTAGAATGCTACGTGCTACCCTGCTGCATGAGAATGTGCCTGATGTCTAGCATAGAGACGTAGTACATGATGTGGGCTAGTTTCTCTCCACTCGGTCAATGGCCCGTAGAGAATATTCTAGTGTCATGACAGCTATCTAGTGTCAATTGCGGAAGCAACGGTACTCCCATTCCCATAGAAAAGCTGAACCGTAATACAGTATATATAATACTAGGTCAGTAGCTAAGGCATTCCTAACCTATAGTTTCCTAGGACTAATCATGAAAAGCCTTTTTCCAAAGGACCATCCTACGCCCAAAATAGTGGCACTATCAGTATAATATAATTAAGAGATGCTATATGCACTCCTGTAAGCAGGGGCGGAGCTCTGTAGGGGCCGAACCGGGCCATGGCCCGCCCAGGAATTTGATCAAATATTTTTTTACCTATGTGTATTCCTAACCCAGCCCATGCACGCATAGGCACAACATCCCTGCTCTCCTCGTCTTGCATGTAATCCCATCCTCTTAGCATGTAGCCACGCCCACTACCGTAGACAGGGAGCACCGGCCACCGGAGCATTCGGCCCGCCGTCTTGCGGAGCAACCACCGCAGTTCCCCCCGCCGAGAACTCACCTCGGGCCTTCCCTACTCCTCCCGCCTCCCTACTCCCTCCCGCCTCCCCCGGAGTGATCGATGATGACTGTCTGCGCGGCCGCGCCCTTTCGCGTACTGCCGGCCAACCAGTCCTACGGCTGTTCTGCTCCAAGCCTCCAACTCCATTTCAAGGCTCCAACATGGCAACATGTCAAGCAGGGGACTGACAGCCCTATTGTGTTCTACGACTTGATTGACGTATTACTTCTTTTGCTCATTACCCTTTTAGTTTCTACAGTGTTGAACGTGTATTTTCTAGTATGAACACCATTCAAGATCACACAATACGATGGAAGATGAGAATCTTGCTAATAACCTGTTAGTTTACACAGAGCGTGCAATTCTGAAGAACTAAAAGTCTGAAACCATGAAGATGTCATCGCAAATTTTAGAAGCAAAAGGATCGGAGAGTTGATTTTACAAGCAGAAAGGATCGGAATAGTAACTTAATAGTTCTTCATGGTTGAACTGCCTTTTGGTACACACACATTTACATATATACACATATCTGCTCGTTTCATCGTGTAACATGAGCTTATGATTCAAAAGTCAAAAAAAATTGTACTCTTCTTCAGTCTGGCCCGCCCAACATTTTCTTTCAAGCTCCGCCACTGCCTGTAAGGCCGTAATCATGCATCGGCTGTTAAGATCCCGATCGGCGCCAAGGATGTATAGCTAGGCTAGCTCGCACGTACTGTACGTAGCGGAATGCACGCCGATGGCGACCGGGGGCGGCAGGATAGAAATGGTGTGCCCGCATGTCAGTGACCAGCCGAGGCGGTGGGCGAGGTGTCCCGTACGCTGTCCTTTTGTCAGCACGCGCGTTCTCTCGTGGATCTGGAAACGCTCCCCAATGATGCGGCGGCCGCGGGAAGGAAGAGGTCGACGGACTCGGCCATCTGCCCGACACGGCACGTGCCCCCCTCCTCCCATGTGCGCCCATCCATCGTCCATCTACATTTATTTATGGCCCTTCCGGCCAGTACGCCGTGCCAAACCCCACCCAGGTCCCAGGGGTACGTACTCCTACATGCCTCCTGCTCCTGATCCACTCCGTTCCAACCACAACCAGCCATGGGCTTGTCGACCACGGCAACGCCACCTCATCCCGTCCCATGGGGCTTACCACGAGTCCCAAGGCGGGAGATCGTGCGAGCCTGCTCATGCGCTCGTGGCTAGCTGTGGATCTTGAGATTTTTATAACAGTCGGTGTACGTGTGCGATCTTTTTGTTTCGTACTGATTCGGAAAAGAGCGCGAGCGGCGTAAAGGAGGTGCAAGCAAAAGACGGGGCTGCCGCTTTGCAGAAACCACACGGCTCTCCCAAAGCAAATCTGGCGCCTCGCGCCATTTCCAAGAATTAAAAGTCATAAGCTGGGTCAGAGGACCTCTGATTACCCATATGTAGACATGCTCGTCACGGTTTCGGTCTAGATGTAAAGTCTGTTCGGTGCGTTGCTACTATGTCCAGAAGTGCAAACATGGCCAGGGGAGTAACAACTCGTGTGCAAATTCGTTATTCGCGGGAACATGCGTGTACATTTGGAGTATACTTGAACGAAAGACATGGGCACACAAAAATAGCATAATGCAGTGGTATTTTTATTTATTTTTTTGCTTTCGCGCCAAATTTATCCAACTGCGCCCTGCTGATGGACGAGTTGATGTGACTTCTCACAACTACCAACACCTCCAAACGAACTTGGGGGATTTTTCACGCTCACTGCCCCGCCTCTATACACAACACGCAACAACTTACAAAAGACAATACTCGCATATTACGGAAAAGAACGAATATTACTAATACTAATTTTGTTAAATACTCCACCGGCAACAGTAGCAATGGCCATTATTAAGCTCTTCCTTTGCTCTCTGCTTTTCCATATTTTGGGGGATTTCTGGAGTGGTTTTACTTTTACCGAGAGAAGACGGGGCTGAGGGTTTTGGAGAACCCGCGGAGCGCGCCGTATCCGCGGGAGCTGAAGCCGAGGCAGCCGAGCACGCCCTGCCGGTACGGCAGGAACGTCCGCCGCCGCATCTCCTCCGCTTGCGCCCTGTTCGGCGCCGCGTAAAGCCTCTCGTGCGCGGCCGCTACCGTCGTTGAGCGCCGCCGGCCCTTGGACCTGCCCTGACCCCGCGTCGTCCGGGATTCGTCGCCCTCACCGACGCCACCGCTGGCCGCCGCTCCCGTCTCCGATTGCGGTGATGGCCTCGCCCCGCGCAGCTTCGCGATGACCTTGTCCCTCGACGCCCACGAAGGCGAGAACTGCCATGCCTTCTCCGGCTTGGCGGCGGCCGCAGGGGCTTCGTGCGCATGGGCGCTGCCGGGCTCGCTTTTGCTGCGGTGGAGGAGCATGTCCTTGAGGATCACCCACCGCCGGGACCCACGGGCGGACGATGAGGACGACGAGGAGGAGGCCGACGAGGACGAGGAGGAGCGCGACGAGGCGGTGACCGGCGGCGGGGCCTCCTGCGGCCCAGTCGAGAGGGACACGGAGCCAAGATCCGGCGCGGGGACGAGCGCACCGAGCAGCTTGAGCCGCGGGGACGGGCTGCGCATCGGGGACATCGACCGGGCGCGGCGGTGCACGGAGCCGCTCCGGAACGTGGGCTCGCGGCCGCGCGCGGGGCCGTGCCGCCGTTCGCTGTCATCTTCGTCGCTGTCGGGGTCGAGATCCGGGAGCGGGGACAGGGTGAGCGGCCGGATCTGGCCGTTCTGGAAGAGCTCGTCAGCAGAGATCATGTGCTCGCCAGGGCCGCCGAACTCGAACTCCGCGTCACCTAGTCCACCGTACCCGCCGCCATTAGGGGCACCAGCGGCAGCCGAGGAGGACGAGAACAGCAGGTGGTGGATGGGGCTGGCCGGTGCACTGAAAAAATAGCCGCCGCCGCCGCCGCCGCCGAAGATGGCAGGGGAACGGCCGGGGCTGGACGGCGCGCTGGCGAAAGGGGTGGAGCAGGAGCTGTCGATGTCGTCGTCCATGGCTCGTCCTAGTAGTTCGCTTTGAGTTGCGGATAGTGGGTATCTGGGAATATGGAGGGAGATGGGATGAGAGGTTATAAATGGAGGGGCTGCCTGCCGCGCTGTTAACTGTCCGGTAGCCCGATAGCTGGAGACGGCGATGGATGGGGTCAGCAGATTGATCTGCTTGGATCGGGTTTACTCCCGTTCGTGACACAAATGATTTCGAATAAATTTGTATATATAAAATTTGTATGATTTCTTGCTATGGGTCTAGTTTGATTTGTACGATTGGTAATTTTAGAGTTTTTTCTTTGTATTTTCTTTGTAAAAAATATATGAAAACATTAAAAATTTGACGTCAAATTCTTAGGAATGCAATCTGACATTTTTCATGGCAATTTATATTGACCCGATGGTGGCAAATTTAGTTTGCAAGTACGGCAACTTTCTGACAGAAAAATGAACTAAGTCGAATTTTTCATGCTCGCCAACTAAACTTGGCATCCACAAAACGATTTGCCGACTGCTAATGTTTCTCGGATTTTTTGCGTCAGATTTTTTGACATCATTTTTTTACACAATTTAAACGATTGTTTTGATGGAGAGAAAAGAAAACTACTCCACTATATATAAGCAGGAGCCTCCGCGCTTGCTTGCTAGGGTTGCTCTGTTTGCAAGATCAGCATGTGCAGCAAGTTCATGGGGCTTGAAGTATCACCCATGGCAGCATTCACATGGCAGTCCCGTGCACCCCTTCGGTGCCGCTTCTTTGCTTAGCTTGCACTGAAGGACCGGTGCTGGACATCACATAGATTGGCTAGATAGGGACTACTGCGCCAGGATGCGTGCCCACTGTGCGACCAGCTGTTAGAATCCAGCTAGTAGTTTCACTCAATCACCATGGTTTGGCTACAAATCGAGAATTACAGGAGGAGGAAGCAGAGGAAGGAGGAGACAGAGGAGGAAGAACACGCTACAGAGAGGGAGATCGTCAGCCACGCCGAAGCCTTCCGTCCAAGCCGCCTCTTTCGTGGGTACCCGTGTGTCCTTTGTAGTTGGAGCCCATCCATCTTTTGGGCCAGATCGAGGCGAATAGGGCCGGCCCATAGTATGGTCGCTGACAATCCCCCCTCCATAAGTTTCGGCTTGCCCTCAAGCCGATTAACTGTCGAACCACCAGGATCCCAAGACACTTGTACTGCAAGCTGAACCGAATCAAGCACCTTCTCACCTGGATCCCAAGCCAGTTGCTGGTTTTGTAAAACGAGCACACCAGGAACCAGAGTCAGACACAGAGCACTTGGTTGACTAATAGTAGACCATTGATCCATGCTGTCAGGATTGTCTCGCCGCCAGGTCTTAGAACAGAAAACCCACGACTGATCCACTGCCCCCTTAGGACTAAGCAAGGCAACACAATCAACTTGCCGTATCTGCAAAGGTGATATATAGACACCACGAGAAAAGCTCGCATCTACGCACGGTTGCCCTCAACAAAATATGCTTCTTTGATTACGCATCCGGTTGTTGCACTCGGCCATGCAATTGCCTACTGAAATTTTGCGAGCCGTAATCACATAAGAACATGGAGTTACCCAAGTCGCATATGAACGGCGTAATTCCATCAAGGCTAGTATAGAATCGCTCGACAAAGCAGCCATGCACGGTTGTCGCTCTCAACCCTCACATATGTGATAGCTTCTCCAATTTTATCATGGGCAACGAGCAATCCTCCCATCAAGAAAATATTCTTGCCATTGATGAATAAGTCGGCACACAATATCCATTTTAATGTTTGGTGCCCCACTTGTTCTAATCTCTCAAACCGGTATTTCACTCAAATTCGATTCGCACTCTAGTGTCCAAAGGCTCGAGCCTCTGCAATTTCTTAAGTCCAAGAAAATACCAAGACTCCATTCTATTTTCCCCCAAGAGTGATCAAGTGAAGCGCACCATGGTTCCATTGTGAGGTTACACACAAATTTCTTGTAACAAATCGAGGCCACTGAAATTGTCTTTCAAGGAGAAACATTTCCAAGCATATCCAACTATCATTTATGAAGCCCACACCTGGATCCCAATGAAGCAAGACTAGAGGACGAGTAATTGTACTTGTCTTCAAAGTACTACCAAGAACAGTAATATGCCATAATTCCAAAGGATCGAGAGAATGCCCGCTTGACATGATATCACCGCGAGAATGCCCCAACTTGAGAGACCAAGCTATTATCCATTGGCCAATTTCAGAGTTATAGGTGAAGAGCTCAGCCACACACAAAACCAACAAGTTCAACGAGAAGCGATCCACAACCAAGTAAACTTGGAAGAAACTGAAGCAGTTGATATAGCTGGAGACAAGAACATGACCTCTAGAGGGGGGTGGCCAGGCAATTTGCCAGTCGAATGTTTCAAAGATCAACAGGACTGAATCAGAGCAAGAGGATTTGTTCTTATGCTCGTACATTTGCAGACTTGGTGTCAACATCACCACAAAAGAATTTGTACCTTCCCAATAGGATTGCAGAGATATGCCAATTGATTTCGTCAGTAGAAAATTTGCGAGTGGGCTACAGATATTACCTTGAAGTGGCAGCCATGAAAACCTCAGTGCTTCCAAACATACTTTGCCAATCAGATGCCAATATATTCTTTGTACTAGAATTTCCTTGCTCTGAAGCTCACAGCACAAATCCCCAATCACAGCATGAGCTGGTGCATAGACTATATCACTTGATATAATCAATAAGCTCCTCATCCGCACAAGAATTTGCATCTCATGCACGGCAAAAATGCATCGATGGGTCTCAATCTTGTAAAGCACAAATACCAATCATGCAATGACCCAACCAATGTTGCACAGTAAACTAGTCAAGCAATCGCGAGGTTCGAACTTCTTCCAACTGTACCAATGTATATGCTGGATGCATGCAAAGGATCGCCATGGTAATGGCCGCGACTCAACTTTGCCATCATTGACTTGGGTGAACTGGGACGTCAAGGGAAAATTGATCTTGACAGGTACCTTTGTCGAGCACCTAGTGAGTGCCAAGTTGTCTAGATTGAAGATAGGGAACAGCCAACGCAGCGGCATCTGAATGGCTTCCGGTGCAAAGAGCTCGAAGCGATTTGCTGCAGTCTTGAATGAAGGTGGTGCTGCTGATGAGGTGAGCACCGACTCCTCGGGTGTTTCGCAGCTTGGGCACCCTGTCAAATAGGTGGTGGGTGTCGTAGTGGCGTCGTTGGTGTCGTCGACTTCGAGCACCTTGTCATGCACAGTGAGCTCCAGGATGGCGTTGCCGGTGATCGCTGACGGAGTTGGTGCTGTAGGAGCGGCAAGCTCGGACGGAGTCTCGCTGATGGCGCCCATGGACGCCTCGAGATGGAGGTCGTCGGTGGAAGCATCGGGCACCACATCATGGCGCTGGAACGCATCCAACGCTGCCTCCCATTCCGCGTACGGAGTGTCGTCGTAGAAGTACGACGGCGCCATCCCGTCGTCATCCGGCATGGTGATGGTGGTGTAGGTCGGTGGTAGGAGGTCCACGGCAAGGATGCAACACCCCTCGTAGATGGCATGGCCATCCAGGGCATCTCGAGCTCGGGTCGCCCTCCACCGTGACCGGAACTCGACATATGCCTCCACGCCGTACATCCCGTCCACCACCCGCTCGTAAGCGCAGATCACATACCCATCACCGGAGCGACGGAACAACTCGCGAACCGACTCGACGGTGACCGCCTGGCGAACATCGTTGATCCGGGCATGGAGAACTCCCTCGGGGCAGGCAAATTTGTGGCTTGGCATTCTGTCGAACAGGATGCAAGCGGAGGAAGGAGAAGAAATTTTTTGGTGGAAATTTTTGAGGAATTTGAAGGAGGATCGAATGGCTCTGATGCCAATTGTTAGGATCCAGCTAGTAGTTTCACTCAATCACCATGGTTTGGCTACAAATCGAGAATTACAGGAGGAGGAAGCAGAGGAAGGAGGAGACAGAGGAGGAAGAACACGCTACAGAGAGGGAGATCGTCAGCCAGGCCGAAGCCTTCCGTCCAAGCCGCCTCTTTCGTGGGTACCCGTGTGTCCTTTGTAGTTGGAGCCCATCCATCTTTTGGGCCAGATCGAGGCGAATAGGGCCGGCCCATAGTATGGTCGCTGACACCAGCATGAGAAGACCATGGACTATCTCATGGTCACTTGCGTCTTTGTGAGGGAAGTATGGCACTGGATCAATGTGCATACAGGGAGACCGGACTTTGAACCCCGAGACAACGAGACTTTGGCCGAGTGGTGCATCAGGCGGGATCTTAGGATCGAGCGCCGGAAATCTACACGGGCGAAATGCCTTCTCGGCATGTGGATCTTGTGGAAGCATCGAAACGACATCGCGTTCAATGGGGCGTCTCCGTCCATCGCTCAAATCACGCAGCTAATAGCGCGAGGATGGTAGGATATGCAGGAACTGAAGGAAATATGCCCTAGAGGCAATAATAAATTTATTATTTATTTCCTTATTTCATGATAAATGTTTATCATTCATGCTAGAATTGTATTAACCGGAAACATGATACATGTGTGAATGCATAGACAAACAATATGTCACTAGTATGCCTCTACTAGACTAGCTTGTTAATCAAAGATGGTTATGTTTCCTAACCATGAACAAAGAGTTGTTATTTGATTAACAAGGTCACATCATTAGTAGAATGATCGATTGACATGACCCATTCCATTAGCTTAGCACACGATCGTTTAGTATGTTGCTCTGCTTTTATCCATGACATATACATGTTCCTGTAACTATGAGATTATGCAACTCCGTTTACGGAGGAACACTTTGGTGCTACCAAACGTCACAACGTAATCGGGTGATTATAAAGGAGTACTACAGGTGTCTCCAAAGGCAAATGTTGGGTTGGCGTATTTGAGATTAGGTTTTGTCACTCCGATTGTCGAAGAGGTATCTCTGGGCCCTCTCGGTAATACACATCATCAAGCCTTGCAAGCGTTACAACTAATGAGTTAGCTGTGAGATGATGTATTACGAGCGAGTAAAGAGACTTGTCGATAACGAGATTGAACTAGGTATTGGATACCGACGATCGAATCTCGCAAGTAACATACCGATGACAAAGGGAACAACGTATGTTGTTATGCGGTCCGACCGATAAAGATCTTCGTAGAATATGTAGGAACCAATATGGGCATCCAGGTCCCGCTATTGGTTATTGACGGAGACGGTCTCGGTCATGTCTACATTGTTCTCGAACCGTAGGGTCCGCACGCTTAAGGTTTCGATGGCGCTTATTATGAGTTTATGTATTTTGATGTACCGAAGGAGTTCGAGTCCGGATGTGATCACGGACATGACGAGGAGTCTCGGAATGGTCGAGACATAAAGATTGATATATTGGAAGCCTATGTTTGGAGTTCGAATGGTTCCGGCGGCGGAATTTACTGGAGTACTTAGGAGGTTACTGGAACCCCGGGAGGTAAATGGGCCTCGATGGGCCTTGGTGGAAAGGAGAAGGGCAGCCCAAGAGGGCTGCGCGCCCCCCTTCCCTAGTCCTATTAGGACTAGGAGAAGGGGCCGCCCTCTCTCTCTTTTCCCTCCCGAATCCTAGTTGGACTAGGATTGGGGAATCCTACTCCCGGAGGAGTAGGACTCCTGGCGCCCTCCTTTGGCCGCCGCCCTCCCCTGGCTCCTTTATATACGGGGCAGGGGGCACCTTGAAGACACAAGTTGATCGTAAGATCGTTCCTTAGCCGTGTCGGTGCCCCCTCCACCATATTCCACCTCGGTTATACTGTCATGAAGCTTAGGCGAAGCCTGCGCAGTGAAACATCAAGATCGTCACCACGCCGTCGTCTCGACGGAACTCTCCCGACACTCGGCTGGATCGAGTACGAGGGACGCCATCGAGCTGTACGTGTGTCAAGAACTCGGGCGTCGAGTAACGGCGCCGGATCGGTCGGATCACGAGGAGAACGTCGACTACTTCCTCTACGTTGTGATCGCTTCGCCGGTCTACAAGGGTATGTGGACAACACTCTCCCCTCTCGTTGCTATACATCACCATGATCTTGTGTGTGCGTAGGAAAATTTTGAAATTACTACGTTCCCCAACAGTGGCATCCGAGCCTAGGTTTTTATGGTTTGATGTTTTGCACGAGTAGAACACAAGTGAGTTGTGGGCGATACAAGTCATACTACCTACCAAATGTCATACTTTGGTTCAGCGGTATTGTGAGATGAAGCGGCCTGACCGACATTACGCGTGACGCTTACGCGAGACTGGTTTCACCGCCACGAGCACTCGTTGCTTAAAGGTGACCGTGGGTGCTGTCTCTCTCACTTTAGTTGAACTGAGTGTGGCTACGCCGGTCCTTGAGAAGGTTAAACGAGTCTATTTGACGAAGTATCGTTGTGGTTTTGATGCGTAGGTGAGACTGGTTCTTGCTTAAGCCCGTAGCAGCCACGTAAAATTTGCAACAACAAAGTAGAGGACGTCTAACTTGTTTTTGCAGGGCATGTTGTGATGTGATATGGTCAAGACGTGATGCTATATTTTATTGTATGAGATGATCATGTTTTGTAACCGAAGTTATCGGCAACTGGCAGGAGCCATATGGTTGTCGCTTTATTGTATGCAATGCAATCTCCCTGTAATGCTTTACTTTATCACTAAGCGGTAGAGATAGTCGTAGAAGCATAAGATTGGCGAGACGACAACGATGCTACGATGGAGATCAAGGTGTCGCGCCGGTGACGATGGTGATCATGACGGTGCTGCGGAGATGAAGATCACGAAGCACAAGATGATGATGACCATATCATATCACTTATATTGATTTGCATGTGATGTTTATCCTTTATGCATCTTATCTTGCTTTGATTGACGGTAGCATTATAAGATGATCTCTCACTAAATTATCAAGAAGTGTTCTCCCGGTATGCACCGTTGCCAAAGTTCGTCGTGCCTGCACACCACGTGATGATCGGGTGTGATAAGCTCTCGTCCATCTACAACGGGTGCAAGCCAGTTTTGCACACGCAGAATACTCGGGTTATACTTGACGAGCCTAGCATATGCAGATATGGCCTCGGAACACGGAGACCGAAAGGTCGAGCATGAATCATATAGTAGATATGATCAACATAAGATGTTCACCATTGAAAACTACTCCATTTCACGTGATGATCGGTTATGGTTTAGTTGATTTGGATCACGTGATCACTTAGATGACTAGAGATGTCTTTCTAAGTGGGAGTTCTTAAGTAATATGATTAATTGAACTTAAATTTATCATGAACTTAGTCCCGTAGTATTTTGCAAATTATGTTGTAAGATCAATAGCTTGCGTTGTTGCTTTCATATGTTTATTTTGATATGTTCCTAGAGAAAATTGTGTTGAAAAATGTTAGTAGCAATGATGCGGATTTGATCCGTGATCGAGGTTTATCCTCATTGTTGCATGTAAGAATTATGTCCTTAATGCACCGCTAGGTGATGACCTATTGCGGAGCGGATGCGACATTATGAGCGTTTGGCTAGCTCAATATGATGACTACTTGATAGTTTTGTGCACCATGCTTTATGGCTTAGAATCGGGACTTCAAAGATGTTTTGAACATCATGGACCATATGAGATGTTCCAGAATTGAAGTTAATATTTCAAGCAAATACCGAGTTGAGAGATATGAAGTCTCCAACAAGTTCTATAGCTAAAAGATGGAGGAGAATCGCTCAACGAGTGAGCATGTGCTCAGATTATGCAGGTACTTCAATCGCTTGAATCAAGTGGGAGTTAATCTTCCGAGATAAGATAGTGATTGACGAATTCTCTAGTCACCATCACCAAGTTAGTAGAACTTCATGATGAACTATAGTATGCAAGGGATGATGAAAATGATTCGAGTTTTTCATGATGATGAAATCGATGAAGGTAGAAATCAAGAAAGAACATCAAGTGTTGATGGTTAACAAGAACACTAGTTTCAAGAAAAGGGCAAAGGGATAGAAGGAACTTCAAGAAGAACGGCAAGCAAGTTCTTTGCTCAAGTGAAGAAGCCCAAGTATGGACCTAAGCACGAGACTAAGTGCTTCTACCGCAAAGGGACTGGTCATTGGAAGCGAACTACCCCAAGTATTTGGTGGATAAGAAGGATGGCAAAGTGAACAAGGGTATATTTGATATACAGGTTATTGATGTGTGCCTTACTAGTGTTTATAGTAGCCCTTGAGTATTTGATACTTGTTCGGTTGCTAAGAGTAGTAACTCGAAACGGGAGTTGCAGAATAAACAGAACTAGTTAAGGGTGAAGTGACGATGTGTGTTGAAAGTAGTTTCAAGATTGATATGATCATCATCGCACACTCCCTATACTTTCGGGATTAGTGTTGAACCTAAATAAATGTTATTTGGTGTTTGCGTTGAGCATGAATATGATTTGATCATGTTTATTGCAATACGGTTATTCATCTAAGTAAGAGAATAAACTGTTGTTCTGTTTACATGAATAAAACCTTATATGGGTACACACCCAATGAAAATGGTTCATTGGATCTTGATCGTAGTGATACACATATTCATAATATTGAAACCAAAAAGATGCAAAGTTAATAATGATAGTGCAACTTATTTGTGGCAATCGCCGTTTAGGTCATATTGGTGTAAAGCGCATGAAAGAAACTCCATGCTGATGGGATTTTGGAATCACTTGATTATGAATCACTTGATGCTTGCGAACCGTGCCTTTTTGGGCAAGATGACCAAAACTCCGTTCCCCGGAACAATGGAGCAAGCAACATATTTGTTGGAAATCATACATACTGATGTATGTAGTCCGATGAATATTAAGGCTCGCGACAAGTATCATTATTTTCTGACCTTCACAGTTGATTTGAAGAAGATATGAGTATATCTACTTGATGAAACATAAGTCTGAAATAGTTGAAAGGTTCAAAGAATTTCAGAGTGAAGTGGAAAAATCATCGTGACAAGAAAATAAGGTTTCTACGATCTGATCGCGGAGACAAATATTTGAGTTACGAGTTTGGTCTTCAATTTAAACAATGTGGAATAGTTTCACAGCTCACGCCACCTGGAACACCACAACGTTATGGTGTGTCCGAACATCATAAACGTACTTTATTGGATATAGTACAATCTATGATGTTTCTTACCGATTTACCAATATCGTTTTGGGATCATGCATTAGAGACAGCTGCATTCACGTTAAATAGGGCACCATCTAAATCCGTTGAGACGACACTATATGAACTGTGGTTTAGCAAGAAACCAAAGTTGTCGTTTCTTAAAGTTTGGGGCTGCGATGCTTATGTGAAAAAGTTTCATCTGATAAGCTCGAACCCAAATCGAGAAGTGCGTCTTCATAGAATACCCAAAGGAAATTGTTGGGTACACCTTCTATTACAGATCCGAAGGCAAGATATTCGTTGCTTAAGATGGATCCTTTCTAGAGAAGGAGTTTCTCTCGAAAGAAGTGAGTGGGAGGAAAGTAGAACTTGATGAGGTAATAGTACCTTCTCCCTTACTTGAAAGTAGTTCGTCGCAGAAACCGGTTTCTGAGACATCTACACCAAGTAGTGAGGAAGTTGATGATGTTGATCATGAAACTTCAGATCAAGTTACTGCAGAACCTCGTAGATTAACCAGAGTAAGATCCGCACCAGAGTGGTACGGTAATCCTGTTCTGGAAATCATGCTACTAGATCATGATGAACATACGAACTATGAAGAAGCGATGGTGAGCCCAGATTCCGCGAAATGGCTTGAGGCCATGAAATCTGAGATGAGATCCATGTATGAGAACAAAGTGTGGACTTTGATGGATTTGCCCGATGATCGGCAAACCATAGAAAATAAATGGATCTTCAAGAGGAAGACGGACGTTGATAGTAGTGTTACTATCTACAAAGCTCGACTTGTTGCAAAAAGGTTTTCGACAAAGTTCAAGATGTTGACTACAATGAGATTTTCTCAAGCAGTAGCGATGCTTAAGTCTGTCCGAATCATGTTAGCAATTGCCACAATTTATGAAATTTGGCAAATGGATGTAAAACTGCATTCATGAATGGTTTTACGGAGGAAGAGTTGTATATGATGCAACCGAAGTTTTTTTCGATCCAAAGGAGCTAACAAAGTGTGCAAGCTCCAATGATCCATCTATGGGCTGGTGCAAGCATCTCGGAGTTGGAATACACGCTTTGATAAGTTGATCAAAGCATATAGTTTTATACAGACTTGCGGTGAAGCCTGTATTTACAAGAAAGTGAGTGGGAGCACTACAACATTTCTGATAAGTATATGTGAATGACATATTGTTGATCGGAAATAATGTAGAATTATTCTGCAAAGCATAAAGGAGTGTTTGAAAGGAGTTTTTCAAAGAAAGACCTCGGTGAAGCTGCTTACATATTGAGCATCAAAATCTATAGAGATAGATCAAGATGCTTGATAAGTTTTTTCAATGAGTACATACCTTGACAAGATTTTGAAGTAGTTCAAAATGGAATAGTCAAAGAAAGAGTTCTTGCCTGTGTTACAAGGTGTGAAATTGAGTAAGACTCAAAACCCGACCACGGCAGAAGATAGAAAGAGAATGAAAGTCATTCCCTATGCCTTGGCCATAGGTTCTATAAAGTATGCCATGCTGTATACCAGATCTATTGTATACCCTGCACTGAGTTTGGCAAGGGAGTACAATAGTGATCTAGGAGTAGATCACTGGACAGCGGTCAAAATTATCCTTAGTGGAATAAGGATATGTTTCTCAATTATGGAAATGACAAAAGGTTCGTCGTAAAGGGTTACGTCGATGCAAGTTTTGACACTGATCTGGATGACTCTAAGTCTCAATCTAGATACATATTGAAAGTGGGAGCAATTAGCTAGAGTAGCTTCGTGCAGAGCATTGTAGACATAGAAAAATTGCAAAATACATAACGGATCTGAATGTGAAAGACCCGTTGACTAAGACTCTCTCACAAGCAAAACATGATCACACTTTAGTACTCTTTGGGTATTAATTACATAGCGATGTGAACTAGATTACTGAATCTAGTAAACCCTTTGGGTGTTGGTCACATGGCGATGTGAACTATGGGTGTTAATCACATGATGATGTGAACTATCGATGTTAATCACATGGTGATGTGATCTAGATTATTGACTCTAGTGCAAGTGGGAGACTGAAGGAAATATGCCCTAGAGGCAATAATAAAGTTATTATTTATTTCCTTATTTCATGATAAATGTTTATCATTCATGCTAGAATTGTATTAACCGGAAACATGATACATGTGTGAATGCATAGACAAACAATATGTCACTAGTATGCCTCTACTAGACTAGCTTGTTAATCAAAGATGGTTATGTTTCCTAACCATGAACAAAGAGTTGTTATTTGATTAACAAGGTCACATCATTAGTAGAATGATCGATTGACATGACCCATTCCATTAGCTTAGCACACGATCGTTTAGTATGTTGCTCTGCTTTTATCCATGACATATACATGTTCCTGTAACTATGAGATTATGCAACTCCGTTTACGGAGGAACACTTTGGTGCTACCAAACGTCACAACGTAATCGGGTGATTATAAAGGAGTACTACAGTGTCTCCAAAGGCAAATGTTGGGTTGGCGTATTTGAGATTAGGTTTTGTCACTCCGATTGTCGGAGAGGTATCTCTGGGCCTCTCGGTAATACACATCACTTTGAAGCCTTGCAAGCGTTACAACTAATGAGTTAGCTGTGAGATGATGTATTACGAGCGAGTAAAGAGACTTGCGTAACGAGATTGAACTAGGTATTGGATACCGACGATCGAATCTCGCAAGTAACATACCGATGACAAAGGGAACAACGTATGTTGTTATGCGGTCGACCGATAAAGATCTTCGTAGAATATGTAGGAACCAATATGGGCATCCAGGTCCCGCTATTGGTTATTGACCGGAGACGTGTCTCGGTCATGTCTACATTGTTCTCGAACCGTAGGGTCCGCACGCTTAAGGTTTCGATGATGCTTATTATGAGTTTATGTATTTTGATGTACCAAGGAGTTCGAGTCCGGATGTGATCACGGACATGACGAGGAGTCTCGGAATGGTCGAGACATAAAGATTGATATATTGGAAGCCTATGTTTGGAGTTCGAATGGTTCGGGGCGAACGGAATTTACCGAGTACCGGAGGTTACGGAACCCCGGGAGGTAAATGGGCCTCGATGGGCCTTGGTGGAAAGGAGAAGGGGCAGCCCAAGAGGGCTGCGCGCCTCCCCCCCCCTTCCCTAGTCCTATTAGGACTAGGAGAAGGGGCCGCCCTCTCTCTTTTTCCCCCTCAGGAATCCTAGTTGGACTAGGATTGGGGGGGGGAATCCTACTCCCAGAGGGAGTAGGACTCCCTGGCGCGCCCTCCTTTGGCCGCCGGCCCCCTCCCCCCTGGCTCCTTTATATACGGGGGCAGGGGGGCACCTTGGAAGACACAAGTTGATCGTAAGATCGTTCCTTAGCCGTGTCGGTGCCCCCTCCACCATATTCCACCTCGGTTATACTGTCGCAAGCTTAAGCGAAGCCTGCGCGGTGAAACATCAAGATCGTCCCACGCCGTCGTCTTGACGAACTCTCCCTCGACACTCGGCTGGATCGAGTACGAGGGACGTCATCGAGCTGTACGTGTGTCAAGAACTCGGGGCGTCGAGTAACGGCGCCGGATCGGTCGGATCACGAGGAGAACGTACGACTACTTCCTCTACGTTGTGATCGCTTCCGCTTCGGGTCTACAAGGGTATGTGGACAACACTCTCCCCTCTCGTTGCTATACATCACCATGATCTTGTGTGTGCGTAGGAAAATTTTGAAATTACTACGTTCCCCAACAGGAACGTGGGCTTAATCAAGGGGAACGACAAGTGTTTTGCATAGAGATCGCAGTGCGGGTATATAGTGAGTAGTTAGCTAGGGTATCTATGGTGGCGGGCGGCGAAACTCCCCCGATGTAAATACTCTTGTGCGCTATGGACTTTGGGAGTCTTTCCCACCCTTCTACAATGAATGATAGGCACACTCGTGTGTATTCGAGAAAAAGGGTTGCTTTGCTCACACTCTCTCACTCTCTCCAGATCTAAACAAGACATGATGGTCTCTCTCTCTCTCTCTCTCTCTCTCTCTCAGGACCATGAGTATATCGACCAGAGGAGGGTGGTGAATGCGAGATTCAAAATTTCTTCCGAAACTTTGACTCGAACCCAAACACTGCAGCGGAATAAACTGAGTAAATCAAGCACTGAAGAAAAATAGATTTTTTTGAGACAATGAAGAAAAATAGATAGAATTGGACTGAAAGATAAGGTAGAATTTCATGGGCCAATAGTGGGTCGAAATATACCTCGGCCCATGATTGGCCCATTTACATGACGGGCGATCAACATGCCAAAATATATCTCGGTCCTTGATTGTCCCAATTACATAATGGGCTGTCAGAAGGCCGATACCAAAGTCGGGCCATAAATGGGCACAATTGTACTGCGGCTTTTCACAGGCTGACATTTAGGTTGGGCTGAATTTATCCATGAAGGCCACGACCTGTTAATGGGCGGAAAGTCACTTCGGTCTAGAATGGGCCCAAATGTAGCATGGACCATTAATAGGCTGAAAGTCACTTCGAACCATAATGTGCCCAAATGTAGCATGGGCCGTTAAATTGCCGAAACTGTGATACGTCTCCAACTTATCTATAATTTTGATTATTCCATGCTATTATATTACCCGTTTTGGATGTTTACGGCTTTACTCTACACTTCTATATCATTTTTGGGATTAACCTACTAACCAGAGGCCCAGCCCGAATTGCTGTTTTTTTTCCTATTTCGGTGTTTCGAAGAAAAGGAATATCAAACGGAGTCCAAACGGGATGAAACCTTCGGGAGCGATCTTTTTGGAACAAATGCAAACCTGGAAACTTGGAGTGGACGTCAAGCAACAAACGAGGCGGCAACGAGGGTGCCCGGCGCGCCCCCTGGGGGTGGGCGCGCCCCCACCCTCGTGGGCCCCTCGAGCGTCAACCGACCTACTTCTTTCTCCTATATATACTCCCATACCCTGAAACCATCGAAGAGCACCACGAAAACCTAATTCCACCGTCGCAACCTTCTGTATCTGCGAGATCCCATCTTGGATCCTTCGCTGGCGCTCCGCCGGAGGGGAAATCGACCATGGAGGTACTCTACATCATCTCCAAGGCCTCTCCTATGAGTTGTGAGCGGTTTACTACAGACCTTCGGGTCCATAGTTATTAGCTAGATGGCTTCTTCTCTCTCTTTGAATCTCAATACAAAGTTCTCCTCGGTCTTCTTGGAGATCTATTCGATGAATTGTGGGTTTATGATCAAGTTTATCTATGAGAAATATTTGAATCACCTCTGAATTCTTTTATGTATGATCGGTTATCTTTGCAAGTCTCTTCGAATTATCAGTTTGGTTTGGCCTACTAGATTGATCTTTCTTGCAATGGGAGAAGTGCTTAGCTTTGGGTTCAATCTTGCGGTGTCCTTTCCCAAAGGATGTTAGGGGGTAGCAAGGCACGTATTGTATTGTTGCCATCAAGGATAAAAAGATGGGGTTTATATCATATTGCATGAGTTTATCCCACTACATCATGTCATCTTTCTTAATGCGTTACTCTGTTCTTATGAACTTAATACTCTAGATGCAGGAAGGAGTCGGTCGATGTGTGGAGTAATAGTAGTAGATGCATAATCGTTTCGATCTACTTGTCACGGACGTGATGCCTATATACATGATCATGCCTAGATAATCTCATAACTATGCGCTTTTCTATCAATTGCTCGACATTAATTTGTTCACCCACCGTAATACTTATGCTATCTTGAGAGAAGCCACTAGTGAAACCTATGGCCCCCGGGTCTATCTTTTATCATATTTGTTTTCTATCTACTTTTCTTTGCATTTTTTACTTTCCAATCTATATCATAAAAATACCAAAAATATTTATCTTATCATATTATCTCTATCAGATCTCACTTTCACAAGTGGCCCTGAAGGGATTGACAACCCCTTTATCGCGTTGGTTGCGAGGTTCTTGTATGTTTGTGTAGGTACGAGGGACTTTTGAAGAACCTCCTACTGGATTGATACCTTGGTTCTCAAAAACTGAGGGAAATACTTACGCTACATTACTACATCACCCTTTCCTCTTCAAGGAAAAACCAACGCAGTGCTCGAGAGGTAGCAAGAAGGATTTCTGGCGCCGTTGTCGGGGAGGTATTCGCTCAAGTCAAGACATACCAAGTACCCATCACAAACTCATCTCCCTCGCATTACATTATTTGCCATTTGCCTCTCGTTTTCCTCTCCCCCACTTCACCCTTGCCATTTTATTCGCCCTCTCTTTCCCGTTCTCCTCTCTCTTTTGCTTGTCTTTTTGTGTGCTCATGTGTTAGATCATTTATTTTGTCGTTATGGTTGGTCCTCCTATCATTTTTAACACTCCCGATCATGAAGTTCTCAATTTTAAACAAAGGGAGGGAGAAAATTTAAAAGATGCTTGGCATAGAATTTGCAATGCTCAAAATAGATCTACTAGGAAGCAATCAACTTTTGTCCTTCTTCGCAATTTTTATGTAGGCATTACTCCTTGGAATAGATGTATTCTTGATGCCATTACCGGAGGGAATTTCTTGGGTAGCCACACTTTTGATGCTTATAACGCTATGTTAGATTTGTTTGGGCCACCACCTCTCTTGGTTAATGGGACTATCTTAACTCTAGAACATGTGATGCAAAGGCTTGAAATTATTGAAAATAAAGTTGCCTCTGTTGAGTTAGTTGAAAAATTGGATAAAAAGATCCACAATCAAATCACCCAATTTGGATCTAAGGTTGGAGCTACTCTAAAAGGTTTTAAGGATAAAGGACCTATAGTTAACGAAAGAATAGATCAAAACTCTTCAAGAATTGGTAAACTTGCGGATATCATTACCAACTTAGGGGCTGCCTTTTCATCCGTAAAAGATACTCCCACTCCGCCTACTAAAATTGCCAAACTAATGTATGTTCCTAAAAATAAGGGTGAATCTTCTAGTAAGGAAAATGCGGACCTCAAATCAATAAGTGTTCACCTTAATTGTCTCTCTATCATAAAGGAACCTTTTGCTTCAAATGAATTTCTTGATTTCTTGCCTAGGAGTTTAATCATTGCTAAAAATAAAGAAACTCCTAAAAGTTATAAGTGCTCTATTGAAGAATTGAATGCCAAAGATGGCAATACATAGATCTATTCTCGCTTTTATGCCTAGCTAGGGGCGTTAGACGATAGCGCTTGTTGGAAGGCAACCCAATTTTATTTTCTTACTTTTTGCTTCTGTTTAGTAATAAATATCTCATATAGCTTCTGTTTAGATGTGTTTTAATGTTTTAATTAGTGTTTGTGCCAAGTAGAACCTATAGGATAACCTACGGTGATAGTTAATTTGATTCTGCTGAAAAACAGAAACTTTTGCACGCACGAAAATAATTTTGGTAAATCACAGAAACGTGCTTTTGCGTTGATTATTTTTTCTGTAGATCAATAGACAAATTTCTCAGGACTTCCTATTTTGGTAGGATGTTTAGAGTTCCATAAGTATTCGAAAGTTACAGATTACTACAGACTGTTCTGTTTTTGACAGATTCTGTTTTTCGTGTGTTGTTTGCTTATTTGATGCATCTATGGCTAGTATCGGGGGGTATGAACCATAGAGAAGTTGGAATACAGTAGGTTTAACACCAATATATATAAAGAATGAGTTCATTACAGTACCTTATGTGGTGGTTTTTCTCTCTTGCACTAACGGAGCTTACGAGATTTCCTGTTGAGTTTTGTGTTGTGAAGTTTTCAAGTTTTGGGTAAAGATTTGATGGACTATGGAATAAGGAGTGGCAAGAGCCTAAGCTTGAGGATGCCCATGGCACCCCAAGATATTCAAGGATAACCAAAAGCGTAAGCTTGGGGATGCCCCGGAAGGCATCCCCTCTTTCGTCTTCGTCTATCGGTAACTTTACTTGGAGCTATATTTTTGTTCGCCACATGATATGTGTTTTGCTTGGAGCGCCTTGTATGATATTAGTCTTTGCTTTTTAGTTTACCACAATCATCCTTGCTGTACACACCTTTTGGGAGAAATCCACTTGATTTGGAATTTATTAGAATACTATATGTGCTTCATTTATATCTTTTGAACTAGATAGTTTTGCTCTATGTGCTTCACTTATATCTTTTAGAGCACGGCGGTGGCTTCATTTTGTAGAAATTGTTAATCTCTCGTGCTTCACTTATATTATTTTGAGAGTCTTTTATAACGGCATGGTATTTGCTATGGTTATAAAATTAGTCTGAGAATGATGGGCATCTAAGTTGGGTATAATAAAAACTATCATAGAAAGTGAATTGGATGCTATGATCAATTTGATACTTGATAATTGTTTTGAGATATGAGGATGGTGATACTAGAGTCATGCTAGTGGGGTAATTATGAATTTAAAGAATACTTGTGTTGAAGTTTGTGATTCTCGTAGCATGCACGTATGGTGAATCGCTCTGTGATGAAGTTGGAGCACAATTTATTTATTGATTGTCTTCCTTATGAGTGGCGGTCGAGGACGAGCGATGGTCTTTTCCTTCCAATCTATCCCCCTAGGAGCATGCATGTATTACTTTGTTTCCAATGGCTTGTAGATTTTTGCAATAAGTACATGAGTTCTTTATTACTAATGTTGAGTCCATGGATTATATGCACTCTCACCCTTCCACCATTGCTAGACTCTCTTGTGGCGTGCAACTTTCGCCGGTACCATACACCCACCATATATCTTCCTTAAAACAGCCACCATACCTACCTATTATGGCATTTCCATAGCCATTCCGAGATATATTGCCAAGCAACATTCCACCGTTCCATTTATTATGACACACATCATCATTGTCATATTGCTCTTTGCATGATCATGTAGTTGACATCGTATTTGTGGCAAAGCCACCTTCATAATTTACATACATGTCACTCTTGATTCATTGCATATCCCGGTACACTGCCGGAGGCATTCATATAGAGTCATATTTTGTTCTAAGTATCAAGTTTTAATCTTGAGTTATAAGTAAATAAAAGTGTGATGATCTTCATTATTAGAGCATTGTCCCAAGTGAGGAAAGGATGATGGAGACTATGATTCCCCCACAAGTCGGGATGAGACTTCGGACTTTAAAAAAAAAGAGAAATGCCAAATAAAAAAATGAGAGAAAAAGAGAGAAGGGACAATGCTACTATCCTTTTTACCACACTTGTGATTCAAAGTAGCACCATGATCTTCATGATAGAGAGTCTCCTATGTTGTCACTTTCATATACTAGTGGGAATTTTTCATTATAGAACTTGGCTTGTATATTCCAATGATGGGCTTCCTCAAAGTGTCCTAGGTCTTCGTGAGCAAGCAAGTTGGATGCACACCCACTTAGTTTCTTTTGTTGAGCTTTCATACATTTATAGCTCTAGTGCATCCGTTGCATGGCAATCCCTACTCACTCACATTGATATCCATTAATGGGCATCTCCATAGCCCGTTGATACGCCTAGTTGAAGTGAGACTATCTTCTCCTTTTTTGTCTTCCCCACAACCACCATTCTATTCACATATAGTGCTATGTCCATGGCTCACGCTCATGTATTGCGTGAAAGTTGAAAAAGTTTGGGATTACTAAAGTATGAAACAATTGCTTGGCTTGTCATCGGGGTTGTGCATGATTAAATACTTTGTGTGATGAAGATAGAGCATAGCCAGACTATATGATTTTGTAGGGATAGTTTTCTTTAGCCATGCTAATTTGAGAAGACATGATTGCTTTGTTAGTATGCTTAAAGTATTACTATTTCTTATGTCAATATAAACTTTTATTTTGAATCATTTGGATCTGAACATTCATGCCACAATAAATAAAAATACATTGAGAATTATGCAAGGTAGCATTCCACATCAAAAATTCTGTTTTTATCATTTACCTACTCGAGGACGAGTAGGAATTAAGCTTGGGGATGCTTGATACGTCTCCAACGTATCTATATTTTTGATTGTTCCATGCTATTATATTACCCGTTTTGGATGTTTATGGGCTTTACTCTACACTTTTATATCATTTTTGGACTAACCTACTAACCGGAGCGCAGCCCGAATTTCTGTTTTTTTTGCCTATTTTAGTGTTTCGAAGAAAAGGAATATCAAACGGAGTCCAAACGGGATGAAACCTTCGAGAGCGATCTTTTTGGAACAAATGCAAACCTTGAAACTTGGAGTGGACATCAAGCAACAAACGAGGCGGACACGAGGGTGCCCGGTGCGCCCCCACCCTCGTGGGCCCCTCGAGCATCAACCAACCTACTTCTTTCTCCTATATATACTCCCGTACCCTGAACCATCGAAGAGCACCACGAAAACCTAATTCCACCCCGCAACCTTCTGTATCCGCGAGATCCCATCTTGGAGCCTTCGCCGGCGCTCCGCTAGAGGGGGAATCGACCGCGGAGGGCCTCTACATCATCTCCAAGGCCTCTCCTATGAGTTGTGAGTGGTTTACCACAGACCTCCGGGTCCATAGTTATTAGCTAGATGGCTTCTTCTCTCCTTTTGAGTCTCAATACAAAGTTCTCCTCGATCTTCTTGGAGATATATTTGATGTAACTCTTTTTGCGGTGTGTTTGTCGAGATCCGATGAATTGTGGGTTTATGATCAAGTTTATCTATGAGAAATATTTGAATCTCATCTGAATTCTTTTATGTATGATTGGTTATCTTTGCAAGTCTCTTCGAATTATCAGTTTGGTTTGGCCTACTAGATTGATCTTTCTTGCAGTGGGAGAAGTGCTTAGCTTTGGGTTCAATCTTGCGGTGTCCTTTCCCAGTGACAACAGCGGCAGTAAGGCACGTATTGTATTGTTGCCATCGAGGATAAAAAGATGGGGTTTATATCATATTGCATGAGTTTATCCCTCTACATCATGTCATCTTTCTTAATGCGTTACTCTGTTCTTATGAACTTAATAATCTAGATGCAGGCAGGAGTCGATCGATGTGTGGAGTAATAGTAGTAGATGCAGAATCATTTCGATCTACTTGTCACAGACGTGATGCCTATATACATGATCATGCCTAGATAATCTCATAACTATGCGCTTTTCTATCAATTGCTCGACAGTAATTTGTTCACCCACCGTAAAACTTATGCTATTTTGAGAGAAGCCACTAGTGAAACCTATGGCCCCTGGGTCTATCTTTTATTATATTAGTTTTTTATCTACTTTTCTTTGCATCTTTTACTTTCCAATCTATATCATAAAAATACCAAAAATATGTATATTATCATATTATCTCTATCATCTCCCTTTCGCAAGTGGCCATGAAGGGATTGACAACCCCTTTATTGCGTTGGTTGCGAGGTTCTTGTTTGTTTGTGTAGGTGCGTGGGACTTTTGAGGAGCCTCCTACTGGATTGATACCTTGGTTCTCAAAAACTAAGGGAAATACTTACACTACTTTGCTGCATCACCCTTTCCTCTTCAAGGAAAACCAACGCAGTGCTCAAGAGGTAGCAAAGCGACACCAGCTAATAGGCTGAAATGAACATCGAGCCGAAATGGGTCAAATCGTATGCTGGGTCGTTAACAGTTCAAAAGACACACCGAGCCTTAATTGGGCCCAAACGTACTGGACTTTGAATGGGCCGAATCTTCATATGGGCCATAATTTGGCCCAAAGACATGCTGGACCTATAACGGGCCGGGCCACTAGTTTATGATGAAATCTTGTGGGCCTTTAAATGGGTCGGCCTTTTCATTGAGTTGTGCCACATGTCACCTTTTCATTGGCAGGTATCGTTCATTGGATGCGCAACACCTATCGCAACATTGAGCTGATGCGTGGTTCTGTTGGCGAATGAGAAATCTACACATGGAAAATTGCCATTGGCCAGGGTTGTTCATGGGTATCGAATCCAAAAACGGCACCCGATAGCTTAAGGACGACTTGTTACGGTGGGTGCCACATGTTGGTTACCCTTGACAAAAATTACTTCCATGACGCGCCATTTATCATCGCGGAAGCGAACATAAAAAATTGACTATTGTAATGGAAAACTTCTACGACAGCACAGGTATGACCATCTTGATTCCGTCATAAAGTCGTCATGGATGTACATGCATGACAGAAAACATGACCTACTGTGAAAAACACATATTATGACGAAAGTGTTTTTTGTAGTGGTGTTCTTAATGGTGGTGGTGGTTGGACGTGGAGATGAATGATGAATGAGGCTTAGTGGCGACGACTAGGGTTGAAAGTGTATATAAGAGCTGCCGTGTAGCCTCCTCCATTGACGTAGCATCTCTCCTTTGATCCAAGGGCTCTAGGTGAGCCTTGTCCTTTCACAAAACATCCCTTGAAGACCAAGGAAGTCATAGAAACAAATGGGGACAAAATCCGTGAAGTATCCCATCTTGAGAGGTAGTTTTGGGTGATGTCTCAGGCTCATACGAGCGTTCGTATGACCATCCATGGTCGTATGGAAAGTCGTCTTTCGTACTGACCTCCTTTGGCAAAACGACCGCCTTCATACAAACTCGGAATTTGACGTTCTTGGGCTCGTTTGATTTGTATGAACGACGCCGATCCATTTACGATTTTAAATCTTAATTTGAAGCACTTCGACAAAAATGACCTTTTCCCTCTTTAAAATGGCCAAGTCTAGTGTAACGCCCTCGATGCGGCTATATCTCCCACGTGTCGAAGCACGACTTAGAGGCATAACCGCATTGAAAGCAATGTCGCAAGTGAGGTAATCTTCGCACAATCCATGTAATACATAAGGAAAAGGTACATAGTTGGCTTCGATCGCCACTTCACACAATTACATGAATAAAGCATTACATCATCCAGATACACCAAGGTCCGACTACGGAACCAAAATAAAAGAAGAAAACCCCACATGCAACACAGATCCCGATCGCTAACCTGGCTCCACTACTAATCGTCCGGAAAGGAAACATAGTATCGACCAAGGGCCTCATCATATTCCCACTTCACTCGGTTGTGCCATCATCACCGCATCACCGATACACATCTGTTTTGGTAGAATCTGTGAGCCACGGGACTCAAAGAATCTCACACCATGAGATCAAGACTATTTAAGCAAGGGAAGGCTGGTGTCAAAAGGAGGAGCTGCTGCAAGCGCTTAGCATATATGGTGGCTACATCGCAAAAGAGAGCGAGAAGAGAAGCAAGCGCGGTCGTGAAGCTATTAGCGATCAAGAAGTGATCCCGACTACTTCGTCAAGCATAACTCCAACACGTGTTCACTTCCGGACTCCGAGAAGAGACCATCACGGTTACATACACGGTTGATGTATTTTAATTAAGGTCAACTTCGGTTTTCTACAACCGAACATTAACAAATTCCCATCTGCCTCATAACCATGCGGCACGGCTTTGAAAGATAATACCTGCAGGGTGTCCCAACAAGCCCATAACAAGCTCTCACGGTCAACGAAGGAATAAACCTTCACCCAAGACACTCCGTCGACTCGGTATCCCAGTACATCAAGACATTTCGACAATGGTAAAACTAAACCAGCAAGACCTCCCATGTGTCCGACAAATCCCGATAGGAGCTGCACATATCTCGTTCTCGGGGCACACCGGATGAGACAAAGCTGAGTAAAACCAGACTTGGGTTTCCCGAGGTGGCCCATGAAGCGGCTCGGTTCGGACCAACACTCGAAGGAGCACCGCCCGGGGGCTAAAATAAAGATGACCCTCGGCTCGCGAAAACCCAAGGGAAAAAGGGGTGTAGGTGGCGAATGGTAAAACCAAGGTTGGGCCTTCTTTGGAGGAGTTTTATTCAAAGCGAATCGTCAAGGGGTCCCATAAATCACCCGACCGTAAGGAACATAAAATCAAGGAACATAACACCGGTATGACGGAAACTAGGGTGGCAAGAGTGGAACAAAACACCGGCATAAGGCCGAGCCTTCCACCCTTTACCAAGTATATAGATGCATTAATTAAAACAATAGATATTGTGATATCCCAAAATATCCGTGTTCCAACAAGGAACAAACTTCATCTTCACCTGCAACTAGCAACGCTATAAGAGGGGCTGAGCAAAGCGGTAACATAGCCAATCAACGGTTTGCTAGGACATGGATGGTTAGAGGTTGACATGGCCATATGGGTGACATGATATAGCAAGTGGTAGGTATCGCAGCATAGGCATAGCAAAAGAGCGAGCATCTAGCAAGCAAAGATAGAAGTGATATCGAAGGTATGGTCATCTTGCTCAGAAGGTTCTCGAGTTGTCGAAGGCTGGATCCTCGTGGCGCGTTCTCAACAGGTTCCTCGTTCACGTACTCGTCTCCCGGCTCTACCCAAAGCAAGAACACAAGCAACGGAACCACAATCAAAACAAGGAACAATGCACAAGCAATATGATGCAATACATGACATGCGATGCGAGATGTGATATGCAATGCATATGTGTGCTCCGGAAGGAAAAATGATGAACCGGGCATCAACTTGGCAAACCAAGTATGCCACTGGAAAGATGAGATGATTTCGGTTGAAATCGATATAAAGACCACCGGAATCGGATGCACGGTTTGCAAATGACAAGCAAAACAAGAATGACGAAAACTGCGTTTAACAGCCCGATGCTACATAGCACGCAACACGAAACTATGCTACAGCACCCCAACATAAAAACAAAGCACATGGCAGCGAACTACAGGAGATGCTTAACAAAAGAGGAACACTGAGCTACGGCTAAATCACATCATAACATGTTCAAACAAGCATGGTGAAAGTGCTCAAAATATCAGGTTCACAGACTTAGTGAAAATACTAACATGCCAGGAATTAACATCAGAAGGCATGTTTAGAGCAAGCAAACAACATGCTACAGGAACTTATAATAGCAAAGCAAGGCATGACATGATTCTACTCAAAGCATATTTCAATAGTCCCTTACTGACCATAAGCCAAAAGGACTCTAAGAAATGATGGCACCCATGTAAACATTGCAAGTTTTATTACAGATTTCAGACTTTGTGAAATATCAGGACATGGCAAAACAGATTCAACATGGCATGTTAAATGAGCTCGCTGCACTCACTACAGAGCATCTCATGATAAACTAAGCATACACCCATTAAGAAGACATGGCATAGGAGCTATACATGGCAAGATCAACATCATAGCATACACGGATCAACTACAACGACCTCGTGAAAATTGAATCTCATGCAAACAGTCTGCCAGGAAACATTTTCAAGCAAAAGTAGAGCACGAAAATGACATGCTAGACTACTCCATAAATACCAACAAAGGCATGGATGGATAGAGAACATCCATATGTCCAAAACACCCTTACTGATCATGCTCAAAAAGGGCATAGATCTCTCTGTAACAACCTAAACATATGGCATAAAATTATCAGCAGGACAAGACTTAGTGAAATCACTAAGTTCCTGAAATCAGCAACATCATCATCCCTACTTTGCATGCTTGTTCTATTCAACACATAGCTCACAAAAATACATGGCAAGCACCCCTGGAAAGATGACATGGCAATGTTCAACTCACATGTAGGACTCAAGTTCACAAGGTGCACACATAATTCATGGCAAAAATGACAAAAGAGCTCGAACTGATAAGATTCTGAAACTAACGATCTGAAGCTATCTTCCAACAGCATTTCGGGCATCAAGATGAGCTCAAATGCAAATGATGCAATGGAATGAAATGATTTACTCTTCGAGACGAACAATTTAACATATTACACGCCCAAAACGGAGCCACGGTTGCAGAGATGTGATGCTATGAAAATGCACGAAATAAATGCGAGAAAAGGACTTAGTGGTTTTTGAGTGCAGGGAAAGTCAACCTAACGATCCCAGATCGGATCTGGATCGGGTTCGCGGAGGGAGGAGAGACTGGCGGCCGGGCGGCGGGTGGACGACGGCGGGGTGGACGACGGCGACGGCGAGGTGGACGACAGTGGCGTGGCGGGCGGCGGCGGCGGCACGGCGGCGGCGCGGCGGCGGCGGCCATGTGCCGGCGGCATAAATCATGGCGTGTGGGCGGCGGCGTGATGGAGGAGGCCGGGCGGCTGGCTGCGGCGGCGCCGCGCGGCGCACGGCGGCGGCGGGCGCGGTGCCTGGCAGCGCATGCGGCGGGCGCAAGACGGGAGGGCCTGCAGAGGCCTCATGAGGGCAGCTGTCAGCAGCGATGTGGGCGCGGGCTGCCCACGTGGCGTGCGATTCGTCCGCGGCGCTGGCGGACGTGTCCGGCCGCCCGGATTCGTCCGTGCGCGAGGAAAGGGAGACTAGGGTTTGCCGGATTTTTGGGGAGGGTCTTTAAATAGAGGTAGAGGAGCTAGGAGACTCCAAATGGGGTGTAGTTTTCCACACGATCGTGATCGAACGACCGAGGGCATGGAGGGAGTTAGATGGATTATTGGGCTGTTTTGGAGGGTGTTGGGCTGCAACTCAAAAGAGGCCTTTGCGAGGTGCGGTTAACCGTTGGAGTACCAAGCGAACTCCAAATGACCCGAAACTTGACAGGTGGTCTACGGTGCTATACCAGGGCCACTTGACAAGGCTCGGTCCATTCGAGAATGTTCAACACCCGCACGGAAAAAGAACAAGAGGGGCCGCCGGGAACATAGGAGTGTCGGATTGCAAAAGCGGACAACGGGAATATGCTCGGAATCATGAGGCGAACACGTATGCAAATGAGATGCACATGATGACATGATATGAGATGCATGACATGAACAAAATGCAAAATGAAAACAAAACCCAACCACGGAGGGAAAAATCATAGCACATAACCGAAAATAGCAAGAGTTGGAGTTACAAATATGGAAAGATACATCCGGGGTGTTACAACACTCCACCACTACAAGAGGATCTCGTCCCGAGATCTAGGACTGAAAGAACTCCGGATATTAGGAACGGAGGTGATCCTCGCGCTCCTAGGTGGCTTCTCGGTCGGAATGGTGTGACCACTTTACTTTCAGGAATTTGATTGACTTGTTGCGAGTCTTGCGCTCGGTTTCTTCAAGAATAGCAGCGGGTGCTCATGATAAGAAAGATCTTCTTGGAGGTCAATTTCTTCAAAGTTGATAGCGCGCTCAGAATCTTGAAGCACTTGCGGAGCTGTGACACGTGAAACACATCGTGCGCTTTGCAAAGTTGGATGGAAGCTCAAGTTGATAGGCGAGATCGCCTCTTTTGCCAATGATCTTGAAAGGACCCACGTATCTAGGGCAAGCTTCCTTTGATACCGGCGGCGAGTGCCTTTCATTGGAGAGACGCGAGGTAGACATGGTCTCCTATTTCAAAAGCCACATCACGGTGCTTGTCATCATAATAGCCCTTACAGCGCGATTAGCGGCTTTAAGATTCTCACGAATGACTTTGCACATTTCTTGACTTCGTGATCAAGTCGTTGCCAAGAAGTTGGCGTTCACATGCTCGGACCAATTGAGAGGAGTACGGCACTTTCGCCATATAAATTTGAATGGGGCCTTGCGAACTCGCTTGGAAGCTGTTGTTGTAGGAGAACTTCGGCATATGGGAGACACTCTTCCCACTTCATGCCAAAAGAAATGACACAAGCCACGAGCATATCTTCAAGGATTTGATTGACTCGCTCGACTTGGCCACTTGTTTGAGGATGAAAAGCTGTCTTTGAAACGAATGTTGGTGCCCATGGCCTTCAAAAGAATCCCGAACTTAGAAGTGAAGATGCTTCCACGGTCCAAGAGATCAATTGTGGAATACCGTGCAAGGAGACAATTACGAGGTGTATAGCTCTGCCACCGAGCTGCTGTGATAGATTCTTTGGCAGGGAAGAAAATGAGCCACTTTAGTAAGCTTGTCAATGACAACGAAGATAGCATCATTTCCACGCTTGGACTTAGGAAATCCATCCACGAAGTCCATCTCGATATGATCAAACTTCCATTCGGAATAGCAAGAGGTTGGAGGAGACCAGCTGGTCTTTGGTGTTACTTTCACCCTTCTGCAGACATCACATTCATTCACGAATTGAGCAATTTCTCGCTTCATTCGAGTCCACCAATATGACCGCTTGAGGTCATGGTACATCTTCGTACTTCGGGATGAATGGATAGGAGGGAATTGTGTGCCTCATTCATGATGACTTTTCTCGATCGCCTTTAGGAACCACAATCGATCCTCGAAGAAAAGAGTGTCTTTGTCATCCAATCGATAGCACTTGTATTTGGAAATGCCCTTTTCAATACCACGTTTCACTTTCTTCACCATGGTATCCAGAAGTTGAGCCTCACGAATTTGATCTTCCAAAGTAGGAGAGACTATGAGGTTGGCAAGAAAGCCTTGAGGAACAACTTGAAGATTCAGCTTGAAAAGCTTCACAAAGATCCGGTTGGAAGGGCTTGAGAATTAAGCTGTTGCAATAAGCCTTTACTGCTCGAGCATCTGCAATCACATTCGCCTTGCCGAGTATATTCAATACTTGGATTGTACTCTTGAATCATTTCGACCCATCGAGTTTGCACGAGGTTGAGGTTTGGTTGAGTGAAGATATACTTGAGACTCTTGTGATCGGTGAAAATGTCCACTTTCCTTCCCAACAAGAGATGTCTCCATGTTATCAATGCATGGACAACTGCCGCCAACTCAAGATCATGAGTGGGGTAGTTCTTTTCGTTGAGCTTCAACCGACGAGAGGTATAGGCCACAACCTTCTTCTCTTGCATTAACACAAGACCGAGACCTTGCAAGGAAGCATCACGAAAACTTGAATGGCTTGGATTCATCGGAGGAGTCAAGGCAGGGGCTGTAACTAGCTTCTCTTTGAGGGTGTTGAAAGCGACATCACACTCGAGGCGTCGGACATACTTGACATGCTTCGGAGGAGGTTGGAAAGAGGCTTTGCAATCTTGGAGAAATTCTCAGCGAATCTTCGACAATAGCTTGCAAGACCGAGAAAATCATGGAGCTGCTTGACATACGAGGAGGTTCCCAATTCACAATTGAAGACACCTTCTCGGGATTAACAGCGATGCCCTTGGCTGAGATGATATGACCAAGATAAAGAACTTCATCAAGCCGAACTCACATTTGGAAAACTTCGCATAGAATTGATGTTCTCTGAGCTTGTCGAGCACCAATCGCAAATGTTTGGCATGATCCTGCTTGTTCTTGGAAGACCAAAATATCATCGAGATACACCAAGGCGAAATCATTTGTGTAGGGGTTGAAGATAAAGTTCATCATGCGAGAGAAAGTTGGAGGAGCATTGACAAGGCGAAAGACATGACAATATATTCATAAGAACCAAAGCTTGTTCGAATCTTTGTCTTGGGAATATCTTGTTCACGAATGCGAATCGATGATAACCCATCGAAGGTCAAGCTTGGAGAATACTTTAGCACCTTTGAGTTGCTCGAATAGCTCATTGATGTTGGTAAGTGGATACTTGTTCTTGATTGTCTTCTTGTTCAATGGGCGATAATCGGCGCAAAGTCGGTCCGTGCCATCCTTCTTACGGACAAAAGAACTCCACATCCCCATGGAGATGAACTCGGTCCGATCAAACCCAGACGCTCTTGTTCATCGCGCTGCTTCTTCAATTCCTTCAGCTCCTTGGGTCCAAGCTTGTAAGGACGCTTGCAAACGGGTTCGATGCGGGCTCAAGATCGATAACTTGAATTCGGTGGCGATGAGGAGGCATACCGGAAGCTCTTACGGAAAGACATCTTGGTACTCACAAGCGATCGGAATTTGAGAGATAGCATCAATTCGCCCTTCTCATTGAGAGAAAACAACCGAATGGTTTCATCACGAGCGGCATAGATGATAACATCCTCAGAAGGGTGTGTCAATTGAATCTGCCTGGCAGCACAATCAAGTTGAGCTTTGTGTTTAGAAAGCCAGTCCATCCCGAGAATTAGATCGATATCCGAGTCACCAAGGACAATTGGAGAAGACAGAAATCTATAGTCGCCCATCTTGATACCGACATTTGGAACCAATAAGGTAGACCTCAAACGCTTAGCCGGAGAAATAACTTGCATAGCTTTAGGTAATTCCACTGTGTCAAAACTGTGCTTCGATGCAAAAGGATATGACATGAAAGAATGCGATGCACCAGTATCAAATAAGACTTTTGCAGGAATATCATTAACAGGAAGATTACCCATGATCACATCTGAAGAATCCTCTGCTTGAGCTGCATTCATCATATTCACCTTTGCATGCTTCGGATTATGCTTGACCACTGCATTGCTTGAAGACCTCACAGGAGGAGGAGGAGGAGGAAGGCGCCTTTGGTTATGGCATTTGTTCGCATAGTGACCCTTCTGCTGGCACTTGTTGCAGGTCACCTCTGAGAGCGGACGGTGATAAGGAGCATTTGACCTTGGAGCTTGAGGTGAGACTTGTTCAGTAGCTTGGGTTGGGTGGGTGGGAAGATCCACGACCACCGAGTTCTTCTGGCGATAAGGCCGGCGGAACGGAGGAGGAGGAAGGTAGAACTTTTGCTGCTTTGCTGCCACTTGGGAGGAAGAAGAAGACTGAATCTGCATCCTGATTCTCTTCTTGAAGCCTCACACTTGAGCTGAGCACCTTCTAGCTTGAGTGCCATGTTATAGAATTGATCAAACCGAGTAGGCTCGGAAAGAACAAGAGATAACTGCAGATCCTCTCGAAGGCCACCTCTGAATCGATAGATCATACTTTTCTCATCAGGAGCGTCTTGTTTAGCAAAACGAGCAAGTTTACGATCTGTATGTTGTATTCAGACATCGACATGTTTCCTTGCTTGAGATTGCGGAACTCCTCACGTTGCTCTCAACAACCTTTGGAAGGAATGTGGTGAGCTTTAAAGTCCCGGCAAATCAGTCCAAGTAATCACTCGACCACCTCTAGAATCCTTGTATTCTTGGAACCAATCAGCTGCTTGATCCTTGAGCTGAAAAGACGCGAACTTGGCGTAGTCCTCGTGTCCGACATTGCTGCATTCAAAGTGCTTGTTGATATCCACGAGCCAATCGTGGGCATCTGTGGCCTCGACACGATGGTGAAAGACTTTGGCTGGTTGGCAAGGAACTGGTTGAGTGTAGGAAGCGTGGTGATGGAAGAACTGCCCTTGACCTTGATTCCCTTGGTTGCCTTGGCCTTGGTTACGCTCTTGCATCACCGGATCAACAAGCGGCGTTGGCGTTAGTGGTTGCCATCAAAGTTTGCCATGCCTCCGGAGGCGGAGGTGGAGGTGGAGGGTTCGCCTGACTCCCATCACTGCGTTCCGGATTCTGACGCGTTGGCGGAGCCATCCTGAAGAGGGTGACATCCGTTAGCATCTTGATAGACAGAAAGACAAGTTGAATCAACGGATAGAAATTGCAACAAATAGTCTTCACAATAAACATTCGAACAGGGATGAACGAATGAATTCCCAAAGTAAACATCATGTCCAATAAAGGTGAGAAGCCACTTGATAAGAGATATTGATGAATGAAAATAAAAACAAGGTATGAATGGAACAAATAAGTGGTAAGGATTACCCAATCACAAACCAAATATCTGCGGAAGAAAATGCTAGAGCTACTTGAATCCCACCTATAAACTCCCGAAACTTTCCGGTTATGCAATCAGGTGTTGGGGATACAGGGAGCAATATATATCTCACCCAAGCTAACAATCCCTACATCCATTGTATCCATCCTTCAACACATAACCAAGAAACCTTCGAAATCGTGTACCTCAACCTTGAAAAGCATCCGTTATCGAGTCATGGCAATACTCCGTACTCACCACAAGATCTTTGGGTTAGCGGGTTATCTCACCAACAACTGCATAAAAGAGATTTTCGATGTCGGTACTAAACTCGGTATTCGAGAATCGCAGCGATAAAATTATGGCGACAACACCTCGGAGCTCAACTCCCGGGACACCGCCACAACCCCTAAATGTCGAGGCAACCAAGACAATGTTGTCATCATAAAACCATCGAACGATTCTAAGATACCAGCGTGATCCTAAAATTTTTTAGTGAAATTTGAGAAGAGAAGAGTCAAAACTCTCGTCGGGATACCTCACCAGAAGGTCGAAGGGACTGGGGAGTAAAAAGAATTCCTAACTCTCCCATATATATAATCCTAAATGACTCAAAACATTTTTTCTAGACATAACTCGGCCACTAAAAGCGATCAAGCGGTGGGGGCTCCTAAGGTCGGGATGGCTCGATTACCAACTTAGCGCCCTCGATGCGGCTATATCTCCCACGTGTGAAGCACGACTTAGAGGCATAACCGCATTGAAAGCAATGTCGCAAGTGAGGTAATCTTCGCACAATCCATGTAATACATAAGGGAAAAGGTACATAGTTGGCTTACAATGCCACTTCACACAATTACATGAATAAAGCATTACATCATCTAGATACAATCAAGGTCCGACTAAGGAACCAAAATAAAAGAAGAAAACCCCACATGCAACACAGATCCCGATCGCTAACTGGCTCCACTACTAATCGTCCGGAAAGGAAACATAGTATCGACCAAGGGCCTCATCATATTCCCACTTCAGCTCGGTTGTGCCATCAGTGGCATCATCACCGATACACATCTGTTTTGGTAGAATCATGAGCCACAGGGACTCAACAATCTCACACCGAGATCAAGACTATTTAAGCAAGGAAGGCTGGTGTCAAAAGGAGGAGCTGCTGCAGCGACTAGCATATATGGTGGCTACATCGCAAAAGAGAGCGAGAAGAGAAGCAAAGCGCGGTCGTGAAGCTATTAGCGATCAAGAAGTGATCGACTACTTCGTCAAGCATAACTCCAACACCGTGTTCACTTCCGGACTCCGAGAAGAGACCATCACGGTTACATACACGGTTGATGTATTTTAATTAAGGTCAACTTGGGTTTTCTACAACCGAACATTAACAAATTCCCATCTGCCTCATAACATGGGCACGGCTTTGAAAGATAATACCTGCGGGGTGTCCCAACAGCCCATAACAAGCTCTCACGGTCAACGAAGGAATAAACCTTCACCCAAGACACTCCGATCGGACTCGGTATCCGGTACATCAAGACATTTCGACAATGGTAAAACTAAACCAGCAAGACCTCCCACTGTCCGACAAATCCCGATAGGAGCTGCACATATCTCGTTCTCGGGGCACACCGGATGAGACAAGCTCGAGTAAAACCAGACTTCGGGTTTCCCCGAGGTGGCCCCGCAGGCGGCTCGGTTCGGACCAACACTCGAAGGAGCACCGGCCGGGGGCTAAAATAAAGATGACCGTCGGGCTCGCGAAAACCCAAGGGAAAAAGGGGTGTAGGTGGTGAATGGTAAAACCAAGGTTGGGCCTTGCTGGAGGAGTTTTATTCAAAGCGAACTGTCAAGGGGGTCCCATAAATCACCCGACCGTAAGGAGCATAAAATCAAGGAACATAACACGGTATGGCGGAAACTAGGGTGGCAAGAGTGGAACAAAACACCAGGCATAAGGCCGAGCCTTCCACCCTTTACCAAGTATATAGATGCATTAATTAAAACAATAGATATTGTGATATCCCAAAATATCCGTGTTCCAACAAGGAACAAACTTCATCTTCACCTGCAACTAGCAACGCTATAAGAGGGGCTGAGCAAAGCGGTAACATAGCCAATCAACGGTTTGCTAGGACATGGATGGTTAGAGGTTGACATGGCCATATGGGTGACATGATATAGCAAGTGGTAGGTATCGCAGCATAGGCATAGCAAAAGAGCGAGCATCTAGCAAGCAAAGATAGAAGTGATATCGAAGGTATGGTCATCTTGCCTGTAAGGTTCTCAGAGTTGTCGAAGGCTAGATCCTCGTAGGCGTTCTCAACAGGTTCCTCGTTCACGTACTCGTCTCCCGGCTCTACCCAAAGCAAGAACACAAGCAACGGAACCACAATCAAAACAAGGAACAATGCACAAGCAATATGATGCAATACATGACATGCGATGCGAGATGTGATATGCAATGCATATGTGTGCTCCGGAAGGAAAAATGATGAACCGGGCATCAACTTGGCAAACCAAGTATGCCACTGGAAAGATGAGATGATTTCGGTTGAAATCGATATAAAGATCACCGGAATCGGATGCACGGTTTGCAAATGACAAGCAAAACAAGAATGACGCAAAACTGCGTTTAACAGCCCGATGCTACTTAGCACGCAACACGAAACTATGCTACAGCACCCCAACATAAAAACAAAGCATATGGCAGCGAACTACAGGAGATGCTTAACAAAAGAGGAACACTGAGCTACGGCTAAATCACATCATAACATGTTCAAACAAGCATGGTGAAAGTGCTCAAAATATCAGGTTCACAGACTTAGTGAAAATACTAACATGCCAGGAATTAACATCAGGAAGGCATGTTTAGAGCAAACAAACAACATGCTACAGGAACTTATAATAGCAAAGCAAGGCATGACATGATTCTACTCAAAGCATATTTCAATAGTCCCTTACTGACCATAAGCCAAAAAGGACTCTAAGAAATGATGGCACCCATGTAAACATTGCAAGTTTTATTACAGATTTCAGACTTAGTGAAATATCAGGACATGACAAAAACAGATTCAACATGGCATGTTCGTGAGCTCGCTGCACTCACTACAGAGCATCTCATGATAAACTAAGCATACACCCATTAAGAAGACATGGCATAGGAGCTATACATGGCAAGATCAACATCATAGCATACACGGATCAACTACAACGACCTCGTGAAAATTGAATCTCATGCAAACAGTCTGCCAGGAAACATTTTCAAGCAAAAGTAGAGCACGAAAATGACATGCTAGACTACTCCATAAATACCAACAAAGGCATGGATGGATAGAGAACATCCATATGTCCAAAACACCCTTACTGATCATGCTCAAAAAGGGCATAGATCTCTCTGTAACAACCTAAACATATGGCATAAAATTATCAGCAGGACAAGACTTAGTGAAATCACTAAGTTCCTGAAATCAGCAACATCATCATCCCTACTTTGCATGCTTGTTCTAGTCAACACATAGCTCACAAAAATACATGGCAAGCACCCCTGGAAAGATGACATGGCAATGTTCAACTCACATGTAGGACTCAAGTTCACAAGGTGCACACATAATTCATGGCAAAAATGACAAAAGAGCTCGAACTGATAAGATTCTGAAACTAACGATCTGAAGCTATCTTCCAACAGCATTTCGGGCATCAAGATGAGCTCAAATGCAAATGATGCAATGGAATGAAATGATTTACTCTTCGAGACGAACAATTTGACATATTACACGCCCAAAACGGAGCCACGATTGCAGAGATGTGATGCTATGAAAAATGCACGAAATAAATGCAGAAAAGGGACTTAGTGATTTTTCGGGGTACGGGGAAAGTCAACCTAACGATCCCAGATCGGATCTGGATCGGGTTCGCGGAGGAGGAGAGACAGGCGGCCGGGGCCAGGGGTGGACGACGGCGGGTGGACGACAGTGGCGTGGCCGTGGCCAGGTGGCACGGCGTGGCGTCGGGTGCATGCGGCGGGCGGCGCAGCCAGCAATGGCCAGCCAGCGGCATGCTATGAATGCAGCGGCGGCAAGCAGCGTGTGGCGGCGTGGCGGCGTGGTGGAGGAGGAGGCCGGCGTGGGCGGCGGCGCCGCAGGTCGGCGGCGGCGCGCGCGGCGTCATGTCGCGGCGGGCCAAGGCGGCCTGACGGGTGCATGGGGCCCGCAGAGGCCTCATGAGCCCAGCTGGGTCAGCAGCGGCGATGTGGGCGCGGGCTGCCCACGTGGCGGCGCGATTCGTCCGGGCGGCGCGGGCGGGCGTGTCCGCCGCCTGGATTCGTCCGTGGCCTTGAGGCGGGGAGACTAGGGTTTGCCGGATTTTTGGGGAGGGTCTTTAAATAGAGGTAGAGGGAGCTAGGAGACTCCAAATGGGGTGTAGTTTTCGCCCACGATCGTGATCGAACGACCGAGGGCATGGAGGGAGTTAGATGGATTATTGGGCTGTTTTGGAGGGTGTTGGGCTGCAACTCAAAAGAGGCCTTTGCGAGGTGCGGTTAACCGTTGGAGTACCAAGCGAACTCCAAATGACCCGAAACTTGACAGTGGTCTACGGTGCTATACCAGGGCCACTTGACAAGGCTCGGTCCATTCGAGAATGTTCAACACCCGCACGGAAAAAGAACAAGAGGGGCCGCCGGGAACATAGGAGTGTCGGATTGCAAAACGGACAACGGGGAATATGCTCGGAATCATGAGACGAACACGTATGCAAATGAGATGCACATGATGACATGATATGAGATGCATGACATGAACAAAATGCAAAATGAAAACAAAACCCAACCACGGAGGGAAAAATCATAGCACATAACCGAAAATAGCAAGAGTTGGAGTTACAAATATGGAAAGATACATCCGGGGTGTTACATCTAGTGTCCTCGATGTCCATCGTTTGAACTCCCTTCATTGTGCTAAATGCATGCAAAGTCCACAACATCTACAAGACACACAAGGACAAGGAAAACTAATAAAAACCAACTTAGAATAAAGTTTATGCAATGCTCACGGTGAAAAGGATAAAAAATGCAAATCATGCATATGGACATATAATTGGCTCAATGGGACATGATATAACTTAATATACGAAGATAATGTGCAACAAATGAGCTCTAAAGACACGTAAAATATGTAGACATCAACCTCGCCAAGCTTAAACCTTCCTCGTCCTCAAGTAAGAAGTTTGACTATCTAAGCTCATTGTTGCTAATCTAAGCACACTTTAAAAACCAAAGTCCAAAAGTGATATCCATGTTCATTTGGAAAGTTTGCAAAGTTAGCTAGCATGGGAGTAATATCTGCAATCCTCTTAGTTCCATTTCCATCGAGGTCAAGAAACAGGATATATTTTTGGGGAGTCTAATTTTTCATTGCCAAAGATTTAGAGAGAATGTCAATATTATGTTAGGAATACAAAAATGACCATGATAGACAAAAAAATCATACACTAGCGGTTGCTTGAAAAACGCCAACCCGAGGCATACCAAGTACAATAGAAATATTGTCTGTCTGCGTTAATTAACCACTCAACTACATATCTGAGCGCTAGCCCACTAGTGCAGGAAAGCCTAGTGATGGCGTGCCAAAAATAGCCTTACTCGCGTGGAAGCTCGACGCCAGCAATATGGCACCATTGTTAAAAAATAATGGTGGCGTTGGAGGATAGTCAGAACTCAAAAGTATTATACGTGTTGTAACGTTTGCAATGCCGCCACTATATTCACTCACCTAGCGGCGCGCAATGTAATTTGCACGCCATGAACATTTCATGCAACCAAAAATTATATTTTTTTCGACACCATGTAACACTTAGCATTTAGCATTAAAATTGAAAGTGCAGGTTATCTCCCGGAGGGGGGGGGGGGGTGAATGGGATATTTTTAGAAATTTACCAAACACTGAAGAATTTGACGAAGATCAAAGTTAAGAAATAGAAATACAGAGGAAACTAAGTCATCACAGAATCAGAGTGCATGCAATCAGGGTACGTATGAAGGAAATATGCCCTAGAAGCAATAATAAAGTTTTTATTTTATATTTCCCTACTCATGACAAAGGTTTATTATTCATGCTAGAATTGTATTGATCAGAAACTTAAATACATGTGTGAATACATAAACAAATACTGTGTCCCTAGTTAGCCTCTACTAGACTAGCTCGTTAATCAAAGATGGTTAAGGTTTCCTAACCATGGACATGTATTGTCATTTGATAACGGGATCACATCATTAGGAGAATGATGTGATGGACAAGACCCATCCGTTAGCTTAGCATATTGATCGTTTAGTTTATTGCTATTGCTTTCTTAATGTCAAATACATATTCCTTCGACTATTAGATTATGCAACTCCCAGATACCGGAGGAATACCTTGTGTGCTATCAAACGTCACGACGTAACTGGGTGATCATAAAGATGCTCTACATGTATCTCCGAAGGTGTTTGTTGAGTTGGCATAGATCGAGATTAGGATTTGTCGCTCCGAGTATCGGAGAGGTATCTCTGGGCCCTCTCGGTAATACACATCATAAGAAGCCTTGCAAGCAAAGTGACTAAGGAGTTAGTTGCAAGATGATGTATTAAGGAACGAGTAAATAGACTTGCCGGTAACGAGATTGAACTAGGAATGGAGATAACGACGATCAAATCTCGGGCAAGTAACATACAGATGGACAAAGGGAATTACGTATGTTGTCATAATGGTTCGACCGGTAAAGATCTTCGTAGAATATGTAGGAGCCAATATGGGCATCCAGGTTCCACTATTGTTTATTGACCGGAGAGGTGTCTCAGTCATGTCTACATAGTTCTCGAACCCATAGGGTCCGCACGCTTAACGTTCGTTGACGATATAGTGTTATATGAGTTATATGTTTTGGTGACCGAATGAGATCACGGACGTGACAAGGAGTCTCGAAATGGTCTAGAGGTAAAGATTGATATATAGGACAATGATATTTGGACACCGGAAGTGTTTCGGGACGTACCGGGAAGGAATCGGGTCACCGGAAGGGGTTCTGGGCACCCCCCGGCAAGATATGGGCCTTATGGGCCAAAGGAGGGGACAAACCAGCGCACAAGGGGGCTGGCGCTCCCCTCCCATGGATGGCCGGCCCTAAGGCGAAGGAAAAGGGAGGGGTGGCCCCTCCTGCCTTTCCCTCCTCAGGAGAGAAAGGAAAGCGGGGGCACCTCCTCCTTCCTTCCACCTGATACGTCCATTTTGCATCATGTTTTGCTATTCTTATATATAATTTTTTATGCATAATAATGCTTTTGGGAGTAATTCTAATGCCTTTTCTCTCATAATATGCAAGGTTTACACAAAAAGGGAGAATGCGGCAGCTGGAATTCTGGACCTGAAAAAGCACGCCAGAGCTTCGTATTCTGCACAACTCCAAATAAGTTGAAACTTCATGGAGATTTTTTACGGAATATTTAAGAATCATTGGAGCAAATAACTACCAGAGGGGTCCCACCAGGTGGGCGCAACCCACCAGGGCGCGCTAGGCGTGCCCTGGTGGATTTTTCCCTCCTCGACCCACCTCCGGTGCCCATCTTCTGATATATAAGTCATTTTGACCTAGAAAAAATAGTGGGGGGACTTTCGGGACGAAGCGTCGCCGTCTTGAGGCGGAACTTGGGGAGGAGCACTTTTGCCCTCCGGCGAAGCAATTTCGTAGGGGGAACTTCCCTCCCGGAGAGGAAAATCATCATCATCGTCATCACCAGCAACTCTTGCATCTTGGGGAGGGCAATCTCCATCAACATCTTCAACAACGCTGTCTCCTCTCAAACCCTAGTTCATCTCTTGTGTTCAATCTTTGTACCGGAACCTTAGATTGGTGCTTGTGGGTGACTAGTAGTGTTGATTACATGTCGTAGTTTATTACTATATGGTTTATTTGGTGGAAGATTATATGTTTAGATCCATTATGCTCTTTAATACCCATCTGATCTTGAGCATGATTATCTTTTGTGAGTAGTTACTTTTGTTCTTGATGTCATGGGAGAAATCTTGTTGCAAGTAATCATGTGAACTTGATATCTGTTCGATATTTTGATGATATGTATGTTGTGATTCCCTTAGTGGTGTCATGTGAACGTCGACTACATGGCACTTCACCTTATTAGGGCCTAAGGGAATGCATTGTGGAGTACTCCCTCCGTCCGGGTTTATTAGGCCCAAAGACAAGATTGGCAGGACCAATGCAACAAATAATTAGCGTGCATTATTTTAGGCATTAACCCCTCCAGCAGTCAGCTGATGCTTCGTTTTGCACATCAGTTATTGCTCACGAGCATGCAGCCACCATCCCATCGGGTCTTCACCAATGACCCGCATGCATGCATGCTCACACACACATAGGGGCGCATGCGTGGCCCAGATTCCATAGTTTAGCCTCCTTAAATTATGATTCAGCAGTTAATTTGAGGGAAAAAGCTTATGTGATCTTCAGAGCGGGCCTAATAAAAACGGACGTGATTCTTTTGCTCAGGGGCCCAATAAACCCGGACGGAGGTAGTAGTTATTAGATGATGGGTTGCGAGAGTGACAGAAGCTTAAACCCTAGTTTATGCGCTACTTCGTAAGCAGCTGATTTGGATCCAAAAGTTTAATGCTATGGTTAGATTTTATCTTAATACTTGTCTCATAGTTGTGGCTGCTTGCGAGGGGGTTAATCATAAGTAGGAGGTTTGTTCAATTAAGAACAACACCTAAGCACCGGTCGACCCACATATCAAATTATCAAAGTAGCGAACACAAATAAAATCAACATGATAAAAGTGACTAGATGAAATTCCCGTGTACCCTCGAGAACCTTTTGCTTACCATAAGAAACCATTTTGTCTTGTCCTTTGCCTCAAAAGGATTGGGATACCTTGCTGCACTTTTGTTACCATTACCGTTACTTCCTCATTACAAATTATCTTGCTATCAAACTACTCCTTACTTATAATTCCAGTGCTTGCAGAGAATACCTTGCTGAAAACTACTTGTCATTTCCTTGTGTTGCTCATTGGGTTCGACACTCTTACTTATCGGAAGGACTATGATTGATCCCCTATACTTTTGGATCATCAAGTCTCTTTTCTTGCGTCGTTGTCGGGGAGTGAAGTGCTCTTGGTCAGTGGAAATTGGTAAGGAAAAGTTATTACTACGTGCTGAAATTTATTGTCACTTGCTACTATGGAGAACAATCTTTTGAGGGGTTTGTTCGAGGTATCTTCACCTCGACCGGAACCACAGTTTGTTACCCCTCAACCTATCGAACCTACTGAAAATATTGGTTATGAAATTCCTTTGGGTATGATAGAACAACTGCTAGCTAATCCTTATGCAGGATGGAACCGAACATCCTGATATGCACTTGATATATGTGGATGAAATTTGTGGATTATTTAAGCTTGCAGGTTTACCCGGAGATGAAGCTAAGAAGAAGGTTTTCCCTTTATCTTTGAAGGGAAAGGCATTGGCATGGTATAGGCTATGCGATGATGTTGGGTCTTGGAACTGGAACCTATTGAAATTGGTATTTCACCAAAAACTTTATCCTATGCATCTAGTTCATCGTGATTGGAATTATATATATAATTTTTGGCCTCGTGAAGGATAAAGTATCGATCTAGCTTGGGGGAGGCTTAAGTCAATGTTGTATTCATGCCCCAAACATGAGCTCTCAAGAGAAATTATCATTCAGAATTTTTATGCTCGGCTTTCTCATAATGATCAATCCATGCTCGATACTTCTTCTACTCGTTCTTTTATGAAGATGACTATTGAATTCAGGTGGAATCTTTTAGAAAGGATTAAACACAACTCTGAAGATTGGGAAATCGACGAAGGTAGGAGTTAGGTATTAAGCTCGAGTTTGATTGTTTTAAATCTTTTATGAATACCAATGCTTTTCAAAAGTTTAGCACTAAATATGGACTTGATTCTGAGATAGTAGCCTCTTAATGTGAATCATTTGCTACTCATGTTGATCTCCCTAAAGGGAAGTGGTTAAATACAATCCACCTAATAAGGAAGAAATTAGAGAACCGTTTGTGGTTAAAGATGAAACTATTATTTACAATGTTGACCCAGTTGTTCCTATTGCTTACATTGAAAAACCACCTTTCCCTGTTAGGATAAAGGAACATGCTAAGGTCTCAACCGTGGTCAATAAAAGCTATATTAGAGCACCTAAACCTGCTGAACAAATCAAGGTAGAACCTAGTGTTGCTATGGTTAAAGATCTCTTGGTAGAAAATATAGATGGGCATGTTATTTACTTCCGTGATGAAGCTGCTAGAATTGCCAAACCAGATGAAAAAGATAAACATAGACCTATTGTGGGCATGTCTACTGTCTTGGTTAAAATAGGAGATTATTGTTATCATGGCTTATGTGACTTAGGTGCTGGCGTGAGTGCTATTCCCTTTACCTTATATCAAGAAATTATGAATGACATAGCACCACCCGAAATAGAAGACATAGATGTCACTATTAAACTTGCTAATAGAGACACCATCACACCACTTGGGATTGTTAGAGATTTTGAAGTCTTGTGTGGGAAAATAAAATATCCTACTGATTTTCTAGTTCTTGGTTCCCCACAAGATGACTTTTGTCCCACTATCTTTGGTAGACTTTTCTTGAACACCGTTAATGCTAAAATAGATTGTGACAAACAAATTGTCTATGTTAGTTTTGGTGGTGATTCTCATGAGTTTAATTTTTCCAAGTTCATTAGAAAACATCATAAGAAAGAATTGCCTAGTAAGGATGAAATAATCGGTCTTGCTTTTATTGTCGTGCCTCCTACTGATCCACTAGAACAATATTTGCTAGACCATGAAAATGATATGCATATGCATGAAATAAATGAATTAGATAAAAAATTCTTTGAACAATGACCTCTCCTTAAACACAACCTATTGAAACTCTAGGAGGTCCTCCTCCACCTAAGGTGATCTTGTGTTTGAATCGAAACAATTGCTAGATACTTTGAAATATGCTTATCTTGATGAGAAAAAGATATATCCTGTTATTATTAGTGCTAACCTTTCAGAACATGAAGAAGAAAGATTATTGAAGGTTCAGAGGAAGCACTGAGCTACTATTGGATATACTCTTGATGATCTTAAGGGCATTAGTCCCACTCTCTGTTAGCATAAAATTAATATGGAACCTGATGCTAAACCCGTTGTTGATCACCAACGACGGTTCAATCCCAAAATGAAAGAAGTGGTAAGAACTAAAATATTAAAGCTTCAAAGTGGGTATAATCTATCCTATAGCTGATAGTAGATGGGTAAGTCCAGTTCATTGTGTCCCTAAGAAAGGAGGTATTACTGTTGTTCCTAATGATAAAAATGAACTTATTCCACAAAGAATTGTTACTGGCTATAGGATGGTAATTGATTTTAGAAAATTATAAAAGCAACTAGGAAAGATCATTACCCCTTGCCTTTTATTGATCAAATGCTAGAAAGACTATCAAAGCACACTCACATCTGTTTCCTTGATGGATATTCTGGTTTTTCTCAAATACCTATTTCACAACCTGATCAAGAGAAAACCACCTTTACTTGTCCCTTTGGAACATATGCTTATAGACGTATGTAATTTGGTTTATGTAATGCACCTACTACTTTTCAAAGATGTATGACTGTGATATTATCTAACTTTTGTGAAAAGATTGTTGAGGTTTTCATAGATGATTTTTCCGTTTACGAAACTTCTTTTGATGATTGCATGATCAACCTTGACCGAGTTTCCCAAAGATGTGAGCAAACTAATCTTGTCTTGAACTGGGAGAAGTGCCACTTTATGGTTAATGAATCTATTGTCTTGGTGCATAAAATTTCTGAACGAGGTATTGAGGTGGATAAAACTAAAGTTGATGCAATTGAGAAGATGCCATGTCCCAGAGATGTTAAAGGTATTCGTAGTTTCCTCGGTCATGCTGGTTCTATAGGAGATTTATTAAAGACTTCTCTAAAATTTCTAGGCCTCTTACAAATCTTTTACAAAAGGATGTTCCATTTGTTTCTGATGATGATTGTGTAGAAGCCATTGAAACACTTAAGAAAGCCTTAATTTTGGCACCTATTGTTCAACCACCCGATTGGAACTTGCCTTTTGAAATTATGTGTGATGCTAGTGATTATGCCGTTGGTGCTATTCTAGGACAAAGAGTTGATAAGAAGCTAAATTTTATCCATTATGCTAGTAAAACTCTAGACAGTGCCAAAAGAAATTATGCTACTACTGAAAAAGAATTCTTAGCAGTTGTGTTTACTTGTGATAAATTCAGATCTTACATTGTTGATTCTAAAGTGATTGTTCACACTAATCATGCTGCTATTAAATATATTATGGAAAGGGAGATGCTAAACCTAGACTCATAAGATGGGTTCTCCTGCTACAAGAATTTGATTTACATATCACTAATAGAAAAGGAGCTGAGAAACCCGTAGCTGACAACTTCTCTAGGTTGGAAAATATTCTTGATGACCCACAACCTATTAATGATAGCTTTCCTGATGAACAACTAGATGCAATAAATGTTTCTCGTAACACTCCTTGGTATGTTGATTGTGCTAATTACATTGTTGCTAAATATATACCACCTAGTTTCACATACCAACAAAAGAAAAAAAATTCTTCTATGACTTAAGACATTACTTTTGGGATGATCCTTATCTTTACAAATAAGTGTGTACCTGAGCATGAACAGGGACAAATCTTACGGAAATGTCACTCCGAAGCTTATGGAGGGCATCATGCGGGAGATAGAACTGCTCATAAGGTACTGCAATCTGGTTTTTATTGGCCTACTCTTCAAGGATGCCCGTAAGTTTGTTTTATCATGTGATGAATGTCAACGAATTGGTAACATTGGTAAGTGTCAAGAAATGCCTATGAATTATTCTCTTGCTGTTGAACCATTTGATGCTTGGGATTTTGATTATATGGGACCTTTTACTTCCTCTAATGGGTGTACACATACTTTGTTGCCGTTGATTATGTCACTAAGTGGGTAGAAGCTATTCCAACCAGCAGTGTTGATCACAACACGTCCATTAAAATGCTTAAAGAAGTTATCTTCCCGAGGTTTGGAGTCCCTAGATATTTAATGACTAATGGTGGTTCACACTTTATTCATGGTGCTTTTCGTAAGATGCTTGCTAAGTATGGTGTTAACCATATAATTGCATCACCCTACACTACAAAAAATACACATCCGTGCCATTTTGGGACGAACGAATTTTTTTCCTGTCATGCTTATGACACTTCTCTGACGATAATTGTGACAAAACCCGGTATCATCATAGATGTGGTGGGCTCCTACTTCTATGACAAAAAATCATGACAGAAAATGGGCTTTTCATCCTAGGCGGGCCGGAGACGCGCTTGCATGACATTCTTTGGGCCGTCCATGACGGAAACAATCGCGGTAGAAGCGAGGGCGAGGAAAATTTTGGGGAGTTTGAAGGAAATATGCCCTAGAGGCAAAAATAAAATTGTTATTTTATATTTCCTTATATCACGATAAATGTTTATTATTCATGCTAGAATTGTATTAACCAGAAACTTGATACATGTGTGAATACATAGACAAAACACCGTGTCCCTAGTATGCCTCTACTTGACTAGCTCGCTGATCAACGGTGGTTAAGTTTCCTAGCCATGGACATGTGTTGTCATTTGATGAACGGGATCACATCATTAGGAAAATGATGTGAAGGAAAAGACCCATCAGTTAGCTTAGCATAATGATCGTTCAGTTTTATTGCCACTGCTTTCTTCATGTCAAATACATATTCCTTCGACTATGAGATTATGCAACACCCGGACACCGAAGGAATGCCTTGTGTGCTATCAAACATCACACCGTAACTGGGTGATTATAAATATGCTCTACAGGTATCTCCGAAGGTGTTTGTTGGGTTGGCATAGATCAAAATTAGGATTTGTCACTACGAGTATCGGAAAGGTATCTCTGGGCCCTCTCGGTAATGCACATCATATGAAGCCTTGCAAGCAATGTGACTAATGAGTTAGTTGCGGGATGATGCATTACGGAACGAGTAAATAGACTTGCTAGTAATGAGATTGAACTAGGTATGAAGATACTGACGATCGAATCTCGGGCAACTAATATACCAATGACAAAGGGAATAACGTATGTTGACATTGCGGTTCGACCAATAAAGATCTTCGTAGAATATGTGGGAACCAATATGAGCATCCAGGTTCCTCTATTGGTTATTGACCGGAGAGGTGTCTCGGTCATGTCTACATAGTCCTCGAACCCGTAGGGTCCGCACGCTTAACATTCGATGACGATATGTATTATATGAGTTATGTGTTTTGGTGACTGGAGGTTGTTTACAGTCTCAGATGAGATCATGGGCATGACGAGGAGTCTCGAAATGGTCGAGAGGTAAAGATTGATATATTGGAAGGTAGTATTCGGACACCGGAAGGGTTCCGGAGTGTATCGGGTACATACCGGAGTACCGGAACCCCCCGAGGAAAGATATGGGCCATACGCGCCATAGGAGGGAGGCTAACCAGCCCACAAGGGGCTGGTGCACCCCTGCTACGTCTTGAGCTTGCGTTGGTTTTCCTTCAAGAGGAAAGGGTGATGCAGCAATACTAGCGTAAGTATTTCCCTCAGTTTTTGAGAACCAAGGTATCAATCCAGTAGGAGGCTCCTCAAAAGTCCCACGCACCTACACAAACAAACAAAGACCTCGCAACCAATGCAATAAAGGGGTTGTCAATCCCTTCACGACCACTTGCGAAAGTGAGATCTAATAGAGATAGTATGATAAGACAAATATATTTTTGGTATTTTATAAGATAGATGCAAAAAAGTTAAGATGCAAATAAAAGTAGATTGGAAGCAAATATGATAAAATATAGACCCGGGGGGCCATAGGTTTCACTAGAGGCTTCTCTCAAGATAGCATAAGTATTACGGTGGGTGAACAAATTACTGTCGAGCAATTGATAGAAAAGCGAATAATTATGATATTATCTAGGCATGATCATGTATATAGGCATCACGTCCGCAACAAGTAGACCGACTCCTACCTGCATCTACTACTATTACTCCACACATCGACCGACTCACCTTTTGCATCTAGAGTATTAAGTTCATAAGAACAGAGTAACGCCTTAAGCAAGATGACATGATGTAGAGGGATAAACTCATGCAATATGATATAAACCCCATCTTTTTATCCTCGATGGCAACAATACAATGCGTGCCTTGAAACTCTTTCTGTCACTGGGTAAGGACACCGCAAGATTGAACCCAAAGCTAAGCACTTCTCCCATGGCAAGAAAGATCAATCTAGTAGGCTAAACCAAACTGATAATTCAAAGAGACTTGCAAAGATAACTCAATCATACATAAAAGAATTCAGAGAAGATTCAAATACTATTCATAGATAAACTTGATCATAAACCCACAATTCATCGGATCTTGACAAACACACCGCAAAAAGAGTTTACATCGAATAGATCTCCACAAGAGAGGGGGAGAACATTGTATTGAGATCTAAAAAGAGAGAAGAAGCCATCTCGCTAATAACTATGGACCCGTAGGTCTGTGGTAAACTACTCACAACTCATCGGAGGGGCAAGGATGTTGATGTAGAAGCCCTCCATGGTCGATTCCCCCTCCGGCAGATCACCGGCAAAGGCTCCAAGATGGGATCTCGTGGATACAGAAGGTTACGGCGGTGGAAATTGTGTTTTGGTTGCTCCCTGGATGTTTTCGGGGTACGTAGGCTTATATAGGAGGAAGAAGTACGTCGGTGGACGCCCCAGGGGCCCACGAGATAGGGGGGCGCCCTACCCTCTCGTGGCCGCCTCGGCTGCTTCTTGACTTGCACTCCAAGTCCTCTGGATCACGTTCGTTCCAAAAATCACGCTCCCGAAGGTTTCATTCCGTTTGGACTCCGTTTGATATTCCTTTTCTTCGAAATACTGAAATAGGCAAAAAAAAGCAGCAATTCGGGCTGGGCCTCTGTTGGAAATATGCCCTAGAGGCAATAATAAAATGGTTATTATTATATTTCCTTGTTCATGATAATTGTCTATTGTTCATGCTATAATTGTATTAACTGGAAACCGTAATACATGTGTGAATACATAGACCACAACATATCCCTAGTGAGCCTCTAGTTGACTAGCTTGTTGATCAATAGATGGTTATGGTTTCCTGACCATGGACGTTGGATGTCATTGATAACGGGATCACATCATTAGGAGAATGATGTGATGGACAAGACCCAATCCTAAGCATAGCACAAGATCGTGTAGTTAATTTGCTAAAAGCTTTTCTAATGTCAAGTATCATTTCCTTAGACCATGAGATTGTGCAACTCCCGGATACCGTAGGAATGCTTTGGGTGTGCCAAACGTCACAACGTAACTGGGTGGCTATAAAGGTGCACTCTGGTATCTCCGAAAGTGTCATTGGGTTGGCACGAATCGAGACTGGGATTTGTCACTCCGTGTGACGGAGAGGTATCTCTGGGCCCACTCGGTAATGCATCATCATAATGAGCTCAATGTGACTAAGTAGTTAGTCATGGGATCATGCATTACGGAACGAGTAAAGTGACTTGCCGGTAACGAGATTGAACGAGGTATTGGGATACCGACAATCGAATCTCGGGCAAGTAACGTACCGATTGACAAAGGGAATTGTATACGGGATTGCTTGAATCCTTGACATCATGGTTCATCCGATGAGATCATCGTGGAACATGTGGGAGCCAACATGGGTATCCAGATCCCGCCGTTGGTTATTGGCCAGAGAGCTGTCTCAGTCATGGCTGCATGATTCCCGAACCCGTAGGGTCTACACACTTAAGGTTCGGTGACGCTAGAGTTGTTATGGGAATTAGTGTGCAGTTACCGAATGTTGTTCGGAGTCCTAGATGAGATCCCGGACGTCACGAGGAGATCCGGAATGGTCCGGAGGTAAAGATTTATATATGGGAAGTCCTATTTTGGCCACCGGAAAATGTTCGGGATTTTTCGGTATTGTACCGGGAAGGTTCTAGAAGGTTCCGGAGTGGGGCCCACCTGCATGGGGGGACCCACATGAACGTGGGTAGTGGGGGCAAGGCCCCACACCCCTGGTCAAGGCGCACCAAGATCCCCCTGAGAAGGAATAAGATCATATCCCGAAGGGATAAGATCAAGATCCCTAAAAAAAGGGGGATAACAATCGGTGGGGAAGGAAATGATGGGATTTCTTTCCTCCCACCTTTGCCAACACCCCAATGGACTTGGAGGGTAAGAAACCAGCCCCCTCCACCCCTATATATAGTGGGGAGGTGCATGGGAGCTTAACCCTTCCCCTGGCGCAGCCCTCTCCCTCCCCAATACCTCCGTAGTAGTAGTAGTGCTTGGCGAAGTTCTGCCGGAGAACTGCAAGCTCCACCACGACGCCATCGTGCTGCCGGAGCTCTCCCTCAACTTCTCTTCTCCCCTTGCTGGATCAAGAAGGAGGAGACGTCCCCGGGCTGTATGTGTGTTGAATGCGGAGGCACCGTTGTTCGGTGCTTAGATCGGATTCGGCCGCGATCTGAATCGCTTAGTGAACGACTCCACCGACTGCGTTCTTGCAACGCTTCCGCATCGCGATCTTCAAGGGTATGAATATGCACTCCCCTCTCTCTCGTTGCTAGTTACTCCATAGATTGATCTTGGTGATGCATAGAATATTTTGAATTTCTGCTACGTTCCCCAACAGTGGTATCAGAGCTAGGTCTATTGCGTAGATTCTATGCACGAGTAGAACACAAGTAGTTGTGGGCGTTGGTTTGTTAAATTTGCTTACCGTTACTAGTCCTATCTTGATTCAGCGGCGTCGTGGGATGAAGCGGCCCGGACCGACCTTACACGTACGCTTACGTGAGACAGGTTCCACCGACTGACATGCACTTGTTGGATAAAGGTGGCTAGCGGGTGCCAGTCTCTCCCACTTTAGTCGGATCGGATTCGACGAAAAGGGTCCTTATGAAGGGTAAATAGCAATTGGCATATCACCGTTGTGGCTTTTGCGTAGGTAAGAAACGTTCTTGCTAGAAACCCAAAGCAGCCACGTAAAACATGCAACAACAATTAGAGGACGTCTAACTTGTTTTTGCAGGGTATGCTATGTGATGTGATATGGCCAAAAGAATGTGATGAATGATATATGTGATGTATGAGATTGATCATGTTCTTGTAATAGGAATCACGACTTGCATGTCGATGAGTATGACAACCGGCAGGAGACATAGGAGTTGTCTTAATTTATTGTATGACCTGCGTGTCATTGAAAACGCCATGTAATTACTTTACTTTATTGCTAAACCGTTAGCCATAGTAGTAGAAGTAATAGTTGGCGAGACAACTTCATGAAGACACGATGATGGAGATCATGATGATGGAGATCATGGTGTCATGCCGGTGACGAAGGTGATCATGTCGTGCCTCAAGATGGAGATCAAAGGCGCAAGATGATATTGGCCATATCATGTCACTTTATGATTTGCATGTGATGTTTGTCATGTTTACATCTTATTTGCTTAGAATGATGGTAGCATAAATAAGATGATCCCTCATTAAAATTTCAAGAAAGTATTCCCCCTAACTATGCACTGTTGCGAAAGTTCGTTGTTTTGAAGCACCACGTGATGATCGGGTGTGCTAGATTCTAACGTTCACATACAACGGGTGTAAGCCGGATTTACACACGCAAAACACTTAGGTTGACTTGACGAGCCTAGCATGTACAGACATGGCCTCGGAACACAAGAGACCAAAAGGTCGAACATGAGTCATATAGTAGATACGATCAACATGGAGATGTTCACCGATGATGGCTAGTCCGTCTCACGTGATGATCGGACACGGCCTAGTTGACTCGGATCATGTATCACATAGATGACTAGAGGGATGTCTATCTGAGTGGGAGTTCATTAGATGAACTTAATTATCATGAACATAGTCAAAAGGACTTTGCAAATTATGTCGTAGCTTGCGCTTTAGTTCTACTGTTTAAGATATGTTCCTAGAGAAAATTTTAGTTGAAAATTGATAGTAGCAATTATGCGGATCGGGTCCGTATATCGAGATTGTCCTCATTGCTGCATAGAAGGCTTATGTCCTTAATGCACCGCTCGGTGTGCTGAACCTTGAGCGTCGTTTGTGGATGTTGCGAACATCTGACATACATGTTTTGATGACTATGTGATAGTTCAGTGCATAATGTTAAACGGTTTAGAATTGAGGCAGCGAAGACATTTTTTGAAACGTCGCAGAACATATGAGATGTTCCAAGAGCTGAAATTAGGATTTTAGGCTCGTGCCCACGTCAAGAGGTATGAGACCTCCGACAAGTTTCTTAACCTGCAAACTAAGGGAGAAAAGCTCAATCATTGAGCATGTGCTTAGATTGTCTAAGTACTACAATCACTTGAATCGAGTGGGAGTTAATCTTCCGGATGAGATAGTGATGGTTCTCCATAGTCACTGCCACCAAGCTATTAGAGCTTCGTGATGAAACATATCAGGGATAGACATGATGATCCTTGAGCAATTCGCGATGTTTGACACCACGAAAGTAGAAATCGAGTAGGAGCATCAATTGTTGATGGTTAGTAAAACCACTAGTTTCAAGAAGGGCAAGGGCAAGAAGGGTTACTTCATGAGACGAAAAATCGATTCTGCTCTAGTGAAGAAACCGTGGTTGAACCCAAACCGAGACTAAGTGCTTCTATAATGAGGCAGTCCTCATCAAGCGAACTACCCTAGATACTTGGTAGATGAGAAGGCTGGCAAGGTTGACAGAAGTATATTGGATAGACATTGTATTAAGTGTGTACTTTACTAGTACTCCTAGTAGCACCAGGGTATTAAGATACCGGTTCGGTTGCTAAGTGTTAGTAACTCAAAATAAAAGAGCTACGGAATAAATGGAGACTAGCTAAAGGTGAGATGACGATGTGTGTTGGAAGTGTTTCCAAGGTTGATGTGATCAAGCATCGCCTGCTCCCTCTACCATCGAGATTGGTGTTAAACCTAAATAATTGTTATTTGGTGTTTGCCTTGAGCATAAACATGATTGGATTATGTTTATCGCAATACGGTTATTCATTTAAGGAGAATAATGGTTACTCTGTTTATTTGAATAATACCTTCAACGGTCTTGCACCTAAAATGAATGGTTTAATGAATCTCGATCGCAGTGATACACATGTTCGTGCCAAAAGATATAAGATAGTAATGATAGTACCACATACTTTTGGCACTGCCACTTAAGTCATATTGGTATAAAAACCATTAAGAAGCTCCATATTAATGGATCTTTGGACTTACTCGTTTTTGAAAAGATTGAGACATGCGAACCACGTCTATTGGTATATACACATGAAGAAACTCCATGCAGATGGATCGTTTGGACTCACTTGTTTTTGAATCACTCGAGACATGCAAATCATACCACATGGGCAAGATGACTGAAAGGCCTCGTTTTCAGTGAGATGGAACAAGAGAGCATTGTTGGAAGTAATACATTTGATGTGTGCAATCCAATAAGTGCCGAGGCACGCAGTGAATATCGTTATGCTCTTACTTCACAGATGATTTGAGTAGATTCTTAGTATATTTACTTGATGAAACACAAATCTGAATTATTGAAAGGTTCAAGTAATTTCAGAGTGAAGTTGAAGATCATCGTGACAAGAGGATAAAATGTCTATGATATGATCATAGAGATAAATATCTGAGTTAGGAGTTTGGCACACAATTAAGACATTGTGGAAATTGTTTCACAACTAATACCGCCTGGAACACCATAGTGTGATGGTGTGTCTGGACATCATAACTGCACCCTATTGGATATGGTGCATACCATGATGTCTCTTATCGAATTAACACTATCGTTTATGGGTTAGGCATTAGACACAACCGCACTCACTTTAATAGGGCACCACACAATTCCATTAAGATGACACCGTATGAACTATGGTTTAGAGAAACCTAAGCTGTCATTTCTTATAAAGTTTGGGGCTGCGATGCTTATATGAAAAATTTTCAGGCTGATAAGCTCGAACCCAAAGCGGATAAATGCATCTTCATAGGACACCCAAAAATAGTTGGGTATACCTCCTGTCTCAGATCCGGAAGAAAAAGGGATTGTTTCTAGAATTGGGTCCTTTCTCGAGGAAAAGTTTCTCTCGAAAGAATTGAGTGGGAGGATGGTGGAGACTTGATGAGGTTATTGAACCATCACTTCAACTAGTGTGTAGCAGGGCACAAGAAGTTGTTCTTGTGGCGCCTACACCAGTTGAAGTGGAAGCTGATGATAGTGATCATGAAACTTTGGATCAAGTCACTACCAAACCTCGTAGGTCGACAAGGACGCGTACTGTCTTGAAGGTCATGTTGCTAGACAAAAATGAACCTACGAGCTATGGAGAAGCGATGGTGGGCCCGGATTCCGACGAATGGCTCGAGGCCATAAAATCCGAGAGAGGATCCATGTATGAAACCAAAGTATAGACTTTGGAAGAACTACTTGATGGTCGTAAGGCTGTCGGGTACAGATGGATTTTAAAAGGAAGACAGACAATGATGGTAAGTATCACCATTAAGAAAGCTCGACTTGTCATTAAGATGTTTTCCGACAAGTTCAAGGAGTTGACTATGATGAGAATTTCTCACTCGTAGCGATGCTAAGAGTCTGTTGAAATTATATTAGCAGTTCCTGCATTATTTATGAAATCTTGCAGATAGGATGTGAAAACATTGTTTCCTCAATGATTTTCTTGAGGAAAGGTTGTATGTGATACAACCAGAATGTTTTGTCAATCCTAAAAGATGCTAACAAGTATGCAAAGCTCCAACAATCCTTCTAAGGACTGGAGTAAGCATCTCGGAGTTGAAATATATGCTTTGATGAGATGATCAAAGATTTTGGGTTTATACGAAGCTTATTGGAAACTTGTATTTCCAAAGAAGTGAGTGGGAGCACTATAGCATTTCTGATGAGTATATGTTGTTGACATATTGTTGATCGGAAATGATGTAGAATTTCTGGAAAGCGTATAGGGTTATTTGAAAAGTGTTTTTCAATGGAAAACCTGGATTAAGATACTTGAACATTGAGCATCAAGATCTATAAGGATAGATCAAAAATCGCTTGATAGTACTTTCAAATGAATACGCATCGTGACAAGATTTTGAAGGAGTTCAAAATAGATCGGCAAAGAAGGAGTTCTTGGCTGTGTTAAAAGGTGTGAGTATTGAGTAAGACTCAAGACCTGACCACGGCTGAAGAGAGAGAAAGGACGAAGGTCGTCCCCTATGCTTTAGACGTAGGCTCTACAAAGATGCTATCTTTGTGTCTTGCACTGAAGTGTGCCTTGCCATGAGTCACAAAGGGTACAAGAGTGATCCAGAAATGGATCACAGGAAAGCGGTCAAAGTTATCTTTAGTGACTAGTGGACTAAGGAATTTTTCTCGATTATGGAGGTGGTAAAATAGTTCATCGTAGAGGGTTACGTCGATGCAAACTTTGACACTAATCTGGATGACTCTGAATAGTAAACCGGATTCATATAGTAGACCAGTTATTTGGAATAGTTCCAAATAGTGCGTGGTAGCTGCATCTACAAGATGACGTAGAGATTTGTAAAGCACACATGGATCTGAAAGGTTCAGACCCATTGACTAATAACCTCTCTCACAAGCGAGATATGATCAAACCCCATGGGTGTTGGATTGATTACGATCACATAGTGATGTGAACTAGATTATTGACTCTAGTGCAAGTGGGAGACTGTTGGAAATATGCCCTAGAGGCAATAATAAAATGGTTATTATTATATTTCCTTGTTCATGATAATTGTCTATTGTTCATGCTATAATTGTATTAACTGGAAACCGTAATACATGTGTGAATACATAGACCACAACATGTCCCTAGTGAGCCTCTCATTGACTAGCTTGTTGATCAATAGATGGTTATGGTTTCCTAACCATGGACATTGGATGTCATTGATAACGGGATCACATAATTAGGAGAATGATGTGATGGACAAGACCCAATCCTAAGCATAGCACAAGATCGTGTAGTTCGTTTGCTAAAAGCTTCTCTAATGTCAAGTATCATTTCCTTAGACCATGAGATTGTGCAACTCCCGGATACCGTAGGAATGCTTTGGGTGTGCCAAACGTCACAACGTAACTGGGTGGCTATAAAGGTGCACTATAGGTATCTCCGAAAGTGTCTGTTGCGTTGGCACGAATCGAGACTGGGATTTGTCACTCCGTGTGACGGAGAGGTATCTCTGGGCCCACTCGGTAATGCATCATCATAATGAGCTCAATGTGACTAAGTAGTTAGTCATGGGATCATGCATTACGGAACGAGTAAAGTGACTTGCCGGTAACGAGATTGAATGAGGTATTGGAATACCGACGATCGAATCTCGGGCAAGTAACGTACCGATTGACAAAGGGAATTGTATACGGGATTGCTTGAATCCTTGACATCGTGGTTCATCCGATGAGATCATCGTGGAACATGTGGGAGCCAACATGGGTATCCAGATCCCGCTATTGGTTATTGGCCAGAGAGCTGTCTCGGTCATGGCTGCATGATTCCCGAACCCGTAGGGTCTACACACTTAAGGTTCGGTGACGCTAGAGTGGTTATGGGAATTAGTGTGTAGTTACCAAATGTTGTTCGGAGTCCCGGATGAGATCCCGGATGTCATGAGGAGTTCCGGAATGGTCCGGAGGTAAAGATTTATATATGGGAAGTCCTATTTTGGCCACCGGAAAATGTTCGGGATTTTTCGGTATTGTACCGGGAAGGTTCTAGAAGTTTCCGGAGTGGGGCCCACCTGCATGGGGGGACCCACATGAACGTGGGTAGTGGGGGCAAGGCCCCACACCCCTGGTCAAGGCACACCAAGATCCCCATTAGAAGGAATAAGATCATATCCCGAAGGGATAAGATCAAGATCCCTAAAAAAGGTGGGATAACAATCGGTGGGGAAGGAAATGATGGGATTTCTTTCCTCCCACCTTTGCCAACGCCCCAATGGACTTGGAGGGCAAGAAACCAGCCCCCTCCACCCCTATATATAGTGGGGAGGCGCATGGGAGATTAACCCTTCCCCTGGCGCAGCCCTCTCCCTCCCCAACACCTCCGTAGTAGTAGTAGTGCTTGGTGAAGCTCTGCCGGAGAACTGCAAGCTCCACCACCACGCCGTCGTGCTGCCAGAGCTCTCCCTCAACTTCTCCTCTCCCCTTGCTAGATCAAGAAGGAGGAGACGTCCCCGGGCTGTATGTGTGTTGAACGCGGAGGCACCGTTGTTCGGTGCTTAGATCGGATTCGGCCGCGATCTGAATCGCTTAGTGAACGACTCCACCTACCGCGTTCTTGCAACGCTTCCGCATCACGATCTTCAAGGGTATGAAGATGCACTCCCCTCTCTCTTGTTGCTAGTTACTCCATAGATTGATCTTGGTGATGCATAGAAAATTTTGAATTTCTGCTACGTTCCCCAACAGCCTCCGGTTAGTAGGTTAGTCCCAAAAACGATATAAATGTGTAAAATAAAGCCCATAAACATCCAAAAGGGGTAATATAATAGCATGAAACAATCAAAAATTATACTCCCTCCGTTCCTAAATATAGGGTGTATAATCTTTGGCATGGAAATTAAAGAACACACGTGGAGGGAAAATTTCACAAGTTTTGGGCGAGATTTCACCTGACTAATTGACATGAGAAAATAGGGGACCTTGCCTAATATGAGGAAATGTAATCAAATCCCTAAAAAAATTATCCAAACGAGTGGTGCAATGCAATACACCTTATGTTTCGGATTTTTTCTCAAAAATCTACATACCTTATATCAAGGAACGGAGGGAGTAGATACGTTGGAGACGTATCAAGCATCCCCAAGCTTAATTCCTGCTCATCCTCGAGTAGGTAAATGATAAAAACAGAATTTTTGATGTGGAATGCTACCTAGCATAATTCTCAATGTAATTTTCTTTATTGGGGCATGAATGTTCAGATCCAAATGATTCAAAATAAAAGTTCATATTGACGTAAGAAATGGTGATACTTCAAGCATACTAATCAAAGTAATCATGTCTTCTCAAAATAACATGGCCAAAGAAAGTTATCCCTAAAAAATCATATAGTCTAGCTGTTGCTCTATCTTCATCACACAAAGTATTTAATCATGCACAACCCCGATGACAAGCCAAGCAATTGTTTCATACTTTAATAATCTCAAACTCTTTCAACTTTCACGCAATACATGAGCATGAGCCATGGACATAGCACTATATGTGAAATAGAATGGTGGATGTGGAGAAGAAAAAAAGGGAGAAGATAGTCTCACATAAACTAGGCATATCAATGGGCTATGGAGATGCCCATTAATAGATATCAATGTGAGTGAGTAGGGATTGCCATGCAATGGATGCACTAGAGCTATAAATATATGAAAGCTCAACAAAAGAAACTAAGTGGGTGTGCATCCAACTTGCTTGCTCACGAAGACCTAGGGCATTTTGAGGAAGCCCATCATTGGAATATACAAGCCAAGTTCTATAGTGAAAAATTCCCACCAGTATATGAAAGTGACAACATATGAGACTCTCTATCATGAAAATCATGGTGCTACTTTGAAGCACAAGTGTGGAAAAAGAGATAGTAGCATTGTCCCTTCTCTCTTTTTCTCTCATTTTATTTTGTTTTCCTTTTTCTTTTTTTTCCTTTTTCTCTTTTTTCTTTCCTTTTTCTTTTTGAGTCCGAAGTCTCATCCCGGCTTGTGGGGGAATCATAGTCTCCATCATCCTTTCCTCATTGAGACAATGCTCTAATAATGAAGATCATCACACTTTTATGGATTTACAACTCAAGAATTACAACTCAAAGCTAGAACAAGATATGACTCTATATGAATGTCTCCGGCGGTGTACCGGGATATGCAATGAATCAAGAGCGACATGTATGAAAATTATGAAGGTGGCCTTGCCACAAATATAATGTCAACTACATGATCATGCAAAGAGCAATATGACAAAAGTAATGCGTGTCATATGAACGGAACGGTGGAAAGTTGCATGGCAATATATCTCGGAATGGCTATGGAAATGCCATAATAGATAGATATGGTGGCTGTTTTGAGGAAGGTATATGGTGGGTGTATGGTACTGGCGAAAGTTGCATGGCACAAGAGAGGCTAGCAATGGTGGAAGGGTGAGGGTGCGTATAATCCATGGACTCAACATTAGTCAAAAGAACTCATATACTTATTGCAAAAATCTAGAAGTCATCAAAAACAAAGTACTATGCGCATGCTCCTAGGGGGATAGATTGGTAGTTAAAGACCATCGCTCGTCCCCGACCGCCACTCATAAGGAAGACAATCAATAAATAAAATTGTGCTCCAACTTCATCACAAAGCGGTTCACCATACATGCATGCTACGGGAATCACAAACCTCAACACAAGCATTTTTCATAATCACCTCAACTAGCATGACTTTAATATCACTACCTCCATATCTCAAAACAATTATCAAGTATCAAATTGATCATAGCATCCAATTCACTTTCTATGATAGTTTTTATTATACCCAACTTGGATGCTCATCATTCTAGGACCAAATTTGTAACCATAGCAAATACCATGCTGTTTTAAAAGACTCTCAAAATAATATAAGTGAAGCATGAGATACTAGCAATTTCTTCAAAATTAAGCCACCGTCGTGCTCTATAAGATATAAGTGAAGCACTAGAGCAAAAACTATCAAGCTCAAAAGATATAAGTGAAGCACATAGAGTATTCTAGCAAATTCTAATCAAGTGGGCTTCTCCCAAAAGGTGTTGTAACATCCCAAATTTTCAATTTGGAATGTTATACATTAGATCATCATGCATTACATATTTTCTTGCATTTGTTGATCCTAGAAATTTCACGCAACTCAAGGACCCACGGAGAGAGTTGGAGATTTCGAAATTTTCATATTTGAGTTCTTTCAAATTTTGAAAAGAGGATCATTTGGTTTTATTTATTTTATCTTCAAATATTTTTCCAATATAAAAAATATGAGAGGGAATAATATGACTTTCCCAAAATTTAGGAAAAATGAAGATTTAATAAATAAATCAAAATTTGGATTTTTCTCGGAGTTTATTTGCCTTAGGGAAAAATGTGTATCTTCAAAAATTGCATTTTAGGCCCCGGATAAAAGTTCATTTTGTTCGACTCATTTTTAGGAGTCGGGGAAAATTTACTTTATTAATTTTGGAGTCCGGTAGATTTTCTTTTCTGTGTTTTTCCGCGCGCGAAACCGATTTAAAAAAAAAGCCTTGTAGCGATCGGGCTAAAGGCCCACCGCCCGCCACCGCCAGAGCCGCCTGCCTTGTATACCGCGCCTTGCGCCAGGAGCCAGCGCCCGTTTTCCTTTTCTTTTTTGCAAATCCTAGTAGGATTTGGACCCGTTCGTTATTCCGTTTTTTGTTTCTAGGATTCCTATTCCTACTCTTATTCCTTGATCCTCCTCCAAGCAAAACCCTCCTCCCCAATATAAATACCCCACACCCCTCTAAACCCACAAAAATCTCAAGCCCTCACCCCAAGCCCTCCACCGCGCCCCACAACCCCCGCCGCCGCCTAACGCCACGCGCCAGCCCACCGCCACCGCCGCTTGCCGCCGCCGCCGCCAAGTGGTGCCGCCGCCGCCCAACGCTGCCGCCGCCGAAGCCCCTTGCCTCTTCGAGGTACTAGCCCCGCGCCGCGTCACTTCTTCCCCTCGGTTCGGTTTTTCTCGTAAACCGTTCCGGTTTTCTAGATCGTTTTTTCGTTTCGGTTTTCTTTCCCGAAACCCTAGATCGGTTTTCTCGCCGGTTTTTCTTTCCGGTTTTGTTTAGTTAGCGTTCGACGGACCATTCGTCTTAACGAACGTGACCACCGGTTAGCCTCGGTTAACGAACCTCCGTTCATTCAAACGTTCGCCGTTTTTCTTTTTAATCGCATTTATTCCGCTATTTTTCTGATAGCGATTTGAGATCCGATTTTCTTTCTAGTTTATCTTCTCGCTCGTTTATCGGAATCAGGTGATTCAAGCGCCTGGAGTTTCGTTTCGAAACCGCCGTTCCGACTAATCAACTTAAACCAAGTTTTGCTACTGTAAAATTTGACTTAGTTTCAAATTGCTAGAACCGAGTTGTTTTCTCACGCTGTTTGACTTTCGTTGCTTTATTTGATTTGATTCTTTTTGCAACCAGGGTTCTTAAGTTGGACTTTCTGGTTAGATCTTTCATTCGAGTTTTACCTGTGCATTAGATGAGTACTTATTGTATGCTTGTTGTTTGTCTGCGATAGATCACCCGGAGTGCGCCGCTTGTTACTTCGAATCTCTAGGTTTCGCGGATCATCAGCAAGGCAAATAACACTTGATCATACCTTTTCTACTACCCAGTTTTCGTGCATTAGATCAATCCTCAAACATTGCATGATTAGGATCTAATTAAATTGTGGGATGGGAAGTAGATGAGGTAGTACCTAATACCTGTTTTACTTATGAAACCTTTGGGAGTTACTTCTGCGTTTGCTTATTATGCCATGCTATGCTAGTAGACGTGGATTGGGTGAGTGAATATCCATGACAGATGTGAGATTGTTAATTAATGGTTTATCTAAGGTGGCAACTTAAATACACATCTGGGTGGATTGAGGCACCTGGGGTTACCAGGACTTGCCTGTTTTTTTGGAAATCCCGGGGGTACCGTGTGATTTTCCTATGGACCGCCACCCAGGCTCAAAGGGATCATAAGATAATTCATGCTAGTAACTTACGTGTGCAGCCACAAGCCATTATGGGCTCTGGCATAGTTGACTAAGTTGTGCGAACTCTTATAGTGATGGACTAGCAGATGTAGGGGGTGTAGGTGTACGGGTCTACCCATCGTAAGGTGCTAGCGCTTCTGAAAGACTGTGTCTCGGTCATCCGTTTCTCAAACACCATGTAGTGTGAGAAACCAAACGAAGGCGATCGAGTCTTGTGGGGAAAAGTGCGCAAACCTCTGCAGAGTGTACAAACTAATCATGATTAGCCGTGTCCCCGGTTATGGACATCTTGAGTATCTAGTACTTGAATATTCTGTGAATCTCAACATGTTACTCTAATTTAATATTGATGGGTTTGTTAATGAGTACTTTTTAATTGGGATTGAGGATGCTGTCAACCATTCTCAATGTTTAACAACCACCATGATAGTTAAATAAATTTATTCCTTTGTAGCAGGGAAAAACTGCCTTTATGCAAAAACTGTAACCATAGAGCTTTCCACCAGCCATATATGCATGTAGTATAGGCTTATCATTCATTATTCTCTATGTGTTACATTGCCAGCATATTCCATGTGCTGACCCGTTTTCGGGCTACAACTTTCATGTTGCAGACTTTTCAGACGATGAGTAAGGTGCTTTTAGGTCGTGGTTCTATACTCAGTGATGCCGTTGGAGTTGATGGACTCACTTATCTTCCAAGTCTTCCGCTGTTATCGTTATTAGATGGCCTTAAGCCATGATTATTGTAATAAGTCCTCTTTTGGACAAACGATGTAATAAGTGTGTGATTGCTACTCTGTTATAAATCCTTCGAAGTACTGTGTGGTGTTAGCATTACTGATCCAGGGATGACACCGAGCATAGAGACTTGACCATCTGAGGTCGGGTCGCTCAGAGATGGTATCGAGCACACGCGATCGTAGAGACACGACCACTAAGTTAAAGCCATAGATCACTTTGTTCCTTCTCATTTTCTAACTCCTCATCTTTTCTACTCTTTTAGGATGACGGTCGCAAAGATCAAGTACGCTCAACTAGATGAAGGCACACCTTTTGGATTCCACTTGAAGGAAGTCGCCAAGTACCTGAACATTGGACTACCAAGCTTCACCGGGACTTTCAACGCCACTCTGCCTGAAGAGGAGCGCTGGAAGATTCAAGCTCATGTTCCGGGAAGGACATTCGCGCCAATCACCAAGCCCATAGATAGTGTTTTTCAGTGCACCAACCTGGAGTTTGGGAAAGAGCATGGCAGCTCATATCACCATGGGACGCATTGGAGAAGTTTACCAAGAAGACCTCAAGGACACTATCTACCAGATTTGCGGACGCCGGAATGAAGATTGGGAGATAGTCAGCACCAAGAAGGATAGATCCATTGCAGCGTTCATCCAGGAGTTAAATCAGCACATTCGACGCCAGGAGAACCAGATGTGCAATGATATGATAGAGTTGAAGAATGCGAAGGGAAGGATCATCGAACTGGAAGGAGAGCTGAAGTCTAAACGCAAGGAATACATGGACGATATCGTAGCTGTCGCAAGGCACAACAGCGATCTTAAGTATGAAATTGGAGAACTCAAGAAGAAATTAGTGCTCAAGAATGAAGACAAGTACGTCGACTGTCCAAGCAACTACATCATCATCGATGACACCGATTCGGATCCAAGTGAACCCGACTTTGAAGACGAAGCTGGAGCAGACATCATGGAGTCTTCCACCGGTTCAAATTAATAGATGACCACCATATATTAGTAGTATTCCCTCCATGTAAACATTATAGTACACGCACTTTTGCGATAGATAGATTGTTGTATGCCCTTTGTTTGAATGAATGAAGTGATTTTGTGTGCATTTGTCTCATGAGCATTTGGGTAGTGTTTTCCCCTTAGACCTCACTCTATTCTTAATTTCTCGTCTTTTCTAAACCCCTCAGATGCCTTCAAGACGCGACCCCGAGTTTGTTTTCCCGCCAGAGATCACTCAGTTGATTCAGCAGCAGAATACTTTGATTTAGACATTGGTACATAACCAAGGCAACAACAACAACAACCCACCACCACCACCACCTGCGGATCACTTGACTCATTTTCTTAGGCTGAACCCACCGGTGTATTCCAGTAGCACCGAGCCGATTGTAGCAGATGATTGGCTCCGCAAGATAGGAAGGGAGTTGACCACTGTAGGATGCACAGATGGTGAGAAGGTGAAGTTTGCTGCACATCGACAGCGGACTGCGGCAGAAGATGGTGGGAGAATTTCACACCACTTACCCAAGAGACACCGCCACATGGGATCGATTTGAAGAAGCTTTCCAGACCGACCATGTTTTAGCAGGAGCTATGGCCATGAAGAAGCGTGAGTTTCGCAACTTACGCCAAGGAGGAAGGACTGTTGGCGAGATGTGGATGGTTTTAGTAAGTTAGCACGTTATGCCCCGGATGAGCGTTGCTACGGATGCAACTAAGCGAGAAGTTTCTGGAAGGACTGAATGATGAGTTAAGCATGCAGTTGATGGCAGCAAGATTCAATAACTACCAGGAGTTGGTAGACCGCGCCCTCATGATTGAAGGAAAGCAGCAACAGATTGAGAATCGCAAAAGGAAGTATGGACAGGGAAGTATAACTCGAGCCAATGAAGCCCGTTATACACCTAAACAGGGAGTTCAGTTTCAGCATACCCATGGAGGAGGTAGTTCGCACAATCATAATGGTCACAAGAATGGTAATGGAAATGGAGGAAGCAAGGGCCAGAACCGGACCACACCGTCAACCCCAGCCAAGAAAGACCTGAGCCATGTCACCTGTTACAAGTGTTCCAAGACCGGACATTATGCAAATGACTGTCCTGAAGGCCAAGGTGGAAATGGAAGCTCTGGAAAGAAGCCAAACCCTTTCAACAGGGGACAAGTGAACCACATTGATGTGGAGGAGGTTCAAGCTCAGCCCGATGTAGTAATCGGTAAGTTTTTGGTTAAGTCATTTACTGCACTTGTTCTTTTCGATACTGGTGCATTGCATTCATACATATCAAGGGGATTTGTAGAAAAGTATAGCCTGCCCACTAAGATTCTTATAACTCCTATGTTAGTAAGCTCACCAGGAGCAGAGTACATGGCCAGACAAGGATGTTTTCAAGTGCCATTAAGTATAGGAAGGCATGTATTCCCATCGGATTTGATCGTTCTGGAATCCCAAGGTTTGGATGTGATTCTCGGTATGGATTGGCTGTCGATGTATGGAGGAAACATCGATTGCGCAAGTAGGACGATTTTGGTCACGACGCCAGAAGGAAGAAGGATCAAGTATGTATCACGACATGGACCAAATAGGAATGAAGTAAATTCCTTATCAGAAGTTGTGCAGGAAGAGGTACCAGTGGTGAAGGATTACCCGATGTATTTCCGAGGAATTGCCAGAATGCCACCGGATAGAGACATTGAGTTTTTGATTGAGCTTTTGCCAGGAACAGGCCCAATATCGAAGCGACCATACAGGATGCCCGCACAGGATTTGGCGGAAATCAAGAAGCAGTTCAAGGAGCTATTGGATAAGGGTTATATACGCCCAAGTTCTTTGCCTTGGGGATCACCTGTACTATTAGTGGAGAAGAAGGATGGATCGTTAAGGATGGTTGTTGATTACCGTGGATTGAATGCAGTAACAATCAAGAACAAGTACCCACTACCAATGATAAATGATCTGTTTGATCGTTTGCTAGGAGCTAAAGTGTTTTCCAAGATCGATTTGCGATCAGGGTACCATCAGTTGAAAATTCGAGAGCAGGACATACCTAAGACGGAATTCACCACAAGATATGGATTGTATGAGTAATACCGTTATGTCATTTGGATTGACTAACGCACCTGCCTATTTCATGAACCTGATGAACAAAGTGTTTATGGAGTTTTTGGATAAGTTCGTCGTGGTGTTCATTGATGATATTTTGATTTACTCGAAGAATGAAGAGGAACATAAGGAACATTTGCGATTGGTTTTGGAGAAACTAAGGGAACATCAGTTATATGCCAAGTTTAGCAAATGTGAGTTTTGGCTAAAGGAAGTTGGATTTCTTGGACATGTTATATCCGGAGAAGGTATAGAAGTTGACCCCACAAAGGTTGAGACCGTAACCAAATGGGAAGCGCCAATGACAGTTGGAGAGATCCGGAGTTTTCTTGGACTCGCAGGATACTACCGGAGATTTATTGAGAATTTCTCAAGGATTGCAAAGCCTATGACGGAGTTGTTGAAAAGGATACTAAGTTCATATGGACTGAGGATTGTGAGGCAAGTTTTCGGGAGTTGAAGAAAAGATTGGTTACCTCACCAGTGTTAATTTTGCCAGATCAGACCAAGGATTATGAGGTGTATTGCACGCTTCACGCCGAGGACTTGGAGCAAAGCTTATGCAGAAGGAAGAGTTGTTTCAGTATGCTTCACGACAACTGAAACCTCATGAATTGAACTATGCCACACATGATTTGGAGTTAGCAGCCGTAGTGCATGCATTGAAGACATGGAGACATTTCCTCATTGGAAATCATTGTGAGGTGTACATAGATCACAAGAGTTTGAAGTACATTTTCACGCAGAAGGAGTTAAACCTCAGACAAAGGAGATGGTTGGAGCTCATCAAGGATTGTGATATGAGATTGCATTATCATCCCGGAAAGGCTAATGTAGTAGCAGACGCATTGAGCCGTAAGGGCCATGTCAATACGCTGATGACGGGAGAGATACCAAAGGAATTAGCAGAAGATCTTCGTGAGCTATGTTTGGAAATAGTTCCGAGAGGCTATGTAGCGGCATTGGAAATTCAGTCTACCTTGATGGATAAAATCAGAGAAGCTCAGAAAAATGATAAGGAGATCGCGGATATAAAGAAGAAAATGAGCGAAGGAAAAGCAAAGGGATTTCGTGAGGATGAGCACGATGCCCTATGGTTTGAGGACCGTGTTTATGTGCCAAATGATCCGGAGATCAGGAAGTTGATTCTGCAAGAGGCACATGATTCACCCTATTCGATTCACCCAGGAAATACCAAGATGTATTTGGATTTGAAGGAAACGTTCTGGTGGACCGGAATGAAGAAGGATATTGCAGAGTATGTAGTAGTTTGTGATGTATGTCAGAGAGTGAAGGCAGAACATCAGAAGCCAGCAGGATTGTTGCAGCCATTGCTGATACCCGAATGGAAGTGGGATAAACTAGGCATGGATTTCATCACAGGTTTGCCAAAGACTCGTTCAGGCTACGACTCGATTTGGGTTATAGTCAACCGTTTGACGAAGGTAGTGCATTTCATTCCAGTTAAGACTACCTATAGCAGCACTAAGTTGGCAAAGATATACATGACCAGAATTGTTTGTTTGCACGGAGTTCCGAGGAGTATCGTATCAGATAGAGGAACTCAATTTACCTCAAAGTTTTGGAATCAGTTGCATGAAACATTGGGAACCAGGCTGGAATTCAGTACAACTTTTCACCCACGACATGATGGACAGATGAGAGAGTCAATCAGATTTTGGAGGATATCTTTGAGAGCTTGTGCACTAGATTATGGATCTAGTTGGGACGATAACTTGCCGTATGCGGAGTTTTCGTATAACAACAGTTACCAAACCAGCTTGAAGATGGCACCTTTCGAAGCTTTATACGGAAGAAGGTGCAGGACACCATTGTCATGGGATGAAGTTGGAGACCGTCAGTTGTTTGGACCAGATTTGATTAAGGAGTCTGAACAAAAAGTTAGATGATTCGCGACAGGCTCAAGGTAGCCCAGTCCAGACAGAAGAGCTATGCGGATTCAAAACGCAAGGCGATAGAATATGAAGTTGGAGACAGAGTTTATCTTAGAGTATCGCCACTTCGAGGAGTTAAGCGTTTTGGAGTTAAAGGAAAATTAGCACCACGTTTCGTTGGACCGTATAAGATCTTGCAACGCATGGGAGAAGTTGCTTATAAGTTGGAATTACCAGAAGGACTGTCAGGAGTTCATGACGTATTCCATATTTCCCAGCTGAAGAAATGTCACGCCGAGATGGCAGAGGTACCGCTAAGAGATACAGTGCCACTGGAAGCAATTCAGTTGAAGGATGATTTAACATATGAGGAGAAACCAGTCAAGATTCTCGATTATGCCAGCAGAGTTACTCGCAGCAAGGTTATCAAGTTTTGCAAGGTTCAGAGGAGCCACCACACTGAGGATGAAGCCACCTGGGAGAGAGAAGAGGATTTGCTCAAGGACCACCCTCACCTATTTTCTAGCCAACCCGAATCTCGAGGGCGAGATTCATCTTAAGGGGGGTAGGTTTGTAACATCCCAAATTTTCAATTTGGAATGTTATACATTAGATCATCATGCATTACATATTTTCTTGCATTTGTTGATCCTAGAAATTTCACGCAACTCAAGGACCCATGGAGAGAGTTGGAGATTTCGAAATTTTCATATTTGAGTTCTTTCAAATTTTGAAAAGAGGATCATTTGGTTTTATTTATTTTATCTTCAAATATTTTTCCAATATCAAAAATATGAGAGGGAATAATATGACTTTCCCAAAATTTAGGAAAAATGAAGATTTAATAAATAAATCAAATTTTGGTTTTTTCTCGGAGTTTATTTGCCTTAGGGAAAAATGCGTATCTTCAAAAATTGCATTTTAGGCCCCGGATAAAAGTTCATTTTGTTCGACTCATTTTTAGGAGTCGGGGAAAATTTACTTTATTAATTTTGGAGTCCGGTAGATTTTCTTTTCTGTGTTTTTCATGTGAAACCGATTTAAAAAAAAGCCATTGTGATGGGCCAAAGGCCCAACCGGCTGCCACCGCCAGCCAGCCAGCCATACGCCATGCCAAGGCCAGGAGCCACTGTTTTCCTTTTCTTTTGCAAATCCTAGTAGGATTTGGACCCCGTTTCGTTATTCCATTTTTTGTTTCTAGGATTCCTATTCCTACTCTTATTCCTTGATCCCTCCTCCAAGCAAAACCCTCCCCTCCCCAATATAAATACCCCCACACCCCCTCTAAACCCACAACAAATCTCAAGCCCCTCACCCCAAGCCCTCCACCGCGCCCCACACCACGCCGCCGCCATGCTGCGCCCGCCTTTGCCGCAACCGCCGCCGCTTGCCGCCGCCGCCGCTGCGGAGCCTTGCCTCTTCGAGGTACTAGCCCAAGGCCACTTCTTCCCCTCGGTTCGGTTTTTCTCGTAAACTATTCCAGTTTTCTAGATCGGTTTTTCGTTTCGGTTTTCTTTCCCGAAACCCTAGATCGGTTTTCTCGCCGGTTTTTCTTTCCGGTTTTGTTTAGCGAGCGTTCGCCGGACCGTTCATCTTAACGAACATGACCACTGGTTAGCCTCGGTTAACGAACCTCCGTTCGTTCAACCGTTTGCTGTTTTTCTTTTTAATCGGATTTATTCCGCTATTTTTCTGATAGCGATTTCTGATCCGATTTTCTTTCTAGTTTATCTTCTCGCTCGTTTATCGGAATCAGGTGATTCAAGCGCCTGGAGTTTCGTTTCGAAACCGCCATTCCGACTAATCAACTTAAACCAAGTTTTGCTACTGTAAAATTTGACTTAGTTTCAAATTGCTAGAACCGAGTTGTTTTCTTTTGCTGTTTGACTTTCGTTGCTTTATTCGATTTGATTCTTTTTGCAACGAGGGTTCTTAAGTTGGACTTTCTGGTTAGGTCTTTCATTCGAGTTTTACCTATGCATTAGATGAGTACTTATTGTATGCTTGTTGTTTATCTGCGATAGATCACCCGGAGTGCGCCGCTTGTTACTTCGAAACTCTAGGTTTTGCGGATCATCAGCAAGGCAAGTAACATTTGATGATACCTTTTCTACTACCCAGTTTTCGTGCATCAGATCAATCCTCAAACATTGCATGATTAGGATCTAATTAAATTGTGGGATGGGAAGTAGATGAGGTAGTACCTATTACCTGTTTTACTTATGAAACCTTTGGGAGTTACTTCTGCGTTTGCTTATTATGCCATGCTATGCTAGTAGACGTGGATTGGGTGAGCGAATATCCATGACAGATGTGAGATTGTTAATTAATGGTTTATCTAAGGTGGCAACTTAAGTACCCATCTGGGTGGATTGAGGCACCTGGGGTTACCAGGACTTGCCTGTTTTTTTTGGAAATCCCGGGGGTACCGTGTGATTTTCCTATGGACCGCCACCCAGGCTCAAAGGGATCATAAGATAATTCATGCTAGTAACTTACGTGTGCAGCCACAAGCCATTATGGGCTCTGGCATAGTTGACTAAGTTGTGCGAACTCTTATAGTGGTGGACTAGCAGATGTAGGGGATGTAGGTGTACGGCTCTACCCATCGTAAGGTGCTAGCGCTTCTGAAAGACTGTGTCTCGGTCATCCGTTTCTCAAACACCATGTAGTGCGAGAAACCAAACGGAGGCGATCGAGTCTTGTGGGGAAAAGTGCACAAACCTCTGCAGAGTGTACAAACTAATCATGATTAGCCGTGTCCCCGGTTATGGACATCTTGAGTATCTAGTACTTGAATATTCTGTGAATCTCAACATGTTACTCTAATTTAATATTGATGGGTTTGTTAATGAGTACTTTTTAATTGGGATTGAGGATGCTGTCAACCATTCTCAATGTTTAACAACCACCATGATAGTTAAATAAATTTATTCCTTTGTAGTAGGGAAAAACTGGCTTTATGCAAAAACTGTAACCATAGAGCTTTCCACCAGCCATATATGCATGTAGTATAGGCTTATCATTCATTATTCTCTGTGTGTTACATTGCGAGCATATTCCATGTGCTGACCCGTTTTCGGGCTGCAACTTTCATGTTGCAGACTTTTCAGACGACGAGTAAGGTGCTTTTAGGTCGTGGTTCTATACTCAGTGATGCCGTTGGAGTTGATGGACTCACTTATCTTCCAAGTCTTCCGCTGTTATCGTTATTAGATGGCCTTAAGCCATGATTATTGTAATAAGTCCTCTTTTGGACAAACGATGTAATAAGTGTGTGATTGCTACTCTGTTATAAATCCTTCGAAGTACTGTGTGGTGTCAGCATTACTGATCCAGGGATGACACCGGAGCACAGAGACTTGACCATCTGAGGTCGGGTCGCTACAGGTGTGTACAGCAAGGATGATTGTGGTAAACTAAAAAGCGAAGACTAATATAATACACGACGCTCCAATCAAAACACATATCATATGGCGAATAAAAATATAGCTCCAAGTAAAGTTACCAATGAACGAAGACAAAAGAGGGGATACCTTCCCGGGGCATCCCCAAGCTTAGGATTTTGGCTATCCTTGAATATCTTGGTGTGCCATGGGCATCCCCAAGCTTAGGCTCTTGCCACTCCTTATTCCATAGTCCATAAAAGATTTACCCAAAACTTGAAAACTTCACAACACAAAACTCAACAGGAAATTTTATAAGCTCCGTTAGTTAAAGAAAACAAAACCACCACATAAGGTACTATAATGAACTCATTCTTTATTTATTTTGGTGTTAAACCTACTGTATTCCAACTTCTCTATGGTTTATAAACTATTTTACTAGCCATAGTTGCATCAAAATAAGCAAACAACACACGAAAAACAGAATCTGTCAAAAACAGAATAGTCTGTAGCAATCTGTAACTAACGCAAACTTCTGGAACTCTAAAATTCCTACCAAAATAGTAAGTCCTGGAAAATTTGTCTATTGATCAGAATAAAAAATAATCAATGCAAAATCTTGTTTCTGTGATTTAACAAAACTAATTTCATGTGCGCAAAGTTTCTGTTTTTCAGCAGAATCAAATCAACTATCATCATAGGTTATCCTATAGGTTCTACTTGGCACAAACACTAATTAAAAGATAAAAACACATCTAAACAGAAGGTAGATGCAAGATTTATTACTAAACAGGAACAAAAACAAAAAACACAAAGAAAATTGGGTTGCCTCCCAACTAGCGCTATCGTTTAACGCCCCTAGCTAGGCATAAAAGCGAAGATAGATCTAAGTAGTGCCATAATAATAAGATAGATCTTGAAAGCTCATCTCATGTTCTATATGTTCAGCAACAAGTTTTCTTTGAGGCAAGAAAAAGTAATCAAAAGGGCTAAATTTAGCGGGACAAAAGTCCCCAAGATCAATCTCAGTAGGAACGGGTTCCTCCCATGGCCCTTCGTAATGCACAACTAATTCATCACTAAAAGCATTCTTTTGGCAAAATCTCATGAGCCTATACTCAAGATAGTATCCTAGATCATTATTCCGAAGAGCGAAATCATTATTAAGTTCGGAAATTCTATCAACCAAGACATTGGTAGGAACCTTTTTTCTAAGTTTTTCATTGAAAGCAACATAGTCCGAAGATTGAAAACGCCTAAATTTCTCTTGATCATAGAGGATCGCCTCTATGGGAGGACGACCGACGTCCACCCTATAGTGCACAAAGATTTCTTTGGCCTCTCTTATGATAAATCTAAACTCATGAGCCAAAAATATAGTAACAGCGCGCTTAACAGAAGAATGCTCAATATTAAAAAATTCTAGGAAAGTTCTTTGTATGCAAGGATGCATATGCATAAATTGTCTTTCAAGTTCAACTACAAGCATAGCGATAGCATCCGCAAGACTACTAGTTCTATGAAGAATAGAACCACCCATGGAAGGTAAAGCATCGACACAAGTAAAGAAATCTTGAATAACACCTTTTCCAATGATGTTACCACTACCGATTCGAAACTTTTTAGTATGCAAGATAGGGGGTTCTTCGGCCGGAGCATCAGAATTTGCCATGTTATCATTATTGTCCATATCGACGATAACCTCCCCAATTTCAGACATAACGGCAAACAAAAGCAAGGAAGAAGAAAGCAAGCAGAGAGAGAGGAGGAGATTGGGAAAGAGAGGGCGAATAAAACGACAAGGGTGAAGTGGGGGAGAGGAAAACGAGAGGCAAATGGCAAATAATGTAAATGCGAGGGAGATGAATTTGTGATGGGTACTTGGTATGTCTTTACTTGAGCGAGGACCTCCCCGGCAACGGCGCCAGAAATCCTTCTTGCTACGTCTTGAGCTTGCGTTGGTTTTCCTAGAAGAGGAAAGGGTGATGCAGCACTAGTAGCGTAAGTATTTCCCTCAGTTTTTGAGAACCAAGGTATCAATCCAGTAGGAGGCTCCTCAAAAGTCCCACACACCTACACAAACAAACAAAGAACTCGCAACCAACGCAATAAAGGGGTTGAAAATCCCTTCACGACCACTTGCGAAAGTGAGATCTAATAGAGATAGTATGATAAGATAAATATATTTTCGGTATTTTATAAGATAGATGCAAAAAAGTAAAGATGCAAATAAAAGTAGATTGGAAGCAAATATGATAAAAGATAGGCCCGGGGGCCATAAGTTTAACTAAAGGCTTCTCTCAATATAGCATAAGTATTACGGTGGGTGAACAAATTACTGTCGAGCAATTGATAGAAAAGCGAATAATTATGAGATTATCTAGGCATGATCATGTATATAGGCATCACGTCCGCAACAAGTAGACCGACTCCTGCCTGCATCTACTACTATTACTCCACACATCGACCGACTCCCTCTGCATCTAGAGTATTAAGTTCATAAGAACAGAGTAACGCCTTAAGCAAGATGACATGATGTAGAGGATAAACTCATGCAATATGATATAAACCCCATCTTTTTATCCTCGATGGCAACAATACAATACGTGCCTTGCAACCCTTTACATCACACTGGGTAAGGACACCGCAAGATTGAACCCAAAGCTAAGCACTTCTCCCATGGCAAGAAAGATCAATCTAGTAGGCCAAACCAAACCGATAATTCGAAGAGACTTGCAAAGATAACTCAATCATACATAAAAGAATTCAGAGAAGATTCAAATATTTCTCATAGATAAACTTGATCATAAACCCACAATTCATCGGATCTTGACAAACACACCGCAAAAAGAGTTTACATTGAATAGATCTCCACAAGAGAGGGGGAGAACATTGTATTGAGATCCAAAAAGAGAGAAGAAGCCATCTAGCTAATAACTATGGACTCGAAGGTCTGTGGTAAACTACTCACAACTCACCGAAGGGGCTATGGTGTTGATGTAGAAGCCCTCCATGGTCGATTCCCCCTCCGGTGGAGCGCCGGCGAAGGCTGCAAGATGGGATCTCGCGGATACAGAAGGTTATGGTGGTGGAAATTGTGTTTCGTTGGCTCCCTGGATGTTTTCGGGGTACGTAGGCTTATATAGGAGGAAGAAGTATGTCGGTGGCCGCCCGAGGGGCCCACGAGACAGGGGGTGCGCCCTATAGGGGGGGGGGGGAGCTACCCTCTCATGGATGCCTCATCTGCTTCTTGAGTTGCACTCCAAGTCCTCTTGATCACGTTCGTTCCAAAAATCATGCTCCCGAAGGTTTCATTCCGTTTGGACTCCGTTTGATATTCCTTTTCTTCGAAATACTAAAATAGGCCAAAAAAACAGCAATACGGGTTGGGCCTCCGGTTAGTAGGTTAGTCCCAAAAATGATATAAATGTGTAAAATAAAGCCCATAAGCATCCAAAAGGGGTAATATAATAGCATGAAACAATCAAAAATTATTGATACGTTGGTGACGTATCAGCCCCCCACAAGGGAGGAGGCCGAATTGGACCAGGGAAGGGGGCGCCACCCCCTTTCCTTCTCCCTCTCCCTCTCCTTCCCCCTTTCTCCCTTCATTAGAAGGAAGGGGGTGAATAGGACTACGAGGGTGCATGGACACACTCTCCCCCTCTCATTGTTATGCATCTCCTAGATAGATCTTGCGTGAGCGTCTGATTTTTTTTAAATTGCATGCTACGTTTCCCAACAGTGGCATCCGAGCCAAGTCTATGTGTAGATGATATGCACGAGTAGAACACAAAGAGTTGTGGGCAGTGACCGTCATACTGCTTACCACCAATGTATTATTTTGATTCAGCGGTATTGTTGGATGAAGCGGCCCGGACCAACCTTACATGACCGCGTTAATGAGACTGGTTCCACCGACAAACATGCAACTAGTTTTGCATAAAGGTGGCTGGCGGGTGTCTGTTTCTCCAACTTTAGTTGAATTGAATTTGACTGCGGCCGGTCCTTATGAAGGTTAAAACAGAAAACTTGATAAACCACCATTGTGGTTTTTGTGCCGTAGGTATTTACGGTTCTTGCTAGAAGCCCGTAGCAGCCACGTAAAACTTGCAACAAACAAAGTAGAGGACATCTAACTTGTTTTTGCAGGGCAAGTTGTGATGTGATATGGTCAAGACATGATGTGATATACGTTGTTATATGAGATGATCATGTTTTGTTAAAGTTATCGTCAACTGGCAGGAGCCATATGGTTGTTGCTTTATTGTATGAGATACAAACGCCATGTAATTGCTTTAGTTTATCACTAAGCGGTAGCAATAGTCGTAGAAGAATACTTGGCGAGACGACTACGATGCTACGATGGAGATCAAGTGTCAAGCCAGTGGCAATGGAGATCATGACGTTGCTTTGGTGATGGAGATCAAAAGCACAAGATGATGATGGCCATATCATGTCACATATTTTGATTGCATGTGATGTTTATCTTTATACATCTTATTTTGCTTAGTACGGTGGTAGCATTATAAGATGATCCCTTAATAAAATTTCAAGGTATAAGTGTTCTTCCCGAGTATGCACCGTTGCGAAAGTTCTTCGTGCTGAGACATCACGTGATGATCGGGAGTGATAAGCTCTACATTCAAATACAACGGGTGCAAGCCAGTTTTGCACATGCGGAATAATCGGGTTAAACTTGACAAGCCTAGCATATACAGATATGACCTCGGAACACTGGAGACCGAAAGATCGAACGTGAATCATATAGTGGATATTATCAACATAGAGATGTTCACCATGGATGACTACTCCATATGACGTGATGATCGGACATGGTTTAGTTTAGTTGGATCACGTATCATTTAGATAACTTGAGGGATGTCAATCTAAGTGGGAGTTCTTAAGTAATATGATTAATTGAACTTTAATTGATCATGAACTTAGTCCTGATAGTATTTGCAAATTATGTTGTAGATCAATAGCTCGCGTTGTAGCTCCCCTATGTTTTTTAATATGTTCCTAGAGAAAATTAAGTTGATAGATGATAGTAGCAATGATATGGTCTGGGTCCGTGATCTGAGGTTTATCCTCATTGCTGCACAGAAAAATTATGTCCTTGATGCACCGCTAGGTGACAGACCTATTGCAGGAGCATATGCAGACGTTATGAACGTTTGGCTAGCTCAATATGATGACTACTTGATAGTTTAGTGCACCATGCTTTATGTCTTAGAACCGGGACTTCAAAAACATTTTGAACGCCACGGAGCATATGAGATGTTCCAAGAGCTGAAATTGGTATTTCCGGCTCATGCCCGTGTCAAGAGGTATGAAAACTCTGACAAGTACTTCGCCTAGAAGATGGAGGAGAACAACCCAGCCAATGAGCATGTGCTTAGAATGTCTTAGTGCTGCAATCGCTTGAATCAAGTGGTAGTTAATCTTCCAAATAAGATAGTGATTGACAGAGTTATCTAGTCACTATCACCAAGCTACTGGAACTTCGTGATGAACTATACTATGCAAGGGATGACGAAAACGATTCCCGAGCTCTTCGTGATGCTGAAATCGACGAAGGTAGAAATCAAGAAAAAGCATCAAGTGTTGATGATTAAACAAGACCACTAGTTTCAAGAAAAGGGCAAAGGGAAAGAAAGGGAACTTCAAGAAGAATGGCAAGCAAGTTGTCACTCCCGTGAAGAAACCCAAAGCTGGACCTAAGCCTGAAACTGAGTGCTTCTAGTGCAAAGGAAATGGTCACTGGAAGCAGAACTACCCAAATATTTGGCGGATAAGAAGGATGGCAAATTGAAAAAAGGTATATTTGATATACATCTTGTTGATGTGTACTGCCACGTCTTGAGCTTGCGTTGGTTTTCCTTGAAGAGGAAAGGGTGATGCAGCAATAGTAGCATAAGTATTTCCCTCAGTTTTTGAGAACCAAGGTATCAATCCAGTAGGAGGTGATGTCTACTACGCAACCTTCTTCTTGTAGACGTTGTTGGGCCTGCAAGTGCACATGTTTGTAGGACAGTAGCAAATTTCCCTCAAGTGGATGACCTAAGGTTTATCAATCCGTGGGAGGCATAGGATGAAGATGGTCTCTCTCAAACAACCCTGCAACCAAATAACAAAGAGTCTCTTGTGTCCCCAACACACCCAATACAATGGTAAATTGTATAGGTGCACTAGTTCGGCGAAGAGATGGTGATACAAGTGCAATATGGATTGTAGATAAAGATTTTTGTAATCTGAAATAATAAAAACAGCAAGGTAACTAATGATAAAAGTGAGCACAAACGGTATTGCAATGATAGGAAACAAGGCCTAGGGTTCATACTTTCAGTAGTGCAAGTTATCTCAACAACAATAACATAGATAGATCATATAACAATCCCTCAACATGCAACAAAGAGTCACTCCAAAGACACTAATAGCGGAGAACAAACGAAGAGATTATGGTAGGGTACGAAACCACCTCAAAGTTATTCTTTCGGATCAATCTATCAAAGAGTTCGTACTAGAATAACACCTTAAGACACAAATCAACCAAAACCCTAATGTTACCTAGATACTCCATTGTCACTTCAAGTATCCGTGGGCATGATTATACGATATGCATCACACAATCTCAGATTCATCCAACCAACACAAAGTACTTCAAAGAGTGCCCCAAAGTTTCTACCGGAGAGTCAAGACGAAAACGTGTGCCAACCCCTATGCATAGGTTCATGGGCGGAACCCGCAAGTTGGTCACCAAAACATACATCAAGTGGCACGTGAAATCCCATTGTCACCACAAATAAACACGGCAAGACATACACCAAGTGTTCTCAAATCCTTAAAGACTCAAGCCGATAAGATAACTTCAAAGGGAAAACTCAATCCATTACAAGAGAGTAGAGGGGGAGAAACATCATAAGATCCAACTATAATAGCAAAGCTCGCGATACATCAAGATCGTGCCATAGAGAGAACACGAGTGAGAGAGATCAAACACATAGCTACTGGTACATACCCTCAGCCCTGAGGGTGAACTACTCCCTCCTCGTCATGGAGAGCGCCGGGATGATGAAGATGGCCACCGGTGATGGGTTCCCCCTCTGGCAGGGTGCCGGAACGGGCTCCTGAGAGGTTTTTGGTGGCTACTGAGGCTTGCGGCGGCAGAACTCCTGATCTATCTTGATATTTGATGTTTTTAGTGTACGTAGGCTTATATAGGAGAAAGAAGTCGGTCGGGAGGTGCTCGAGGGGCCCACGAGACAGGGGGGCGCGCCCTACAGGGGGGCCCTCCTATCTCGTGGCTGCCTCGAGGATCTTCTGACGTGAACTTCAAGTCTCTAGGATCATATTCTTCCAAAAAATCATGCTGCTGAAGGTTTCATTCCGTTTGGACTCTGTTTGATATTCCTTTTCTTCGAAATACTGAAACAGGCAGGAAAACAACAATATGGGCTGGGCCTCCGATTAATAGGTTAGTCCCAAAAGTAATATAAAAGTGTATAATAAAGCCCATAATCATTCAAAACACATAATAAAATAGCATGAATGCTTCATAAATTATAGATACGTTGGAGACGTATCAGCATCCCCAAGCTTAATTACTACTCGTCCTCGAGTAGGTAAATGATAAAAGAAAGAATTTATGAAGTGTGAATGCTAGCAGGTGCACAAGTTTGATCAATGATAATTTCAATCACCTTTTCTAGCATGATAATACGTCATAACAGTAGTTCATCTCATAAAACTTCTCACAATAAAGTAACAAGCAATTCACATGTCAAGCATAGACCATAAAATTTCTTGAAAACTAGCAAACTTCATTCTCAGTCATCAAACAATTGCGATTCATCTTATTTTCAAGAATAGCAAACTCCACATACTCAACTATCATATAGTCTTCTACAATAGCTAACACTCATGCAATAATAATGGTTATGAAGTTTCAATCGGACACTGAGAAAGATAGGGGCTTATAGTGTTGCCTCCCAACGTATTCACCTTTGGGTGATGTCAACAATAATAGTTCATGCTAACTTACATCCAATTGGGTATATATATATCAGGATCACCCCAACACAAAGTGCTTGCCAAAGGATAAAATGAAAAAGGGAAAGGTGAAGATCACCTTGACTCTTGCATAAAGTAAAAGACATAAAGTAAAAGATAGGCCCTTCACAAAGGGAAGCAGAGGTTGTCATGCGCTTTTAGGGTTGGATGCACAAAATCTTAATGCGAATGAACGTCACTTTATATTGGACTTGTATATGGACCTTTATTATGCAGTCCGTCGCTTTTCTTGCCTCCATAACAAGATCGTATAAAGCTATTTTCTTCACACCAAAATATCATACATATTTAGAGAGCAATTTTTATTGCTTGCACCGATGACAACTTACTTGAAGGATCTTACTCAATCCATAGGTAGGTATGGTGGAATCTCATGGCAAAACTGGGTTTAAGGATATTTGGAAGCACAAGTAGTATCTCTACTTGGTGCAAGGAATTTTGGCTAGCATGAGGGGGAAAGGCAAGCTCAACATGTTTGAATGATCCATGAAAATATACTTTAATTGAGATGTCGAAAAACATAACCCATTACGTTGTCTTCCTTGTCCAACATCAACTATTTAGCATGTCATACTTAATGAGTGCTCCCAATTATAAAAGATGTCTAGGATAGTGTATATATATGTGGAATCTCTCTTCCTTCAATATTATTTTATGAATTATTCAAATGACCAATACAATGCTTGCTAACCTTCAATAAATTTACAACCTCTACTTCTTAGATGTGAAATCATTACTCCCCATGGGATAAGCAAATGAAACATATAAAGATTCAGATTTATGATATTCAACTCATTCAACCATTTACTCATAGGATATAAGTGAAGCACACGAGTAAATGACAAACTACTCCAACAAGATATAAGTGAAGATCAATGAGTAGCTAAATAATTATGTAGCTATGCGAAGACTCTCTCTCATTTAAGAATTTCAGATCTTGGTATTGTATTCAAACAGCAAGCAAAACAAAATAAAATGACAATGCAAGGATAGCACAACTCATGTGAAGAAGCAAAAACTTAGGCTCAAACAATACTAACCGATAGTTGTTGAAGAAGAAAGGTGGGATGCCTACCGGGGCATCCCCAAGCTTAGATGCTAGAGACTTCTTGAAATATTATCGTGGGGTGCCTTGGGCATCCCCAAGCTTGAACTTTTGTCTCTCCTTAATTCCTCTCATATCATGGTTTCTCTATTTCTCAAAAGCTTCATCCACAACAAACTCAACAAGAACTCGTGAGATAGGTTAGTATAAACCAATGCAAAACCTTATCATTCTCTACTGTAACAAATCACTAAAATTATTATTCAACATTGCATACTAAATGCCTCTGCATATTTAACACTCCCATCCTCAAATAGAATCATTAAACAAGCAAACATATGCAAACAATGCAAACATAACAGCAATCTGCCAAAACAGTACAGTCTGTAAAGAATGCAAGAGTATCAATACTTCCCTAACTCCAAAAATTATGAGAAAAATACTACGCTGTAGAAGATTTATCAGAGCTCATTATGCAAAAAGTTTCAACATTATATCATTCTCTGACTTTTCTAGGGAATTTTTGCAACAGCGGTAAACTTTCTGTTTTCAAACAGCAACATGTATATTAGCAAAATAAGCATGGCAAAGGCTATCCTTGACTTCTTTATTGAAACTAAAGATGCAAAACATTATTATAAATAACATAAAGCAAATACTAACAAAAGAAAATGACGCTCCAAGCAAAACACATATCACGTGCTGAATAGAAATATAGCTCCAAGTAAAGTTACCAATGAACGAAGACGAAAGAGGGGATGCCTTCCGGGGCATCCCCAAGCTTAGGCTCTTGGTTGTCCTTGAATATTACTTTAGGGTGCCTTGGTCATCCCCAAGCTTAGGTTATTGCCACTCCTTATTCCATAGTCCATCGAATCTTTACCCAAAACTTGAAAACTCCACAACACAAAACTCAACAAAAAACTCGTAAGCTCCGTTAGTATAAGAAAATAAAACCACCACTTAGGTACTGTAATGAACTCATTCTAAATTCATACTGGTGTAATATCTACTGTATTAATACTTATCTATGGTTCATACCCTCTGATACTACTCATAGATTCATCAAAATAAGCAAACAACACATAGAAAACAGAATCTGTCAAAAACAGAACAGTCTGTAGTAATCTGTATCAAACGTATACTTCTGGAACTCCAAAAATTCTACCAAATTAGGAAGTCCTAAGAAATTTGTGTACCAATCCAGAGCAAAAGTAATCGGATCATAAGAACGTTTCTGTGAATTAACAAAACTAATTTACTGGGTGCAAAAGTTTCTGATTTTCAGCAGGATCAACACAACTATCACCAAAAGCCATCCTAAAGGTCTTACTTGGCACTTTATTGAAACAAAAGCTATAAAACATGATTACTACAGTAGCATAATCATGTGGACACACAAAAACAGTAAGGATAAATATTGGGTTGTCTCCCAACAAGCGCTTTTCTTTAATGCCTTTCTAGCTAGGCATGATGATGACAATGATGCTCACGTAAAAGATAAGAATTGAAACATAACAGGAGCATCATGAAGCATATGACTAGCACATTTAAGTCTAACCCACTTCCTATGCATAGGGATTTTATGAGCAAACAACTTATGGGAACGATAATCAACTAGCATAGGAAGGTAAAACAAGCATAGCTTCAAGATTTCAAGCACATAGGGAGGAAACTTGACATTATTGCAATTCCTACAAGCATATATTCCTCCCTCATAATGATTCTCAGTAGCATCATGAATGAATTCAACAATATAACCAGCACCTAAAGCATTCTTTTCATGATCTACAAGCATAGACAATTTACTACTCTCCACATAAGCAAAATTCTTCTCATGAATATTAGTGGGAGCAAACTTAACAAAATAATTATCATGTGAGGCATAATCCAATTGAAAACTAATATCATGATGACAAGTTTCAGGGTTATAATTATTCTTAATAACATACAAGTCATCACAATAATCATCATAGATAGCAACTTTGTTCTCATAATCAATTGGAACCTCTTCCGAAATAGTGGAATCATCACTAAATAAAGTTGACACTCTTCCAAATCCACTTTCATGTTCATCACAATATGATTCAACATCCTCCAAAATAGTGGGATCACTACTTCCTAAAGTTGACACTCTTCCAAACCCACTTTCACCAATATAATCATCATAAATAGAAGGCATCCTTTCATCATAATAAATATTCTCGTCAAAACTCGGGGGACAAAAAATATCATCTTCATCAAACATAGCTTCCCCAAGCTTGTGACTTTGCATATCATTAGCATCATGGATATTCAAAGAATTCATACTAACAACATTGCAATCATGCTCATCATACAAAGATTCAGTACCAAGTATTTTAATGCATTCTTCTTCTAGCACTTGAGCACAATTTTCATTTCCATCATACTCACGAAAGATATTAAAAAGATGAAGCGTATGAGACAAACTTAACTCCATTTTTTTGTAGTTTTATTTTATAAACTAAACTAGTGATAAAACAAGAAACAAAAAGATTTGATTGCAAGATCTAAAGATATACCTTCAAGCACTCACCTCCCCAGCAACGGCACCAGAAAAGAGCTTGATGTCTACTATGCAACCTTCTTCTTGTAGACGTTGTTGGGCCTGCAAGTGCACATGTTTGTAGGACAATAGCAAATTTCCCTCAAGTGGATGACCTAAGGTGTATCAATCCGTGGGAGGCGTTGGATGAAGATGGTCTCTCTCAAACAACCCTGCAACCAAATAACAAAGAGTCTCTTGTGTCCCCAACACACCCAATACAATGGTAAATTGTATAGGTGCACTAGTTCGGCGAAGAGATGGTGATACAAGTGCAATATGGATGGTAGATAAAGGTTTTTGTAATCTGAAATAATAAAAACAGCAAGGTAACTAATGATAAAAGTTAGCACAAACGGTATTGCAATGATAGGAAACAAGGCCTAGGGTTCATACTTTCACTAGTGCAAGTTCTTTTAATAATAATAACATAGATAGATCATATAACAATCCCTCAACATGCAACAAAGAGTCACTCCAAAGACACTAATAGCGGAGAACAAACGAAGAGATTATGGTAGGGTACAAAACCACCTCAAAGTTATTCTTTCGGATCAATCTATCAAAGAGTTCGTACTAGAATAACACCTTAAGACACAAATCAACCAAAACCCTAATGTCACCTAGATACTCCATTGTCACCTTAAGTATCCGTGGGAATGATTATACGATATGCATCACACAATCTCAGATTCATCCAACCAACACAAAGTACTTCAAAGAGTGCCCCAAAGTTTCTACAAGAGAGTCAAGACGAAAACATGTGCCAACCCCTATGCATAGGTTCATGGGCGGAACCCGTAAGTTGGTCACCAAAACATACATCAAGTGGCACGTGAAATCCCATTGCCACCACAGATAAACACGACAAGACATACATCAAGTGTTCTCAAATCCTTAAAGACTCAATCCGATAAGATAACTTCAAAGGGAAAACTCAATCCATTAAAAGAGAGTAGAGGGGCAGAAACATCATAAGATCCAACTATAATAGCAAAGCTCGCGATACATCAAGATCGTGCCATAGAGAGAACACGAGAGAGAGAGAGAGAGATCAAACACGTAGCTACTGGTACATACCCTCATCCCCGAGGGTGAACTACTCCCTCCTCGTCATGGAGAGCGCTGGGATGATGAAGATGGCCACTGGTGATGGGTTCCCCCTCCGACAGGGTGCCGGAACGGGCCCCCGAGAGGTTTTTGGTGGCTACAGAGGCTTGCGGCGGCGGAACTCCCGATCTTTCTTGATATTCGATGTTTTTAGGGTACGTAGGCTTATATAGGCGAAAGAAGTCGGTCCGGAGGTGCTCGAAGGGCCCACAAGACAAGGGGCGCGCCCTATGGGGGGGCGCCCTCCTATGTCATGGCTTCCTCGAGGATCTTCTGACGTGCACTCCAAGTCTCCAAGATCATATTCTTCTAAAAAATCACGCTGCCGAAGGTTTCATTCCGTTTGGACTCCGTTTGATATTCCTTTTCTTTGAAATACTGAAACAGGCAAGAAAACAGCAATATGGGCTGGGCCTCCGGTTAATAGGTTAGTTCTAAAAGTAATATAAAAGTGTATAATAAAGCCCATAATCATTCAAAACACATAATAAAATAGCATGAATTCTTCATAAATAATAGATACGTTGGAGACGTATCAGGAGGCTCCTCAAAAGTCCCACACACCTACACAAACAAACAAAAAACTCGCAACCAACGCAATAAAGGGGTTGTCAATCCCTTCACGGCCACTTGCGAAGATGAGTTTGTGATGGGTACTTGGTATGTCTTGACTTGAGCAAAGACCTCCCCGGCAACGGCGCCAGAAATCCTTCTTGCTACGTCTTGAGCTTGCGTTGGTTTTCCTTGAAGAGGTAAGGGTGATGCAGCAATAGTAGCGTAAGTATTTCCCTCAGTTTTTGAGAACCAAGGTATCAATCTAGTAGGAGGCTCCTCAAAAGTCCCACGCACCTACACAAACAAACAAAGAACTCGCAACCAACGCAATAAAGGGGTTGTCAATCCCTTCACGGCCACTTGTGAAAGTGAGATCTAATAAAGATAGTATGATAAGAGAAATATATTTTTGGTATTTTATAATATAGATGCAAAAAGTAAAGATGCAAATAAAAGTAGATTGAAAGAAAATATGATAAGGGATAGGCCCGGGGGCCATAGGTTTCACTAGTGGCTTCTCTCAAGATAGCATAAGTATTACGGTGGGTGAACAAATTACTGTCGAGCAATTGATAGAAAAGCGAATAATTATGAGATTATCTAGGCATGATCATGTATATAGGCATCACGTCCGTAACAAGTAGACCGACTCCTGCCTGCATCTACTACTATTACTCCACACATCGACCGACTCCTGCCTGCATCTAGAGTATTAAGTTCATAGGAAACAGAGTAACACCTTAAGCAAGATGACATCATGTAGAGGGATAAACTCATAAAATATGATATAAACCCCATCTTTTTATCCTCGATGGCAACAATACAATGCATGCCTTGCAACCCTTTCTGTCACTGGGTAAGGACACCGCAAGATTGAACCCAAAGCTAAGCACCTCTCCCATGGCAAGAAAGATCAATCTAGTAGGCCAAACCAAACTGATAATTCGAAGAGACTTGCAAAGATAACTCAATCATACATAAAAGAATTCAGAGAAGATTCAAATATTATTCATAGATAAACTTGATCATAAACCCACAATTCATCGGATCTCGACAAACACACCGCAAAAAGAGTTTACATTGGATAGATCTCCACAAGAGAGGGGGAGAACATTGTATTCAGATCTAAAAAGAGAGAATAAGCCATCTAGATAATAACTATGGACCCATAGGTCTGTGGTAAACTACTCACAACTCATCGGAGGGGCAAGGATGTTGATGTAGAAGCCCTCCATGGTCGATTCCCCCTCCGGCAGAACATCGGCGAAGGCTCCAAGATGGGATCTCGTGGATACAGAAGGTTACGGCGGTGGAAATTGTGTTTTGGTTGCTCCCTAGATGTTTTCGGGGTACGTAGGCTTATATAGGAGGAAGAAGTACGTCGGTGGACGCCCGAGGGGCCCACGAGACAGGGGGCACGCCCTATAGGGGGGGGAACCCTCCTATCTCGTGGGAGCCTCGGCTGCTTCTTGACTTGCACTCCAAGTCCTCTGGATCAGGTTCGTTCCAAAAATCACACTCCCGAAGGTTTCATTCCGTTTGGACTCCGTTTGATATTCCTTTTCTTCGAAATACTGAAATAGGCAAAAAAATAGCAATACGGTCTGGGCCGCCGGTTAGTAGGTTAGTCCCAAAAATGATATAAATGTGTAAAATAAAGCCCATAAACATCCAAAAGGGGTAATTTAATAGCATGGAACAATGAAAAATTATAGATACGTTGGAGACGTATCAAGCATCCCCAAGCTTAATTACTGCTCGTCCTCGAGTAGGTAAATGATAAAAAAGAAAAATTTGATGTGGAATTCTACCTAGCATAATTCTCAATGTAATTTTCTTTATTGTGGCATGAATGTTCAGATCCAAATGATACAAAATAAAATTTCATATTAACATGAAAATGGTGATACTTCAAGCATACTAATCAAAGTAATCATGTCTTCTCAAAATAACATGGCCAAAGAAAGTTATCCCTACAAAATCATATAGTCTGGCTATTGCTCTATCTTCATCACACAAAGTATTTAATCATGCACAACCCCGATGACAAGCCAAGCAATTGTTTCATACTTTAATAATCTCAAACTCTTTCAACTTTCACGCAATACATGAGCATGAGCCATGGACATAGCACTATATGTGGAATAGAATGGTGGTTGTGGAGAAGACAAAAAGGGTGAAGATAGTCTCACATCAACTAGGCGTATCAACAGGCTATGGAGATGCCCATTAATAGATATCAATGTGAGTGAGTAGGGATTGCCATGCAACAGATGCACTAGAGCAATAAATATATGAAAGCTCAACAAAAGAAACTAAGTGGGTGTGCATCCAACTCGCTTGCTCACGAAGACCTAGGGCACTTTTGAGGAAGCCCATCATTGGAATATACAAGCCAAGTTCTATAATGAAAAATTCCCACTAGTAAATGAAAGTGACAACATATGAGACTCTCTATCATGAAGATCATGGTGCTATTTTGAAGCACAAGTGTGGAAAAAGAGATAGTAGCATTATCCCTTCTCTATTTTTCTCTCATTTTATTTTTCTTTTCTCCTTTTTTTCTTTTGTTTTCTTTTTTTATTTGGCCTTTCTTTTTTTATTTGGCCTTTTCCCCCTTTTTTCTCCTTTTTTTTTCTTTTTGTAAAGTCCGAAGTCTCATCCCGACTTGTGGGGGAATCATAGTCTTCATCATCCTTTCCTCACTAGTACAATGCTCTAATAATAAAGATCATCACACTTTTATGGATTTACAACTCAAGAATTACAACTCAAAGCTAGAACAAGATATGACTCTATATGAATGCCTCCGGCGGTGTACCGGGACATGCAATGAATCAAGAGTGACATGTATGAAAATTATGAAGGTGGCCTTGCCACAGATACGATGTCAACTACATGATCATGCAAAGAGCAATGTGACAAAAGTAATGAGTGTCATATGAATGGAAAGGTGGAAAGTTGCATGGCAATATATCTCAGAATGGCTATGGACATGCCATAATAGGTAGGTATGGTGGCTGTTTTGAGGAAGGTATATGGTGGGTGTATGATACCGGCGAAAGTTGCGCGGCACAAGAGAGGCTAGCAATAGTGGAAGGGTGAGGTGTGTATAATCCATGGACTCAACATTAGTCAAAAGAACTCATATACTTGTTGCAAAAATTTAGAAGTCATCAAAAACCAAAGCACTACGCGCATGCTCCTAGGGGGATAGATTGGTAGGAAAAGACCGTCGTTCGTCCCTAACCGCCACTCATAAGGAAGACACTCAATAAATAAAATTGTGCTCCAAGTTCATCACAAAGCGGTTCACCATACGTGCATGCTACGGGAATCACAACCCTTAACACAAGTATTTTTCATAATCACCTCAACTAGCATGACTCTAATATCACTACCTCCAAATCTCAAAATAATTATCAAGCATCATATTGATCATAGCATCCAATTTTTTTTTCTATGATAGTTTTTATTATACCCAACTTGGATGTTCATCATTCTAGGACCAACTTTGTAACCATAGCAAATACCATGCTGTTCTAAAAGACTATCAAAAATGTATAAGTGAAGCATGAGAGACTAGCAATTTCTTCAAAATTAAGACACCACCGTGCTCTAAAAGATATAAGTGAAGCACTAGAGCAAAAACTATCAAGCTCAGAAGATATAAGTGAAGCACATAGAGTATTCTAGCAAATTCTAATCAAGTAGGCTACTCCCAAAAGGTGTGTACAGCAAGGATGATTATGGTAATCTAAAAAGCAAAGCCTAATATAATACACGACGCTCCAAGCGAAACACATATCATGTGGCGAATAAAAATATAGCTCCAAGTAAAGTTACCAATGAACGAAGACGAAAGAGGGGATGCCTTCCCGGGGCAACCCCAAGCTTATGCTTTTGGCTATTCTTGAATATCTTGGGGTGCCTTGGGCATCCCCAAGCTTAGGCTCTTGCCACTCCTTATTCCATAGTCCATAAAAGCTTTACCCAAAACTTGAAAACTTCACAACACAAAACTCAACAGGAAATCTTATAAGCTCCGTTAGTGAAAGAAAACAAAACCACCACATAAGTTACTGTAATGAACTCATTCTTTATTTATTTTGGTGTTAAACCTACTGTATTCCAACTTCTCTATGGTTTATAAACTATTTTATTGACCATAGATGCATAAAAATAAGCAAACAACACACGAAAAACAGAATCTGTCAAAAATAGAACAGTCTGTAGCAATTTATAACTAACGCAAATTTCTGGAACTCTAAAAATCCTACCAAAATAGGAAGTCCTGGACAATTTGTTTATTGATAAGAAGAAAAAGAATCAATGCAAAAGCACGTTTCTGTGGTTTAACAAAACTAAATTTGTGCGTGCAAAGTTTCTGTTTTTCAGCATAATCAAATCAACTATCATCATAGGTTATCCTATAGGTTCTACTTGGCACAAACACTAATTAAAAGATAAAAACACATCTGAACAGAAGGTAGATGCAAGATTTATTACTAAACAGGAACAAAAACAAAAACCATAAAGAAAATTGGGTTGCCTCCCAACTAGCGTTATCGCTTAATGCCCCTAGCTAGGCATAAAAGCGAAGACAGATCTAACGAGTGTCATCTTTGGCACTAAATTCATAAGTAGCCCGCATGATAGATTCATAAGGTAATTTGACTTTCTTTCTTGGAAAGTCCTCCATGCCTTTCTTTAATAGAAATTGGAATCTAATATTCCCTTCCTTCATATCAATAATCGTGCCAATCGTTCTAAGGAAAGGTCTACCAAGAATAATAGGGCAAGAAAGATTGCAATCTATATCAAGAACGATAAAATCTACGGGAACCAAATTTCTATTTGCAACAATAAGAACATCATTGATCCTTCCCATAGGCTTTTTAATGGTGGAATCCGCAAGGTGCAAATTTAAAGAGCAATCATCAAGATCATGGAAACCTAGAATATCACATAAAGTTTTCGGAATCGTGGAAACACTAGCACCCAAATCACACAAAGCAAAACACTCATGATCTTTAATTCTAATCTTTATAGTAGGTTCCCACTCATCATTAAGTTTTCTAGGTATAGAAACTTCCAAATTAAGTTTTTCATCATAAGATTGCATCAAGGCATCAACAATATGTTTGGTAAAAGCTTTATTTTGACTATAAGCATGAGGAGAATTAACAACGGATTGCAACAAGGAAATACAACCTTCTAAAGAACAATTATCATAATCAAAATCCTTGAAATCTGAGATAGTGGGTTCAATGCTATTTAAAGTTGTGACCTCTCCAATCCCACTTTTACCAATTTTAGCATTAAGATCTAAAAACTCCGAATTCTTGGGACGCCTTCTAGGCAAAGTTGATTCATCATCAGTTCCATAATTATCAAAATTCATATTTCAAAATATAGATCTAATAGGAGACGCATCAATAACTTTAAGATCCTCATCATTATTTTCATGGAAACTAGAAGAACACGCCTTTATAAAGCAATCTTTCTTAGCACGCAATCTAACGGTTCTTTCTTTGCACTCATCAATGGAAATTCTCATTGCTTTGAGAGACTCATTAATATCATGCTTAGTAGGAGAAGATCTAAGTTTAAGAGAATCAACATCAAGCGAAAGTCTATCAACGTTCCTAGCTAAATCATCAACTTTGAGCAATTTTTCTTCAAGCAAAGCATTAAAATTCTTTTGAGAAATCATAAATCCTTTCACACTATTCTCAAAATCAGAGGGCATCTTATTAAAATTACCATAAGAATTTTTGTAGGAATTTCCATAATTATTAGAGGAATTACTAGGGAACGGTCTACCATTAAAGTTTCCTCTATAAGCATTGTTTCCAAAACTATTCCTACCAACAAAATTCACATCCAAAGATTCATTATTATTCTCAATCAAAGAAGACAAAGGCATATCATTGGGATCAAGAGGAGTATTTTTAGTAGCAAACAATTACATAAGTTCATCCATCTTTCCACTCAAAACATTGATTTCTTCTATAGCATGCACTTTTTTTACTAGAAGATCTTTCAGTGTGCCATTGAGAATAATTAGCCATAATATTATCAAGAAGTTTTGTAGCATCTCCTAACGTTATTTCCATAAACGTGCCTCCCGCGGCCGAATCTAAGTGATTTCTAGAAGCAAAGTTCAAACCGGCATAAAATTTTTGTATGATCATCCATAAATTCAAACCATGAGTAGGGCAATTGCGAAGCATCAATTTCATTCTTTCCCAAGATTGGGCAACATGCTCATGATCAAGTTGTTTAAAATTCATAATATCGTTCCTAAGAGTGATAATCTTAGCAGGAGGAAAATACTTAGAGATAAAAGCATCTTTGCACTTGTTCCAAGAATCAATACTATTTTTAGGCAAAGACGAAAACCAAACTTTAGCACGATCTCCAAGTGAAAACGGAAATAACTTTAATTTGACAATATTGTTATCCGTATCTTTCTTCTTTTGCATATCACACAAATCAACAAAGTTGTTTTGATGAGTAGCAGCATCTTTGCTAGGAAGGCCGGTGAATTGATCTTTCATAATAAGATTCAGCAAAGCAGTATTGATTTCACAAGACTCAACATCATTAAGAGGAGCAATCAGAGTAGTAAGGAAATCATTATTATTGGTATTCGAGAAATCACACAATTTGGTATTATCTTGCGCCATGGCAACAAGTAATCCAACACACAAGCAAACAGAAATCCTTCTTGCGAAAAGAGAGGAGGAGATTGGGAAAGAGAGGGCGAATAAAACGACAAGGGTGAAGCGGGGGAGAGGAAAACGAGAGGCAAATGGCAAATAATGTAAATGCGAGGGAGATGAGTTTGTGATGGGTACTTGGTATGTCTTGACTTGAGCGAAGACCTCCCCGGCAACGGCGCCAGAAATCCTTCTTGCTACGTCTTGAGCTTGCGTTGGTTTTCCTTGAAGAGGTAAGGGTGATGCAGCAATAGTAGCGTAAGTATTTCCCTGAGTTTTTGAGAACCAAGGTATCAATCTAGTAGGAGTCTCCTCAAAAGTCCCACGCACCTACACAAACAAACAAAGAACTCGCAACCAACGCAATAAAGGGGTTGTCAATCCCTTCACGGCCACTTGTGAAAGTGAGATCGAATAAAGATAGTATGATAAGAGAAATATATTTTTGGTATTTTATAATATAGATGCAAAAAGTAAAGATGCAAATAAAAGTAGATTGAAAGCAAATATGATAAGGGATAGGCCCGGGGGCCATAGGTTTCACTAGTGGCTTCTCTCAAGATAGCATAAGTATTACGGTGGGTGAACAAATTACTGTCGAGCAATTGATAGAAAAGCGAATAATTATGAGATTATCTAGGCATGATCATGTATACATGCATCACGTCCGTAACAAGTAGACCGACTCCTGCCTGCATCTACTACTATTACTCCACACATCGACCGACTCCTGCCTGCATCTAGAGTATTAAGTTCATAGGAAACAGAGTAACGCCTTAAGCAAGATGACATCATGTAGAGGGATAAACTCATAAAATATGATATAAACCCCATCTTTTTATCCTCGATCGCAACAATACAATGCATGCCTTGCACCCTTTCTGTCACTGGGTAAGGACACCGCAAGATTGAACCCAAAGCTAAGCACTTCTCCCATGGCAAGAAAGATCAATCTAGTAGGCCAAACCAAACTGATAATTCGAAGAGACTTGCAAAGATAACTCAATCATACATAAAAGAATTCAGAGAAGATTCAAATATTATTCATAGATAAACTTGATCATAAACCCACAATTCATCGGATCTCGACAAACACACCGCAAAAAGAGTTTACATTGGATAGATCTCCACAAGAGAGGGGGAGAACATTGTATTGAGATCTAAAAAGAGAGAAGAAGCCATCTAGCTAATAACTATGGACCCATAGGTCTGTGGTAAACTACTCACAACTCATCGGAGGGGCAAGGATGTTGATGTAGAAGCCCTCCATGGTCGATTCCCCCTCCGGCAGAACGTCGGCGAAGGCTCCAAGATGGGATCTCACGGATACAGAAGGTTACGGCGGTGGAAATTGTGTTTTGGTTGCTCCCTGGATGTTTTTGGGGTATGTAGGCTTATATAGGAGGAAGAAGTACATTGGTGGACGCTCGAGGGGCCCATGAGATAGGGGAACGCGCCCTATGGGGGGGGGGGCGCCCTACCCTCTCGTGGCCGCCTCTGCTGCTTCTTGACTTTCACTCCAAGTCCTCTGGATCACGTTCATTCCAAAAATCACGCTCCGGAAGGTTTCATTCCTTTTGGAATCCGTTTGATATTCCTTTTCTTCGAAATACTGAAATAGGCAAAAAACAGCAATACGGGCTGGGCCTCCAGTTAGTAGGTTAGTCCCAAAAATGATATAAATGTGTAAAATAAAGCCCATAAACATCCAAAAGGGGTAATATAATAGCATGGAACAATCTAAAATTATAGATACGTTGGAGATGTATCATGTACCTTACTAGTGCTCGTAGTAGCCCCTGGGTATTCGATACCTGTTCGGTTGCTAAGATTAGTAACTTGAAACAGGAGTTGCAGAATAAATAGGGACTTGTTGAGGGTGAAGTGACGATGTGTGTTGGAAGTGGTTGCAAGATTTATATGATCATCGATCATCGCACACTCCCTATACTTTCGGGATTAGTGTTGAACCTAAATAAATGTTATTTGGTGTTTGCGTTGAGCATGAATATGATTAGGTCATGTTTATTGCAATACGGTTATTCATTTAAGATGGAGAATAATTGTTTTCTGTTTACATGAATAAAACCTTCTATGGTCATACATCCAATATTAATGGTTTATTGAATCTCGATCGTAGTGATATATATAGTCATAATATTGATGCCAAAAGATGCAAGTTGATAATGATAGTGCAACATACTTGTGGCACTGACGTTTAGGTCATATTGGTGTAAAGCACATGAAGAAACTCCATGCTGATGGGCTTTTTAGGATCACTTGATTATGAATCATTTGATACTTGCGAACCATGCCTCATGGGCAAGATGACTAAAACTCCGTTCTCCAGAACAATGGAACGAGCTAATGACTTATTGGAAATAATACATACCAATGTATGCGGTCCGATGAGTGTTGAAACTCGTGGCGGGTATCGTTTTTTCTGATCTTCATAATGATTTAAGCAGATATGGGTATATCTACTTAATGAAACACAAGTCTAAAAGGTTTGAAAAGTTCAAAGAATTTCAGAGTGAAGTGGAGAATCATCGTAGCAAGGAAATAAAGTTTCTACAATCTGATCGTGGAGGTGAATATTTGAGTTAAGAGTTTTGCCTTCATTTAAAACAATGTGGAATAGTTTCACAGCTCATGCCACCTGGAAAACCACAGCGTAATGGTGTGTCCGAACATCGTAACCGCACTTTATTAGATATGGTGTGATCTATGATGTCTATTACTGATTTACCACTATTGTTTTGGGGTTATGCATTAAAGACATCTGCATTCACATTAAACAGGGCACCGTCAAAATCCGTTGAGACGACACCGTATGAACTGTGGTTTGGCAAGAAACCTAAGGTATTGTTTCTTAAAGTTTTGGGATGTGATGCTTATGTCAAAAGGCTTCAGCCTGATAAGCTCGAACCCAATTCGGAGAAGTACGTCTTCATAGGATATCCTAATGAAACAATTGGGTACACCTTCTACCACAGATCCGAAGGCAAGATCTTTGTTGCCAAGAATGGAACTTTTCTAGAGAAGGAGTTTCTCTCAAAAGAAATGAGTGGGAGGAAAGTAGAACTCGATGAGGTAATTGTACCTCCTCTCAATTTGGAAAGTAACTCATTCTGGAAATCCATTTCCATGATGCCTACTCCAACTGGAGAAGAAGCTAATGATAATGATAACGAAACTTCAGATGAAGTTGCTACAGAACCTCGTAGGTCAACCAGAGCATGATCCGCACCAGAGTGGTACGGTAATCCTGTTCTGGAAGTCATGTTGCTTGACCTTGACGTACCTATATACTATGAAGAAGCTATGCTGAGCCTAGATTCCGATAAATAGCTTGAGGCCATGAAATCTGAGATAGGATCCATGTATGAGAACAAAGTGTGGACTTTGGTGGATTTGCCCGATGATCGGCAACCCATAGAGAATAAGTGGATCTTCAAGAAGAAGACTGACGCTGATGGTAATGTTACTGTCTACAAAGCTCGACTTGTCGCAAAAGGGTTTTCGACAAGTTAGAGGTGTTGACTACAATGATTTTTTCTCAACCATAGCGATGCTTAAAGTCTGTCCGAATCATGTTAGCAATTGCCATATTTTATGAAATCTGGCAAATGGATGTCAAAAGTGCATTCCTTAATAGGATATCTCTAAGAAGAGTTGTATATGATGCAACTAGAAGGTTTTGTCGATCCTAAAGGTGCTAACAAGGTGTGAAAGCTCCAACGATCCATCTATGGAGTGCTGCAGGCATCTTGGAATTGGAATATACACTTTGATGAGTTGATCAAACTATATAGTTTTATATATACTTGCGGTGAAGCATGTATTTACAAGAAAGTGCGTGGGAGCACTACAGCCTTTCTGATAAGTATATGTGAATGACATACTGTTGATCAGAAACGATGTAGAATTTTCTGGAAAGTGTAAAGGAGAGTTTGAAAGGAGTTTTTCAAAGAAAGACCTTGGTGAAGCTGCTTACATATTGGGCATCAAGATCTATAGAGATAGATCAAGACGCTTGATAAGATTTTTCAATGAGTACATACCTTAACAAGATTTTGAAAGAGTTCAAACTGGATCAGTCCAAGAAGGAGTTCTTACCTGTATTACAAGGTGTAAAGTTGAGTAAGACTCAAAGCCCGACCACGGCAAAAGATAGAAAGAGAATGAAAGTCATTCCCTATGCCTCAGTCATAGGTTCTATAAAGCATGCCATGCTATGTACCAGACCAGTTGTGTGCCTTTCTATGAGTTTGGCAAGGGGGTACGATAGTGATCCAGGAGTGGATCACTAGATAGCGGTCAAAGTTATCCTTAGTTTCCTAAGAGGACTAAGGAAGTATTTCTCGGTTATGGAGGTGATAAAGAGTTCGTCTTAAAGAGTTATGTCGATGCAAGCTTTTACACTAATCCGGATGACTCTGAGTCTCATTCTGGATACATATTGAAAGTGGGAGCAATTAGCCAGAGTAGCTCCATGCATAACATTGTAGACATAGAAAATTTGCAAAATACCTACGGCTCTGATTGTGGCAGACCCGTTGACTAAACTTCTCTCACAAGCAAAACATGATCACACCTTAGTACTCTTTGGGTGTTAATCACATAGTGATGTGAACTATATTATTGACTCTAGTAAATCCTTTGGGTGTTGGTCACATGGCGATGTGAACTATGGGTGTTAATCACATACAAATGTAAACTATTGGTGTTAAATCACATGGAGATGTGAACTAGATTATTGACTCTAGTGCAAGTGGGACACTGAAGGAAATATGCCCTAGAGGCGATAATAAAGTTGTTATTTTATATTTCCTTATATCATGATAAATGTTTATTATTCATGCTAGAGTTGTATTAACCGGAAACTTGATACATGTGTGAATACATAGACAAAACACCGTGTCCCTAGTATGCCTCTACTTGACAAGCTCGTTGATCAAAGATGGTTAAGTTTCCTAGCCATGGACATGTGTTGTCATTTGATGAACGAGATCACATCATTAGGAGAATGATGTGATGCACAAGACCCATTCGTTAGCTTAGCATAATGATCGTTCAGTTTTATTGCTACTGCTTCCTTCATGTCAAATACATATTCCTCCGACTATGAGATTATGCAACTCCCGGACACTGGAGGAATGCCTTATGTGCTATCAAACATCACAACATAACTAGGTCATTATAAAGATGCTCTACAAGTATCTCCGAAGGTGTTTGTTGGGTTGGCATAGATTGAGATTAGGATTTGTCACTCTGAGTATCAGAGAGGTATCTCTGGGCCCTCTCAGTAATGCATATCATATGGAGCCTTGCAAGCAATGTGACTAATGAGTTAGTTGTGGGATGATGCATAATGAAACGAGTAAAGAGACTTGTCAGTAACAAGTTTGAACTAGGTATGAAGATACCGACTATCGAATCTCGGGCAAGTAATATACCGATGACAAATGGAATAACGTATGTCGACATTGCGGTTCGACCGATGAAGATCTTCGTAGAATATGTGGGAACCAATATGAGAATCTAGGTTCCGCTATTGGTTATTGACCGGATAGGTGCCTCGGTCATGTCTACATAGTTCTCGAACCCGTAGGGTCCACACGCTTAACGTTCGATGACGATATGTATTATATGAGTTATGTGTTTTGGTGACCGAAGGTTGTTTGGAGTCCTGGATGAGATCACGTACATGACGAGGAGTCTCGAAATGGCCAAGAGGTAAAGATTTATATATTGGAAGGTAGTATACGGACACCAGAAGGGTTCAGGAGTGTATCGGATACATACCGGAGTACTGGAGGGGTTACCGGAACCCCTCGGGGAAAGATATGGGCCATATGGGCCATAGGAGGGAGGCTAACCAGCCCACAAGGGGCTGGTGCGCCCCCCATAAGGGAGGAGGCCGAATTGGACTAGGGAAGGGGGCGCCACCCCCCTTTCCTTCTCCCTCTCCCTCTCCTTCCGCCTTTCCCCCTCCGTTAGAAGGAAGGGGGGGGCGAATAGGACTCGGAGTCCTAGTAGGACTCCCCCCTTGGGGCGCGCCCTAGTATGGCCTCCTCCTCTCTCCCTCCTTTATATACATGGGCGGGGGGGGGGCACCTCTAGGCACATCAATTGTCCTAGCCGTGTGCGGTGGCCCCCTCCACCGTTTACTCCTACGGTCATATTGTCGTAGTGCTTAGGCGAAGCCCTGCACGGATCACATCACCATCACCGTCACCACACCATCGTGCTGGCCGAACTCATATCCTTTGTACCTCTACTAGATCAAGAATTCGAGGGACATCATCGAGCTGAACGTGTGCAAAACTCGGAGGTGCTGTACGTTCGGTACTTGATCGGTTCATTCGGGAAGACGTTCGAGTACATCAATCGCGTTAAGTTAACGCTTCCGCTTTTGCTCTACGAGGGTATGTGGACACACTCTCCCCCTCTTGTTGGTATGCATCTCCTAGATAGATCTTGCGTGAGTGTAGGAATTCTTTTTGAAATTGCATGCTACATTTCCCAACAGAGTTCCCGGTTATGGTGGGCGGTCGGGGCCAAGTGATGCATGGAGGTTTGCGGGTTTCTCTCGTACACGTACGCACATGTGTGCGAGGCGTTGTGCTCTAACTAAACCCGAGCGAGGCATTGGTCTCTAACTGAACCTGAGTGATTGCACTAGCTATGTTACTGAACCCCGATCGATCCCTTGCTGTTAACTGAACCCAAGTGATTACTTCGCTACTACTGCTAACTAAAGACGATCGAAGCTGCCTCTTGATGAACAGTTCCCGGTGGGGGTTGGATGAATAGTTCCCGGTGGGGGTTGGATGAACAGGATCCCGTGGTAGTAGAGGCCATTGCCGCTGGATGAACAGGACCCCGATCGAGGAGGTGGGGGTGGATGAACAGTAGCCGATGGAGGGACCTCGTGGAGGGTTGGTTGAACAGTAGCCGCTGGAGGCTGGATGAACAGGACCCCATGGAATGCTGGAAGAACAGTAGCCGATGGAGGCTGGATGAACAGAACCCGGTTAATGAACAGTAGTTGGTGGAGGCTGGAGGAAGTAGATGGTGGATGAACAGTAGCAGGTGGAGGCTGGAGGAAGTCGACGATGGATGAACAGTAGCCCGTGGAGTCCCATTTTGTGGTATGCCACACCCCTCCCGACCGTTCCGATCGTATGCGATCGAACACAAGTCCATTTCCTTCGTTCTGCGGTATGCCAAACCCTTCCTGATGAATAGGACCCCGTTTCGACCGTATGCGGTCGAACAGAAGGACCGTTTCCTCCGTTCTATGGTACACCAGACCTCGTTTTAGATGTTCCGTCCAAGCCGATTGGCTCCCGATGAACACGATGTATTCTGTTGCCTCCCGATGAACACGACGCATTCCGTTGCCTTCCCATGAACACGACGCAATTTCCCGTTCCGACCCAGCCGGTTGGCTTTTGGTGAACAGGACGCCGTTGCTGCCGTCCGTTGCCTCTCCATGTACACGAGCCCTGGTCGTACAAATGCATGAGTAGGCGTTTGAGACCCTGCCCGTATGTATGTACATGGTCGTATTTTTTTGCATCTGGCTATACATACGTGTACACGGTTTTGACAGGACTGCCTGAACTGCTACGTCGGGGGCTCTACTACTACACGTGCCACTGCTTGTTCGACCACGGTTCATCGTTGCAGAGAGACCGGTCGACTAGTACATACACATTCACAACCAGAATGACAACGCTACGTACGCTTCGTCCAGGTGGGTCCCAACTGTCATGGAGGATAAGGAGGCACTTCCTTGCGTGCAAAGTTATTGATGGTGGGTCCTAGCAGTCGGGGGGGGATCATTTTTTTGCCTGTAATATGGACGTACTTCCTTGCATGCGAAGATGTAGTTGGTAGGTCCTAGTTATCTGGTGGGAAACAATTTTTCGCAAAATATAGAGTCCCTTCTGGTGTGTCCCCGCTGTCAGGTGGAAGAATAATTATTTTACGCATAATAAGGTTGCACTTCCTTGCTGCGGCCGTGGACCCAGCTATCAGCCTCTCCACGTATAGTCCTCTTCCAATGGAATTCGTTCCTTAACCATTGTGACCACGCCACGCCGAGATCACCAAGGCAGTGGACAGCAGCGAGGCCTGGAAGGGGACGACGTGGAGCCAGGGAAGACGGGGTAGTGGATTCCCACGCAGAGAGGAGTACGAGGGTTGACTGGTTCGGCTGTGGTGTGAGGCTGCCGTCACCGCAGAATAACACGGATTGTGGGTGAGTAGACAGTAGAGGGATGGCCTGGCCAGCGGTGGAAGTAGGGTGGCGCAGTGAGGCCTGCACGGCAGCACAGTCGGCCACTGGAGGCAGGAGTAGGCGGTCTCGCGGGCACTGGTTTGGGCGGCTGGTGCAAGAAGAGCAACGGTTGAAGAAGCAACATGACCGTTCGATTAAAATTCAACGGTCACTGCTGCTAGAATCATTTGTTGACTAAGTTGACAAAGCACTGCGTATGCGTCAACTTAGTAGGCCCACAGGTCAGCCTCCGAACCGGTGCGCCTAGATGTCAGTAAGAGGAATCATTTTTTTCGCGTAATAAGGAGGCAGTTGCTTACGTGCGGCCATGGACCATGTGGGTCCCTACTGTCAGCCTCTCCACTTACATCCCTATTCCGATGGCTGTCGTTTGTTGAATGTTGAGCACGCCGTGCCTAGAGCACCAACGTGGTGTACGATGATGAGGCTTTGGAATAGAACGACCCGGAGCCGGCGAAGACACAACAGTGGATGCCCACACTGAGGGGAGTATGACGGTTGACTGGTTCGGCTACGGCGTGAGGCTGCTGTCGGTGTCAAAACCTGCGGATCTCGGGTAGGGGGTCCCGATCTGTGCGTCAAGGCTGATGGTAACAGGAAGCAAGGGACACAGATGTTTACCCAGGTTCAGGCCCTCTCAATGGAGGTAAAACCCTACTTCCTGCTTGATTAATATTGATGATATGGGTGGTACAAGAGTAGATCTGCCACGAGACCGTAGAGGCTAAACCCTAAGAGCTAGCCTATGATGGTATGATTGTAATTGTGATCAGCCTTCTAAGGACCAACCTCTCCGGTTTATATAGACACCGGAGAGGGCTAGGGTTTACATGGAGTCGGTTACAAGGAAGGAAACACAATATTCGGATCGCCAAGCTTGCTGTCCACGCAAAGGAGAGTCCCATCCGGACACGGGCCGAAGTCTTGAGTCTTGTATCTTCACGCTTCAATAGTCCGGACGTTGTACACAGTCCGGCTGTCCGGATACCCCCTAATCTAGGACTCCCTCAGTAGCCCTTGAACCAGGCTTCAATGACGATGAGTCCGGCGCGCAGTATTGTCTTCGGCATTGCAAGGCGGGTTCCTTCTCCGAATACTCCAAAGTGGTTAGCGAACACGTAGACCGTGTCCGGATCTATAAGATGATCTTCACATAGCATAAACCCGATCCGATGGCAATCCTCGGGCGTCATGCCCTCGCATCATGGCCTGGTCCAACATGGACCGGCGTTTCTTACCCCACCTCAAATCGTGTTACGAGGCGGTTTTATTGGCACGTCCCGTCGAGGCAGAGATCGTGTTCCTCTTATTATGGGATTTTCCATTAATATGGGCGTGCGTGACCCCACGACGGCCGTTGGTTTTACCCCGCATGTTTTTCAGATAAGCCTCAAACGGCCACACCAAGGACTCTTGATATTCATCACCTTTATAAAAGGGGTCGAGGCCTATGCCTCTTTTTCACCTTCATCGCGCCTTCCCGCACCTTGAGTTCTAACACCCGAAACCTAAGCTCCAACCCCCGGATCCTCCAATATGTCCGGATCTGACCCTCAAGGCCGGTGGGTGGCCTCCTCGATTAAAGAGGAGGACATTGTAAAGCTTCGGGAGGTCGGATACCTGACCGCTGATGTCCAACACCGGCTTCCTGCTCCAGGGCAGGTCATCCCCACACCGGAGCCCAATGAGTGTGTCGTTTTCGTCCCACACTTCCTCCGCGGTTTGGGTTTCACCCTCGATCCCTTCGTAAGGGGGCTCATGTTCTACTATGGGTTGGACTTTCATGATCTGGCTCTAGACGCTATCCTCCATATCTCGTCGTTTGTTATTGTGTGCGAGGCCTTTCTCCACGTCACGCCACACTTCGGCTTGCGGCTCAAGACCTTCAATGTAAAGCCGAAGATGATTGAGGGGCGACATGTGGAGTGCGGAGGTGCTGTAATAAGCAGGAACGCCGACGCCCCATGGCTAGAGGGTTCTTTCCCAGAAGTATCTGTTGTATGGCAGTGGAGGTGGTTTTATGTTACGGCGCCCAGGGGCACCAAGTGGGTAGCCGCCCCCGAGTTCCGCTCAGGCCCTCCATCACAGTTGGCGTCCTGGACAGACGTAGGACGGAATTAGGGGCCCGCTGGTGATGTACCAGTACTGCATAACCGTATTCGGGAGCTTCTTAAGAGGGACATCAACCTCGTTAGCGTAATGCAAGTGATGTTAATCCGACGGATGTTGTCGTGCCAACGCCGGCCTCTCCGGATGTGGGAGTTCAATCCGGAGGGTCCGCGGACTGTCAAGCACTTCTTCGGCTTGAAGCTCAAAGAGACGTGCAAATTATTCTTTGGACAGAAAGTAGTGTGTTCGGACACCACCGAGGATGCAGGCCTAAGCTGCAATCGCCTAGATACTCAAGTAAGTAGCCTTGATACCGGACACCCTGTTTTGTATTTGTCATGATTGTTTATTCTGAAAATTATCCGCGTCCAGGAATGGCTCAGCAAGGCAGAGAGAATCAGGTGTCCGGCGCCACTTCCCGAAGGCTCGCCTGCCCCTACCATGGACAAGATGCTCGACCGGGTACTCAGGAGAATGCCCTAGGGGAAAGACAAGGGGAGGAACGAAGAAACCGAAGACCACAGGCTACGCATCCAAACCGGGGGAGTTATTACCTCTCCCAAGGAGAATAGTCGGGGAGGGGAGGCTAAGGCCTCCTCCCCGCGCGGGAAGAAGAGGGCCGCCTCCAAAGATTTGGAGGCAGAGATGCCCAAATCTGGGAAAAAGACATCCCCAAGGGGTCTTGCCCCAACGTGCACCCTCACCGCACCATGCCCTCCAATGGGCCAGCCCTCCACTGAGCTGTAAGTCAATCTACAATCCGAAGGTACTATGTTTCTCCTAGATCAATTACCATGATTCAACTTTTTGCAGCCCGGCCAGTAGCTCCTATCAACAGGGTTCGTCTTCGGGGGACCTTCCTTCGGAGATGATGGAGAGCGAGACCCCACCCCCTTCTCCGACTCATGAAGCGGGCGACACCGAGGTGTCATCACGGAGGAGTCCGGATCTGCCGAAGCCGGTAGTCAATTCGTCAGCCGCCCTGCACCCAGAGCATTTGGCTACAACGGGGGGCGATGGGAAGAGTCCGGCACAGTTCGATGTCCGGCCGGACGTACTGACGGGCTTGCTGGAGCGAGCTGCGCTCTCGGAGGAGCACCGCTCATTAATGAGCACGGTGCTCAAGAAGATTTCATCCGCTACAAGCGGTTTGAATGAAGCATTCACAAGCCTGCTCAGAGGCTTTGAGGTATGTAGTGAAGAATACACCGTATAGATAGTAGCCCCTGAGACTCTGGTTGCCCGCCCTAGGCGGCAAGCGGGGGATCATCAACCAATAATTTGTGTTGTAAATATGTGCAGGTACCTGTGGGTCCGGCCGCCGGCCCGTCCGTTGAAGTTGCCGAACTGACAAGGCAAATTGGGTCGATTGATGCCGATATCACTCTGATGAATGAGCGGCTGGATAAATCACAAGGTATGTGCCTTGTCTTCCATTGCATCAGGAAATATTAAGGTGGCACATATTAATGGAATATGTTCGGACTGCAGATGGTGCTACTGCCGTGGAGGCCCTGAGGGCGAAACTTGCTCTAGCCAAGGAACAAGCTCGGGTGAGCAATGCGGCTGCCCTAAAGGCGGTCGAGGAATTGATAGCCGAACAGGCTGCTCATCGCCGAAGCGAGGAAAAGATAGCCGAAATGGCTATCGAGTTAAAAAATGCCGCTGACCGGTATGAGCTCCTGAAAAAGGAGCATGAGGATAAGTCGGCCGACCTGAGCAAGGCACTTAATGCCACCAAGGAAATACGGACCGAGCTCAGGGGTGCGCGGAAGGAGCTTCAACAGGCCGGTAAAATCGCGGCTGGGGGCTCCTATTTGCTGCGGACGAAGTTCTTCGATCCGAAGTACGCTCCCTTGGATGGACGCTAGAGTTTGGCGGACGCATACACGGACCTGGCGAAGAGTATGGCTGATGCTGTGGAGTTCTTCCAAGATCAGGATGAGAAGGAAGTGGAGAAGCTTTTCTGGTCGCAGTTCAATGCTCCCACTCGCCCGCTGCCGTTAAGTGATAAGATGGCTGCTGTAGCGGAGCTTCACAGGCTGTCCAGGCTTGCAATGCGGTCTTTAATAGACCATCTTTGGCCGAAGGGGCCTAAGCCGGATAGTTACTTTGGTTTGGTGCAACAGTTCCTTGGGGCCATGCCTCAGATACATGCCATGAGGAGGTCGGCGTGCATAGAGGGTGCGCGGATGGCCCTTGCCCGCGTGAAAGCGTATTGTATGGATATGGATGCCACTATTATAGCGTCCCAGGATCCGGTGGGGGGCTAATATCCGGCCGAGCACTACTTGGCGTAGGTCACAGAAGGTGCCCGCCTAATAGAGGCACAGTGCTCGAAGAATGTCTTGTTCGAGTGATGAACAAAATTATTGTAAAAACAATGTTTATTTTGGTTATGAGGCTACATTAATACTATTTGCCTGAGAGTATGATTATTTCCCCTGTGCGGCCGTTTATATATTTGTATATATAAATATGCAATCCGAAAGTTAGCAGTCGTTGGCTTCAGCCCCCACGCATACAATATGGGGGTGTTCACGAAAAAAATATGCTTAATCACACTTGATCCAACGTCTTGGTCCATTAATGAGGTGATCGCACGACGAACTAGGCAACCGGACTATATAACTGTAACACTTTCCCTTAGCCACGGGATTCTAAAGTGGGGCTACTATGTAGCCCTGGTACCTTTGCGTGCATCCGAATACAGGCGCGTATGTACCTGGCCGGGAAATGGGCGGAGGAATCCTAAAGATTCCGGTGAGTCCTCGAGCGGCTGAACAGTCTCTCGCTGCATCATGACAGTCAGTTTTCGGCTTTCTCTATTGAGGTGCTCATCCGGAATAACCAGGGCACAATCGCAGTAGTTCTCCTTTGGCCACCTTAGCCGATAATAGCGGAACGTATGGCGGCAAACCCAGGAGCCGGGCAAACCCAACATTTGACCAAAGACATGATTCAGAGCTGATGCATATAGCCTAACTCGTGACGCCGAACACTCCCGAAGGTATTCGGACTTTATAATATGATGGGCTCAAGAGTGCCTATTCATTATAAACCCTGTGTTTCCAGGTACGTGCATTAATCTGTCGTGGCGAAATGCCAAAAACGGCAGTATCCTCTGTGGGTATGGAACCCATGGGATGGTTAAACAACAAGAGGCAATAGAAAAGGTTTACACAGGGGCTTAATCTAAAAAGAAACCTGTTGAACGGGGCCCTGCTGCACGTCTGTGCCTTTGTCTCCGTTGTGCCATATCCTGGAAGGGTATCTCGCGAACGTTGTCTATGAAAAAAGAAAACTCATAGGAGAGTACAACGTGAGTATGCGATGGATAGTAAATGTGTAAGATGTTGGCCTGCCCATAAGGTTGAGCCAAGTGTGGGACTATATTTATAGCCCCTGGTGTCCTCTATGGGATTACATATACGATGCCCAGATTTAATATGGGCTGCCGGACTCGTCTAACAGTGTCTGTGGTCTTAACGACCAGCCATGGTTTTTTTTATGTTAGAGGCCGCTTATAGTCCGGCCGCTAGGGTCGTCGCGTGTTCCTCTGTGAGCGAAGAGCGCTCTCTTATTCCGCTAACATTGATGACGCCACGTGGACCGGGCATCTTGAGTGTAAGGTAGCCATAGTGCGGCAATGCGTTGAAGCGGGTGAAGGCCGTTCTTCCGAGCAATGCGTGATAGTTGCTTTGGAAGGGTGCGATGATGAAGAGTAGTTCTTCGCTTCTGGAGTTGCATGTCACCTCCAGTATGACGGAGCCCCTATTGTAGGCTTCAATGCCCGGTATCACCCCTTCAAAGGTGGTAGTGATTTTACTGATCCTGGATGGGTCCATCCTGCGGACAGTGTCCTCATATATTAAATTGAGACTGCTACCGCCGACCATAAGGACGTGGGTGAGATGGTATCCGTCGATTATTGGGTCAAGCACCAAGGCATCCGATCCTTCGTGCCGAATACTAGTTTGGCCGTCCAGGTGATCGAAGGTGATCGGGCAAGACATCCAGTAGTTGGGTGTGGGTACGATGGGCTCTATATTGCGCACGTCTTTATGGGCGCTGTTCGCGCCTTCCGGGATGTGCGAGTTCGTGGATCATGTTCATCGCTTTAACCTCTGGCGGGAATTTTTCTGTCCCCGGTGTTTGGTGGCGAGGTTCATCCTCGCCTTCACTTGGTGTTTCCTTCCCTTGTGTTCGCCTTTAGTTTGCGGCCTGCTTGAAGACCCAAAGACTCTCTCAGGCGTGTGGTTCGCAGGTTTGTCGAAGTGCCATGAATTTGCATAGTCTGTCCAGACTCGCTGCATCGACGGTCCTCTTCTTGCCTTTAGATGGCTTATTTTGCAGGTTAGGCTGAGAGCCCCTGAATCCGGCATTAACTGTTGTGTTATCCGGGCTCTCTTCCTTGTTTTGGCATTTGTTTTTATTACGCCGTGTCTTCCCATTGCCATCCCTTATTTCGGATGTGCTGGGGTAGCTGGTGCCTTTACAGGCTAGCTAGCTATCTTCACCCACGCAAAAGCGGGTCATAAGGCTTGTTAAGGCTGCCATTGTCCTAGGCTTTTCTTGGCTGAGGTGTCTGGCGAGCCACTCGTCATGGATGCTATGTTTGAATGCCGCTAAGGCTTCGGCATCCGGACAATCAACAATTTGATTCTTCTTAGTGAGAAATCTGTTCCAAAGCTTGCGGGCGGACTCTTCGGGTTGTTGGATTATGTGACTTAAATCGTCAGCATCCGGAGGCCGGACATAAGTCCCTTGAAAATTGGACCTGAAAGCGTCCTCGAGTTCCTCCCAGCTCCCAATTGAATTTTCGGGGAGGCCTTTCAACCAGTGTCTGGCTGGTCCCTTTAGTTTGAGGGGAAGGTATTTGATGGCATGGAGGTCATCCCCGCGAGACATATGTATATGTAGGATAAAGTCCTCGATCCAGACCCCTGGGCCTGTCGTTCCGTCGTATGCCTCTATGTTCACAGGTTTAAAGCCCTGTGGGAATTCATGGTCTAGTACTTCATCAGAAGCACAGGGGGTGAGCATCCCCTCTGTATCTGGACGCGCTGTGGCATGTTGTCGGCTGTTGTTGTGTTCGGTGTTTATTCCGAACTGGTATTTGGTTGTCATAATTGTTTTGACGACCATAGTCCCCTGCCGGGGTGTGTCCTTTAGATCCGTAGATGGACCTAGTTGCGCTAGCTTTCTTATCCAGGTGCTCACGTGAATCGTGCGTGTCTTTGGTAGTTGCTTTATTGCAGTTATGAAGTGGTACGTCTTGCCTCCTGGTCGTGTTATTCTTTGGTGGAACGGCCTCGTCATCGAATTCTGGCAGTAGCTTACGTTTTGGGTAGCTCTTTGTGTGGCGATCGTCGCCATATCTTTCTTCAGTGTCTAGCACTTTGTTCCATCTGCGATTGAGCGTTTCCTGTGCGGCTTTAAGCCGTTGCTTCTGCCCCTTCAGACTTTTCGCTGTGGCCATAAGCTTTCTGTGGAGGTTCTCTCGTTCCACGCATTCTTCCAGAATGATGAATGCGTCATCGTCCGGACTGTCTTGTTGTCCTAGGCCGGTTTGATGAACTCGTCCCTCTGGATCATTGTCTTCAGGCGTCTGCTCTGAACTATGCTCGGCGTGACCTGGTTCGTCCTGCTCCATCGCTGGTTCCATTTGGTCGTTGTTGCCTTCGGGGTTGACCGGAGTATCCATCCTTCTGGCGCTCTTGCTGATATTTTTACTGTTGCTGGATTTGGAACGACGTCTGCGCCGTCGCTTTGGTTTTTGCCCAGGGGTTTTGTCTTCCGGATTGTCACCATCGTCTTCCTTGGGCGTATCCACCATGTATATGTCATGTGACGAGGCGGGAATCCTGTACCCCATAGATTCTGAGTCTTCTCCTGCATCGTTGTCCATACCGTCGATGCCTTCGGAGTCGAAGTCAAGCACGTCAGTTAAATCATCAACCGTGGCTATCAAGTGGGTGGTGGGTGGGTAACGAATTTCTATGTCGCCTGCTTCCCACTCGAGCCAGACATAGTTCGGCCCGGAATTCTCTGTCAAGGAGAGAATTTTAAATGAGTTTAGTATGTCGCCAAAGGGCGAGTGCTGAAAGACGTCCGCCACGGTGAAATCCATTACCGGAGCCCAACCAGGCTCAGCGGGCTCGAGGAGGCACAGACTGGAACCTACAACCGGATATGAATGCGGGGGTCCGGAGTCACAGGCTCCCTCAGAAGTGAGGCTTGTGTTCGGCTCCATCGCCGATGAGGGTATGGCCTGCGGGGTGGGGTCCAGCCCTCCGTCCTTAGGCAACGCAACCTGCCCCGGATTTAGATCTGAGGCTTCTGCCGGGGTGATATCCCGAGCATCGTCTGACAGCATGTCTAAGCCGTGCTCCTCGTGACTGTTCGGTGCTCCTGGCGCTGGCCTGAATCCGTTGAAGATCAAGTCTCCGTGAATATCCGCTGTGTAGTTCAAGTTTCCGAACCTGACCTGGTGGCCGGGGGCATAGCTATCGATCTGCTCCAGGTGGCCAAGCGAATTGGCCCGCAGTGCGAATCCACTGAACACGAATATCTGTCCGGGGAGGAAAGTCTCACCCTGGACAGCAGTGTTGATGATGATTGAAGGAGCCATCGAGCCTGACGGCGACGACACAGAGGAACTCTCAACGAAAGCACCAATGTCGGTGTCAAAACCGGCGGATCTCGGGTAGGGGGTCCCGATCTGTGCGTCAAGGCTGATGGTAACAGGAAGCAAGGTACACAGATGTTTACCCAGGTTCGGGCCCTCTCGATGGAGGTAAAACCCTACTTCCTGCTTGAATAATATTGATGATACGGGCAGTACAAGAGTAGATCTACCACGAGATCATAGAGGGTAAATCCTAAGAGCTAGCCTGTCGGTGTCAAAACCGGCGGATCTCGTGTAGGGGGTCCCGAACTGTGCGTCTAGGCGGATGGTAACAGGAGATAAGGGACACGATGTTTTTACCCAGGTTCGGGCCCTCTCGATGGAGGTAAAACCCTACTCCTGCTTGATTGATATTGATGATATGGGTAGTACAAGAGTGGATCTACCACGAGATCAAGGAGGACAAACCCTAGAAGCTAGCCTATGGTATGATTGTTGTAATGGTTGTGTTGTCCTACGGACTAAAACCCTCCGGTTTATATAGACACCGGAGAGGGCTAGGGTTACACAGAGTCGGTTACAATGGTAGGAGATCTACATATCCGTATCGCCAAGCTTGCCTTCCATGCCAAGAAAAGTCCCATCCGGACACGGGACGAAGTCTTCAATCATGTATCTTCATAGTCTTGGAGTCCGGCTGATAATGATAGTCCGGCTATCCGGACACCCCCTAGTCCAGGACTCCCTCAGTAGCCCCCGAACTAGGCTTCAATGACGATAAGTCCAGCGCGGATATAGTCTTGGCGCTGCAAGGCGTGTTCTCCTTTAAGTTCCATGTACCGCCAACAAAGTCCGTCTTCCTTATCAATGTTGCGCTTCCTGGCTTCCACGCCCAATAATGGCCTTCTTCCACGCGTCGCACAAATGCGAAAAGCTAGGGTATCTTTTATGTTTTACCCCCTAGCTGCGCAAATAATCTGCCTATAAGAGAGGCAAGAATCCAGATCCAAATCACACCATCTTCCTTCCGCGAGTACTCATCGGAGCGCTTCTGACTAAAAATCCATTCCATCATGGACCGTTGAGGCGGCTCCTCCTCTCGCGCTCCCAGCCTTCTGCCAGGAGATTGGAGGAGATGTTCTGTCCCGCACAACGAGCTGGTAACGCTCCAAGCGGAGGGATATCTCCCCCCGGCCTTCATGGTCCCGGTTCGAGCCGGGCTGGCCACCTACAAAGGTGGGAAGCAAGCGGAGGCTACCCCAAGTCCCAACAAAGGGGAGCGGGTATGCTTCGTCCCCTATCTGATAAGGGGCTCGGATTTCCTATACATCCGTTCCTCCGCGGGCTCCTGGAGTTCTACGGACTCCAGCTCCATCACCTCACGCCCGCCTCTATTCTGCATATCGCGGGTTACGTAGCTCTTTGCGAGCTATTTCTGGGCGTCGAGCCCCATTTTGTGCTGTGGAAGAGGTTGTTCTGCCTTGTACCCTGCTCTCACGAGGGGTCCATATATCAAGTGGGCGGTGCCGAAATATGGCGCATCGCCGGGACCGGATATCCATCCGGAACCCCTAAGAAGACGTCTGAAGACTGGCCTTCAGAATGGTTTTATGTAGAAGACGCCCGCTGCCGACCTGCTGGATCGGCCTCCGGAGTTCGATAATGCTCCTCTGAAGAAACGCCTGAGCTGGCACCCACGGAGCCCCCAGCTGGAGGAAGACAAGAGCGTCCATTATTTGATGGGCCGGATAAGGTTACTGGCCCATTCCGAATTGACCATGATTGGAGTCATGGCAACGTGCATTATGCGGGGGGTGCAGCCGCTGCAATACAGGGGCCACCCTATGTGGGATTTCAACGGGGAGGACGACGCCACTCGTCATGGCCGCAAAGGGCCGGGATCGGCCAAAGACCTGGTGAAGATCCTGTCCGGCCTGCACAAGGGGGAGAAGGAGGATTTCCTCCAGACGAGCCCGTTGAATGGGTTCTCCATGAATAACCCTCGGCGTTGTGTAAGGGAACACTTTGTGTGTCCGACCCATGCTTTCAAAGTTTAAGTTTCTTACATTTATGCTTTCGACGCAGGAGCTGCGTCGGGATGTGGAGGGCATGCATAGTCCGGCTCCGCAACCCGAGGATCCAGAGAGATCCCAAGATCCGCCTCCAAAGAGGACCCGGACATAAAGGTGGAGCTAATCGACGGGGTGTTCCACCAACTCAGCATGGATAATGCTTTAGTCGCCATTACGGCTGACTACCCCGGCCTATATCCGGCTTCCCAGGTGATTGTGACCGAAGTCCTGACACCATCATTCCGTCCCTGTGCATATCTGACCACCGTATATAATGGTGTCTCGCAGGGGGTGCCTTCAGGGCAGGAGGCCGAGGCCACGGCAGCTGGCCAACAAGGGTCAGTCCGGCCCGGCAGGCGGAAGAGGAGCGCGGCGCGGATCGAAACGTCGCCGCAACGGTATAGCTCACGGTTTGTTATTTAGAACAACGTTCCTAGGAAGTGTTTGAATGCTCATGACTTTTGCAGGAGAAAAAGCGCCCGCCGGACTGCGGGCGTAGAGATTGCCAACCCAGCCTCTGCCAGCCAGGCTCCGACACCTGGTCTGGAGGGGGAGGCGAGCGGCAAGGCGCGATCCGGATACTCCTCCAACGGAGGATGCCGACAGACTGTCCGCCACCAAGTCTGAGGTGGAGAGCACCAAGAACCACAGGCGCCGCCGGACAGTTTTTCGTGACGCATGCTTCTCCCCTGAGGCATTCAATGCCTTTAACGCGGGGGACGCGCACCTCCGTGCTACTCAAGATGGTTTGACCAGAGCCACGGAGCAGTATGTAAAAGACATACGGGTAAGAGATTTTAATAGTTGTATATGCTAGTAGCCCCCGAGACTTAAAGTAGTTATATTAACTGATTTAAGGATCATTTGAAATGCAGGATCTTACAGAGAAGAATACCCAACTGTCTCAGGAGCTGCAAGAGTGTAAGGCCCAACGTGAGCCCGCGCTTGCTGCCGCAGGAGGAAACACAGGGACCCCTCCTGGTAACACATTATTTTAAAAAGATAAGTGGTGTGTGGCGTGTGTGCAAGTCTAACAATGACATTGCAGTGCCGCAGACAGGATCCGGACAGTAAGAACTCTGCGCCAATGAAGGTCGGCGAGAGGTGCCGACGAGGTGCAGCAGGAAAGGAACAAGCTTCAGGATGCCCACGCCTAGCTTGGAGAAGAGCTGAAAGGTGTTCGGGCTGAGCTGTTTGGCTCCGTGAAGGAGAATCAGCGGCTTCGTCACGGCATCTATAGTAAGTGCTTGAGCGAACTTCTTTGAAAAGAAGAGTTCAGCGAGGAAGTCAATTGACAAAAATATGTCTGTAGGTGTACTCACAGGTTGCCCTGAGGAGGAGATGCCCGTATCAACGGGTGATGAACTTCCCGAGCTGGTGCAACTGCTCGAACGAGTTCGGCAGGCAATGAGCGGCGTCGTCCAGGCTTTATGGCCATCCCTCTCCCTACCCGAGGGCCTTGGAGAGCTTGCAGAGAAGCTTCAGGGAGTGCGGCAGCGCTTCCGTTTATGGAAGGTTTCGGCCTGCCGCCAAGGTGCCAGGGAGGCCTAGGCCATGGTGAAGACGAGGTACAAGAAGGCGGATCCCAACCACATGGCCGAGGTCGGACCTGTGGGGCCCGATGGGAAGGAGATCCCTGTGAGTTTAGTGTATGGCAAAGTAGAGTTGGCCGTGAAATTTTCCCAACGGGACTGTAAATTAGACAACATGTTAGACGGGATTGAGTAAGAATACAGTCAGTCGATTTGACAATGTATTTTAAAATGACATGTGAAATGCCTTCTAGCCGGATTGTAGATCGTTTGTCTTTGCCGACCTTTTCGCTTCAACCTCGGGACCCTAGAGTTCGGAGTGTGTCCGAATACCTTCTCGGTTAAGAAACAACCGGGGCATGCATGGAGACCAAAGCGTGAGGGTCGTTAGTGCTTTATCGGACAAGTGCCCAACTAGTTATGTTATATTACATGGTTAGTAAGAAACATCTTCCGGGAGAATAGTTCCGTTAAGGGTTCCTTTCCTCGGAGGCATGCCCTAAAGTGCATGTCCGGACTGCGAAAAGAGCAGGAAAACATCCGGGGCAGATAAATAAATAGGTAAAAATCATCTTTCAAGTCACCGACCGAATATTCCCTTAAGAACGCTAGCTTTCGGCTTCACCCACCGAGGTACACATCCGGTGACCCGCGAGAATAATCGCAGAGGTGCTCCTTTACCTCCTAGCCGAACAATCGGGAACGTGGGGGTAAGCACGAGCCAGCAACCCAGCTTGGCCAAAACTTAAGTCATATCGATGCATATAATGGTGAATAAAAGGTACACGTGGAAGTTTGACCGTGTCTTTGGGCATGAAGCCCTTATAATTAAGCTTCGGTAAAGAAGCCCCGGTATAATGAGTGCGGATAGCACATCAATTGTGTCTGAACAATGCATAAGTAGGCCTTTAGGATTTTATGAATAGGGTGAGAGAAAAAAGAGAAACAAAAGACAGCTGAAGTGTAAAAATTTGGACGGGGGAAGGGGATGAACTCTTAGTCCGGCGCTAGGCATAGAATCTTCGGAGGCGGGCTGCGTTCCATGGTTTCGGCTCGAGTCGGTTGTCCGACGCATTTCGCAGACGGTACGCTCCGCCGGTCAAGACTTGATCGATAATGAAGGGGCCTTCGCATTTGGGCTTGAGCTTGTCCTTTTTCTTGTCCGGCAGGCGTAGAACTAGTTCGCCAACATTGTAAGTCTTAGCCCGTACTTCTCTGCTTTGGTATCTTCGAGCCTGCTGCTAATAGAATGCGGAACGAGCCTTGGCGACGTCGCGTTCTTCCTCCAATGCGTCCAAGTTGTCCTGCCGATCCAGCTCGGCTTCTCTTTCTTCGTACATGCGCACTCGAGGTGAGTCATGAATGATGTCGCAGGGCAGAACTGCCTCTACGCCGTATACCATAAAAAATGGTGTGAATCCGGTAGTACGGTTGGGCATTGTCTGCAGCCCCCAGAGTACGGAGTCGAGCTCTTCTACCCAGTGCGTGTCAGATTTCGTATGGGACCGCACTAGTCTGGGTTTGATGCCGCTCATTATTAGACCATTTGCTCGTTCCACTTGACCGTTGGTTTGAGGATGATAGACTGAAGCGTAATCGAGCTTAATGCCCATATTTTTGCACCGTAATTTAACCTCGTCGGCAGTGAAGTTCGTGCCGTTATCGGTAATGATGCTGTGGGGGACACCATATCGGTGAAATACCCCGGATATGAAGTCTATCACTGGTCCGGTCTCTGCCGTTTTAACTGGCTTGGCCTCTATCCATTTTGTGAATTTGTCCACCATGACCAATAGGTACCTTTGCTTGTGGGTTCCCCCTTTAAGGGGTCCAACCATGTCAAGCCCCCATACTGCGAACGGCCAGGTAATGGGTATAGTTACGAGGCGATGGGTGGCATATGGCTCGATTAGCAAAGAGTCGACAACCGACGATCTTTGGACTAAGTCCCGAGCATCCGCCGGGCCGTCGGCCAATACAATCCTGTACGGAATGCCTTTCCTACAAGGGCCCGAGCTGCGGCGTGGTGTCCACCTAGTCCGGCATGAATTTCAGCCAGAAGGTTTGGCCCTTCCTCTTCGGAGATACACCTTTGAAGGACTCCGGTTGTGCTTTTCTTATAGAGTTCTCCCTCATGGACCTTGTAGGCTTTAGATCGCCGAACTATGCAGCGGGCCTCATTTTGGTCTTCGGGAAGTTCCTGCCTAAGCAAGTAGGCTAGGAATGGCTCTGTCCACGGGGCGATTACTACCATTATTTCGTGGGCTGAAGGTGTTATTTCATCGGCTGAATCGCCGATTATGTCAGATTGTTCTGTGTCGGTTGGCGCGACTGCTTCCGGTTTGTTATTTCCGGACTCCTCTTCCCATAGTATGGATGGCTTAAAGAGCCGTTCCAGGAAGATGTTTGGAGGGAAAGCGTCACGTTTTGCGCCGACGCGTGCCAATACGTTGGCTGCTTGGTTATTATCCCGGGCTACATGGTGGAATTCAAGTCCTTCGAACCGAGCTGACATTTTGAGGACAGCGTTACGATAGGCTGCCATTTTCGGATCGTTGGCGTCAAAGTCTCCATTTACTTGGGATATTGCAAGGTTTGAGTCCCCGCGCACCTCTAGGCGTTGAATGCCCATGGAGATTGCCTTCCGGAGGCAATGTAAGAGGGCCTCGTATTCGGCTGCGTTGTTGGAGTCTGTACATTATCCAAATGCGTATTGGATGTGTCCCGGTTGGGGCGTCAATCGGCCAGCCCCAATCCGGCCAACATTTTGGAGCCGTCGAAGTGCATAATCCAATTGGAGGTACTTCGGAGGCCACTGTTATCGAACACTCTTGAAAGTAGTGTCGGAGCTTCCGGGATGCCATGAACACCGCATACGCTATCTTTTGGTAGTGCGGGTAACGGGACTTGCAGGGAGTTAAGACAGTGGATACGTAGTACACTGGTTTTTGAAGAGGGAATTTATGCCCTTCTGTCTCTCGTTCGATGACGAGTACCGCGCTTACAACTTGATGTGTTGCCGCGATGTATAACAACATTGGTTCGCCCAGGTTAGGCGCAACCAGGACCGGATTTGTTGCCAATATGACTTTTATTTCTTCGAGTCCAAGCGGTGGCGGCATCCGTCCACTCGAAGTGTTCGATGCGCTGAGGCGATAGAGGGGCAATGCCTTTTCTCCCAAACGGGAGATAAAGCGGCTTAGAGCCGCCATGCATCCAGTCAATTTTTGTATTTGTTTGAGGTCCTTTGGAATATCCAGCTGTGACAGAGCTCGGATCTTGGCTGGGTTCGCTTCAATTCCTCTACCGATACAATGAAGCCTAGGAGCTTTCCGGCTGGTACGCCGAAAACGCATTTTTCTGGATTCAGCTTGATGTCATATGCTCGGAGGTTGTCGAATGTGAGCCTCAAATCGTCTACTAGAGTTTCGACGTGTTTGGTTTTGACGACTACGTCGTCTAGGTATGCCTCTACTGTTTTGCCGATCTGGGTAGCCAGACATGTCTGAATCATGCGCTGATATGTTGCGCCGGCGTTTTTGAGTCCGAAGGGCATCGTGTTGAAGCAGAATGGTCCATATGGAGTAATGAATGCCGTTGCGGCTTGGTCCGCTTCCGCCATCTTGATTTGATGGTAGCCGGAGTATGCGTCAAGGAAGCACAATGAATCGTGCCATGCGGTAGCGTCGATTATCTGGTCGATGCGGGGGAGGGGGAAGGGATCCTTTGGGCAGGCCTTGTTGAGGTCTTTAAAATCGACACATAGGCGCCAGGATTTGTCCTTCTTTGGTACCCTTACCAGGTTTGCTAGCCAATCCGGATGTTTGATGTCTCTGATGAATCCTACTTCCAATAGTTTGGCTAGCTCTTCTCCCATTGCCTATCTTTTGGGTTCGGAAAATCGTCGAAGAGCCTGTTTGACTGGCTTGAATCCTTTTAGGATGTTTAGGCTGTGTTCTGCCAATCTGCGTGGGATTCCTAGCATGTCTGAAGGGTGCCAGGCAAAGATGTCCCAATTTTCCCGAAGGAATTCTCGGAGTGCGGCATCTACATCGGGGTTCAACTGTGCCCCGATGGAGGCCGTGTTTGTTGGGTCCGTTGGATGGACCTGGAATTTTACTATTTCGTCCGCTGGTTTAAAGGAGGTGGACTTGGATCTCTTATCGAGTATCACATCGTCCCTATTCACCGTAGAGCGCAGCGCGGTGTGTTCTTCTGCTGCTAGGGCTTCGGATAGTGCCTCCAGGGCTAATGCGGCTGTCTTGTTTCCGGCGCGGAGTGCTATGTCCGGATCACTAACGAGAGTGATTATTCCGTCGGGCCCGGGCATTTTAAGCTTCATGTACCCGTAATGGGGTATGGCTTTAAAAATTGTGAATGCCTCTCGTCCTAATATAGCGTGATATCCGCTGCTGAATGGGGCCACTTGGAACATGACTTCTTCGTACCTGTAATTGTCCGGCAAGCCGAACACCACATCGAGTGTGATTTTTCCTGTGCAGCGCGCTTCCCGGCTAGGGATTATTCCTCTGAAGGTTGTGCTGCTTCGCTCAATGCGGCTCCGGTCTATTTCCATTTTTTGAAGAGTTTCCTCGTAAATGAGGTTTAGTTCGCTGCCGCCTTCCATGAGTACCTTGGTAAGACGAAAGCCATCCACTATCGGACTGAGGACCAATGTGGCTGGTGCTCGGGCTGTTCGGAATTTAGGTTCGTCGCTGGCGTTGAAGGTGATGCCCGTGTCGCTCCATGGGTTAGTTGTTGCTACTTGGTAGACTATGGCGAGGCTGCGGATTGTTCATTTCCGCATATTATTTGATGCGAAAGTCTCAAAGGCTGTTGATACCGTACTGGTATTGTTGGAGTGGTTTTCCGGGGCTAGAAGCTCCTCGCCACTTTTGGCCACCTGCCGCAGTATCCAACATGCTCGAGCTATGTGTTGGGGTGGCGCCTTCTGTACTGTGAATTTTACAGGGTCCGCTAAGCCATCCTCTAGTACGGTTCCGTGCCCTTTATGGGGTTTTTGCTTTTTGGTTTTTGTACCTGGTGCCTGAGTGTAATGCACCCTTTTGTTGCGGACTAGGGTTGTATCCGGGGCCGGATTGTCCCAAAACTTAGTTTCGGTTTTCTGGAAACTCTCCATCGCACAGTACTTTCATACTATGGATGCCACGTCAGCAAAGCGTGTAATTTCATGACGGATGACGGTGTTCAAGATTCCCTCGTCCGTGCAATTATTGCAGAAAATTGAAATTGCGTTTTCCTCTCGGTAGTCCTTTATCATGTCCATGACCAGGAGGATTCTGGCCTAGTAATGATGTACTGTTTCAGCGGGCTCTTTCCGGATTAGAGATAGATCGCATATGTCTGGGCGGGTGGGTGGAATTAAGTCCGGAACCCTACCCATCTCGAGGCTCAAGGGCCGAGAAGTTTCCAAATTTGGAAGCTTGGAATGCTGGATGTTGTCCAACGAGTCCGGTCCGATGCCTGACTTTAGGTTCAATGCTTGATCGAGGCCCATCCCTCCGCGGGAATCCGGCATGGAGGGTTCGGGAGCCCGGACATGACTAGTTTTCAATACAGGAGAAGAGTCGCCTCATTGTTCCTCTACCACTGCAACGTGGTGGGTGGCCTGGGGAGAGTTAATCTCTCTCAGATCGGTTTTAAGCCCAATCTGATTGTAGTATGTAGCGACTCCCAGGGCGGCGATGCGATCCAAGAGCTCGTTTACGGATGAGAGCTCTATTGGATCCAGCCGCTCGGCGAATTCCGAGCTGACGTGAAGATTGCTTTTGATGACCTGAGAGGTCATTGTCGAAGCGGTGGCCGAATAGGCGGTCATGAGAAAACCACCTAGCCGGATAGTTTGGCCGCTGGCCAAGGCTCCTTTGGTGAAGATACTGTCCTTGAAGACGGGAAGAGACATCCTTCCTATCGGTGACGGCACAGAGAAACTCTCAATGAAAGCACCAATGTCGGTGTCAAAACCGGCGGATCCCGGGTAGGGGGTCCCGAACTGTGCGTCTAGGCGGATGGTAACAGGAGACAAGGGACACGATGTTTTAACCCAGGTTCGGGCCCTCTCGATGGAGGTAAAACCCTACTCCTGCTTGATTGATATTGATGATATGGGTAGTACAAGAGTGGATCTACCACGAGATCAAGGAGGCTAAACCCTAGGAGCTAGCCTATGGTATGATTGTTGTAATGGTTGTGTTGTCCTACGGACTAAAACCCTCCGGTTTATATAGACACCGGAGAGGGCTAGGGTTACACAGAGTCGGTTACAATGGTAGGAGATCTACATATCCGCATCGCCAAGCTTGCCTTCCACGCCAAGGAAAGTCCCATCCGGACACGGGACGAAGTCTTCAATCTTGTATCTTCATAGTCTTGGAGTCCGGCCGATAATGATAGTCCGGCTATCCGGACACCCCCTAGTCCAGGACTCCCTCATAGCCTATGATGGTATGATTGTAATTGTGATCGGCCTTCCAAGGACCAACCTCTCTGGTTTATATAGACACTGGAGATGGCTAGGGTTTACATGGAGTCGGTTACAAGGAAGGAAACACAATATTCGGATTGCCAAGCTTGCTGTCCACACAAAGGAGAGTCCCATCCGGACACGGGCCAAAGTCTTGAGTCTTGTATCTTCATGCTTCAATAGTCCGAACATTGTACACAGTCCGGCTGTCCGGATACCCCCTAATCCAGGACTCCCTCAGCTGCCGTCACCAGAGAATAACAGGAGGTGCGGGTGGGTAGAGGGATGGCCAGTCCAGCAGAGGGAGTAGGGTGGGCCGGTGAAGCCTGCGCGGCATCACAGCCGGCCATAAGAGGAAGGACTAGGCAATCCCGCCGGTGCTGGTTTAGGCGGCTGGAGCAGGAAGATCAGAGATTGAAGAAGCACGTCGGCTGTTGGATGGACATGCAACAGTCACTGCTGCTAGAATCGTGTGTTGACTAACAAAGCCTTGCATAAACAAGTGAGCCTCAAAATCAGTGGCATGTACAACCTATTTGCTATTATTATTTTTATAATTTACTGCCCATTTGCTAATTCATATGGAATTTATTGCAGCCCATTTTCTATTTTTAGAATTGCTGCCCATTTTCTGGTCAGTGCCAGGTTTAAAATTTTGAACTAAAAAATGTGCGAAATTTTAAAAATTCGCATATTTTTGCTGGGGAACAAAAATTCTTAATCCAAAAATTAGTACCCATACTAAAACAAATTTAAAAATAAAGTATTACTATGTCATGTTAAAGTCCAATGAAATATAAAATATCAGTGAAGAACAAAAACAAAAAACAAAACTAATTGCCCATTTGCTATAATTTTTTGGAATTTGCAACCCCTTTCATACTACTTTTAAGATATACTGCCCATACTCTTTGGCCTGGCCGGAATGCATCCCTCCTCGTCTTGAAAGATTTGCGGCCTAGTAAGTCGGAGAAAACAAATAGGCCTAGCTTGGGTATTCTTCAAAAAGAAATAGTGGGCTACCTATTTTCCCGAAGAAAAAACTGCTGGGCTGGTCATGTTGTTAGACGGGCCACAAAGACCGCACAACCCAGTTTATAGCCTGCTCCTTCAAACAAATCCTCAAAAAAAAGTTGTGCAATTATGTCGTTAATTGAATATACGTTGATAATTATGTGGGTCTCAGATATAGCAGGGTGGATTAGAGTAAAAAAATGGGGGGTCCATCTGAGTAGTAAAAGAGGCGCTTGCTTGTGATCGAGAGTGGACCTGGTAGGTTCGTACTGTCATACTCACAACTACAGTCCTCTCCTGATTCACTATGTTGACAGGGCCGGACTGCGGCGCCGCGACGAGCGCACCAAGGCGGAGGATAAAGTGGTGTTGCCAATGTGTTGGGCTGGGTCGGGCATTCTTATTGAAAAATAATAATGGACCGGAACTATTTATGATGTTGACTATGATTTGCATGGGTCCGCTTGTTGCAGGAAGAAAATGGTGGGAGAAAAAAGACTGGATGCTATCTTTGCCTAAGAATAATATCGAGTGAATGTAACGACACTCTCATAGGAAATAATATCCTCCTGTTAAAATTTGACTTTTCAAATCATGATTTAAAGAACTGGTGCATGAGCATTTAGCTTTATTTATTTAGTTATTTATGTTTAGGGGACCATGAGCATGTACCTGGGTCAGAATCATGTGAGAGCCTTCCTTCCAGTTAATTATGGACTCCTCTATTGGGCCTTGATCAGTGATCTGCATGTTATCGACAAGTGGGAAATGTGTTATGTACCAAAAATAGTATGTGCAACGTACGGTACAGGGCACTAAAGGATCGGACCGTGCAACTACTTCCAAAACATTGTGTTTGTCATTCTAACAACAGATTTATTCAACCAATAGACGAAATATACTACTGATTGTGCATTGAAAACAGTAGCAACAGAAGCAACCAGGGCTGGGGGTGCAACAGAAGCAGTAATCATGCCAAAAGTGTAAAGACACAACTCTCTCTTCCAAACCAAACATCAGCCATCATTACAAAAGAGCTACCAAAAAATAACAAGTGTATGCATCAAACTAAATAAAGATCCTACTACACCAAGTGTACGCATCTAACTAACTGGCTCAGTTAGACATTACTATTTATTAAGCTGTGGAGATTGGCTGACGGCTTGAACTAGATGGGTGCCTGACGGGGGAAACTCCAACCAGCAGGTCGAAGTCTGATACTTGCGACCCTCTCTCCTACTTTGAGTTGCAGAGCGTGGCGGCACATACCAAGGTATGGTGCATGGGGAGGCGCATGGTACGCCGTGTACACACAGTTTTGCCTGATGAGCGAAACCGCGGTGCTATCATGATCCTTGCCGCGAGGTATCTCCTGGTTAATCAGATAATTCAGTCTGAGAAACAAAGAGCGTGTACCAAGGCTACTTACCAGCCTCCACTCAAAAATTCCTAAAGGCCCGAAGAAGTTGGGATCCTACTCAAAGACCTTGCAGTGACTATGATTGTATTCCGCGAAACAACACGTCCGGTATGTGCGAACGATCATCAATTGTTTGCCATCGTCGTATCAAGCCAGGAACCACCTGCAATTGCAATGCCGCTTTTCTTTGAAAGGTTCTGGGATTAGGAAGGGTAGGGACACCAGGCGGCCTACAACATCATATCAAGCTGGAGTCAAATAAAAAAGGGCTCATACTGTAGTCAATCTTAAGAACAGCCTGTTATGAGCATGAATATTTTCCAGTAAATGTTGGCAGTAATATAAGCAAGCCATCATGATATCATAGGAAAGTAACATACTGCTGGAACAACCGTTTGTAGCGATGACTGGAGTAGGCCAGCAATACGTCCAGCCATAGAAGGAGTCGACATCATAAATGAAGCCCTTGTGTTCAATGGCATCAGAGAACCATGGAGGATGTATGATCCTGCGATGGACGTGCAGATTTGTCCACTTACCGCAGTGACATGTCAGATAGGCGAGATGATGTCTACTACACAACCTTCTTCTTGTAGACGTTGTTGGGCCTCCAAGTGCAGAGGTTTGTAGGACAGTAGCAAATTTCCCTCAAGTGGATGACCTAAGGTTTATCTATCCATGGGAGGCGTAGGATGAAGATGGTCTCTCTCAAACAACCTGCAACCAAATAAAAAAGAGTCTCTTGTGTCCCCAACACACCCAATACAATGGTGAATTGTATAGGTGCACTAGTTCGGTGAAGAGATGGTGATACAAGTGCAATATGGATGGTAGATATAGGTTTTTGTAATCTGAAATTATAAAAAACAGCAAGGCAGCTAATGATAAAAGTGAGCGAAAACGGTATTGCAATGCTTCGAAACAAGGCTAAGGTTCATAATTTCACTAGTGCAAGTTCTCTCAACAATAATAACATAACTGGGTCATATAACTATCCCTCAACATGCAACAAAGAGTCACTCCAAAGTCACTAATAGCGGAGAACAAACGAAGAGATTATTGTAGGGTATGAAACCACCTCAAAGTTATTCTTTCTGATCGATCTATTCAAGAGTCCGTAGTAAATAACATGAAGCTATTCTTTCCATTCGATCTATCATAGAGTTCGTACCAGAATAACACCTTAAGACACAAATCAACCAAAACCCTAATGTCACCTAGATACTCCAATGTCACATCAAGTATCCGTGGGTATGATTATACGATATGCATCACACAATCTCAGATTCATCTATTCAACCAACACAAAGTACTTCAAAGAGTGCCCCAAAATTTCTACCGGAGAGTCAAGACGAAAACGTGTGCCAACCCCTATGCATAAGTTCATTGAACCAGCAAGTTGATCACCAAAACATACATCAAGTAGATCACGTGAATATCCCATTGTCACCACAGATAAGCACGACAAGACATACATCAAGTGTTCTCAAATCCTTAAAGACTCAATCCAACAAGACAACTTCAAGGGGAAAACTCAATTCATCACAAGAGAGTAGAGGGGGAGAAACATCATAAGATCCAACTATAATAGCAAAGCTCGTGATACATCAAGATCGTATCACCTCAAGAACACGAGAGAGAGAGAGATGAAACACATAGCTACTCGTGCATACCCTTAGTCCCGAGGGAGAACTACTCCCTCCTCGTCATGGAGAGCGCCGGGATGATGAAGATGACCACCGGTGAGGGATCCCCCCTCGGGAAGGGTGCCGGAACGGGCTCCCGAGAGGTTTTTGGTGGCTACAGAGGCTTGCTGTGGCGGAACTCCCGATCTATTGTGTTCCTCGATGTTTTAGGGTATATGGATGTATATAGGCGAAAGAAGCTAGTCAGGGGAGCCACGAGGGGCCCACGAGAGTGGGGGTGCGCCCAGGGGGGTAGGGCGCGCCTCCCTTCCTCATGGCTTCCTCGTTGCTTCCCTGACGTCTACTCCAAGTCTCCTGGATTGCTTCCGTTCCAGAAATAACTCTCCTGAAGGTTTCATTCCGTTTGGACTCCATTTGATATTCCTTTTCTACGAAACACTGAAATAGGCAAAAAAAACAGCAATCTGGGCTGGGCCTCCAGTTAATAGGTTAGTCCCAAAAATGATATAAAAGTGTATAGTAAAGCCCATAAACATCCAAAACAGGTAATATAATAGCATGGAACAATAAAAAATTATAGATACATTGGAGACGTATCAAGCATCCCCAAGCTTAATTCCTGCTTGTCCTCGAGTAGGTAAATGATAAAAACAGAATTTTTGATGTGGAATGCTACCTAGCATAATTCTCAAAGTAGTTTTCTTTATTGTGGCATGAATGTTCAGATCCAAATGATTCAAGATAAAAGTTTAATATTGACATAAGAGTAATAATACTTCAAGCATACTAACAAAGTAATCATGTCTTCTCAAAATAACATGGCCAAAGAAAGTTATCCCTACAAAATCATATAGTATGGCTATGCTCTATCTTCATCACACAAAATATTTAAATCATGCACAACCCCGATGACAAGCCAAGCAATTGTTTCATACTTTAGTATTCTCAAACTTTGTCAATCTTCACGCAATACATGAGCGTGAGCCATGGACATAGCACTATATGTGGAATAGAATGGTGGTTGTGGAGAAGACAAAAAAGGAGAAGATAGTCTCACATCAACTAGGCGTATCAATGGGCTATGGAGATGACCATCAATAGATATCAGTGTGAGTGAGTAGGGATTGCCATGCAACGGATGCACTAGAGCTATAAGTGTATGAAAGCTCAACAAAAGAAACTAAGTGGGTGTGCATCCAACTTGCTTGCTCATGAAGACCTAGGGAAATTTGAGGAAGCCCATCATTGGAATATACAAGCCAAGTTCTATAATGTAAAATTCCCACTAGTATATGAAAGTGACAACATAGGAGACTCTCTATCATGAAGATCATGGTGCTACTTTGAAGCACAAGTTTGGAAAAGGATAGTAACATTGTCCCTTCTCTCTTTTTCTCTCATTTTTTTGGTGGGCTTCTTTGGCCTCCCTTTCTTGTCATAAAGTCCGGAGTCTCTTCCCCACTTGTGGGGGAATCATAGTCTCCATCATCCTTTCCTCACTTGGGACAATGCTCTAATAATGAAGATCATCACACTTTTATTTACTTACAACTCAAGAATTACAATTGAATATTTAGAACAAAATATGACTCTATGTGGATGCCTCCGGCTGTGTACCGGGACATGCAATGAATCAAGAGTGACATGTATGAAAGAATTATAAAGGTGGCTTTGCCACAAATACAATGTCAACTACATGATCATGCAAAAGCAGTATGACAATGATGGAGCATGTCATAATAAACGGAATTGTGGAAGTTGCATGGCAATATATCTCGGAATTGCTATGGAAATGCCATAATAGGTAGGTATGGTGGCTGTTTTGAGGAAGGTATATGGTGTGTGTATGGTACCGGCGAAAGTTGTGTGACACAAGAGAGGCTAGCAATGGTGGAAGGGTGAGAGTGCGTATAATCCATGGACTCAACATTAGTCATAAAGAACTGATATACTTATTGCAAAAATCTACAAGCCATTGAAACAAAGTACTACGAGCATGCTCCTAGGGGGATAGATTGGTAGGAAAAGACCATCGCTCGTCCCCGACCGCCACTTATAAGGAAGATAATCAAAAAATAATTCATGCTCCAACTTCATCATATAACGGTTCACCATACATGCATGCTACGGGTCACAAACTTTAACACAAGTATTCCTTAAATTCACAACTACCCAACTAGCATGACTCTAATATTACCATCCTCATATCTCAAAACTATCATCAAGCATCAAATTGATAATAGCATTCAATGCACTCTATATGATAGTTTTTATTATACCCAACTTGGATGCCCATCATATTAGGACCAATTATATAACCAAAGCAAATACCATGCTGTTCTAAAAGACTCTCAAAATAATATAAGTGAAGCATGAGAGATCAATAATTTCTACAAAATAAAACCACCGCCCTGCTCTAAAAAGATATAAGTGAAGCACATAGAGTATTCTAATAAATTCCGAATAATGTGTGTCTCTCCCAAAAGGTGTGTACAGCAAGGATGATTGTGGTAAACTAAAAAGCAAAGACTCATATCATACAAGACGCTCCAAGCAAAACACATATCATGTGGTGAATAAATTATAGCTCCAAGTAAAGTTACCGATAGACGAAGACGAAAGAGGGGATGCCATCCGGGGCATCCCCAAGCTTAGGCTCTTGTTTGTCCTTGAATATTACCTTGGGTTTCCTTGGTCATCCCCAAGCTTAGGTTCTTGCCACTCATTATTCCATAGTCCATCGAATCTTTACCCAAAACTTGAAAACTTCACAAGACAAAACTCAACAGAAAACTTGTAAGCTCTGTTAGTATAAGAAAATAAATCACCACTTAGGTACTGTTGTGAACTCATTATAAATTCATATTGGTGTAATATCTACTGTATTCCAACTTCTCTATGGTTCATACCCTCCGATACTACTCATAGATTCATGAAAATAAGCAAACAACACATAGAAAACAGAATCTGTCAAAAACAGAACAGTCTGTAGTAATTTGTATCATTCGAATACTTCTGTAACTCCAAAAATTCTGAAACAAATGGTTAGACCTGAGGAACTTGTCTATTACTCATCTTCAAAAATAATCAACCAAAAAGCACTCTCCAGTAAAAAATGGCAGCTAATCTCGTGAGCGCTAAAGTTTTTGTTTTTTTACAGCAAGATCATAAAGACTTCACCCAAGTCTTCCCAAAGGTTCTACTTGGCAAACACACTAATTAAAACATAAAAACACAGATAAAAGGCGTCTAGATGAATTATTTATTACTAAACAGGAGCAAAAGCAAAGAACGAAAGTAAAATTGGGTTGCCTCCCAACAAGCGCTAACGTTTAATGCCCCTAGCTAGGCATGATGATTTCAATGATGCTCACATAAAAGATAAGAATTGAAACATAAAAGGAGCATCATGAAGAATATGACTAGCACATTTAAGTCTAACCCATTTCCTATGCATAGGGATTTTTTGATCAAACAACTTATGGGAACAATAATCAACTAGCATAGGAATGCAAAACAAGATAACTTTAAAACTTTAAGCACATAGAGAGGAAACTTGATATCATTGAAATTACTACAAGAATATATTCCTCCCTCATAATAATTTTCAGTAGCATCATGAATTAATTCAACAATATAAACATCACATAAAGCATTCTTTTCATGATCTACAAGCATAGAATTTTTATTACTCTCCACATAAGCAAAATTCTTCTCATTCGGAATAGTGGGAGTATCATAAGAGACTCGAATACTATAAATTGTTTCCATATTAAAAGAGTAATGTTAAGAAAAAGGGTAATCATAATCATGACAAGTTTTATAAATATAGTCATCACTACTTTTTATAGCATAATTTTCATCACAATAATCATCATAAGTAGCAACTTTGTTCTCATCATAATCAATTGAAACCTCTCCCAAAATAGTGGATTCATCACTAAATAAAGTCATGACCTCTCCAAACCCACTTTCATAAATATTATAAGATTCAACACCCTCCAAAATAGTGGGATCATTACTTCCTAAAGTTGACACTCTTCCAAACCCACTTTCATCAATATAACCATCATAAATAGGAGGCATGCTATCATCATAGTAAATTTGCTCATCGAAACTTGGGAGACTAAAAATATCATCTTCATTAAACGTAGCATCCCCAAGCTTGGGACAAACATGAATTGCAGCAAATATATTCTCAAACCTGTCATTCTCATCAAACATAGCATCCCCAAGCTTGGGCCTTTTCATATCATAAGCATAATCACTCTCATAATTAATAGTATGGATAGCACCAATAGCATAGCAATTATCATCATCACAATGAGTAATAGGAGCAACATCATTCGAGAGGGATACCTTTCTACCTTTGCTTCTCGGTCTTTTCTTTTTCTTCTTCATATCATTTGCGGGTTTAACCCTCTTTTTTGAGCTCCTTATTAATGAGATTGGTTGAATAGAAAGCTCCTCCTCCTTACCTGATTCATCATAAGAAATAATATGAGGATATTGGGAAGTCTCTTCCCTTTAATTAGTATTCTCTTCATCTTCTATTTGCTTTATTTTCTTTATGTAATTGGCAATATAAGGATTTTCAATGCAATTCACCGCACAATACATAAAAAATTCTTCTAGATCAAAATCAAGAACTTTATCAAGGACAAATTTTGGCATATCCTTAGTTATACGTTTTTTTCTTCATAACCCACAAGCAAGCTAAGTTAATTATGATGTGCAAGGGAAATCAAGTCATAACAATTTTTTGGACATGATACGATCGTGAAACAATTTGCATTGGGTATTTAAATGATCACTTTCATTGCAAAGTTCACAAGGATGGCAAAGAAATTTTAAATTTTCAGCACAAACATCTAGCCTTTCTTGCAACCATTTAGTTTCTAAATACTTATGTCTCTTGCAAAATATATCTTCCCTATTTGATGTTTACTTGGAAGCTCTATGCACTCCACAAAACATGCTTATAAGAGAATTTTCAGCATGACTAGTGCAATCATCATTAGTACTATGGATATTCAAAGAGTTCATACTAACAACATTGCAATCATGCTCATCATTCAAAGATTTAGCGCCAATCATTTTATATACTTCTTCTTCTAGCACTTGAGCACAATCTTCCTTTCCATCATTCTCACGAAAGATATTAAAAAGATGAAGCGTATGAGGCAAACTCAATTCCATTTTTTGTTTTCTTTTATAGACTAAACTGGTGATAAAACAAGAAACAAAAAGATTCGATTGCAAGATCTAAAGAAATACCTTCAAGCACTCACCTCCCCGGAAACGGTGCCACAAAAGAGCTTGATGTCTACTACACGACCTTCTTCTTGTAGACGTTGTTGGGCCTCCAAGTGCAGAGGTTTGTAGGACAGTTGCAAATTTCCCTCAAGTGGATGACCTAAGGTTTATCAATCCGTGGGAGGCGTAGGATGAAGATGGTCTCTCTCAAACAACCCTGCAACCAAATAACAAAGAGTCTCTTGTGTCCCCAACACACCCAATACAATGGTGAATTGTATAGGTGCACTAGTTCGGCGAAGAGATTGTGATACCAGTGCAATATGGATGGTAGATATAGGTTTTTGTAATCTGAAATTATAACAACAGCAAGGTAACTAATGATAAATGTGAGCGAAAATGGTATTGCAATGCTTCGAAACAAGGCCAAGGTTCATACTTTCACTAGTGCAAGTTCTCTCATAACATAACTAGATCATATAACTATCCCTCAACATGCAAGAAAGAGTCAGTCCAAAGTCACTAATAGTGGAGAACAAACGAAGAGATTATTGTAGGGTACGAAACCACCTCAAAGTTATCCTTTTTGATCTGTCTATTCAGGAGTCCGTAGTAAAATAACATGAAGCTATTCTTTCTGTTTGATCTATCATAGGGTTCGTACTAGAATAACACCTTAAGACACAAATCAACCAAAACCCTAATGTCACCTAGATACTCCAATGTCACCTCAAGTATCCATGGGTATGATTATACGATATGCATCACACAATCTCAGATTCATCTATTCAACCAACACAAAGTACTTCAGAGAGTGCCCCAAGGTTTCTACCGGAGAGTCAAGACGAAAATGTGTGCCAACCCCTATGCATAAGTTCATTGAACCCGCAAGTTGATCACCAAAACATACATCAAGTAGATCACGTGAATATCGCATTGTCACCACAGATAAGCACGGCAAGACATACATCAAGTGTTCTCAAATCCTTAAAGAGTCAATCCGATAAGACAACTTCAAAGGGATATTGTGTTCCGGCAGGGTGCCGTAACGGGCTCCCGAGAGGTTTTTGGTGGCTACAGAGGCTTGCGGCGGTGGAATTCCCGGTCTATTGTGTTCATCGATGTTTTTAGGGTATATGGATATATATATAGGCGAAAGAAGTCGGTCAGGGGAGCCACGAGGGGCCCACGAGGGTCTCGTGGCTTCCTCGTTGCTTCCCTGACTTCTACTCCAAGTCTCTTGGATTGCTTCCGTTCCAAAAATAACTCTCCCAAAGGTTTCATTCCGTTTGGATTCCGTTTGATATTCCTTTTCTGCGAAACACTGAAATAGGCAAAAAAACAGCACTCTGGGCTGGGCCTCCGGTTAGTAGGTTAGTCCCAAAAATGATATAAAAGTGTATAGTTAAGCCCATAAACATCCAAAACAGGTAATATAATAGCATGGAACAATAACAAATTATAGATACGTTGGAGACGTATCACGAGACCACGGTTGAAGAATGCAATTAGCTTGAAGTCTTTATAATTCTCGCAGATCTTGTGGGCACTTTGCAGATTACAACCTTGAGCAAATCAAACTTGGTACCATGTTGGCTACTGTAAGATTCCAAGTTTTCTAGGCCGCGATGCCAAAGCAGTGCAATGTTAATTGAAGGAAGGGGGATCAATCGTCGGGTGTAGACCTCCATGAGCATCCAGCTGCCGCAACCGTCGACGAGCACCATCCAAGACGTGTTCATGCCGTCCCAGTACATACTGTTAATGTAGTTGAGGGTAATGGGGATCGGATCACAGTCGAGGGGGTTGATGCTTGCCACCCTACGATCATTATGCTATGTGACACAACATTTCCGAAGATCAGGCGGCATCAGCAAGCAAGGAGCTGGCCTAGAAAGCTCTGGCCTAAGGGCTTTGAGTAAACGGTACAACCCCGACGAGCACACAGCGAGCGGCATGGTACTGATATGGTCCACACGCAAAACAATGAGCTTGATTAGCTCTGTGGGGAGCGAATTCCAGCCACTCTTTCGGCAGACACTGCTCGGCTCTACCGTTGTTAGTGCTTGGGTTTCGGAAGAGGGGGGAGGCGCCTAAACATGAAGGAAATATTCCCTAGAGGCAATAATAAAGATTTTATTTTATATTTCCTTATATCATGATAAATGTCTATTATTCATGCTTGAATTGTATTAACCGGGAACTTGATACATGTGTGGATACATAGACAAAACACCATGTCCCTAGTATGCCTCTACTTGACTAGCTCGTTAATCAAAGATGGTTAAGTTTCCTAGCCATAGACATGTGATGTAATTTTATGAACAAGATTACATCATTAGGAGAATGATGTGATGGACAAGACCCGTTCGTTAGCTTAGCATTATGATCGTTCAGTTTTATTGTACTGCTTTCTTCATGTCAAATACATATTCCTCTGACTATGAGATTATGCAACTCCCGGATACCGGAGGAATGCCTTGTGTGCTAGCAAACATCACAACGTAACTGGGTGATTATAAGGATGCTCTATAGGTATCTCCGAAGGTGTTTGTTGGGTTGGCATAGATCGAGATTAGGATTTGTCACTCCGAGTACCAGAGAGGTATCTCTGGGCCCTCTCGGTAATGCACATCATAAGAAGCCTTGCAGGCAATGTGACTAATGAGTTAGTTGCGGGATGATGCATTATGGAATGAGTAAAGAGACTTGCTGGTAACAAGATAGAACTAGGTATGAAGATACCGACGATCGAATCTCGGGCAAGTAACATACCGACGACAAGGGAATAACGTATGTTGTCATAACGGTTCGACCGATAAAGATCTTCATAGAATATGTGGGAGCCAATATGAGCATCTAGGTTCCGCTATTGGTTATTTACCGGAGAAGTGTCTCGGTCATGTCTACATAGTTCTTGAACCTGTAGGGTCCGCATGCTTAACATTCAATGATGATATTGTATTATATGAGTTATGTGATTTGGTGAACGAATGTTGTTCGTAGTCCCAGATGAAATCACGGACATCACAAGGAGTCTCTAAATGGTCGAGAGGTAAAGATTGATATATAGGACGATAGTATTCGGACACCAAAAGTGTTCCGGGGTACCTGGTACGTATCGGGTCACCGGAAGGGGTTCCGGGCATCCCCCCGGCAACTACATGGGCCTAATGGGCCAAGAGGGGGATAGAACAGCCCCTAAGGTGCTGGTGTGCCCCATGTAGGCTGAAATAGAATGGAGGGGAGGAAAGAGGAGAAGAGAGAAAGGAAAGGGAGGGATTCGGCCTCCCCTTCCTTCTCTCCCCCTCCTCGTTCCTTCCCCCTTAGGAATTATGGCGGGGGGGGGGGTGCGAATAGTATTAGGGCCCTAAGTAGGATTCCTCCTACTTGGGCGCCTGATACGTCCATTTTGCATCATGCTTTTATATCGATATGTATTGCATTATGGGCTGTTATTACATGTTATGTCACAATACTTATGGCTATTCTATCTTATTTTACAAGGTTTATCATGAAGAGGAGAATGTTGGAATGGGATTCAGGCGAAAAGGAGCAAATATTGGAAACCTATTCTGCACAGCTCCAAAAGTCTTGAAACTCCATGAAAGTCATTTTTGGAATTAATAAGAATTATTGAGCAAAGAAAGTACCAGAGGGGGCCCACACCCTGGCCACGAGGGGGCGCCCCCCCCCTACTGGGCGCGCCCCTGTCTCGTGGGCCCCCTGTTGGCCCTCCGGTGCCCATCTTCTACTATATGAAGTCTCTTACCCTGGAAAAAAAAATTATAAGCAAGCTTACGGGACGAAACTCCACCGCCACGAGGCAGAACCTTGGCGGAACCAATCTAGGGCTCCGGCGGAGCTGTTTTGCCGGGGAAACTTTCCTCCGGGAGGGGGAAATCATCACCATCGTCATCACCAACGATCCTCTCATCGGGAGGGGGTCAATCTCCATCAACATATTCACCAACACCATCTCCTCTCAAAACCCTAGTTCATCTCTTGTATCCAATCTTGTATCGAAACCACAAATTGGTACCTGTGGGTTGCTAGTAGTGTTGATAACTCCTTGTAGTTGATGCTAATTGATTTACTTAGTGGAAGATCATATGTTCAGATCCTTAATGCATATTAATACTCCTCTGATCATGAACATGAATATGCTTTGTGAGTAGTTACGTTTGTTCCTGAGGACATGGGTGAAGTCTTACTAATAGTAGTCATGTGAATTTGGTATTTGTTCAATATTTTGATGAGATGTATGTCTCTCCTCTAGTGGTGTTATGTGAACGTCGACTACATGACACTTCACCATTATTTGGGCCTAGAGGAAGTCATTGGGAAGTAATAAGTAGATGATGGGTTGCTAGAGTGACAGAAGCTTAAACCCTAGGTTATGCGTTGCTTCGCAAGGGGCTGATTTGGATCCACTAGTTTCATGCTATGGTTAGGTTTACCTTAATACTTCTTTTGTAGTTGCGGATGCTTGCAATAGGGGTTAATCATAAGTGGGATGCTTGTCCAAGAAAGGGCAGTACCCAAGCACTGGTCCACCCACATATGAGCGTGATGAAAACTAGCTTGACGATAATTCCCATGTGTCCTCAGGAGCGCTTTTCTCATTATAAGAAATTGTCTAGGCTTGTCCTTTGCTACGAAAAGGATTGGGCCACCTTGCTGCACCTTATTTACTTTCATTGCTTGTTACCCGTTACAAATTATCTTATCACAAAACTATCTGTTACCTACAATTTCAGTGCTTTCGGAGAATACCTTACTGAAAACAGCTTGTCATTTCCTTCTGCTCCTCGTTGGGTTCGACACTCTTACTTATCGGAAGGAGTATGATAGATCCCCTATACTTGTGGGTCATCAAGACTCTATTCTGGCGCCGTTGCCGGGGAGTGAAGCGCCTTTGGTGAGTGGAACTTGGTAAGGAAACATTTATATAGTGTGCTGAAATTTACTATCACTTGTTACTATGGAAACTAATCCTTTGAGGAGCTTGTTAGGGGCATCTTCGCCCCGACCAGTAGAGCAAAGAGTTGCTCCTCAACCTACTGAACCTACTGAAAATGTTTACTTTGATATTCCTTTGGGTATGATAGAGAACCTGCTAGCTAATCCCTTTGCAGGAGATGGAACATTGCATCCCGATTTACACCTTATCTTTGTGGATGAAGTTTGTGGATTATTTAAGCTTGCAGGTATTCCCGATGATGTTGTTAAGAGGAAGGTATTTCCTTTATCTTTGAAGGGAGACGCACTGACATGGTATAGGCTATGTGATGATACGGGATCTTGGAACTATAAACGATTGAAGGTAGAATTCCACCAGAAGTTCTATCCTATGCATCTTGTTCATCGTGATCGTAATTACATATATAATTTCTGGCCTCGCGAAGGACAAAGCATCGCTCAAGATTAGGGGAGGCTTAAGTCAATGTTATATTCACGCCCCAATCATGAGATCTCAAGAGAAATGATTATTCAAAAAATTTATGCTCGACTTTCTCTTAATGATCGCACCATGCCTGATACTTCCTGTGCTGGTTCTTATATGCTGAAGACTATTGAATTCAAGTGGGATTTACTGGAAAGAATTAAACACAACTCTGAAGATTGGGGTTCCGACGATGGTAAGGAGTCAGGTATGACACCTAAGTTTGATTGTGTTAAATCTTTTATGGATACCGATGCTTTTCGTGGATTTAGCACTAAATATGGACTTGACTCTGAGATAGTAGCTTCTTTCTGTGAATCTTTTGCTACTCATGTTGATCTCCCTAAGGAGAAGTGGTTTAAATATAATCCTACCACTGAAGTAAAAGTAGTTGCACCTATTACAGTTGAAGAAAAGACTATCACTTATAATGATCCTATTGTTCCTACTACTTATGTTGAGAAACCACCTTTTCCTGTTAGGATAAAGGATCATGCTAAAGCTTCAACTGTGGTTCGTATGAGTAATACTAGAACATATACACCTCCTGAGCAAATTAAAGTTGAACCTAGTATTGCTATGGTTAAAGATCTCTTGGATAATAATATAGATGGGCATGTTATTTACTTCTGTGAATAGGCTGCTAATATTGCTAGACCAGATGCTAAGATACATAGACCTGTTGTAGGCATGTCTGTTATTTCTGTTAAAATAGGAGATCATTGTTATCATGGCTTATGTGATATGGGTGCTAGTGCTAGTGCAATACCTCATTCCTTATATGAAGAAATTATGCATGATATCGCACCCGCTGAAATAGAAGGTATTGATGTTACTTTTAAGCTTGCCAATAGAGATACTATTTCACTAGTTGGGATTGTTAGAGATGTTGAAGTCTTGTGTGGGAAAGTTAAATATCCTGCTAATTTTCTTGTTCTTGGTTCCCCACAAGATGACTTTTGTCCCATTATATTTGGCAGACCCTTCTTGAATACTATTAATGCTAGGATTGATTGCAAAAAGGATGTTGTTACAATAGGCTTAGGGCATATGTCTCATGAGTTTAATTTTGCTAAATTTCGTAGACAACCCCGTGATAAAGAACTGCCTAGTAAGGATGAAATTATTGGTCTTGCTTCTATTGCCATGCCTCCTACTGATCTGTTAGAACAATATTTGCTAGACCATGAAAATGATATGTTTATGAATGAAAGAAGGGAAATAGATGAAGTATTCCTTCAATAGGGTCCTGTTCTGAAACACAACTTACCTATTGAAATCCTAGGGGATGCCCCACCAAGCAAGGGTGATCTCGTGTTTGAGCTCAAACCATTATCTGATAATCTCAAATATGCTTATCTTGATGAAAAGAAGATATATCCTGTTATTATTAGTCTGACGTTTCAGAGCAAGAAGAGGAAAGAATATTGAAAACTCTGAAGAAGCACCGTGCTGCTATTGGATATACTCTGGATGATCTTAAGGGCATTAGTCCCACTCTATGCCAACATAAAATTAAATTGGACAAAGGCTCTAAACCAGTTAGAGATCCTCAACGACGGTTAAATCCTAAGATGAAAGAAGTGGTAAGAAAGGAGATACTAAAGCTCCTAGAGGCAGGTATAATTTATCCCATTGCTGATAGTGATTGGGTAAGTCCTGTCCATTGTGTCCCTAAGAAGGGAGGTATTACTGTCGTTCCTAATGATAAAGATGAATTTATTCCGCAAAGAATTATTACAGGCTATAGGATGGTAATTGATTTCCGTAAATTAAATAAAGCCACTAAGAAAGATCATTACCCTTTACCTTTTATTGATCAAATGCTAGAAAGACTATCCAAGCATACACATTTCTGCTTTCTAGATGGTTATTCTGGTTTCTCTCAAATACCTGTGTCAGCGGAGGATCAACCAAAAACTACTGCCCTTTCGGTACTTTTGCTTATAGCCGTATGCCTTTTAGTTTATGTAATGCACCTGCTACCTTTCAAAGATGTATGATGGCTATATTCTCTGACTTCTGTGGAAAGATTTGTGAGGTATTCATGGATGACTTCTCCATTTATGGATCCTCTTTTGATGACTGCTTGAGCAACCTTGATCGAGTTTTGCAGAGATGTGAAGACACTAGTCTTGTCTTGAATTGGGAAAAGTGCCACTTTATGGTTAATAAAGGCATTGTCTTGGGGCATAAAATTTCTGAAGGAGTCATTGAAGTTGATAAAGCTAAAGTCGATGCTATTGAAAAGATGCCGTGTCCCAAGGACATTAAAGGTATAAGAAGTTTCCTTGGTCATGCCGGTTTTTATTGCAAAAAGATATTCCTTTTGTCTTCGACGATGATTTTGTAGGAGCATTTGAAATACTTCAGAAAGCTTTGATCACTGCACCTATTGTTCAGCCACCTGATTCGAATTTATCCTTTGAAATTATGTGTGATGCTAGCGATTATGATGTACGTGTTGTTCTAGGGCAAAGAGTTGATAAGAAATTAAATGTTATCCAGTATGCTAGTAAAACTCTTGACACTGCCCAGAGAAATTATGCTACTACTAAAAAAGAATTCTTAGCGGTTGTGTTTGCATGTGATAAGTTCAGACCTTATATTGTTGATTCTAAAGTAACTATTCACACTGATCATGCTGCTATTAAATATCTTATAGAAAAAAAGATGCTAAACCTAGACTTATTAGATGGGTCCTCTTGCTCCAAGAATTCTATTTGCATATTATTAATAGAAAGGGAGTTGAGAACCCTGTTGCAGACAACCTGTCTAGGCGAGAGAATGTTCTTGATGACCCACTACCTATTGATGATAGCTTTCCTGATGAACAATTAGCAGTCATTAATGCTTCTTGTACTGCTCCATGGTATGCTGATTATGCTAATTACATTGTTGCTAAATTTATACCACCTAGTTTCACATACCAGCAAAAGAAAAAGTTCTTTTATGATTTAAGACATTACTTCTGGGATGACCCTCACCTTTATAAAGAAGGAGTAAATGGTGTTATTAGATGTTGTCTACCTGAGCATGAATAGGAACAGATCCTACGCAAGTGTCACTCTGAACCATATGGAGGACACCACGCTGGAGATAGAACTGCACATAAAGTATTGCAATCCGGTTTTTATTGGACTACTCTCTTCATAGATGCTCGTAAGTTTGTCTTGTCTTGTGATGAATGTCAAAGAATCGGTAATATTAGTAGACGTCAAGAAATGCCTATGAATTATTCTCTTATTATTGAACCATTTGATGTTTGGGGCTTTGATTATATGGGACCTTTTCCTGCCTCTAATGGATATACACATATTTTAGTTGCTGTTGATTACATTACTAAGTGGGTAGAAGCTACTCCAACTAGCAGTGCTGATCATAACACCTCTATTAAGATGCTTAAAGAAGTTATTTTTCCTAGGTTTGGAGTCCCTAGATATATCATGACTGATGGTGGTTCACATTTTATCCATGGTGCCTTTCGTAAAATGCTTGCTAAGTATGATGTTAATCATAGAATTGCATCTCCTTATCACCCACAGTCTAGCGGTCAAGTAGAGTTGAGCAATAGAGAGCTCAAATTAATTTTGCAAAAGACTGTTAATAGATCTAGGAAGAATTGGTCCAAGAAACTTGATGATGCATTATGGGCCTATAGAACTGCATATAAAAATCCTATGGGTATGTCTTCGTATAAGATGGTTTATGGAAAAGCATGTCACTTACCTCTCGAACTTGAAAATAAAGCATATTGGGCTATTAAAGAGCTCAACTATGAGTTCAAACTTTCCGGTGAGAAGAGGTTATTTGATATTAGCTCACTTGATGAATGGAGAACCCAAGCCTATGAGAATGCCAAGCTATTCAAAGAAAAAGTTAAAAGATGGCATGACAAAAGGATACAAAAGCGAGAATTTAACGTAGGTGATTATGTGTTGCTATTCAACTCTCGTTTAAGATTTTTTGCAGGGAAACTTCTCTCTAAGTGGGAAGGTCCTTATGTTATCGAGGAGGTCTATCGTTCTAGTGCCATAAAAATCAACAACTTCGAAGGCACAAGTCCAAGGGTGGTGAACGGTCAAAGAATCAAACATTATATCTCAGGTAATCCTATAAAAGTTGAAACTAATATTATTGAAACCATAACCCCGGAGGAATACATAAGGGACACTTTCCAGAATGTTTCAGACTCCGAAAAGGAATAGGTATGTGGTACGGTAAGTAAACCGACTCCAAAACAGTTCTAATGGCAATTTTTCTCCGTTTTGGAATATTTAAGAATTTTGGAAAGCAAGAAGTAATTTGGGAAGGACACGAGGCCTCCACGAGGGTGGAGGGCATGCCCCCTGCCTCATGGGTACCTCGTGTGCCTCCCGGACTCCGTTTTCTTGCACGTTACTTCTTTCAGTCGGTAAAAATTCATTATATAATCTCCCGAAGGTTTTGACCACCGTATCATGCAATTATCTCCCTTTTCGTTTCGAGCTGTTTTTCTGATAGATTTAGAGCACCATGACATCTCCAAGCGCTCCCAAGGACAAGTTTTTTGAGAGGGTTATCAACCCCTATCTCGCGGAGGTGCTGCAACACCCTCAAACCATTGAGATGCGTGAGGGGGTGCTGCACATCCGCGATGTGGAGGGTCCAAGGTGTACCGGAAGCGTGGGGACAAAGCTTGAAGCTATGGAGCAACAAGTTTTCAAGTGCCAAGGGATGGTGGAACATGGACTCAACGCCAACCAGATGATGATCGTGGAATTCACCAACAACCACAAGCTAGACGCCAAGAACATTGGGGATACCATCTTCAAGCTTCATGATAAAATTGAGAACCTCCATGCCCAGATCTATGACCTGCAAAACCAGAACCGTGAGTATGAATATAGATTCAAGAGGATTTTGGCTGCAGATTTGAGGATCCCAAAGACTCGATCATCCTTCTATGACGGTGAGCCTATGCCTTGGAAGATGGACGACAAGCCTACATCATCAACAACTCCTTCTTCACCACCTTCGAGGACATAATCACATGGGTATGGGCACTCCCCTTGGTAATTGCCAAGCTTGGGGGAGGTTCCCCGGTATCGTATCACCATCACACTCCTATCTTTACCGTTTTACTTAGTTCGATCCCTTTTAGTAATATGTTGATCTAGTAGATTGAAGTTTTGATATGAATTAGTTTTGAGTTTTTCTTTGTGATCCCTTTATGTAATTGAGTCCGTGAGCTATATAATAAAGATTAGTGTTGAGTCAAGGGCTTTGCTATCTTGCTATGATCCTGAGAAAATAGGAAGAATAAAAAGAATAAAAGAGTTCATATTGATCTTATGGATAGTAATGACTTAACATATAAAGAGTATGAGGCATAAAAGTTGTTGAGAGTTGACAAACCTAGTTTTGGTCATCGTTGCAATTAATAGGAAGTAATAAAGAAAGAGGGGTTTTCACATATAAATATACTATTTTGGACATCTTTTATAATTGTGATCACTCATTAAGTATGACATGCTAAAGAGTTGATGTTGGACAAGGAAGACAACGTAATGGTTTATGTTTTCTCACATCTCAGTTAAAGTATATTGTCATGGATCATTCAAACATGTTGAGCTTGCCTTTCCCCCTCATGCTAGCCAAATTTCTTGCACCAAGTAGAGATACTACTTGTGCTTCCAAATATCCTTAAACCTAGTTTTGCCATGAGCGTCCACCATACCTACCTATGGATTGAGTAAGATCCTTCAAGTAAGTTGTCATGTTGCAAGCAATAAAAATTGCTCTCTAAATTTGTATGACTTATTAGTGCGGAGAAAATAAGCTTTATACGATCGTGTGATATGGAAGTAATAAAAGCGACGGACTACATAATAAAGGTTCATATCACAAGTGGCAATATAAAGTGACGTCCTTTTGCATTAAGATTTTGTGCATCCAACCCTAAAGGCACATGACAACCTCTGCTTCCCTCTGCGAAAGGCCTATCTTTTACTTTATGTCTTTTACTTTATGCAAGAGTCAAGGTGATCTTCACCTTTCCCTTTTTCATTTTATCCTTTGGCAAGCACCTCGTGTTGGGAAGATCCTGATATATATATATATATCCAACTGGATGTAAGTTAGCATGAACTATTATTATTGACATCACCCAAAGGTGAATACGTTGGGAGGCGAAATTATAAGCCCCTATCTTTCTCAGTGTTCGATTAAAACTCCATAACCATAAGTATTGCGTGAGTGTTAGCAATGGTAGAAGACTATATGATAGTTGAGTATGTGAAATTGCTGAAAAGCTCTATTCTTGACTCTTTCTGATGTTATGATAAATTGCAATTGCTTCAATGACTGAGATTATCATTTGTTAGTTCTCAATGAAATTTCTGAACCATACTTGACATTGTGAATAGATTGTTACTTGACCATAAGAAATCATATGACAAAATCTATATATGTTGCAGTTATAAGAATGATCATGATGCCCTCATGTCCGTATTTTATTTTTTATCAACACCTCTATCTCTAAACATGTGGACATATTTCTCGATAACGGCTTCCGCCTGAGGACAAGCGAGGTCTAAGCTTGGGGGAGTTGATACGTCCATTTTGCATCATGCTTTTATATTGATATTTATTGCATTATGGGCTGTTATTACACGTTATGTCACAATACTTATGGCTATTCTCTCTTATTTTACAAGGTTTATCATGAAGAGGAGAATCTTTGGCAAATGGATTCAGGTGGAAAAGGAGCAAATATTGGAAACCTATTCTGCACAGCTCCAAAAGTCTTGAAACTCCACGAAAGTCATTTTTGGAATTAATAAGAATTATTGAGAAAAGAAAGTACCAAAGGGGGCCCACACCTTGGCCATGAGGGTGGGGGCGCCCCCCTGGGCACGCCCCCTGTCTCATGGGCCCCCTGTTGGCCCTCCGGTGCCCATCTTCTGCTATATGAAGTCTCTTACCCTGGAAAATATCATAAGCAAGCTTACGGGACGAAACTCCGCCGCCACGAGGCGGAACCTTGGCGGAACCAATCTAGGGCTCTGGCAGAGCTGTTCTGCCAGGAAACTTCCCTCCGGGAGGGGGAAATCATCACCATCGTCATCACCAACGATCCTCTCATCGGGAGGGGGTCAATCTCCATCAACATCTTTAGCAGCACCATCTCCTCTCAAAACCCTAGTTCATCTCTTGTATCCAATCTTGTATCAAAACCACAAATTGGTACCTGTGGGTTGCTAGTAGTGTTGATTACTCCTTGTAGTTGATGCTAATTGGTTTACTTGGTGGAAGATCATATGTTCAGATCCTTAATGCATATTAATACTCCTCTGATCATGAACATGAATATGCTTTGTGAGTAGTTACGTTTGTTCCTGAGGACATGGGTGAAGTCTTGCTATTAGTAGTCATGTGAATTTGGTATTCGTCCGATATTTTGATGAGATGTATGTTGTCTCTCCTCTAGTGGTGTTATGTGAACGTCGACTACATGACACTTCACCATTATTTGGGCCTAGAGGAAGGCATTGGGAAGTAATAAGTAGATGATGGGTTGCTAGAGTGACAGAAGCTTAAACCCTACTTTATGTGTTGCTTCGTAAGGGGCTGATTTGGATCCACTAGTTTCATGCTATGGTTAGGTTTACCTTAATACTTATTTTGTAGTAGCGGATGCTTGCAATAGGGGTTAATAAGTGGGATGCTTGTCCAAGAAAGTGCAGTACCCAAGCACCGGTCCACCCACATATCAAATTATCAAACTACCGAACGTGAATCATATGAGCGTGATGAAAACTAGCTTGACGATAATTCCCATGTGTCCTCGGGAGCGCTTTTCTCATTATAAGAAATTGTCCAGGCTTGTCCTTTGCTGCAAAAAGGATCAGACCACCTTGCTGCACCTTATTTACTTTCATTGCTTGTTACCCATTACAAATTATCTTATCACAAAACTATCTGTTACCAACAATTTCAGTGCTTTCGAAGAATACCTTACTGAAAACCGCTTGTCATTTCCTTCCGCTCCTCGTTGGGTTCGACACTCCTACTTATCGAAAGGACTACGATAGATCCCCTATACTTGTGGGTCATCAGCGCCCCCTTGGCTGCCCCCTCTCCTTGTAGTTGGGTTCGACACTGCTAGAACACACAACATTGATTCCTAGACGTGTGCGGTGCCCCCTGTCGGTGTCAAAACCGGCGATCTCGGGTAGGGGGTCCCAATCTGTGCGTCAAGGCTGATGGTAATAGGAAGCAAGGGACACAGATGTTTACCCAGGTTCGGGCCCTCTCGATGGAGGTAAAACCCTATTTCCTGCTTGATTAATATTGAAGATATGGGTAGTACAAGAGTAGATCTACCACGAGATCGTAGAGGCTAAACCCTAGAAGCTAGCCTATGATGGTATGATTGTAATTGTGATCGGCCTTCTAAGGACCAACCTCTCCGGTTTATATAGACACCGGAGAGGGATAGGGTTTACATGGATTCGGTTACAAGGAAGGGAACACAATATCCGGATCGCCAAGCTTGTCTTCCACGCAAAGGAGAGTCCTCTCCAGACACGGGCCGAACTCTTGAGTCTTGTATCTTCACGCTTCAATAGTCCGGACGTTCTACATAGTCCGGCTGTCCGGATACCCCCTAATCCAGGACTCCCTCAGTAGCCCCTGAACCAGGCTTCAATGATGATGAGTCCGGCGCGCAGTATTGTCTTCGGCGTTGCAAGGCGGGTTCCTTCTCCGGGTACTCCAAAGTAATTGTCGAACACGTAGACCGTGTCCGGACCTGCAAGATGGTCTTTACATGGCATAAACCTGATCTGCTGGCAATCTTCGGGCGTCGTGCCCGTGCATCATGGCCTGGTCCAATGCGAACCGGCGTTTCTTACCCCACAACGACTTGTGTTACGAGGCGGTTTTATTGGCATGTCCCGTCGAGGCAGAGATCGTGTTCCTCTTATTACGGGATTTTCCATTAATATGGGTGTGCGTGACCCCACGATGGCCGTTGGTATAACTCTGTGTGTTTTTAGATAAGCCTCAAACGGTCACACCGAGGACTCTTGATATTCACCCTCTTTATAAAGGGGTCGATACCTATGCCTCTTTTCCACCCTCCTCGCGCCTTCTCGTACCTCAAGTTCTAACACCCGAAACCCAAGCTTCGACACCCCAGATCCTCCAATATGTCCGAATCCACCCCTCAGGGCCGATGGGTGGCCTCCTCGATTCAAAAGGAAGACATTGCGAGGCTTAGGGAGGTCGGATACCTGACCGCCGATATTCAGCACATGCTTCCAGCTCCAGGTCAAGTCATCCCTACACCGGAGCCTAATGAGTGTGTCGTTTTTGTCCCACACTTCCTCCGTGGCTTGGGCTTCACCCTCGACCCCTCTGTGAGGGTGCTCATGTTCTATTATGGGTTGGATTTTCATGATCTGGCTCCAGATGCCATCCTCCATATCTCGTCGTTCACCCCACACTTCGGATTATGGCTTAAGACCTTCAATGTGAAGCCGAAGATGATCGAGGGGCGACATGCGGAGTGTGGAGGCACCGTAATAAGCAGGAATGTCGATGCCCTGTGGCCAGAGGGTTCTTTCCCGGAAGTATCCGATGTATGGCAACGGAGGTGGTTTTATGTCACGGCTCCCAGAGGCACGAAGTGGGTGGCCGCTCCCGAGTTTCGCTCGGGCCCCCCGCCACAGCTAGCGTCTTGGACCGACGTAGGGCGGAATTGGGGGCCCGTCGGTGATGTACCACTACTGCAGAATCACATCCGGGAGCTTCTTGAGAGGGACATTAACCTTGTCAGCATAATGCAAGTGATGCTAATCCGACGGATGTTGCCGTGCCAACGCCGGCTTATCCGGATGTGGGAGTTCAATCCGGAGGGTCCGCGGACTGTCAAGCACTTCTTCGGCTTGAATCTCGGGGAGATGTGCAAATTATTCTTCGGACAAAAAGTTGAGTGTCCAGACACCACCGAGGATGCAGGCCTAAGCTGCAATCGCCTAGATACCCAAGTAAGTAATCTTGACACCGGATACCTTGTTTTGAGTTTGTCATAGTTGATTATTTTGAAAATCATCCGTGGCCAGGAATGGCTCAGCAAGGCAGAGAGAATCAGGTGTCCGGAGCCACTTCCTGAAGGTTCGCCTGGTCCCACCGTGGCCAAGATGCTTGACCGGGTTCTCAGCAGGATGCCCTCGGGGAAAGACAAGGGGAAGAACGAAGAAACCGAACCCCACACGCTACGCATCCGAACCGGGGGAATTGTTACCTCCCCTAAGAAGGATAGTCGAGAAAGGGAGGCTAAGGCCTCCTCCCCACGCGGGAAGAAGAGGGCTGCCTCCAAAGACTTGGAGGCGGATATGCTCAAACCAGGGAAAAAGACATCCCCAAGGGGCCTTGTCCCGACGGGCACCCTCACCACATCATGCCCTCCAATGGGCCAGCCCTCCACCGAGCTGTAAGTCAATTTACAATCCGAAGGTACTGTGTTTATCCTAGATCAATAACCAGGATTCAACTTTTTGCAGTCTGGCCAGCCGCTCTTCTCAACAGGGTTCGTCTTCGAGGGACCTTCCTCCGGAGATGATGGAAAGCGATAGGGAACAAGACACATATGTGTATTGCTGCCATTAAGGGTAAAACGATGGGGTTTATTCTGATTAGGCTTACTTTGTCTACATCATGTCATCTTGCTTAAGGCGTTACTCCATTTGTGATGAACTTAATACCATAGATGCACGTTGGATAGGGTCGATTAGTGGAGTAATAGTAGTAGATGCAGGCAGGAGTCGGTCTACTTGGCTCGGACATGATGCTTATATACATGATCATTATTGTGAATAATGTCATAACTATGCGCTTTTCTATGAATTGCCCAACATTAATTTGTTCTCCCACCGTATGTTATGTATTCGAGAGAGAAGCCTCTAATTAAAACTATGGCCCCCGGGTCTACTTTAATCATATTATAAATTCCAAAAATACTTTGCTGCAATTTATTTACTTTTATTTTACTTTGCAATTTAACCATCTACCTATACAAGATTTAATCCTTGCAAGTAACAAGTTCAAGGGGATTGATGACCCTCTTGCCCGCGTTGGGTGCAAGTATTTGCTTTTGTGTGTGCAGGTACTAAAGACGGGAATTTGCTTGGTTCTCCTATTGGTTCGATAACGTTGGTTCTCACTGAGGGAAATACCTATCTCTATTGTACTGCATCTCCCCTCATCTTCCCAGTGCAATTTACAAATAGCAGCGGCGGTCGACCCCGTGCCAGCTGGAGACGCCGAAGCGGCGAAAAACCCGAAGTCCCTGTTGGTGAGGGCGAGGCCGCCGCGGCGGACCGCTAAGAGCGTCTCGGCCCTGGAGGCCCATATTCTTGATGTCAAGGGAGGATGCGGGATCCTAGGTGGTGACCTGACGGAGTATGGTGGTGCGGCCGATGGTACTTGATACATCTCCAACATATCTATAATTTTTTATTGTCCCATGCTATTATAGTATCAATCTTGAATGTTTTATATGAAATTACATATCATTTTTTGGGACTAACCTATTAACCTAGTGCCTAGTGCTAGTTGCTGTTTTTTGCTTGTTTTTGGCTTTTCAGAAAACCAGTACCAAACGGACTCCAAATGCTACAAAACTTTTTGATGATTTCTTCTAGACCAGAAGGGACCCTAGAAGGCTCGGGAGAAGACCTAAAGAGTCACGAGGGAGCCTCTCGTGGCACCTCTTGAAATTCCACCTCTACAAATTTCCAAATATTCCCAATACATCAGAGAGCCACCCAACATACTTTTTTTGCCGTCGCCAGTTTCCATTCTTCAGAAATCCCATCTGGAGGTCTTTTCCGATACTCTGCCGGAGGGGGATTTCATCATGGAGGGCCTCTACATCAACCTTGCTGCCCTTCCGATGATATGTGAGTAGTTTACCACAAACCTAGCAATACCCTAGTTTTGCTTACGCCGATAGACTTTGCCACGTGGTGACTAAGTCAGTACCTGCATTATAGGATACGGTGGTCTACTTCTGGTGGGCGGTCCCTCACATAATATTATCCCTCAAGACACGTTATGTTGAGATAATTAAATTATCCTACTTCTTGTCCCATATGTGAGGCGGCTAGCTAAAAGATATTTAGGTCACGAGGACCAGACAAAGGAATAAGTTGCATGGATAACCGTGACTCCTAGATTAATTGTGTTCCCCTTAAGATGTCTGCACCTGTTATGTCATGGGTCTATCGGTTTCCACGATCATTTATCTACTTCATGTGTGTCCTAGGGAGTTGTATGTCTCCAACTACGCTAATGAAAAGGACATCTTCAATCACTAAATTACCAAAGGTAAATAAGGAACATGAAGCAATGATACGTCTCCAACGTCTCCATAATTTATGAAGCATTCATGCTACATTACTATGTGTTTTGAATGATTATGGGCTTTGTTATACACTTTTATATTATTTTTGGGACTAACCTATTAACTGGAGGCCCAGCCAAGATTTCCTGTTTTATGCCTATTTCAGTATTTCGAGGAAAAGGAATATCAGATGGAGTCAAAATGGAATGAAATCAACTGGAGAAGTTATTTTTGGAAGGAAACCCACCTGATGGACTTGGACCCCACGTCAGAAGATACGGGAGGTGCTCACGAGGGTGGGGGGCGCGCCCTCCCCCTGGGCACGCCCCCCTACCTCGTGAGCCCCCTGGAGGTCCACCGACGTACCCCTTTCACCCATATATACCTATGTACCCTAAAACCTCCAGAATAGAAAATAGATCGGGAGTTCCGCCTTCGCAAGCCTCTGTAGCCACCAAAAACCAATCGGGACCCTGATCCGGCACCCTGCCGGAGGGGGATCCCATCACCGGTGGCCATCTTCATCATCCCGGCGCTATCCATGACGAGGAGGGAGTAGTTCACCCTCGGGGCTGAGGGTATGTACTAGTAGCTATGTGTTTGATCTGTCTCTCTCGTGTTCTCTCTCGTGTTCCATCTATGGCACGATCTTGATGTATCCCGAGCTTTGCTATTGTAGTTGGATCTTATGATGTTTCTCCCCCTCTACTCTCTTGTGATGAATTGAATTTCCCCTTTTGAAGTTATCTTATTGGATTGAGTCTTTTATGAACACTTGATGTATGTCTTGCGTGGGATAACTGTGGTGACAATGGGTTATTCTATTGATCCACTTGATGTATGTTTTGGTGATCAACTTGCGGGTTTCGTGACACTGGGAACCTATGCATAGGGGTTGGCACACATTCTTGACTCTCCGGTAGAAACTTTGGGGCACTCTTTGAAGTACTTTTATGTTGGTTGGATGAATCTGAGATTGTGTGATGCATATCGTATAATCATGCCCACGGATACTTGAGGTGACAATGGAGTATCTAGGTGACATTAGGGTTTTGGTTGATTTGTATCTTAAGGTGTTATTCTAGTACGAACTCTTTTATAAGATCGATCCAAAAGAATAACTTTGTGGTTGTTTCGTACCCGACCATAATCTCTACGTTTGTTCTCTGCTATTAGTGTCTTTGGAAGGACTCTTTGTTGCATGTTGAGGGCTTGTTATATGATCTATCTATGTTATTATTGTTGAGAGAACTTGCACTAGTGAAAGTATGAACCCTAGGCCTTGTTTCCTATCATTGCAATACCGTTTACGCTCACTTTTACCGCTTGTTACCTTGCTGTTTTTATTATTTCAGATTACAAAAACCTATATCTACTAACTATTTTGCACTTGTATCACCATCTCTTCGCCGAACTAGTGCACCTATACAATTTACCATTGTATTGGGTGTGTTGGGGACACAAGAGACTTTTTGTTATTTGGTTGCAGGGTTGCTTGAGAGAGACCATCTTCATCCTACGCCTCCTACGGATTGATAAACCTTAGGTCATCCACTTGAGGGAAATTTGCTACTGTCCTACAAACCTATGCACTTGCAGGCCCAACAACGTCTACAATAAGAAGGTTGTGTAGTAGACATCAAGCTCTTTTCTGGCGCCATAGCCGGGGAGGCTAGGTAAGTGAAGGTATATCTTTAGATCTTGCAATTGAATCTTTTTGTTTCTTGTTTTAGCACTAGTTTATTTTATAAAAGAAAACTAAAAAAATGGAGTTGAGTTTGTCTCATACACTTCACCTTTTTAATATCTTTCGTGAGTATGATGGAAAGGATAATTGTGCTCAAGTGCTAGAGGAAGAAATCTATAGAATGTTTGGTACTAAATCTGTGAATGATGAGCATGATTGCAATGTTGTTAGTATGAATTCCTTGAATATCCATGATGCTAATGATATGCAAAGCCACAAGCTTGGGGAAGCTATGTTTTATGAAGATGATATTTTTTGTCCCCCAAGCTTTGATGAGCAAATTTACTATGATGAAAGCATGCCTCCTATCTATGATGATTATTGTGATGATACGTATGCTATAAAGAAGAAGTTTGCTTATGTGGAGAGTATTAAATTTTCTATGCTAGTAGATCATGAAAAGAATGATTTAGGTGCTGGTAATATTGTTGAATTCATTCATGATGCTACTGAAAATTATTATGAGAGAGGAACATATACTTGTAGGAATTGCAATAATGCCAAGTTTCCTCTCTATGCGCTTAAATTTTTGAAGTTATGCTTGTTTAGCCTTTCTATGCTTGTTGATTATTGTTCCCATAAGTTGTTTTCTCACAAAATCCCTATGCATAGGAAGTGGGTTAGACTTAAATGTGCTAGTCATATGCTTCATGATGCTCCCGTTATGTTTCAATTCTTATCTTTTATGTGAGCATCATTGTCATCATCATGCCTAGCTAAAAGGCATTAAAGAAAAGCGCTGGTTGGGAGACAACCCAATATTTATCCTTACTGTTTTTGTGTGTCCACATGATTATGCTACTGTAGTAATCATGTTCTATAGCTTTTGTTTCAATAAAGTGCCAAGTAGAACCTTTGGGAAGACTTTGGTGAAGTTTATGTGATCTTGCTGTGAAAAACAGAAACTTTAGCGCTCACGAGATTAGCTCCCATTTTTTACTGGAGAGTGCTTTTAGGTTGATTCTTTTTGCAGATGATTAATAGACAAATTACTCATGTACATCAATTTATTTAGTAATTAGGGAGGTTCCAGAAGTATACGTTTTATACAGATTACTACAGACTGTTCTGTTTTTGACAGATTCTGTTTTCTATGTGTTGTTTGCTTATTTTGATGAATCTATGAGTAGTATCGGAGGGTATGAACCATAGATAAGTTGGAGTACAGTAGATATTATACCAATATGAATTTAGAATGAGTTCATTACAGTATCTAAGTAGTGGTTTTATTTTCTTATACTAACGGAGCTTACGAGTTTTGTTTTGAGTTTTGTGTGGTTGAAGTTTTCAAGTTTTGGGTAACGATTCGATGGACAATGGAATAAGGAGTGGAAAGAGCCTAAGCTTGGGGATGCCCAAGGCACCCCAAGGTAACATTCAAGTACAACCAAGCAACTAAGCTTGGGGATGCCCCGGAAGGCATCCCCTCTTTCGTCTTCGTGCATCGGTAACTTTACTTGGAGCTATATTTTTATTCGCCACATGATATGTGTTTTGCTTGGAGCGTCAATTTCTTTTGTTAGTTTTTGCTTGATGTTAGTTAGAATTGTGTTTTGCCTCTTTAGTTTCAATAAAGAAGTCAAGGATAGCCTTTGCCATGCTTATTTTGCTAGTATACATGTTGCTGTTTGAAAAAAGAAAGTTTACCGCTGTTGCAAAAATTCCCTAGAAAAGTCAGAGTGTCGGTGTCAAAACCGGCGGATCTCGGGTAGGGGGTCCCGAACTGTGCGTCTAGGCGGATGGTAACAGGAACGAGGGACACGATGTTTTTACCCAGGTTCAGGCCCTCTTGATGGAGGTAAAACCCTACGTCCTGCTTGATTAATATTGATGATATGGGTAGTACAAGAGTGGATCTACCACGAGATCAAGGAGGCTAAACCCTAGAAGCTAGCCTATGGTATGATTGTTGTAATTTATGTTGTGTCCTACGGACTAAAGCCCTCCGGTTTATATAGACACCGGAGGAGGCTAGGGTTACACAGAGTCGGTTACAATGGTAGGAGATCTACATATCCGTATTGCCAAGCTTGCCTTCCACGCCAAGGAAAGTCCCATCCGGACACGGGACGGAGTCTTCAATCTTGTATCTTCGTAGTCTTGGAGTCCGGCAGACGATGATAGTCCGGCTGTCCGGACACCCCCTAGTCCAGGACTCCCTCAGTAGCCCCTGAACCAGGCTTCAATGACGATTAGTCCGGCGCGCATAATGTTCGGCATTGCAAGGCGGGTTCCTTCCTTGAATAATCCAGAGAAGATCATGAACACCAGGATAGTGTCCGGCTCTGCAAAATAAAATCCACATTCCACCGTAGAGAGAATAAAATGTACACCAGCTCATTCTGCTGACGTATTATGCGACGTGAGATCACACCGCTACCAGGCTTTTACTTGAATCGTTTTTTACTGTACCACCTCAGCACGTTTAGCGAAGCGGTTTCCTTGGCACGTCTTGTCGAAGCAGAGATCGTGTTCCCCTTATTCCGGGATTTTCATCAATACGGACGTGGGTAACCCAACCGCGATTGATGGTGGCGCTTGGGAGATAAGCGAGTTTTACGGGCGGTGGGGGCGCATAGTTTTCGTCGCCTATATATAAGGGATAAGGATTCACCTTCTCACCTCGCCTTCTTCCTCCTTTGCTCATCCATCTCCGCAAGACTCAAGCTCCAACGCCCAAGTTCGCGATCTCGCCTCGACCTCCTCCGAATATGTCCGGAGCGGGAGGCAAATGGTTGGCCTCCACCGTTAAGGAGGAGCACATCACCAAGCTGCGCGCAGCGGGATACCTTTCCGCGACATCGCAGATCGGCTGCCCAACGAGGGCAGCTCGTCCCTACCCCCGGCCTCATGAGAGGGTCATCTTCCTTCCCCACTTCCTCCGCGGACTGGGCTTTCCGCTCCATCCATTCGTCCGGGGGCTCATGTTCTACTATGGCCTGGATTTCCACGATCTGGCGCCGAACTTCATCCTCAACATCTCGGCGTTTATCGTCGTGAGTGCGAGGCCTTCCTCTCGCATCCGCCCCACTTCGCTGTGGCTCAAGACCTTCAACGTCAAGCGAAGGTTGTGAAGAACGCATAAGCGGAATGCGGAGGCGCCATGTTGGGCAAGTTGCCCAAGGTCCTTTGGCTCGAAGGGGCCTTCGTGGACTCCGTCAAGGGATGGCAATCGGGGTGGTTCTATATCACCGAGCCGCGCAAGCCCACATGGGCGGCGGCCCCCGAGTTTAGATCTGGCATCCCCACGCAGCTCACCTCCTGGAAAGAGAAGGGCCTGCTGTGGGGCAATCCGAGGGAGGTGACGGGACTCCGAGCCTGCATCCAGAAGGTGGTGAGCAATAAGCTCAGGCTCGTCGACGTGGTCCAAGTCATGCTCACCCGCCGGATTCTCCCATGCCAAGAGCGGGCATTCAATCTGTGGGAGTTTAATCCGGAACAACACCAGGCGCTGAGCGGGCTCTTCGATACAACACACGAAGGCGCCTGGAGAGTGCTGTTTAAGGGCGCCGAAGCCCCCGCATCCGCAACGGAAGATCGCAGATTTATCTCGCAGCATCCAACTGATGAGGTAAGTGATTCAACCCCATTACGGGACACTCGGTAGTAATCGAATTGATTAAGAGGGTTTCATTCTTTCTTTTCCTTTGACAGGAATGGATGGAGAAGGCCAAGCAGCTTATCAGCCCGGCTCCCATGCCAGAAGACCCAGTGGACGCCCGTTTAGCGGGGCTGCTGGTTCCGGCACCGCATGTGGTGCCGGAGAAGAAGGCCAAGAAGGTGGCCGCGGGGACTCGAAAGAGTTCCCGCAATCAGGTGTCCGACGACGAGGCGGACTCCTCCCCTGAAGACGACGAGGAGGAGGAGGACTCTCTCCTGAGGAGGAGAGAAGAAGAGGAAGGCTTCCCGAAGAGGGGAGGCCAAGGGTCCAAGAGGGGGAGGACTATCCCCCCGGACAGTTTCGCCAACTCCACCGTTGGCGAGGATGAGTGGCTTCCAAGGGCCAGGCGTCCGGCAAGATCGTAAGTATCCGGATCCTTGATATGTAATTTCTTTCGTGTCGTGTAGTGTCCTTCTAACGCCGCAATCTATCCGTAGTCCGGCTGATGACGATCTCCCCGCTTCATCAAGCGGGTCATTGGCCCCGTCGGATGTGGATTCACTTCCGACTGCCACTACCCCCCGCGCCGGCAAGGACGCCGAGGTGGGATCCCAGAGAGGGACCCATCAGGAGGAGGCTCTAGAGGCGCCGTCAGGTTGCCTCCCGGACTTCGTGCCGGACTCTACATCGGAACCCGCAGTGGTTCCAGAGTCCGCGGGCTACCCTTCGAAGAAGGGCAAGACCGTGACACCGGCGCCCTCCGTCCAACCGGAGGTGCCGGATAACTGTTGGAGGCGCTTAAAGGCGCCTCCATCGAAAGAACACCGCACTATAATGAGTGCGGTGATTCAAAAGGTTCACTTCGCCAAGAGCGGGCCGACCGAAGCTTCGCAGCAGCCTTTTTAACAAGCTTTGAGGTAAGAAGTTAAAATTATGTAATGTAATACCGCATAGACAAGTAGCCTGATGCTCGGTTCGATGTTGGAAAGAAAAGCGGATGAGGATCTAACAAGATATACGCAGGTTTGCTTAGAATATGTCAATATGGGTTTGCAGGCTGCGCTGTTGACCTCTACCGCACTATCGGTGGAGGTCAATGTGCTGAAGAAGGATCTCGAGCGGTCCGAGCAAGAGCTCGGCCATGCCAAGAAGCAGCTCGAGGACAAAGAAGGTGAGTAACACCACTTTGAATAGTTACCTTACAGAAAAGGGTTTTGGTTGCAATAAAGTTAACAAGGATAATATGGGTATTGCAGGGGCCACTAACGAGGTGGCAGCCCTGAAGGAGGCTGTGTCCGCGGCTGAACGAAGCGCGGCCGCAGAACGGAGAGAGCGAGAAAAGCAAGAGGCACGGGTAGCGGAAGTTCGGCAAGAGCTCCAGGCTCTCATGGAAAAGCATGAGAGCTTGGAGCGTGACTCCAAGACTCGAGAGTCCGAGCTTGCCTTGGCTCTCGAAAGTGCTAAGTCTGCCAAGGCCGAGGCCCATAAAGCCCTTCAGGAGGTTGAAGATATAAAGAAGATAGCGGCGGGTAAGGCATTTTTCATGCAAAGCAGGCATGTTAATGTAAACTACGTGATACTTACCCGCATTCGGAGCTGTCCAGGGGCGTTTGCAGATCTGCCGTGTAGTGCGTCTGATGCCGCCGCATTCTATCGTGGCGAGGAGGGGAGCTCGATGGAGAAGGTCTTCTGGTCTCGGTATCTTGAGGCGGCCATCCGTGCCCCCAAGCGACCAAATGAAGCAGTGGTCGAACTCCACAAGGTAGCCGAGGAGGCCATGAAGGGCCTTATGTCGGTTTGTGGCCTAAACAGCCATGCCTGGGAGCTACTTCGGCCTTGTGTGGCGGCTGGTGGATGCGTGCCCCTGGGTGGAGGTCATCAAGCGCTCCGCGTGTATTGAAGGTGCTCGTCGGGCCCTTGCCCGCACAAAGGTGCATTGGGGCAAGTTGGATGCGGAGAAGCTTCTCACGGACCCACCGCCACCGGCAAGGAGTATCCTGCCCGAGATGTATTATAAAACTGTCTGAAGGGAGCCCGCGATATTGCGGATGAGTGCCCCAGAGATGTAATCTTTGAGTAAACTCGTTATGTATTATCCTGTGCGCTGAAACTTTGTTCATGCGCGCGTTAAGCAACGCTTGTTTGATTTAAAATATTACCTTCTGTGCGGCCGTTTATAAAATCGAGAGATGGCAAGTCGTTGGCTTCACCCCCAAGCCCGAGTCTTTGGGGTGTTTGGGATAAACTTGAGCACTCTTGTTCCCATTTTTGGGTCCATCTAGGGAGGCGCTCAACACAACGAACAAGGCGACCGGACTTATAATGCTTGAACACTCTCACTTAGCCATAGAATTCTATAATTTTAAATTTCGGCGAAGCCCTTGGTATTCGGAAGACCGAATCCGGGGCGCTATCCACGCCTTCGTCGGACATTGTCCGGAACTTCGCTCGAAGCGGCGTGAGTCTTTAAGGACCCGAAAAAACCTCTCGAACAGCGACCGGTCTCTCGCCTTATCATGCCGGTCAGTTTTAGCTTTCTCATCGAGGCGCTTTGCGGCTCAACCGGGCGCAATCGCAGTGGTTCTCCCAGTCCACCTTAGCCGACGAACGGAACGTAAGGCACCAAAACGTGGGGCCGGGCAAACCCAACTATTGACCCAAGACATGATTCGAGCCGATTCATATAATGCTATAAGTTTGGGGTGCCGCACTTATGAAAGTGTTCGGACTTTATCACACCATAATTTGGGGAGCGAAGCCCTGGCGTATTCGGCCGTACCAAAATATCTGGTGCAAGATGTCATGTAATGAGCATATATATAAAGGTAATGTAATTGCAGTCAAAAAAAGGTGCTGCATTATTTATGAAAGAAAGTCTGCTATGAATGCGGACTGATCTGAGATAGTCTTGATAAGCAAGGGATTTGGACTAAGTAAACATGTCCCCCTCGGGGTGGGCTGCGGACTTGGTGTATATATTGAATGTAATGTTCGTAATTGAGACCACCGAGTGTTAAATGCAGCCTTCTTTAAATCCCCCGATTGCATCACGAGTTTGGCAAGTTCATCGCCGGACAGAGCCTCTGGTTAACGGAGTCCTGTGTACATAAAGGAGGAAAATAAAAATAAATAAATAAAAAGGGGGGCACACTTGCGAGCCCCTGGTGTGGTCGAACCGCACTCTGGGCCTATTGCGATCGTGCCCCTTCCCCTGTGCCCATGGTATCTCCAAAGCGTAATGATGTACGTGGAGTGTTATTCTTGTGATCATGCACGGGCGAGGGTTGGGGCCGCATTGCTACGCGTGCTCTGATCGCACCAGGTGGTCTTGATTGGTATTGCTTCGGGCGTGTTTTGCTGTGTCCGGCCGTTTAACGGCCGGACTCGAGAATTGCCTTAAGAGGCTGCTCTGCACTTCGCCAGAGCGTTGTATGTTCCTCCGTTCGGAGGGCGTTCCGTATTCCGTTGACCGTGATGACTCCACGAGGGCTGGCATCTTGAGCTTGAGGTATGCATAATGCGGCACGCGTTGAATTTTATAAACGCGTCCGTCCGAGCAAAGCGTGATAGCCGCCGCGAGCGGGACTATGTCGAAGATTAACTCCTCGCTCGAAAATTATCTGGGATCCGAAGACCACTTCGGTGTTATTGAGCTGTGCGCTTGGCTTCCACACCGGTATGACACCTTTGAAGGTTGTCTTTGTAGGTTTAATCCTTGAGGGTCTATGCCCATTTTGCGCACTGTATCCTGATAAAGCAGGTTCAGGCTACTACCGCCGTCCATCAGGACTCTCGTGAGGTGAAATCCATCGACGATTGGGTCTAAAACCAATGCGGCGAATCCGCCATGGCGTATGCTGGTCGGATGGTCTCTTCGATCGAAAGTGATCGGACAAGAGGACCATGGATTGAACTTTGGGGCGACTGGCTCCATCGCATAGATGTCCCTTAGTGCACGTTTCCTCTCCCTCTTGGGTATATGGGTCGCGTAAATCATGTTCACCGCCCGCACTTGTGGGGGAAAACCCTTCTGTCCTCTGTTGTTCGGCGGTCGGGTCTCTTCCTCATCGTCATTGTTTAGCCCCTTGTCATTGTTTTCGCAATTAACTTGCTCGCTTGTTGAACACCCAGCAATCTCTATTAGTGTGATTAGCTGGTTTTTCAGGGGTGCCATGTATCTGGCATAAGCGATCGAGTATTCGGTCTAAATTGGACGGACGAGTGGTTCTTTTGAATGGCTTCTTCCGTTGACCGGGTTTAGAGCCTCGGAATCCGGCGTTGACTGCCGTATCCTCCTTATCGTCGCCGTTAATGCAGCGCTTGTTTTTGTTTTGACGTGACCTGCCGTTGTTGTCCTTAGTATCCGGACTGCCAGAATTTTTACGGAGATTGTTGCTGCGAGCTAGCCAGTTGTCCTCTCCCGCGCAAAAGCGGGTCATTAACGATGTGAGGGCTGCAATGGATTTCTGCTTTTCCTGCCCCAGGTGCCGGGCTAGCCATTCGTCCCGGATGTTATGTTTGAAGGCTGCAAGGGCCTCTGCATCCGGATAGTCGACGATTTGGTTTTTCTTTGTCAAGAACCGTGTCGAATTGTCGGCCGATTTGTCCGCTGCTGAATAATGTGGCTTAGGTCATCGGCGTCGGTGGTCGCACATATGTGCCACGAAGTTGTCGAGGAATGCGGCTTCGGTCTTCCCAAAGACCCAATTGACTCATGGGCAAGCTGTTTAGCCAATGCCGAGCTGTTCCTTTAAGCTTGAGTGCGAGATATTTGATGGCATGGAGATCGTGCCGCGCGGGCCATATGGATGTGGAGAAGATAATCTTGATCCAAACCGCGGTCTGTTGTGCCATCGTAAGATTCGATGTTTACGGGTTTAAACCCTTCGGGATTTGATGATCCATTACTTCGTCGATGAAGCATAAGCGGGTGTCTTGGCGCCTCGTATTGAGCAATATCGCGACGCAGCTTGAGAGAGCGCTGTCGATGTGTTCGGCCCGGCGAGTTATTGTATCCGCGCGCGACGGTATTAAATCGTGGGTTGTGGGCGCCCGTGATCCATAGATGGATCTGGATTGCCTTGCTTTGTCCTCCAATATGTCTCGCAAGTCCGTAGCGTTCCCTCTTGGCCGTACTTTTGGAGCGATGCGGGGTAAGGTTTTGGCTGGGGGCTGGATGCCTCTCATCACGACCACGGGTGGTCGGTCACCATATCGTCTTGTTGGTGATGGAGGTATGTATGCTTCCTCCTCTAATCGGGGAGCAGCTTGCGTCTTGGATAGCTTTTGAGGCGTTCTAGTTTATATTCTTGACGCGAGGACCTCGGTCCATCGATCGGCCAGCAGTCTGATCAGCTTGAAGTTGCTGCTGCTTTTCTTTAGGCTGTTTGCCGTGGCGATAAGTCTGCGTTTAAAACGCTCTTGTTCGACGGGATCCTCGGGCACGACGAATTCGTCATCGTTGAGGCTTGCCTCGTCTTCCGTGGGAGGCATATAATTGTAATCCTCAACCTCTTCGTCTGCCGCCCTCTCGTGAGGGCTTGCTTCTGCATCCTCCTGCTGAGTCTTCTTTGGAGGGATTGTCTTCGGCACTCTCGGGGTATTATTATCTCCTATGCCGGAATCTCCATTCTTGCTGTGGCGGGATTTAGAGCGGTGCCGCTGACGCCGGCGTTTGGGCTGCTTCTTTAAAGAGTCTGCCTCTGCTGCTTCTTCGCCGTCCCCGTCTTTTGGGGTGTCCACCATATATATGTCGTATGACGAGGTGGTCTTCGGTGCCTCATAGGCGCTGGTTCTGATAAATCTCCGGCATCGTCGTCCATAGCGTCGATGTCGTCGGAGTCGTAGTCTAGCATGTCGGTTAGATCGTCGACAGTGGCTACCAAGTGGGTGGTGGGTGGGCTCTGAATTTCTTCGTCGTCCGTACCCCAACCATCCTGGCCATAATCCGGCCAGGGCTCTCCCGATAGCGAGAGATGCTTTTGCGAGTTTAGGATGTCGCTAAAGGGCGAGTGTTGGAAGATGTCCGCGGCGGTGAATTCCATAACCGGCGCCCAATCCGAATAGATTGGTAGGGGCGCGGGAGGTTCGGAGTCCGGCAAGGAGTCCGGAACCTCGGAATCACGAGTTTCGCAGGGGACAGGATCAGTGTTCGGCTCCATCGCCGTGGATGTTGAAGCCCCCAAGGTGGCGTCTATCCACCAATCCTTGATCTGGGCGATCGGCTCCGGACTAATGGCCGAAGCGGATTCATGTGCAGCCACCAAGGCACTGTTCAGCGGCAGAGCTAGATCATGCCCGTCATAACAGTGCGGCACGCTCGACTGCGGCTCGAGTCCGTCGAAGATCAAGTCTCCGCGGACGTCGGCCGTGAAGTTTAGGCTTCCGAATCTGACCTGACGGCCAGGGGCGTAGCTTTCGATATGCTCCAGACGGCCAAGCGAATTAGCCCGCTTGAAGCGCCGAATCTGAAGATCTGTCCGGGAGAAAAGTCTCACCACGACAGCGTTGTTGGTTGGAGATGCCATCGGGACTATCGGTGACAACACGGAGGAACTCTCAATGAAAGCACCAATGTCGATGTCAAAACCGGCGGATCTCGGGTAGGGGGTCCCGAATCTGTGCGTCTAGGCGGATGGTAACAGAACGAGGGACACGATGTTTTACCTAGGTTCGAGCCCTCTTGATGGAGGTAAAACCCTCGTCCCGCTTGATTAATATTGATGATATGGGTAGTACAAGAGTGGATCTACCACGAGATCAAGGAGGCTAAACCCTAGAAGCTAGCCTATGGTATGATTGTTGTAATGTATGTTGTGTCCTACGGACTAAAGCCCTCCGGTTTATATAGACAACGGAGGAGGCTAGGGTTACACAGAGTCGGTTACAATGGTAGGAGATCTACATATCCGTATTGCCAAGCTTGCCTTCCACGCCAAGGAAAGTCCCATCCGGACACGGGACAGAGTCTTCAATCTTGTACCTTCATAGTCTTGGAGTCCGGCGGATGATGACAGTCCGGCTGTCCGGACACCCCCTAGTCCAGGACTCCCTCACAGAGCATGGTCTAACGTTGAATCTTTTTGCATATTGAGATCTGATAAATTTATTACAGTGGGAATTTTATTTCATAATTTGTGGAGTTAGGGAAGTATTGATACTCTTGCAGCTTGCATTCTTTACAGACTGCACTGTTTTGGCAGATTGCTGTTATGGTTGCATTGTTTGCATATGTTTGCTTTATTAATGATTCTATTTGAGGATAGCAGTATTAAATATGCAGAGGCATTTAGTATGAAATGTTGAATAATAATTTAAGTGATTTTCTACAGTACAATATGATAAGGTTTTGCATTGGTTTATACAAACCTATCTCACGAGTTCTTGTTGAGTTTGTTGTGAATGAAGCTTTTGATAAAAAGAGAAACCATGATATGAGAGGAATTAAGGAGACACAAAAGCTCAAGCTTGGGGATGCCCAAGGCACCCCAAGATAATATTTCAAGAAGTCTCAAGCATCTAAGCTTGGGGATGCCCCGGTAGGCATCCCACCTTTCTTCTTCAACAACTATCGGTTAGTATCGGTTGAGCCTAAGTTTTTGCTTCTTCACATGAGTTGTGCTATCCTTGCTGTCGGATTTTGGGTTCCGGCAGACCCTTGAGGTTTGAACACTAAGGTGCGCGCAGAGATCCAACCCTCTACCGGCTCTCTCCTCGCCGAATCGCTAGGACCTAAACTACCAAACTGAACAGCACAAGGGACACAAGATTTATACTGGTTCAGGCCACCATTGTGGTGTAATACCCTACTCCAGTGTGTGGTGTGGTTGATTGCCTCTTGGGCTGATGAGGAACAATACAGAGCAGAACAGCCTCGCGAGGGCCTGTTCTTGGCTGGCGCGATGAACTGCTAGGGGGAGTTCAGTCGCCTCTCTCTCTCTCTGTCTGTGTCTTCCTATCCTTGTTCTCTCGATGCCTCTACCTTAGGGGTGACTAGTCCTATTTATAGGCTAAGGCCCCGGGCCTCTTCCCAAATATTGAGCGGGAAGGGCGCCAACAATTGGCCATTTTGAAGGGGAACAGCGGGTACACTTATCCTGACTAAAGTTGGTCCTCGCCTATCAAAGGCTCTGGTGGTGGCCTTGGCTTGGGCTCCATATGACTTCCTTCCAGCCGTTGGGCTGGTCTTGGTCTTGTTGCACGAAATGGGCGCTTTTGCTTGATGCTCTACTTTGCACTTGCTCCCTTTGCACCAAAGAGGAAAGAAGGACATCTGCGGGCTGGCGCCCGGCGATCGCCCTTGGTCGTCATGGCTTGCGTCATGGGCACCTCGCGAGTACCCTGCCTTGAACTCTCCGCCTCCTCCCGAGCCAGCCTAACGAGGCCGTGCTCGAGAAGCTCCTTGTCGTCCGCCCATGAGGCTTGGCCCCTCATGAGGTCTTGAGCCTCATCGATGAAGATGGGTTGTCTGGGCCTCCTTGAGCCACGCCGCAGCAGCAGCGAGCAAGTCTAGGGACCCCGTTCCCGAGCGCCGATAGTAGCCCGGGCCTGGCCGCCCGACTTGGCGGGCGGAGGCGAAGGGCAAGTCTTGAGCGTCGCGGGCCCTAATAGCTGCGGGCCTTAGGCGCCAGCGTGGCGGTGGATTGGTCGAGGCGACTCCGCTTCCCCGTGACGCCTTGGTAACCGCACGGATTTGACAAGTCCCTGCATGCAAAGCGGGTCATGATTACCTGTGATCGTGGAGGTCGACGGTTGGCCTTCGCCGGCTATAAGTATGGAACGACATGCACCCTTCCAGCCTATCCCCTCTTGTTTCTCCTTCTTCTCCATGGCTCCACCAAGGAAGTTTTCGGCCGCAGAGAAAGGGAAGGCCCGCCAGGTCGAGTCTTCCTCTTCCCCGCCCAAGCACGGTCGAGGTCGCCCTCGCAAGCATCCTGTGGCCTCCACGGCGGTCCCCCGTGGTTGCGAGGGTGGCTCTCAGCGCGGCAACGAGCGGCTGGCCATAGTCGGCGGGCGTGCCCCGGCCGTGCGACCCCCGAGGCCGCGCCTCCATGTTGCGGAGGTGCTGCCGGAGTTCATGGTGTGGGCGGTAGAGCCGTCCGGCACCCGGCTTCAGCTCCCTCGCTTCCTCCTGGGTGAGCTCCCAGCCGGCGCCCTGGGTGGCCTCTGGCTCCAGCCGGATGGCTGCTGCAGCCGGGCTTCGTGGGCTTCTCTGGAGGTCTCTGCTACAGGGAACCTGTTCCTGACCCGCGGCTGGCAGACGTTTGCTCGTGCGCGTGGCCTCCACCACCGGTGCTCCCTGCACTTCAAGTACGACGGCGACGCCACCCTCTACGTGAGGGTGTTTGGGGAAGATGGTCGCCGCATGGGGTGCTGCCCTGAAGACGACGACGCGTCGGGACTCAGCCCGGCATGGGCGGAGAGGGCGTGGCTGGCGGCTGGCGCGACGCCGTGACTCCTCAAGCTTCACGAGCTCTTCTTCGAGTAGCGACTCTTCTACCAGCGGCCGCGGCCAGCCTCCACGCCGCCGCTCCTGCTTGGAGGGTGGCAGCGGGTCTGCTCGCCGTCGCGCCCCGGTGAAGCGCGAGAGGGAGTCCGCCTGAGCTCCGGAGGCGGCTCGAGTCTTCCAAGAGGGTCGGCGCGGGACGTGCTTCGCTTGCTTTTGTTCTTTTCCTTTCTTTTTCTCCTGCGCAAAAAGACAGCAATGTGTGGCCCCGTGGGGGCGCGTTCAGGTTAATGTCGTCAATCATTGTACTGCTTTTGTTATCCCGGTATTGTTCCTTTCTATTGTATGCCCATCCGCAAGTAATCCCTAGCCTCAGCCACAGGGGTGACCGACCCGGGCCCTGTATTCACATCGCGATGCCCGTGAGGCATGGTCCGGAGGGGTGCTCCGGTAGTAGACCCGGGCCGTGAAACTTGAGCGATAGGGGCAGGAACGCTCGCGAGGGCTCCCGGGGCTTCCGCCTTGCGAGCCCCCGTGCAAGAGAAATTGAGGCTGGAGAGCGAAAGAAGCCGAAGAACCACAGGTCAAAAAGCAGCGATAATCTTGATAAAAACTCCAAATGGGAATGAACTAGCCAACTGCAGAAAGAAAATGAAAAAGCCGCGTCCAGCACCTAGTCTAGTCTTCGACGTCTTCTCACCAGCGTGGAGCTAAGTGCTGCCACTGGGCATGGGAGGGAGCCCCAGGGCCTGAGGCCGGCACCCCTGAGACTCCGGGGCGTGTACAGCCCCAATTCATTATTACATGAGTGTCACGGGCGGCGAGCTTCATAGGCGTTGGCCTTCTTCACAGGCTCCGGGCCTTTCTTCGGGGAAGCAAGCTTCACGGGCGTTGGCCCTCTTCACAGGCTCCGGGCCTTTCCAAAACACAACATCTTCACAGGCATTTGCCTTCTTCACAGGCTCTGGGCCTTTCCAAAAAGATGAGCTTCACAGGCATTCGCCTTCTTCACAGGCTCTGGGCCTTTCCAAAAAGATGAGCTTCACAGGCATTCGCCTTCTTCACAGGCTCTGGGCCTTTCCAAAAAGATGAGCTTCACAGGCTCTGGGCCTTTCCAAAAAGATGAGCTTCACAGGCATTCGCCTTCTTCACAAGCTCTGGGCCTTTCCAAAAAGATGAGCTTCACAGGCATTCGCCTTCTTCACAGGCTCTGGGCCTTTCCAAAAAGATGAGCTTCACAGGCATTCGCCTTCTTCACAAGCTCTGGGCCTTTTCAGGGTAAAACCTCCGGAGGTGCTGGATGTTCCACGTGTTCTGCACAGGTACTCCCTCCTGAGTCTCCAAGTGCACGGAGCCGGGCCTGGAGACATGAACAACCTTGAACGTGTCCTCCCACATAGGAGAGATCTTATGCAGTCCCTCCCTGGAGAGGACCCGCCGGAGCACGAGGTCCCCTACCTCGAGGGTCCTGGGGCAGATGTTGCGGCAGTGGTATTGCCGGAGTGCCTGCTGGTACCTTGCCGCTCGCAGCGCAGCTTCTCGACGATGCTCCTCCCCCAGCACGAGGTCCGTCCCCCGCATGGCGTCCTGCAGCATCTCATCGAACGCCAGGACCCGCGCGGATCGACGCTTGACCTCGTGAGGGAGGACCGCTTCGGCTCCGTAGACCAGGAAGAAGGGGGTCTCTCTAGTCGGCTGGGTCGCGGTTGTGCGGATGGACCACAACACGGACTGAAGCTCGTCATACCAGCCTCTGCCGCAGGCCTCCAGTTTCTTCTTGAATGTCCTGGTCTTGAGGCCCCTCAGGACCTCCGCGTTGGCCCGCTCAGCCTGGCCGTTGCTTCAGGGGTGCGCCACCGAAGCGTAGCATATCTGCGTCCCAAGGTTAGCACAATATGTTTTGAAAAGGTTACTGGTGAACTGCGAACCGTTGTCGGTGATGATGCGGTTCGGCACTCCGAACCGGCTCACGATGCCCTTGATGAACTTGACCGCAGAACCAGCAGGGATGGTGCGGACGGCCTCGACTTCGGCCCACTTGGTGAACTTGTCCACGACGATGTAGAGGTAGCGATAGCCCCCTAGCGCCCGAGGAAAAGGGCCCAGGATGTCCAGCCCCCAGACCTCGAATGGCCAAGTGAGGGGGATGCTTTGCAGACCTCCTGCCGGCTGGTGGATCTGCTTGGCATGGAATTGGCAGGCCTCGCAAGCCTTCACAAGCTCAACAGCGTCATTGAGCGCAGTGGGCCAATAGAAACCGCTGCGAAACGCCTTGCCGACGAGGGTCCGTGACGACAAATGATGCCCACAGTCTCCACCGTGTATATCCACCAGCAGTTCCTTCCCTTGTTCCCTGGTGATGCAGCGCAGGGACACATCGTTCGGTCGTTTCCGGTAGAGCTCTCCATCCATGATGCAGTATGCTGTGGCTTGCCGCGCCACACGCTCTGCGTCCTCCTCCTTCTCCGGCAAGGTCCCTTGCGTTAAGTAACTCCTGAGCTCTGTGATCCAGCACCCCTCTTGAGGTTCCATCGTCGAGCAGCGGCGTGCTCGAGGCCGGACCCAAAGTTGGGGCTCTGAGGCAGGTGGTGAGGAGCTCCACCGAGGCTGTCTTTGTGCTTGACAATGGTGGCAGGGCTGAAGGCTTGAAGAGTCGTTCCTCATAGACACCCGGCTCCTGGGGCAACCTCCTGGAGGCTCGTTTGGCGATGTCGTCAGCCTCCTGATTAGTGTTGCGGGGCACATGCTGCAGCTCCAGCCCCCAGAACTGCTTCTCCATCCTGCGGACCTCCGCAAGGTAGGCCTCCATGTGCTCATCTCTCGGTTCGTATACCTTGTTGGAGAAGTTGACAAGGAGCTGCGAATCGCCCTTGATAGTAAGACGCTTCACTCCCAGGGCAGCGGCAGCCTTGAGCCCGCTCTCACCCCCTCGTGATCTGCTATATTGTTGGGGACCTTTTCGCCTTGCTGGAAACAGAGCTGCACGGCGTAGTAGAGCTTGTCCTGAGTGGGAGATATGAGCACTGCCCCAGCCCCAGCGCCCTGCCTAGAGAATGCTCCATTGAAGTACATGACCCAGCCTTCTGGCACCTCGCTTCCTGGGGAGAGGGATCGATCCTCACCGGCCCTGAGGCCCGGTGCCTCTATCCATTCGGCCAAGAAATCTGCCAGCGCGGCCCCCTTGATGACTCTGGTGTCGCTCTTGAATTGAGCTGGAATGCTTGCAGTTCAATGTTCCACTCGGCGACCCTTCCGGCTGAGTTAGGGCTCCTAAGCACCCTTTCCAAGGGGTATGCCGAGACAACCTTGATTGGATGACCATGGAAGTAGTGCCTCAGCTTGCGCGAAGCCACCAGCAGCGCGAGGAGGAGCTTCTGCAGCATGGGGTACCGTGCCCTCGCATCCCGTAACACTGTGCCGATGAAGTACACCGGGTGCTCGACGAGGCTAGGGGCGTCGGTGCTGGTGTGAAAGTGCGTTATATCGACTAGAGGGGGGTGAATAGGCGATTTTTATGAATTCTTCACTGAGGAATTTGCTGGTGAGGAAATTCCTTAGCGAAGAACTACTTGCAGCGGAATAAGTACTCAGAAGTAAGCATAACAGGATACAAGCATGGTCATCATGATGAAATGAAGACTAGCACAGAGTACAGAAAGCATAATCACAGGATAACACAAGATGAAGACAAATAGACTGAAGAAATTGAACTGGGGAAATTGAGAAAGTCTTCAGTCAAAGTCTTCAAGCACAGATATGAACAATCACTCAACACAGTAATGAGGAAATGAAAGGGTTGAGGAAATAGAACCAGTTAGTTGGTGAAGACAATGATTTGGTAAACCAGTTCCAACTGTTGTCTCGGTTATGTACGTCTGGTTGGAGCGGCCGAGTATTTAAACTCGAGGACACGCAGATCCGGACACCCGATCCGAAAGCACGCAGCTCGGGACACCCGATCCTCACCGTATTCTTCTTGAACTAAGGCCACGCAGACCTCGTCCAATCACTCGTGGTAAGTCTTGGTGACTTCCAAACCTTCACAGACTTGGTCACTCGGCGATCCACAATTCCTCTTGGATGCTCTAGACCTTGGCGCCTAACCGTCTGGAAGAAGCACAATCTTCAAAGGTAACAAGCGTCGGATCCACGCAGATCAATTTCTTGATGATGCTCAATCACTTTGGGTTTGTGGGGTTTGGTTTTGGATTTTCCTCACTTGATGATTTTCGCTCAAAGTCCTCGGAGGATGGGTTGCTCTCAAATGACAAGTGTCAAGTTCTCTCGGAGCAGCCAACCAACTAGTGGTTGTAGGAGGCGACTATTTATAGCCTAGGGAGCAGCCCGACATGATAAGACATAAATGCCCTTCAATGATATGACCGTTAGGTGGATAAGATATTTTGGGACAGCCGGCGCGCAGCACATCAACGGTCGGAAATTTGACTCTCAAATTTCTCGGGGCTATCATGTTCCTCCTTTGTAGGCAATTCAGACTGCAAATTCCTAACTCCTCGGTCGAACAAAGTCCTCGGTGATCGGAAGAACTGCGTCTCATCATCAAGAAATTGACTGAATCGTATGAGATTTCAATGGCTTCACTCGAAGGATTGGTAGGTGTAGGATTTTGAGTTGAGCATCACATGGAAATTTTTCCTTAGTATTTCCTCGACCCCTTTAACGATCACGGTGTTTCCTATGACTCAAGAAAGAGAAAATGATACTATGAAAACAAAAGTCTTCACGCTTCATGTTCCTCAAATGAATATCAAGTCTTCAAGGTCACACCAATTTCTTCACTTTCAAAGTCTTCAGAAAGTCTTTAGAATATCAAAGTCTTCAGTCGAAGAACTTCATTTTTAGGGGTCGACTTTCTTTGTAAATATCAAACTCCTCATAGACCTATAGACCTCTGTACACTCACAAACGCATCAGTCCCTTAACCTATAAGTCTTCAATACACCAAAATCACTAAGGGGCACTAGATGCACTTACAATCTCCCCCTTTTTGGTGATTGATGACAACATAGGTTAAGTTTTCAACGGGGATAAACATATGAAGTGTAAATACTGATATTGAGGAATTTTATTGCAAGATATAGAAGAACTCCCCCTGAAGATGTGCATAGTGAGGAATTTGATTTTGAGGCAATGCACATTTGAAGAGTTGAATCATGGAGATCTCCCCCTATATCTTGTAATTCATACACGCATTTGATGTATAGCATGAAGAATTTGAAATGCATGATGAAATATGGTGCCTGATGAGATTCAGCATGCGTGCAATAATATTAACGAGGAATAAGCATGCAGAATAGCACATCAAAAGTATCAGAGCACCGGCCAAAAGTATCAGAGCACCATCGGGTTTAAGATTACAACTCAATCCAATAAAAGTTTCGGAAGAACGAGAGTTGTAACTTAAAAAAAACGCCCCTAGTATAGACCCGCTTGAAGACTAACTCAGATTTCTCCCCCTTTGTCATCAAATGACCAAAAGGATTGAAACTGAGGACTAACGCCCCTGAAGAATCTCAAGTTGATGGAGGAGCGCCAGTGTTGTCGGGGTTGTTTGTTGTAGCAGGGCCTGCCACAGTGTCGTCCAAATCTTCATACTCAACAGTGTCACGCGATGAAGAATAAGAGCTGGCCACCAGATCAGGAACTTTTACCCTCTTGAATTTCTTCAGAGGAGGTGTAGACCACCAAATGCTTCACGAGACCCATAGTCTTGAGTTCTTCCGCTATAGACATGAGTGAGGACAGCCCAGTGCGGTTGAGGGTTTCATGAAGGTGATAATGGTTTTCTTCATCGCATTATGGGTTGAGGTCATATTGTGAAGAACGGCAGCAAACCGACGCTTTACCCATTTGTGATTGCGATCAACCTTCCGATGAAGGCGAGGAGTAACTCACGGTCGGTCATCACCACAGGAGCGATGGCTTGAGGATTTTGCTTAGCTGAGGTATTTGCGGCAGAGTCATGTGTGGCAGAGTCGTCATTGGTAGAGTAAGATGTAGCCAGACAAAATTGACCATCCAATGGACGAATGCCTTCATTGATCACAACAGCTGCCTTGCCTTTATCATCAGCTGATGAAGCTGTCCGTTTGAGGACTTCAATGGGAGGCAAGTAGCTACCATGGTTCAGAGTGTCAGCTTTGTAATTCAGTGAAGATCGTGCCCTTATGAATCTCATAATCCAAGGCACATAGGGCTTCAGCTCGAAAGGTGACATAGCAACATTGGCCAGAGTCCTCATGAAGAAATCATGGAAGTTGATGGGAACGCCATGAATGATGTTGAAAAGCATGTTCTTCATGATGCCAACGACATCTTCATCATTTGAGTCGTGGCCTTTGATAGGACTCATTGTCTTCGTCAGAATGCGATAGACAGTCCGAGGCACATAGAGCAATTCCTTAACAAGGAATTTGGTTCGTGGGGCCTGCCCAGGCTTCAAAGGCTTCATGAGCACTTGCATATAGTGATTTGTCAGTTCAGGGTCATTGTAGATGCAATGTGCCTTTGTCATGGGGAGGATCGGAGGAAGGACACGAAGCAATTCAGTTGCCGGTGCCTTGTAGTGAGTATTTTCGGTCATCCAATCCAACACCCATGAGTTGACATCTTCAGCGTCTCCAGTGATATGCAGTGTAGTGTAGAACTGTAGAATGAGTTCTTCATTCCAATCACAGATGTCAGTGCAGAAATTGATTAATCCTGCATCATGAAGAACACTGAGGACTGGCTCGAAGCATGGCGAGATTCCATATCCACATGAGGAATATGTTCATGATCGAAGATTTTGTCTTTGTCAAACAGCGAGGGAATAGAAGTTGGCTTGACTTGCGGTCGTAAACGCCTCTTCCTTATGCGAGCAGAGTCATAGGGGTTGTAGTCAGTGAAGAACACATGCTCGGAGAAGAAGTCTTCAGCCTTGAACTTCTGTTTACTTGAGAACGGATTCTTCGGCTTTGGCAGAGGGATGTCAGTGAGTTGCAGTACCACATCAGGAATCACGAGCTTAGGTTCTTCAGGCTGAGGAATTTCTGGTTTCTCTTCTTGTGCAACCTGATGATCATCAGCAACAGGTTCTTCAGCACTAGCGGCTGGAATATCTTCATGAACAGAGGGAGTGGGATGAGTTTCTTCAGAGCCCATTTGAACTGTTGTTGCCGGGGACTGAGGAATCTCTTGGATAGGTGTGAATAAAGGAGTATTGGGATGCTGACTTTCCCAAAAGTCATCATTTATCACTGGTGTAGTGCATCCAATATCCACATCTTCATCTTCAATTTCCTCAACGCCAGCCTCTTTAGCTGTGAATTGAGGCACAGGTGAGGAATTGACTGTTGTTGAAGGGATTGTATCCACTTCAATTTCTTCATCAATCTGCTCTGTCGAAGCAGCAGAATGATTTTCTTCATCGGATCCGCTTGGGATCTTATAGTCTTCTCCAAAAGGAACAATTTCCTTTGATGACATGGAGGAGATTGGAACGGCATCAATTGGATGTTCAAGTGAGCTGGTCATTGGCTTCATTTTCTTTGCGGCCGAAGAATTTGACGCAGCTGATGCCTTCCTTTTCTTCATTGCAGCTCGCTCTGTAGCCTTGGTCTTCTTCACTTCATAGGCAGAAGGAAGAATTGGAGTTGGTGTAGGCGCGGGAGGAGCTGAGGAATCTGGTTGATTTTCTTGGTATGGCGATGCAGATTGCCTGATCTCTTCGATTTCTTCAGTGCACCACTAGTGGATGCCACGGCAATTTCTTCAATGGTGGAATGGAGTCATCAGCCTCGAACTTATATTTTCTTCAAGCGGTCGAAAGTCATCAATGATCTTGGCATGTTCTTTTTGCGAAGTCTTCGAAGGCTTTAGGAGAGGAGATCTGTATATTGTTGATTTTTCTACAGGACCACAACCAGCCGTGTGTCTACTTGCAAAAGCTTCAGAAGGCTGGCTATGGCATCGACGACTTGGTCATGCAGGCATGAGGAATTTGAACACGCTTGCGAAGAAGAAGCATGTCATTGGCATTGAGAATGTCAAATTCCTCAAGGATCACTTATGCGAGCATGTGAAGCGGAAAATGACCAAGGCCAAGCATCCAGCGAAGACTATCATGACCACTACACGTCCATTCAAATTGCTTCACATGGACCTCTTCGGACCTAACCATTATTCAGCAGTCACTAATGATGCATCTTTATATGGTTTTGTCATTGTTGATGATTATTCTCGATATACACGGGTACACATTGTTACTTACAAACATGAAGTGCGGGAAGTCTTCAAGCGATTTTCCTCGAGGGCTTCAACCAACTTTGGTGTGAAGATCAAGCATATCGAAGTGACAATGGGCCGAGTTCAAGAATTTTGGTCATGATGCCTATCTTGATGAACTTGGTATTACTCATGAGTTATCTGCCCTTATACTCCTCGGCAGAATGGCGTCATGGAGCGCAAGAACGAACTCTTGTTGAGATGGCTCGCACTATGCTTGATGAATACAAAAGCGCCTCGGCGTTTTTGGATTGATGCAATTGATACTTGCTCGCCACATCATCAACAGAGTATATCTTCACAAATTCTTCAAGAAGACGCCTATGAACTCCTCACGGACAAGAAACCCAATGTGAGTTATTTCAAAGTCTTGATTGCTAAATGTTGGATTAGAGATCCTCACCACAACTCTAAATTTGCACCGAAAGCACATGAAGGTTTTATGCTTGGTTACGGAAAGGACTCGCACACCTACAGAGTCTTCAACATTGTTCTTCACAAGATTGTTGACACTATGGATGTGCGGTTCGATGAAACTAATGGCTCGCAAAGAGAGCACCTACCTTCGTGTTAGATGAACCAGCTCCCGAGGATGCTATCAAGCTCAAGGTAACGAGGATGTCATTCCCTCTCAAGAATCTGCTGAAGAATTCATTCCTGTTCATGAAGAACGTCGAGTGATGCACTCAAGAACATGATGAGGAAAATGGTCTTTGAAGAAAATGCTGATCAAAATCCTCGGCGACAACCAACTCATCCACGCGTTGCAAAAGGAGTGCAAGTGGAGAAGATCATCGATGACATTAGCGCACGGTCCTCTTACACGCTCAAAAGCTTCACACTTATCTAACTTTTGTGGGCACTATGCTTTTGTCTCTATCTCGAGCCCACTAAGGTAGATGAAGCATTTACGAGCCGGAGTGGATTCAGGGCTATGCAAGAAGAATTACATCGATTCGAGATGAACAATGTCCGGAATTGGTCAATCGCCTGCATCCTCGCAAGCATAATATCATTGGCACAAAGTGGATCTACCGCAACAAGCAATATTAAAATGGCCTTGTGGTGAGGAATAAGGCACGACTAGTAGCTCAAGGCTACACTCGAGTTGAAGGAATTGATTTCGATGAAACTTTTGCACTGTTGCTAGACTTGAGGCTATTCGCATTTTACTTGCCTATGCTAACCATCATGATATCATCTTATATCAAATGGATGTGAAAAGTGCATTCCTCAATGGTAAGCTTGAGGAAGAAGTATATGTTGCTCAACCCCGTGTTTTGAAGATCCAAAGAATCGACAAAGTCTTGAGACTTAATAAGGCCCTCTATGGCCTCAAGCAAGCCCCTCGGCGTGGTATGATACATTGAAGGAATTATTCGTGAAGAATGGCTTCACACCCGGTTCACTCGACCCTACTCTCTTTACTAAATCTTATGATGGTGAACTGTTTGTGTGCCAAATATATGTTGATGATATTATCTTTGGTTGTACTGACCAACGATATAGTGATGAATTTGCCTATATGATGAGTGAAGAATATCAAATGTCTATGATGCGAGAATTGAAATTCTTCTTAGGTCTTCAAATTCGTCAGCAGCGCAATGGCATATTCATATCTCAGGAGAAATACCTCAAAGATGTACTGAGGAAATTCGGCATGCAAGATTGCAAAGGCGTCAAAATTCCTATGCCCACAAATGGCCATCTATGCACTAATGAAAATGGTATTGACTTCGATCACAAGGTATACCGCTCCATGATTGGTTCTTTATTGTACCTATGTGCATCTAGGCGAGATATAATGCTTAGTGTTTGCAAGTGTGCCCGATTTCAAGCTGCACCGAAGAATCACACCATAAGGCTGTGAAGCATATTCTTGATATCTAGCTCACACACCAACACTAGGATTATGGTACCCCAAGGGATCTGCTTTTGATCTCATTGGATATTACGACTCGACTATCTTTGGTGATCGTGTGGACCGCAAGTCAACATCGGCACTTGTCATTTCCTCGGACGATCTTTGGTCTGTTGGTCCTCGAAGAAAGCAATCTGCGATCCTTTCGCTCTTCACTGAAGTTGAATACATTGCTGCTGGCTCATGCTGTGCTCAACTGCTATGGATGAAGCAAACCCTCAAGGACTATGGCGTCAACGTGAAGAATGTGCGTCTCCTCTGCGACAATGAGAGTGCCATCAAGATTGCTCACAACCCAGTTTAGCACTCGAAGACTAAGCACATCCAGATTCGTCATCATTTTCTTCGTGATCATGTGTTGAAGGGCGATATCTCTATCGAGCATGTGAAGACTGAAGAACAGCTAGCTGATATCTTCACTAAGCCCTTGGATGAGAAGAGATATAGCAAGTTGCGGTGTGAGCTAAATATCTTAGAATCTTCGAATGTTCTTTGAAAAGGACACACATCCTAACCCTTATGCAGAATTGATGACTTAGATGTGCAACACATGGAAACGTTTTTCTTCAATCAATGAAGAATAACACTCTAAGTGTGAAGAAAATAATGGAGAATTTGATTCTCGAACCCTCGACAATTGTGCGCTGTGTCTGAAATCATCATTCTTATCTGATGGCTACGCCACCACAAAAGTTGAAAATCTTCAATTTGAGTTTTTCCTCATTTTGAAATTCCTCGCTTTTCAAATTCTTCAACTTTGCAAAATCTTCAATGTTTCCGTCGTTTTCTTCATTGGCTATATATATATATATATATATATATATATATATATATATATATATGAGTTTATGTCCTCTACAACATTCACTTATTGCTATTTCTTCAAGTTGCGATTTACGCTAAGTGAATGTGATCGGACCCTTCCCCTCTATGCTATACTCAACCCAATCTATTCACAAATTCTTCATGTGCGTTACGATTGAAACTGCGTCAAAGTCTTCACTCTGTCCTTGACAAATTGAAGAAATTATGAATCGAAATTTTTAAGCAAATCTTATCCAGATTTTTGGTTTTACCGCTCAAACTGTTCCGCTTCCCAAGATACATTAGTTTATTCACCCACGATCTTACGATCTCATCTCACACAAGACATGGGTGACACATGTCGCGTGAAGGAGAAAGGGCGTAGGGCATGTTAGTCCCAAAATCTTGGCGAACAGTTTTTACCGTGGCTATAAATACCCTCTCCTTCCTTACTTCATTTACTCCGCTCGATCGCCGTCTATCGCTCGAGCTCTCCTCAAACCCTAAGCGCCGCCGCTACTCCATCGCCGTCGGTGAGGAAGAGCTTCATGCCTCGACCTCGTCGCCGTCGTACTCGCGCCCGCTGCGAAATCTTCACTCCGCCGCCGCCGTAGCCGTCTCCCTCTGCCAAGTTAGGGCGTGGGAGATCTAACGTGATTTAACTTCACCACGGTTCACCTCTGCTCGTCGTGTTCTTGATTCGGGTAATTAAAAGTCATTTTATTACTCACTTTGATTCTCAAATCTTTACGAAAATCTTCAAAGGTGTTTTGTTCTTCAAATCTTCACATATGAACACCTCACACACTATATGCTCTTGATTTATCTCTCTAAGCATTCATTTCTTCAAGATTCCTCAATTGTGCAGATTTTAATCAGACAACTCTGGAACCTAAGGCAAGCGCTTAGTGAAATTCCTCAAGGCTCAAGCTGGTCAAATTCCTCAAAACTTGTTCCTTTTGAAAAATCTTACGAGAACGATATGACCTCTCCAAATTGCTCGCACCTACACTGCTCACGGTACTCATGTCCGCCTTTGAATCACTAGGTTCTCATCAACTTAACTCATTTGCAGCGTTCCTCGAAGAAAAACTGCATACTTCTTCAGAGTGCTCTATTGTTCAAATACCCCATCTAAAGAAAATGGCAGAAGGCAAGAGACCGTAGAAGGGAGGAAAGAAACCGGAGGTCATGACTGCCTTTGAGATCCCTGATGAAATATACAAAGACTATTGCACACCTGATGAAGCCATATTTGGCAAGGAGAACAAAAATCAGCGCAAAGTGCGCATCCAGAGGATAGAACGACGATGGGCACGAGAATGGAGGGAATATCGCTATGTTACTCCCAAGTACATGAAGAAATTCGCCTTAAACCCTCCATGTCCAAGAGCTCCTTTGGCACTGCCAAGTCGGCGATCCCACTAGCATCAAACGTGGTGAAGACTTTCCTGAAGAATGGTCCAGGCGCCAAGCCAAATTGGCAAGACAGGCCAAGGAGGCGAGGAGGAAATTCAATAAGGATTCTGCTGCTGCAGTGCCAGCTGAGACCTCGGTCAAGCCGAGGAAATCAATGCCAAGAAGCCTGCTTTCGCCAAGCCAAGTGCTTCACCATCAGCGCCCTCACGGCAAATTCCTCGATCTACTGCTGCCCTCAAAATCCTCAGCAGCTCCCTCCAAGTCCTCAACTCCTGTGCATCTTGCTACCTGTCAAAGGACTCATGGTTTCTCGATTGCTGGTGTCTCAGCAAGTTCCTCAGCTGCACCAATGTCCTCATCAGGCCCCACTCTGCTGAAGACAAAAGCAACTGCTGGACGCGGTCCTCGGCCAAGTCCTAGAAAGAAACAGGTTGCATTCAACGTGCCCTCTGATGACGAAGCTTCTGTGAAGAACTCGTAGAAATCATCAGAGACAGACTGACAAAGGCCGCTAGAGCCAAAGGAACAACTGTGCCTCTGCTTTTGGATCCGAAGAAGATCCTTGACTTCATCGACCTATGGCATCAAGATCCAAACACTCCCATTCCTGATCTGCCACTGACTCTTCGTCAAAGTCATATGCTGAACCATTTCATCGCTGAAGAGAAATGGAAATTTGAAAAGGCTCGTGAGATAAAGAGAACACAAGCCAGAAAGGAGAAGCTTCTGAGGAAGAACATCGTCAACCTGACTCCTGAAGAACTTCTCAAAGCTCAATCTGAAATCCAAGCCCTCAGCAAGGATTTCGATGCTTACAATGCTGATTGGCAAGGAGCCAAGGCGAGATTCGTCAATTTGACGAAGAAAATGACAACCGTTGCAGCCCCATCGCAACAAGAAAATCCTCGGTGAAGACTCGCTCACTTCTTTGAAGAACATGCCAAGATCGCTGATGACTTTCAACATCTTGATGAGCATACAAGTTCCAGGGCTGATGACTCTATTCCAGCCGCTGAAGAAATTCCCAGGGCATCCACTAGCGGTGCGCCTGAAGAAAATAAAGAGATCAGGGCAACTGCACCAGTTGCGCCTGAAGAAATTGCACCACAGTCCTCAGCTCCTCCTATGCCAACACCAACTCCAATTCTTCCTTCTGCTTATGAAGTGAAGAAGACAAAGGCTGCAGAACGAGCTGCAGTAAAGAAGAGAAAGGCATCTGCTGCATCAAATTCTTCGGCTGCGAAGAAAATGAAGCCAATGACCAGCTCAGTTGAAAATCCTATTGATGCCGTTCCCATTTCCTCCATGTCGTCTAAGGAAATTTTTCCTTATGGAGAAGACTACAAGATCCCAAGCGGATCTGATGAAGAGAATCAATCTGTTGCTACCTTAGAACAGCTTGATGAAGAAATTGAAGTGGAAACATTCCCTTCACCACTTGTCATTTCCTCACCCATGCCTCAGTTCACAGCTGAAGAGGCTGGTGTTGAGGAAATTGAAAAAGAAGATGAAGACGTGGATATTGGATGCACTACACGGTGATGAGCGATGACTTTTGGGAAAGTCGGCATCCCAATACTCCTCTCTTCACTCCGATTCAACAAATTCCTCGATCCCGGCAACAACTGCTCAATTGGGCTCAAGAAACTCATCCCACATTGTCATTCATGAAGAAATTCCAGCCACTAGCGCCAAGAACTCTCTTTGTTGATCCCAGTTGCACAAGAAGAGGAACCAGAAATTCCTCGGCTGAAGCACTGAGCTTGCGCTTTCGAGGTTGTGCTTGCAAATCACTGATATTCCTCTGCCCAAACCGAAGAATCCTTTCTCGAGTAAGCAAAAATTCAAGGCTGAAGACTTCTTTTCTGAGCATGTGTTCTTCACTGCTTACAATCCATATGACTCTGCTCGTATGAGGAAAAGACGCTTCTGGACTGCTACACAAGCCAATTTCTATTCCTCAGTGCTCTTTGACAAGGACAAGATCTTCGATCATGAGCATATTCCTCATGTGGATATGGAATCTCTGCCGTGCTTCGAGCCAGTACTCCGAGTTATTCATGATGCAGGACTCCTAAATTTCTGCACTGACATCTGTGATTGGAATGAAGAACTCATTCTTCAGTTCTACGCCACTCTGCATATCACCGGAGACGGTGAAGATGTCAATTCATGGGTGCTAGATTGGATGACAGAAAACACTCACTACAAGGCACCAGCAACTGAATTGCTTCGTGTCCTTCCTCTTGATCCTCCCCATGAAAGTGCATGTTGCATCTACAATGACCGCGAGCTGACTGATCATTTCATGCAAGTGCTCATGAAGCCTTTGAAGCCAGGGCAGGCCCCTCGAACCAAATTCCTCGTCAAGGAACTGCTGTATGTGCCTCGGACTGTCTATCGAATTCTGACGAAGACAATGAGTCCCATCAAAGGCCACGACTCAAATGAAGAAGATGTCGTTGGCATCATGAAGAACATGCTTTTCAACATCATTCATGGTGTTCCCGTCAACTTTCATGATTTCTTCATGAGGACTCTGGCTAATGTTGCAATGTCACCTTTTGAACTGAAGCCATATGCGCCTTGGATTATGAGATTCATAAGGGCAAGATCTTCACTGAATTACAAGGCTGACACTCTGAACCATGGTAGCTACTTGCCGCCCAATTAAGTCCTCAAGCGACCAGTTTCATCATCTGATGATAAGGGCAAGGCAGCAGCTGTGATTGATGAAGGCACTCGTCCATTGGATGGTCAATTCCGTCTCGCTACATCTTACTCCACCAATGACGATTCTGCAACACATGACACTGCCGCAAATACCTCACCAAGCAAAAGCCTCAAGCAACGACACCGGGGTGATGGTGACCGTGAGTTACTCCTCGGTCTTCATCGGAAGGTTGAGCGCAATCGAAATGGGTGAAGTGTCAATTTGCTGCAATTCTTCACAACATGACCTCAACACATAATGCGGTGAAGAAAAATCAGTACTACCTTCATGAAACCCTCAACCGCACTGGCTGTTCTCAATCATGTATATTCATGGAAGAATTGAAGACTATGGGTCTCGGGAAGCATTTGGTGATGCGCACCACCTCGAAGAAATTCAAGAGAGTCAAAGTTCCCGATCGGTGGCGGTTCTTATTCTTCATCGCGTGAAACCGATGAACAAGAAGATTTGGACAAAACTGCGGCAGCCCTACTTCAACAACCAACCCGACAATCTTTGGCGCTCCTCCATCAACTTGAAAATCTTCATAGGCGTTAGTCCTCGCCGATCCTTTTGGTCATTTGATGACAAAGGGGAGAAATCTGAGTTAGTCTTCAAGCGGGTTTATATTATGGGTGTTTTATTAAGTTACAACTCTCGTTCTTCCAAACTTTTATTGGATCGAGTTGTAATCTTAAATCCGATGGTGCCTTGATACTTTTGGTGGTGCTCGATGCCTTTGATGCACTGAGCTCTGAAACTTTTGATGTGCTATTCCGCATGCTTATTCCTTGTCAATATTATTGCACGCATGCTGAATCTCATCAGGCACCATATTTCATCATGCATTTCAAATTCTTCATATTATATGTCAAATCGTGTATGAATTACAAGATATAGGGGAGATCTCCATGATTCGATTCTTCAAATGTGCAATGCCTCAAAAGCAAATTCCTCACTATGCACATATTAGGGGAGTTCTTCTATATCTTGCAATCAAATTCCTCAATATCGTATTTACACTTCATATGTTTATCCCGTTGAAAACTTAACCTATGTTATCATCAATCACCAAAAGGGGAGATTGTAAGTGCATCTAGTGCCCTTAGTGATTTTGGTGTATTGAAGACTTATAGGTTAAGTAACGATCGTTGTGAGTGTACACAGGTCTATAAGTCTATGAGGAGTTTGATATTTACAGAGAAAGTCGACCCTAAAAATGAAGTTCTTCAACCAAGACTTTGATATTACGAAGACTTTAGAAGACTTTGAAATGAAGAAATTGGTGTGACCTTGAAGACTTGATATTCATTCGAGGGATATGAAGCGTGAAGACTTTTGTTTTCATAGTTTCATTTTCTCTTTCTTGAGTCATAGGAAACACCGTCTTTGTTAAAGGGGTCGAGGAAATACTAAGGAAAAATTTCCATGTGATGCTCAACTCAAAATCCTACACCTACCAATCCCTTGAGTGAAGCCATTGGAAATCTCATACTGATTCAGTCAAGTTCTTGATGTGAGAGAGACGAAGTTCTTACAGTCACCGATGACCTTGCTCGATCGAGGAGTTAGGAATTCGCCAGTCTGGTGCCTGAGACGATGAGGAACATGATAGCCCCGAGGAATTTGAGAGTCAAATTTCCGACCGTTCTTGTCTACTGTGCCGGCTGTCCCAAAATATCTTATCCACCTAACGGTCATATCATTGAAGGGCATTTATGTCTTATCATGTCGGGCTACTCCTAGGCTATAAATAGCCGCCCCTACAACCACTAGCTGGTTGGCTGCTCGAGAGAACTTGACACTTGTCATTTGAGAGCAACCCATCCTCCGAGGACTTTGAGCGAAAATTATCAAGTGAGGAAAATCCCAAAACCAAACCCCCACAAACCCAAAGTGATTGAGCATCACTGAAGAAATTGATCCTGCGTGGATCCGACGCTTGTTACCTTTGAAGACTGTGCTTCTTCCAGACGGTTAGGCGTCAAGGTCTAGAGCATCCAAGAGGAATTGTGGATCGCCGAGTGACCAAGTCTGTGAAGGTTTGGAAGTCACTGAAGACTTACCACGAGTGATTGGACGAGGCCGCGTGGTCTTAGTTCAAGGAGAATACGGTGAGGATGGGTGTCCCGAGTTGCGGCTCGTGGAGTGGGTGTCCGGACTGTGTGTCCTCGAGTTTAAATACTCGGCCGCTCCAAATGGACGTAAAACTAAGACAGCAGAGTTGGAACTGGTTTACCAAATCATTGTCTTCACCAACAGATCGGTTCTATTTCCTCAACTCTTTCATTTCCTCATTCTTGTGTTGAATGTTGTTCATATCTGTGCTTGAAGACTTTGATCAAGACTTTCACAAATTCCTCGCCAATTTCTTGATCTGTTTGTCTTCATCTTGCTATCCTGTGTTTACGCTTTCCGTACTCTGTTTTTAGTCTTCATTTCATCATCTTGACTATGTGTGTATCTGTTATGTTTACATTTGAGTACATATTCATTGCAAGTAGTTCTTAGCTAAGGAATTTCCTCACCAACAAATTCCTCGATGAAGAATTCATAAAATCGCCTATTCACCCCCTAGTCGATATAACGCACTTTCAAGAGTCCATTTCCTTGCCAATGAATGCCCGAGCCTTCTTGGAGCTGCTCTTCTTATGAGATGAAGACTTCGAGGATTTTGATGATGAAGATTTTGACGATTTCTTCTTCTTCTTTGCATCATCGGAACTGTAATCCTTTTATTTCTTCTTCTTCATTTCCTTTTCCCACTGAGGACAATCTTGAATATAGTGACCAGGTTTCTTGCATTTGTGGCACAGCCTTCTCTTATAGTCACTGGATGAGGAATCACCGCTTCTTGAGGATTTTCCAAAGCGACCACGTCTTGAGAACTTCGGAATTTCTTCACGAGCGGTGCTAGCTCTCGCTCAATTCTTGAGGATCACCAAGGCTACTACCGTAATCCTCACATTCGAGTCGACACAGCCTTGGCCTTGAGGCATGTGGTTTGCCATAGTTTGAACCATAGAGATCTCTTTTTGAAAAGTCGGAACTCGTGAGTATTTAGCCTTTCGAGGATATCGGCAGGATCAAGAGACTTGTACTCAGACGCTTCTTGTATCATCAGTCCCAGAGTATCAAATGAGGAATCAAGCAATCTCAACAGTTTCTTCACCACTTCATGATCAGTGATGTCAGTGGCACCGAGGGCTTGAAGCTCATTTGAGATGTCAGTGAGGCGATCGAAGGTTTGTTGAACATTTTCATTGTCGAGTCTTTTGAAGCGGTTGAAGAGATTCCAAAGAACATCAACTCGAGAGTCACGCTGAGTCGAGACTCCTTCATTCACTTTGGACAGCCTATCCCGGATAAGCTTAGCAGTTTCCAAAGCACTCACTCTTCCATACCGTCCTTTACTCAGATGGCCACATATGATATTCTTCGCTTGAGAATCGAGTTGTTTGAATCTCTTCACATCGGTAGCGTTCAGTGAGGGTGTGACAGAGGGAACACCATTTTCCACAACATACTAGAGATCATTATCAATTGCCTCAAGATGCATTCGCATCTTGTTCTTCCAGTAGGGGTAGTCCGTCCCATCAAAGGTAGGACACCCAGCCGAGACCTTGATCATACCTGCGGTCGACATAACTAAAACTCCAGGCGGTTAAACCAAAATCACACAGAACAAAGGAGTACCTTGCTCTGATACCAATTGAAAGTGCGTTATATCGACTAGAGGGGGGGTGAATAGGCGATTTTATGAATTCTTCATCGAGGAATTTGTTTGGTGAGGAAATTCCTTAGCGAAGAACTACTTGCAGCGGAATAAGTACTCAGAAGTAAGCATAACAGGATACAAGCATGGTCATCATGATGAAATGAAGACTAGCACAGAGTACAGAAAGCGTAATCACAGGATAACACCTGAAGAAATTGAACTGAGGAAATTGAGAAAGTCTTCAGTCAAAGTCTTCAAGCACAGATATGAACAATCACTCAACACAGTAATGAGGAAATGAAAGGGTTGAGGAAATAGAACCGATTAGTTGGTGAAGACAATGATTTGGTAAACCAGTTCCAACTGTTGTCTCGGTTATGCGTCTGGTTGGAGCGGCCGAGTATTTAAACTCGAGGACACGCAGTCCGGACACCCGAACATCGAAAGCACGCAGCTCAGACACCCAGATCCTCACCGTATTCTCCTTGAACTAAGGCCACGCAGACCTCGTCCAATCACTCGTGGTAAGTCTTGGTGACTTCCAAACCTTCACAGACTTGGTCACTCGGCGATCCACAATTCCTCTTGATGCTCTAGACCTTGACGCCTAACCGTCTGGAAGAAGCACAGTCTTCAAAGGTAACAAGCGTCGGATCCACGATGATCAATTTCTTGATGATGCTCAATCACTTTGGGTTTGTGGGGTTTGGTTTTGGATTTTCCTCACTTGATGATTTTCGCTCAAAGTCCTCGGAGGATGGGTTGCTCTCAAATGACAAGTGTCAAGTTCTCTCGAGCAGCCAACCAACTAGTGGTTGTAGGGGCGGCTATTTATAGCCTAGGGAGCAGCCCGACATGATAAGACATAAATGCCCTTGAATGATATGACCGTTAGGTGGATAAGATATTTTGGGACAGCCGCCAAGAAGACAAGATGTGATCGGAAATTTGACTCTCAAATTCCTCGTGGCTATCATGTTCCTCATTTGTTTTGGCAATTCGCCGGGCGAATTCCTAACTCCTCGCCGAAACAAATTCTCCGTGATCGGAAGAACTGCGTCTCATCATCAAGAAATTGGCTGAATTGTATGAGATTTCCAATGGCTTCACTCGAAGGGATTGGTAGGTGTAGGATTTTGAGTTGAGCATCACATGGAAATATTTCCTTAGTATTTCCTCGACCCCCTTTAACAGTACGGTGTTTCCTATGACTCAAGAAAGAGAAAATGAAACTATGAAAACAAAAGTCTTCACGCTTCATGTTCCTCAAATGAATATCAAGTCTTCAAGGTCACACCAGTTTCTTCACTTTCAAAGTCTTCAGAATATCAAAGTCTTTAGTCGAAGAACTTCATTTTTAGGGGTCGACTTTCTCTGTAAATATCAAACTCCTCATAGACTTATAGACCTGTGTACACTCACAAATGCATCAGTCCCTTAACCTATAAGTCTTCAATACACCAAAATCACTAAGGGGCACTAGATGCACTTACATGGTGGCGTCCTCCGGAAGCCGTGGTGCCTCCTGAGGTGGCGGAGCCTCCAGAAGCTGGGTGCCTGGAAGGAGGGCCTCTCCCACCCCTGGTGCGCTCTGCTGCGATGGCTGATCTTCTTCAGTCGTGGTGGTGGCTTCTGGGAGTTCCTTTTGATTCAGCCTTGCCTTGGCTCGGGTGGCTGCCGTGGTCTTGGCCCGATGCTCCTCTCTAACTGCCACCAGGGCTGCGCTAGAGGAGTAGGGAGCGGCAGCGAGGTAGAGTACCAAGGGCTCCTGAGGGCGCGGGGCCACCATCACTGGAGGGCTGGTTAGGTACCTCTTGAGATCTTGGAACGCCTTGTCGGCCTCTTCAGTCCATTCGAAGGGCCCCTTTTTCTTCATCAGTTGGAAGAAAGGTAGCGCCCGCTCCCCCAATCGGGAGATGAAACGCCCCAGCGCCGTCACGCGCCCCGTGAGCTTCTGCATTTCCCTGAGGGTCTTTGGTGGGCTCATGTCCTCAACTGCCTTGACCTTTTCTGGGTTGGCCTCGATGCCTCGGTGGGGTGTGATGAAACCCAGGAGCTTGCCCGAGGGAACTCCAAACACACACTTCTCCGGGTTGAGTCGCAGGCTCACTGCATTGAGCTCGTGAAGGTTTCCTCCAGGTCTTGTATTAGGGTCGTGGCCTCGCGAGACTTCACTACGATGTCATCGACGTAAGCCTCCACACTCTTCCCGAGCTGCGGGCCCAAGGTGATGTGCATGAGCCGCTGGAAGGTTGCCCCCGCGTTGCACAGTCCGAATGGCATGCATGTATAGTAGTACACCCCACACGGGGTTAGGAAGGCCGTCTTCTCCATGTCTTCCACCGCCATTTTGATCTGGTGATACCTGGAGAAGGCATCCAAGAAGCATAACAGGTCACACTCGGCGGTGGAATCGACGATCTGGTCGATGGGAGGGAGCGGGAACAGATCTTGCGGGCATGCTTTGTTGAGGTTGGTGAAGTCGACACACATGTGTTCCTTTCCTCCCTTCTTTGGCACAACCACGGGGTTGGCCAACCAATCCGGGTATCGGACCTCACAAATAACCCCTGCGGCTTCTAGCTTGCGGGTCTCTTGGACGATGAAGGCCTGCTTTTCAGTGGACTGCCTCCTCGCCTTCTGCTTCACAGGACGCACGTTGGGACACACGTTGAGGTGATGCTCGATTACGCCCCGTGGGATCCCTGCCAGCTGATCGGGCTCCCAGGCGAACACCTTCTTGTTTGCACGCAGGAACTTGACCAGGGCTTCCTCCTGCTCGGGCTCGAGGTTGGCGCCTATGGTGAAAGTGGCGTTAGTGGACCCGTCCTCGTCGACAGGTATCTGCTTGGTCTCCGCCTTGTCTTGGGTGAACAACTGCTTCTTCTTGGTCGGCGCAACCCCCTTGGGCTTGGGGGTTTCTACATTGGCGGGCCGCGCCGCCGCCGCCGTCTTGAGGGCGATCTTGAGCACTCACAGCGCACCTTCGGTGTCCCCGGGCACGGTGAGGACGCCGTTGCTCCCGGGCATCTTCATGAGGTTGTACCCCGGGTGAGTCGCGGCCATGAATTTGGCCAATGCTGGATAGCCAAGGATGGCATTGTAGGGGAGGCTGATGGGGGCGATGTCGAAGTCGACCAACTCTGTGCGGAAGTTGTCGTAGGTGCCGAAGGTCACCGGAAGCCGGATTTGTCCCAAGGAGCTGGACGACTCGCCTCCTACGCCCGAGAAAGGCCGGCTGGAATGCAGCCGCTCCCGGGGTATGCAGAGGAGGTTGAAGGCCTCAACTGAGAGTACGTTGAGGCCCGCGCCACCATCGACGAGGGTCCTGGTGACGGCCACCTGGCAGATGGTGGGTGTGCAGAGCATGGGGAGCGCACCCCAGCCGGCCGAGTTGGTGGGGTGATCCCCAGAGTCGAAGGTCAGCCCGGCCGACGGCTCCGTCCGGCCCAAGGGAGCCCCCTCCCGCGTGGAGGCGGCGCCGACCCGGCGGACGAATGGCTTGACGTGGCGGCTGGAGGGCGGCGCCTGCGAGCCGCCCAGGAGGGCCGCGACGACCGAAGGAGCCGGCGCGACGGGGCGGGTGAGGAAGAAGCTGCGCGGCTCCTCCCCAAAGGTCGCTAGGGAGCGCAGGGGCGATGCTTGCTTCCCGTTCCCCACCAGGCCGGTGGCGGCGTTGACGGCAGGTGACGGGGGACGACGAGGGCGCCGGCCGACGGGAGCCGTCTAGGCAACATGGGAGGCGAGGGCGACTCGGCGCTCGGCGCGAGCCCGACGAGCGTCAGACATGGTTGCGGTGGTCGGGGAAGAACGAGACGACGGAAGGCAGATTCCAGCGCACCCCTACCTGGCATGCCAAATGTCGGATTTCAGGTTCCGGCAGACCCTTGAGGTTCGAACACTGGGGTGCGCACGGAGATCCAACCCTCTACCGGCTCGCTCCTCGCCGAATTGCTAGGACCTAAACTACCAAACTGAAAAGCACTAGGGACACAAGATTTATACTGGTTCAGGCCACCATTGTGGTGTAATACCCTACTCCAGTGTGTGGTATGGTTGATTGCCTCTTGGGCTGATGAGGAACAATACAAAGCAGCACAGCCTCACGAGGGCCTATTCTTGGCTGGCGCGATGAACTGCTAGGGGGAGTTCAGTCGCCTCTCTCTCTCTCTCTCTCTCTGTCTGTGTCTTCCTATCCTTGTTCTCTCGATGCCTCTACCTTGCGGGTGACTAGTCCTATTTATAGGCTAAGGCCCTGGGCCTCTTCCCAAATATTGAGCGGGAAGGGCGCCAACAATTGGCCATTTTGAAGGGGAACAGCGGGTACACTTATCCTGACTAAAGTTGGTCCTCGCCTGTCAAAGGCTCTGGTGGTGACGTCGGCTTGGGCTCCACAATGACTTCCTTTCGGCCGTTGGGCTGGTCTTGGTCTTGTTGCACCGAAATGGACGCCTTTGCTTGATGCTCTCGCCTGCGCTTGCTCCCTTTGCACCAAAGAGGAAAGGAGGACACTACGCGGGCTGGCGCCCGACTGGCGCCCTTGGTCGTCATGGCTTGCATCATGGGCACCTCGCGAGGTACCCTGCCTTGAACTCTCCGCCTCCTCCTGAGCCAGCCTGACGAGGCCGTGCACGAGGAAGCTCCTTGTCGTCCGCCCATGAGGCTTGGCCTCGCGAGGTCTTGAGCTCTGTCGATGAAGATGGGTTGTGCTGGGCCTCCCTTGAGCCACGCTGCAGGCTGCAGGCAGGCAAGTCTGGGGACCCCCATTCCCAGAACACCGACACTTGCAATGTAGTTTTCTTTAGCTTTGCTTGCTGTTTGAATAAGTACCAAGATCTGAAATTCTTAAATGAGAGAGAGTCTTCACATAGTTGCATAATTATTTAGCTACTCATTGATCTTCACTTATATCTTTTTGGAGTAGCTTTTCATTTACTCGTGTGCTTCACTTATATCCTATGAGTAAATGGTTGAATAAGTTGAATGTCACAGATCTGAAATTATATATGTTTCATTTGCTTATCCCATGGGGAGTAATGACTTCACATCTAAGAAGTAGAGGTTGTAAATTTATCGACAGTTAGCAAGCATTGTATTAGTCATTTGAACAATTCATGAAAGAATATTGAAGGAAGAGAGATTTCACATATAAATATATTATCATAGACATCTTTCATAATTGGGAGCACTCATTAAGTATGACATGCTAAAGAGTTGATGTTGGACAAGGAAGACAACGTAATGGGCTATGTTTTCTCGCATCTCAGTTAAAGTATATTGTCATGGATCATTCAAACATGTTGAGCTTGCCTTTCCCCCTCATGCTAGCCAAAATTCCTAGCACCAAGTAGAGATACTACTTGTGCTTCCAAATATCCTTAAACCCAGTTTTGCCATGAGTGTCCACCATACCTACCTATATGCGGTATTTACCTGCCGTTCCAAGTAAATTTGCATGTACCAAACTCTCAACTTTCAAATTACAATATGTTTTGTATGCCCGAATTGCTCATGTAGCAACTAGGGTCTGTCAATGTCTTCCATGCTAGGTGGGTTATTCTCAAGAGGAGTGGACTCCGCTCCTCATTCACGAGAAAGTGGCGGTAACCGGGATGCCCAGTCCCATGATCCAAAAAGATCAAAGCAAATCAAAATAATTAAACAAAACTCCCCCAGGATTGCTGTTAGTTGGAGGCACTCGTTGTTTCGAGCAAGCCATGGATTGATGCTTGTTGGTGGTTGGGGGAGTATAAATTTTTACTATTCTGTTTGGGAACCGCCTATAATGTATGTAGTATGGAAGATATTGGGAACTCTTGGTTGTTATGTTGACAATGAGATCATACCTCTCAAAATTATTTGTCTCTATTTTAAAAATTGAGCTCTGGCACCTCTGCAAATCCCTGCTTCCCTCTGCGAAGGGTCTATCTTTTACTTTATGCAAGAGTCAAGGTGATCTTCACCTTTCCCTTTTTCATTATATCCTTTGGCAAGCACTTCATGGTGGGGTGATCCTGATATATATATATCCAATTGGATGTACGTTAGCATGAACTATTATTGTTGACATCACCCAAAGGTGAATAAGTTTGGAGGCAACATTATAAGCCCCAATCTTTCTGTGTGTCTGATTAAAACTTCATAACCACAAGTATTGCGTGAGTGTTAGCAATTGTAGAAGACTATATGATAGTTGAGTATGTGGAATTTGCTATTCCTGAAAATAAAATGAATTGCAATTGTTTTGATGACTAAGAATGAAGTTTGCTAGTTTTCAAGAATGTTTATGGTCTATGCCTTAATATGTGAATTGCTTGTCACTTTATTGCGAGAAGTTTTATGATATGAACTACTATTGTAACATATAATCATGCTAGAAAAGGTGATTGAAATTATCGTTGATCAAACTTGTGCACCTCTAGCATTCACACTTCATAAATTCTTTCTTTATCATTTACCTACTCGAGGACGAGTAGGAATTAAGCTTGGGGATGCTGATACGTCTCCAACGTATCTATAATTTATGAAGCATTCATGCTATATTACTATGTGTTTTGAATGATTATGGGCTTTATTTTACACTTTTATATTATTTTTGGGACTAACCTATTAACCGGAGGCCCAGCCCAGATTTCCTGTTTTATGCCTACTTCAGTATTTCGAGGAAAAGGAATATCAGACGGAGTCAAAACGGAATGAAATCAACTGGAGAAATTATTTTTGGAAGGAAACCCACTTGATGGACTTGGACCCCACGTCAAAAGATACGGGAGGTGCTCACGAGGGTGGGGGCGCGCCCTCCCCCCTGGGCGCGCCCCCCTACCTCGTGAGCCCCCTGGAGGTCTACCGACGTACCCCTTTCACCCATATATACCTATGTACCCTAAAACTTCCAAAACAGAAAATAGATCGGGAGTTCCGCCGCCGCAAGCCTCTGTAGCCACCAAAAACCAATCGGGACCTGTTTGGCACCTGCGGGGGGATCCCATCACCGTGGCCATCTTCATCATCCCGGCGCTATCCATGACGAGGAGGGAGTAGTTCACCCTCGGGGCTGAGGGTATGTACCAGTAGCTATGTGTTTGATCTCTCTCTCTCTCTCGTGTTCCATCTATGGCACGATCTTGATGTATCCCGAGCTTTGCTATTGTAGTTGGATCTTATGATGTTTCTCCCCCTCTACTCTCTTGTGATGAATTGAGTTTCCCCTTTTGAAGTTATATTATTGGATTGAGTCTTTTATGAACACTTGATGTATGTCTTACGTGGGATAACCGTGGTGACAATGGGTTATTCTATTGATCCACTTGATGTATGTTTTGGTGATCAACTTGCGGGTTTCGTGACACTTGGGAACCTATGCATAGGGGTTGGCACACGTTCTTGACTCTCCGATAGAAACTTTGGGGCACTCTTTGAAGTACTTTTATGTTGGTTGGATGAATCTGAGATTGTGTGATGCATATCGTATAATCATGCCCACGGGTACTTGAGCTGACAATGGAGTATCTAGGTGACATTAGGGTTTTGGTTGATTTGTATCTTAAGGTGTTATTCTAGTACGAACTCTTTTATAAGATCGATCCGAAAGAATAACTTTGTGGTGGTTTCGTACCCGACCATAATCTCTACGTTTGTTCTCCGCTATTAGTGTCTTTGGAGTGACTCTTTGTTGCATGTTGAGGGCTTGTTATATGATCTATCTATGTTATTATTGTTGAGAGAACTTGCACTAGTGAAAGTATGAACCCTAGGACTTGTTTCCTATCATTGCAATACCGTTTACGCTCACTTTTACCGCTTGTTACCTTGCTGTTTTTATTATTTCAGATTACAAAAACCTATATCTACTATCTATTTTGCACTTGTATCACCATCTCTTCGCCGAACTAGTGCACCTATACAATTTACCATTGTATTGGGTGTGTTGGGGACACAAGAGACTTTTTGTTATTTGGTTGCAGGGTTGCCATCTTCATCCTAGGCCTCCTACGGATTGATAAACCGTAGGTCATCCACTTGAGGGAAATTTGCTACTGTCCTACAAACCTGTGCACTTGCAGGCCCAACAACGTCTACAAGAAGAAGGTTGTGTAGTAGACATCAAGCAACACACATAATTAGACAACACATATCAAATAACCACTTACTAGTCGACCGACCCATAGCCAACAATTACTCAATTAACATCACACAAAAGGGGGTTAAAGAGTTGTTACAACCCATCATGGAGACCATGATGGAGGAGGAAGAAGGGATGGTGATGGCGGTGGCGCAGTGGATGATGGTGATGGTGGCGTGGTTGTGGTGGTCCTCTGGCAGCGGCTCCCTTCTGGTCTACTTCATGGTTGCAACTATGGTGTGTGTTCTTGATGGTGGCGGTGGCTAGATGTCAAGATGAATGATAAATGAGGCTTATGGCGATGGCTAGGGTTGAAGGTGTATATAAGATATATCTTGTAGCCTCCTCCATTGATGTAGCCTCCTAAAAAAATGACCTTTTCCCTCTTTGAAATGGCTAAGTCTAGTGTCCTCGATGTCCACCGTTTGAACTGCTTTCATCGTGCTAAGTGCATGCGAAGTCCACAACACCTACAAGACACACAAAGACAAGGAAAACTAATAGAACCAACTAAGAATAAGGTTTACACAATGCTCGTGGTGAAAAGGATAAAATTGGAAATCATGCATATGGACATATAATTGGCTCAAAGGGACATGATATAATTGAATGTACGGAGATAATGCGTAACTAATGAGCTCTAGAGATGCTAAAATATGGAGCCACAGTGATGATGGTGAAGCCCCATTGATGCAGCGTTGCGGCGGCGTATTCCTTGGATCGATTCCCCCTCGGGATGCCTTGCGAAGGCTTGGGTTCTGTAGATGTGTTTCTAGAGACTATGGGCGTCTGATCCGCGATCCGACTCCACAAATGGTGAAGTAGCCGACCCAGAGGTGGCGATGGAAGGTCATACGATCACGTGTGCTCATATGGTTGCTTGTCTTGCGCTTTGGATGGGTCGTGCACGCTCCAAATGACACCAATCTTTTTATTATTTTACGGTAGGTGATAATCACATTTGTTGAGATGATTCCCTCGTAATTGCATGGGATTTCTTCCATGGTGTTCCCTTCATCTCAAAGGACGATTAACCGACAAAAAGTAGTGCGCGAACATGGTAAAATTCCACAAAGCCTACCATGTAGGAAAAATAAAGGGTACAAACTTCACATATTTGGGAGTCATTATGGCCCACCTGGTGATCGAGCAAATGTTCCTCCTGTATCTCAACCATAATCTAATATGATGCTTACAAATAGTCGTTGTCCCCTTTCATTATTCACCCACCACATCCATGTCATGGCGTGCATCACCTACCTTGATGTGGGCCCTATAGGTGACCTACCCCATGCCTAATGCTGCCTTTCACATATTTTAAAGATCATGTGGGGCCCAACATATAATTTGAAACACCCTTTCCCCCATGTTTTGCTATCTTTTATTAATCAACTTCCTCAAAATAAATACCTTGTATTTAATGATTTCCAAGATTTGATTTTACTAGTATTTATTTACTCCCTTTGTACTACTATTTGTGAGTTGTGCTTCTCACATACGAGCCCTGCCTTTAGATCTGCCTGGAGGCCCTAACCCTAAGGATTCCTCCCCATTGGTACATTCCGTTCAAGTAGATTTTGGTTAGTTTTTTGTTTGGGAATACCCATTTTTCCATGCTTGAGTAATTTTCTAAATCAGATATATGCATGTTTATGGCAAGCAATTCTTAAGTTCTTTTTAGATTCATGAGCATGTCTAGGTTGATCTTTACTAGGCCATATTTTTGGTACTATTCTTGCTAGGAGCGTAGCAGATAAGATCCAAAAGAGAGGGGCCGGTGTTTGCTTGAGGTGGGAGAAAGGATTTGAAGAGGTAGGGGCAGTGATAGGAATGAGGACTGAGAAGGGTGGAACCGCGGTTGGCGGCGGTGGAGGCCGATTGCTTCACATGTTCAGCTGCAGGGGGAAATCCCTCAAGATGATATTCTCTAGATCTCTGGGTAGGTGTTTGTAAGAAAACATCATCCATTCCATTAATTCACCGACTAAGGTCATGTTTCCCCAATATAATCCTTTATTACCATTTTTCTTATGATATGTTTGCAGATGATGTTATGCTTCTCAAGGGAAGCAACAAAACCATACAATCTAGCCGCCTCCATTTGGTGAGTGATTGATTAAGTAGCCTGGCTACTTGAAATGATTTGTGTGTTTGTTGTTGCTTGTTGATATGATCATTATCTTCATGTATGTTTTGCTGATTGTGTGTGTAGAACGACAAAGTTGAGGAGACTAGTGTGTCAAGCATACAAGAGAGAAACACTTATATTTGTGCATCCTCGCCCAATGAGGATAGGCGTGTGATGACGACACCAGGAGTAGTGGCTAAGCTTATGGGTTTGGATGACATCCCATGTCTAGGTGTCACAAAATCTATTTACACCCCATCCCATGATAGCTACGACATCAATAGGATCCCAGAGTACTCTAATGACAACATGCTCAAGCCATTGGATTCAAGAGTTAAAAGCATGCCAAGAGGCCATGCTAAAAGATTGCAGATAGAATCATTGCCATCAAGTTCCATCAAGAACCTTTCAATGCCCCGTCACCGGTTCTTGTCTCCGATTAATTATCGAGGATCCAGTTCAATGGGAAACATAACTCAAATCATGGAGGTGGCTCCCAAGATTCTAGAGCCCAAGCCACAAGTGAATTCTACAGAGAAAACCATTTCTTCAGGGATCCCTTTCAAGGCTTCTAAGTCAAGGATGATTGTTGCAACTTCTCAAAGGATGCTACCTCAACAACCACAATCATCCAAGATCAAGGTCAAGCTAACAGAAGGGAGACTATTTAGAGAGAAACACATGAACCAATATTCGAACTCCAATGAGGACATTGTGACACCTTCAATTGATTTTTGTGAGATTAAGAAACCAAGTTGTTACAGGAGCAATAAAAGGAAGTCTGCTTATGTAGTACCCCATGCAGAGTTCACCATGCAGAAGAGGGAAGGTATGGGTGCTTCTAGAAGGAATTCAGGACGACATAAACATTATAGATCTCAACAATATAATGTGTCTATATCAAACCAACATTTGATGATTCAGTCCAAACACAAGACGAACAAACAACAAACAAAGTCATCATCATATGGTACTATTACCTCTGTTCTTCAGAAGAACAACCAGAAACAAAATTCTTTGGTGGGCAAGGGAAAGTTAGTACCAAACAAAACAACCTCAACCCAACAAGCTATAAAGGTGATTGAAGGAGATTCCTCTTCTAGGACAATGGGGAATGGAAGAAAGGTCATTGTGGAAAGATTAAGTGGTAATTGGAAAGAACCAACATCAAAGAGGAACTCCACATATGAAAAGGTACCATTCGTGAGCGAAAAAGCAATAGACACTCCAAAAGCAGGTTCAGCCTAACGTTGTTATGGATGAGAACATAAAGTGGAACAATCATGGTAAAGACACTGTAGATGTTGTGTTGTGCACCAACACCTCATCCTTGGTTAAACCATTAACAAATAATTCAGATACAAGAACTGATTTTTCTTTCGATGACATAACAGAGAAGCATTATTGGAAGAAAAATGCAGAAGGGTCATCAGCAGGGCTAAACTATGTCAGTGGTGATTCATTAGGCATTTTGTTAGAAAGTAAAATGAAGGAGATAACATTGAATGACAATCCGTCCATCGATTACACAAGGGGTGACTACTTGGTGAAGACTCCTTTTACCTTGGACGAAGAACAAGTGTCACCTTTTAGCAGTTGGGATGTGGAAAGTGAAGTATTTGAATTTAGCCCTTGTACAATAAAACCTTCACTATATGTTGACTACTGCCAGTCGTTCCAATCTTCAACGAAAGGACAACTTCTCCAATGGAGTAAACCACAGGTAAATAATTTTTTTTTGCTTTTGTTCGTAGTGCAAAAATATATGCTCGTACAAATAACAAACATTATCTAGGTTGTGTTGTTTTTTGATGGCACTCTCCTCCTTTCTTTTTCCTCTTGTGCGTCTTTTATTTTATTTTCTTTTGATTTGTTGGTCATTTATCTAGGTTGTATTGTTTTCTCCTATCTTCTTAGTATAATATGTTTACATAGCACTGGTGTTATACATTACTATTTGTTCTTTTTTGTGTATTGTATTTACATAGCACTTGTATGATACATTACTATTTCATAGACACATTTTTGTGTATGGTTTTTTACATAACACTTGTGTTATGCATTACTATTTCTTCTTTTTCTATAATGGATTTTACAAGGCTTTAATTGTTATCGGAGAACGGAGTAGCATGATGTGCATGTTCACAAAATACTTTTATGCCTTTACGGACCAATACTATCATTTAAAGTATTTTTTTGATTACATTTCTTGGATCACTTTTAATTATGTGTGCATCGCATAATGCGAAGTCCGGGTTATCCCCTTTACAGAAAAGAACATTTCTAGGATCACACTAGTGACCACTTTGAGATTTAGAACTTCATTATCTCTAGTATATGTTCGATAGAATCATGACAGCGCACCAACTATGCATATGCGTATTGAACCATATGGTTTCCTGTACGTCTATGATAGTGGGGAAATATTAGTGGTGTGGGAAAGCCATGTCATAGTTGATTTATGCCTTGGATTGTGGGTTTTTGTTACATTCCAATGTGCATGACCTTGACATTATTCAGGTACAAAAATGCTCCAAAAAAAAGGATCACACAAGTGAGAAACGAGACGAGAAAAATGAAATTGGTGGAAAGATATGCTTATATTTAGATTGGACATTCTTAAGGCCTCGTTTGTTTTAGCTTCAAGGACCAGATTCAGCTTTACAAAAAGTTGAATCGCAAACAAAGAACTATTTCAAATCAGCTTCGCCAGTGAAGCCAGAATCATATTCATGCCATTTTTGGTGTACTTTCCTAAATCACATCCTGGCGTACTTCAATGGCAAAACCAATTATGCTTTTCTAGTGAAGCGAATCCACAACTGATTCAGTAGAACTTGAAGCTGAAACAAACATGGCCTAAGATTTCTAGCCAACATAAGGCTTATATTTTCTTGCATGCTCTTCTGTCAGGTTTATCAACGTTGATCAGGGAGTTGGTTTCTTTTGCATCTTGAGAGTAATTATAGTTTTTACAAATTTCATTTTCATATAGGTGCAGGAACCAGAAAACTGCATCAGTCCAAACAATGGAAGGAAAGATGGGGATGTTGAGGATCTAAATCCCCTCTCTGTATTCAACCCACCATTTAAGAGTGAGAGTTGTTGGTCTTCCCAGTGCCCAAGTAGCAGTAATGGTAAGTTTACAACACTTCAAATACTGTAATTTCTACCTTCCCCTTTGACATTTTGCATTCTAGCGATTAACATGGTTGTATTGCCAGGCAGTATAATAGAGCGATCTTCTTCTGAAGTGAATTACATCCCAATGAATATCCTCACCAAAAATGTTGAACCGGTCGACATGGATGTAAAAATGATGGATTTGACATCTTTTAAATCAATAGATAGTCTAGACATCTTTCATTTCAACAAAGTTTCAAAAAAATCAGAAGGCACGAACAAGGATTACATTGAATATATCCTAAATAGTGCCAACCTTACCAAACATGAACTAGAGAAACCATTGTGCAAACAGGAGGGGTTAGCTTTGGATCATCTACTCTTTAACAAATTGGAGGAAATGAATATACATACAGAATGGAAGAAACCTCTGGACGACTGCGTGTATAGACGGTTGTTGTTTGACTGCGTGAACGAATGCTTTGAGATGAGGCGTCTCACTTACTCTTGGGAAGGGTATGTAGCATGGAGCAAAGGGATGATAGCAGCGAACAGATGCCTAGAAACTGTAGTCTACAGTGAGATCAGTGTCTGGAAGAGTATGGGCGAGAGAACGCATGGTGAGCTTGTGGAGAAGGACATCACCACTGGCTTGAGCAAAAAGGAGCTTGTGGAGGGCATTGTGCATCACAATGATGCAGAGACGGTGAGTTTCAACCTCTCTCTTGACAAATATTTAAATTGGCTTGTGGAGAACAACATGAGCAGTGAACTGGGCAAGTGGGATGATTTCTGCGCGGAGGGGTTAGAGGTCGGCGAGGAGGTGGAGAGGGACATACTTAGCTCGCTGATGGACGAGGTGATTGATGACATCTGCGCGGGATGGCGTTAGAGGCGTTAGTTTTCAATTTTTGTCCTTGTTTGCTCATTTTTTTTCATTTAGTCATATCCATCTCAATTGAATTGGCCTATTAAGACATGTTGTTCACAACTATGTAATTATATATTTCATTCCAAAACCGAATGTTATTTATGGTCCCATGGTTGCACATGAGTTTCGATTGTGATCACAACTTGTAACTCTGAAGCCTAGAAGTACTGCAAAACTCAGTAACTATATTTATTTATTTTGGCAATTTCTACTTGTGCTTGTTCTTTTTTATTTGGGATTTCTACTTGTGTTAGTTTTTTTACCAAGGATTTCTACTTGTGCTAGTTCAAAGCCAAACTCACATATATATGGTGCATCCATATTTACTAGGGAGTCAATTTTGTGCCTCGCACATTGCTGCGTAATGGACCTTAATGTAACTGTAAGCATCAAAATATTGTGGATACCATAAATCCCAATGTTGCATTGCATTACGACACAATCAGATCTTTTGATTGTGTGCTAACATGTCAAACTAGATTCATGATATGCTGGAAGCCAAACAAGGGTTGTATAACTGACTACATTATTTGTTAGACTCATTCGTTCAAATCATGATATCAACAAGATCCAAGGCCTGGCTATGGGGCCATTCTCTACATTTATGATTCCCTAGAAAAAACATGTACATGTATGACTATTCTTTTATCGCGCGAATGAATTTATTCTTTCAGGTCTGATATTTAAGAAAATCTCTAGGCTTCGGTCCAAGCGTTAAAATAGGCATGGAGTAGGTGCAGAAAAGAACCATGGCATGTTTTAGATTCAATCCATTCGCATAATCGAAAACATTACGTGTGAAAAAGTGAGTAAAAAATGTGACGGTTTTCCTTTCATTTCAGTTTCCCCACTAAGAGGTCAACCGTGGTGCAGTACTGAGTTCATAACATTATATTTGAGCTAAGACCTCACCAACATTTAGGCCCAGACTCAGTAACTTTTTCTCGAAAAGATGACTTCTTGTTTCTCAAAAACAAAGACGACACTGTTCAGCGATCCTATTTGGCGTGTAGGTCGGGGAATAGCGAGGTATCACAGTGCTTCCTATTTGACGCTTATAGTGTTGTTTGTATACCCCCTCCCTCGATAGACTCTATTATGGGACGGCCCATGTAAGGCATGAGAAGGAAGTTCCCTTTCCTGGTTTTGGGAAGGTCCCACAAGCTTCATCGGCTAGTTTTGGGAAGTTTCTGTAACCATCTAGTCGGGTTTTTTTGTTTATGGTTTTTTGGACCGACTTTTGTTCGGTTTTATTTTTCCATTTTATCCCCTTTTCCTTTTTCTTTCAAATGCATGAATTTTCCTCAAATTTGATTTTTTTTAATTCATGAATCTTTTTTCAAAACACGTGAACCTTTTTCAAATCCGTATTCTTTTTGAATCCATGAACCTTTTTATATGCATGAATATATTCAAATCCACAAACTTTATTCTAATTTACAATTTGTTTTCAAAACCCGTGAACTTTTCTCTAAATGCGTATTTTTTGAAAATTCATGAACTTTTTCCAACTTCATGAACGTTTCCAAAAATGAAAAAAAATCATATTTGCAAACTTTTTTTGTAAATCTATGAACTTTTTCAAGTCCATGATTTTTTCCCCATTTTTTGATTATTAAGTACTTTCTTATTTACTTTTTTATTGAAGTCAAAAGGTCCATGGTTGACTGGTCAACTGTCGACCAAGCGAAGTGAACGAAGGAGACCTACCTCCCAAGCGACCAGGTTCCATCACTTTTGTTGGGCGAGGGAAAGGTGAGTGAGCGCGTGAGCGAGCGCAAAAAAGCGGCGCTAGAGGAGACATATTTTTTTTAGAATATAGAGGAGACATATATGAGCTCTCAGGTATCACGTACTCTCATGATGCCTCTATGTACAGTTAGGACGGCCCGACTACCTCACCTTTTCGGAATGTTCTAGAACCTTCCTAGGTTTTTCGTGTGTTTTAATTTCATTTTTTTACTTTTTTATTTTTGTTTATTCTTTCCTTTTTCTTTTTTATTTATGCTCAAATTGACTAATATTTTGTAGGATCTGTGAACTATTTTCAAATTGGTGAACATTTTTGACATTCGGGATATTTTTTTCAAATCATGACCATTTTTTTAAATTATGCACATTTCTTGAAATCCGTATTTTTGTTCAAATTCACTAACAAGTTTTAAACCTAGAACATTTCTCAAAATCACAAAGATTTTTTGAAATTCATGACCAATTTCCAAAATCTGGGAATTTTTTTCAAAATTTACAAACAATTTTTTAAATTTGAACGATTTTCAAATTCACTACTTCATCAGATCCATAATAAGTGTCATGGTATTAGTTCAAATTTGAATTAAAACCACAACATTTATTATCAATCGGAGGGAGTCATATTTTATGAAACCCAAGTAGATTTTTTTCAAATTCGATAACAGTTTTTGGATCCTGGGAAATTTCTCAAAATCATGAACATTTGTAAAATTCTTTAAACTTTTCAAATTCATGAAGTATTTTTGAAATTGGGAACATTTTTCAAATTCACAAACATTATTGGAAATACAAGAGCATTTTTTTCAACTACATGAATGATATTTGAAATTCGAAGAATTTCTTTATATCCGCGAACAACTTTTTGAATTTGTGAGAAAATTTTAACATTTCACAAAATCATGATCTTTTTCCAGAATTCGGATATTTTTTCTAAATTCATGAATAAATATTGAAAAGTGTAACTTTTTTAGAGTTCGCCAACTTTTTCCGGAATTCGTTAACATTTTTCAAAAGTCCGAACGTTTTTTCAAATATACAAACAATTATCTAATTCATGAATACTTCTGGCAGTTCAGGAACATTTATATAATTTCGAACTTTTTTAAATTCATTTTTTTGGAAATTACGAACATTTTTTGAAGAAGCAAAAAAAAGTACAGAATAACGCAAACTAAAAAAACAGGGGAGCCCCGCCGCGCATATGGGCTGGCCCAAAAATAGCGTGGCCGAAGGGGTTCTGAGCGTTTCCTGAATAGTTGGTTCCAGCTTTGTTCTCTTGATCGTATCACGGTGATACAAAGACAAGAGGTCCTAATTGGCGCCTTATGTGCCAGTTGTTGGAGAAAAAAATAAGAACAAGGGCTCACGTGTAGCTCGCCTGTGGGCCGACCCAACAAATGGGGCGAGCAACTTGATAGTTCCCTAGTTCGACCGGTCCGCAGTTGACCGGTCGATTGTTCATCGGTCCACATCGACTTTGAGAAAAAAAACTGAAGAAAAAAAATCATAAAGTATGGAAAACATTACATCAATGTTTTAAATATTGTGAATTTGGAAAAGTTCATCAAACTAGAAATTTTTCATATATTTGGAAAGAGTTTATAAATTTAGACAAAAAACACAAATTTGAGAAAAACATAAAATTCAAATAAAAATCTCGAATGGACATCATGTATTTGTAAAAACTTCAGGATTTTTTAAAAAATAAGAATTAAAAAACTGAAAAAAATTACGAATTCAAAAAATTTCACACACTTTAAAAAGTTTGAGATTTGCAAAAAGTTCATGAATTTGAGAAATATAGTAATTTTTTTAAAAATGGTAATAAAGAAACAAAAACGAAAAACAAAAAATGAGTGAAATAACCTTAAAAGGAAATAATAACAAAAACAAGTAGAAAATAGCAAAGAAAAAAACTCTAGTCCAAAAGCTTTCAAAAGCTTCTCAAAACCGGGCTAGAATATTTGGAAGCTTCCAAAACCAGGATAGGCTCCCGCTAGAATCCGCTTAAATTGGTCGGCCCATCAAAAACTTGCGTGTGCGTCGTGTATGAGTAGGCCTTTAACGAGCACGGCCCGAATAGGAAATGCTTACAAAGACACACAAGAAAAATGTCAAATTATAAATTTCAGGTCTTTTTTATTAATTAAGTTTAACGAATTTAGATAATTTTCTTACGGACTTAAGAGACATGGCCAAGGGTCCATATATAATAAATATCATGGTTCGTAGATGGCCTATTTTAGGGATTTTGCTAAAGTTGTTCGGCAAGTATTTGAACTTGTGTGAGCTTAGGTTGCTTTTTCTGGATGGCGTGATAACACATTTTTCTACAAAGTACTAAAACCAGCGGGCAAATTGGGCCCACTCAATCTGCTCGGCCCATCTCCCCTTTAGCTCCACTTCTGTATGAGTTGGCCACGACCCATGTAGTATGTGTAAAATCACCATCTCCCATCACCTCTGACTAACATGCGGGGTCGTCCCATGTTTATCCGACTTGCGAGTCCACACGTCATGCCCATCATTTGGACCCGCCGCTGCTACCTGCTAAGTCGTACTCGTATATAACTTGTCTCGCCTACCCTCTTATCTTTTCCCATGCCATCGCATGTGTCCAATAGCTAGCCATGCCAGTATCGCAACCAGAGTGTCAGGACCCCGACTCAATGCCACATCGATCTAGCATGTAACACCTCATATCACTTTGCGGCCTCACGCACGGTATCCCCACGGGTGTCGCCTTACCTTTGCCCGGGACCGTTTGCGCCTTTTGGCACACGCATATGATAGTGTCGCTAGCATCCATATGATAACGAGCCCGGCCGACATGGCTAGTCGTAAACCCAAATCGGCACAAACTTACGAGGACAGCATCCATGACCCAAAGATCAAACGTGTCGGTCATCACGAGTGAATCCAGTCAGAGCACTGGGCTAGCAGACTCGGTGAACCGGTCAGAAGCGGCTAACAGACTCCTAGATTCATCGCGTGACATTTCCCGAAGAACGTATACAGAACGAAGAAGGACACATGCCGGCCAACCTAAGTGTTCCTGAGCAAAGAGCAAGCTACCATGGCTCGGTGGAAACACTAGGAGACATTTTCCGGTAAGAGAGGCTACTAAGGATAAACAACTAGATAGTCAGATCCCACACATACCAAGCATTTCAATAACATACACACAATATGCTCGATATGTGCAAATACAACATGGCATCACAACATGACTCTACAACTCAAGTATTTTATCCAGTAGGCTCCGAGGAGCGAGATGTTACAAACATGGGTCTCTCGACCCAGCATTCAAAGCATACAAGTCAAAGCACAAGCGGAAGCTTAACATGTCTGGGTACGGACATCTATAAATGAAAAAGGCCGAGAAGCCCGACTATCTACCGAGATCTGCCGAGGGCACAAGATCGTGGTGAGGTAACAAGCTAAACGTCAAGTCAAGCGGAATTACTAGCGAGACCAAGTCTCTCAAAAAAACATAAAATAGGCAAACGTGAGTACAAATGTACCCAAAGAAGACTTACATCGTAACTATCTACATGTGCATCATTATCAACAAAGGGATGGTGGAGTTTAACTGCAGACAAGCCGCTTTGACTCGGTGGCTATCCCGAACTACGATGCAAGTAACTCTTTGAGGTGGCGCACACGAGTCCACATATTCACCATGTCAATACACCACTATGGATCCGCTCCGTCTCCTGCGAGAACGCCATCCATAGCACTCACACTTATCTTGCGTATTTTAGAGTATCCACTTTCACTTGTCTATGAACTGCATAAGGGTCCAAGTTTCCATATCCGAGGAATCCGGCTATTCAATAGATAATGATAACCTGCAGGGTGTACTTCTTCACACGCGCTCGCCACTTATCGCCTCACACACGCCATGTATCTCGGCAACCTTCAAGCGGAAGCCGGGCGAGGAGTCGGCCACGACCTACCTAAACACTCAAGTCTCTCGTCCGTGTTTATCGCCTATTCGGGTTCCATCCGCAAGGAGATCCGCCGGGTGTCGCCACGGCCCCAAACGATGTGAGCAGGTTCCCAAGCCCACCATCCGGTGCCACTTGGTACACCGTACATCAGGTTTAGTCTGTCCCAAGCCCACATGCACGGGTGCCACTTGGTAGACTACTAACACTACCTACAAACACCGAAACTAGTTGCAACTCCCGGACAGAGAACAAGTGTGATTAAGAAGCCGAGAGGGTCGAGTTACGGAACCCAATGTGTGGTAGTAACTGCTCATGGATCACAAACACGTAACTCAGTTCCTCGAGGATGGCTGCAATGAGACAACCCACCATGTACTCCTACATGGCCTCTCACCGCTACCTTTACCAAATCGTGTTCACACATTTAGCTCTCAACAAGAGGACATGTTCACACACCTCGATTCATTCCCGATGAATCGGACTGACACAACTCTAAGCAATAGCAGCATGACAAACAAGCATGAATGAGTAGGCACATCAGGCTCAAACAACTCCTACTCATGCTAGTGGGTTTCATCTATTTATGTGGCAATGACAGTCATGCAGAGGATAAAGGGGTTCAGCTACCGTAGCAAGTAACAGCTTGAATCGTTGTTGTCCTAATGCAGAAAAGAGAGCAGGAGCGAGAGAGTGGGATTATATCGGAATGAACAAGGGGTTTTGCTTGCACGGCACTTCAAGATAATATAGTTCTTCATCGGTGTCATCGAACTCATCGTCGAACGCCGCTCATCGAGAGGGATAATTACCGGCAAACAAGGAAGAACACAATCAATGCAATGCACAATATGATGCATGATCATGACATGGCAATATGCTGTGATTTGAGCTAATGCAACTAGCAGCAAGTTAAATGGAGTTGGTTTGAACCCTAGGTTTAAATTCAAACTCCACATGTGATTACTTAAATGCCATTCATATGATTTGTGCTATACAGCAGCTATAAGTTGTTCTAACATGCATGAAAATGGTACAGATGGATAGATTGGATTTTTCTGATCATTTTTCATATATAATTTGTTTGATTTGGAGCTACGGTTGATTTTCTATGATTTTTAGAAGTTTTGGTTATTTTCTGGAATTTCCTAATTTATTTCTAAATAAGAAAATCCCACTAAATCTATTTATGACATCAGCAGTGCGTCATGCTTGCGTCAGCTGGTCAAAGGGCGGGTCCAGGTCAAACCTGACGTGTGGGGTGTAGGATCGAAAGTATGTCTAGAGGGGGGGTGATTAGACTACTTGACAATATAAAAATTCAGCCTTTTAATTAAGACAAGTTTTTGGCAAGTTCACAATGATGATCAAGTCAAGTATCACCCTACACATGCAATTCTAGAGTATTGGCAGCGGAAAGTAAATTGCACATGTAGTAAAGAGAGGTGGAGAAGAGCAAACGCAATTTGGAGACACGGAGATTTTTTCTCGTGGTTCCGATAGGTGGTGCTATCGTCAATCCACGCTGATGGAGACTTCAACCCACGGAGGGTAACGGCGAGAGTCCACGGAGGGCTCCACCCACGAAGGGTCCACGAAGAAGCAACCTTGTCTATGCCATCATGGCATACGCCCACGGAGGACTAGCCTTACTCGGGTAGATCTTCACGAAGTAGGCGATCTCCTTGCCCTTACAAACTTCTTGGTTCAACTCCACATCTTGACGGAGGCTCCCAAGCGACACCTAACCAATCTAGGAGGCACCACCTCCAAAAGGTAATAGATGGTGTTGGTGATGATGAACTCCTTGCTCTTGTGCTTCAAATGATATCTCCCCAACACTCAACTCTCCTCACCGATTTGGCTGTGGGAAGAAAGGGTTGAGTGGAAAGCAACTTGGGAAGGCTAGAAATCAAGTTTCATATGGTGGGAGTGGAGTAACTTGATCTCAACACAAGGGTAGGTAGTTTTCTTCTCGTAAATGTAAGGTAGGAGTGGTAGTTCTTTCTGATGGCTCTCTCCACGAATGAAGAGGAGGTGGAGGGGTATTTATAGCCTCCACACAAAATCCAACCGTTACACACATTTGACCAATCTCGGTCAGACCGAAGTTTACAACTCGGTGAGATCGAAAGTTCAAATCTTGTGAACGTTGGGATTTTCGGTGGGACCGAAAATACAATCTCGGTGAGTCCGATCCTTCCAAATACTAGGGTTTGCCAATCTCGGTGGGACCGACTTTATCATCTCGGTGACACCGATTTGATGACGTATGTTCTGAAGCTTGCCAACACTAGTTTCGTGAGACCGAGTTCGAATCGGAAAATCCGAGATTTCTAGGGTTTGGCTATTTGGTGAGGTGGTTCATCTCGGTGTGGTGAGTTTATGGAATCGGTGGGACCGAGATTACTTATGAGTGTATGTTTGAAGTGAGAGGTGCCGATAGTGTAGGAGATATATCACTAAGCACTTTGAGCAACCAGATCATTAACATAACCTCATCCCCTTTTAATAGTATTGGCTTTCCTATAGACTCAATGTGATCTTGGATCACTAAACCAAAAATGGAGTCTTGAGCTTTTGCCAATGCTTGCCTTAGCATTTGAGGGTCCACTTCTTGACCATTGCCATACCCATATCATTGAACTTTCTGAAATGATACTCAAGAAACTATTAGTTCAATGATATATATGTTGTTATTAATTACCAAAACCACCCGGGGATTAGTTGCACTTTCAATCTCCCCCTTTTTGGTAATTGATGACGACATATAGATCAAAGCTTCGACAAAAGATATAATCAATGAATAATATCGTCGCTTTGAGAAGTATGTGATAAGCAAGAGCTCCCCCTAAATTTGTGCATTATTTAAGATTTGCGTTTGAATGCAAATGCACAATCGATTAGGATCATGGGTCACTCTTCCATGTCACATACATCTTGGTGGAGCGCACAAAATGATAAGAATGAATAGCATGCACCCAATCACCAAGATATGAGTAAGTGGTCATACAAGGTATGAATAGCATATGATAAGTATTAAGCACACATTAAGGCATAGTACGACCAAGCACTCATCAAAGTAGAGCAAACGTAGTATCAAACACACGGAATGTCTCGAAAATCTCAAAAGTATCTCAAAAAGACCGCAAATAAACGAAAGAGCAAAAGCGCAAAGACAAAGCACTCTCTCTCTCGAAGTCTTATGATCTATACAATTTCTCCCCTTTGGCAACAAGTTACCAAAAGTTCGAAGGTATAGAGCTAAACGTCACTAGGGACTCTGCCGGCGGCTCTGCCCAGGTTGATGGAGTTGAGATGGCTGCATCTGCAAAGGCTTCACTGATGTCCGTGGAGCCGGAGGAGTGGTCACCGAGCCGGAGCTGGAACCGATGGAGCTGTGGGAGGTGCCGAGGTCTGTAGTCCCGTGTCTCCATCGGAATAGCAGCTGATCTGGGTCTTGTGGGAACCGGAGCAGGCTGTTCATAATCATCTGGACTAGGTCATCCTGCATCTCACGCATGAGCTCTTCCTTCTCCTTCTTGGCTTCCTCGATATCCGCCTCAAGCTTGTTGACAAGTGACTTGCACTTGATCGACTTGACATCGAGAGCATGGAACTTGTCTTCAACAATCCTCTCAAGACTCTCCGAGACTGCATAATGCTGGCCAGCGTTGTTCAATCCTCCGGTAGCTTCAAGGAGCTGCTCTCCAACACTCTTGGGTTTAGCTGCTGCTGCTGCTGCTTCCTTCTCAGCTTTAGCTTTCTTGGCAGCTTCAGACTTTGCATGACCTTCAACTAATGTTGGGTCCTCCTCATCCATCACAACTTCATTGTCCTCATGCTCAGGCTGCAGTGGCAAGTGTGGTCTTTCCAACAAGTAGGTGCCCGTGCCAAACTTGGCATTGATAAGCATCTGAATGTGCGGGCAAATCCACATGACCTCTTCTCGTCTCTGCAGTCCTCTTGATAGTCTCAACTATCGTGTCCATCACCTTGAAAGGTGCCTTCGATCAAGTATATGCAGCATGTTGATAGAATAGCCTCTTATCATGCGATGATCTCGGACTTGGGCATCAAGGTATGCCTCGAATTGTGTTTGTGGTAGGTAGACCTGCTGGAGATGATACATCGAGCCGAGCTTCGGATCTCTACATCCTTAGTCGGTACCTCATTGTACATGTTCTTCATAGACTCATGGTTTTTCTTGGGAATACCATAGACATCTACATCATCTTCTCTTGGTATCGAGCATTCAGCAAAGGCTGCCCATTCTTCAACAAGAGAAGAGAATCTCCGCCTTCACCATCCATGTGATTTTACCATCCGATAGAAATGAGCAAAGGCATAGAATTGCATGATCATCTCATCATTCCAATCATCAACCGACCAACAAACTCAAAGAACACCACATGCAAGAAAGCTCTCATGCACATGTGGAAAGAAGTCTCTGTGCTCTTCACTATCAATATATGCCCGACCAACATAGCGAGTGTCTGCAACAATGGGCTTCTTGTCCATAAGCATATCCTCATAGAAGTCCTGCTTGCTCTCGGTGTGGAACCTTGGATCTACAGCAGTTCTTCTCCTCACAAAGATATGGATCAGCTTGTCTCCATAGCCCGAGACCTTTATCCTTTCTTTCCTTCATGTTTTCAGCTCGAGGATGAGCATCATTGTGAATTGGCAATTTCGATGGAGTTTCAAGAACACAGTGCCTCATCATCCGACTCACCGGTGGCACATTGTCTTTCTTCTTCTCTAAAGCTGGGATGTTCTGACAGCTTTCTTGGGCTTGGCAAAGAAGCTTGGCTTGAGCTGCCTTTCTTTGAGCAGATGGCTTAGACTTTGAAGGTGCTCCTCGATGGCATCACCCATCAACTTAGGCTTCGAGGAGGTGGGGTGCTTCCTCATCGAATCATCATCATCTGCCGCTTCATCATGCACAATTCTCTTCCTCTTGGATGTTTTCTTCACTTTGCTCAAGTTTCCTCTTCCATGCTCAGCTTCTTGGCAACAAAGGACTTCTTCACTTTATCGGTGACTTTCTTGGTTTGTTGCCCTTGATGCTCTTTGGAAACCACTTTCCTCTTTGGCTTGGAGGAAATCTCTTCCTCGACTATGAAATCGAATCTTCTTCATCGAAATTCTTCTTCTTCCGCCCCGGTGGCAGCAGGAGGCAAACCACTTGGTGTGCTCCTTTCACCATCATCTAAAAGCTGCTGGCCTCGGGACTAGTGCCCGCCTCTGGAATCTCAGCAATTGGTGATTCAGACTGTTCGCTGTCACCGGCATCCGACATGGCCGACAACCCGTGAATAGATTAGGTGTAGGCGAATAGAAGAGTTATCACAAACTGCGAAAGATTTTGCAAAAGAATGAGTTCAAATTTCAGTTTTAGGTTTTCACGAGAATGCATTTCGGTCGCATCGAGGCTAAAATTCGTGAATCCAAGTGTCTAAATGTAACCATTCACACCACTTTCGGTTGGACCGAAATGGGTTTCGGTCTTGCCGAGAACACTAGGGTTTCACTAAATCCTCATTTTGGTCGCACCGATTTGCACAACTCTGTTAGACCGAAAAGTGCAGTGCAATGGCCAGAGGCCAAATCGGTCATACCGAGAATGTAGAATCGGTCTCACCGAGATGTGTTCGGCGGAAACCTAACCCTAAAACTTTTATTCGAATTTCGTTCTAAGAACTAATCTGCTGGATAGGAAGATCTCAAACGTGGCAAGAAGCTAGGCAAACCAATCATGCATAGAATCGGAGGTTGAAACACAAGAGGGATCGAAACTCACCCTAACTTGGTGGAGTTCCTCTCGGGCAACGGCGCGGAGAGAATGTCCGCTGACGGCGACGGAGACCATGGCGAGGGCGCATGGCGGCGACGGAGACGATCCGGAGACCACGGCGACGGCAAGAAGGGGTTTGGGGCGGGCGTTTTGAAGAAGGAATCAACGCGCTGCCCTCGGATATATATACCCTTTTGTTGTCGGTGGGACCGAGTTGTAAAACTTCGGTGGCACCGAGATGGATAATCTTCAGGAGGCGATTACACATTTCGGTCATGCCGAATTTGTAACTTCGGTTTCACCGAGGTGAAAACCTAGATCAATCCAAGTGCTTTCGGTCTGTCCGAGTTTGAGTGGGTTGGTCTGACCGAAAATACTTAGAAGGTTTTGGAAGTTTAGTCTTTGACGGATTGGTGGCTCCGAGTGCTCCTCACTCGGTGTGTCCGAAAATGACTTGTTCAAAGTTTGTGATATAAGCATGAATAGAATTTGAGACAAGAAAGCATAGATAGCTAGGGGAGGAACTTAGGCATTCTTGTCCATCCATTTGGTCAAAAAGAAAATCCAAAAGACCAAAGCAACAAATGGATGTCCTCGAATGGATAAAATCATGCATCCAACATGCTCACACAATAAGATAGCAAATGAAATATGTGTCAAACATGCACAATCAAAACTCTAGCTATTATCACACAATTTGTCGATGACTAGGTCATCTTTATATGAGTATATTGACTTAGGAGTCAAATGAGAACATTTGATCATAGGTCATACTCATCGTTTAAGCACAAGTGGGGTTACCACTTTTACATAAAGCATTAATGTGTTCACATCATTTGAAGATGCTTTAGCTCAATTCTTTAGAGCAAAGCTCCCCCTAGATGTGAGAATCCCTTTTAAAGGGTCAAACTAACCTTGGGTTGTCGTAGAAGACTTCATGTAGATGTTGAAGATGTGGATGCTCAATGTTGATGAAGATCATCAAGAGTTGGGAGCAACCCTTTGGATTCGGGCACTTTCAATACCTACATGGGTTAGTCCCACAAGGAACAAACAAGGATATCCATGGACATAGATTGAAGTATACAATAGATGATGTCCATGAAAGCAATGATTACCTTGTCCCTTGACTTACCAACAAGAGGGTTTGTGACTCCATGAACTAGTGCAAGATGTGGAAGTTGATTGCACAAGTTCTTGCCAAAATGAATGTGAGTGAAGTATGTTGGCGGAGTCACCCTCAAGAACTCTCTAGTTCTTCTTCTTGGGATCCACATCATCTTGATGGGAATCCTTGGGGTTGTAGTTGAGCTTGACGAAGTAGAACTTGACGCTTCCTTGGGAACCCACTTGACCATGGCTTTAGGTGCTTCAATAAATGCATCAATCTCCTCTTGAAGCTTGTCCTTGCCTTTTAGCTTGTGGTCTTGTGGTGGAAGGTCATCTTGAGCTTGTTCCACATTGGAAGAAGTAGGATCATACTTCTCCTTTTGAGAAACAAACTTTGGAGTGGGATATTGACCTTCTTCCCATTCAACACCCTCGGCGTTGAACTTTCGCTCAAAACCAATTCCTTGATTCTTCCTGCCTTCCTTGCTTAAGAACAATTTCCTCAAAGTTCTTGCTTCCGCAAGGCTCTTGTAGACACCTTTCTCTATAATCCCTTTCAATAAACTATTTTCTTGCTCAAGTGTAACTTGGCTTAAAACATTGTTAGTGGAATCAAGAGAACTACTAGAAGCAACAATATTAGATTTAGCATGGTTATTGTTACTACTAGATGAAGAATTTTTCTTATGCTTGTCATGCTTAGTTTTAATAGGTGGCAAGAAATTAGACAAGAGAAGTCATTTGGCAAGATATGAAGAACTCTTCTTTCGAAGATCGTCATTGATTGCTTTTAGAAACTCATGTTCTTGCTCTAGATTGAGCTTCTCGAAGCGTAGCTTCTCATGAGATCTTAGGAGCTCTCTATGATCTTCTTGAGTTGTTTCATGAGCACTTAAGAGTGTTTAGTTCTTTAGTTAGACGCTCAATCTCCTTCATAGCATTGTCATTCGACTCTTCTCAACTATAAAGACTACTAGCATGTTCATCATTACTTGGTTCACTAGATTTGTCATGTAAAAGCTCATCTTCACCAAGCAAGTCAACACAAATAATGCCCCATGCGGCAGGGTTATGTCCAAGAATATGCATTTTCATTTTATGCTTCCAACTAGCAAAATTTGAACCATCAAAGTAAGGACCTCTATGAAAATTACCCTCACTAGACGCCATACTCTCCTAGGTTGTGAAACCAAGCTTATGGAGTCCAATGCAATGGAAACCAATACAATGGAGACCAAAGCTCTGATACCACTTGTAGGATCGAAAGTATGTCTAGAGGGGGGGTGATTAGACTACTTGACAATATAAAAATTCAGCCTTTTAATTAAGACAAGTTTTTGGCAAGTTCACAATGATGATCAAGTCAAGTATCACCCTACACATGCAATTCTAGAGTATTGGCAGCGGAAAGTAAATTGCATATGTAGTAAAGAGAGGTGGAGAAGAGCAAACGCAATTTGGAGACACGGAGATTTTTCTCGTGGTTCCGATAGGTGGTGCTATCGTCAATCCACGTTGATGGAGACTTCAACCCACGGAGGGTAACGGCTGCAAGAGTCCACGGAGGGCTCCACCCACGAAGGGTCCACGAAGAAGCAACCTTGTCTATGCCATCATGGCATACGCCCACGGAGGACTAGCCTTACTGGGGTAGATCTTCACGAAGTAGGCGATCTCCTTGCCCTTACAAACTTCTTGGTTCAACTCCACATCTTGACGGAGGCTCCCAAGCGACACCTAACCAATCTAGGAGGCACCACCCTCCAAAAGGTAATAGATGGTGTTGGTGATGATGAACTCCTTGCTCTTGTGCTTCAAATGATAATCTCCCCAACACTCAACTCTCCTCACCGATTTGGCTGTGGTGGAAGAAAGGATTGAGTGGAAAGCAACTTGGGAAGGCTAGAAATCAAGTTTCATATGGTGGGAGTGGAGTAACTTGATCTCAACACAAGGGTAGGTAGTTTTCTTCTCGAAATGTAAGGTAGGAGTGGTAGTTCTTTACGATGGCTCTCTCCACGAATGAAGAGGAGGTGGAGGGTATTTATAGCCTCCACACAAAATCCAACCGTTACACACATTTGACCAATCTCGGTCAGACCGAAGTTGACAACTCGGTGAGACCGAAAGTTCAAATCTTGTGAACGTTGGGATTTTCGGTGGGACCGAAAATACAATCTCGGTGAGTCCGATCCTTCCAAATACTAGGGTTTGCCAATCTCGGTGGGACCGACTTTATCATCTCGGTGACACCGATTTGATGACAGAAGGTTACAGAAGCTTGCCAACACTAGTTTCGGTGAGACCGAGTTCAGAATCGGAAAATCCGAGATTTCTAGGGTTTGGCTATTGGGCTGAGGTGGTTCATCTCGGTGTGACTGAGTTTATGGAATCGGTGGGACCGAGATTACTTATGAGTGTATGTTTGAAGTGAGAGGTGCTGATAGTTTAGGAGATATATCACTAAGCACTTTGAGCAACCAGATCATTAACATAACCTCATCCCCTTTTAATAGTATTGGCTTTCCTATAGACTCAATGTGATCTTGGATCACTAAACCAAAAATGGAGTCTTGAGCTTTTGCCAATGCTTGCCTTAGCATTTTGAGGGGTCCACTTCTTCAGTCATTGCCATACCCATATCATTGAACTTTCTGAAATGATACTCAAGAAACTATTAGTTCAATGATATATATGTTGTTATTAATTACCAAAACCACCCGGGGATTAGTTGCACTTTCATGGGGTCCACACGTCAGTGACACAGCTATATAACAGGATTAATTAAATTTAACTAATCAAATTAGCAGGCACTGGGCCCACCGTCAGTGGCAACAGGGGGGGTAATTAGTCCTAAACTAAACTAGTCAGGGGCGGGGCCCACATGTCAGACGACCTGGAGTGGTCAAACCCCCGGTCAAAAGGGTCAACGCCACCGGCGGCTTGACGCCGGCGACGGCAAACGCGGCGAAGCGCTGCGGGGTTGCTCCTCCGGTGGCTAAAAGCGCGGCAGATGGCACCAGGGGGGAGCCCTTGCTCACCCGCATCCAGGGGAGCACGCGGCTGGGCGTGTGGTGGCCTGGTTCAACGGCGGCGAGCTCATCCGCCGCGGCCGGTGCACGGGGATGAGGCAGGCGAGGCTGCGAGCCATGGGGACGCCGAATGAAGTGCTCTACGGGCTCCTGGGAACTCCAGGAGTTCGACTACGCACCCAGATGCGACGGGAACGAGCCCTGGCCGCGTCGGCGACATCGCCGGCGGCAAGGAGCTTGCGGGTGCGACGGGGAGGTAAGCTAGGGGTTGAGCGCGAGGAGGGGAACAGGGGGGAAACGGAGAGAGACTCACGGCGAGGAGGATGGTGCAGACGGAGGGGCCGGGGACGCGTTGGTTGCCGCAATTCGACGGTGAGGTAGCCGGCTGTCGGAGGAGGAAGACGAGCCCGATGACGACGCTACAGGGCATCCGCGGTCGCGTGGATCGGCGTGTAGCTCCAAGGCGTCGTGGCGGAGGTCGTGGTCACAACAGAGGGGCGAGGGGGTAGCGGTGGCCGTGGTGGTGCGAACGGCGGCGGCGGCTGCGCTCGGGTTCGGGCGAGAGAGAGGGAGCAGAGGGGCGGGGGCCTCGGGGAAGAGTGAGAGGGGTCCGAGGGGGTGGCGTGGCGCTGCGGGAGACGTCCCGGGGGAGGAGAAGGCAGCCAGCAGGAGAGAGCTGGCTCCTCGGCACACAAGTCTTGAGCACGCAGCTCTCTTGGGCAAGAGGAAGACGACAGGAGGGAAAGCGGTGGTGGGCTGGGCCGGCCACTTGGGCTGCCAGGCTGAACAGGTAAGCGGCCCAGGTAGTATACTCTCTCTCTCTCTGTTTCCTATTTAATTTACTATTTTCTATTTTTCTGCAACTTTGTGGCTTTATTAAAAATACTAAATCAATCCCAAAAATCATGCAACTTCTCATGACCACTGTTGGAAATATATCCTAAGTAAACATTTCAGTTTGGGATTATTTGAGCATTTAAAATATTTTATAGAATTTAAATGCCCAAATGCAAATACTATATGATTTAATTCAAAAATCCAGAATGGCCTAGAAAAATGTGCACCATTTTTGGGAGAGGTCCTAGACCAATCCAAAATAATGAACTTTTCTCAAGATCATTTTGGGTTCATTGAGAATATTTTATTTGAACCTAGTTGATTTGATCGGTGCTAGGGTTTGAGCAATCCCCATTTCAAGTTTCTTTCAAAGTTTAAACATGATGCACACATGAAGGGCTAGCCTAGTGCATACCAGACCTAGGGATGTGACAGCTCACCCCTACTAAACAAGAATCTCGTCCCGAGATTCAGGCATAGGGTAAGATGAAGGGGAAACGCAACTAACGCAATCTTCATGATCCAAGTTGCACTTCAATTGAACGTTGATTCAATCACCATCATTGTCTTGTCGTCTTGTTCTGAGAACTCCAGCTAACATGACAAGGAGAGATGAAAGAGACTCTAGAAGGATCAATCTTCTCGAGGATCGAACAACTCGGGATTAACTCACGGAATGAGACATTGAAACATCTCTCGAGCTGAGACACGAAGCAAACATCCAAAGGGATGGGGTGAAACATATGTAGGAAGGTTCACTATGTAGAAAACAATTTCACACTTTAAAAGGTGGTGAACAGTTTACAACGTAGCGAGGAGTTGGATTGTCATGATACCATAACGAGACATCTTAGAGGAGGTGACTCGTAGAATCATCCCTTAAGTGGCAAAAAGAATTACCTTTGATTCAGAGATCATTGAAACTCTTTACACCAGCCTAAGGCAAAACACAATCGATCATTTGAAGGAGTCCGAAAGAATGACATACTCGCACTGAATGGATGATGTAGATTACCTTGTTGAAGACAACGTCATGGATGATTTTGCTTATCATCGAAAATGGATGGGACCCATGGTAGGTCCACTTTTGAAGATGATCTTGGATAGCAATCACGAGAAGGCAGCCCATGGGAAATTGGCACAATGGCGGTGCAAGCCGGGAACAAAATGCAACTATTGGGAATGTTCCAACCATCATATCTGCCGAGATTCAGATCTGGTTGGTGTCGAATATTCCGCACTCATCGAGTCTAGAAAGAAAATGAAAGTTTGCAACACAAATCCACAAGATGACGTTGCAAGATTCTCGGAAAATGAACTACGATAGCAAGCTCCAAAACATGAGCTGGTTCGCTACAAACATGTGAACACGTTGTCCTGCACAAACATGATCCCATGGTAGTCTTACAATAAAAACACTACCGAAGTTCGGTGGGGAACCATCATTAATGATATCAAGTCCTTGCATAAGGTATACTCTTAGGAAGGAGCTTCTCTCCTTGAACAAATCAATCAGTGGCTTGGTGTGCTAGGAACACATATAGAATGGAGGTAGCTAATCTCACAATCCAATGTATACTTCGCACATGCATGACTGACTTGGGATGATTCCAAAGAAAGCAAAAACAATCTTTCTCGGATGCACGGCGGCAACTTACACCAAGTGCACGTGAATTAGAGAAAGTCACTTCTTTCACCTGTGCATATGCTTCATGATCTAGCATGAACAAATGCTTTCAGAAGTTTCCAACACTAGCTTAATATTCAACAAAATTATGGAGGACAAGGATGTTGTCGATGGGCTCAACAACAATTCATCCAGGTTTCCATATAAATGGAATTCCATAATTATGTGAACAAAGACATAACATTGGTCAGACCAAAGGATGTAATGGTGTATGCTCGAGGAATCAACCACGAGTAAGAAAACATTACGAACATCGTTGATTCTGATTTGATTTGAGAATAGCCCACACTCAAATCAAAGTTTTGACAAGATAATAGGTCCAACAACTGATCACAGGGACCAATCGATGAAGATATCATCTTTCTTCAACTAACACACCAACACCAGGATATCCCTTTGAAACGAACTAGGTTAGGTAAGCTTTTATCTTCTAACTCTCCAAGTTGTCGTTTAGCTTAACCAACTAGCTCAGGGGTATCCAACACGGATTCTTGGAGAAGGGGTGGTTTACAAGAAACCAACTTGATCACGAGCTCAACATAGCGGTCGGGGACAACTTTGTAATACTTCCGAAAGATATACGGAAAATCACGAACCACCGATTATGTCACTAAGCTCGAGAACAATCTTGCTTTTCGAGGCAAGATGATATGGTGAAATAAGCAAGGAATTGGATAATCCTAACTCATTGATCGAAGAGTGCACCAAAAATATGGACTAGGTAGACGATCTATCTTAGCATGATGATTCAATAACCAACACGCTAAGAGTGAGAATATTGTCCATTTACTACCAAGCAACTAGTTGCTAGGAGTATTGATTTCACACATCATGATTCACTTGTCGGCATTCCAGTTACAATAACACGGGAACCGAGGAATGAACAATGATGGCAAGAAGTATCACTGCGTCAAGAATTTATAAGAGGTGGTGCAATTCTCACAAAAATCCTGACATAAAGACGGTAATACTTCAGGGTAGAACAGAATCAAAAGCTGGGTTGGCATTTTGATCTGCGGAGCACAACTATTTTGACCCAATCCTGGATATGGATGAGGTACTGGAGTTTGTTTCTCCTAGTCATCCTGAATAGAATGGTGTGACGCCCCCGATTTAATCGTACACTAATGATGCACGCAAACGTGTACGATCAAGATCAGGGACTCACGGGAAGATATCACAACACAACTCTAAAAGTAAAATAAGTCATACAAGCATCATAATACAAGCCGGGGGCCTCGAGGGCTCGAATACAAGTGCTCGATCATAGACGAAGTCAGTGGAAGCAACGATATCTGAGTCTGCACCTAAGTTAAACAAGTTTGCCTTAAGAAGGCTAGCACAAACCGGGATCTGACGAAGAGGCGCAGGCCTCCCGCACGATCCTCCTAAACTACTCACAGTAAATCGTCGCCGCACACGCACGTAGTAGTAGGCACCTCCAGTGTAGTAGTCGCCGCCGACGGTGGCGTCGCTCTGGGCTCCAACATCTGGTTGCGACAACCAGAAAGAAAGGAAAAGGGGGAAAAGGGGGGAGAAAGCAACCGTGAGTACTCATACAAAGTACTCTCAAGCAAGGAGCTACACTACATATGCATGGGTATATGTGTAAGGAGGCCATATCGGTGGACCGAATCGCAGAATGCCGTAATAAGAGGGGATAGCTAATCACAGTCAAGACTACGCTCGCAGCCTCCGCTCTTGCAGCATGTAGAAGAGAGTAGATTGAAGTCCTCCAAGTAGCATCTCCAGAGCATCGCATAGCATACTCCTACCCGGCGATCCCTCCTCGTCGCCTCATTAGAGAGCGATCACCGGGTTGTATCCGCACTTGGAAGGGTGTGTTTTATTAAGTATCCGGTTCTAGTTGTCATAAGGTCAAGGTACAACTCGGGTCGTCCTTTTACCGAGGGACACGGCTATTCAATAGATTAATCTTCCTGCAGGTGCACCACATAACCCAACACGCTTGATCCCATTTGGCGGACACACTTTCTGGGTCATGCCCGCCTCGGAAGATCAACACGTCGCAGCCCCACCTAGGCACAACAGAGGTCAAACACGCGGTCTAAACCTAAGCGCGCAGTGCAGGCCCATCGCCTCGAGCACACACCTGACGCGTTGCGTCTTGTGGCCGGAAGCGACCTAGCAACCTCCATTACAAAGGAAGTCACGTTCTGCGGTCCAATCCGGCGTCGCGCGCTCCGTCGTGGACGTCAAGAAGGCTTCGCCGATACCACGACGTCGGGATACCCATAACTACTCCCACGTAGATGGTTAGTGCGTATAGACCAAATGGCGGACTCGGATCAAATACCAAGATCTCGTTAAGCGTGTTATTATGAAGCAAGCGCGACGCCGACCAGGCCAGGCCCACCTCTCACCTAGGCGGTCTCAACCTGCCTGTCGCTCCGACACCAAGATCCACACAGAGGGCCGTCGGGACAAAGGTCCTTTCAGCCCCAATCAAGTGAATCACTCGCGGTACTCTTCGAGCGGACCCGACTTTAGTCACCATCTCAGATAGTATGTATGTATGTATAGTATATACCCGTGATCACCTCCCGAGTGATCACGGCCCATTAGTATAGCAAGGCGGACTTACAAGAATGTAGGGCCAATGATGATAAACTAGCATCCTATACTAAGCATTTAGGACTGCAGGTAAGGTATCAACAGATGTAGCAACAATGTCAGGCTATGCATCAGAATAGGATCAACGGAAAGCAGTAACATGCTACACTACTCTAATGCAAGCAAGATAGAGGAGAATAGGCGATATCCGTGATCAAGGGGGGCTTGCTGGTTGCTCGGCAAGAGAGAGGGTCGTCAACTCCGTAGTCGTCTTTGGCGCGCAGCAGCGTCGGTCTCGTAGTCTATCGGAGATAAGAGGGGAAGAAACAATGAATACCATGCAAGCAGATGCATATCGATGCATGACAAGACAAGTAACGATGCTAGGTGTGCCCAATCGCGGTAGTAGGTGATACCGACGAAGGGAAAACATCCGGAAAGTATTCCGGTGTTCGCGTTCGGACCGGTGAACCGGAGGAAAGTTGCGTGTTCGGCATGCTAGGGGTGTGTGGCGATTTAGCGAGGCTGCGTAATCGGATTCGCCTCGTCGTTACGAGCAACTTTCATGTACAAAGTTTATCCATCGAGCTACGGTTTATTTTATATTAATTTTAAAAGATTTAATTCATTTTAGGATTTATTTAATTATTTAAATTCAACATTATCGAATAGTGTATCTTGACGTCATCATAGCGTCACCATGACGTCGGCAGTCAATGTGACGTTGGTAGGGTCAAACCGACGTGTGGGCCCCATCGGTCATTATTCGCTTAGACTAATCGGTGTTTAACTAATCTAACTCTTGCTTAATTAAACTAATTAGTTAATTAGGTTAATTAAACATAATTAATTGTTAATTAATCTAGTTAATTAATTAATTAATATTTTTATTTTTATTGATTATTATTATTATTATTTTTTAATGTTTTAAATTATTATTACATTTTTTTTTCGTAAAACGTTACGGCGGGCCCCTTGCCAAAGGGGCACGATGCCATCGAGCGGAGTCTTGTGAGTCTTGAGTTAACAGGCGATTGTGCCTTAGGGCGCCGCCTGCCACCACCAGTGGCGCTGCCACGCAGCAGGGCAGCCTGACGGCGAACACGCCGGCGCACGCGAGCAAGCAGCAAGGCCAAGGCAAAGGCAGCGCGAAGGAGAGGGGCCGCGGTGCGTGGCGCGCGATGGCGGCGCGCGTCGGCGAGCCGCCTATGGGCGAGGCCGGGCGCGGATCACGCCGGGCGCGACGGCGAGCGGCGGCCTTGGACGCGGCGAAGCGCGGCGGCCAGGCTGGCTGCTGGCGCGTGCTGCGGTGGGCGCGTAAGCGCTGGCGACGAGGCGAGCGACGCGCGCCCGAAAAGTGGGTGCTTTCGCATCGGCGCGCCGAGCGCGCAACGCAGCAACAACAGCGAAGCGTCTGTGCGGTGGCGCCCGAGGGAGACGTGTCTTGTGGCCGACACGGGAGAGGAGGAGGAAGGGCGGCGGCTCACGGTGGGAGTAGGGTCTAGGGTAGCGGGCTCGATGGAGGTCGAGGAAGGCCGTTGTGGGGGGGGGAGACGCGGCGTCGAGGAGGCGATCCGGCGAGGTGGCGGCGTCTGGCGGCTGCGTTAACGAGGCGGCGGGTCGTGGCAGCGCTTCGGCGAGCGGCGGCGATGGCGGGCGGGCGCGGGAGGAAGCAGAGGCGGCCGGGAGGAGGGGTGGACGGGCGGCGTCGGCGGCGTCGGCCTCCTCTGGATCGATCCAGACGGGAGAGAGGAGGCGTCGTGGGGAGAGTGGGGCCGGGGAGTGGGTTAGGGTTTGCGGGGTGAGGGGATAAGGAGTGGGAGTGGCCGGCTGGGCCTTTGGGGCCGGCCTGGCAGGCCACTAGCTGGGCCGAGGCCCAGTTGGCCTGGGGGGGTTTTCTTCCATTTTTTTTCCTTTTGTTCTGTTTTCTTTTCTTGCTTTTTCTTTTCTGTTTTATTTAGTTTAAAGCACTTAGGCACTTTGTAAAATTATGCTTTCTTTAATATAATTACTTTTGCAATATTGGTCACACACCGAACATTTTTGTTTAATATTTTAAAACTTTTATTATTTACCAAAATTTGAATTTGAATGTTTTTGAACTACCACTTAATTAGCAACAGTAACACAGATGACATGGCATCATTAGAAGAGTTTTACTGTAGCCTAATTATCCGGGCGTTACAAATCTCCTCCACTACAAGAAATCTCGTCCCGAGATTTAGGAGGTAGAAGGAAACAGTGCGGGGTATTCATCACGCAGGCGATCCTCACGTTCCCAAGTGGCTTCATCTTCAGAATGGTGCGACCACTGAACTTTGAGGAACTTGATCGCCTTCTGGCGTGTGCGGCGTTCAGCTTGGTCGAGAATGCGGACCGGATGCTCTTTATAGGAGAGATCCTGTTGTAATTCGAGCACTTCATGATCCACTCCTCGGATTGGGTCCTTGAAGCAGCGGCGGAGCTGTGATACATGGAACACATCGTGAACCTGAGAAAGGCTCGGCGGAAGCTCCAGTTGATATGCCACTTTCCACGCCTTTCGAGAATAGTGAATGGGCCAATATAGCGAGGAGCTAGCTTGCCCTTGATTCCGAAGCGGTGAGCACCCTTCATTGGTGTGACTCGAAGATAAGCCTTTTCGCCAGGTTGATAGACCATGTCCTTATGTTTACGGTCATAATTACTCTTTTGGCGTGACTGAGCAGTCTTGAGATTCTCGCGAATGATGCGGACTTGTTCTTCGGCATGTTGGATAATATCCGGACCAAGAGTGGGCGTTCCCGCTTCGACCCGATTCGGAGGGTTCGACACTTTCGTCCATATAACACTTCGAAGGGGGCCATCTTCAGACTAGCTTGATAGCTATTATTATAAGAGAACTCAGCATACGGGAGAGATTCCTCCCATTTCTTGCCGAAGGAAATAACACAAGCTCGAAGCATGTCTTCGAGAACTTGGTTGACACGTTCAACCTGCCCTTGCGACTGAGGATGAAAAGCAGTGCTGAAAGACAGATGAGTGCCCATAGCTTCTTGGAAACTTGACGAGAATCTTGAAGTGAATAAGCTGCCACGGTCCGAACTGATTACCAATGGAATACCGTGAAGCGAGACAATTCTGGACATGTAGAGGTTTGCCACCGACTAGCGGTGATCGTTTCCTTGACAGCGGAAAATGCGAACTTTAGAAAGCGGTCAATGACGACAAGAATAGCATCATTACCTTTTGCGATTTGGGAAATCCAAGGATCGAAGTCCATTTCAACATGGTCCCATTTCCATTCGTGAATAGAGATAGGTTGCGAGTTCCAAAGAGGCCTTTGATGTTCGCTTTGATACGACGGCAAACGTCACACTCAACAACATAGCGAGCAATGTCTTGCTTCATGTTAGACCACCAGAATCTCTGACGAATGTCGTGGTACATCTTTGTACTACCAGGATGGATACATAGAGGCGTATCATGAGCTTCTTTCATAACCTTCTAAGGCATATCCAGGTTTTCCCTCTTACTCGGAACTACTAGGCGACCTTTGAAGAATAAGGTGCCATCGTCAGCAACGGTGAAGAATGAGGGCTTTCCTTCTTTGAGGTCGCGCTTAATCTTGTGGACTTCATCGTCACATTTCTGAATCCATTTGATGGTGTCCACAAGATCTGGTTTCATAACTGTGGTATTGAGAGAACCCTTGGGAACAACATGGAGGTTCATCTTGCTTGAAACTCCTTAGGAGGGGAGCGAGCGCACCCGGAGGAACAATATGGAGGTTCAGCTTTCGAAATTCTTCAACAAGTGAGGGCTGAACCTTGTGAATCTGGAGGTGGTTGCAGTAAGACTTGCGGCTCAAGGCATCAGCCATTACATTAGCCTTGCCTGGTGTATAGGAAATACCCACGTCAAAGTCTGCAACAATCTCCATCCATCTCTGCTGGCGGAGGTTCAGGTCCGGCTGAGTAAATGATACCGGACTTTGGTGGTCGGTGAAGATCTCGCAACGATTACCGAGAAGGTAATGTCGCCACTGCTTCAGTGCATGAATGACAGCAGCAAGCTCGAGGTCGTGAACTGGGTAGTTCTCTTCGTGAGGGCGCAATTGCCGAGAGGCATAAGCAATAACTTTGCGGTCTTGCATTAGGACACAGCCTAATCCTTGACGGGAAGCGTCGCAGTAAATGACGAAGTCCTTCTTAGTATCGAGGGGGCTAATCTTTGGCGTAAGTCAACTTGTCTTTGAGTGCCTGGAAACTTTCCTGACATTTATCTGTCCATTGGAACTTGACGCCCTTATGCAACAGGTTAGTCAGAGGCCTGGCAATCTTGGAGAAGTTCTCGACGAATCGACGGCAATAGCTGGCGAGACCGAGAAAACTTCGACTTGCTTGACATTCTTCGGAGGAGTCAATCGAGAATAGCTTTGAACTCGTTCAGGGTTAACGGCAATACCATCCTTAGAGATGACATGTCCAAGATAGGTTACTTCGGGAAGCCAGAATTCACACTTGGAGAACTTGGCATAGAGTTGATGCTCTCTAAGCTTTTCCAGAACAAGACGAAGATGTTCAGCATGTTCTTCTTCATTCTTGGAATATACAAGGATATCATCCAGATAAACCACGACAAATTTGTCGAGGTATTCCATAAAGATATAGTTCATCAGACGAGAGAAGGTGGCTGGAGCATTGGTTAATCCAAAAGACATGACGGTGTACTCGTATGAACCATAGCGAGTCACAAATGCGGTCTTCGGGATATCTTCTTCACGAACTCGGATCTGGTGGTAACCCAACCTCAAGTCGAGTTTAGAGAATACTGACGAACCAGCCAGTTGATCATATAGATCATTGATCCGAGGAAGAGGATACTTATTCTGAATGGTAGCTTGGTTAATAGGACGGTAGTCTTGAACCAATCGGTTTGTCCCATCCTTCTTCTTGACAGAGAGAGAAGGTGCTCCCCAAGGAGAGCAACTTGGGCGAATGAAACCACTTTGAAGAGATTTATCGATTTCCTCCTTAAGCTCGAGGAGTTCATGTGGCGGCATCTTGTAGGGTCGCTTGGCTATAGGAGTGGTGCCTGGTTTCAAGTCGATGACGAATTCGACAGCTCTAGCAGGGGGAATCCCTGGAAGTTCTTCAGGAAAGACGTCGAGGAAGTCACGAACTACGGGAATGTTTTCAATGCCCTCGAGTGGTGCGGCGTTCAATGCATTGAATGCATAGAGCCTTGCCTCGGCATTTTGCACCAGGTGAGCTTGGTATGTAACTATTTCATCTGAAGGGTGTAGTAGATGGACGGTCTTAGTGGCGCAAACGATAGAAGCAGTATGCGCCTTTAACCAATCCATTCCCAGAATGAGGTCAATGTTAGACGACTTCAGGATAATGGGCGAGGCGTGAAATTCCAATCCTTCGATTTCCACAGGGACGTCGATGCCAACCATGGAGGTCTGACATTGTCCCGCGGGGGTTTTTACCACTACCGAAGTGTTCATCTGCTCACATTTAGCGTCGTGCTTGTATGCAAAATCTTCTGACATGGATGAATGCGATGCACCAGATCAAATAAAGCGGATCTTGGTATCTGAATTTACGAGGAGTGTACCCATCACAAGAGCCGGCTGGTCTTGGGCTTCGTTCAGATCAACGTGGTTGGCATGAACATGACCATAAGACTTGGCCTTGTTGTTGCGGGGCTGGTTGTTTCCACGGCCACTTTGGAAGGGCCGATTGATTCTCGGTTCGATTCGATAGCGCCTTCTGGCAAGGTGACCTGGTTGACCACACTTGTAGCATGACCATTATTGGGAGTAGGAGCAGTGCTCCGGTGGTGGAGTCTGAAGCCTCGGCTGCCTAGCGGGAGCGATGGGCGAGCGAGGTGCAGATAAGACCGCCTTAGGGCGGTGTATTTGGACGGTACATGCTGTTGGGATCCATATCTTACGCTTCGCGAGGGCGGGCCGAAGATGAGCCCGTGTCGCAGTTGCGCCTCTGAGAGCTCTGGTGTTCCTGCAGACCAGTCTCGACATTGATGGCCTTGTTCACCAAGGTGGCGAAATCGGCAAAGTCATGCACTAGAAGTGCGAGCTTGATGTCAGCTTGAAGGCCGTCACGGAACTTCTCTGTCTGCGTGCATCGGTGGCAATGTCTTCTTGACATATAGCGGGACAAGTCCGAAACTCCCCCCGATAAGCTTCCACGGTTTTGTTGCCCTGGGTGAGGTTGCGGAACTCACGCTTCTTCCTATCCATGATCCCCTGAGGGATGAAGCGGGCACGGAAGGCAGCTTGAAAGTCCGGCGGTGATGATTGTCCCAGCAGGCGAGTACGCTGTGGCTGTCCCACCATTGAGTGCGGGTCCCTTCGAAAGAAGGAAGCAAAGGTGACATAGCGGGCGGGCTACTTGGCCAGACTCCATCTCATAGGTGATGTCACGGAGCGGTCATCAACATCCAGTGGTGAGTTGAGCTGCGGTACACAGTTGGGTTGAGGCACATGAAATCCTGCAGAGTCACTTGGGCTGGCTGCTCATTCATATTGGGGCGAGGCTGAGCCATCACATTCTCCATGAATCGGCGATTCATCTCAAGCTGTTGGATCATACCAGCCATGTACTCGGTGGGGTGGGAAGTCGCCACCACGACCACGACCAGCTGGTCTAACCATCCCGCTAAATATAACAGGTAGTTCAAATTGAGAAATTTGCACAAACAAGAATCATCCATGATGAAACATGCATAATGAAAAGGGGCACGACAGATACTACATAGTAGTCGCATATCTTACAAAAGGGTTCGGACATAGAGTTCAGTACACAGAGTTCAGTACATAGACTAAGTCATCATAGGCGGCACGCAGTGAGCTCATGGCGAATGCAACTAATACTAATAAGTAAGACTACATCAGTCCCGGGAGGTCTTTGGAGGTAGTCGAGTTCGACAACCGGTAGTGAGGCAACGGATAGTCACGCCGGCGACACAGGGGCCGCGGATACTCTAGTGTGGAACCCGGCGCCGAGTGGCGAAGAGGACCAAGTGCGGAGAGTAGCCCCAACCTCGGCCCAACCGACACCGTCGGGCATCACGGTCTGGCTGGGTAGATCGCAGAACGCGTAGCTGTCTAGATAGAACAAAGGGTGCAACAAATGCCGAGCCACAGAAAGGTGCCGACGAGTGGTGTACAACTCGTGGCGAAGAGCTCGGTTAGCCGGTCCAACCCATCAAGATGCGTAACCGGTCTCGATGGTGGAAGGGCTCTCGAGTGACAAAGGAGTAAGCAGCGATGTAGTATCCTCCGCACCAACATCGGATCACGATAGCAATGTGCCCGAAAGGGAAGTGTCCAATGCGATACTCTCCACGAAGACGTGTTAGAGCAGCAGATAGGCAGCATCGTGAACGCCATCTCGATGGTCACTCCAACACCATGAGCGGTGTGCGGACGGTAGTGGAGTTATACTCCGAGAGTAGAGGTGGGCGATGGCACGGCATCGCTCTGGTTAAAGTCTGGTACTCCTCATAGGCGGTGTACTCGGGGTGCCGCGATAACCCGATAGGTCATCATCTCAGCTAGCACGGCAGGTGATCCTGAGGCACCAATGGCCGCCGTGTGGCGCACGACCTGCCTCATGGGTTCCATCTGAAAACAAAGATGTTTCAATGGAGTCAAATGACAATGTGGGTACTAATCAAAATACTATCCTACAGAATAACTATGGCTTATCCAACTTTGGGGTGAACGAGGTAACGGGACCCTAATGTTAGAGTTAGTAAATTTGTTTAACCCGAGTAGAAGAGAGTTCAGAGTCCCAAAGTAAAGTTCGAGAAGTAAAAGATCCTAGTACCACCCAATGGCGACGTGGGCCCGTAAGGCTCACAGCCAAGTTAGTAAAAGTTTTGTAGTGACTAGACTCGACTTCGGCCAAGGAGTGTGGAAGGGGGATTCCTACAGGCAGTCGGCTCTGATACCAACTTGTGACGCCCCCGATTTAATCGTACACTAATCATGCACGCAAACGTGTACGATCAAGATCAGGGACTCACGGGAAGATATCACAACACAACTCTAAAAGTAAAATAAGTCATACAAGCATCATAATACAAGCCGTGGGCCTCGAGGGCTCGAATACAAGTGCTCGATCATAGGCGAGTCGGCGGAAGCAACGATATCTGAGTACGCACCTAAGTTAAACAAGTTTGCCTTAAGAAGGCTAGCACAAACCGGGATCAGATCGAAGAGGCGCAGCCTCCTGCCTGGGATCCTCCTAAACTACTCCAGTGGTCGCCGCCGCACACTTGCACGTAGTAGTAGGCACCTCCAGTGTAGTAGTCGTAAATCGGCGGTGGCGTCGCTCTGGGCTCCAACATCTGGTTGCGATAACTAGAAAGAAAGGAAAAGGGGAAAAGGGGAGAAAGCAACCGTGAGTACTCATCCAAAGTACTCGCAAGCAAGGAGCTACACTACATATGCATGGGTATATGTGTAAGGAGGCCATATCGGACCGTGAGCTGCAGAATGCCGTAATAAGAGGGGATAGCTAATCACAGTCGAAGACTACGCTCGCAGCCTCCGTCTTGCAGCATGTAGAAGAGAGTAGATTGAAGTCCTCCAAGTAGCATCTCCAAGAGCATCGCATAGCATACTCCTACCCGATCCCTCCTCGTCAGCCTGTAGAGAGCGATCACCGGGTTGTATCCGCACTTGGAAGGGTGTGTTTTATTAAGTATCCGGTTCTAGTTGTCATAAGGTCAAGGTACAACTCCGGGTCGTCCTTTTACCGAGGGACACGGCTATTCGAATAGATTAATCTTCCCTGCAGGGGTGCACCACATAACCCAACACGCTTGATCCCATTTGGCCGGACACACTTTCCTGGGTCATGCCCGGCCTCGGAAGATCAACACGTCGCAGCCCCACCTAGGCACAACAGAGAGGTCAAACACGCCGGTCTAAACCTAAGCGCCGCAGGGTGCAGGCCCATCGCCTGAAAGCACACCTGCGTTAAGTCTTGTGGCCGAAGCGAACCTAGCAACCTCCATTACAAAGGAAGTCACGTTCGCGGTCCAATCCGGCGCGCCGCTCGTCGTCGACGCCAAGAAGGCTTCGGTGATACCACGACGTCGGGATACCCATAACTACTCCCACGTAGATGGTTAGTGCGATAGACCAAATGGCCGACTCGGATCAAATACCAAGATCTCGTTAAGCGTGTTATTATGAAGCAAGCGCGACGCCGACCGTGGCCGAGCCCACCTCTCACCTAGGCGGTCTCAACCTGCCTGTCGCTCCGACACCAAGATCCACACAGAGGGCCGTCGGGACAAAGGTCCTTTCAGCCCCAATCAAGTGAATCACTCGCGGGTACTCTTCGAGCGGACCCGACTTTAGTCACCATCTGTATAGTATGTATGTATGTATAGTATATACCCGTGATCACCTCCCGAGTGATCACGGCCCATTAGTATAGCAAGGCGGACTGACAAGAATGTAGGGCCAATGATGATAAACTAGCATCCTATACTAAGCATTTAGGATTGCAGGTAAGGTATCAACAGATGTAGCAACAATGTCAGGCTATGCATCAGAATAGGATCAACGGAAGCGAGAACATGCTACACTACTCTAATGCAAGCGGTATAGAGGAGAATAGGCGATATCTGGTGATCAAGGGGGCTTGCTGGTTGCTCTGGCAAGAGAGAGGGTCAACTCCGTAGTCGTCTCGGGCAGCAGCAGCGCTCGGTCTCGTAGTCTATCGGAGATAAGAGGGGAAGAAACAATGAATACCATGCAAACAGATGCATATCGATGCATGACAAGACAAATAACGATGCTAGGTGTGCCCAATCGCGGTAGTAGGTGATACCGACGAAGGGGAAAACATCCGGAAAGTATTCCTGTGTTCGCGTTTTGGACCGGTGAACCGAGGGGAAAGTTGCGTGTTCGGCATGCTAGGGGTGTGTGGCGACGAACGGGCTGCGAACCGGATTCGTCTCGTCGTTCTGAGCAACTTTCATGTACAAAGTTTATCCATCTGAGCTACGGTTTATTTTATATTAATTTTAAAAGATTTAATTCATTTTTAGGATTTATTTAATTATTTAAATTCAACATTATCCAGAACAGTGTATGCTGACGTCATCATGACGTCACCATGACGTCAGCAGTCAACAGGACGTTGACTGGGTCAAACTGACGTGTGGGCCCCACTGGTCATTGACTGTTTAGACTAATCAGTGTTTAACTAATCTAACTACTGTTTAATTAAACTAATTAGTTAATTAGGTTAATTAAACATAATTAATTAAGTTAATTAATCTAGTTAATTAATTAATTAATATTTTTATTTTTTATTGATTATTATTATTATTATTTTTAATGTTTTAAATTATTATTACATATTTTTTTTCGTAAAACGTTTCGAAGCGGGCCCCTTGCCCAAAGGCACAGATGCCATCGAGCGCGCTGTCTTGTGAGTCTTGAGGCGACAGTTCTAGGGCGCCGCCAGTTACCAGTAGCGCGCCACAGGCGCCGGGCAAGACGACGAGGGGCCGGCACGCAGCTCAAAGTATGCGCTAAGGCAAAGCAGCAGCGAGCGGCGAGGGGCCGCGGTGGTGCGTGGCGCGCGGCGGAGCGGCGTCGGCGAGGCGGCCGGCGGCGGCGGGCCGGGCGCGGTCACGCACCGGCCGACGGCGAAGGCGGGCTTGCAGAGGCGTGGCGAAGGGGCCGCTGGCGCTGGCGCGCTGGCGCGTAATAAGCGCGTCTGCGCGGGCGCTGCTGACGGAGCGACGGGCGCGCCCGAAAAGCGGTGCTTTCAGATCTCGGCGCGCCGAGCGCGGCGACATGGCAAAGAACGGCGAAGCGTCGCGCGCGGTGGCGCACCGAGGGAGACGTGTGCGCGGCCGACACGGGGAGAGGAGGAGGGAAGGGCGGCGGCTCACGGTGGGAGTAGGGTCTAGGGTAGCGGGCTCGATGGAGGTCGAGGAAGGCCGTTGTGGAGGGGGGCGGAGACGACGGCGTCGAGGAGGCAGTCCGGCGAGGTGGCGGCGTCCTGGCGGCGTCGTTGACGAGGCGGCGGGGTCGTGGCAGCGCTTTCGAAGCGGCGATGGCGGCGGCGCTGGAGGAAGCAGAGGCCGGCCGGGAGGAGGGTGGACGGGCGGCGTCGCGGCGGCGTCGGCCTCCTCTGATCCCGATCCAGATCGGGAGAGAGGAGGCGTCGTGGGGAGAGTGGGGCGGGAGTGGGTTAGGGTTTGCGGGGTGAGGGATAAGGAGTGGGAGTGGCGGGTTTGGGCCTTTGGGGCGGCTGGCAGCTACTAGTCGGGCCGAGGCCCAGTTAGCTGGGGTTTTCTTCCTTTTTTTTCCTTTTGTTCTGTTTTCTTTTCTTGCTTTTTCTTTTCTGTTTTATTTAGTTTAAAGCACTTAGGCACTTTGTAAAATTATGCTTTCTTTAATATAATTACTTTAGCAATATTGGTCACACACCGAACATTTTTGTTTAATATTTTAAAACTTTTATTATTTACCAAAATTTGAATTTGAATGTTTTTGAACTACCACTTAATTAGCAACAGTAACACAGATGACATGGCATCATTAGAAGAGTTTTACTGTAGCCTAATTATCCGGGCGTTACAAATGGCTTGACGGACCACAGGAATAATAAGCATTGATAACACGAATGCACAATTACTCCTGACTATCAATTGTAGACGAAGGTCAGAATACAACTAAAGAGGGACAACTTCAAAGAACATATGATTTTCTGAGTTGTGGATGCATGGACTAGCATGTCGAACGAGTTCAACATATTTCTTCCGGATAACCCATGCAGAGAGATAGGTTTGGCAGAGTTGTAATATAGAAGGGGAACTCATCGAGAGCACTCTTGTTGTGATCTTTTGGTTCTCGAACTTCTGCCATATTGGTTCATGGTATTGGAAGAAGGATATACCACGAATCTCGAGGACTATGGCAAAGGTTGCTAATATCCTAAAGGAACTATCAAACACTATCAGCATGAAGTAAGTAGGGTGAATCTCGGGTTCAAAAACCCAGGAATAGAAAGCCTACTAACTAAATGGCATCACGGGATGCTTTCGAGATTAGTGGCCAGAATCATCACACTGGGAACACAAAACATGGCTAGATTACTAGGTGACTCCCTAAAACACATAGGGTCATAATACTAACTCCAACATATATGTCGAGGCAATAGAATACCTCAACTCACCTATTAGTGTGCTTAACCTGGCCAAAAAGGACATCAGGAACGGGAGGAGGGATTTGCAAATGCATCAGACTATTTAGAAACCTGGGATGACTCGGACAGCATAACGGCTATAAATGCTCAAAATGATTTTAGACATGCTACAAAAATGGTGGCATCGCCACTCAGAAGCACAATATCAAGGTTTCAAGATCAACAATTAACATACGGAAGTAGTAGGAACTTAACTGAGGCTTGAAACCAACAACCCTATAAGTCTACGGATTAGTAACACGTGATCCTGATAGAAAGAAGAGAAGCCTAGTTCTTAATCCCCGTAGAAGAGAAGAGGTTGACTCAGATCAGAAGGCCATGAGGTATAAGGAGTAAAAGAGCCTTATGTTCCATCCCACAATCAATTCCTTATATAACTAAAGCATTTCTAGACTCAACTTCACCAGTTTGGCTTGGTAATCCTACAGCAATCAAGCTCGATACCAAAGCTGTCGGACCCGACTCAATGCCACATCGATCTAGCATGTAACACCTCATATCACTTTGCGGCCTCACGCACGGTATCCCCACGGTGTCGCCTTACCTTTGCTCGGGACCGTTTATGCCTTTTGGCACACGATATGATAGTGTCGCTAGCATCCATATGATAAGGAGCCCGGCCGACATGGCTAGTCGTAAACCCAAAGTGGCACAAACTTACAGGACAGCATCCATGACCCGGCATCGAACGTGTCGGTCATCACGAAGTGAATCAAGTCAGTAGCACTGGGCTAGCAGGACTCGGTGAACCGGGCAGAAGCGGCTAACAGACTCGGTATTCATCGCGTGACATTTCCCGAAGGGATGCATACACGAGAACGAAGAAGGACACATGTCGGCCAGCCTAAGTGTTCGGAGCAAGTAGCAAGCTACCATGGCTCGGTGGAAACACTAGGAGACATTTCCGTAAGAGAGGCTACTAAGGATAAACAACTAGATAGTCAGATCCCACACATACCAAGCATTTCAATAACATACACACAATATGCTCGATATGTGCAAATACAACATGGCATCACAACATGACTCTACAACTCAAGTATTTTATCCAGTAGGCTCCGAGGAGCGAGATGTTACAAACATGGGTCTCTCGACCCAGCATTCAAAGCATACAAGTCAAAGCACAAGCGGAAGCTTAACATGTCTGGGTACAGACATCTACAAATGAAAAAGGCTGAGAAGCCTGACTATCTACCAGATCCTGCCGAGGGCACAAGATCGTAGCTGAGGTAACAAGCTAAAAGTCGAAGTCCAAGCGGAATTACTAGCGAGACCGAAGTCTCTCTGCAAAAACATAAAATAGGCAAACGTGAGTACAAATGTACCCAGCAAGACTTACATCAGAACTATCTACATATGCATCATTATCAACAAAGGGGATGGTGGAGTTTAAGCGCAACAAGCCAGCTTTGACTCGGTGGCTATCTGAACTACATTGCAAGTAACTCTTTGAGGTGGCGCTACGAGTCCACATATTCACCATGTCAATACACCACTATGGATCCGCTCCCGCCTCCCTCACGAGAACGCCATCCATAGCACTCACACTTATCTTGCGTATTTTAGAGTATCCACTTTCACTTGTCTATGAACTGCATAAGGGTCCATGTTTCCATATCCGAGGAATCCGGCTATTCGAATAGATAATGATAACCCTGCAGGGGTGTACTTCTTCACACACGCTCTCGCCACTTATCGCCCTGCACACGTCATGTATCTCGGCAACCTTCAAGCGGAAGTCGGGCGAGGGAGTCGGCCACGACCTACCTAAACACTCAAGTCTCTCGTCCCAATGTGTGGTAGTAACTGTTCATGGATCACAAACACAGAACTCAGTTCCTGAGGACGGCTGCAATGAGACAACCCACCATGTACTCCTACATGGCCTCTCACCGCTACCTTTACCAAATCGTGTTCACACATTTAGCTCTCAACAGTAGGACATGTTCACACACCTCCGATTCATTCCCGATGAATCAGACCTGACACAACTCTAAGCAATAGCAGGCATGACAAACAAGCATGAATGAGTAGGCACATCAGGGCTCAAACAACTCCTACTCATGCTAGTGGGTTTCATCTATTTACTGTGGCAATGACAGGTCATGCAGAGGATAAAGGGGTTCAGCTACCGTAGCAAGTAACAGTTGAATCGTTGTTGTCCTAATGCAGTAAAAGAGAGCAGGAGCGAGAGAGTGGGATTATATCGGAATGAACAAGGGGGTTTTGCTTGCCTGGCACTTCTGAAGATAATATAGTTCTTCATCGGTGTCATCGAACTCATCGTCGAACGTCGTCTACTGAGAGGGGATAATCACCGGCAAACAAGGAAGAACACAATCAATGCAATGCACAATATGATGCATGATCATGACATGGCAATATGTTGTGATTTGAGCTAATGCAACTAGCAGCAAGTTAAATGGAGTTGGTTTGAACCCTAGGTTCAAATTCAAACTCCACATGTGATTACTTAAATGCCATTCATATGATTTGTGCTATACAGCAGCTATAAGTTGTTCCAACATGCATGAAAATGGTACAGATGGATAGATTGGATTTTTCTGATCATTTTTCATATATAATTTGTTTGATTTGGAGCTACGGTTGATTTTCTATGATTTTTAGAAGTTTTGGTTATTTTCTGGAATTTCCTAATTTATTTCTAAATAAGAAAATTCCACTAAATCTATTTATGACATCAGCAGTGCGTCATGCTTGCGTCAGCTGGTCAAAGGGCGGGTCCAGGTCAAACCTGACGTGTGGGGTCCACACGTCAGTGACACAGCTATATAACAGGATTAATTAAATTTAACTAATCAAATTAGCAGGCACTGGGCCCACCGTCAGTGGCAACAGGGGGGTAATTAGTCCTAAACTAAACTAGTCAGGGGCGGGGCCCACATGTCAGACGACCTGGAGTGGTCAAACCCCCGGTCAAAAGGGTCAACGCCACCGGCGGCTTGACGCCGGCGACGGCAAACGCGGCGAAGCGCTGCGGGGTTGCTCCTCCGGTGGCTAAAAGCGCGGCGGATGGCACCAGGGGGGAGCCCTTGCTCACCCGCATCCAGGGGAGCACGCGGCTGGGCGTGTGGTGGCCTGGTTCAACGGCGGCGAGCTCATCCGCCGCGGCCGGTGCACGGGGATGAGGCAGGCGAGGCTGCGAGCCATGGAGACGCCGGATGAAGTGCTCTACGGGCTCCTCGGAACTCCAGAGTTCGACCACGCACCAGATCACGGCGACGGAACGAGCCTCGCCGCGTCGGCGACATCGCCGGGCGGCAAGGAGCTTCTTGGTGCGACGGGAGGTAAGCTAGGGGTTGGCGAGGAGGAGGGGAACAGAAGCGGAGAGAGACTCACGGCGAGGAAGATGGTGCGAGCGGAGGGGCCGGGGACGCGTTGGTTGCCGCAATTCGATGGTGAGGTAGCCGGCTGTCGGAGGAGGAAGACGAGCCCGATGACGACGCTATAGGGCATCCGCGGTCGCGTGGATCGGCGTGTAGCTCCAAGGCGTCGTGGCGGAGGTCGTGGTCACAACAGAGGGGCGAGGGGGTAGCGGTGGCCGTGGTGGTGCGAGCAGCGGGCTGCTGCTTCCGGGTTCGAGCGAGAGAGAGGAGCAGAGGGGTGGGGGCCTCGGGGAAGAGTGAGAGGGGTCCGAGGGGGTGGTGTGGCGCTGCGGGAGACGTCCCGGGGGAGGAGAAGGCAGCGAGGCAGGGAGGAGCTGGCCTCCTCGGCACAAGGCGTCTTGACGCAGCAGCTGCTCCCCTTGGCAAGAGGAAGACGACAGAGGAGGAAGCGGTGGTGGGCTGGGCCGCCACTTGGGCTGCCAGTGAGCAGTAAGCGCCCGTAGTATACTCTCTCTCTCTGTTTCCTATTTAATTTATTTGTTTTCTATTTTTCGCAACTTTGTGGCTTTATTAAAAATACTAAATCAATCCCAAAATCATGCAACTTCTCATGACCACTGTTGGAAGTATATCCTACAAGAAACATTTCAGTTTGGGATTATTTGAGCATTTAAAATATTTTATAGAATTTAAATGCCCAAATGCAAATACTATATGATTTAATTCAAAAATCCAGAATGGCCTAGAAAAATGTGCACCATTTTTGGGAGAGGTCCTAGACCAATCCAAAATAATGAACTTTTCTGAAGATCATTTTGGGTTCATTGAGAATATTTTTATTTGAACCTAGTTGATTTGATCTGGTGCTAGGGTTTGAGCAATCCCCATTTCAAGTTTCTTTCAAAGTTTAAACATGATGCACACATGAAGGGCTAGCCTAGTGCATACCAGACCTAGGGATGCTCTCTCGCCCCCTCGATAATTTATCCCATGACACCGCTAACCCGTCATCGCTTCCACAATTAATTTTGTCGCGCCACTGAGGTAGACTTGTTTGGATGATTCTTGGACTCAAGCGTTCATCTCTTTGAGGCCTACCCATATATGCGATTTCTTAGAACTTCTGTTTTGTTCTTGTTGCCATGTATGGAAATTAATTGGGATCTTGTCATTGATACTACGAGGTATTAGGGTCATCTTTGGTAACTTAGTCACAATGATGTCTAGAAGGGTGGGTGTTCTACGACCTCACAATGTCACACACAAACAAATTTGTCACTTCAATGTCTTTTAATAGGTTCATTCAAATCGATGGAGTGTGTAGTAAGGCATGGAAGAATATTTGATTGAAGGCTCAAGTCATGTGACACAACTCGAGGCTAACTCCAAGCTTCTATTTCTCTAATGGATCGAAATCATTCCAGACTCCTCAGACTCGACCCTAGGCTCCCAGAGTGAGTTCTAGGGATACAATGCAGTCCTCGTTCTTGTATTCAAGTTTAAGTGAATGAGGGTACATGCGTATGGCGGCTTTCATAGGCTAGGAGTCCTGGAAAATGATGAAGGCCACCCTTCGGTGGTGGTAGATGGGAGACGTATTTGGGCCATAGTTGAAGTGGGTCAGAAGTACCAAGTAAAATCTGAGAGGTACTGTAGTAGACTGAGTAGATCTTGATGGAGAATTGTGCAAAAAAGTCATAATTCACAACTTAGAAGTACTGGGTAATAAATCTGTGGAGGAACAGTGCCTATACTTAGAGAAGCAAACCAATAATACACGAGACTGCAAGTAAAATGTTTTTCTTGCAGGTGCTGGAGATAGCAGAGAATTGTCTCAACTGGATATGGTTGGTAGCACCGAAACAAAAAGGTGTCTTAGTTCCCATGTTGTGAAAACCTGGTTTAGAACTCTATGAAACAGTACCACTAAGTTCTTAGTTGTACGTTGCAGATATACCCGAGATACAATAATAATCTATTGTTATATTTTGATGTTCATAACTAAGTTTATAATTTTTTGTGTTATAATTGCAATGCTTATTGAATATGTTATTCGGAGGAAGACTCAATTGCATGTGTGGAAACATAAAAAACAAATGAATCCCTAGTCATGCCTATAGGAACATCTCACGTATTGATGATGATCTTGTTTTCAGATCATGGGTATTATTAAAGTAACGAGGATGCCATTAGTAATTAGAACATTATTATCGAAACAATGGTGTTGGATAGACCCAACTTATAAATTAGTGCGAGATAACATCATTATTATGTTGTCGGTATTTTTAGATTAGTTGTTAACGCATACTTACGTCCTTAGACCATGAGAATATAGTATTACCAACATACCGGATGGTTACTTTGAGATTGCCAAACGTCACACCGTAACTGGGTGCCAATAAAAGTAACCTACAGATGTACTAGAAAAGTATTGTTGTGGATATAATCCCGACAATTGTACATGGGGTATGTATGTGGAGGCAATCAAATCTACCAATTAGTATGGATGGTAGTACGCATATGGATTTATACTAGTTCAGGCCCTCCCGGTGGAGGTAACTCTACCGCTATGATGCTCTTAGCTCTTGGCGTAACGTATGATATGTCGATGCTCAACTTTCAGCCCAATGCTTCCCTTCCTCCATATATAGAGTGCGCTAGGATGAAGGCCATAACGGACCGGTATTAATGTTATTCATGGCCTCATATGTGGCCGACTGTTCTCGCTATTATTGTTAGTAATTGTTGTTTTTAACTAAATTATATCATAGTTGGGTAACTGAAGTCATTAAGCATTGGCATGGTATCGTAGGTTGTAATCGACTATAAGCACTTTTCATTTGACGTCATCTCAAAAACATTTTTTCTATGTCAAAATCTGATGTCAACACACGTCTCATCTAGCACGAACTCCTATGCATCAGCTTGTTGTACTACAGCTGTGAGATCTGTCGCCTCATCATGCAGAAATTTCAAGTAACCTTTTGTAGACGTAAATTACTCCAAAATATTACCCCCAAAGTGATACTTTTTGTTAGGTCCCACAAATGATAGTTTTTGGCCATTTAGTACACGAGGATAATTAACACGCTTTGTCTAGCAAGGTTCACTTCTTCTAATACTTGGCTTGATTTGGCCCCGATGACTATAATTCCTAGGGTTTGACTATCTCACATCTAACATAACTTCATCCCATCTGTTTGTGATTACAAAAAAAAAAGGACGACGATAACTGCCACACGTGTGGGCGTTAAAGGGTTTGGTCACATGTTTTGTGTGGTGTCTAAGAGGACCAGCCCACATGCCTACGTGTGGGCAAAACAACTAGTGCTCACACGCCTCTTTTTTTCCTTGCGGCCCCTCTTACACGCCTACGTGTAGGCAAAATGAATAACTGACACACGACCTCTCTCAGCCACCTACCTCACGGTCCCGCACGCCTCGCATGATAGTCAACACGCGTCCCCGCAGTTGCCATGGTCCGGACCCTCTTCAATGTCTGTTTAACTGCAGTTGTCATGTCGCTGAACTACAGTTGCCATGTCGGACAACTACAGTTGCCATGGTTGCTCAACTACAGTTGCCATCTCAGATCAAGTGCGAGATGTCGTTTTGGACAGCTGCAACTGTTGCCATGTATGGTCTGGTTTACTATAGTTGCCATGATTTAAAAACTTTAGAGGTTGCCACCTAATAACACTAAGCAGTTGTCATGTATGGTCTGGTTTACAACATGATTTGAAAACCTTAGGAGTTGTCACGTACCAACACTAGACAGTTGCTGTGTAGCGCTACAAAAAGACATGATAAAACAACATGTTCGGGTAAAGAGAGAGTTGCCATCTGCTTACAAGTAGACTAAGGCAGTTGCCGTGTACCCTGCAAAACATATGGCAGCTGACATGTTCGGGTGAAAAAAAAGAGAGTTGCCATCTGCCTACAAGCACACTAGGGCAGTTGCCATGTACACTGCAAAACACATGACAACTGGCAGCTTGGGTGTGAGAGAGGAGACGGGCGTGTGGGCGAGATGGCAAATGCCCACACACCAGCTCTTGTGCGTGAGTGAAAACTGGCGTGTGGACGAACTGCTAAACGCCCACACACACACCGGCCTCTCCGTGTGATGAAAACGGACGTGTGGGCGATCGGGTGAATGCCCACACACCAGCCCAGTCCTACGTGACACCACAAACATGCCAAGATTCGTGCAGGCACAAACAGACGCGGATCCACGTGTGTGGGCGAGATGCAAATGCCCACATGTGTGGGTGTTAGTGTTTCAAAAAAAATGTTGTGGCTCCCCTGTTGTTTCGTTTTTTGGGCTCTCCTGCTGTTTCGCACACAACTCACCACGGTCACGACCCAAGACCAAAAAGCCAAAAAAAACCTACAGCGTACCTAACAGGAATTGAACTGCTCGTCAACCCATCCTTTCAACCACTTACACACATAGGCATTAATGGCAAATAATCAAGGCATGTCTTTAAGGACTTACTGCAGCGTCGGGTTTGAATCTTTTTTGAACAATTATTGAAAAATTGTGAACAATTTTAGAACATTGATTTTTTTTATTAAAACACAAAGAATTTTTGGAACTCCATGCTTGATTTGGCCCCGATGACTATAATTCCTAGGATTTGACTATCTCACTTCTAACATAACTTCACCCCATCTGTTTGTGATTATCAAAAAAAAGTGTTGTGGCTCTCCTGCTGTGTCGGTTTTTTTGGCTCTCCTTCTGTTTCGCACACAACTCACCACGGACCACGGTCACGACCCAAGACCAAAAAGCCTATAAAAACTACAGCGTACCTAACAGGTATCGAACTGCTCGTCAACCCATCCTTTCAACCACTTACACACATAGGCATTCATGGCAAATAATCAAGGCATGTCTTTTAAGGACTTACTGCAGCGTCCGGTTTGAAACTTTTTTGAACAATTATTGAAAAATTGTGAACAATTTTAGAACATTGTTTTTTTATTAAAACACAAAGAATTTTTGAAACTCCAGACTTTTTTTGAAAAGTGTGAACAATATTTGTAATTCTGTAATTCCATATTTTTTTAAAAGACGAACTATTTTTGAAAACGTCGAACAGTTTTTTAAGTGCGATTTAAGAAAATCCTAACATTTTTGGAAAACATGAAACCTTTCCCAAAATCGCTAATTTTGGAAACAGGAGTATTTTTGGAAATTCCCAAAGATTGTTTAAAAACGTCAACTAGTTTTGATGAAAACAAGAACATTTTTTGAATTTCTAACCAATTTTTCAAAATTGGTACATGTTTTGAACACCCAGAACATTTTTTGAAAAAAATATGATCATTTTATGAAAATGCATACATTTTTTGCATTTGCAAATAATTTAGAAAAAGGGAACATTGTTTAAAACATTCAAATTTATTTCAAAAAACATGAATAATTTTTTGAACTTGCGGGCATTTTTTTTTGAAAAATACGAACCTATTTTGATATTATCAAACTTTTTTGGAAAACCGAAACAAATTTTGAAATACCAAAGAATTTTTCAAATCCCATACACTTTTTTGAAAAAAAATGAACATTTTGGAAAACAAGAGGTCAAACTCAGTTGTGTGTCAACAGTGAACTTGCAACTGGAAAAGAAATGGTCAGGCCCAGTTCTGTGTCGAGAGTGGACTTACAAATAGGAGAGAAAGGGGTCAATCCCAGTTGCATGTTGAGGGTGGACTTGCAACTGAGAGAAAAAAAGGTCGTGTCGTAGTTGCGAGTTGAGAACGGACTTGCAACCGGGACAAAATGAAGGTCGGGCCCTAGTTGCAAGTCGAGGGTGAGATTGCAACTGAGACAAAAAAGGTTGGGCCTGCGAGTCAAGTGTGGACTGGCAACTGAAGAAAAGGTCAGGCCCTAGTTGCGAGCCCTGGGTGGACTTACAACTGGGACAAAAAAAAGATCGAGATCTAGTTGCGAGTCAAGGGTGAACTTGCAACTGGGACAAAAAACAGCTGCGCCCCAGTTGCAAGTTAAGGGTGGATTTGCGGGTAGGACAAAAAAAGTGTTGGCACCAGTTGCGAGTCGAGGGGGGACTTTCGGCTGAGGGAAAAAATGTCGGCCTGAGTTGTGAGTTGAGGGTGGAGTTGGAACTAGGGCAAAAAAAAGATCGAGCTCCAGTTGCGAATCAGGGATGGACTTGCAACTGAGAAATAAAAGGTCGGGCCCTAGTTGCGAGTTGATTCTAGACTCGTAACTCGGACAAAAAAAGATCGGGACCCAGTTGTGAGTTGAGGATGGACTCGCAATTGGAGAAAAAAGGGTGGGCCCAGTTGCGAGTCGACGATAGACTTGTAACTGGAAACAGAAGTTGACCCTGGTCACGAGTCAAGGTTGGACTATCAACCCAAAAAAAGGCCGACCCTATTTGTAAGTCGATGGGTGAACTTGTAACTAGAATAAAAAAAGACAGGCTCCACTTGCCAGTCGACGGTGGACTTGCAATTGGGACTAAAAAAGGTCGGGCTCCGTTGCGAGTCGAGAGTGGACTTGCAACTGAGACACAAAAGGTGGCCTTAGTTGAGAATCGAGAGTAGACTTGCAATTGAAAAAAAGAGTTCGGGCCTAATTGCGAGTCGAGGTAGACTTGTGACTGAGACAAAAAAAAGGTCGTTGTCCAGTTGCGAGTCGAGGATGGGGTTGTAGCTCGGACAAAAGAAGATTGGGCATCAGATGCAAGTTGATGATGGACTTGCAACTAGAACAAGAAAAATAATAATTCTCTGTTTTGTGGTGGACAGTAAACTAACAACTACGAAAAAGAATCCTGAATTCAAAAATATGGAAAAGAAATATAAATAAATATAAAAGATCTTAAATTTAAAAAGGTTACGAACTTGAAACAAAAAATGAAAAAAAGAGGAAAAAGGAAAAAGAAACAAAAAAATGAAATAAAAAATCGCTTGTGGCTGTGACCACGCTGAGGCAACTCAAACGCAACAACAGCACCCCTCGCGTGAATGATGCGTACAGTACCAACGCCAAGCGACAAAATAAACAAAAAATATTAATCTTGATGTCTATATCGTCGTCTATATCATACGGTTCATCTAGATGTGAAATAGTAATCTGTAATTTCCTATGCTTGTATAAATGAATAAAGGATGTTTGAAGTGTCAAAAAGAAAAGAAAAAAATACGCCTTGTCTAGCAGATGCTCCTATGCATCATCTCGTTGTACTGCAGCCAGGAGATCTGCCGCTGCATCCTCATCTGCGAGTAGAAGTTGGCGATGAACTCCTCAGCCTTCACGTCCACCCCGGCGTCCTCGCCGTCCTCTTGTTCCGCGGCGCCGAAGTTCGCGCAGCTCGCTCCCATCACCGCCCGCTGGAGCAGCTGCTCCTCCGCGCAATCGTCGAGGTTCTCGACGCCGTACTCGCTCGGCCCGGCACCGTGGCCGTCCCCGACGCTGTCCGCGTCCTTCTCGCGCGGGTCACAGAAGAAGTAGCGGTCGCCACTGTAGTCGTCGGGGGTGTCCGGGACGGCGGGGGCGATGCAGGGGATGAAGCGGAGCACGCGCGCGGAGGGGGCGCGGAACCGGAACGCCGGCGTCTCGTCGATGGAGAACTCGCGCTCACCGTAGCGCAGCCGGTCGCTGCGCCCCAGGATCTTGAGCAGGCGGAGGCCGTGCACCACGACTCCCTTCCGCGCCCGGAGCACCGCCAGCCGCAGCAGCCGCCACGCCCGCCCTCGGATCGACGCCCTCCTCATCGCCTTAGGCGTCGTCGTCGCCATTGTAGTGCTGTCCACCAGAATAGCAGCCTCCTCTGTTGCTTGCTGCAATGCTGCTCTGCTGTTTCGCCTCTAGTACTACAATGCAAAGTTAGTGATGAGATGAGCGGGGCAGGGAGTGCGGCATAAATAGGGAGCTGGCAGCTGGCTTTGCTTGTGCTGTGTGTCGTGTGGCGGGAGCCGGAGCGCGACGGGAGAGAAGCGAAGCGAGCGCGTTTGTTTGGCTGCTTGCTTCAGGGTTGGCACAGAGCTGGAGGCTAGAGCGGCGGGGTGACTAGGGTCGTGTCGTGTGGGCGGCGTCCGGCAGGGAAGGGTGGGCGCATAGTGCGCGCCGGATCGACCAGACGGACGGCGGGAAAGAAGCGATGCGTTTCTGGACATGCGGACGTTTCGTGGGTTCAGTTTCCAGCTCCTGGTTTTCCGAACACGGTTTTGTTTTGCCTGCAGAGGCGTCGACCGGTACGCAAAGTCTCTTTTACCGGTGGCGGGATGTACCGCCACAGCATCCACCACACACTGCCTTTATGATCTGTGCAGTTCTTGTCCTACTCCATATGTATAGCTATGTATTGTCCAACCTCCATCTTCGTATCTCAGCACTTAAGTCAAATCAGTGGTCCCCTCCATCCCATCCCCGCATGCATGACACATATTATCTCTCCTCCCCGGCATGGGCACAAACGCTCTCATCTCTCCCTCACTAAATTCATGTCCTTTTATTTCTCTTTAGATAATTTCAATCATTCATAACTTTTAAGCTAAAAAATTTATTATTGAAACTTTTGTATATTTGAATTCCTAGCGACGGGACCTTTTGAACAAGACCAATTTTCAATGCATTTAAACTAGTTTCAATTTTACCGTTTCAAACAAATTTATGTTGTCAGAACTATGTTAAAAATCCGTGTATTGAAATAAGTGAAATTATTTTAGAATTCAGTGAAATCCAGTTTTGAAACGAGCGGAATTATTAAAAATGATAGTTATTTTGAAATAAGTGAAATAACCTTTCTATAATAAGTGAAATTATTTTCTTGAAATGAGTGAAACTTGTTATTTCAAAGTTTTGAAACTAGTTATTTGATACAAGTGAAATATGTGTTTTAAACTGAACAAACTCACTTTTCCAAAATATGCATTTTTTGAGTGAAATCTGTATTTTGAAATGACTAAAACTTGTTTTCTTAATTGTGTGAAATTATTTTCTCTAAATTGAGTGAAATCGGTTATTTCAAATAAGTGAAATCAGTATATTTAAGATACGTGAACCAACTGTTTCAATTTTACCGTTTCAAACAAACTTATGTTGTCAGAACTATGTTACAAATCCGTGTATTGAAATAAGTGAAATTATTTTAGAATTCAGTGAAATCCAGTTTTGAAATGAGCGGAATTATTAAAAATGATAGTTATTTTGAAATAAGTGAAATAACCTTTCTATAATAAGTGAAATTATTTTCTTGAAATGAGTGAAACTTGTTATTTCAAAGTTTTGAAATTAGTTATTTGATACAATTGAAATATGTGTTTTAAAATGAACAAACTCACTTTTCCAAAATATGCTTTTTTTGAGTGAAATCTGTATTTTGAAATGACTAAAACTTGTTTTCTTAATTGTGTGAAATTATTTTCTCTAAATTGAGTGAAATTGGTTATTTCAAATTAGTGAAATCAGTTTATTTAAGATACGTGAACCAACGGTTTTTGTAAAGAGTGAAACCTTTTTTTAACTCATGAAAAATAAATTTCTCAAAAAAGTGAAATGTGCCTTTTCAAGTTAGTGAAACACTTTTTTGAAAGAATTGAAATACATTTTTTAATTAAGTGAAGTGGGTTTTTTGAATTGAGTGAAACCTATTTTGTGAACTAACTAAAATCATTGTTTGAATGATTGAAATCGTTTCTTGAAATGAGTGAAATATAATTTCTGAAATGAGCAAAATCTGTTTTATGAAGTGAGCGAATTTGTTTTTTCAATTGAGTGAAATTGGTTTCTTTAAAGAACTGCAATGAGTTATTCAAAACGAGTGAAATCAAATGAGTGAAGTTAGTCTGTAAGTTCTGTATTCCAATTTGTGAATTTTTTTGAAACCATAGATAACACTTATATGAAATAGTGAAACTTTTTAATGTTTTATGAAATTGATTGCACAGATAATTGAAATATATACAAAAAATGTAGTTCAAATATATCCAAAATTGATCTTGTTCTGAAGGTCTTCACACCACGAGTTCAAATATATAAAATATTTTAATAATGAACTTTTGGTTCAAAAGATATGAACCGTTATAATCTTCGAATGAAAATAAAATGCATTTTGAGTGTATGTGGAGGTAGAATATTTTAACATGCATGCAATGATACAACGCTGTGTTTGGCTTGACACATTCTCTCTCTCCTGACAAAAGTTGAAAAGACATGCAAAGGGCCCACATGTATACTCTTGTATTCGATTAACTTGTTCTATACCTCAAATAGCTGCACGAATCCCGAAAAATTGCATGGATGGTCGATTCTCCACCGGTACATCCCGCCACCGGTAAAAAAACTTATTCGTCGACCGGTAGGGTACTACTACTACTACTAGTTTCTCTGCCGAGTACTGACAGGCAACTGTGAAGAGTGAAGACTGGGACCTGCTGGATTTACGTGCTTCTTTTGGCGGGGAATTTACGTGCTTTCCATGCTGCTTCGTGCTACGTTTTGTTGCATACATGGCCTCAACTGTAGTTTTCTTGGCGCAGACAAAGCTTTGCCGTGGGTTTTGCTTCCAGTCCCGTCTCAGTTCTACTCCGTAGTAGTGAGATAGTGTCAAAGGTCGATTTGTAGTCAGGATTCAGGAACATGTACAAAAAATAAAGTTAGTATCTTAGGGCATCTCCAACCTGACCCTCAGATCCAACACCGTATCCGTCCGCGGACCGGTGTGCAAAGTTTAATAAAGTAAACAAATTTTATTAAACAAGACATATTTCAACATAGTTCAGACATAATTCACAAAAAACAAACGATATTTTGACTGTTAAACTAAAAACTAGAAAAAGCTAGCATGCTAACTTGTAGCGGAAGACAACCTCGTACCCATGGCCGCCCTGGCCGGCTGCACCACCGTCGTCGTCTTCCTTCCAGCAGCGGAATGGCGCGGGGCCACGATAGCCTTGCCCAGTCGCCGCTTGGCACTCCCGGGGGAGCCGCTCCGTTTCCTCCTGCGCAGTGTGGAGGGCCGCCGCGGCCAATGCCGCCCCCGGTCGCGGTGCCCTGCGGCAGCCTTGGCCCTACCAACATTGGCTGAGGTGTTGCATACCGACCATTCCTCGCCAATTTTGGTGAGCTCCCCATTGAGGCGGTGGCGGCGCCACGCGACCATCTCTGTGGTCCTGATTGACCGATCGAGAGCCCATGCCACGCCGGGCTGGGGTCGTTAAGGACCCAAGCCGGCTCCTTGTCCGACTTGGCGAACACACAACAGCAGGCAGTGTTGTGCCGCTCCTGCCGCGCCGCCTACCTCGCTATCCTATCCTCTACGGACACGATGGCCCATGACGAAGAGGAGCCGCCACCACCGAGATAGTGGAGGATGCGCCTGCATGCCTTCGCGTCACAGGCGGCAACTCCTTCTTGACGACCTGGTCGCGCCAGTTTGCAGCGCAACGGTGATGTCGTGTCCTCCTTCGAACGACGCCCAATTGAACGCTGCAGCTGTGTGGAGGGTGTCGGCTCCTCCTTCACGCGACGCCCGATTCGGACGCCGCTGTTTGGGGGAGGGGTGTCGGCTCCTCCTTCACATGGCGGAGAGGCGACACCTACTCCTGTTTGACGCGGTAGCATGGAGGGGAGTGTGGTTCCTCCTTGACGGCACCCAACGATGAGGGCAGGGCCGGACCACATTCCTGGAGCGACCATTCGTCAGCAGCTCGATTTGACGGACGAACTCCCCGTCCGTCATAGTGGCCTCTGAGAGAAGGCACGGCTGCTGAAGGAGCGGCTGCTGCGGCGGCGACACCTGGTCCTCCACGTCAACGGAGGAGAAGGCGATGGTTGATCCCAAGGGTTGCGGAGAGCGATGGCGAAGGCGCCAAGATCCTGAGTCGCATGTGAGGCAGAGAACCACGACTTGGGCATGTTGTGGATAGGGAGATGAGGAGGAGTTCGGAGAAGCGGCTGAGCGCAGAGAAGTGGGTGTGGATGTCGCCAGAGCACATAGTGTTGGGGAATGTAGTAATTTCAAAAAAAATTCCTACGCACATGCAATATCATGGTGATGATATAGCAACGAGAGGGGAGAGTGTTGTCTACGTACCCTCGTAGACCGAAGCGGAAGCGTTGACACAACGCAGAGGAAGTAGTCGTACGTCCTCCCGGTCCAACCGATCCAAGCACCGTTACTCGACACCTCCGAGTTCTTGACACACGTCAGCTCGATGGCGCACCCGATCTCCGATCCAGCAGAGGCGCTGGGAGGAGTTCCACGACAACGGCGTGGTGGCGATCTTGATGTTCTCTGTCGCAGGCTTCGCCTAAGCACTGGTACAATATGACCGAGGTGTAATATCGTGGAGGGGCACCGACACGGCTAAGGAACGATCTCAATGATCAACTTATGTGTCCATGGGGTGCCCCCTACCCCCGTATATAAAGGAGTGGAGGAGGGAGGGCCGGCCCTCTACTATGGCGCCCCTAGAGAGTCCTACTCCCACCGGAGTAGGATTCCCCTTTCCTAGTCCAACTAGGAGTCCTTCCATGTATTAGGAGTAGGAGACAAGGAAGGGAAGAGAGAAGGAAGGAAGGAGGGTGCGGCCCTCCCTTAGCCCAATTCACTAGGGCAAGGGGCGCGCCTACCCTAGGCAGCCCTCTCTTTCCCCAGGCCCAATAAGGCCCAATACTTCTCCCGGCGAATTCCGTAACTCTCTGGTACTCCGATAAATACCAATCACTCGGAACCTTTCCGAACTCGAATATAGTCGTCCAATATATCGATCTTTACGTCTCGACCATTTCGAGACTCCTCGTCATGTCCCCGATCTCATCCGGGACTCTGAACTCCTTCGGTACATCAAAACTCATAAACTCATAATATAAGCATCACGAAACCTTAAGCATGCGGACCCTATGGTTCGAGAACAATGTAGACATGACCGAGACACGCTCTCCGTCAATAACCAATAGCGGACCTGGATGCCCATATTGGTTCCTACATATTCTACGAAGATCTTTATCGGTCAAACCGCACAACAACATACGTTGTTCCTTTGTCATCGGTATGTTACTTGCGAGATTTGATCGTCGGTATCCAATACTTAGTTCAATCTCGTTACCAACAAGTCTCTTTACTCGCTCAGAATACGTCATCTCATAACTAACTCATTAGTTATATGCTTGCAAGGCTTAGGTGATGAGTATTACCGAGAGGGCCCAGATACCTCTCCGACAATCAAGTGACAAATCCTAATCTCGAATTATGCCAACTCAACATGTACCTTCGAAACACCAGAGAGCACCTTTATAATCACCCGATTACGTTGTGACGCTTGGTAGCACACAAAGTATTCTTCCGTAAATGGGAGTTGCACAATCTCATAGTTGCGAGGAACTTTGTATAAGTCATGACGAAAGCATTAGCAAGATACTAAACGATCAAGTGCTAGGCTAATGTAATGGGTCATGTCAATCACATCATTCTTCTAATGATGTGATCCCACTAATCAAATGACAACACATGTCTATGGTCAGGAAACATAACCATCTTTGATTAATGAGCTAGTCAAGTAGAGGCATACTAGTGACCATAGTTTTGTCTATGTATTCACACATGTATTATGTTTCCGGTTAATACAATTATAGCATGAATAATAAACATTTATCATGAAATAAGGAAATAAATAATAACTTTATTATTGCCTCTAGGGCATATTTCCTTCAGTCTCCCACTTGCACTAGAGTCAATAATCTAGTTCACATCGTCATGTGATTTAACACCAATATTCATATCTCAGATATGATTAACACCCATAGTTCACATCTTCATGTGACCAACACCCAAAGGGTTTACTAGAGTCAATAATCTAGTTCACATCACTATGTGATTAACACCCAAAGAGTACTAAGGTGTGATCATGTTTTGCTCGTGAGAGAAGCTTAGTCAACGGGTCTGTCACATTCAGAGCCGTATGTATTTTGCAAATATTCTATGTCTACAATGATCTGCACGGAGCTACTCTAGCTAATTGCTCCCACTTTCAATATGTATCCAGATTGAGACTTAGAGTCATCCAGATCGGTGTCAAAACTTGCATCGACGTAACCCTTTACGACGAACCTTTTGTCACTTCCATAATCGAGAAACATATCCTTATTCCACTAAGGATAATTTTGACCAATGTCCAGTGATCTACTCCTAGATCACTATTGTACTCCCTTGCCAAAACAGAGCAAGGTATACAATAGGTCTGGTACATAGCATAGCATACTTTATAGAACCTGTGACTGAGGCATAGGGAATGACTTTTCATTCTCTTTCTATTTTCTGCTGTGGTCGGGATTTGAGTCTTACTCAATTTCATACGTTTGTAACACAGGCAAGAACTCTTTCTTTGACTGTTCCATTTTGAACTATTTCAAAATCTTGCCAAGGTATGTACTCATTGAAAATCTTATCAAGTGTCTTGATCTATCTCAATAGATATTGATGCTCAATATGTAAGTAGCTTTTACTGAGGTCTTTTCTTTTTAAAGAACTCTTTTAAAACACTCCTTTATGCTTTGCAGAAAAATTCTGCATCATTTCTGATCGACAATATGTCACTCACATATACTAATCAGAAAGGCTGTAGTGCTCCCACTCACTTTATTGTAAATATAGGCTTCATCGTAAGTCCATATAAAACTATATGCTTTGATCAACTTATCAAAGCGTATATTCCAACTCCGAGATGCTTGCACCACCATAGATGGATCACCGGAGCTTGCACATTTTGTTAGCACCTTTAGGATTGACAAAACCTTCTAGTTGCATCATATACAACTCTTTTTAATAAATCCATTAAGGAATGCAGTTTTGACATCCATTTGCCGATTTCATAAAATGTGGCAATTGCTAACATGATTCGACAGACTTAAGCATCGATACGAGTGAGAAAATCTCATCGTATTCAACACCTTGAACTTGTTGAAAACCTTTGCAACAAGTCGAGCTTAGTAGATAGTAACACTACTATCGTTGTCCGTCTTCCTCTTGAAGATCCATTCATTTAACATGGCTTGCGATCATCGAGCAAGTCAATCAAAGTCCATACTTTGTTCTTATACATGGATCGATCTCGATTTTTATGGCCTCAAGCCATTTCATGAATCTGGGCTCATCATCGCTTCCTCATAGTTCGTAGGTTCATCATGGTCTAGTAACATGACTTCCGAGCAGTATTACCGTACTACTCAGTGCGGATCGTACTTTGGAAGACCTACGAGGTTTTGTAGTAACTTGATCTCAAGTTTCATGATCATCATCATTAGCTTCCTCACTAATTGGTGTAGGAATCACTGGAACTGATTTCCGTGATGAACTACTTTCCAATTCGGGAGAAGGTACAAATTACCTTATCAAGCTCTACTATCCTCCCGCTCACTTCTTTCGAGAGAAACTCCTTCTCTAGAAAGGATCCGAATTTAGCAACGAAAATCTTGCCCTCAGATCTGTGATAGAAGGTGTACCCAACAGTTTCCTTTGGGTATTCTATGAAGACGCACTTCTCCGATTTGGGTTTGAGCTTATCAGGATGAAACTTTTTCACACAAGCATCGCAGCCCCAAACTTTAAGAAACGACAGCTTAGGTTTATTGCTAAACCATAGTTCATACGGTGTCGTCTCAACGGATTTAGATGGTGCCCTATTAAACGTGAATGTAGCTGTCTCTAATGCATAAGCCCCAAACGATAGTGGTAAACCGATAAGAGACATCATAGATCGCACCATATCTAGTAAAGTACGATTACGACGTTCGGACACACCATTCCATTGTGGTGTTCCAGGTGGTGTGAACTGTGAAACTATTCCACATTGTTTTAATTGAAGACCAAACTCGTAACTCAAATATTTGTCTCCGCGATCAGATCGCAGAAACTTTATTTTCTTGTTACGATGATTTTTCCACTTCACTCTGAAATTCTTTGAACCTTTCAATTATTTCTGCACTTATGTTTCATCAAGTAGATACACCCATATCTGCTCAAATCATTTTGTGAAGGTCGAAAATAACGATACTTGCCACGAGCATCAACACTCATTGGATCGCATACATCGGTATGTATTATTTCCAATAAGTCGAGAGTCTGTTCCATTGTTCCGAGAATGGAGTTTTAGTCATCTTGCCCAAAAGGCACGGTTCGCAAGCATCAAATGATTCATAACCAAGTGATTCCGAAAATCCATCTTTATGGAGTTTCTTCATGCGCTTTACACCGATATGACCCAAACGGCAGTGCCACAAATAAGTTGCACTATCATTATTAACTTTGCATCTTTTGGCATCAATATTATGAATGTGTGTATCACTGCGATCGAGATCCAACAAACTATTTTCATTGGGTGTATGACCATTGAAGGTTTTATTCATGTAAACAGAACAACAATTATTCTCAAATGAATAAACGTATTGCAATAAACACGATCAAATCATATTCATGCTCAACGCAAACGCCAAATAACATTTATTTAGGTTTAACACTAATCCCGAAAGTATAGGGAGTGTGCGATGATGATCATATCAATCTTGGAACCACTTCCAACACACATCGTCACTTCACCCTTAACTAGTCTCTGTTTATTCTGCAACTCCGCTTTGAGTTACTAATCTTAGCAACCGAACAAATATCAAATACTCGGGGCTACTATAAACACTAGTAAGGTACACATCAATTACTCAGATATCAAATATACCCTTGTTCACTTTGCCATCCTTCTTATCCACCAAATATTCAGGCATTTCCGCTTCAAAGACCATTTCCTTTGCAATATAAGCACTCGGTTCAGTGCTTTGGTCCAGCTTTGGTCTTCTTCACGGGAGTGACAACTTGCTTGCCATTCTACTTGAAGTTCCCTTTCTTTTCCTTTGCCCTTTTCTTGAAACTAGTGGTCTTGTCAATCATCAACACTTGATGCTCTTTCTTGATTTCTACCTTCGTCGATTTCAACGTCACGAAGAGCTCGGGAATCGTTTTCGTCATCCCTTGCATACTATAGTTCATCACGAAGTTCTACTAACTTGGTGATGGTGACTAGAGAATTCATCAATCACTATCTTATCTGGAAGATTAACTCCCACTTGATTCAAGCGATTGAAGTACCCAGACAATCTAAGTACATGCTCACTAGTTGAGCGATTCTCCTCCATCTTTTATCTATAGAACTTGTTGGAGACTTCATATCTCTCAACTCGGGTATTTGCTTGAAATATTAACTTCAATTCTTGGAACATCTCATATGGTCCATGTGACGCCCCGAGCCCGGCGCTCCAGAAGACTTCCAGCTATTCCGAGCTTTGCCATGCGTTTTATTTAATTGTTGCATCATCATGCTTGTGTTATTTGTTTTTCTCACTTTGTGCATTCCATCTTCATGTATGTTGCCATATGCTTTTGCATCCATCATGTTCATGCTTGCTTGTGAGGTTTGTTTTATTATTATTATTTGCATCATGCATTTGTCTCCATATGATTGTTGTGCTTGTTTTCTTTTACTTGTTCATGTGCATTGTGAGATTCATCTTGTTACTTTACTTGCGCTATGTATGTGTTGATATTCCTACCACTTGTTTCCTCTCTCAACCTATCAATGCACCATCTTCTCCTCCTTCCTTCTTCTTTCTTTCATTGTTGCAAGTGACATTTTCTCCTCCATAAATGTCTAATATTTTCCTATAAATATTAGACCATATCCTAAACCTCTCTGTCCAAAGTCATGACATTTTAAGTTGATTTGGTTGGGTTCAAAATGGCTCAAGTTTGAATTTAATTCAAACTTGAATTATTTTTCTATCCTTAAAATGCCCAAACCAATTTATTCAAATTCTGCACAAATTCGGACTCCAATGATATGTTCATATCTCTCACAACCCTCTCCAAATTCCTCTGTGATTTTTGCTCTTTTATTTCTGTTTGAAGAAATAGAAAAGATCGCCATGCCCCACCAGTGCAGCCTCAGCCGGCCGCCCAAGGCCCACCGCCCCACCGTTCCTCCTAACCCTAGCCCGAACCCCCGCCCGATCCCTCAAAGATCGCCTCGTTTCCCTCACAAGCGCCGATCCCATCTCTCCTCCTCTGCGCTCGCATCTCTCTCCTCGATCCCCACTTCTCCTTGCCACACCTACCTCGCTCCGTGACCACTCCTCCCAATCCCCTCATCCTCTCCCTCTCGTCTTCTCCCGAGCTGCCGCTCTATTGCATCGCCGCCCCACAGGAGTCCCGCACCCGACCCCTTTGCCGAGGCCATGGCCGCCGCCCGGCCTCTGCAACACCACCACCTCCATCGTCTGCGCCTGTGCGCCTCCTCCTCGCCAAGCCCTGTTGCCCGAGCGCTCGAGGAGAGGAGCTCCTCGAGCACCTTCGCCCGCAGGCGTCGTCCTCCATGCCCAGCAGAAGCCTCGCGCCATCCCGCCACCGTCCTGCCCCGTCGCCCCTCCGGTCGCTACCAGGAGCGCCGCGCTCGACCGCCTCCTCGCCGGATCCCGCCGTCATCCGCATGCCCGGTCTGCCTCCGCTTCGTACTAGCAGGAACGGGACCCCGGTGACCTCCCGCGACCGGTTTCAGCAAGTTCGGCGCCTGCGCCCATCGTCTGTTGCATCTCCGTCGGCCTCCTCCTCGTGCTATGGAGCTCTTGCCCCGAGCTGTCCACTTCAAACACACCAAGCCGGCTATGCCACTGTTGTCTCCTGGCATGGCCATGACCGAGACCCAGCGTTGTTGTTGCTTGTGTGTACCTCCGCTCCTGAAGTTGTGGGACGCCAAGACTTGTTGCCGAGACCATGACCGCCCCGGATTGCTTCCACTTGCTGGACCGACAAGTGCACTAGAGGCCGCGTTGACCACAAGTACCCCTTCGGTTATGCCAAGGTCGACTACGCTCGGCGATGCGACAAGTACCTCTACCGACGACCCGCCAAGACCCTGAACAACTACCGCCGCCGCCGTGTACGACTACCTCCACTACGACACGTGAACGACTACCGTCGCGTGTACCACTACCGCCGCCGCCGTGTACCACTACTTCAACTACCGTCAACCCTCGAAGACCCTGTGGACCCCGAACATCCATGGGACATGAACAACTACTTCCACTACGAGATGTACCACTACCATCGGCATGTGTACGACTACTTCCCACGACGACACGTGAACAACTACTTCCTCTACGACCGCTACGTGAACATCTACTTCCTCCGCCGAACTCGTTCCGCCCGAAATGCACGCTTCAAAGGTATAACCCCGAGATGACCGCCCGTGAACGTATGCTCGTGTGTGCACCGTGTCCGAATTGTCATTGCAAGTTCCTCCGCGTTTCCTTGCCACTAATCCGTGGGAACCCGGTTGCCGGGATCATTCCACCATCTTTCGCATGTTCCGCACGCTCCCGTCACCTTTCTTTTGCACCGACATCTCGAGGAGTTGTCGGATCACCGATATGTTGCCGTGGCATCATTTCGGATTTCGCCGCCGTGGCACCCTTTTTGTTTCGCCACCGTGGCACCTTTTCGTTTCGCCGCCGTGGCACCCTTTTTGTTCCGCCATGGCGACAAATGCTTCATAACCTGCTCATGTCAACACTTTCATAAAAATTGCATAAAACTTGCATATGTCATCCGCATCATGATAATAACAATTAAAATGTTTAAACTTGTTGTTGCATTAAATTGCTAAATGACATGTGGGGATTTTCCGGAAGTGTTGTTTGTGTTTCCGGCCTCACTTAAACTTGCCTAAATTGTTAGTTTAATTATGCTTCACCTCTTGCCATGTTTAATAACACTTAATATTGTTGGGTGCATAACCGAGAGAGAACTAAATAATTGATGTGGTGTTTCCTCAACATGCAACTCGTTGCATATTGAGCTCCACTTAATTTGTAGTATTGTTCGTTGCACTTTGCCATGCCATGCCTCATTAAACCGGACATGCATCATACTTGTTTGTGCATCATGCCATGATTATGCTTGTGTGTTTACCATGTTGTTTGCTTCTTTCCGGTTTGCTTCTCTCGTTAGCTTCGGTTTCGTTTCGGAGTTGTGAGGATTCGTTCGACTACGTCCGTTTGTCTTCTTCATGGAATCATTCTTCTTCCTTGCGGGATTTCAGGCAAGATGATCATACCCTCGAAATCACTACTATCTTTGCTATGCTAGTTTGCTCGCTCTTTTGCTATGCCAATGCTACGATGCCTACCATTTGCTTGTCAGCCTCCCAAATTGCCATGAACCTTTAACCTTTGACACCATTCCTAGCAAACCGTTGTTTGGCTATGTTACCGCTTTGCTCAGCCCCTCTTATAGCGTTGCTAGCTGCAGGTGAAGTTGAAGATTTCTCCATGGTGGACAGGGTTTATGTTGGGATATCACAATATCTCTTATATTATTAATGCATCTATATACTTGGTAAAGGGTGGAAGGCTCGGCCTTATGCCTGGTGTTTTGTTCCACTCTTGCCGCCCTAGTTTCCGTCATACCGGTGTTATGTTCCCGGATTTTATGCTCCTAACGCGGTCGGGTGATTTATGGGACCCCGACGATTCGCTTTGAATAAAACTTGTCCAAAAGGCCCAACATTGACTTTTACCATTTGCCTCACCTAGCCCTTTTTTTTCCCTTGGGTTTCGGAGCCCAAGGGTCATCTTTATTTACCCCGGGCGTGCTCGTTCGAGTGTTGGTCCAAACCGTCAACCGCCGGTGGCCACCGTGGGCAACTCGGGCTGGCCTACCGAAGTTTGGACAATCCGGTGTGCCACGAGAACGAGATATGTGCAGCTCCTATCGATTTGTCGGCACATTCGGGCGTCTTTGCTGGTCTTGTTTTACCATTGTCGATATGTCTTGATGTACCGGGATACCGAGTCTGATCGGAGTGTCTTGGGTGAAGGTCTATTCCTTCGTTGATCGCGAGAGCTTGTCATGAGCTAAGTTGGGACACCCCTGCAGGGTATAAACTTTCAAGAGCCGTGCCCGCGGTTATGTGGCAGATGGGAATTTGTTATCGTCCGGTTGTAGAAGACCTGAAGTTGACCTTAATTAAAATACACCAACCGTGTGGGTAACCGTGATGGTCTCTTTCCGGCGGAGTCCGGGAAGTGAACACGGTGTTGGAGTTATGCTTGACGTAGGTTGCTATAGGATCACTTCTTGATCATACTTTTATCGACCGTGCTTTGCCTTCTCTTCTCGCTCTCATTTGCGTATGTTAGCCACCATTTATGCTAGTCGCTTGCTGCAGCTCCACCTCGTGCCTTTACCTTACCCATAAGCTTAAATAGTCTTGATCTCGCGGGTGCGAGATTGCTGAGTCCTCGTGACTCACGGATACTTCAAAACCAGTTTGCGGTGCCTATGTTACCGAGCAGGCGACGCTACCAAGCTCAAGGAGGAGCTTGATGAAGATCTTGTTCATTGTGTTGTTTCGTTTCAGTTGATCAGTAGTGGAGCCCAGTTGGGGTCGATCGGGGACCTTTTGTCGCATTTGGGGTTCTTCTTTTATTTTGGTTCCGTAGTCGGACCTTGATTGTATCTGGATGATGTAATGCTTTATTCATGTAATTGTGTGAAGTGGCGATTGTAAGCCAACTATGTATCTCTTGCCATTATGTATTACATGGGTTGTGTGAAGATTACCTCACTTGCGACATTGCTTTCAATGCGGTTATGCCTCTAAGTCGTGCTTCGACACGTGGGAGATATAGCCGCATCGAGGGCGCTACAAGTTGGTAATCGAGCCATCCCGACCTTAGGAGCCCCACCGCTTGATCGTTTTTAGCGGCGAGTTGTGTCTAGAAAAATGTTTTGAGTCATTTAGGATTATATATATCGGAGAGTTTAGGAATTCTTTTTACTCCCCAGTCCCTTCGACCTTCTGGTGAGGTATCCTGACGTAGAGTTTTGACTCTTCTCTTCTCAAATTTCACTAAATTTTTTTTAGGATCACGCGGGTATCTTAGAATCGTTTCGATGGTTTTATGATGACAACATTGTTCTTGGTGCCTCCTGTCATTTAGGGGTTGTGGCAGTGTCCCGGGGAGTTGAGCTCCGAGGTGTTGTCGTCATAATTTTATCGTTGCAGCCTCGAATACCGAGTTTAGTACGCCGACATCGAAAATCTCTTTTATGCGCTTGTTGGTGAGATAACCCGCTAACCCAATCTCGAGGTGAGTACGGAGTATTGCCATGACTCGTATAACGGATGCTTTTCAAGGTTGAGGTACACGATTTCGAAGGTTTCTTGGTTATGTGTTGACGGATGGATACAATTGGATGTAGGGATTGTTAGTTTGGGTGAGATATTATGCTTCCCTGTATCCCCAACACCGATTGCATAACCGTAAAGTTTGGGAGTTTTATAGGTGGGAATTCAAGTAGCTCTTAGGATATCTTTCCGACGGAGGTATGATATGAAATTGGGGTTCGACGTCTAGTGGTCCGCCTATTCACGGTTGGTTTTACAAATGGTCTCGTTGTGTCTTAAAGAGTCCTTGGCTATGCCGACTGGGGGCGCTTCAGATGTCATGTGCACCGCTTGTACATGATGGTGCTTTGTCGATTGAGCCCGTAGGCCCCACCACGAAAACTTCGGACGAAATCTCTATCATATGTTTGTTCCGGCTTATTCTGCAAGCCAAATCCTTTGTTTTGTTTTATTTGTGGTATTCGAGTTGCTTCGAAGTCAAATGTTGAATCCATACCTTTTCCTAAATGGTGTTCTCATATTGCTATGTGAATACTAATCCTTCTTGATCATTGAGATTGTCATGTCAATCCTTTTCAACCGGCGTGTTTCTCTTCAAGTGGATCCGATCACTTCAACATCAGCAAGACCAATTATCATTTCTTCTCGACGGTGTTTGTTTCATTCGTCTCCCAAGTTGTCTTTGTTTTCCCGCCCTCCCACCCTTTTTCTTCAAGGACACAGATTTCTTAATCAAGTATCCATTTATTCATGTGAAGTCTCTTCATTCTTTTCAATCAATGTTCTTATCCGGTGTTTTCCCATGAAGATGCTCAACAGTTTCAAGTTCACCATCCTTCATTGTTGTTTCTTCTCCGGTGGATTCAAGTCAAGTTTTGTTGATCATACCTTTTTCCTCATTTCAATGTCTTTTCTTGCCGGTGCATCTCATAATCGTTCACCTCTCTCTATTCTTATCCGGAGTGCTCAAGATATCTCGAAGATTTGTGTTTCCACTCTGCATTCGTTCAAGCTCTTTCGAGATTGGTATCTCATTCAAGTCATTTAATTCAACCGGTGCAACATCTCTTTTAAATCTTTTCAACGGTGTTCTTTTGAGTGGGCCCTAACCCACATGTCTTTTCCCAGGATCTTACCTGACTCTTCTATTTTCCCAGAGCTATCCTAAATTCTTCTCCAAGTTTGACGTAAGAATGAGTTATCATCAGTCAAATGCTTTTCCATCATTTCAGGTTTATTCTTTCTCAGCTTTCAGCTCTCGTTCTCCAAATCATACCGGTGCATCAATCGAATATCCTCTAATCAGTTCTTGATCTCTTTGTTCTCATGTATCTAGTTTGTCTCAAGCACCTTCGTTCACTTGCTAATTCTTACCGGTGATGCACCCCTACTTCGTTCATTTTCAATTCTTACGGTGGTTCTTTCAAGATCTCTCTTCCTTGTTCATCATATCAATTCATTTGTTGTTCCAATCCTACCGGTGGTTCGTTGAAGACCTTCTCAAGTTTACGCTATATCTCTCTTAATCCTTTCTACGGGAATAAGTAGTATGCCAAATCCGTTGATTGTCATCAATTTAATTGGTGAAGGGTAAGCATAACATAATTCTTATTCTTGTTCATCCAAGCGATTAATTCTTTATTCCGGAGGCCCTTAAAATTATCGGTTTCAGTTGTTTCATCTTTTCTTTTCCCGGAGTTCCAAGCTCTCATCATCACGAAGATCCATCTAAATCATTGCAAGGATTCACCTTGTGTTTTCAACTTCTCTTTCTTTCTATCACCCTTTTGTTTACAGGAGTTCTTCATGGAGGCTCTACATGGTGGTTCGTCAAGGATTCTTTTCATTCTTCAATTGGTCTTCAAGATTTCTCTTGAAGTTAAGATCCGCCAAGCTATACTCAAAAATTAAACATGGTGCTCAACACATGTTTTGTTTTGAGGAGTTCAAGCATTCTTCATCTTGCATTCCAAAGTGCAATACTTTCTACCTTATCTTTTGAGGTGGTGTTAGGTCATTCTTGACAATTTCCATTCATGTTTCATGATTCACATGTTGTCAAGAATGAGGTATTTTAAATCCATCAATCTCTTCGTTGGATTTATCTTGTGTCATGTTTTCACCTAAAGCCTTCCCTAAGGAATGTTGCTATTTTGGTGCTTATTAATGACCCAAGTTATCTCTCTTCCATCTTGATGGAACAAGCTTTCATCTCTTCGTTAATCTCAAGCAAGCAATTGTTTCCGTTAGTGGCCGGTTGTCACCTCATAATGTTGAGATGTTTCCATAAGCCCACTACAACTTATTCTTTTCGTTGTTGGTCTTCCAACAACTCCGTTCAATTCTTCTTTGCAAGGATGCCTTCCAAATTCAATTGTGGTAGAAGTTGTCATTTTCTTCTCCGTCCCTTTATTCCAATGATCTACTTCTATTCTTTCTTACGGAGGCATTGTGATGTTGCTCTTTTCACTTATCATCTCGATTGTGAGGATCGTGTTCTTTTCGTGCTTATCCATTTAACCGGAGTGTCGTGTCCTCTTTCAAGTTCTTTTCATCTTATGAAGTCTTGCATCTCTTTTCAACCGGAGTGCTGTCCGATTTTGATTTTCCTTATTCCTTGTTTATCTCGTTTTAACCGGAGTGGTTTCGAATTCTATCTTGTCCATTAAACTCTTGATTCATGTCTTTGCAACCTTCAAGTCCTCGTAATGTTCCTTGTTCCTCTTTTCTAACGGATTGTTTGCGATCTCGTTCATCTCTGTTGTACTCTTTCTTTTAAATTGCTCAACCTCTCAAGGTTCATGGTTTCACTCGTTCGTCAGAGAAGCAACTTAGTTTTACCTCCTCTCTTCCTCTTCCGTTTCTCTCCGGTGCCATTCTAGATCTCGGGACGAGATCCTCTCGTAGTGGTGGAGTGTTGTGACGCCCCGAGCCCGGCGCTCCAGAAGACTTCCAGCTATTCCGAGCTTTGCCATGCGTTTTATTTAATTGTTGCATCATCATGCTTGTGTTATTTGTTTTTCTCACTTTGTGCATTCCATCTTCATGTATGTTGCCATATGCTTTTGCATCCATCATGTTCATGCTTGCTTGTGAGGTTTGTTTTATTATTATTATTTGCATCATGCATTTGTCTCCATATGATTGTTGTGCTTGTTTTCTTTTACTTGTTCATGTGCATTGTGAGATTCATCTTGTTACTTTACTTGCGCTATGTATGTGTTGATATTCCTACCACTTGTTTCCTCTCTCAACCTATCAATGCACCATCTTCTCCTCCTTCCTTCTTCTTTCTTTCATTGTTGCAAGTGACATTTTCTCCTCCATAAATGTCTAATATTTTCCTATAAATATTAGACCATGTCCTAAACCTCTCTGTCCAAAGTCATGACATTTTAAGTTGATTTGGTTGGGTTCAAAAATGGCTCAAGTTTGAATTTAATTCAAACTTGAATTATTTTTCTATCCTTAAAAATGCCCAAACCAATTTATTCAAATTCTGCACAAATTCTGGACTCCAATGATATGTTCATATCTCTCACAACCCTCTCCAAATTCCTCTGTGATTTTTGCTCTTTTATTTCTGTTTGAAGAAATAGAAAAAGATCAGCAGCGCAGCCCAGCTGCAGCCTCAGGCCGGCCGGCCCAAGGCCCAGCCGCCCCCACCGTTCCCTCCTAACCCTAGCCCGAACCCCCGATCCTCGGCCTCAAAGCCCCCTCGTTTCCCTCACAGCGCCAGCTCGATCCCATCTCTCCTCCTCTGCTCGCTCTCTCCCTCGATCCCCACTTCTCCCCGCGCGCCGTCACCTACCCTCGCTCCCGTGACCACTCCTCCCAATCCCCTCATCCTCTCCCTCTCGTCTTCTCCCGAGCTGCCGCTCTATTGCATCGCCGCCCACAGAGTCCCACTTTTGACCCGACCCCTTTGCCGAGGCCATGGCCGCCGCCCGGCCTCTGCAACACCACCACCTCCATCGTCTGCGCCTGTGCGCCTCCTCCTCGCCAAGCCCTGTCGCCCGAGCGCTCGAGGAGAGGAGCTCCTCGAGCACCTTCGCCCGCAGGCGTCGTCCTCCATGCCCAGCAGAAGCCTCGCGTCAAACCGCCACCGTCCTGCCCCGTCGCCCCTCCAGTCGCTACCAGGAGCGCCGCGCTCGACCGCCTCCTTGCCGGATCCCGCCGTCATCCGCATCCCGGTCCGCCTCCGCCAGTACTAGCGAGAGCAGGACCCGGCGACCTCCCGCGACCGGTTTCAGCAAGTTCGGCGCCTGCGCCCATCGTCTGTTGCATCTCCGTCGGCCTCCTCCTCGTGCTATGGAGCTCTTGCCCCGAGCTGTCCACTTCAAACACACCAAGCCGGCTATGCCACTGTTGTCTCCTGGCATGGCCATGACCGAGACCCAGCGTTGTTGTTGCTTGTGTGTACCTCCGCTCTGAAGTTGTGGGGCGCCAAGACTTGTTGCGAGACCATGACCGCCCGGATTGCTTCCACTTGTTGGACCGACAAGTGCACTAGAGGCCGCGTTGACCACAAGTACCCCTTCGGTTATGCCAAGGTCGACTACGCTCGGCGATGCGACAAGTACCTCTACCGACGACCCGCCAAGACCTTGAACAACTACCGCCGCCGCCGTGTACGACTACCTCCACTACGGCACGTGAACGACTACCGTCGCGTGTACCACTACCGCCGCCGCCGTGTACCACTACTTCAACTACCGTCGACCCTCGAAGACCACATGGACCCGAACATCCACGGGACATGAACAACTACTTCCACTACGAGATGTACCACTACCATCGGCATGTATACGACTACTTCCCACGACGACACGTGAACAACTACTTCCTCTCGACCGCTTCGTGAACGTCTACTTCCTCCGCCGAACTCGTTCGCCCGAATGCACGCTTCAAAGGTATAACCCGAGATGACCGCCCGTGAACGTATGCTCGTGTGTGCACCGTGTCCGAATTGTCATTGCAAGTTCCTCCGCGTTTCCTTGCCACTAATCCGTGGGAACCCGGTTGCCGGGATCATTCCACCATCTTTTGCATGTTCCGCACGCTCCCGTCACCTTTCTTTTGCACCGACATCTCGAGGAGTTGTCGGATCACCGATATGTTGCCGTGGCATCATTTCGGATTTCGCCGCCGTGGCACCCTTTTCGTTTCGCCGCCGTGGCACCCTTTTTGTTCCGCCATGGCGACAAATGCTTCATAACATGCTCATGTCAACACTTTCATAAAAATTGCATAAAACTTGCATATGTCATCCGCATCATGATAATAACAATTAAAATGTTTAAACTTGTTGTTGCATTAAATTGCTAAATGACATGTGGGGATTTTCCGGAAGTGTTGTTTGTGTTTCCGGCCTCACTTAAACTTGCCTAAATTGTTAGTTTAATTATGCTTCACCTCTTGCCATGTTTAATAACACTTAATATTGTTGGGTGCATAACCGAGAGAGAACTAAATAATTGATGTGGTGTTTCCTCAACATGCAACTCGTTGCATATTGAGCTCCACTTAATTTGTAGTATTTTTCGTTGCACTTTGCCATGCCATGCCTCATTAAACCGGACATGCATCATACTTGTTTGTGCATCATGCCATGATTATGCTTGTGTGTTTACCATGTTGTTTGCTTCTTTCCGGTTTGCTTCTCTCGTTAGCTTCGGTTTCGTTCCGGAGTTGTGAGGATTCGTTTGACTACGTCCGTTTGTCTTCTTCATGGAATCATTCTTCTTCCTTGCGGAATTTCAGGCAAGATGATCATACCCTCGAAATCACTACTATCTTTGCTATGCTAGTTTGCTCGCTCTTTTGCTATGCCAATGCTACGATGCCTACCATTTGCTTGTCAGCCTCCCAAATTGCCATGAACCTTTAACCTTTGACACCATTCCTAGCAAACCGTTGTTTGGCTATGTTACCGCTTTGCTCAGCCCCTCTTATAGCGTTGCTAGCTGCAGGTGAAGTTGAAGATTTCTCCATGGTGGACAGGGTTTATGTTGGAATATCACAATATCTCTTATATTATTAATGCATCTATATACTTGGTAAAGGGTGGAAGGCTCGGCCTTATGCAGTGTTTTGTTCCACTCTTGCCGCTAGTTTCCGTCATACCGGTGTTATGTTCCCGGATTTTGCGTTCCTAACGCGGTCGGGTGATTTATGGGACCCCTGACAGTTCGCTTTGAATAAAACTTGTCCAAAGAAGGCCCAACATTGACTTTTACCATTTGCCTCACCTAGCCCTTTTTTTCCCTTGGGTTTCGGAGCCCAAGGGTCATCTTTATTACCCCCGGGCGGTGCTCGTTGTGAGTGTTGGTCCAAACCGTCAACCGCCGGTGTACCGAAGCAACTCTGGGCTGGCCTACCGGAAGTTTGGACAATCCGGTGTGCCACGAACGAGATATGTGCAGCTCCTATCGATTTGTCGGCACATTCGGGCGGCTTTGCTGGTCTTGTTTTACCATTGTTGAAATGTCTTGATGTACCGGGATACCGAGTCTGATCGGAGTGTCTTGGGTGAAGGTCTATTCCTTCGTTGATCGCGAGAGCTTGTCATGAGCTAAGTTGGGACACCCCTGCAGGGTATAAACTTTCGAGAGCCGTGCCCGCGGTTATGTGGCAGATGGGAATTTGTTAACGTCCGGTTGTAGAAGACCTGAAGTTGACCTTAATTAAAATACACCAACCGTGTGGGTAACCGTGATGGTCTCTTTCGGTGGTCCGGGAAGTGAACACGATGTTGGAGTTATGCTTGCGTAGGTTGCTATAGGATCACTTCTTGATCATACTTTTATCGACCGTGCTTTGCCTTCTCTTCTCGCTCTCATTTGCGTATGTTAGCCACCATTTATGCTAGTCGCTTGCTGCAGCTCCACCTCGTGCCTTTACCTTACCCATAAGCTTAAATAGTCTTGATCTCGCGGGTGCGAGATTGCTGAGTCCTCGTGACTCACCAGATACTTCCAAAACCAGTTTGCGGTGCCTATGTTACCGAAAGGTGGCGCTACCAAGCTCAAGGAGGAGCTCGATGAAGATCTTGTTCATTGTGTTGTTTCGTTTCAGTTGATCAGTAGTGGAGCCCAGTTGGGGTCGATCGGGGACCTTTTGTCGCATTTGGGGTTCTTCTTTTATTTTGGTTCTGTAGTCGGACCTTGATTGTATCTGGATGATGTAATGCTTTATTCATGTAATTGTGTGAAGTGGCGATTGTAAGCCAACTATGTATCTCTTTCCCTTATGTATTACATGGGTTGTGTGAAGATTACCTCACTTGCGACATTGCTTTCAATGCAGTTATGCCTCTAAGTCGTGCTTCGACACGTGGGAGATATAGCCGCATCGAGGGCGTTACAGTCCATGACGTTCAAAACGTCTTTGAAGTCCCGATTCTAAGCCATAAAGCATGGTGCACAAAACTATCAAGTAGTCATCATATTGAGCTAGCCAAACGTTCATAACGTCTGCATCTGCTCCTGCAATAGGTCTGTCACCCAGCGGTGCATTAAGGACATAATTTTTCTGTGCAGCAATGAGGATAAACCTCAGATCACGGATCCAGTCCGCATCATTGCTACTAACATTTTTCAACATAATTTTCTCTAGGAACATATCAAAATAAACATATGAAAGCAACAACGCAAGCTATTGATCTTACAACATAATTTGCAAAATACTACCAGGACTAAGTTCATGATAAATTTAAGTTCAATTAGTCATATTACTTAAGAACTCCCACTTAGACAGACATCTCTCTAGTCATCTAAGTGATCACGTGATCCAAATCAACTAAACCATAACCGATCATCACGTGAGATGGAGTAGTTTTCAATGGTGAGCATCATTATGTTGATCATATCTACTATATGATTCACGCTCGACCTTCGGTCTCCGTGTTCGAGGCCATATCTGCATATGCTAGGCTCGTCAAGTTTAACTCGAGTATTCTGCGTGTGCAAAACGGCTTGCACCCGTTGTAGATGGACGTGAGCTTATCACACCCGATCATCACGTGGTGTCTCGACACGACGAACTTTGGCAGCGGTGCATACTCAGGAGAACACTTCTTGATAATTAGTGAGAGATCATCTTAAAATGCTCTTGTCAATCAAAGCAAGAATAAGATGTATAACGATAAACATCATATGCAATCAAAATATGTGACATGATATGGCCATGATCATCTTGCGCTTTGATCTCCATCTCCAAAGTCTTGTCATGATCTTTATCGTTACCGCACGACACCATGATCTTCATCATCTTGATCTATATCAATGTGTCGTCACATGGTCGTCTCGCCAACTATTGCTCTTGCAACTATTGCTTTCGCATAGCGATAAAGTAAAGCAATTATTTGGCACTTGCATGTTATGCGACAAAGAGACAACCATAGGGCTTCGCCATTGCCGATAACTTCAACAAAACATGATCATCTCATACAAAACTTATATCTCATCACGTCTTGACCATATCACATCACAACATGCCTGGAAAAACAAGTTAGGCGTCCTCTACTTTGTTGTTGCAAGTTTTACGTGGCTGCTACGGGCTTAAGCAAGAACCAATCTCACCTCGCATCAAAACCACAGCGATAGTTTGCCAAATAGACTCCGTTTAACCTTCGCAAGGACCGGGCATGGCCACACTCGGTTCAACTAAAGTTGGAGAAACCGACACCCGCCAGCCACACATGTGCAAAGCACGTCGGTAGAACCGGTCTCGCGTGGCGTCTGGCGTAATGTTGGTCGGGCCGCTTCATCCAACAATACCGCCAAACCAAAGTATGACATCTTTGGTAGGCGATGACTTATATCGTCCACAACTCACTTGTGTTCTACTCGTGCATATAACATCAAACCATAAAAACCTAGGCTCTGATGCCACTGTTGGGGAATGTAGTAATTTCAAAAAAAAAATTCCTACACACATGCAAGATCATGGTGATGATATAGCAACGAGAGGGGAGAGTGTTGTCTACGTACCCTCGTCGACCGAAGCGGAAGCGTTGACACAACGCAGAGGAAGTAGTCGTACGTCCTCCCGGTCCAACCGATCCAAGCACCGTTACTCCGGCACCTCCGAGTTCTTGACACACGTCTGCTCGATGGCGCACCCGATCTCCGATCCAGCGAGGCGGGAGGAGTTCCGTCGGCTGCGACGGCGTGGTGGCGATCTTGCTCCGATCCAGCGAGGCGCTGGGAGGAGTTCCACGGCTGACGACGGCGTGGTGGCGATCTTGATGTTCTCTGTCGCGAGGCTTCGCCTAAGCACCTTTGCTACAATATGACCGAGTGTAATATCATGGAGGGGGCACCACACACGGCTAAGGAACGATCTCAATGATCAACTTATGTGTCCATGGGGTGCCCCTAGCCCCCGTATATAAAGGAGTGGAGGAGGGGAGGGCCGGCCCTCTACTATGGCGCGCCCTGGGGAGTCCTACTCCCACCGGGAGTAGGATTCCCCCTTTCCTAGTCCAACTAGGAGTCCTTCCATGTATTAGGAGTAGGAGACAAGGAAGGGGAAGAGAGAAGGGAAGGAAGGAGGGGGTGCGGCCCCTCCCCTTAGCCCAATTCACTAGGGCAAGGGGGGGCGCGCGGCCTACCCTAGGCAGCCCCTCTCTCTTTCCCGCAGGGCCCAATAAGGCCCAATACTTCTCCCCGGCGAATTCCCGTAACTCTCCGGTACTCCGATAAATACCTGAATCACTCGGAACCTTTCCGAACTCCGAATATAGTCGTCCAATATATCGATCTTTACGTCTCGACCATTTCGAGACTCCTCGTCATGTCCCCGATCTCATCCGGGACTCTGAACTCCTTCGGTACATCAAAACTCATAAACTCATAATATAACATCATCGAAACCTTAAGCATGCGGACCCTACGGTTCGAGAACAATGTAGACATGACCGAGACACGTCTCCGTCAATAACCAATAAGCGGGACCTGGATGCCCATATTGGTTCCTACATATTCTACGAAGATCTTTATCGGTCAAACCGCACACAACATCGTTGTTCCTTTGTCATCGGTATGTTACTTGCGAGATTTGATCGTCGGTATCCAATACCTAGTTCAATCTCATTACAAGCAAGTCTCTTACTCGCTCATGTCGTCATCTCATAACTAACTCATTAGTTATATGCTTGCAAGGCTTAGGTGATGAGTATTACCGAGAGGGCCCAGAGATACCTCTCCGAGCAATCGGAGTGACAAATCCTAATCTCGAATTATGCCAACTCAACATGTACCTTCTAAACACCAGTAGAGCACCTTTATAATCACCCGCCACTTGTGACGTTTGGTAGCACACAAAGTATTCTTCGGTAAGCGGGAGTTGCACAATCTCATAGTTGCGGGAACTTTGTATAAGTCATGACGAAAGCAATAGCGGTATACTAAGCGATCAAGTGCTAGGCTAACGAGAATGGGTCATGTCAATCACATCATTCTTCTAATGATGTGATCCCACTAATCAAATGACAACACATGTCTATGGTCAGGAAACATAACCATCTTTGATTAATGAGCTAGTCAAGTAGAGGCATACTAGTGACCATAGTTTTGTCTATGTATTCACACATGTATTATGTTTCCGGTTAATACAATTATAGCATGAATAATAAACATTTATCATGAAATAAGGAAATAAATAATAACTTAATTATTGTCTCTAGGGCATATTTCCTTCACATAGTATTATATAGGCGGGGCGAGGCCACGAACGGACTGTCAGACTACTTTAAGGTGATGCATTGGCCGAAGTTTTGTTTCTTAAGATGACGTGCCCGCATTGACGAGGCGACACCCGTCTGGTCGCATCAGTCAACGCTGCCCTCCTATCCGGTCACATCGTGCAGCATCAGTTGGTCACTGCGGCTCTAGGCCGGCACAAATGCAACGGGGGAAGCGGCCCATCCGTTGGAGAGAAAGCGTGGGTGAGCGTTTTGGATGGGCGGTCCGGACGTCCGACTCCCCTCCCCCTAGTTTGCTTCCAGTTTGTAGGAAAACGGATGTCCAGACCGGTCTACAGACGGATGCGGGATCATGTTGGATGGCTAAACACGTTCAAACTGAACAGATGCGGGGGGTTTGAGGGTCAGTGTTGGAGATGCCCTTAGAGCATTACAACCAAGATTGTCAAATTTGGCACCCTATACGTCTGAGGACGTGTCCACGGACAGTGACCGTTCACCCTTATTTCTACGCATCCGCAACTGAGCTTCTCAAATATCCAACCCTCGAATCCATACAATCCATGCAACTACCTAGATCGGCATAGAAACATAGCATAATCCGGACCCAAAATTGCATGTTTTTACAATCACATCCTAAAGAGCAAGTTCATTACCGGACATCACTAGATACATAGATAAACTAGATACGTAAATAAACGATAGCTAGATAAATGGAGAGGGGCATCCGACATCACCATTTCCTCATCGGTCCCTTCCCCTTGCGGTCACCAGAGCGACGGCAGGACTCCTTCACGTAGATGCCTACGCAGATGTAACATCCCCAAACTCTAATATTTATTAAGCCATTTAACACCGAAGTCATGATTCCGTGCTTATGTAAACACCTTGGTGTACAACTCTGTCGATAAAACCATGTACCATTGTTGTTGACATTCCGGTCGCCACTGGTGGACGAGAACTTTGCCGATTGGTCGACCTCGTCTTAAGGAGCAGCTCTTCGTCCCCCGCCCTTGGTACCGACGTTGTTTCTAAACCTGACAGACCTTGTATCCTGATCGTACAAGATACCACCACCCTTCTTATTCATCATGGTGGTATGAATGTTGATCACTTCAATTTTGATCATCCTAACGATTATGAAATGCTCGAGTCGTCACATGCATACTGGTGCAGTGTGCTTTATCTTTCTGTAGCACTTGCGACTAGATCTCCGAGTTATCCATGTAATCATTTATCAATCTACCTTGAGCTTGTCATTCTTTAGAATTCCTTATAGAAACTCTGTCATTAATTCTGAAGTTTCATGTAAATGACTATGTGATCCTTGTATCCGAATTTACCATCGCATTTGGATTCATATGTGTTTTCGCAAGCCACCTTCCTTGAGATGATCCATTCTTGTATCAGACGCGAGATTCATTCTTCGACCCTCTGAACCCTTTTCATATTTTGCTTCATGTCTTAAAATGATTGCCTACCCAAATGAAGCTATTCATATCTTATTAAACCACCCATGTTATGGTTCCCGTGTTCCAACACTCGAGAAATACTATATGCCTTGTCCCCTGAGTTAGTCGTCTGATTCTCGGCTTTGTCAAATCCGTCCTTATAGAGTTTCCCTCTTACCCTACTCCTAAGTACGATGGTGATTCCGAAGGAAGGATGACAGCTTATTCGCGAAACAATGATGCAAGAAAATGAAGGCATAAACGAAATGGATCAACCTCCTCGAGAAGAGCAACCGAGACCAAGAAGATTCGTTAGATTTGTAACCAGACCTTTTTCCCCTTACTCGACCTCTTAAATCTCGGGACGAGATTTTCCTGGAGTGGAGGAGAGTTGTAATATCCCCAAACCCTAATTATTTATTAAGCTATTTAACTTGCCATGTCATCATGATAAATAAAGCCTAATGCAATTAGGGAATAATCCAACTTCAAATTCAAATTTTAAGTGCAACTCAAAATATTATTTCTTCAAACACTGAAATACAATTGTTGGTAATATCCTATAAAATCCCCAAGTATTGCTAAAAATAGAACCAACCTCATTTGAATAATCAAAAGGCCCCTAGCAATATTCAAACTGGTCCAACAACAATTAAATTGACCACTTTCAAATAAAAAAAATATTTATACTTTCCCAAATTTCCCCCAACTTTGTGTGTGGTCTCAAAATGATGTGTTTGATTTGTTTGCCAAGTTTCATTCCTAGATTTTTTTCGTTTGGTGCCTTAACTAAAAAGAAAACAGGGAAGAAAAAGTAAAGCTGAAAAAAGAACAGAAAAGAGAACATACCTACTACACCGCTGGGCCGCGAGTGCACAGTGCACGGCCCAGCCCACCATCCCTATCGTCTTCCTCCTCTGTTCATCAGAGGCTCGTTGGATGCTCCCATGGCGTCTATGCCGCCGATGGCCACGCGGCGCCATCCAATTGCCCTCTGCGATGGATAAGACCACCCCTCGCCCCGCGGGCGAACCCTAGCCCCCTCACTTCCCCCCCTCATGCTGCTTCTTCCTCTCTTGCAAGAATCGGAGCAACCATCGCCATGATCTTCGTCATCCTCGTGCCCAGCGAGCTCCCCGACGCCTGAGACCTTGTCCAGCTACCTCGCTGTCATTGACTACATCGACTGCGTGGACGGGTTCGACCTCAGAGCCCCTGCAACGCGTGGATCGAGCTCGTCTTCGGCCTCGGTGCCCGAAGCTTGCCGTCCTCAACTCGCTGCCCGCCGACCCCTTTCGGCTTTCCCGAGCAGCTCCTCGCCACCGATGTGAGCAGCGCTGCGTTTACCCTATCTCTCCTTGGTCGATCTTGTCCCCTATGCATGCCTAGTTGCAACAGTAGCTCCGCCATCCACCATGGTCGGTGAGGTCGAGCACGTCGTGCTTCTCTGGACTCACCCGCGATGCGTGCGTGCTCCAGGCGCCCCCTTGAATCACCGCATGGTTTACTCGCCTGTGCCCTACAGCAAAGCTTTCGCCGAGCTCCACTTGCTACCGCCGCTCAAGCTCATCATTGGCTTCGATTCCGGCGACCTCATGGCCTAGATCCACTATCGTTGGATGCATGAGAGCATTAGCACCCCGTAGAGCCCAACCATGCATCCGCCTGTGGCCCCTAGCAATTTTTCGGCGAGACGCCGTCGTCCCTGGTGGTCACTGACGCACGCCAGCATTCAAACACCAGCAGGGTCACCGCCAGGTGGACCCCACACATCAAGTGTGTAATTAGAACTAACCCGCCCCCTAACCCTCACTGACACAAGGCCCCATCAAGTTAATTAAATAATTGGATTAATTAAGGCGATGTTAAACTGAATAATCACTGATTAGTGGCACCCACCAGTTAGTTGACCATTCAGCTGCTCACTGGGCTGGTCCCAGACAATGACATGTGGACCCTGTTTGACTCTATTGACCAGTCAACTGGTCTATAGTTGACCTGCTGACTCACCAGGCAAGCCCCACTGTGAGCCTCACAGCCTTTTCGTTGGGTACACTTTCTGTGTGCACTTAGAAATTTCCATTAAATAAATTTGAATTAAAATAAATTCCAGAAATTCATTAAGACTTTGAATATATATATATATATATATAAATATAATAATCTGCAACTCGGATAAAAATAGTTTATACATGAAAGTTGATCAGAAAAATATAACAAATCTGGATATGTCGTCCACATATCTGTCAAACCCCTCTAACATATTGAAGCTGGACTTTTTGCATTAAGATCAATATACCAAATAATACATGGAGCAGATGTTTTCCTCCTTTTAAAATGTTTAGTGATGCATTAGAACATATCATCCACACAGATTGCCAGGGCATGCATATGTGTTGCATTTGTATGCGAGTTATTAATTAGCTTCCTCCCTCTCATCCATTCTTATCGATAGTTGTGAGGCGTCACGCGCCCTTAAGTCGACTACATCCTCGATGACACATGCATCAAGCGGTCTTTGGGACTCTAGTTCGATCCACGTGTTCTGAAACCCCTCGTCTGAATGCTACTCCGCCTCGCCATGTACCAACACCATCGGGTCATTAGTCCAACCCTTTGGAGAATATGATCGCTGCGGCGGCACGATTGGCGGCTCTGCCGGTGGACGGCGACTCTCCGACGGCGGTTGAAACATGAAGGTCAGAGAACTTCTTCAGACAACTCTGGCGCAGCAGGAGGCATATTCTTATAGTCGAGACAGGATTCAGTCCACCCCTCGCCCAAGCCGGAGCTATAGCAGGCACATGGACTCACCAGCCATTTCAAGCAATGCCCGGCGCCATGACCAGCTGCGTGGGTATGACCCTACTCGTGATGGATCTCCTAATGTGGTTGATCAGGAAAGATTGCGTCAGGAAGCTGAGCGGGCGGCTCAGCAGGCGGCTTATCAGCCCCTTCCGGTTTATCCGACGACTTCAATTGAGGCAGGTGTGACCTCTAGGACTGTGGGCATACCTTGTTTGGTACCAGCTGTGCATAATGAGCGTTTGCCCAAGGATTTCAAGGGACCTCGAAAGGTGCCTAATTACACGGCCGACTTACAACCTGGGGCATAGATCGAAAGCTACGAGATGGCCATGGAACTACTGGAAGTTAGTGATGCTGCATTGACCAAGTACTTCACCATGATGCTGGATGGAATGGCCCGTACTTGGTTGAAGGGGCTGCCACCTAATTCCATCGGTTCATGGGCAGAGTTAAAGTCCCGGTTCATTCAGAACTTTAAAGATATGTGCAAGCAGCTGTTGGGGAACATAGTAATTTCAAAAAAATTCCTACGCACACGCAAGATCATGGTGATGCATAACAATGAGAGGGGAGAGTGTTGTCCATGTACCCTCGTAGACCGAAAGCAGAAGCATTAGAACAACGCGGTTGATGTAGTCGTACGTCTTCACGGCCCGACCGATCAAGCACCGAAACTACGGCACCTCCGAGTTCTAGCACACGTTCAGCTCGATGATGTTCCCCGTACTCCGATCCAGCAGAATGTCGGGGAAGAGTTTCGTCGACATGGCGTGGTGGCGATCTTGATGTTCTACGTCGCGAGGCTTCGCCTAAGCACCGCTACAATATTATCGAGGAGGACTATGGTGGAGGGGGCACCGCTTTGCAGCTAAGAGATCAAGAGATTAATTGTTGTGTCTATGGGGTGCCCCCCTCCTCCGTATATAAAGGGGGGGAAGGAGGAGAGGGCCGACCAAGGGGAGGCGGCATGAAGCGATCCTACTCTGTAGGATTCCCCTCTTTCTATTCAAGTAGGAGAGGGAAGGAAGGAAGGAGAAGGAGAAGGAAGGAGAGGAGGAAAAGAGGAAGGGGGCCGCCCCCTAGTCCAATCGGTTTGGGCTGGGGGGCGCATCCTCCTCTCTTCCACCACTTGGCCCATGAGGCCCATTGCTTCTTCCTCGTATTCCCGTAACTCCCCGGTACCCCCGAAAATACCCGAATCACTCAGAACCTTTTCGAAGTCCGAATATAGCGTCCAATATATCGATCTTTACGTCTCGACCATTTCAAGACTCCTTGTACTTTGTCAAAAACCTTTTTCGACAAGTCTAGCTTTGTCAAAAACCTTTTTCGACAAGTCTAACTTTGTAGATAGTAACTTGATAAAAATCTCATTGTATTCAACACCTTGAACTTTGTCAAAAACCTTTTTTCGACAAGTCTAGCTTTGTAGATAGTAACACTACTATCAGTGTCCGTCTTCCTCTTGAAGATCCATTTATTCTTAATGACTCACCGATCATCGGGAAAGTCAATCAAAGTCCATACTTTGTTCTCATACATGGATCCCATCTCAGATTTCATGGCCTCAAGCCATTTTGCGGAATCTGGGCTCATCATCGCTTCCTCATAGTTCGTAGGTTTATCATGGTCTAGTAACACGACTTCCAGAATAGAATTACCGTACCACTCTGGTGTGGATCTTACTCAGGTTGAACTACGAGGTTCGGTAGTAACTTGATCTGAAGTTTCGTGATCATCATTAGCTTCCTCACTAATTGGTGTAGGCATCACTAGAACTGATTTCACTGATGAACTAGTTTCCAATTCGGGAGAAGGTACTATTACCTCATCAAGTTTCTACTTTTCTCCCACTCACTTCTTTCGAGAGAAACTCCTTCTCTAGAAAGGATCCATTTTTAGCAATGAATGTCTTGCCTTCGGATCTGTGATAGAAGGTGTACCCAATTGTCTCCTTTGGGTATCCTATGAAGACATATTTCTCCGATTTGGGTTTGAACTTATCAGGATGAAACTTTTTCACATAAGCATTGCAACCCCAAACTTTAAGAAACGACAGTTTAGGTTTATTGCTAAACCATAGTTCATACGGTGTCGTCTCAACGGATTTAGATGGTGCCCTATTTAAAGTGAATGCAGCTATCTCTAATGCATAACCCCAAAACGATAGTGGTAAATCGGTAAGATACATCATAGATCGCACCATATCCAATAAAGTGCTTGATTCTGACGTTCGGACACACCATTACGCTGTGGTGTTCAATGTGGCGTGAGCTGTGAAACTATTCTACATTGTTTAAAATGAAGGCCAAACTCGTAACTCAAATATTCTTCTCTATGATCAGATTGTAGAAACTTTATTTTCTTGTTACGATGATTCTCCACTTCACTCTGAAATTCTTTGAACTTTTCAAATGTTTCGGACTTGTGCTTCATTAAGTACATATACGCATATCTGCTCAAATCATCTGGGAAGATCAGAAAATAACGATACCCGCCACGAGCATCAACACTCATTGGACCGCATACATCGGTATGTATTATTTCCAACAAGTTAGTAGCTCGTTCCATTGTTCCGGAGAACACATTTTTAGTCATCTTGCCCAAAAGGCAAGGTTTGCAAGCATCAAATGATTCATAACCAAGTGATTCCGAAAATCCATCTTTATGGAGTTTCTTCATGTGTTTTACACCGATATGACCCAAACGGCGGTGCCACAAATAAGTTGCACTATGATTATTAACTTTGCATCTTTTGGCATCAATATTATGAATATGTGTATCACTACGATCGAGATCCAACAAACTATTTTAATTGGGTGTATGACCATTGAAGGTTTTATTCATGTAAACAGAACAACAATTATTCTCTGACTTTAAATGAATAACCGTATTGCAATAAACATGATCAAATCATATTCACGCTCAACGCAGATGCCAAATAACATTTATTTAGGTTTAACCCTAATCCCGAAAATATAGGGAGTGTGCGATGATGATCATATCAATCTTGGAACTAGTTCCAACACTCATCATCACTTCACCTCAACTAGTCTCTGTTTATTCTCAGAACTCTGTTTGAGTTACTAATTTTTAACAACCGAACAAGTATCAAATACTCGGGGCTACTATAAACACTAGTAAGTTACACATCAATAACTTTTGTATATCAAATATACCCTTGTTCACTTTGCCATCCTTCTTATCTACCAAATATTGAGGGCATTTCCGCTTCGGTGACCATTTCCTTTGCGGTAGAAGCACTTTCGTTTGTGGCTTTGGTTCAGCTTTGGGCTTCTTCACGGGAGTGACAACTTTCTTGTCATTCTACTTGAAGTTCCCTTTCTTTCCCTTTACCCTTTTCTTGAAACTAGTGATCTTGTCAACCATCAACACTTGATGCTCTTTCTTAATTTCTACCATCGTCGATTTCTGTTGGGGAACGTAGTAATTTCAAAAAATTTCCTACGCACATGCAAGATCATGGTGATGGCATAGCAACGAGAGGGGAGAGTGTATGTCCACGTACCCTCGTGAGACCGTGGCGAAGCGTTATGACAACGCGGTTGATGTAGTCGTCGTCTTCATGATCCGACCGATCCAAGTATCGAGCGTCGGCACCTCCGAGTTCAGACACGTTCAGCTCGATGGCGATCCCGGCTCCGATCCAGAAAGCGTCGGGGATGAGTTCCGTCGACCTGACGGCGTGATGAGCGATGATGATGTTCTATCGGCGCAGGCTTCGCCTAAACTCATGACGATATGGTGAGGTGGAATATGGTGGAGGGGGCACCTGCACGGCTAAGGAACGATCCGTAGATCAACTTGTGTGTCTATGGGGTGCCCCTACCCCGTATATAAAGGAGAGGAGGAGGGAGGGCCGGCCCTCTACTATGGCGCATACAGGGGAGTCCCACGCCCACCGAGTAGGATTCCCCTTCCTAGTCCAACTAGGAGTCCTTCCATGTATTAGGAGTAGGAGACTAGGAAGGGAAGAGAGAAGGAAGGAAGGAGGGGTGCGGCCCTCCCTAGTCAATTCGGACTAGACCATGGGGAAGCGCGGCCTGCCCTAGGCAGCCCTCTCTCTTTCCCCTTGAGGCCCAATAAGGCCCAATACTTCTCCCGGCGAATTCCGTAACTCTTGATACTCGAAAAATACCGAATCACTCGGAACCTTTCCAAACTCGAATATAGTCATCCAATATATCGATCTTTACGTCTCGACCATTTCGAGACTCCTCGTCATGTCCCCGATATCATCCGGGACTCGAACTCCTTCGGTACATCAAAACTCATAAACTCATAATATAAGCATCGCCGAAACCTTAGCGTGCGGACCCTACGGGTTCGAGAACTATGTAGACATGACCTAGAACTATTCTCGGTCAATAACCAATAGCGGGACCTGGATGCCCATATTGGCTCCTACATATTCTCGAAGATCTTTATCGGTCGAACCGCATAACAACATCGTTGTTCCCTTTGTCATCGGTATGTTACTTGCCCGAGATTCGATCGTCGGTATCCAATACCTAGTTCAATCTCGTCACCGGCAAGTCTCTTTACTCGTTTTGTAATGCATCATCCCGTAACCAACTCATTGGTCACATTGCTTGCAAGGCTTATAATGATGTGCATTACCGAGAGGGCCCAGAGATACCTCTCCGACAATCGGAGTGACAAAACCTAATCTCGAAATATGCCAACTCAACATGTACCTTCGGAGACACCTGTAGTACTCCTTTATAATCACCCGATTCGTTGTGACGTTTGGTAGTACCAAAGTGTTCCTCCGTAAACAGGAGTTGCATAATCTCATAGTTACAGGAACATGTATAAGTCATGAAGAAAGCAATATCAACATACTAAGCGATCAAGTGCTAAGCTAACGGAATAGGTCAAGTCAATCACATCATTCTCCTAATGATGTGATCCGTTAATCAAATGACAACTCTTTTGTCCATGGCTAGGAAACATAACCATCTCGATAAGCGAGCTAGTCAAGTAGAGGCATACTAGTGACACTATGTTTGTCTATGTATTCACAAAAGTATTATGTTTCGGTTAATACAATTCTAGCATGAATAATAAACATTTATCATGAAATAAGGAAATAAATAATAACTTTATTATTGCCTCTAGGGCATATTTCCTTGAGTCTCCCACTTGCACTAGAGTCAATAATCTAGTTCACATCGCCATGTGATTTAACACCAATATTCATATCGTATATGATTAACACCCATAGTTCACATCATCATGTGACCAACATCCAAAGGGTTTACTAGAGTCAATAATCTAGTTCACATCGCTATGTGATTAACACCCAAAGAGTACTAAGGTGTGATCATGTTTTGCTCGTGAGAGAAGCTTAGTCAACGGGTCTGTCACATTCAGAGCCGTATGCATTTTGCAAATATTATATGTCCACAATGCTCTGCATGGAGTTACTCTAGCTAATTGCTCCCACTTTCAATATGTATCCAGGTTGAGACTTAGAGTCATCTGGATCAGTGTAAAAGTTTGCACTGATGTAACTTTTTACAACAAACTCTTTTATCACCTCCATGATCGAGAAACATCTCCTTAGTCCTTACTAAGGATATTCTTGACCAATGTCCAGTGATCTACTCCTAGATCACTATTGTACTCCCTTGCCAAATTCAGAGCAAGGTATACAATAGGTCTGGTACATAGCATAGCATACTTTATAGAACCTATGACTGAGGCATAGGGAATGACTTTTTCATTCTCTTTCTATTTTTTGCTATGGTCGGGATTTGAGTCTTACCCAATTTCATACCATTGCAACACAGGCCAGAACTCTTTCTTTGACTGTTCCATTTTGAACTATTTCAAAATCTTGCCAAGGTATGTACTCATTGAAAATCTTATCAAGCGTCTTGATCTATCTCAATAGATCTTGATGCTCAATATGTAAGTAGCTTTTCGAGGTCTTTTCTTTTAAAGAACTCCTTTAAAACACTCCTTTATGCTTTGCGAAAAATTCTACATCATTTCTGATCAACAATATGTCACTGACATATACTAAACAGAAAGGCTGTAGTGCTCCCACTCACTTTATTGTAAATAAAGGCTTCATCGTAAGTCCATATAAAACTATATGCTTTGATCAACTTATCAAAGCGTATATTCCAACTCCGAGATTCTTGCACCAATCCATAGATGGATCATTGGAGCTTGCACATTTTGTTAGCACCTTTAGGATTGACAAAAGCTTACGGTTGCATCATATACAACTCTTCTTTAATAAATCCATTAAGGAATGCAATTTTGACATCCATTTGCGATTTCATAAAATGTGGCAATTGCTAACATGATTCAAACAGACTTAAGCATCGTCGAGTGAGAAAATCTCATCGTATTCAACCCCTTGAACTTGTTGAAAACGTTTTGCAACAAGTCGAGCTTAGTGGATAGTAACACTACTATCAGTGTCCGTCTTCCTCTTGAAGATCCATTTATTTAACATGGCTTGCTGATCATCGAGCAAGTCAATCAAAGTCCATACTTTGTTTTCATACATGGATCATAACTCAGAATTTATGGCCTCAAGCCATTTCGTGGAATCTGGGCTCATCATCGCTTCCTCATAGTTCGTAGGTTTATCATGGTCTAGTAACATGACTTTCAGAACAGGATTACCGTACCACCTTTAGTGCGGACCGTACTCTGGAAGACCTACGAGGTTCTGTAGTAACTTGATCTGAAGTTTCATGATCATCATCATTAGCTTCCTCACTAATTGGTGTAGGAATCATTGGAACTGATTTCAGTGATGAACTATTTTCCAATTCGGGAGAAGGTACAAATTACCTTATCAAGCTCTACTTTCCTCCCACTCACTTCTTTCGAGAGAAACTCCTTCTCTAGAAAGGGTCCATTTTAACAACGAATAACTTGCCTTCGGATCTGTGATAGAAGGTGTACCCAATAGTTACCTTTGGGTATTCTATGAAGACGCACTTCTCCGATTTGGGTTTGAGCTTATCAGGATGAAACTTTTCACATAAGCATCGTAGCCCCAAACTTTAAGAAACGACAACTTGGGTTTCTTGCTAAACCACAGTTCATATGGTGTTTTCTCAGCGGTTTAGATGGTGCCCTTTTAGCGTGAATGCAGCTGTCTCTAATGCATAACCCCAAAACGACAATGGTAAATCAATAAGAGACATCATAGATCGCACCATATCCAATAAAGTGCGGTTACGATGTTCGGACACACCATAACATTGTGGTGTTCCAGGTGGCGTGAACTGTGAAACTATTCCATGTTGTTTTATATGAAGGCCAAACTCGTAACTCAAATATCCGTCTCCGCGATCAGATCGCAGAAACTTTTATTTTCTTGTTACGATGATTTTTCCACTTCACTCTGAAATTCTTTGAACCTTTCAACTATCTCAGACTTATGTTTCATCAAGTAGATATACCCATATCTGCTCAAATCATCTTGTGAAGGTCAGAAAATAACGATACTTGCCACGAGCATCAACACTCATTGGATCGCATACATCGGTATGTATTATTTCCAATAAGTTAGTAGCTTGTTCCATTGTTCCAGAGAACGGAGTTTTAGTCATCTTGCCCAAAAGGCACGGTTCGCAAGCATCAAATGATTCATAACCAAGTGATTCCGAAAATCCATCTTTATGGAGTTTCTTCATGCGCTTTACACCGATATGACCCAAGCGGCGATTGCCACAAATAAGTTGCACTATCATTATTAACTTTGCATCTTTTGGCATCAATAGTATGAATATGTGTATCACTATGATCGAGATCCAACAAACTATTTTCATTGGGTATATAACCATCGAAGGTCTTATTCATAAGGCCCAATACTTCTCCCGGCGAATTCCGTAACTCTTGATACTCAAAAATACCCAATCACTCGGAACCTTTCCAAACTCGAATATAGTCATCCAATATATCGATCTTTACGTCTCGACCATTTCGAGACTCCTCGTCATGTCCCCGATATCATCCGGACTCAACTCCTTCGTACATCAAAACTCATAAACTCATAATATAACCGCCATCGAAACCTTAAGCGTGCGGACCCTACGGGTTCGAGAACTATGTAGACATGACCTAGAACTATTCTCGGTCAATAACCAATAGCGGACCTGGATGCCCATATTGGCTCCTACATATTCTACGAAGATCTTTATCGGTCAAACCGCATAACAACATACGTTGTTCCTTTGTCATCGGTATGTTACTTGCCCGAGATTCGATCGTCGGTATCCAATACCTAGTTCAATCTCGTCACCGGCAAGTCTCTTTACTCGTTTTGTAATGCATCATCCCGTAACCAACTCATTGGTCACATTGCTTGCAAGGCTTATAATGATGTGCATTACCGAGAGGGCCCAGAGATACCTCTCCGACAATCGGAGTGACAAAACCTAATCTCGAAATATGCCAACTCAACATGTACCTTCGGAGACACCTGTAGTACTCCTTTATAATCACCCGATTACGTTGTGACGCTTGGTAGTACCCAAAGTGTTCCTCCGTAAACGGAGTTGCATAATCTCATAGTTACGTGAACATGTATAAGTCATGAAGAAAGCAATATCAACATACTAAACGATCAAGTGCTAAGCTAACGGAATAGGTCAAGTCAATCACATCATTCTCCTAATGATGTGATCCCGTTAATCAAATGACAACTCTTTGTCCATGGCTAGGAAACATAACCATCTCGATAAACGAGCTAGTCAAGTAGAGGCATACTAGTGACACTATGTTTGTCTATGTATTCACAAATGTATTATGTTTCGGTTAATACAATTCTAGCATGAATAATAAACATTTATCATGAAATAAGGAAATAAATAATAACTTTATTATTGCCTCTAGGCATATTTCCTTCATCTCCCACTTGCACTAGAGTCAATAATCTAGTTCACATCGCCATGTGATTTAACACCAATATTCATATCTCAGATATGATTAACACCCATAGTTCACATCATCATGTGACCAACATCCAAAGGGTTTACTAGAGTCAATAATCTAGTTCACATCGCTATGTGATTAACACCCAAAGAGTACTAAGGTGTGATCATGTTTTGCTCGTGAGAGAAGCTTAGTCAACGGGTCTGTCACATTCAGAGCCGTATGCATTTTGCAAATATTATATGTCCACAATGCTCTGCATGGAGTTACTCTAGCTAATTGCTCCCACTTTCAATATGTATCCAGGTTGAGACTTAGAGTCATCTCGATCGGTGTAAAAGTTTGCACTTGATGTAACTTTTACAACAAACTCTTTTATCACCTCCATGATCGAGAAACATCTCCTTAGTCCTTACTAAGGATATTCTTGACCAATGTCCATGATCTACTCCTAGATCACTATTGTACTCCTTGCCAAATTCAGAGCAAGGTATACAATAGGTCAGTACATAGCATAGCATACTTTATAGAACCTATGACCGAGGCATAGGGAATGACTTTTCATTCTCTTTCTATTTTTTGCTATGGTCGGATTTGAGTCTTACTCAATTTCATACCATTGCAACACAGGCAAGAACTCTTTCTTTGACTGCTCCATTTTGAACTATTTCAAAATCTTGCCAAGGTATGTACTCATTGAAAATCTTATCAAGCGCCTTGATCTATCTCAATAGATCTTGATGCTCAATATGTAAGTAGCTTTATCGAGGTCTTTTCTTTTAAAGAACTCCTTTAAAACACTCCTTTATGCTTTGCGAAAAATTCTACATCATTTCGATCAACAATATGTCACCGACATATACTAAAATGAAAGGTGTAGTGCTCCCACTCACTTTATTGTAAATAAAGGCTTCATCGTAAGTCCATATAAAACTATATGCTTTGATCAACTTATCAAAGCGTATATTCCAACTCCGAGATTCTTGCACCAATCCATAGATGGATCGCTGGAGCTTGCACATTTTGTTAGCACCTTTAGGATTGACAAAAGCTTCTGGTTGCATCATATACAACTCTTCTTTAATAAATCCATTAAGGAATGCAATTTTGACATCCATTTGCCAGATTTCATAAAATGTGGCAATTGCTAACATGATTCAAACAGACTTAAGCATCGATACGAGTGAGAAAATCTCATCGTATTCAACCCCTTGAACTTGTTGAAAACGTTTTGCAACAAGTCGAGCTTAGTGGATAGTAACACTACTATCAGTGTCCGTCTTCCTCTTGAAGATCCATTTATTTAACATGGCTTGCTGATCATCGAGCAAGTCAATCAAAGTCCATACTTTGTTTTCATACATGGATCATAACTCAGAATTTATGGCCTCAAGCCATTTCGTGGAATCTGGGCTCATCATCGCTTCCTCATAGTTCGTAGGTTTATCATGGTCTAGTAACATGACTTTCGTAACAGGATTACCGTACCACACCGGTGCGGACCGTACTCGGAAGACCTACGAGGTTCAGTAGTAACTTGATCTGAAGTTTCATGATCATCATCATTAGCTTCCTCACTAATTGGTGTAGGAATCATTGGAACTGATTTCATGATGAACTATTTTCCAATTCGGGAGAAGGTACAAATTACCTTATCAAGCTCTACTTTCCTCCCACTCACTTCTTTCGAGAGAAACTCCTTCTCTAGAAAGGATCCATTTTTAGCAACGAATAACTTGCCTTCGGATCTGTGATAGAAGGTGTACCCAATAGTTACCTTTGGGTATTCTATGAAGACGCACTTCTCCGATTTGGGTTTGAGCTTATCAGGATGAAACTTTTTCACATAAGCATCGTAGCCCCAAACTTTAAGAAACGACAACTTGGGTTTCTTGCTAAACCACAGTTCATATGGTGTTTTCTCAACGGATTTAGATGGTGCCCTTTTAACGTGAATGCAGCTGTCTCTAATGCATAACCCCAAAACGACAATGGTAAATCAATAAGAGACATCATAGATCGCACCATATCCAATAAAGTGCGGTTACGATGTTCGGACACACCATAACATTGTGGTGTTCGGTGGCGTGAATGTGAAACTATTCCATGTTGTTTTATATGAAGGCCAAACTCGTAACTCAAATATCCGCTCTCATGATCGATCGCGAAACTTTTATTTTCTTGTTACGATGATTTTCCACTTCACTCTGAAATTCTTTGAACCTTTCAACTATCTCGGACTTATGTTTCATCAAGTAGATATACCCATATCTGCTCAAATCATCTTGTGAAGGTCGAAAATAACGATACTTGCCACGAGCATCAACACTCATTGGATCGCATACATCGGTATGTATTATTTCCAATAAGTTAGTAGCTTGTTCCATTGTTCTGGAGAACGGAGCTTTAGTCATCTTGCCCAAAAGGCACGGTTCGCAAGCATCAAATGATTCATAACCAAGTGATTCCGAAAATCCATCTTTATGGAGTTTCTTCATGCGCTTTACACCGATATGACCCAAACGGCAGTGCCACAAATAAGTTGCACTATCATTATTAACTTTGCATCTTTTGGCATCAATAGTATGAATATGTGTATCACTATGATCGAGATCCAACAAACTATTTTCATTGGGTATATAACCATCGAAGGTCTTATTCATGTAAACAGAATAACAATTATTCTTTAACTTCAAATGAATAACCGTATTGCAATAAACATGATCAAATCATATTCATGCTCAATGCAAACGCTAAATAACATTTATTTAGGTTTAACACTAATCTCGAAAATATAGGGAGTGTGCGATGATGATCATATCAATCTTGGAACTATTTCCAACACACATCGTCACTTCACCCTTAACTAATCTCTGCTTATTCTACGCAACTCCGTTTGAGTTACTAATCTTAGCAACCGAACTAGTATCAAATACTTGAGGGTTGCTATAAACACTAGTAACTTACACATCAATAACATGTATATCAAATATACTTATGTTCACTTTGCCATCCTTCTTATCCGCCAATCACTTGGGGTAGTACCTCTTCCAAAGGACCATCTCTTTGCAAGTGAAGCACTTAGTCTCGTGCTTAGGACCAGACTTGGGTTTCTTCACTTGAGCAACAACTTGCTTGTCTGTTCTTCTTGAAGTTCCCTTTCTTTCCTTTTGCCTTTTCTTGAAACTAGTGATCTTGTTAACCATCAACACTTTATGCTCTTTTCTTGATTTCTACCTTCACGATCTCAACATCGCGAAGAGCTCGAGAATAACTTTCGTCATCCCTTGCATATTATAGTTCATCACAAAGTTCTAGTAACTTAGTGATGGTGACTAGAGAATTCATCAATCACTATCTTATCCGGAAGATTAACTCCCACTTGATTCAAGCGATTGAAGTACCTGCACAATCTGAGCACATGCTCACTAGTTGAGCGATTCTCCTCCATCTTTTAGCTATAAAACTTGTTGAAGACTTCATATCTCTCAACTCGGTATTTGCTTGAAATATTAACTTCAACCCCGGAACATCTCATATGGTCCATGACGTTCAAAACGTCTTTGAAGTCCCGATTCTAAGCTGTTAAGCATGGTGCACTAAACTATCAAGTAGTCATCATATTGAGCTAGCCAAACGCTCATAACGCCTCGCATCCGCTCCTGCAATAGGTCCGTCACCTAGCGGTGCATTAAGGACATAATTCTTACAGGCAGAGTGAGGATAAACCTCAGATCACGGATCCAATCCGCATCATTGCTACTAACATCTTTCAACACAATTTTCTCTAGGAACATATCAAAATAAATAGATGAAAGCAACAATGCTAGCTATTGATCTACAACATAATTTGCAAAATACTACCAGGACTAAGTTCATGATAAATTTAAGTTCAATTAATCATATTACTTAAGAACTCCCACTTAGACAGACATCTCTCTAGTCATCTAAGTGATCACGTGATCCAAATCAACTAAACCATGTCCGATCATCACGTGAGATGGAGTAGTTTCAATGGTGAACATCGCTATGTTGATCATATCTACTATATGATTCACGCCGACCTTTCGGTGTCCGTGTTCCGAGGCCATATCTCAGATATGCTAGGCTCGTCAAGTATAACTCGAGTATTCGCGTGTGCAACTTTTTTGCACCCGTTGTATTTGAACGTAGAGCCTATCACACCCGATCATCACGTGGTGTCTCACCACGAAGAACTTTCGCAACGGTGCATACTCAGGGAGAACACTTCTTGATAATTAGTGAGAGATCATCTTAAAATGCCACCGTCAAACAAAACATAATAAGATGTATAACACATAAACATCATATGCAATCAAAATATGTGACATGATATGGCCATGATCATCTTGCGCCTTTGATCTCCATCTCCAAAGTACTTGTCATGATCTCTATTGTCACCGCACGACACCATGATCTTCATCATCTTGATCTATATCAATGTGTCATCACATGGTCGTCTCACCAACTATTGCTCTTGCAACTATTGCTATCGCATAGCGATAAAGTAAAGCAATTATTTGGCACTTGCATCTTATGCAACAAAGAGACAACCATAGAGCTTCTGCCAGTCGCCGATAACTTCAACAAGACATGATCATCTCATACAACAACTTATATCTCATCACGTTTTGACCATATCACATCACAACATGCCCTGCAAAAACAAGTTAGACGTCCTCTACTTTGTTGTTGCAAGTTTTACGTGGCTGCTACGGGCTTAAGCAAGAACCAATCTCACCTACGCATCAAAACCACAACGATAGTTTGTCAAATAGACTCCATTTTAACCTTCGCAAGGACCGGGCGTAGCCACACTCGGTTCAACTAAAGTTGGAGAAACCGACACCGCCACCACACGTGTGCAAAGCACGTCGGTAGAACCAGTCTCGTAAGCGTCTGGCGTAATGTCGGTCCGGCCGCTTCATCCAACAATATCGCCCGAACCAAAGTATGACATGCCGGTAGGCGATGACTTATATCGTCCACAACTCACTTGTGTTCTACTCGTGCATATAACATCAAACCATAAAAACCTGGCTCGGATACCACTGTTGGGGAACGTGGTTGTAACGCCGGACACACCCGCCGGTGGTGGTCGTTACTCTGGCGGGATCTAGATCGCCCCACGATCAATACTAGTCTTTTACGTGCACTTTGTCCTCACTCGCGCGCACCGGGGAGCAACTTCGGGTCGGTCACCCATCTGAAACTACTCCAAGCCGAGCACGCTTAACTTTGGAGTTCTTTCCGAATGGGCTCCCGAAAAGAAGGAATTCCTTATTGATATGAGTAGTCTATCATCCCTAATAAGCCGTGCTATTACATACACCCCCACTCGGAGGAACCGACGCGTCCTCGTCGGGCCACAGAACGTTCCCTCTTGGCACAACCGTGCAGCATCCAGTCCGGTACATGTGTCATGCCGTGTGCCACGACGGGTCACAAACGTCATGAACAACATGACCGCGCACCTGTCCGCAACCATCCGTGTAACCGCGAGGGTCGGCTCTGATACCAACTTGTAACGCCCCGGATCCGATGCGCCAGGTGTCCGCCAGTTATTCGCCGTCGTTGCCATGTCATGTGCTTGCGTGTTGCACTTTGCCATGTCATCTTATGCATTTCATATCATGTCATCATGTGCATCGCATTGGCATACATGTTCATCTCATGCATCCGAGCATTTTCCCCGTTGTCCGTTTTGCTACCGGCGCTCCTATGTCCCCCGGCGTCTCCCTCTTCTCTCTTTTCGTGAGTGGGTATTAAACTTTCTCGGAATGGCCCGAGGTTTGCCAAGTGGCCTCGGTATAGCACCGGTAGACCGCCTGTCAAGTTTCGTGCCATTTGGAGCTCGTTTGGTACTCCAACGGTTAACCGGGTAACCGTAAAGCCCTCTTTGAGTTGCAGCCCAACACCCCTTCCAAAGTGGCCCAAAACCCAGCAAACTCCCCTCCATGCTCTCGGTCGTTCGATCACGATCGCGGGGCAAAACCGCCTCCTCATTTGGACTCTCCTAGCTCCCTCTACCTATAAAACTAGACCTCCCCCCGAATTTTCGCGGATGAAACCCTAAAACTCCCCTCTCTCCGCCACGGACGTTGTCACGACGGCCGGACACGTCCGCCTGCTCTCCTCCTCCAATCCGGTCGTGCCACGTGTCCCCGCTGGACCGCTGAGCCCATCTGAGGCCTGCGCTGGCCAGATCCAAGCGCCGCCGCCCTTTCTTCCCGCCGCGAAGCTCACTGAGCCGCCTCGCCCAGCCCAGCGTGCCCAAGGCCCCCTTCAAGCCCATAGCCCCATGCTGGCGCCTCCGCCGCCGTCGCCTCGGTCCTCGCGACCAAGGCGCCTTCCGGACCCGTCGCCCGGCCAAGCCACACAGATCGGAGCTCCTTCGCCGCCTCGTCCCGGCGTGCCAGCCGCCGCCCGCCCTTCCGGCTGGCCACCCGGCTCTCACCGCCTCTCCGACGCCGCCTCGGCCTCCGCCGGTGCCGGATCCGGCGAGGGGCCGGCTGGATCCGCCGCCCCCGGCCTCCTCCGCCCTCTGCAACCCCTCCGGCCACCGTCCCCTCCTTCTCCGGCGAGATGCCGACGTGCCTCGAGAACCGTGCGAACCTAAGGTTGTCCCAAAACGCCTAAGTCCCCGATTCTGCAATAATTTTCATGCCATGTTCATGCCATCGCATCTTTGCATCCGTAGCTCCGTTTTGCGTGTTTAATATGTCAAATTGTTCGTCTCAACGAGTACTTCATTTCATTCCATTGCATCATTTTCATTTGATATCATCTTGATGCCCGAAATGCTGTTGGAAGAGTGCATGTTGATGTTAATCTCTTTGGCTGTTATAACTTCTTTGCTTTTATCATTTTGCCATGATTGATGTGTGCATCCTATGAGGTTGAGCTCTACATGAATGTTGGACTATGCCATGCCATCTTTCCAGGGGTGTTAACCATGTATTTTTTTTGAGTTTTGTGCTGAGTGTATCAAGCTTGTAAAGTAGGGTAGTTGCTGTTGATGTTTTCCTGACAGATTCTGTTATATTTTGATGCCATGTTAACATGCTTCTAGTAATCATTCTATGCATAATCTGGAGATGCTCTATAAACATGTTTTGATATACATGTCATGCTCTATCCATTCATGCCCTTGGTTGAAATTATAGCCTGCTGGAACATGTTCATTTCTTGCTCCAAAGTTGCTTGAAAATATTGTTTGTCAGCCTGTTAACATTAAGTTCACTTGTTCCCATGTGTTTTCCTAGTGATCCATGCACCCTATGAACTTTCTCTTGCCATGCTTAGCTTCTTAAACATGCCTTCTTACTGTTGGTTGACTTGCCATGCCATGTATTGCTCTGTAGTGAGTGGTTCGAGCTCACGAACATGCCTACTTATTGTTATTCCTGCCATATATGAATCTGTAATATAACTTGCCATGTTTACATGGGTGCCATCATATTTTCCGTGCCTTTTTGGCTTATGGTTAGTAAGGGTCTTTTGATATATGCAATTAGTAGATTCATGCCATGCCTTTGTTTGCCATGATAAGTTCCTGTAACATGTTGTTTGATAGCTCTAAACATTGCAACCTGATGTTATTTCTGCAAAGTCTGAAACTGTTATTGTTTGCAATATCTCCATGTCTTTTTGAGCATGATCTAGTTGTTTCTGGAGATAGCTCAGTGTTCATGTTTTGTTATGCTTTACGTGTATTTCATGCCCATGCCTTTTGTTATTATGTTGGGGTGCTGTAGCATATTGTTTTGATGCTTGTAATATGCCTAGTTGCTGTTATGGACAGATTGTTGTTATGACTTGTATAGTGTGCATGTGTTGCACCGTTGCTCCGTTTTGAGTGTGCTCTATATGAAACTTGCTTGATTTTGCATGTAGTTCCATATTATCATGTTGCATCCTTGTTTTGGTGTGTTTGCTTGATGTTTGGGGTGCATTTTGCATCAATGCCATGTTTAACTTGTTTTGCTCATATCTTCTAGGCCGCAGCTCCGAATCTAATGAACTTTATATGTAACTTGACTAGAATTTCGTGTAGATCATCTTGGTGCATCTTAACTTGCTGTTTAACAACTTTAACATAAGGTTTATTCAGTTCCGGACTAATTTCGAAATATGCATATGAGGACTTACCGGAATTGTTATATGTTGTTTCCGGCCTCATTTAAACTTGCCTTGATGTGTTGCTCTTGTATGCATCTTCTCTTATCATGAGTAGCTTCATATAGCTTGGTCATGCATCATGCTTGTTGTGCATCATGCCTTGTTCATGTGTGGTGTGTTTACCTATGTTGTGTGATTCTTCTTGTTAGTTCCTGTTTCGTTGCGATCGTGAGGATCCGCTCGCCTTCTTCATGGACTCGTTCTTCTTCCTTGCGGATTTCGTGCAAGATGACCGTTACCTCGATCTCACTGCTATCATTGCTATGCTAGTTGCCTCGTTCTTTCGCTATGCTGCGCTTCCTATTACCTGTTTGTCCAACCATCCCATATTGCCATGAACCCCCAACCTTTGACACCTTTCCTATGCAAACCGTTGTTTGGCTATGTTACCGCTTTTGCTCAGCCCCTCTTATAGCGTTGCTAGTTGCAGGTGAAGTTGAAGATTTCTCCATGGTGGACAGGGTTTTGTTGGGATATCACAATATCTCTTATATTATTAATGCATCTATATACTTGGTAAAGGGTGGAAGGCTCGGCCTTATGCCTGGTGTTTTGTTCCACTCTTGCCGCCCTAATTTCCGTCATACCGGTGTTATGTTCCCGGATTTTATGCTCCTAACACGGTCGGGTGATTTATGGGACCCCCGACAGTTCGCTTTCAATAAACTTGTCCAAAGAAGGCCCAACATTGACTTTTACCATTTGCCTCACCACCACCTACTTTTTCCCTTGGGAGTCGCTCTCGAGGGTCATCTTTATTTTAGCCCCCGGCCGTTGCTTGTCTAAGTGTTGGTCCGAACCGAGCCGCTGCATGGGCCCCTCGGGCAACTCGAGGTCTGGTTTTACTCGTAGCTTGTCTCATCCGGTGTTGCCACGAGAACGAGATATGTGCAGCTCCTATCGGGATTGTCGGCGATCGGGCGGCTTTGCTGGTTTTGTTTTACCATTGTCGAAATGTCTTGATGTACCGGATTCCGAGACTGATCGGGTCTTCCCGGGTGAAGGTCTATTCTTCGATGATCGCGAGAGCTTGTAATGGGCTGTTGGGACACCCCACAGGGTATAAACTTTCGAGAGCCGTGCCCGCGGTTATGTGGCAGATGGGAATTTGTTAATGTCCGGTTGTAGACAACTTGACACCAGATCCGAATTAAAACGCATCAACCAAGTGTGTAGCCGTGATGGTCTCTTCTCGGCGGAGTCCGGGAAGTGAACACGGTTTCTGAGTTATGTTTGACGTAAGTAGGAGTTCTGGATCACCTCTTGATCATTGCTAGTTGACGACCGTTCCTTTGTTTCTCTTCTCGCTCTCATTTGCGTATGTTAGCCACCATATATGCTTAGTCGCTGCTGCAACCTCACCACTTTACCCCTTCCTTTCCCTTTAAGCTTTGCTAGTCTTGATACCCATGGTAATGGGATTGCTGAGTCCTCGTGGCTCACCAGATACTTCCAAAACCAGTTTGCGGTGCCTATGTTATGAAAGGTGTGTCGCAACCAAGCTCAAGGAGGAGCTCGATGAAGATCTTGCCCTTTGTGTTGTTTCGTTCTAGTTGATCAGTAGTGGAGCCCAGTTGGGGTCGATCGGGGACCTTTGCCGCATTTGGGGTTCTTCTTTTATTTTGGTTCCGTAGTCGGACCTTGATTGTATCTGGATGATGTAATGCTTTATTCATGTAATTGTGTGAAGTGGCGATTGTAAGCCAACTATGTATCTCTTTCCCTTATGTATTACTTGGGTTGTGTGAAGATTACCTCACTTGCGACATTGCTTTCAATGCGGTTATGCCTCTAAGTCGTGCTTCGACACGTGGGAGATATAGCTGCATCGAGGGCGTTACAGTAGTAATTTCAAAAAATTTCCTACGCACACGCAAGATCATGGTGATGGCATAGCAACGAGAGGGGAGAGTGTATGTCCACGCACTTTGTAGGTCGAAGCGAAGCGTTATGACAACGCGGTTGATGTAGTCGTACGTCTTCACGATCCGACCGATCAAAGTACCGAACGTACGGCACCTCCGAGTTCAGCACACGTTCAGCTCGATGACGATCCCCGGGCTCCGATCCAACTAAGCGTCGGGGATGAGTTCCGTCAGCACGATGGCGTGATGACGATGATGATGTTCCATCGGCGCAGGGCTTCGCCTAAACTCCGCGACGATATGACTGAGGTGGAATATGGTGGAGGGGGGCACCGCACACGGCTAAGGAACGATCCGTAGATCAACTTGTGTGTCTATGGGGTGCCCCCTACCCCCGTATATAAAGGAGAGGAGGAGGGGAGGGCCGGCCCTCTACTATGGTGCGCCCTGGGGAGTCCTACTCCCACCGGGAGTAGGATTCCCCCTTTCCTAGTCCAACTAGGAGTCCTTCCATGTATTAGGAGTAGGAGACTAGGAAGGGAAGAGAGAAGGAAGGAAGGAGGGTGCGGCCTCCCCTAGTCCAATTCGGACTAGGCCATGGGGGCGCGCCTGCCCTAGGAAGCCCTCTCTTTCCCTTGAGGCCCAATAAGGCCCAATACTTCTCCCGGCGAATTCCCGTAACTCTCCCAGACTCAAAAATACCGAATCACTCGGAACCTTTCCAACTCTGAATATAGTCGTCCAATATATCGATCTTTACGCCTCGACCATTTTGAGACTCCTCGTCATGTCCCCGATCTCATCCGGGACTCCGAACTCCTTCGTACATCAAAACTCATAAACTCATAATATAACTCATCATCGAAACCTTGTTGCGTGCGGACCCTACGGGTTCGAGAACTATGTAGACATGACCTAGAACTATTCTCGGTCAATAACCAATAGCGGGACCTGGATGCTCATATTGGCTCCTACATATTCTACGAAGATCTTTATCGGTCAAACCGCATAACAACATACGTTGTTCCTTTGTCATCGGTATGTTACTTGCCCGAGATTCGATCGTCGGTATCCAATACCTAGTTCAATCTCGCCACCGCAAGTCTCTTTACTCGCTCAGAATGCATCATCCCATAACCAACTCATTGGTCACATTGCTTGCAAGGCTTATAATGATGTGCATTACCGAGAGGGCCCAGAGATACCTCTCCGATAATCGGAGTGACAAAACCTAATCTCGAAATATGCCAACTCAACATGTACCTTCGGAGACACCTGTAGTACTCCTTTATAATCACCCGATTCGTTGTGGCGCTTGGTAGTACCCAAAGTGTTCCTCCGGTAAACGGGAGTTGCATAATCTCATAGTTACAGGAACATGTATAAGTCATGAAGAAAGCAATAGCAACATACTAAACGATCAAGTGCTAAGCTAACAGAATGGGTCAAGTCAATCACATCATTCTCCTAATGATGTGATCCCGTTAATCAAATGACAACTCTTTTGTCCATGGCTAGGAAACATAACCATCTCTGATAAACGAGCTAGTCAAGTAGAGGCATACTAGTGACACTATGTTTGTCTATGTATTCACACAAGTATTATGTTTCCGGTTAATACAATTCTAGCATGAATAATAAACATTTATCATGAAATAAGGAAATGAATAATAACTTTATTATTGCCTCTAGGGCATATTTCCTTCAATTTCAATATCACGAAGAGCTCGGGAATCGTTTTCGTCATCCCTTGCATACTATAGTTCATCACAAAGTTCTACTAACTTAGTGATGGTGACTAGAGAATTCTGTCAATCACTATCTTATCTCGAAGATTAACTCCCACTTGATTCAAGCGATTGTAGTACCTGCATAATCGAGCACATGCTCACTAGTTGAGCGATTCCTCCATCTTTTAGCTATAGAACTTGTTGGAGACTTCATATCTCTCAACTCGGGTATTTTCTTGAAATATTAACTTCAACTCCTGGAACATCTCATATGGTCCATGATGTTCAAAACGTCTTTGAAGTCCCGATTCTAAGCCGTTAAGGATGGTGCACTAAACTATCAAGTAGTCATCATACCGAGCTTTGCCAAACGTTCATAACGTCTGTATATGCTCCTACAATAGGTCCGTCACCTAGCGGTGCATTAAGGACATAATTCTTCTATACATCAACGAGGATAATCCTCAGATCACGGATCGAATCTGCATCATTGATACTAACATCTTTCAAGACAGTTTTCTCTAGGAACATATCAAAATAAACATATGAAAGCAACAACACGAGCTATTGATCTACAACATAATTTGCAAAATACTACCAGGACAAAGTTCATGATAAATTTAAGTTCAATTAATCATATTACTTAAGAACTCCCACTTAGACAGACATCTCTCTAGTCATCTAAGTGATCATGTGATCCAAATCAACTAAACCATGTCCGATCATCATGTGAGATGGAGTAGTTTTCAATGGTGAACATCATTATGTTGATCATATCTACTATATGATTCACGTTAGACCTTTCGGTCTCCGTGTTTCGAGGCCATATCTGTATATGCTAGGCTCGTCAAGTTTAACCTGAGTATTCCGCGTGTGCAACTGTTTTGCACCCGTTGTATTTGAACGTAGAGCCTATCACACCCGATCATCACGTGGTGTCTCAGCACGAAGAACTTACGCAATGGTGCATACTCAGGGAGAACACTTCTTGATAATTAGTGAGAGATCATCTTAGAATGCTACCGTCAAACTAAGCAAAATAAGATGTATAAAAGATAAACATCATATGCAATCAAAATATGTGACATGATATGGCCATGAACATCTTGCGCCTTTGATCTCCATCTCCTAATTACTGTCATGATCTCTATCGTCACCGGCATGACACCATGATCTCCATCATCTTGATCTATATCAATGTGTCGTCACATGGTCGTCTTGCCAACTATTGCTCTTGCAACTATTGCTATCGCATAGCGATAAAGTAAAGCAATTATTTGGTGCTTGCATCTTATGCAATAAAGAGGCAACCATAAGGCTATTGCCAGTTGCCAATAACTTCAACAAAACATGATCATCTCATACAAGAACTTATATCTCATCATGTCTTGACCATATCACATCACAACATGCCCTGCAAAAATAAGTTAGACGTCCTCTACTTTGTTGTTGCAAGTTTTACGTGGCTGCTACGGGCTGAGCAAGAACTGTCGTGGATTTGTCACGGCAGATGTCCTAGTGAAAGGACTTAGTCGTGGAGCCATCACTACGAGTTTACTTGAAGGGGTTAAAGCGGACACAAAGACACGAGGGTTTTATACTAGTTCGGCCCCTTCGATGAAGGTAAAAGCCTACGTCTAGTTGTGATGGAATTGATGTGGTCTCGATGGCTAGGGTGCAAACAAGCTTCGCCTAGGCTCGAGTTGTGGTTGTCTGTCCTTGAACCGTCGCCGGGTCGTCCCCTTATATACACGGGTGACGCCCGTCGGTTCTTAGAGTCCCAACCGGTTCATACTAGTATCCCGGTTGGTATCTCTCTATTCCTAACTTACAACACAAGTTATACATCAGGCCGGTTTACGGCTACAAGTTCTAAACCGACTACAGGCCTTGGGCCTTTATTTGCTTATACCACTAATGAAGTTAACCCGGCCCAGGCTGGCCGGTTTACGCCTAGTGGTAATATCCCCAACATTAGGCCCCAGATTGATTTGAACTGGTTCATGTCAATCCTTCACAAAAACTTGCATCTTGGACATCTTCTAGTAATTGGTAAACCGCCGTATCGTCATCATTTCTAGTTAATGTAAACCGGCATGACGTCATCATGAAATTTTATCATTTATAACGCCCTCTTTTAACAATAGCTCCTGGATCCGTGCGCTTGACCTAGCTCTGCTGCCTTATAAATAGGACCGAAGGGTCATTTCTTTTCTTTCCCTTCGTCCCTTCTTCTTCGTCTTCCTCGTGTCGCTGGCCTTGGAGCTCCGCCACCGCCGTCGACCTCTGCCTCGTCTCGGGCCGCTGCATCGACCTGAACGTACCAGAGCATTGCGGCATCCTTCCGCATCTTCTCCGTTCCCGGTAAGCTTTCTCCTCTTTTTGACCTAGATCTATTCTTAGGGTTCCATGTCCATGCTGTGTTCATCGCGCGCTCATATTTGTTCTCTGGCCTTGAATGACTCCATGAACTTCTGCTGTACTTAGTAGTGATCTCTACGCATCCGCTGTAGTTTCTCATCTAAGCCCATAGATCTCCCGCACATATCTGCTCAATAGTTCACTTTTGTTTCTGCCTTACTTTTCGAAATATTTTCTGTTTTTTGTGAGCTCGTTGTAGATCCGCAGCTGTAATAAGATCTTGCAAAACTTGTTTCTGCATACCTAGTTATCCATAGCTTCAATTGCTTCCGATGCTTAGGTCAGGCGGTTTAACTTACCATAGAAAAATTGCTAAACCGGTACATATCATTAGTCCCCTGGTTGAACCGCCAGAATCCATACAACACCGTATTGTAGAAGACCGGTTCATAGGTACTGCCTCCGGTTTATCGTAGTTTAGATCAACACCTTCTTTTATCCAGCTTGTTCTTGAACCGGATCACCTATTTCTTATAGATCTCATCATGGCCAAACAAGTGTATGAATGCAATTGGGTTCCTTCTCGCATCACAGAATCACAGCTGGATGACCTAGTCTCGATTGGCGCTTTAGACAATAAAGACACGATCCACTGGAGGGTTCCTGGAGAGGAATGTCCTCCTACACCCTAGGAAGGAGAGGTTGTGGTCTTCGCAGATCACCTGGCCCGGGGCTTCAAACCGCCCGGTTCTAAATTTTACCGGGATGTGTTAGCCAATTTTCAGCTCCGTCCCACGTGATATTGGCCCCAACTCCGCCACCAATCTATGCCACTTTCAAGTACTATCTCAAGTATATCTTCAAGAGGAACCTTCGTTGAACTGTTTAGAGACCTCTTTCATTTAAACCGTCAGACCAATTCACCGACGGTCCCAATACTGAATTGGGTGGCATGGCTATTCAGAAGAGGAAGGAGATCACTTATCCCCACGTCAAACTCCATACTCACCCCAAGGAGTGGAATGCAACTTGGTTTTATTGCAAAGATACCTCTCTTGAGGATGAAAATCCCTTGCCTGGCTTCCGTCCAGAACGGCTGAGCAACACTCACCCTTTTCCACAAAGATTGAATGCCAAGGAAAGAAGCAAATATGCTCCGCAACTGTCCAAGCTTCGAGCTTTTATGGCAAACGGTTTAATGGGAATAGACCTTGCACGCTGTTGGATATCATGGAGCATATCGCCTCGAGCCGCGCTCGGTTTGATGTGCAAGTATCTTGATAGTGTCGACGACCCACTCCGACACACCAAAATCCAACTCTCGATGAGGAAGTCACAGATTACAGAAAGAAGATGTTAATGAACCGGAGCACCTCTCGTGCTCGAACCGTCCGCCTCCTTACTACACCACCAACAAACCGCCAGCGGTAAGATCTTAGTTGCTCCATCATTAAACCTGTTACTGCTTTATGTGTCTGACATTTAATTGCTTCTGATCCAGGGTGATAATCCGTTTTGGAGCAAGAAACTTTCATAAGATAAAGCGGAGAAGGCAGGGCAGCCAATCCGGCCCAAGACCAAGGTTATTGAGAAAACAGCTCACAAGAGAAAAACCACCGCTTCATCTGATCCAGCCATTGATGATGATGTGGGTAATCCGGATCTTGAGGTAGAACTTGATTCACTTGGCTTACTTTTTACATGCCTTATTGATGATGATGCTTGTCAGGACGACGCTGAAGCCAGCAATGCGGGATTCGCTCACGTAACTATTCTCTCTTCCGATTCAGAAAACTTGCCTTTGCCAAAATTTCACCAAGCAAACCGGAAAGTTAAATTTTCTCATCCTCTTGCTTATTTGGATCCCGAATTTCTTATGAAGACGCAGCAACATGAAGCTCGCCGCACAACCCAAAGACAAAGGCTGTGTAGTTAGCTCTGCGGTTTGCCAAACCGCCTGGTTCGAACGCCGCTCCGAGGTCTCCGACCTTTTATTGCTTTAAATTCTAAAGCGGGTTTCTTCTGTCAACCTCTTAATCCGTCCGACTCCGATTATCAGGTCACTTCCCATATATCCTCTGGTGAATCATCAGCCACTCAGCTACCACCATTGAAAATAGTTGCCGGGTAAGAAAAAATTGAGCATATGCCTCCAGTATATTATATAACGGTTTATGCTTTTCACTGACTCTTTGTTTTTCTTTCAGGGCCAAACCGAAACCAAGCAAGAAGGCCCGTTTGGATAAAGCGGCCGAAGAAGATGTCGCCCCAGATCATGAGAAAGCGCCAGATGTTGAAGAATTTGCCTCTGAAGATATTCCCAATGATCCTCCGTTACAAGACGATGCTATTCCCAAAGAAAGGCCTGTTAATACTTCAATCTCTGCCAATCCGCCTGCCAGCTCCGTCCGGATTGAGAAATCCCACAGTCCTGCTGACAAAACAGCCATGCCCACACCAACCGCCGAGTCTAAAGATGATGATGTTGTGATCATTTGGTGAGGGCCGCTGAACCGGGAATCTCGCCACCTTAACGAGACATACTGTGAAAGAGGATTTTTTCCGCTTTAAATAAAGGAAAATGGGATGTTGAACTGGAGACATATGCTGCTCTGAGTGCCCAAGACCTTCATTCCGGTTATTTAAACCGGCTTTATATTAGCCGTGACTGTGAGGCTGGCCTGGTCAAGATGATGAGGGATAAATTTGAGGTAACCCACTTCTTTACTTACTGCCATTGCATCAATCCTCCTAGCCCCCAAGGGCCGGTTTGTAACCTTGATCAAACCGGGACTTGAATATGTTCCTTAGCACTTGAAATTCATCAGCATAGCCCCCAAGGGCCGGTTGTAATCTTAGCATAATTAAACCGGGGCTTCAAATAGAAAACTGTCCTTGGAACATACGTAGATCAAATAACCATTAGCCCCCAAGTGCCAAGTTGAATACTTGTATTGAGCTTGGGACTTTGCAACCTAGTAACATGTATAAAAATTGAAGGTGCATTAGCCCCCAAGTATCAGGTAGATAACTTTGTTATGTGGTTGATACTTCAATTTCTTTGAACCGCTTGTTGAAAATATTGTCTGTATGCAGGCTGAGGTGAGAATCAAGGAGGACCGGATTGCCGATTTACAGGAGGCGTTGAAAACCCAACAGGCCGAAACAGACAAGGCCAAGAAAGAATTAAGCAGTGCCTTGAACACCACTGAACAGCTGAAGGAAGGCTTCAAGAAAGAGCGGGCTGATTGGGCCACTAAGAAGGCCGCTTTAATCAAAAGAGCGGAAAATGCTGAAGCTGCCCTTAAACCGGTGGTGGATGAACTTACGACCATAAAGCGGCAAGTACACTCCATGACCGTTGCAATCTTTGGTAAGCTCCTTTGAACTTCTGTGGTAATTTCAACCTGCTATAGAATAAATCCGGTTTGAGACCGTCCCTAAATTGTTGTAGGCACACGCATCGGGCACTTAGGAAACGATGCGCGGAAGAAACTGAAGGCTGTCTACACCTTAGTAGAACAATTATATACTGGAGCCCAGCGGATCATCACCACAGCCTCTCATAACAACCCGGCACCTTCTTTAATCCAGGACACTCTGAACAGGTTGTCCATGCTTCCAGCCTGGATTGAGGAGCTGAAAAAATCCGCTGCTCGAACCGGAGCTATTAACGCCTTGATCCGGGCCAAGGCATGGGTACCAGATTTTGACCCTATGGAAGCATCTCAAGGCTACCCCAGTGTGAAGGAAGATGGCTCTGAGTTTAACAAAGAGGATTTACGGGCGATAAACCGTGCGGCGCCTCTAGCTTGCCGCCTAGTCAAGAGGCGACTTGACGACATTCTGAAGCACAATACAATGACCGAACAAGCGAGTGCTCGCCCAACTCTTGAAGCGGAGAATCTGATCCTCCAATCCGTAAGCACACTTACGCTCGATATTGAACCATCTTCCCGATCCATGAAGAGGCTGTTTTCCAAGCTTTAATGGGAATCGAGTGGACCATCGTTGATTTCCAGCCAATGGGTAGAGACGAGGAAGTCAAGCGGCGGAGGATGAGGAGCAGCTTGAACCGAAGCCGGTTTGAATAGCTGTCTTTGGCATCTGTCCAAAAGAACAATGATCTTATTTGGGCACTGTTGCCTTGTAATAGGATAGTTAATACTTCTATCTTGAGTATGCCTTCGCATAAGTATCAAGCTTTTGTTCAAAAACCTCGATTCGTATTTCTGCAATCGTAAAAATTTGAACTTCGTGGCGGTTATACCGCCACCGGTTTATGATCTTGATATATGTATCAAGAATATAACAAATAGGTGATACGAAATACCTGCCATGTCTGGGCATGAAGCTGGCTTAGCCAAGCTTGAAGCGGAGGTTTTATGAACCATTACCGTCAATAAAGCAGGGAGAAAACAGCTCCCATATAAACCGTGCTGAATCAACACAAGCCCCTTGTTACTCGATGATGGTAACAGAAAAGGTAAACCGGCATACGCCTCCGGATTAAAGGGAAATCAAATCCATCGGCTGAACCGGAAAAAAGGTGTTTTGTTGACATAAAAGAAATCCAACAAAACAAAGATCAAACAAGCCATGAAAATAACATGGAAATCAAGGCAAAGATAAAACCATTTGCAAACATATGCTATACTGAGCTGTTCAGATGGTATTACCATGGTCAGACAGGATCAAGCCCCCAATAGGTGTGACAATGATTCAAGTCAGCCAAGTCCCCAAATGACTCGTGGCATATATGCCAGATCAAGAGGCGTGGCAATGGTTCGGGTTCGACCATGCCCCCAAGTGATTTGATGGCCTTAGGCCGACCAAGAGGCGTGACTGGTTCAGACTTGACCATGTCCCCAAGTGATCTGGTGGCTGTCGCCTATCAAAAGGTGTCGCGTTGGTTCGGACTCGGCCAAGGCCCCTAGTGATATATAAAAAACAAATGTCAAGGGGTAAACCGGAGGCCGCTTTTAAAAATAGAGGTACTCCATGTAACCACGCATGATAAGGAAGACAGAGACCCCGCTTTAGCCGAGGCTCCGGTTTTATTATATCAAAGATAATATATACACTGTCATGATATGTACATAGATAGAGCCGATGGCTCAAGTGTAGTAAGGCCGAAGATGAGCTATGTTCCACGGCCTGTTGGTCTCCTCCTCTGATGTGCGTGAGTCTTGATGCTCTCGAATATCAATCAGATAGTATGACCCATTGTGCAGATTCTTGCTGACCACGAAAGGTCCCTCCCAAGGTGGGGATAGCTTGTGCATATCTGTCTGGTCTTGGATGAGTCGAAGCACCAAATCTCCTTCTTGAAAGGTTCTGGTTCTAACCCGGCGACTGTGATAACGACGAAGATCTTGCTGGTAAATCGCCGAACGGGCAGCTGCTATATCATGCTCCTCATCTAATAGGTCCAAAGCGTCTTGCCGTGCTGTCTCGTTGTCCGCTTCAACATAAGCTGCCACACGAGGCGAATCGTGTCGGATATCGCTGGGGAGAACTGCCTCTGCTCCATAGACCATGAAAAACGGTGTGTATCCAGTGGACCGGATTGGCGTAGTATTGATACTCCATAGCACAGATGGTAGTTCTTCAACCCAGCATCCTGGTGTCCTCTGTAATGGGACCATAAGCCGGGGTTTGATGCCTCGTAAGATCTCTTGATTAGCTCGTTTCGCTGTCCGCTGGACTGGGGGGGCCATCGATGACACGTCAAGCGGATGTGCTCACGCTCACGTAACTCCTTCATAGCACCCTTGGATAAATTGGTACCATTGTCGAAGAATGATACTGTGGGAAAGCCAAACCGAAAATCACCTTTTGATGAATCGCACCGCTGTTGCGCATCACACTTGGCCGACAGTTCCGCTTCAACCCACTTGGTAAATTTGTCAACCGCCACCGAAGGTGGGTTTTCTTATCCTTGGACCTTTTAAAAGGTCCAACCATATCCAGCCCCCAAGTTGCAAACGGCCACGTTATTGGGATCATCCTCAACTCTTGAGCCGGCACATGAGCACGTCTTGAAAATTTCTGACATCCATCACACCGTTTAACCAAGTCTTCCGCATCAGCGTGCGCTGTCAACCAGTAAAATCCGCGACGAAACGCCTTTGCTACCAGAGACTTTGAACCGGCGTGGTGTCCACAATCCCCTTCATGGATTTCCCTTAAAATTTCACAGCCTTCCTCAGGAGAAACACAACGTTGAAATGCCCCTGATATACTGCAATGATGTAATTCACCATTGAGAATCGTCATAGACTTGGATCGCCGGATTATCTGTCTGGCCAGAATCTCATCTTCTGGCAATTCCCCTCGGGTCATGTACGCAAGAAAAGGAACCGTTCAATCCGGAATAGCATGTAGTGCTGCCACTAATTGGGCCTCCGGATCAGGAATAGCCAAATTCGCTTCACCTGGGAGCTGGACTGACGGATTGTGTAATACGTCCAAAAAGACATTAGGCGGGACCGGTTTGCGCTGAGAACCCAACCGGCTTAAAGCGTCCGCCGCTTCATTCTTCCGGCGGTCCACATGATCCACTTGATAACCCTTGAAGCAACTCGCAATATTATCCACCTCCCGACGATATGCAGCCATGAGCGGGTTCTTAGAATCCCAAGTGCCAGACACCTGCTGAGCCACAAGGTCCGAGTCACCAAAGCACTTAACCCGGCTTAAGTTCATCTCTTTAGCCATCCGGAGACCATGGAGCAAGGCTTCAGACTCAGCTGCATTATTAGTACAAGGAACATTAAGCGGAGAACATAACAAAACTTATCACCTCGTGGGGAAGTTAACACGACTCCACCCCGAGCCTTCCAACCGCTGGATCCATCAAAATGAATAGTCCAATATGTGTGATCCGCTTCTCCTCCGTGCTTGTAACTCCGCCCAATCATTAATGAAATCGACAAGCGCTTGAGACTTCACCGCCGTCCGAGGTACATACTTCATCCATGTGGCCCAAGCTCTATAGCCCACTTGGCAATCCGCCGCCGCCTCCGGTTCAGATGATATCACCCAAGGAGCTGAATCGACCATCGTGATGGGGTGCCCTTGAAAATACTTGCTTCAACTTCCGTGGCCATGAAGACACCATAGACTAGCTTCGCCAATGCGGATACCTTTGCTTGGACTCAATGAGCACCTCGCGATATAATAAACCGCCGCTGAACCGGATATTCCTTGCTCGCCTCCTGCGTTCCACCACAATAGCCACGCTTAATCGCCGAGCATTGGCTGCTACATATAATAATAGTGGCTCCTTGTCAACCGGAGCTGCGAGAACAAAGCGGATTGGCTAATCGCCGCTTTAAGTCCTCAAATGTTTCATCAGCAGCCGGACTCTGCATTTAAATTATCTGTCTTCCTCAAAGATTTGGTACAAAGGATGGCCTTCTCTCCAAGGCGGATAAAGCGGCTCGGCTTGGCGATTCTCGCCCGCCAAACGCCGAACATCATTGATACACTTCGGTTTAGCCAGGGAAGTAATAGCCTTAATTTTCTCCGGATTAGCCTCAATTCCTCTGTTAGACACTAGAAACCCCAATAACTTGCCTGCCGGAACACCAAAGACACACTTGGCCGGATTAAGCATCATCTTGTAAATGCGCAAGTTGTCAAAGGTTTCCTTCAAATCATCCACCAGCGTCTCCTTCTGCCTTGATTTCACTACAATATCATCCACATAGGCGTGCACATTGCGCCGATCTGTTCATGCAGAAATTCATGACGCACCACCGATAGGTAGCTTGGCACTCTTGAGCCCAAGGGCATAGATACATAGCGAAGGCTCCAAAGGGAGTGATAAACGCTGTTTTCTCCTGGTCCTTAACCGCCATTTTGATCGATGATATCCGAATCGCATCCAAAAACTCAAACGCCACAACCCGCCGTGGCATCAATGATCCGATCAATGCGGGAGGGCAAAAGGATCTCGCCGGATGGGCCTTGTTAAGATCTCGTAATCCACACACATACGCCAAGTGCCGCTTTTCTTAAGAACCAAACCATATTAGCAAGCCACTCGATGAAACACCTCAATGATAAAGCCACCGCCAAAAGCACAGCTACTTCCTCTCAATGGCTTTGCCTTTCTTCGTTAAACCGGCGGAGGAATTGTTTCACCGGTTTATACTTAGGATCCACATTAAGAGTGTGCTCAGCGAGTTCCCTCGGTACACCTGGCATGTCAGATGGCTTCCATGCAAAGATGTCTCGATTCTCACGGATGAACTCGATGAGCGCGCTTTCCTATTTGGGATCCAGGTTGGCACTGATAGCGAACTGCTTGGACGAATCGCCGGGCACGAAGTCAATAAGCTTGGTCTCAGCTACCGATTTAAACTTCAGATCCGAGTCATGCTCTGTAGTTGGCTTCTTCAAAGGGGTCATATCTGCCGGATCAACATTGTCCTTATAGAACTTCAACTCCTCCGAGGCACAGACCGACTCTGCATAAGCCGCATCACCTTCCTCACATTCCAAAGCGACCCTGCGGCTCCCATGAACCGTTATCGTCCCTTTGTAACCGGCATCTTGAGCTGCAAGTAGATGTAACAAGGTCGCGCCATGAACTTAGCATAAGCCGGCCGCCCAAACAAGGCGTGATACGGGCTCCGGATCTTCACCACCTCAAAGGTTAGTTTTTTAGACCGGGAATCGTGCTCGTCCCCAAAAGCCACATCTAGGGCTATCTTACCAACAGATATGCAGATTTGCTGGTACTACACCATGGAACACCGTATTAGACGGTTCGAGATCCTTGTCATTAGACCCATACGCGTAATGTCTCATAGTATAGTATGTTAATACCGCTTCCTCCATCCATAAGCACCTTGGTGAACTTATAACCCCCCACCGAGGGTCTACCACTAGTGCTAGCTGGCCCGGATTATCAACCCGGGTGGATGATCCTCTCTGCCCACATGATAGGCTGCTCCGACCAGCGTAAGTAACGGGCAAGGCCGGTTCAACAGAGTTCATCGCCGCCAGGAGTTTTCGGTCGCGCTTATCCAAGCTAGTCGTGAAAACATGATATTGCCCATTGTTCAACCGCTTTGGTTGGCTCGATAACCCGATCGCTGCTGCTGCTGCGCTGATTATTCTGGTTGTTGTGACTCGATTGAGACTGAACCGAGGCTCCATCATGACCCGCCCATGGAAACCGGATCTGAACGCCACCCGACCCATGGTCATACCGAAAGCATTAGAGTTTTTGAACTCCTGCATAATATAACAATCCTTCCAAAGGTGGGTAGCCGGTGACTCCTTCGTCCCGTGCTTTGGGCAGGGCTGATTCAATATATAATTCAAACGGCTTGCATTAGGATTGGGAGCCCCATTACGATTTGCCGCTTTACCTCTGCGCCGCTGCCCCTGTCCTGTGCATTAGTATTGGCCACAAAGTCCATGTTGCCATCCGCTTTACGCTTGCCTCCGTTTCCATGACCCGCCGGTTTGTACTGTTGCCCCTTGGAGTTGCCATTCTTCTTTCCCTTCCCTGCTTCATCATCATCAGCTTCGGGATCCTTGGTACTGTCCGAATCAGCATACTTCACTAAAGTGGCCATGAGGGTTCCCATGTCATTACGTAACCGCTTCATGCGCCCCAATTTCAATTTTAAAGGCTCAAACCGCAGCTTGCCTTCCAGGGTTAAGATTGCAGAGTCAAGATTAATCCCGCCGATGAGTGCAAAATCTCCGAAACGCGGCACACCCAACGGGTCGTTGATTCTCCTTCCTCCTGGACACAAGCCGCTAGGTCTACTATGGACTTGGGCTGCTTACATGTATCCTTGAAATTTGGATAAACCGGCCCGTGAATCGGGCCCATGAGCTGATAGAGTTGGGCGGTAGGCTCTTCAACCAAGTACGAGCCGTGCCTTCAAGCATCATGGTGAAGTATTTTGCACACGCAGCCTCATCCACGCCTAGCATCTCCATGGCCATCTCATAACTTTCTACCCACGCTCAGGGACAAATCAGCGGTGTAATTTGGTACCTTGCGCGACCCTTGAAATCTTTAGGCAGCGCACATTGCGTAAAGCGGGATTAAACAAGGCACTCCTAAAGCGGATGCGACTCGGTCCGCGAAGGTGGTAGGGCGGACGGTGTAAGTTGACCAGCGTCATCCTCGCGCTGCTAATTCGGCCTCCCTTCGTGCGGGCCCGTCCACCACCTCCGAGCATCGCGGATGCCACCGCCGGGTTATTGCCACGGGCGCTTCACGGTCCCGCGCATTGCTCGATATAGCCGGTTCATCCACGCTACCGCTATAGCTCCGCTTGACGGGCGAGAATGAATCCGATCACGGCCGTATTTAATATGCTTCTCGCTGAATCGGTGCAGTCCGAGAAGCTCCTTAACCCGGCGCGTCTCTACCGCTATGGGAGTCCCTTCGATCGATAGCCTCCATCGCGGCGGCTGCAACAAGGTTGTCCATAGGGTTAGAATAATGGCACTGGGGCGCTCGAACCGTGGAGGAACCACAATGTTCTGCTGAGGAGGCTCCATCAGGCGAGGTTGGACCGTCGCCCCTGGTCCTGGTGCCTCAATCCGGTTTGCTTCCCGGTGCTGTGGCGGATTACTGGGTCCAGCTCCCGGGGTCTGAAAGAGATTTCTGGGGTCAAACCCTAATGGCAGGCGTGATCTATACTTCCGCTTCAACACCTCCTGCGACGCATTCTGGTCAAGCATGAGTTTGTAGGCCTGGGCGTCCAAAGCGGCCCGCTCTGCAGCCATCCTGTCTTTTTCCGCTGCTAGATCCGCTTTGGCTTGCGCGATTTATTCTTTCACTTTCGCAATCTCTGCATTATGGACCTCCTGATCCGCCGGATTGTCCTCTGCCATAAGCGCAGCTAATGCATCAAACAGATCTGATAGAACTTGAACCGGCGGGCGCTCAAGGCCTCCTCGCCTTACCGCCGCCGCCATTGTTGACCGGAAAGCATCGCTGCGGCGGTCGAAGAGTGATTCGCCGCCTGTGTACCGGCCATGAATATTCCAACCCGGTTGATCTGGCCTGGGGGGTCCGGAATACTGTCGCCATCGGAACAGCCCCTAACCATATCATCTTGTAACTGGTACAACGATTCAGTCTCTCCTGTTGAGGATTCATCACCAGAATAGACGACGGTCTCACCACCGTGTTCTGATCCGTCCTCGCGCTCTCCTCCGTGGATGACTCCGACGAAGACACGCTTCACAGCCGGTTTAGCCTGGGTAGATCTCGCACGCTGAGCCATCTCGATGAGGTCGGTGCAGATGTCCGGCTCAGGTCCAGGCTCACCGATCTTGCCGATGAAGACGTGTATGCCACCAAAGGGGACCTAGTACCCGTATTCGATCGAATTGGCCTTAGGACCCCATCCTGCGTCGTCGATGTAGATCCGGCCAAGACGACTCTTGGTCATCCGGCCCACAACATAGCCTTCGAGTCCCTTGAGCTTGCCCTCCAAGATCGTCAAACCATCGTTGTTCTTACCTACGCACCAAAACCACAACGATAGTTCGTCAAGTTAGTGCTGTTTTAATCTTCTCAAGGACCAGGCGTAGCCACACTCGGTTCAACTAAAGTTGGAGAAACTGACACCCGCTAGTCACCTGTGTGCAAAGCACGGCGGTAAAACCAGTCTCGCATAAGCGTACGCGTAATGTCGGTCCGGGCACTGATCTAACATACCACCAACCAAAGTATGACATGTTGGTAAGCAGTATGACTTGTATCGCACACAACTCACTTGTGTTCTACTCGTGCATATAACATCTACGCATAAAACCAGGCTCGGGTGCCATTGTTGGGGAACGTAGTAATTTCAAAAAATTCCTACGCACACGCAAGATCATGGTGATGCATAGCGGCGAGAGGGAGAGTGTTGTCCACGCACCCTCGAGACTAAAAGCGAAGCGTTAGAACAACGCGGTTGATGTAGTCAGATGTCTTCACGGCCCGACCGATCAAGCAATCAAACTACGGCACCTTCGAAGTTCTAGCACACGCTCAGCTCGATGACGCCCCGTATCCGATCCATCGAAATGTCGGGAAGAGTTTCACAAGACGACGAAGGCAGTGACAATCTTGATGTTCTACCATCGCAGGCTTCGCCTAAGCACCGCTACAATATTATCGAGGAGGACTATGGTGGAGGGGGCACCGACACGGCTAAGAGATCAAGAGATCAGTTGTTGTGTCTATGGGTGCCCCCCTCCGTGATATAAAGGAGGGAGGAGGAGAGGGTCGGCAAAGGGAGGAGGCGTGCCCAAGGGGGCAATCCTACTCCAAGTCGGATTCCCACCCCCCTCTTTCCTATTCCAAGTAGGAGAGGGGAAGGAAGGGAAGGAGAGGGAGAAGGAAGGAGAGGGAGGAGAAAGAGGAAAGGGGGGCCGGCCCCCTAGTCCAATTCCATTTTAACCTTCGCAAGGACCGGGCGTAGCCACACTCGGTTCAACTAAAGTTGGAGAAATTGACACCCGCTAGTCACCTGTGTGCAAAGCACGGCGGTAAAACCAGTCTCGTGTAAGCGTACGTGTAATGTCGGTCCGGGCCGCTTCATCCAACAATACCGCCGAACCAAAGTATGACATGTTTGGTAAGCAAGATGACTTGTATCGCCTAACACTCACTTGTGTTCTACTCGTGCATATAACATCTACGCATAAAACCAGGCTCGGATGCCATCATGGGGAACGAGTAATTTCAAAAAAATTCCTACGCACATGCAAGATCGTGGTGATGCATAGTGACGAGAGGGGAGAGTGTTGTCCACGTACCCTCGTAGACCGAAAGCGGAAGCATTAGAACAACGCGGTTGATGTAGTCGTACGTCTTCACGGCCCGACCGATCAAGCACCGAAACTACGGCACCTCCGAGTTCTAGCACACGTTCAGCTCGATGACGTTCCCCGTACTCCGATCCAGCAGAATGTCGGGGAAGAGTTTCGTCAGCACGACGGCGTGGTGACGATCTTGATGTTCTACCGTTGAAGGGCTTTGCCTAAGCACTGCTACAATATTATCGAGGAGGACTATGGTGGAGGGGGGCACCGCACATGGCTAAGAGATCAATAGATCAGTTGTTGTGTCTATGGGGTGCCCCCCTCCTCCGTATATAAAGGGGGGGAGGAGGAGAGTGCCGGCAAAGAGGAGGAGGCGCGCCCAAGGGGGGCAATCCTACTCCAAGTAGGATTCCCTCCTCTTTAATATTCCAAGTAGGAGAGGGGAAGGAAGGGAAGGAGAAGGAGAAGGAAGGAGAGGGAGGAGAAAGAGTAAAGGGGGGCCGCCCCCCTAGTCCAATTCGGTTTGGGCTAGGGGGGCCGCGCGCCCTGCCTCCTCTCTTCCACCACTTGACCCATGAGGCCCATTGCTTCTTCCTCGTATTCCCGTAACTCCCCGGTACCCCCGAAAATACCCGAATCACTCGGAACCTTTCTGAAGTCCGAATATAGTCATACAATATATCGATCTTTACGTCTCGACCATTTCGAGACTCCTCGTCATGTCCCCGATCTCATCCGGGACTCCGAACTCCTTCGGTACATCAAAACTCATAAACTCATAATAAAACTGTCATCGAAACCTTAAGCGTGCGGACCCTACGGGTTCGAGAACTATGTAGACATGACCGAAACACGTTTCGGTCAATAGCCAATAGCAGAACCTGGATGCTCATATTGGCTCCTACATATTCTACGAAGATCTTTATCGGTCAAACCGCATAACAACATGCGTTGTTCCCTTTGTCATCGGTATGTTACTTGCCCGAGATTCGATCGTCGGTATCTCAATACCTAGTTCAATCTCGTTACCGGCAAGTCTCTTTACTCGTTGTGTAATGCATCATTCCGTAACTAACGCATTAGTTACATTGCTTGCAAGGCTTATAGTGATGTGCATTACTGAGAGGGCCCAAAGATACCTCTCCGACAATCGGAGTAAAAAAAACTAATCTCGAAATACGCCAACTCAACATGTACCTTTGGAGACACCTGTAGAGCTCCTTTATAATCACCCAGTTATGTTGTGACGTTTGGTAGCACACAAAGTGTTCCTCCGGTAAACGGGAGTTGCATAATCTCATAGTTGTAGGAACATGTATAAGTCATGAAGAAAGCAATAGCAACATACTAAATGATCAAGTGCTAAGCTAACGGAATGGGTCAAGTCAATCACATCATTCTCCTAATGATGTGATCCCGTTAATCAAATGACAACTCTTGTCTATGGTTAGGAAACTTAACCATCTTTGATTAACGAGCTTGTCAAATGACAACTCTAGGGCATATTTCCTTCAGTCTCCCACTTGCACTAGAGTCAATAATCTAGTTCACATTGCCATGTGATTTAACACCAATATACACATCTGCATTTGATTAATACCCATAGTTCACATCATCATGTGATCAACACCCAAAGGGTTACTAGAGTCAGTAATCTAGTTCACATCGTTATGTGATTAACAACCAAAGAGTACTAAGGTATGATCATGTTTTGCTCGTGAGAGAAGTTTAGTCAACGGGTCTGTCACATTCAGAGCCATATGTATTTTGAAAATATTCTATGTCTACAATGCTCTGCACTGAGCTACTCTAGCTAATTGCTCCCACTTTCAATATGTATCCAGATTGAGACTTAGAGTCATCTGGATCGGTGTAAAAGCTTACACCGATGTAACTCTTCACGACGGGCTCTTTTATCACCTCCATAATCGAGAAATATTTCCTTAGTCCTCACTAAGGATATTCTTGACCACTGTCCAGTGATCTATTCCTAGATCAAAATTGTATTCCCATACCAAACTCAGAGCAAGGTATACAATAGGTCTGGTACATAGCATACTTTATAGAACCTATGACTGAGGCATAGGGAATGACTTTTCATTCTTTACTATTTTCTGCCATGGTCGGGTTTTTGAGTCTTACTCAACTTCATACCTTGCAACACAGGCAAAAACTCTTTCTTTGACTGTTCCATTTTGAATTATTTCAAAATCTTATCAAGGTATGTACTCATTGAAAAGTCTTATCAAGTGTCTTGATCCATCTTATAGATCTTGATGCTCAATGTGTAAGCAGCTTTACCAAGGTCTTTCTTAGAAAAACTCTTATTCAAGTATCCTTTTATGCTATCCAGAATTTCTATATCATTTCCAATCAACAATATGTCATCTACATATAGTTTTAGAAATGGTTAGAGCTCCCACTCACTTTCTTGTAAATACAGGCTTCTCAAAAAATCTGTATAAAACCATATGCTTTGATCAACTCATCAAAGCGTATATTCCAACTCCGAGATGCTTGCACCAGTCCATAGATGGATCGCTGGAGCTTGCACATTTTGTTAGCTCCTTTAGGATTGACAAAACCTTCTGGTTGCATCATATACAACTCTTCTTTAATAACTCCATTAAGGAATGTAGTTTTGACATCCATTTGCCAGATTCCATAAAATGTGGCAATTGCTAACATGATTCGGACAGACTTTTAAGCATCGATACGAGTGAAAAAATCTCATTGTATTCAACACCTTGAACTTTGTCAAAACCTTTTTCGACAAGTCTAGCTTTGTAGATAGTAACACTACTATCAGTGTCCGTCTTCCTCTTGAAGATCCATTTATTCTTAATGACTCACCGATCATCGGGCAAGTCAATCAAAGTCCATACTTTGCTCTCATACATGGATCCCATCTCAGATTTCATGGCCTCAAGCCATTTCACGGAATCTGGGCTCATCATCGCTTCCTCATAGTTCGTAGGTTTATCATGGTCTAGTAACACGACTTCCAGAATAGGATTACCGTACCACTCTGGTGTGGATCTTACTCTAGTTGACCTACGAGGTTCGGTAGTAACTTGATCTGAAGTTTCATGATCATCATTAGCTTCCTCACTAATTGGTGCAGGCATCACTAGAACTGATTTCAGTGATGAACTAGTTTCCAATTCGGGAGAAGGTACTATTACCTCATCAAGTTTCTACTTTTCTCCCACTCACTTCTTTCAAGAGAAACTCCTTCTCTAGAAAGGATCCATTCTTAGCAATGAATGTCTTGCCTTCAGATCTGTGATAGAAGGTGTACCCAACTGTCTCCTTTGGGTATCCTATGAAGACATATTTCTCCGATTTGGGTTTGAACTTATCAGGATGAAACCTTTTCACATAAGCATTGCAACCCCAAACTTTAAGAAACGACAGTTTAGGTTTATTGCAAAACCATAGTTCATACGGCGTCGTCTCAACGGATTTAGATGGTGCCCTATTTAAAGTGAATGCAGCTATCTCTAATGCATAACCCCAAAACAATAGAGGTAAATCGGTAAGATACATCATAGATCACACCATATCCAATAAAGTGCGGTTACGACGTTCGGACACACCATTACGCTGTGGTGTTCCATGTGGTGTGAGTTGTGAAACTATTCCACATTGTTTAAAAAGAAGGCCAAACTCGTAACTCAAATATTCTTCTCTACGATCAGATTGTAGAAACTTTATTTTCTTGTTACGATAATTCTCCACTTCACTCTGAAATTCTTTGAACTTTTCAAATGTTTCAGACTTGTGCTTAATTAAGTAGATATACGCATATCTGCTCAAATCATCTGTGAAGGTCAGAAAATAAACGATACCCGCCACGAGCATCAACACTCATTGGACCGCATACATCGGTATGTATTATTTCCAACAAGTTAGTAGCTCGTTCCATTGTTCCGGAGAACGCAGTTTTAGTCATCTTGCCCAAAAGGCACGGTTCGCAAGCATCAAATGATTCATAACCAAGTGATTCTGAAAATCCATCTTTATGGAGTTTCTTCATGCGTTTTACACCGATATGACCCAAACGGCGGTGCCACAAATAAGTTGCACTATCATTATTAACTTTGCATCTTTTGGCATCAATATTATGAATATGTGTATCACTACGATTGAGATCCAACAAACTATTTTTATTGGGTGTATGACCATTGAAGGTTTTATTCATGTAAACAGAACAACAATTATTCTCTGACTTTAAATGAATAACCATATTGCAATAAACATGATCAAATCATATTCACGCTCAACGCAAACGCCAAATAACATTTATTTAGGTTTAACACTAATCCCGAAAATATAGGGAGTGTGCGATGATGATCATATCAATCTTGGAACTACTTCCAACACTCATCGTCACTTCACCCTCAACTAGTCTCTGTTTATTCTGTAACTCCTCTTTTGAGTTACTAATTTTTTAGCAACTGAACAGGTATCAAATACTCAGGGGCTACTATAAACACTAGTAAGGTACACATCAATAACCTGTATATCAAATATACCCTTGTTCACTTTGCCATCCTTCTTATCTACCAAATATTCAGGGCATTTCTGCTTCCAGTGACCATTTCCTTTGCAGTAGAAGCACTCAGTTTTAGGCTTTGGTTCAGCTTTGGGCTTCTTCGCGGGAGTGACAACTTGTTTGTCATTCTACTTGAAATTCCCTTTCTTTCCCTTTGCCCTTTTCTTGAAACTAGTGATCTTGTCAACCATCAACACTTGATGCTCTTTCTTGATTTCTACCTTCGTCGATTTCAATATCACGAAGAGCTCGGGAATCGTTTTCGTCATCCCTTGCATACTATAGTTCATCACAAAGTTCTACTAACTTAGTGATGGTGACTAGAGAATTCTATCAATCACTATCTTATCTGGAAGATTAACTCCCACTTTATTCAAGCGATTGTAGTACCTGCATAACTGAGCACATGCTCACTAGTTAAGCGATTCCCCTCCATCTTTTAGCTATAGAACTTGTTGGAGACTTCATATCTCTCAACTCGGGTATTTGCTTGAAATATTAACTTCAACTCCTGGAACATCTCATATGGTCCATGACGTTCAAAACGCCTTTGAAGTCACGATTCTAAGCCGTTAAGCATGGTGCACTAAACTATCAAGTAGTCATCATACTAAGCTTTGCCAAACGTTCAAAACGTCTGTATATGCTCCTGCAATAGGTCCGTCACCTAGCGGTGCATTAAGGACATAATTCTTCTGTGCAGCAACGAGGATAATCCTCAGATCACGGATCAAATCCGCATCATTGCTACTAACATCTTTCAAGACAGTTTTCTCTAGGAACATATCAAAATAAACATATGAAAGCAACAACACGAGCTATTGATCTACAACATAATTTGTAAAATACTACCAGGACTAAGTTCATGATACATTTAAATTCAATTAATCATATTACTTAAGAACTCCCACTTAGACAGACATCTCTCTAGTCATCTAAGTGATCACGTGATCTAAATCAACTAAACCATGTCCGATCATCACGTGACATGGAGTAGTTTTCAATGGTGAACATCATTATGTTGATCATATCTACTATATGATTCACGTTAGACCTTTCGGTCTCCGTGTTTCGAGGCCATATCTGTATATGCTAGGCTTGTCAAGTTTAACCTGAGTATTCCGCGTGTGCAACTATTTTGCACCCGTTGTATTTGAATGTAGAGCCTATCACACCTGATCATCACGTGGTGTCTCAGCATGAAGAACTTTCGCAACGGTGCATACTCAGGGAGACCACTTCTTGATAATTAGTGAGAGATCATCTTAAAATACTACCGTCAAACTAAGCAAAATAAGATGTATAAAAGATAAATATCATATGCAATCAAAATATGTGACATGATATGGCCATGAACATCTTGCGCCTTTGATCTCCATCTCCAAAGTACTGTCATGATCTCTATCGTCACCGGCATGACACTATGATCTCCATCATCTTGATCTATATCAATGTGTCGTCACATGGTCGTCTCGCCAACTATTGCTCTTGCAACTATTGCTATCGCATAGATATAATGTAAAGCAATTATTTGGTGCTTGCATCTTATGCAATAAAGAGACAACCATAATGCTACTGCCAGTAGCCAATAACTTCAACAAAACATGATCATCTCATACAAGAACTTATATCTCATCACGTCTTGACCATATCACATCACAACATGCCCTGCAAAAATAAGTTAGATGTCCTCTACTTTGTTGTTGCAAGTTTTACGTGGCTGCTACGGGCTGAGCAAGAACCGTTCTTACCTACGCATCAAAACCACAACGATAGTTCGTCAAGTTAGTGCTTTTTTAATCTTCTCAAGGACCAGGCGTAGCCACACTCGGTTCAACTAAAGTTGGAGAAACTGACACCCGCTAGTCACCTGTGTGCAAAGCACGGCGGTAAAACCAGTCTCGCATAAGCGTACGCGTAATGTCGGTCCGGGCCGCTACATCTAACAGTACCGCCGAACCAAAGTATGACATGTTGGTAAGCAGTATGACTTGTATCGCACACAACTCACTTGTGTTCTACTCGTGCATATAACATCTACGCATAAAACCAGGCTCGGGTGCCATTGTTGGGGAACGTAGTAATTTCAAAAAAATTCCTACGCACACGCAAGATCATGGTGATGCATAGCGACGAGAGGGGAGAGTGTTGTCCACGTACCCTCGTAGACTAAAAGCGGAAGCGTTAGAACAACGCGGTTGATGTAGTCGTATGTCTTCACGGCCCGACCGATCAAGCACCGAAACTACGGCACCTTCGAGTTCTAGCACACGTTCAGCTCGATGACGTTCCCCGTACTCCGATCCATCAGAATGTCGGGAAGAGTTTCACAAGACGACGCGGCGTGGTGACAATCTTGATGTTCTACCATCGCAGGGCTTCGCCTAAGCACCGCTACAATATTATCGAGGAGGACTATGGTGGAGGGGGGCACCGCACACGGCTAAGAGATCAAGAGATCAGTTGTTGTGTCTATGGGGTGCCCCCCTCCTCCGTATATAAAGGAGGGAGGAGGAGAGGGTCGGCAAAGGGGAGGAGGCGTGCCCAAGGGGGGCAATCCTACTCCAAGTCGGATTCCCACCCCCCTCTTTCCTATTCCAAGTAGGAGAGGGGAAGGAAGGGAAGGAGAGGGAGAAGGAAGGAGAGGGAGGAGAAAGAGGAAAGGGGGGCCGGCCCCCTAGTCCAATTCCATTTTAACCTTCGCAAGGACCGGGCGTAGCCACACTCGGTTCAACTAAAGTTGGAGAAATTGACACCCGCTAGTCACCTGTGTGCAAAGCACGGCGGTAAAACCAGTCTCGTGTAAGCGTACGTGTAATGTCGGTCCGGGCCGCTTCATCCAACAATACCGCCGAACCAAAGTATGACATGCTGGTAAGCAGTATGACTTGTATCGCCCAACACTCACTTGTGTTCTACTCGTGCATATAACATCTACGCATAAAACCAGGCTCGGATGCCACTGTTGGGGAACGTAGTAATTTCAAAAAAATTCCTACGCACATGCAAGATCGTGGTGATGCATAGTGACGAGAGGGGAGAGTGTTGTCCACGTACCCTCGTAGACCGAAAGCGGAAGCATTAGAACAACGCGGTTGATGTAGTCGACGCCTTCACGGCCCGACCGATCAAGCACAAACCACGGCACCTCCGAAGTTCTAGCACACGCTCAGCTCGATGACGCTCCCGCATCTCGATCCAGCAGAATGTCGGGAAGAGTTTCACAAGACGACGGCGTGGTGACGATCTTGATGTTCTACCGTTGAAGGGCTTTGCCTAAGCACTGCTACAATATTATCGAGGAGGACTATGGTGGAGGGGGGCACCGCACATGGCTAAGAGATCAATAGATCAGTTGTTGTGTCTATGGGGTGCCCCCCTCCTCCGTATATAAAGGGGGGGAGGAGGAGAGTGCCGGCAAAGAGGAGGAGGCGGCGCCCAAGGGGGCAATCCTACTCAAGTAGGATTCCTCCTCTTTAATATTCCAAGTAGGAGAGGGAAGGAAGGAAGGAGAAGGAGAAGGAAGGAGAGGAGGAGAAAGAGTAAAGGGGCCGCCCCTAGTCCAATTCGGTTTGGGCTAGGGGCATGCATCTGCCTCCTCTCTTCCACCACTTGACCCATGAGGCCCATTGCTTCTTCCTCGTATTCCCGTAACTCCCGGTACTTCAAAATACCCGAATCACTCGAACCTTTCTCAAGTCCGAATATAGTCATACAATATATCGATCTTTACGCCTCGACCATTTCGAGACTCCTCGCCATGTCCCCGATCTCATCCGGGACTCCGAACTCCTTCGGTACATCAAAACTCATAAACTCATAATAAAACCGCATCGAAACCTTAAGCGTGCGGATTCCTACGGGTTCGAGAACTATAGACATGACCAAACACGTTTGGTCAATAGCCAATAGCGTAACCTGGATGCTCATATTGGCTCCTACATATTCTACGAAGATCTTTATCGGTCAAACCGCATAACAACATGCGTTGTTCCTTTGTCATCGGTATGTTACTTGCCCGAGATTCGATCGTCGGTATCTCAATACCTAGTTCAATCTCGTTACGCAAAGTCTCTTTACTCGCTGTGTAATGCATCATTCCGTAACTAACGCATTAGTTACATTGCTTGCAAGGCTTATAGTGATGTGCATTACTGAGAGGGCCCAAAGATACCTCTCCGACAATCGGAGTAAAAAAAACTAATCTCGAAATACGCCAACTCAACATGTACCTTTGGAGACACCTGTAGAGCTTAGCCCCTCTTTCCTATTCCAAGTAGGAGAGGGGAAGGAAGGGAAGGAGAGGGAGAAGGAAGGAGAGGGAGGAGAAAGAGGAAAGGGGGGCCGGCCCCCTAGTCCAATTCTGTTTGGGCTTGGGGGGCCGCGCGCCCTGCCTCCTCTCTTCCATCACTTGGCCCATGAGGCCCATTGCTTCTTCCTCGTGTTCCCCTAACTCCCCGGTACCCCCGAAAATACCCGAATCACTTGGAACCTTTCCGAAGTCCGAATATAGTCGTCCAACATATCGATCTTTACGTCTCGACCATTTTGAGACTCCTCGTCATGTCCCCGATCTCATCCGGGACCCCGAACTCCTTTGGTACATCAAAACTCATAAACTCATAATAAAATTGTCATCAAAACCTTAAGCGTGTGGACCCTACGGGTTTGAGAACTATGTAGACATGACCGAAACACGTTTCCGGTCAATAACCAATAGCGGAACCTGGATGCTCATATTGGCTCCTACATATTCTACGAAGATCTTTATCGGTCAAACCGCATAACAACATACGTTGGTCCCTTTGTCATCGGTATGTTACTTGCCCGAGATTCGATCGTCGGTATCTCAATACCTAGTTCAATCTCGTTACCGGCAAGTCTCTTTAGTCATTATGTAATGCATCATTCCGTAACTAACTCATTAGTTACATTGCTTGCAAGGCTTATAGTGATGTGCATTACCGAGAGGGCCCGGAGATACCTCTCCGACAATCGGAGTGACAAAACCTAATATTGAAATACGCCAACTCAACATGTACCTTTGGAGACACCTGTAGAGCTCCTTTATAATCACCCAGTTACGTTGTGACGTTTGGTAGCACACAAAGTGTTCCTCCGGTAAACGGGAGTTGCATAATCTCATAGTTGTAGGAACATGTATAAGTCATGAAGAAAGCAATAGCAACATACTAAACAATCAAGTGATAAGCTAACGGAATGGGTCAAGTCAATCACATCATTCTCCTAATGATGTGATCCCATTAATCAAATGACAACTCATGTCTATGGTTAGGAAACTTAACCATCTTTGATTAACGAGCTAGTCAAGTAGAGGCATACTAGTGACACTATGTTTGTCTATGTATTCACACATGTATTATGTTTCCGGTTAATACAATTCTAACATGAATAATAAACATTTATCATGAAATAAGGAAATAAATAATAACTTTATTATTGCCTCTAGGGCATATTTCCTTCAGCAGCCCATGTCGATTGTGGACTTGACTAACTACAAGCAAGAGGAGGGTGAATCCAGGACCCATTGGGTGCGCCGGGTCAAGGCCATAATATATTCATCTGATAAGATGGACGCCGGCTCTGTAGTCTTAATGTTGGAGAAAAATTTCCATTTTGTGCCTCTGAGACAGAAGCTGGGGCGGCTCAAGCGCGATTGTGATGACATGGGCCAGCTGATGGCGGCTCTAGTCAAGTATGCCGACTTTGATAGTACCAAGGATCCCGAGTTTGACGATGAAAAGATAGGGAAGGGAAAGAAGAATGGCAACGCGAAGGGCCCGCAGCTGTCACGCCCAATATGCGACCCTATCCAAAAGGAACTCGAAGGTCCCACCAAGGATAGACCCGCATATTGGAACGCTTTTGCAAGGTGGATATCATTACATCAACATTACATAATAGATGGGGATACATACAAGAGGCATACAATGCCAAACGAATACAACATCATACATAAGAGCACCATCCAACTACGGATGAAACACAAACAGAAGCTCAAACGACATCCACCACCGCTAGCCCAGTCCCGACACAAACCTATCCCCTGATCGAAGAAGAAGTAGAAGAAGAACTCCAAAACAAACAAACATCGCTCTCGCGTCATGGTCATCACATAAACCTGTACCTGCAACTGTTGTTGTAGTAATATGTGAGCCACGAGGACTCAACAATCCCATTACCATGGGTATCAAGACTAGCAAAGCTTAATGGGAAAGGAAGGGGGTAAAGTGGTGAGGTTGCAGCAGCGACTAAGCATGATATGGTGGCTAACATACGCAAATGAGAGCGAGAAGAGAAACAAAGGAACGGTCGTCAACTAGCAATGATCAAGAGGTGATCCTGAACTCCTACTTACGTCAAACATAACACAGAAACCGTGTTCACTTCTCGGACTCTGCCGAGAAGAGACCATCACGGCTACACACGCGGTTGATGCATTTTAATTCGGATCTGGTGTCAAGTTATCTACAACCGGACATTAACAAATTCCCATCTGCCACATAACAGCGGGCACGGCTCTCGAAATTTTATACCCTGCAGGGGTGTCCCAACTTAGCCCATGATAAGCTCTCGCGATCAACGAAGGATATACCTTCTCCCGTGAAGACCCGATCAGTCTCGGAATCCCGGTTTACAAGACATTTCGACAATGGTAAAACAAGACCAGCAAAGCCGCCCGATCTTGCCGACAATCCCGATAGGAGCTGCACATATCTCGCTCTCGTGGCAACACCGATAGGTCACCTCTGAGTAAAACCAGCCCTCGAGTTGCCTCGAGGTGGCCCTCTGATCTGCCGGTTCGACCAACACTTAGACAAGCAATCGCCCGGGGCTAAAATAAAGATGACCCTTGGGTTGGCCGACCCATGGGAAGGGTATAGGTGGTGGTGAGGCAAATGGTAAAACCAAGGTTGGGCCTTGCTGGACAAGTTTTATTCAAAGCGAACTGTCAGGGGGGTCCCATAAATCACCCGACCGCGTAAGGAACGCAAAATCCGGAAACATAACACCGGTATGACGGAAACTAGGGCGGCAAGAGTGGAACAAAACACCAGGCATAAGGAGAGCCTTCCACCCTTTACCAAGTATATAGATGCATTAATAATATAAGAGATATTGTGATATCCCAACATAACCTGTCCACCATGGAGCAATCTTCAACTTCACCTGCAACTAACAACGCTATAAGAGGGGCTAAGCAAAGCGGTAACATAGCCAAGCAACGGTTTGCTAGGAATGGTGTCAAAGGTTAGAGGTTCATGGCAATTTGGGAGGCTTGAAGAGCAAATGATAGGTAGCGCAGCAAAGCGATAGAACGAAGCAACTAGCATAGCAATGATAGTAGTGAGATCCAAGGTGACGGTCATCAAAACAACAAGCTACAACACCCCAACATAAGAACAAAAGGCATGAGCATGAAGTACAGGTAAAGAATGACAAAACATGAACACTGAGCTATCTCCAGAAAAGACTAGAACATGCTCAAAAGGACATGGTAAGATTGCAAATAATAACAGTTTCCGACTTAGCAGAAATAACATCAGGTTGCAATGTTTAGAGCTATCAAACAACATGTTACATGAACTTATCATGGCAAACAAAGGCATGGCATGAATCTACTAAAAGCATAGATCAAAAGTCCCTTACTGACCATGAGCCAAAAAGGCACAGAAAATATGATGGCACCCATGTAAACATGGCAAATAATATGACAGCTTCATACATGGCAGGAATAACAATAAGTAGGCATGTTCGTGAGCTTGAACCACTCTCCACAGAGCAATACATGGCATGGCAAGGCAACCAACAGTAAGAAGGAATGTTTATGAAGCTAATCATTGCAAGAACAAGTTCATAGGATGCATGGATCACTAGAAAAGCATATGGCCAAAACTGAACTTCATGTTAACAGGTTGACAGCAACATTTTTTAGCAACTTTGGAGCAAGATTACAACAAGCTACAGTAGTCTATAAATGCAACCAGGGGCATTAATGGATAGAGCATGACATGTATAACAAAACATCCTTAGTGAACATCTCTAGAATAATGCACGAAATGACTTGTAGCAGCAGGTTAACATAGCAACAAAATATAACAGAATCTGTCAGAAAACAAAGAACAAAGCAAGTACCCTACTTAACAAGCTCGATGCACTCAGCACACAACTCACAAAAATACATGGTTTGCACCTCTGGAAAGATGGCATATCATAGATCATAACACATGAAGACATCAACCTCATAGGATGCACACATCAAACATGGCAAAAATGACAAATGAGCAAGTTATAACAGTTTCAGCAGATTAACAGCAACATGCACTCTTCCAACAGCATTTCGGGCATCAAGACGAGCTCAAATGACGGCGGACGGCGGCGCTGGACGTGTCCGGCGTGGGATGGACACGTCCGGCGGCAGGAGGAGGAAGAGGCTAGGGTTTGGACCCGGGATTTCGGAGGGGGGGCTTATTTATAGGTAGAGGGAGCTAGGAGAGTCCAAATGGGGAGCGGTTATCGCCCACACGATCGTGATCGAACGACCGAGAGCATGGAAGAGACTTGGATGGGTTTTAAATACTTTGGAGGGGTGTTGGGCTGCAACACGAAAGAGGCCTTTACTGGTTACCGGTTAACTGTTGAGTATGAAACGACCTCCAAATGGCATGAAACCTGACAGGCGGTCTACCGGTGCTATACCAAGGCCGCTTGGAAAACCTCGGGCCACTCTGAGAAAGTTTAACACCCGCACACGAAAAGAGGCAAAAGGGGAACGCCGGAGGACATAGGAGTGCCGGATTGCAAAATGGACAACAGGGAAAATGCTCAGATGCATGAGACGAACATGTATGCAAAATGAAATGCATATGATGACATGGCAAAATGCAACACGCAAGCAAATGACATGGCAACGACGGCGAATAATCGCGTACACTGGCGATCAAATCAAGGCGTTACAACACTCCTCCACTAACAAGAGATCTCGTCCCGAGATCTTAGGACCGAGACGGAAGGGAAAAGGGAGAGGTGAAGCAAGAACTCAAGAGAAGAAGCAAAGAATCGAGAGCATTCGAGAAGAAGAGAGGAACGACGAGAATGACGAGAATCGAAAGCTCACGGAATCAAATAGACTAAGAAACCTCTCGTTCTAACCGGAGTGGTTAGAATGAGAAAAGAAACGGATAAGACTGAAAGGATTTAGGCAGCACTCCGGCTGAAAATGGAAGGAATAGAACATGAACTTTAGAGAATGGAAATATACTTGATGAAGACATGACACAAAACCTCCAGAAAGAATTGAAAGAGTTGAATGAAAATAACGAAGAAGAAAATGACAACTTGTGCCACAATTGAAATTGAAAGCATCTTAGAAGAAAGGATGAACGGAGTTGTTGAGAAAAATCATCAACAACGAAAAGAATAAGCTTGTCGTGGACTTATGGATAACATCTCAAAATTATGAGGTGATCTCCGATGACAAGCGGAAATGATTAAATAGCTGAGAAGAACGAAGAAATGCAAAACTCCACTTCAAAAGAATACGGAGAATTAAATGCACTTTGAGATGCAAGAAAGAAAGATTCTTGAGCTCCTCCAAAAGAACCTTGATGAACACTTGAAGAATGAATTAAAACAAGACGAACCACCATGAAGAACTCCGGTGACAAAAGGATGATGAGATAGAAATGTAGGATGAAAGAATAAAATTAAGCCTTGCGATGATTTAGATGGAGTTTCTGACGAGATAGCCGAGGAAATTCGAACTCCGGAAAAGAAAAGATGAAAACACTTGGAACTAGAATTTATTCATCAAGAACAAACTCTAAAGGAAGGGATTACTCACTTGGATGAAATAAGAATAAGATTTATTGTATGCTTATCCTTCATCAAATTAAATTGATGACAAGCAATGGATTTTGCATACTACTTATTCTTCTTGAAAAGGATTGAGAAGTGACATATCTCAAACTTGAGAAGGTCTTCATGAACCACCGGTAGGATTGAAACGAACGAATGGATTAATATGATAATCAAGGAAAAAGAATCTTGAACGAACCATCATAAGAATTCGAAAATGACTGACGAAAAAGATTGAATCACCGGGAAGAATTAGAAGAACCAATAAGCTAGAGGGGATTTAGATGCAATAGAACAAAGAGATCGCGAACTGATTGAAGAATACTTGAACGAAGCACCGGGATAAATAGAGAACGATAACTGGAATGATGGCCTCCGGTGAAAAGAAACAGAAATCAACTCCTGAAATACTCTGGATGGGTAAGAAAGAATATCTGACAAACGGAATAATATGAGAGGATAACATGAAGCTAGAACCACGAAACTTCGAGAGAACGGACAAGATTTAGAGGAAAAACTCTTCTTCAATCTTCAAAGTTGAGAATGACGACGAGAAACACCACCAAAATTACTGAGATACTCTGGGAGAATGAAAAAGCGAAGAGGTTGAGCCGACGATGAAATGATTTGAATTCGATCTTGGAAAGGCAAGTGACTGATGGGATCCATTCTTACATCACACTTTGAAAAGAATTAGGAATGGCTCCGGAATAATTAGAAGAGTCAGGTAAGACCTTGGGAAAAAACCTATGGGTTAGGGCCCACTAAAAGAAAACACCGTTGGAAAGGATTGTTGAACAGATAGATGATGCACTGGAATAATTGAAATATTTTGAATGAGGTGACAACCTCGAATTAATTCAAACACAGACAACTCTCCTGAGATGTCTTCCGAACTCCGGAATGATTGAATGACGAGAGGCAAACGAGTAAGGAGAACACTTGATCCAAGGAAAAGAATGTGATCAACCCAGAAAACTTGAATCGAATCCACCAAAAAAAAGAAAGGGATGAAGAATGACGAACAAGACGAGAGTTCACCGGTTGAAATAATTGAGGGAAGACCGAAGAGGCTCCACATGAATGAAATTGATGGTCGAAACAGACTCAGACTCCGGGAAGAAAAGGGTGGGAGGGCGGCAAAACAAAGACAACTTGGAAGGGGGAACCGACGAATATCTTGAAGAGAAAACACCAGTTGAAATCATTGAGGAGAGAATGCAAAGGCTTCACACGAGTAGGAAGGATACTCGATTACAAACTCCGGTTCCGATAAGAAGGAGGGTGGGCGGGTGGGAAAAAACAAAGACAACTTCGGACAGGGAAAAACAACGATGTCGGAGGAAGAACTGAGGATTGATCTCGCGAAAGACAAAGAGGTTCGAGCCGACTTGACGAGAGATGCACCAGACAAAAGAGGATGGACAACTCACGAAACTAACCACGTGATCCTAAAGAAAAATTTGAAGGGGAAGAGGAGTAGTTCAAAACACCTACGTCACGATTCCTTACCAGAGCGACGAAGGGGCATAGGAGTAAAAAGAATTCCTACTCTCCGATATAACTAGACTCCGAAAAAGTTTTCTTTTAGACTCAACAATGCCAAACTACACGATCAATCAAGGGGCTCCTTAGGGTCGGTCGAGGCTCGATACTAACTTGAACACGCCTAATATGCGACCCTATCCAAAAGGAACTCAAGGTCCCACCAAGGATAGACCCGATATTGGAACGCTTTTGCAAGGTGGATATCATTACATCAACATTACATAATAGATGGGGATACATACAAGAGGCATACAATGCCACACGAATACAACATCATACATAAGAGCACCATCCGACTACGGATGAAACACAAACAAAGCTCAAACGACATCCACCTCGCTAGCCCAGGCTGCCGACCTGGAACCTATCCCCTGATCGAAGAAGAAGTAGAAGAAGAACTCCAAAACAAGCAAACATCGCTCTCGTGTCATGGTCATCGCATAAACCTGTACCTGCAACTGTTGTTGTAGTAATCTGCGAGCCATGAGGACTCAACAATCCCATTACCATGGGTATCAATACTAGCAAAGCTTAATGGGAAAGGAAGGGGGTAAAGTGGTGAGGTTGCAGCAGCGACTAAGCATGATATGGTGGCTAACATACGCAAATGAGAGCGAGAAGAGAAACAAAGGAACGGTCGTCAACTAGCAATGATCAAGAGGTGATCCTAAACTCCTACTTACGTCAAACATAACACAGAAACCGTGTTCACTTCTCAGACTCCGCCGAGAAGAGACCATCACGGCTACACACGCGGTAGATGCATTTTAATTCGGATCTGGTGTCAAGTTATCTACAATCGGACATTAACAAATTCCCATCTGCCACATAACCGCGGGCACGGCTCTCGAAAGTTTATACCCTGCAGGGGTGTCCCAACTTAGCCCATGATAAGCTCTCGCGATCAACGAAGGATATATCTTCTCCCAGGAAGACCCGATCAGTCTCGAATCCCGGTTTACAAGACATTTCGAAAATGGTAAAACAAGACCAGAAAAGCCGCCCGATCGCCGACAATCCCGATAGGAGCTGCACATATCTCGCTCTCGTGGCAACACCGGATAGGTCACCCTACGAGTAAAACCAGCCCTCGAGTTGCCCCGAGGTGGCCCATGATCTGCCGGTTCGGACCAACACTTAGACAAGCACCGCCCGGGGCTAAAATAAAGATGACCCTTGGGTTGGCCGACCCAAGGGAAGGGTATAGGTGGTGGTGAGGCAAATGGTAAAACCAAGGTTGGGCCTTCTTTGGACAAGTTTTATTCAAAGCGAACCGTCGGGGGTCCCATAAATCACCCGACCGCGTAAGGAACGCAAAATCCGGGAACATAACACCGGTATGACGGAAACTAGGGCGGCAAGAGTGGAACAAAACACCAGGCATAAGGCCGAGCCTTCCACCCTTTACCAAGTATATAGATGCATTAATAATATAAGAGATATTGTGATATCCCAACATAACCCTATCCACCATGGAGCAATCTTCAACTTCACCTGCAACTAACAACGCTATAAGAGGGGCTGAGCAAAGCGGTAACATAGCCAAGCAACGGTTTGCTAGGAATGGTTTCAAAGGTTAGAGGCTCATGGCAATTTGGGAGGCTTGAAGAGCAAATGATAGGTAGCGCAGCAAAGCGATAGAACGAAGCAACTGGCATAGCAATGGTAGTAGTGAGATCCAAGGTGACGGTCATCTTGCAAGCATCAAAACAACAAGCTACAGCACCCCAACATAAGAACAAAAGGCATGAGCATGAAGTACAGGTAAAGAATGACAAAACATGAACACTGAGCTATCTCCAGAAAAGACTAGAACATGCTCAAAAGGACATGGTAAGATTGCAAATAATAACAGTTTCCGACTTAGCAGAAATAACATCAGGTTGCAATGTTTAGAGCTATCAAAAAACATGTTATAGGAACTTATCATGGCAAATAAAGGCATGGAATGAATCTACTAAAAGCATAGATCAAAAGTCCCTTACTGACCATGAGCCAAAAAGGCACAGAAAATATGATGGCACCCATGTAAACATGGCAAATAATATGACAGCTTCATACATGGCAGGATCAACAATAAGTAGGCATGTTCGTAAGCTTGAACCACTCTCCACAGTGCAATACATGGCATGGAAAGGCAACCAACAGTAAGAACGCATGTTTATGAAGCTAATCATGGCAAGAACAAGTTCATAGGATGCATGGATCACTAGAAAATCATATGGCCAAAACTGAACTTCATGTTAACAGGTTGACAACAACATTTTTTAGCAACTTTGGAGCAAGATTACAACAAGCTACAGTAGTCTATAAATGCAACTAGGGGCATTAATGGAAAGAGCATGACATGTATAACAAAACATCCTTAGTGAACATCTCCAGAATAATGCACGAAATGACTTGTAGCAGCAGGTTAACATAGCAACAAAATATAACAGAATCTGTCAGGAAAACAGCAACAGCATGTACCCTACTTAACAAGCTCGATGCACTCAGCACACAACTCACAAAAATACATGGTTTGCACCTCTGGAAAGATGGCATATCATAGATCATAACACATGAAGACATCAACCTCATAGGATGCACACATCAAACATGGCAAAAATGACAAATGAGCAAGTTATAACAGTTTCAGCAGATTAACAGCAACATGCACTCTTCCAACAGCATTTCGAGCATCAAGACGAGCTCAAATGAAAATGATGCAATGGAATGAAATGAAGTACACGTCGAGGCGAACAATTTAACATATTACACGCATGAAACGGAGCAGTATGCACATAGTTATGATGCGATGAACATGGCATGATTATGCAAATAATATTCGGGACTTGGTGGAATCGGGGACAACCTTTGGATCTGGGCACGGATTTTGATGATGGCCGGAGAGCTCGCCGGAGCTCACGAGGGAAGGCCGCCGGAGTTGAGGGAGGGCTCACCAGAGCGCGAGGGAGCCGGATCCGGCCTTGGGGCCGCCGGATCTGGCGAGGAGGGCAGTGGGAGGCGAGGGGCGGAGCTCGCCGGGCGTCGGGCGGCGGCGCCGCCGGGCGCGCGATGCCGCCGGGCGGAGGCGGCGGAGACGGGCACCGGGCGGCTCGGGCGCGGAGGCCGGGCGACGAGGGAGCGGGCGGCGCTGCATGGCCGGGCGGACGGGCGCGCCAGAGGCGGCGGCGGGCGCCGCCATGATCAGAGCGGCGCGCTGGCCAGTGATTTTGCTGCGGGCGGGCGGGCCCGACGGCGGAGGTGGCGGGAAGTGCCACGTGGCACCACGCGGTTGGATGCGGACGGCGGCACTAGAAGTGTCCGGCGCGGGATGGACACGTCCGGCGGCAGGAGGAGGAAGAGGCTAGGGTTTGGACCCGGGATTTCGGAGGGGGAGGCTTATTTATAGGTAGAGGGAGCTAGGAGAGTCCAAATGGGGAGAGGTTTTCGCCCACACGATCGTGATCGAACGACCGAGAGCATGGAAGAGACTTAGATGGGTTTTGGGCCACTTTGGAGGGGGTGTTGGGCTGCAACACAAAAGAGGCCTTTACGGTTACCCGGTTAACCGTTGGAGTATCAAACGACCTCCAAATGGCACGAAACTTGACAGGCGGTCTACCGGTGCTATACCAAGGCCTCTTGGCAAACCTCGAGCCACTCTGAGAAAGTTTAATACCCACACACAAAAAGAGGCAAAAGGGGAACGCCGGAGGACATAGGAGTGCCGGATTGCAAAACGGACAACGGGGGAAATGCTCGGATGCATGAGACGAACACATATGCAAAATGAAATGCATATGATGACATGAAAAAATGCAACACGCAAGCAAATGACATGGCAACGACGGCGAATAACTGGCAGACACCTGGCGCATCGAAACTGTGGTGTTACAGCAGCATAACCCGGCGAATCAAGGGGGCAATAACAAACGTAAGGCTGATGGTAGCTCGGAGTTTGTGGCTAACACCAATGCGCAGGGCAACAATCAACGACATAAGGGGAGGCCACCTCCTCGATCCGGCGGGTCAGGTCCCACTCTTGAGCAGTTGCTAAATGAGCCCTGTCCAAGGCATGGGACTCAGCAGAAACCGGCCACTCACCTGTGGAAGGATTGTATGATCATGAAGGCTTTCAAGAATTCTAACATGTTTGACAGCAACCATGGACCGGGCAGCGGCTCAGGCGGCGGCCGTTTTCATAGCCCGGGTTATGTAGGTGGCGGTTCTAATTCCAATTTTCAAGGCCCGCAAGGTAATCAGGGTGGTTACAATCATCAATCTGGCCAGGGAGGTCAGCAGCAGCAACAATCTGGATATCAGAGTAATCCAAAGCAGTTGAATAGTGGGCAGTATCATGTGTTTACCACCAGTTTATGCAAACGGGACCAGAAGCTTCATAAGAGGGCTGTGAACATTGTTCAGCCGGCAGTTCCTCGTTACTTGAGATGGTCTGAGCAGCCTATTCTGTGGAGTAGGGAGGATCACCTTCCCCGGGTTGACAATCCGGGTCACTTGGCCTTGGTGGTGGCACCTCAAGTTGGTGGATATAAATTCACTAAAGTGCTCATGGATGGAGGTAGTAGCATCAACATCCTTTATTATGAGACTTTCCGTCGCATGGGGTTGACTGATAAAAATCTTAGGACGTCCAACACTGTTTTCCATGGAGTGGTGCCTGGTAAGTCGGTGTACCTAGTGGGTAAGATTGAGCTGGAAGTGGCCTTTGGAGATGAGCATGATTCCATGGCTGAGAAATTAACTTTCAAAGTGGTCAAAATCAAAAGCCTGTATCATGCCCTGTTTGGACGGCCGGCTTATGCAAAGTTCATGGCACAGCCGTGTTATATTTATCTACAGCTCAAGATGCCGGGTCATAAGGGAACCATCATAGTGCATGGGAGTCGGAAGATAGCCCTAGAATGTGAGGAAGGCAATGTTGCTTACACTGAGTCTGTCTGTGCAATAGAGGAGTTGAAATTTTACAAGGACAATGTTGACCCGGCAGACATGACATCTTTGAAAAAGAAAACCACAAAGCATGAGCTGGTGATGAAGTTTAAATCAACTAACGACACCAAGATGGTTGATTTTGTTCCTAGCGACTCATCTAAGCAATTCAGTATCAGTGCTAACCTAGATCCCAAATAGGAAAGCGCGCTCATCAAGTTCATTTTGTGAGAACCGGGACATCTTTGCATGGAAACCTTTTGACATGCTGGGTGTACCGAGAGAACTCACTGAGCACACTCTCAATATTGATCCAAAATTTAAGCCGGTCAAGCAGTTTCTTGGCGGTTCAATGAGGAGAGGCGTAAGGCCATTGGTGAGGAAGTGGTCCTACTCTTGGCGGCCGGGTTCATTGTTGAAGTTTTTCATCCAGAGTGGTTGGCTAACCCGGTGCTAGTGCTTAAGAAGAACGACACCTAGCGTATGTATGTGGATTACACAGACTTAAACAAGGCTTGTCCGGCTGATCCTTTTGCTCTCCCTCGTATTTATCAAATCATTGATGCTACGGCGGGTTGTGAGCGTTTGAGCTTTTTGGATGCTTACTCTGGTTATCATCAGATCAAGATGGCAGTTAAGGACCAGGAGAAGACGTCTTTTATTACTCCTTTTGGAGCCTTCTGCTATGTGTCTATGCCTTTTGGGCTCAAGAGTGCCCAGGCGACTTACCAGCGATGTGTGCAGAACTGTCTTCACAATCATATTGGGCGCAATGTTCATGCTTATGTGGACGACATTGTGGTGAAGTCCAGAGAGAAGGAGACCTTGATAGAAGATTTGAAGGAAACCTTTGATAATCTCCGGGTCTACAAGATGATGCTTAACCCGACCAAGTGCGTCTTTGTTGTGCCAGCAGGCAAGCTTTTGGGTTTTCTGGTTTCTAACAGAGGCATTGAGGCTAACCCGGAGTAGATCAAGGCCATCACCTCCTTAGCTAAGCCGGCGTGTATCAATGATGTTCAACATTTGGCGGGTTGTATTGCTGCCTTAAGCCGGTTCATAAGCAGGTTAGGTGAGAAGGCCATACCGCTGTATCAGATGATGAAGAAAACAGATGACTTTGTCTGGAGTAATGTTGCTAACGATGCATTTGAAGATTTGAAGAGGCAGCTAGCTGAGCCGCCGGTTCTTGCTGCTCACATTGATAAGGAACCATTATTGTTATATGTGGCTGCTAACACACGTGCTGTCAGTGTGGCCATTGTGGTAGAGCACAAGGAGGCTGGCAAAGAATATCCGGTTCAACGGCCGGTTTACTACACTAGTGAGGTGCTTATTGAGTCCAAGCAGAGATACCCACATTGGCAGAAGCTTGTTTATGGGGTGTTCATGGCCAGTTGGAAGCTTAAACATTATTTTCTGGGTCATCCCATCACTGTGGTCAGTTCTGCTCCTTTAGGAGATATCAATCAAAACAGGGAAGCCACAAGATGAGTCGCCAAATGGGCCGTTGAGCTTGGGCCTCATGGTTTAAAGTATGTGCCACGCACTGCTATCAAGTCTCAAGCACTGGTGGATTTCATCAATGATTGGACAGAGCTGCAGATGCCTGAAGAGAAGCTGGACAACACATATTGGACTATTCGCTTTGATGGGTCCAGGCAGTTGGAGGGCTCGGGGGCTGGAGTTGTTTTAGCTTCCCCTCGAGGTGACAATTTTTGTTATGTGCTAAGGTTGATGTTTCCTTGTACTAACAATGCAGCTGAGTATGAGGCCTTGCACCATGGTCTTTGGATGTCTAAAGAGACGAGCTTAAGCCGGGTAAGGTGCTTTGGCGACTCAGATTTGGTAGCTCAACAAGTTTCAGGCAAATGGGATTCCAAGGATCCCCTCATGGCGGCTTATCACCGTGAAGTTGATGCTATTGCTGGACACTTCAAGGGTTATCAAGTGGAGCACATTGATCGCAGAAAGAATGAGGCGACTGATGCTTTAAGCCGGTTGGGGTCTCAGCGTAAGCCAGTGCCACCTAACACTTTCTTGGATATTCTGCATAAACCTTCTGTCAAGTTGCCTATGGAGGAAGACTCGGCTATTCCTGACCCGGAAGCACAACTGGTGGTGGCTCCTCATGTCATCCCGGATTGGACAGTGCCATATTTGGCTTACATGACCCGGGGCGAGTTGCCTGAGGATGAAACCTTGGCTAGGCAGATAACCCGACGGTCTAAGTCAATGACAATTGCCAATGGTGAGTTGCATCATCGCAGTGTCACTGGGGCGTTTCAGCGTTGTGTTTCTCCTAAGGAAGGTCAAGAGATTCTTCGTGAGATTCATGAAGGATATTGTGGCCATCATGTTGGTTCAAAGTCCCTTGTGGCCAAAGCTTTTCATCATGGATTTTATTGGTTGACAGCTCACGCTGATGCAGAGGATCTGGTCAGTAAATGTGACGGTTGTCAGAAATTCTCACGGCGAGCTCACATGCCGGCTCAGGAATTGAGGATGATTCCAATTACTTGGCCTTTTGCAGTCTAGGACTTGACATGGTTGGGCCTTTTAAAAGGTCCAAGGATAAAAAGACCCACCTCTTGGTGGCAGTTGTCAAATTCACAAAGTGGGTTGAAGCAGAGCCGGTCAGTAAGTGTGATGCGGCAACGGCGGTTCAATTCATGAAAAAGGTGATTTTCCATTTTGGCTCTCCCCATAGTATCATAACTGATAATGGCACTAACTTGTCCAAGGGTGCCATGGAGGAGTTTTGTCAACATGAGCATATTCAGCTTGACATTTCATCAGTAGCTCACCCCCAATCCAATGGTCAAGCTGAAAGAGCCAATCAGGAAATTTTGAAAGGCATCAAGCCTCGGCTTCTGGTTCCCTTGCAACGGACGCCAGGTTGTTGGGTGGAGGAGTTACCATCAATGTCATGGAGTATCAATACTACCCCCAATAGATCTATGGGTTACACCCCTTTCTTCATGGTTTGTGGAGCAGAGGCGGTTCTTTCTAGTGACATCCGTCATGACTCGCCCCGCGTGGCGGCTTATGTCTAAGCTGATAATGAACAAGCGCGGCAGGATGCACTTGACCTGTTAGATGAAAAGCGTGACTTGGCAGCAGTCCGCTCGGCGATTTACCAACAGGACCTGCGCCGTTATCACAGCTATCGGGTGAAGTCCAGAACCTTTCAAGAAGGTGATTTGGTGCTCCGGCTCATCCAGGATCAAACTGATGCACACAAGTTATCCCCACCTTGGGAAGGGCCCTTTGTGGTCAGCAAGAACTTGAACAACAGGTCATACTATCTTATCGAAGTTCGAGAGCATAAAGACTCACGTAAGTCGGAGGAGGAGACCCGTCGGCCATGGAATATTGCTCATCTTTGGCCTTACTACACTTGATCCACCGGCTCTTATGATGTACATATTTTTGACGATGTATATATTATGATAAGTAATAAAGCAGGACCTCTATCCTTTTCATCTTCAAGCGATCATATGTCTTCATCATCATAATTCCAAAGACCAATTGGGGGTTGATCGTATTCGAATCTAGCTTAACCCCTTTTGGTCTGACTTTGATCATATTCGAATCAGAGTCATTAAAAAAGTCTTAAGGTCATTTGGGGGCTTCCTGTTCAAATATAGGTCGTATCCAAACCAAAGAGAACATAGCTGTCGGTACCCTCTTAATCGGCGCAATGCCAAACCCACTAGGGGGCTTCTTGATTGTATTCGAATCATAGCTTAACCCCTTTTGGATCCGACTTTGATCGTATTCGAATAAGAGTCACTAAAAAAGTCACAAGGTCATTTGGGGGCTTCCTGTTCAAACATAGGTCATATTCGAACCAAAGAGAACATAGCTGTCGGTACCCTCTTGATTGGCGCAATGCCAAACCCACTAGGGGGCTTACTGATCGTATTCGAATCATAGCTTAACCCCTTTTGGTCTGACTTACTGATTGTATTCGAATCAGAAGCCTTGCCTCCGTTTTTTCTCTGTTTAGCTTAAGTTTTTTGAAAACAATCTTTTGGGTTTGTCTTGAGACTTTTTTGTTCATATCTGAGGCATACGTATATGTGGTTTCTATTTAACCCAGCTTAACTTTGGACGGTAAGCCGCCAACATATGACAATCATCAAACGTTTGGAAGTCTTGGCTTCTAAAGATTGGGTTATCACCTTAATGCACAGGTCACGTCAACCGGTAGTTAAAATTCAATATCATAGGTATGATATTATTATAGTTATGTTTCACAGATATGGTTCATAACAGGCTTATACGTGAGATTATGACCCACCCTACAGTAAACCGCCAAGGGTTCTTGTGATCTATTTCTATGTGCAGGATATTTTAAGGACTTTCTTATGCACAAGGAAAATAGATGATAAGTATAACAAGGATGCACATAAAGGAGTCGGCTTAACAGTGTTGAGCACCAAAAACGTGCACGATGGCACGACAGATCAAAGTCATTTCTACCCTATTACATGACTCCCCGAGTCCAAATGATTGAACTATTTTTTCAGAAGGCTGCTAATATGAGCCGCCCAGCGGATCAATTCTCTTGTTGGCCTGATGCTTCTGGGTCAGCCCTCTCCGCGTCTTTGTCCTATCCGGCGCCCTGGAAGGTTGATGATGACCAGTCAATGCCATTCAAAGCTTCAAACTCAGATTCATCATCAATTAACCCGGTCGAGTCAACTTCAGGGGCAAAGGTGTGCTTACGGATTGGGGGATCAGGCATGTCACTTTATAATGTGGCATCGGCATCCTCTGATTTCCCATGTCATAAGCCAGATGGTACTTGTTGAGGTCCGTCTCATCGGCAATCAAGGTGGCCACAGGGCGTATTTCCTTCACACAAGTAGCGAAGTCCTCCTGTTCAAATGAAGTGCCATCTTCCTTAAGGCTCAGATACCCAATAGCGATGTCGGCCAGGTCTAATTCCAGTAGCCATGATTTGGCCCGGCTAAAGGCAGCCACAGCTCCGGCTCTCGCAGATGACCGCTTTAATTCATTGAACCGTTGGGGCAGCATAGAAAGCTTCTTCAGCACATCAACCAGGAGTGTGGGGGCTTCATTTGAGAGGGCAACTGTGGCTAAGGCACGCTGAGCTCCAGTGTAAAGTTGTTCTACGAGTGTGTAAACCGCCTTTAGCTTCACCAGCATGTCATGGTTGAGGTTGGTGCTCTTGGGGCCTGCATAGCAATAACAGGTGAGTTAACAACAGTTCATATGATCACTAGAAAGATTCAACACTTGACACTTGTAGGGCGGCTTACCAAAGATCGCCGAGACCATCTATGATACATGGCGTTTCAAGCCCAATTCAGTGGTCACCTCTTCAAGAGCCGCCTTTGCTTTTTCTGCTCGATGGGTCAAGGCAATTTTTTCTTCAGCCCAGGATTTTTTTTCAACTTCAAAATTGGCCCTCAGTTTTTCTTGTTCCGACACGCTGAATTCAAATTTGGAGTTTGCTCTCTGGGTCTCCATCTCTTGCAGCTCGAAGCGGTTCTTCAATTCAGACATCTCTGATTGAAGTTGAGCAGTGGTGGTCTATACATGTACCGGATCAAAATCATAAACATTAGTATGCAATATTAAGTCCCAAGCCTTTTGCAAGCAACAACACTTGGCACTTGGGGGCTAATGTCTACCAAAAGTTTTGTCTAAGTGGCGGCATATAAGAGTAAAGTCCCAAGCACTTTGCAAGCAAGAGTACTTGGCACTTGGGGACTAATGCATATTGTTGTTCACAAATACTATCTTCTACACAAGCATATGAAGGACCGGCTCATTCATGCTGATTAAACCGGCCCTTGGGGGCTACGGATTAAGCCGGATTTTAAAGATTTTACCAAAGGATATTACTGATGTTCATAAGTTTGTTCTAAGTCTACAGCATATTCACCATAAGCAGTAGACTTGGGGGCTGGCATAGTAAGGAGAATTCAATAAAGGGAAGAATTTATACCTCAAATTTCTGATGCATTTGTTTCACCATGTCAACTTCAAGATCGCGGCTGCTGTGCACTTGGCTAAGATAGCCAGAAAAAACTTCGCCAATGCTCATTTGAGTATAGTCAGCAACATCAAATCTGACTTTATGTCGTTCAATGTGCTCCTCCTTAGCAGAACATTTGGCCAGCACAGTAGGTCTCCCCGGCTCAGTATAGCCAGTCTTGGTGATTCCACATCAATATCTTGTGGGTTGGCTGTCTTAGCCGGGCTTGAAGCTTCAGGGTTTAAAGAGCCGTCGGCGGCTTGATCGACAGGCGGGTCAACAGTTATCATTGGCATGTCGTGAACCGCCTCGAGCGGCGGTTCAGGAACAGAGGCCTCAGGCGCTGCGGTCTGGAGCTCCGGCTCATTGACGGTCGGCTCTTCGGCCGACTTGTTTTTCTTCACCCTCTTGCTGGGTTTTGCTTTTCCACTGCATATGTCAAAAAGGTCAGTACAAGTATAAAGGATTATAATGATTAAAGGATAAGTAAACTGTCATTACCCAGGAGCGGTCTTGAAAGCCGGCATATTTGACTGGATTGGGTCACCAAAAGAATGTGAAATTTCCTGATAATTTGAATCAGAAGAGTTGAGCGGTTGACGAGTGAGATCCGCCAAAGGATAACAAGAGTTTAAGTCGGAGGTGACCTCATTTCGGCGCTTCCTTGGTGTATTCGGTAAGCTAGAGGAGAGTTCTGCATCCTTGCTGGTTCGGGTCTGCCTCCGGCTCTCATGAATATGTAGCTTCAAAAGAAAGTGAGGATCCTAATAAGCTAAGCGATGTGAAAATCTTACTTTCTGGGTTACTCTTTGGATTTTTTGTCTCGGCAAAGGCTCGGAGTTGGAGGAAATAATAGTTACCTCTTCAGCCACTCCCTGACTTGTTCCCGTGTCATCCTGATGATAATCAGTGTCAATAAGGTGGTTAAAAAATGAGCCAAGAGAGTCAAGGGCTACCTCCGACTCAAAGCTGTCTTCTAGTCGAAGCAATTCAGAAGCACTGGGCTTCTTTCCTATTTTCTTGACAGTGGCTTTCTTGGCCTTCCTGGCTCTCTTTGCAGCCTCATGGTCATATTTCTTCTTCCAAAATTCATCATCAGCCTATGAAAATCAGCAAAGGTTTGAGTTAAGACAAAAACATCAAAAGATAAAGGTAAAACGATTGAGTTTGGTGGCTCACCCCTGGAGCCGGGTTAGCTTTGCAGAAAGGGCTTAGGCCCACCTTGCCACAATCTGCTAGGCTTTCGTTCAAGAGCGACTTTGTTATATCATCAATGACATCGTCAGGTAAATCGTCAGGGCTGTGGCGCAGAGGATCATTCTTCTCGCCCATGTAGGTGCACATCAAACCGGAGCGGCGGCTCAACAGGATGATCCGCCAGGCAACCCAAACCCGTACAAAGTCGATACCATTTAAACTGTTCCCCAAAAGAGCTTTGACTTTAGCCACGGTGGGGGCGAGCTTCTGGCGATCAGCAACTAACAACTTGTCTGGAAGAGGATGATTAGACTCAAGGCGCAGGGCGCGAAAGCCGGGCAGAGGGTTCTCATCAGCCGGCGATGTGTCTTGGCAGTAGAACCATGTCTGATTCCCGTCTTTGGGGTGGCTCGGTGGTTGCGCGTAAGGAAAAATGGCGTCTCTCCGTCGTTGGATTGAGACCCCCACCGATTTCCAAACTGGGTCCATTGGAATATTCATTCTGGCGGTTCAAATAAAAGAACTCTATGAAAAGTAGCAAGCTAGGCTCTTCTCAAAGATACACCTCACAGAATACTTGGAAGTTGCATATGTTGGACACAGAGTTGGGTCCGATGTCTTGAGGACGAAGGTCAAAACAGTGCAGAACATCTCTGAAGAACTTTGAGCCAGGTGGCGAAAACCCCCGGTTCATGTGATCCATGAAGACAATGACTTCCCCTTCTTTAGGCTGAGGTTTTTCTTCTGTTGGATCAGGAGCCCGATACGACATGACATCCTTCTTTGGCAGATAGTCGGTTTTCACAAAATCATCGAGTGTACCCTCCGTAATGATGGATTTGACCCAGTTGCATGAAGTGACTGTTTTGGGCGGCATTATGAAGAAGGAAGCCTAACAAAGAGTAAATTTGCCGGTTCAAATTTAAGCCGGAGAAAAAGTATTACAGCATATATTCAGAATGGCGGCTTATAAAGGGGCCTAATGATATATGACTAATTACCTCAGGTTATTTAAACCGCCGTGAGCAGTCAGGTTATTTAAGCTGCCATGAGTAGTTGATGTTATCTATTGAGCATTGCAATTTAAGCCGATGGTTTGAGCCGCCATGGCTAGGTGGATCTATCAAAACACAGATTTTTGGCTAAGTGTCACACAAACAAGTTTCGCAGATTGCAATCATTATTTTGGATCAGCGGATGTTCAGAAAAAGGAAATAAATCTAGACCTAAAAAAACCAATACAGATGAGTTCCTAAGATCCAAGGGGATCTTTTCTTCTAGAAAAGGGGATCTGCCGGTATTGGAGGTGAAAGCAAAAACAACTACTGCATAAGCTTTGTACCATTTCTAGATCAAAGGGTGCAGCGGTGGACAGGCTACGAATAACACTATGAAGAACACTACGAAGAACATGACGAGCAAGTTGAAACCCTAATGTGGATCTAGGGTACTGAAGAACGAGTGCTTACAGATGCAGGTTGACCGCGGAGGATCGCCGCCATTCTCTGATTCGATTCAAGGTGATGCAGCGGCCTAGGACAAAGACGACGGTGCGCTCTTTGGCGATGGCGGAGCTCGAGCGGCAGAGGTCATGAGAGGAAGAAGACGATGGAAAGGGGAGAATGAGAAAGAAGGCTGGTCGAGGCTATTTATAAGGAAAGACTCATAAGTGGAAAGGTCACGGCAGATGTCCTAGCAAAAGGACTTAGTCGTGGAGCCATCACAACTAGTAAGCTTAAAGGGGTTAAAACGGGACAAAGGACACGGGAATTTATACTGGTTCGGCCCCTTGCGGTGAAGGTAAAGGCCTAATCCAGTTTGAGGTGGAATTGCTTATGTCTCGATTACCAGGGAGCGAATTCGCTTGACCTAGTTCTCGATTTGATGTTACTTGCCCTGAACCGCCGCCGGGTCGTCCCTTTATATACAGAGGTCGACACCCAGCGGCTCACAGATGTCACGCCCAATATGCGACCCTATCCAAAAGGAACTCGAAGGTCCCACCAAGGATAGACCCGCATATTGGAACGCTTTTGCAAGGTGGATATCATTACATCAACATTACATAATAGATAGGGATACATACAATACATACAATGTCACATGAATACCACAATACAACATACAAGAACAACATCCGACTACGGATGAATCATAAACAGAAACTCAAACAATATCCACCCTGCTAGCCCAGGCTGCCGACCTGGAACCTATCCCCTGATCGAAGAAGAAGCAGAAGAAGAACTCAATGCAAGCAAGCATCGCTCTCGCGTCAAGATCATAGCATAACCTGTACCTGCAACTGTTGTTGTAGTAATCTATGAGCCACAAGGACTCAGCAATCCCATTTCCATGGGTATCAAGACTAGCAAAGCTTAATGGGAAAGGAAGGGGTAAAGTGGTGAGGTTGCAGCAGCGACTAAGCATGATATGGTGGCTAACATACGCAAATGAGAGCGAGAAGAGAAACAAAGGAACGATCGTGAAGCTAGCAATGATCAAGAGGTGATCCCAACACCTACTTACGCCAAACATAACACAGAAACCGTGTTCACTTCCCGGACTCCGCCGCGAAGAGACCATCACGGCTACTCACTCGGTTGATGCGTTTTAATTCGGATCAAGTGTCAAGTTGTCTACAACCGGACATTAACAAATTCCCATCTGCCACATAACCGCGGGCACGGCTCTCGAAAGTTTATACCCTGCAGGGGTGTCCCAACTTAGCCCATGACAAGCTCTCGCGATCAAAGAAGGAATAGACCGTCTCCCAGGAAGAACCGATTAGTCTCGGAATCCCGGTTTACAAGACATTTCGACAATGGTAAAACAAGACCAGCAAAGCCTCCCGGTGTGCCGACATCCTGATAGTAGCCACAGATCTCGTGTCGAGCCCACGGCCGATGAGCAATCGCATAACTAGAACCGGACCTCAAGTTTCCCCAAGGTGGCGCTGCAAGTGGCTCTAGTTTGGACCAACACTTAGACAAGCATTGGCCCGGGGGGGCTGAATAAGATGACCCTTGGGTTAATTACTCCCAAGGGAAATATAGGTGGTGGTGAGGCAAATGGTAAAACCAATGTTGGGCCTTGCTGGAGGAGTTTTATTCAAAGCGAACTGTCAGGGGGGTCCCATAAATCACTCGACCGCGTTAGGAACGCAAAATCCAGGAACATAACACCGGTATGACGGAAACTAGGGCGGAAAGAGTGGAACAAAACACCAGGCATAAGGCCGAGCCTTCCACCCTTTACCAAATATATAGATGCATTAAATAATATAAGAGATATTGTGATATCCCAACATAAACCCTGTCCACCATGGAGCAATCTTCAACTTCACCTGCAACTAGCAACGCTATAAGAGGGGCTGAGCAAAGCGGTAACATAGCCAAACAACGGTTTGCATAGGAAAGGTGTCAAAGGTTAGAGGTTCATGGCAATATGGGATGGCTTGATAAACAGGTAATAGGTAGCGCAGCATAGCGATAGAACGAAGCAACTAGCATAGCAATGATAGTAGTGAGATCCAGGGTAGCGGTCATCTTGCCTGAAATCCCTCTAGGAAGAAGAATGAGTCCATGAAGAAGATGAAGCCACGACGACGAACCACACGTAGACGAACGCATCCTCACGATTGCAACGAAACGGGAACTATCGAGAAGAAGCACACGACATGGTAAACACACCACACATGAACAAGACATGATGCACAACAAGCATGATACATGACAAAGCTACAAGAAGCTACTCATGGCAAGAGAAGATGCAAACAAGAACAACACATCAAAGCAAGTTTAAATGAGGCCGGGAACAACATATAACAATTCCGGTAAGTCCTCATATGCAAATTTCGAAATTGGTCCAGAACTGAATAAACATTATGTTCAAGTTGTTAAACAGCAAGTTAAGATGCACCACGAGGATCTACACGAAATTCTAGTCAAGTTACATATAAAGTTCATTAGATTCGGAGCTACGGCCTAGAAGATATGAGCAAAACAAGTTAATCATGGCATTGATGCAAAATGCACCCAAACATCAAGTAAACACACCAAAACAAGGATGAAACCTGATAATATGAAACTACATGCAAAATCACGCAAGTTTCATATAGAGCACACTCAAAACGGAGCAATGGTGCAACACACACACACTATACAAGTCATAGCAACAATCTGTCCATTACAGCAACTAGGCATATTGCAAACATCAAAACAACATGCTACAGCACCCCAACATAATAACAAAAGGCATGGGCATGAAGTACAGGTAAAGCATAACAAAACATGAACACTGAGCTATCTCCAGAAATCACTAGAACATGCTCCAAAACACATGGTAAGATTGCAAATTATAATAGTTTCAGACTTTAGCAGAAATAACATCAGGTTGCAATGTTTAGAGCTATCAAACAACATGTTACAGGAACATATCATGGCAAACAAAGGCATGGCATGAATCTACTAATTGCATAGATCAAAAGTCCCTTACTGACCATGAGCCAAAAAGGATCAGAAAATATGATGGCACCCATGTAAACATGGCAAGTTATATTACAGATTTTAAACATGGCAGGAACAACAATAAGTAGGCATGTTCATGAGCTTGAAACACTCACCACAGAGCAATACATGGCATGGCAAGGCAACCAACAGTAAGAAGACATGTTTATGAAGCTAAGCATGTCAAGAGCAAGGTCATAGGATACATGGATCACTAGGAAAACACATGGGAACAAGTGAACTTAATGTTAACAGGCTGACAGCAACATTTTCAAGCAACTTTAGAGCAAGATATGAACATGTTCCAGCAGGCTATAAATGCAACCAAGGGCATGAATTGATAGAGCATGACATGTAGATCGAAACATGTTTATAGAGCATCTCCAGATTATGCATAGAATGATTAGTAGAAGCATGTTAACATAGCAACACAATATAATGTAATCTGTCAGAAAACAAAGAATAAAGAACTACCCTACTTAGCAAGATTGATACACTCAGCACACAACTCACAAAAATACATGGTTGACACCCCTGGAAAGATGGCATGGCATAGATCAACATTCATGTAGACATCAACCTCATAGGATGCACACATCAATCATGGCAAAAATGATAAAAGAGCAAGTTATAACAGTTTCAACAGATTATCATCAACATGCACTCTTCCAACAGCATTTCGGGCATCAAGATGAACTCAAATGAAAATGATGCAATGGAATGAAATGAAGTACTCGTCGAGGCAAACAATTTGACATATTATACGCACGAAACGGAGCTACGGATGCAGAGATGTGATGGCATGAACATGGCATGATTAATATGCAAAAATTGCAGGACTTGGTCGTTTTTCAAAAAAACGGACGGGCGCATATTAACTATGAGGTGCTCGAGCGGGGAATAATGGGCAGCTCACCAAGTGGGCTAGGCCCAGGTCGCGAAGAGGGGCTTGGCAGGCCGGCGGGGAGGCTGCAGTGGGCCGACGTGCTGGGTCGGGCCCACGTGGCCCAGGCCGGTCAACGGAGCAACGATCGGGCTCCTCCCGATCGATCTGGACGCGGCGCCGGCCAACAGTCGACGGTGGCGGCCACCGGAGGCGAAGGAGGCGGCCGGAGGAGGCCGGGGAGGCGCCGGCAGGGTGGCGGTGCGGATCTGCGGTCGGAGGCGGCGGGGCTCGCAGACGGCGAGGGCGACGCTCCATGGCGCGCAATGGACGGAGCCGGCGGGCGGGCGCCGCAGACGCGGGGCTCATGGCAGCCTGCTGCCGGGGGGCGGCGACGGCGAGCGGCGGTGGAGATTCTGCGAGCGCGGCGCTGGCCGGGCGGCGGAAGTCGAGGCGGCGGAGGCGCTGCCGAGGGCGGCGCCGGCCGGCGGAGCGCCAGGCGGCGGCACGGGCGAGGCGCGGGATGCGAGGGATCGGGCCCGGCGGTCCGAGGCGGGCTCCCATGGGCCGCGGGCTCTGGCGAGGACGGCCAAGACACGTGGCGAGCTCGGGTTGGACGGGGCGGCAAAGCGGACATGTCCGGGCGCGGAGGAAGAAACGTCCGGTGGCGCGAGGGGAATTTCTAGGGTTTGGACTGCGGGATTTCGGGGAGGTTCACATATATATAGGTAGAGGGAGCTAGGAGTGTCCAAATGAGGAGCGGTTTTCGGCCACGCGATCGTGATCGAACGACCGAGAGCACGGACGGGAGTTTGGTGGGTTTTGGGCCACTTTGGAAGGTGTGTTGGGCTGCAACTCAAAGAGGGCTATTACGGTTACCCGGTTAACCGTTGGAGTATCAAACGACCTCCAAATGGCACGAAACTTGACAGGCGGTCTACCGGTGCTATACCAAGGCCGCATGACAAACCTCAGACCATTCCGAGAAAGTTTAACACCCACTCACGAAAAGGAGACAAGAAGGGGACGCCGGGTGAGATAGGAGTGCCGGATTGCAAAACGGACAACGGGGAAAATGCTCGGATGCATGAGACGAACACGTATGCAAAAATGGAATGCACATGATGACATGATATGAAATGTAGATGATGGCATGGCAAAATGCAACACGCAAGCAAATGACATGGCAACGACGGCGAATAACTGGGAAACACTTGGCGCATCGAATCCGGGGCGTTACAACACTCCTCCACTAACAAGAGATCTCGTCCCGAGATCTTAGGACCGAAACGGAAGAGAAATAGGATGAGGTGAAACAAGAACTCAAGAGAAGAAACGAAGAATCGAGAGCACTCGAGAAGAAGAGAGGAACGAGGAGAATGGCGAGAATTGAAAGCTCACGGAATCAGAGAGACTATGAAACGACTCGTTCTAACCAGAGTGGTTAGAATGAGAAAAGAAATGGATAAGACTGAAAGAATTTAGGCAGCACTCCGACTAAAATGAAAGGAATAGAACACGAACTAGAGAGGAAGGAATGATACTTGATGAACTCTTGAAGAATGAATTAAATCATGAAGAATCGCCATGAAGAACTCCGTTGACAAAAAGGATGAAGAGATAGAATTGAAGGATGGAAAGAATAAGATTAAGGCCTTGCGATGATTTAGATGGAGGTTCCGACGAGATGGCGGATGAAAATTGAACTCCGGAAAAGAAAAAGATGAAAACACTTGAAACTAGAATTTATTCATCAAGAACAAACTCTAAAGGAAGGGATTAATCACTTGGAGGAAATAAGAATAAGATTTATTGTATGCTTATCCTTCATCAAATTAAATTGATGACAAGCAATGGATTTGGCATATCACTTATTCTTCTTGAAAAAGATTGAGAAGAGACATATCGCAAACTTGAAAAGGTCTTCATGAACCACCGGTAGGATTGGAAAGATCGAATGAATAAAAACGATAATCAAGGAAAAAAGAATCTTGAACGAACCACCGTAAGATTTCAAAAATGACTGATGAAAGAGAATGAATCATCGGGAATAATTAGAAGAACCAATATGCTCGAGGGGATTTAGATGCAAAAGAACAAAGAGATCATGATCTGATTAAAGAACACTTGAATGAAGCACCGACATAAATAGAGAACGATAACTGGAATGATGGCCTCCGGTGAAAAGAAACAGAAATAAACTCCTGAAATGCTCCGGATGGATGAAAAGAATTTCTGACAAATGGAATAATTCGAGAGGACAACATGAAGCTAGAACCACGAATCTTCGGGAGAACGGGCAAGATTTAGAGGAAAAAACTCTTCTTCGGTCTTCAATGACGACGAGAAAACACCACCAAAATTACTGAGATACTCCGGGAGAATGAAAAAGCGAAGAGGTTGAGCCAACAATGAAAAGAATTTGAAAGCGATCTTGGAAAAGGCATCTGACTGATGAAATTCATACTTACGTCGCCCTTGAAAAGAATTGAGAATAACTCCGGGGGAATTAGAAGAGTCCTGTAAGATCCTGGGAAAAGACCTGTGGGTTATGGGCCCACTAAAAAGAAAACACCGTTGGAAAAGGATTGTTGAGAAGATAGATGATGCGCCGGAACAATTGAAATATTAGAATGAGGTGACAACCTCGAATTAGTTCGAACACAGACGAATCTCCTGATATGTCTTGAACACTCCGGAAGGATAAACTGGCGAGAGGCGAACGAGCAAGGAAAACACTTCGAGGAAAAGAATATGATCACCCCGAAAAAAAAACTTGAATTAAGTCCACCGGAAAAGAAAAAGAGATGAAGAATGATGAACGAGACGAGAATTCACCGGTTGAAACAATTGACAAAAGACTGAAGAGGCTCCGCACGAATGAAATTGATGGTCGAAAGAGACTCAAACTCCGGGAAGAAGAGGGTGGGAGGGCGGGAAAACAAAGGCAACTTGGAAGGGGAAACCGACGAATATCTTGAAGAGAAAACGCCGATTGAAATCATTGAGGAAAGAAAACAAAGACTTCGCACGAATAGGACGGATACTCGATTACGGACTCCAGTTCCGAGGAGAAAAAGGGTGGGTGGGTGGGAAAAGAAAACAACTGGGGATTGAACTTGGTAAAGATGAAGAGGCTCGAGTCAACTTGACGAGAAAAGCACCAGATAAAAGAGGATGGACAACTCACGAAACTAACCACGTGAACCTAAAGAAAAATTTGAATGGGAAGAGGAGTAATTCAAAACACCTACGTCAAGATTCCTCACTAGAGCGACGAAGAGGCAAAGGAGTAAAAAGAATTCCTACTCTCCGATATAACTAGACTCCGAAAACAGTTTTTGAAAGCACATTTGCTCCCTCGGTGGTTTTGGTAATTAATGACAACATACTTTGTGGTTGGACTAATGCTTTTATCAAGTATGTTTCAGGAAGTTCAATCACATTGGCATGGCAAAAGGACTGAAGAGGTGGACCCCTCAAATGCTAAGGCAAGCATTGGCAAAAGCTCAAGACTCCATTTTTGGTTTAGTGATCCAAGATCACGTTGAGTCCATAGGAAAGCCAATACTATTAAAAGGGGATGAGGTTATGATGATGATCTGGTTGCTCAAAGTGCTTAGTGATACATCTCCTAAACTATCAAGAACTCTCACCGCCATATACACTCATAAGTAATCTCGGTCCCACCGATATTCCAAACTCACCACACCGAGATGAACCACCTCACCACAAAGCCAAACCCTAGAAATCTCGGATTTTCCAATTCTGAACTCGGTCTTACCGAAACTTGAGTTGCCAAGCTTCTGTAACCTTCTGTCATCAAATCGGTGTCACCGAGATGATGAAGTCGGTCCCACCGAGATTGGCAAGCTCTTGTCTTTGCACAAATCGGACTAACCGAGTTTCTATTTTCGGTCCCACCGAAAATCCCAACGTTCACATGATTTGAACTTTCGGTCTCACCGAGTTGTCAACTTCGGTCCCACCGAGATTGGTCAAATGTGTGTAACGGTTGGATTTTGTGTGGAGGCTATAAATACCCTCCACCCCTCTTCATTCGTGGAGAGAGCCATCGAAAGAACTACCACTCCTACCTTACATTTCGAGAAGAGAACTACCTACCCTTGTGTTGAGATCAAGTTGCTCCACTCCCACCATATGAAGCTTGATCTCTAGTCTTCCCAAGTTGCTTTCCACTCAATCCTTTCTTCCACCACAGCCAAATCAGTGAGGAGAGTTGAGTGTTGGGGAGATTATCATTTGAAGCACAAGAGCAAGGAGTTCATCATCATCAACACCATCTATTACCTTTTGGAGGGTGGTGTCTCCTAGATTGGTTAGGTGTCACTTGGGAGCCTCCACGAGATGTGGAGTTGAACCAAGAAGTTTGTAAGGGCAAGGAGATCGCCTACTTCGTGAAGATCTACCCCGAGTAAGGCTAGCCTCCGTGGGCGAGGCCATGATGGCATAGACAAGGTTGCTTCTTCGTGGACCCTTCGTGGGTGGAGCCTCCGTGGACTCTCGCAGCCGCTACCCTCCGTGGGTTGAAGTCTCCATCAACGTGGAAGTACGATAGCACCACCTATCGGAACCACGAGAAAAATCACCGCGTCTCCAAATTGCGTTTGATCTTCTCCACTTCTCTTTACTACTTGTGCAATTTACTTTCCGCTGCCCATACTCTAGAATTGCATGTGTAGTATGCTACTTGACTTGTGTGTTATGCAAAATCTGCCAAAATCTGTCCTTGTCAAAAGGCATAATATTTATCTTGTCGAGTAGTCTAATCACCGCCCCCCCTCTAGACACTCTCACCTTCTTCGATCCTACAATTGGTATCAGAGCTTTGGTCTCCATTGCTTTGGTTTACACACCATTGGAGGAAGATGGACGGTTCACGCTTGGGAGTGTTAGCCATAGAGTGCCTATTCTTAATGGAGCGTCCTATAACTCGTGGAGGATTGAAATGCTTATTATCTTTAAGATGTATAACTTATGCAAATATGTTGAAACCCCTATGTGCCTCCATTTGACCCCTTGCACCCTACCATGGATGAAGAGCTTGATTTGCTTCAGAACCTTAGAACTGTAAATCTTATCATTAGAGGGTTACCCGATAACTTGCTTAAGCTCGTTACAAACTTTGAGTGCGCTTATGCTATGTGGAAGTTCTTGGAAGAACTTTATCCGGACTACTCTTTGAGAGGTCTTGATGAAATTCTATACAAGACTATTGAATTTGATATGATGCTACCAATGATCCCAACTTTGATAAATGCTTCTTTGAGCTTCGTGATCTCATGAAAAAGAAGGGTGATCCTTGTCTTATCAATGCTCTAATTAGAAATGCTCTTGTATTGCATTCCGATGATTATTGTCACATTGACAAAACTAATGCAAGTAGTTGTCAAATTGACCTAGGTGTTGATGATGAACTATCTATGGGTCAATATGATGATGAGCATGAGCATGATGATGATTACTCCGATTCGGACACCGAGCTAGACAAGATCATGAAGAGTCTCAATCTTATGGCAAATCTGAGAGACTACATATCCGGCGGAAAAGAGTGGATTCTTGATAGTGGATGCACCGATCACATGACCGGAGATGAAGACATGTTTCGAGAGCTTGCAAAGAACGATGGTCCACGCAAGTATGTGACTTTTGGAGACAACTCCAAGGGTAAGGTACTTGGCCTTGGTAAGGTGGCCATATCTCATGATAGCTCTATTCAAAATGTCATGCTTGTAGAATCACTTGGATACAATTTACTTTCCATGTCTAGATTAGCTGACTTTGGATTCAATGTGCTATTCACCAAAGTAGATTGCCAAGTCTTTCGTCGTGACAATCATAACATGGCATTTACCGGTATCCGTAGAGGTGATCTATATATTGTTGATTTCACTAAGAAAGCCCAACCTAGAACTTGCTTCATTGCTAGATCCGCTAAAGGTTGGTTATGGCATAGAAGGCTTGGACATGTTGGTATGCGTAATCTAGACAAGCTAATCAAAGGTGATCATATTCTTGGTGTTAAAGATGTTCTCTTTGACAAAGATAGACTTTGTAGTGCTTGTCGCAGGAAACAAGTAGGTGGAAGTCATCCCGTGAAGAACATCATGACCACAAGGAGACCGCTTGAGCTTCTTCATATGGATCTCTTCGGTCCCAATGCTTACAAAAGCCTTGGTGGTAACTCCTTTGGTCTAGTTATAGTTGATGATTATTCCAGATTTACGTGGGTATTTTTCCTTGATGACAAATCGCAGGTTCAGAGAATCTTCAAAACCTTTGCGTAAAGGGCCAAAATCAATTTGAGGTGAAGATCAAGAAAGTTCGGAGTGACAATGGAACGGAGTTCAAGAACGCCAATGTAGACTCTTTTCTCGATGAGGAAGGGATTCTATATGAGTTCTCGGCTACGTACACTCCTCAACAAAATGGAGTTGTTGAGAGGAAGAACCGAATGCTCATAGAGATGGCGAGAACGATGCTTGATGAATACAAGACACCGAAGCACTTTTGGGGTGAAGCCGTCGAGACAGCTTGTCATGCTATCAACAGGCTTTATCTTCATAAGCTTCTCGGCAAGACTTCATACGAGCTCCTCACCGTAACAAACCCCAAGTGGGATACTTTCGTGTCTTTGGTTCAAATGCTATATCCTTGATAAGCATCGTTGGTCTAAATTTGCTCCTAAAACTCATGAAGGCTTTTTCTTGGTTATGGATCAAACTCCCACACCTACCGTGTCTACAATAATTTCACCCAAAGGTTGAAGAGACGGTAGACGTGAAGTTTGATGAATCTAATGGCTCGCAATTAGAGCAAATGCCTATTGATGTAGGAGACAAGGACCCATCGGAAGCCATTCAAGATTTATCTATTGGAAAGATTCGTCCCATGGAAGTGAAGGAGAGTACCTCATCTACATATGTGGAGCCCCCTACCTCACGGCAAGATGAACCTCAAGGCAACATGGAGGCCTCCACAAGTGGAACTCACCAAGATGAGGAAGTGCAACAAGAAGATCCACCACAACCTCCTTCTCCACCGCCTCAAGACAACACCAACAACAATGAAGAAGAAGAGGAAGATGAGGATGATTAGGAAGCTCAGCCACAACCACAACAAAAGCTATCCCGAGTCCGAGCAAGAATCAAGAAAAATCATCCCATGGAACAAATGATGAACGACATCGACTCCGGGAGAATTACTCGCTCTAAAACTCGCTTAGCTAACTTTTGTGAGCATTACTCATTTATCTCTAGTCTTGAACCTATGAAGGTAGAAGAAGCACTTGAAGACCCGGATTGGGTGAACGCTATGCACGAAGAGCTACACAACTTCGAGAGGAACAATGTATGGACTTTGGTAGAGAAGCCCAAGGATGATCAAAACGTCATTGGAACCAAATGGGTGTTTCGGAACAAGCAAGATGAAGATGGACAAGTCATCCGCAACAAGGCTCGTCTCGTAGCTCAAGGTTACACACAAGTCGAAGGTATGGACTATCGTGAGACCTATGCCCCCGTTGCTAGACTTGAGTCCATTCGCATTCTTCTTGCTTATGCCAATCACCATGATATTACTCTCTATCAAATGGATATTAAAAGTGCTTTCCTAAATGGTGAAATTGAGGAGGAAGTATTTGTGAAACAACCTCCCGGATTTGTGAATCCCAAAAAACCTAATCATGTTTACAAGTTGCACAAAGCTCTTTATGGAAATAAACAAGCTCCTAGAGCTTGGTACAAATGCTTGACTAGCTTTCTTCTTGAAAAAGGCTTTGAGATTGGAAAAATAGACTCAACGCTATTCACGAAAAGGGTTGATGGTGAACTATTTGTGTGCCAAATATATGTTGATGATATTATCTTTGGTTCAACTAACCCTCATTTTAGCGAGAAGTTTGGAAAGCTCATGTCAGAGAAGTATGAGATGTCCATGATGAGTGAACTCAAATTCTTCCTTGGGTTGCAAATCAAGCAATCTAAGGAGGGTACCTTTGTCTCACAAACAAAGTACACCAAGGATCTCTTCAAGAAGTTCAACATGCAAGAAAGCAAAGGTATGAGAACCCCATGCCTACAAGTGGACATAATGACTTGACAAAAGATGGAGAACCCGCTGATCAAAAGGTTTACCGATCTATGATTGGTTCTCTACTATATCTCTGTGCTTCTCGTCCTGACATAATGTTGAGTGTATGCATGTGTGCTCGATATCAAGCAGCCCCTAAAGAATGTCATCTTAAAGCTGTTAAAAGAATTGTGAGATATTTGATACACACACCAAACTTTGGCATTTGGTATCCTAAGAGGGCCTCTTTCGACCTTGTTGGCTATTCCGACTCGGACTATGCCGGTGACAGGTTGATAGAAAGTCAACTTCGGCACGTGTCAATTCCTTGGTCGATCCCTTGTATCTTGGTCCTCCAAGAAACAAAATTCGTATCATTATCCACCTTGAAGCGTAATATATTGCTGCTGGTTCATGTTGTGCTCACCGCTATGGATGACACAAACGCTTAAGGATTATGGGATACATGTGAGACATGTTCCTTTGCTTTGTGACAATGAGAGTGCGATTAAGATTGGACACAATCCCGCAACACTATCGAATCTAAACATATTGAAGTTCGTCACCATTTTATTCGTGATCACATTGCCAAGGGTGACATCAATCTTAAGCATGTTCAGATCGACAAACAACTTGTCGATATCTTTACAAAACCTCTTGATCAGAAAGTGTTTTATCGCTTAAGGAGTGAGTTGAACATCATTGATGCTTCAAACTTGGAGTAAAAACTCCATTGATGCATGCAAGGCATGAGCCTACTTGACTAATCCTTGATATTACTCTTATGATGATGATCATATGTCTTGGACACATTTGCCCCCTTGTATTGCATCTAACTCCTTGCAGGTACTTGGATGATCTACATTCCACGAGATTACCACACACTCAAATCTTGAGTAATCTTGTCATTGACCAAGTATCTACCCCTTTGGGATGTTGAGTTCAAGGAACAAAATTCCACATATCCTTTTTGACACCTTATACATCTAGTATTTCACTCCTGTCATCTTGGATATCCTTGAGTATTTCCTTGCTTGCCTAACCCATGTAGGAAGATGAACTACACAAGTGGAAATGGCGCTCTAACTTCACATTCAATGAGCACCTACATCAAGTTCACCTACATGAGCAAAGCAACAACAAGCCCAAGGTATGTTCTTCACATCTTTAAGGAGCTTTGCTCAAAGACATGAGTACAAGCAGCTTCATAAGATGTGAACACATCAATGCTTAATCGAAAAATGGCAACCCCATTTTGAGCTTAAACGATGAGTATGACCTATGATCAAATGTTCTCATTTGACTCCTAAGTCAATATACTCAAACATAGGTGACTTTGTCGCCGACCCCTATCTAGATGAAGTACATATGTTTTGGAGACTTTCTATTTTCTCTTATGTTCTCTCATTGAGTTTTCTTTAAAAAAAACTTCATCTAGGAATCTTTTATTATTATTCTTCTGTTTTGTGAATATCCTTTTGGCTCAGATCAATTCCTCGAAAATCATTTACAAAATCATTGCAAATCCTTTGAAACATTCCTTGCAAAGTGAGCTGAATTATTTCTGTATTTCCTTGGAATTAAACTCGGCGTCACCGACTTAAATATTTCGGTCAGACCGAAAAGGATCTGCCCTAAGTCCATGACTTTCGGACCCACCGATCCATCTTAATTCGGTGTCACCGATTTATTTCTTTCATGATATCATTTTCTGCAGCTCCCCTCAATGATTCTCTATGCATGTTTCTTATTGCCCTGTTGTGATTCTTAAGGATCCCACTTCTTTCCATCTTCCTTGACCTTCCTAGTTTGCTGTCCTTTTCGGCACTTGATGTCAAAGGGGGAGAAGACTTAGGGGGAGAAGAGAAGATTTAGGGGGAGAAGAAGAGCAATCTTACCTTAAGGGGGAGAGAATCACATCAAAGCTTTGCCGTGTTCCACATTGGATATTACATTTGGCATCATTCTTCTGTTTTTGGCATCATTCTTACATTGGATATTACATTTTGCTCTTTCACAATTGATATCTTATGGAAAGCAAAATCTCTCAGAGTTCATTGAAAATCTTTTTAGTTTTCGGAGACATGTTTGCTGATTCAAGCTTGTGCTCAAAATGAGACACTCTTTATACATGTCATCCCTGGCTTGGTACTCTTGATGTTCTTGCAGTTGGTTGAAGAAATGCTCTTGTGTTATCTAACCTTGTTTTCCCAAGTCCATTTCTTCAGGTACAATGCCAAGGAACCTCAAGGTAAGTATATGCACTTTGCAGAATGTGCATGATGGTGACTTGCTTGTGAATACTTGTTTGCAAGAAATCACCATGCGCATATGCATTATCACTCACTTCTTTTCATCTGCTCTGATGCATATAGCCAAGCTACATGTAGCACATCTTTCCTTTCTCTCTTGTGTGCTTGTGGTAGTCCAAAACCATAATTTATGAAAATCTTGCACACTTGTAGGGGGAGCCAGTGTACTACATGTTTGTCAAAGCTGTGATAATTCTGCTTTTCTTTCAAGAAGCTTTGATGTCTTGTTTTGTGTGTTGCCATCAATTACCAAAAGGGGAGATTGAAAGCACATTTGCTCCTGGGTGGTTTTGGTAATTAATGACAACATACTTTGTGGTTGGACTAATGCTTTTATCAAGTATGTTTTAGGAAGTTCAATCACATTTGCATGGCAAAAGGATCAAGAGGTGGACCCTCAAATGCTAAGGCAAGCATTGGCAAAAGCTCAAGACTCCATTTTGGTTTAGTGATCCAAGATCACATTGAGTCCATAGGAAAGCCAATACTATTAAAAGGGATGAGGTTATGATGATGATCCGTTGCTCAAAGTGCTTAGTGATACATCTCCTAAACTATCAAGAACTCTCACGCCATATACACTCATAAGTAATCTCGGTCCCACCGATATTCCAAACTCACCACACCGAGATGAACCACCTCACCACAAAGCCAAACCCTAGAAATCTCGGATTTTCCGATTCTCAACTCGGTCTTACGAAACTTGAGTTGCCAAGCTTCAGAACCTTCATCAAATCGGTGTCACTGAGATGATGAAGTCGGTCCCACCGAGATTGGCAAGCTCTTGTCTTTGCACAAATCGGACTAACCGAGTTTGTATTTTCGGTCCCACCGAAAACCCAATGTTCACATGATTTGAACTTTCGGTCTCACCGAGTTGTCAACTTCGGTCCCACCGAGATTGGTCAAATGTGTGTAACGGTTGGATTTTGTGTGGAGGCTATAAATACCCCTCCACCCCATCTTCATTCGTGGAGAGAGCCATCAGAAAGAACTACCACTCCTACCTTACATTTCTGAGAAGAGAACTACCTACCCTTGTGTTGAGATCAAGTTGCTCCACTCCCACCATATGAAGCTTGATCTCTAGTCTTCCCAAGTTGCTTTCCACTCAATACTTTCTTCCACCACAGCCAAATCAGTGAGGAGAGTTGAGTGTTGGGGAGATTATCATTTGAAGCACAAGAGCAAGGAGTTCATCATCATCAACACCATCTATTACCTTTTGGAGGGTGGTGCCTCCTAGATTGGTTAGGTGTCGCCTGGGAGCCTCCGTCGAGATGTGGAGTTGAACCAAGAAGTTTGTAAGGGCAAGGAGATCGCCTACTTCGTGAAGATCTACCCCGAGTAAGGCTAGCCCTCCGTGGGCGTGAGCCATGATGGCATAGACAAGGTTGCTTCTTCGTGGACCCTTCGTGGGTGGAGCCCTCCGTGGACTCTCGCAGCCGTTATCCTCCGTGGGTTGAAGTCTCCATCAACGTGGAAGTACGATAGCACCACCTATCGGAACCACGAGAAAAATCACCGCGTCTCCAAATTGCGTTTGATCTTCTCCACTTCTCTTTACTACTTGTGCAATTTACTTTCCGCTGCCCATACTCTAGAATTGCATGTGTAGTATGCTACTTGACTTGTGTGTTATGCCAAATCTGCCAAAATCTGTCCTTGTCAAAAGGCATAATTTTTATCTTGTCGAGTAGTCTAATCACCCCCCCCCCCTCTAGACACTCTCACCTTCTTCGATCCTACAATTTTCTTCTAGACTCAACAACGGCCAAACTACACGATCAATCAAGGAGGGCTCCTAAGGTCGGTCGAGGCTCTGATACCAACTTGTCACGCCCAATATGCGACCCTATCCAAAAGGAACTCGAAGGTCCCACCAAGGATAGACCAAGATATTGAACGCTTTTGCAAGGTGGATATCATTACATCAACATTACATAATAGATAGGGATACATACAATACATACAATGTCACATGAATACCACAATACAACATAAAGAACAACATCCGACTACGGATGAATCATAAACAAAACTCAAACAATATCCACCTCGCTAGCCCAGTCTGCCGACCGAACCTATCCCCGATCGAAGAAGAAGCGAAGAAGAACTCAATGCAAGCAAGCATCGCTCTCGCGTCAAGATCATCGCATAACCTGTACCGCAACTATTGTTGTAGTAATCAGGAGCCACGAGGACTCAAAGAATCCCATTTCCATGGGTATCAAGACTAGCAAAGCTTAATGGGAAAGGAAGGGGTAAAGTGGTGAGGTTGCAGCAGCGACTAAGCATGATATGGTGGCTAACATACGCAAATGAGAGCGAGAAGAGAAACAAAGGAACGATCGTGAAGCTAGCAATGATCAAGAGGTGATCCTGAACACCTACTTACGTCAAACATAACACAGAAACCGTGTTCACTTCCCGGACTCCGCCGCGAAGAGACCATCACGGCTACTCACTCGGTTGATGCGTTTTAATTCGGATCAAGTGTCAAGTTGTCTACAACCGAACATTAACAAATTCCCATCTGCCACATAACCGCGGGCACGGCTCTCGAAAGTTTATACCCTGCAGGGGTGTCCCAACTTAGCCCATGACAAGCTCTTGCGATCAACGGCGAATAGACCTTCTCCCAGAAGACCCGATCAGCCTCGAATCCCGGTTTACAAGACATTTCGACAATGGTAAAACAAGACCAGCAAAGCCTCCCGCGTGCCGACATCCCGATAGTAGCCGCACAGATCTCGCCTCGTGCCACGACCGATGAGCAATGACGCATAACCAGAACCGCACCTCAAGTTTCCCCAAGGTGGCGCTGCAAGTGGTTTCTAGTTTGGACCAACACTTAGACAAGCATTGGCCCGGGGCTGAATAAAGATGACCCTTGGGTTAATTACTCCCAAGGGAAATATAGGTGGTGGTGAGGCAAATGGTAAAACCAATGTTGGGCCTTGCTGGAGGAGTTTTATTCAAAGCAAACTGTCAGGGGGGTCCCATAAATCACCCGACCGCGTTAGGAACGCAAAATCCGGGAACATAACACCGGTATGACGGAAACTAGGGCGGCAAGAGTGGAACAAAACACTAGGCATAAGGCCGAGCCTTCCACCCTTTACCAAATATATAGATGCATTAAATAATATAAGAGATATTGTGATATCCCAACATAAACCCTGTCCACCATGGAGCAATCTTCAACTTCACCTGCAACTAGCAACGCTATAAGAGGGGCTGAGCAAAGCGGTAACATAGCCAAACAACGGTTTGCATAGGAAAGGTGTCAAAGGTTAGAGGTTCATGGCAATATGGGATGGCTTGATAAATGTGTAATAGGTAGCGCAAAGATAGCGATAGAATGAAGCAACTAGCATAGCAATGATAGTAGTGAGATCCAGGGTAGCGGTCATCTTGCCTGAAATCCCGCTAGGAAGAAGAACGAGTCTATGAAGAAGATGAAGCCACGACGACGAACCACATCGTGATTTAACGATCCTCACGATCGCAACGAAACGGGAACTATCGAGAAGAAGCACACGACATGGTAAACACACCACACATGAACAAGACATGATGCACAACAAGCATGATGCATGACAAAGCTACAAGAAGCTACTCATGGCAAGAGAAGATGCAAACAAGAACAACACATCAAGGCAAGTTTAAATGAGGCCGGGAACAACATATAACAATTCCGGTAAGTCCTCATATGCAAATTTCGAAATTGGTCCAGAACTGAATAAACATTATGTTCAAGTTGGTAAACAGCAAGTTAAGATGCACCACGAGGATCTACACGAAATTCTAGTCAAGTTACATATAAAGTTCATTAGATTCGGAGCTACGGCCTAGAAGATATGAGCAAAACAAGTTAAGCATGGCATTGATGCAAAATGCACCCAAACATCAAGTAAACACACCAAAACAAGGATGAAACATGATAATATGAAACTACATGCAAAATCACGCAAGTTTCATATAGAGCACACTCAAAACGGAGCAACGGTGCAACACACACACACACTATACAAGTCATAGCAACAATCTGTCCATAACAGCAACTAGGCATATTGCAAACATCAAAACAACATGCTACAGCACCCCAACATAATAACAAAAGGCATGGGCATGAAGTACAGGTAAAGCATAACAAAATATGAACACTGAGCTATCTCCAGAAATCACTAGAACATGCTCCAAAACACATGGTAAGATTGCAAATTATAACAGTTTCAGACTTTAGCAGAAATAACATCAGGTTGCAATGTTTAGAGCTATAAAACAACATGTTACAGGAACATATCATGGCAAACAAAGGCATGACATGAATCTACTAATTGCATAGATCAAAAGTCCCTTACTGACGATGAGCCAAAAAGGATCAGAAAATATGATGGCACCCATGTAAACATAGCAAGTTATATTACAGATTTTAAACATGGCAGGAACAACAATAAGTAGGCATGTAAATGAGCTTGAAACACTCACCACAGAGCAATACATGGTATGGCAAGGCAACCAACAGTAAGAAGACATGTTTATGAAGCCAAGCATGTCAAGAGCAAGGTCATAGGATACATGGATCACTAGGAAAACACATGGGAACAAGTGAACTTAATGTTAACAGGCTGACAGCAACATTTTCAAGCAACTTTAGAGCAAGATATGAACATGTTCCAGCAGGCTATAAATGCAACCAAGGGCATGAATGGATAGAGCATGACATGTAGATCAAAACATGTTTATAGAGCATCTCCAGATTATGCATAGAATGATTAGTAGAAGCATGTTAACATAGCAACACAATATAATGTAATCTGTCAGTAAAAACAAAGAACATCAACTACCCTACTTAGGAAGCTTGATACACTCAGCACACAACTCACAAAAATACATGGTTGGCACCCTTGGAAAGATGGCATGGCATAGATCAATATTCATGTAGACATCAACCTCATAGGATGCACACATCAATCATGGCAAAAATGATAAAACAGCAAGTTATAACAGTTTCAGCAGATTAACATCAACATGCACTCTTCCAGCAGCATTTCGGGCATCAAGATGAACTCAAATGAAAATGATGCAATGGAATGAAATGAAGTACTCGTCGAGACGAACAATTTGACATATTATACGCACGAAACGGAGCTACGGATGCAGAGATGTGATGGCATGAACATGGCATGATTAATATGCAAAAATTGCAGGACTTAGTCGTTTTTCAAAAAAAACTGACGGGCGCATATTAACTATGAGGTGCCCGGGCGGGGAATAATGGGCATCTCACCAAGTGGGCTAGGCCCAGGTCGCGAAGAGGGGCTTGGCAGGCCGGCAGGGAGGCTGCAGTGGGCCGACGTGCTGGGTCGGGCCCACGTGGCCCAGGCCGGTCAACGGAGCAACGATCGGGCTCCTCCCGATCGATCTGGACGCGGCGCCGGCCAACAGTCGACGGTGGCGGCCACCGGAGGCGAAGGAGGCGGCCGGAGGAGGCCGGGGAGGCGTCGGCAGGGGTGGCGGTGCCGGATCTGCAGTGCGGAGGCGGCGGGGCTCGCCGGACGGCGAGGGCGACGCCATGGCGGGCGCAAGGACGGAGCCGGCGGGCGGGCGCCGGCAGACGCTGGAGCTCATGCAGCTGCCGCCGGTGGGCGGCGACGGCGAAAGCAAAGCGGTGGAGGTCGGCGATGCGGGCGCGGGCCGGTGGCGGAAGTCGAGGCGGCGGAGGCGCTGCCGAGGGCGGCGCCGGCGGCGCGCTACGCGCGGCGGCACGGGCGAGGCGCGGGACGCGAGGGATCGGGCCGGGCGGTCCGAGGCGGGCTCCCCGTGGGCCCGGCGGGCCTGCGGCGGAGGACGGCGGCGCCAGGACACATGGCAAGCTCGAGTTGGACGGGGCGGCGAAGCGGACATGTCCGGGCACGGAGGAAGAAACGTCCAGCGGTGCGAGGGGAATTTCTAGGGTTTGGACTGCGGGATTTCGGGGAGGATCACATATATATAGGTAGAGGGAGCTAGGAGTGTCCAAATGAGGAGCGGTTTTCGGCCACGCGATCGTGATCGAACGACCGAGAGCATGGACGGGAGTTTGATGGGTTTTGGGCCACTTTGGAAGGGGTGTTGGGCTGCAACTCAAAGAGGGCTATTACGGTTACCCGGTTAACCGTTGGAGTATCAAACGACCTCCAAATGGCACGAAACTTGACAGCGGTCACGGTGCTATACCAAGGCCGCATGACAAACCTCAGACCATTCCGAGAAAGTTTAACACCCACTCACGAAAAGGAGACAAGAAGGGGACGCCGGGTGAGATAGGAGCGCCGGATTGCAAAACGGACAACGGGGAAAATGCTCGGATGCATGAGACGAACACGTATGCAAAAATGGAATACACATGATGACATGATATGAAATGAAGATGATGACATGGAAAAATGCAACACGCAAGCAAATGACATGGCAACGACGGCGAATAACTGGGAAACACTTGGCGCATCGAATCCGGGGCGTTACAACAGAGTCCCGGCCGGCTCATAAACAATGTCTGGCTCGGTGACTATCTGTTCCTCCCTTACAATACAAGTTATACACATATGGCGGTTTATCTCTATGGGCCTAAAGCTGCCTTTGGGCCTTGGGCCCTAAATTGAACCGCCATCTTCAAGTATCATCTTGGGCTTCATATTATGAACCGCCATAGGTATAACCCGGCCCCTCCTGGGCGGGTCATACCTAATAGTTATATCCCCAATAGGTAATGATCACAGATATACTTATACTATTACACTAAGCATGTTAATACTAAAGTCGGATCGGCTCGAAGAGCACCCGCGATTGATGATATGTTGAAGTCGGATTGGCTCGGAGAGCACCTGCGAGTGGTTCACCGCGGAGGCTGGCTGTTAGCGGTACCACCCAGTATGTGGTGGTAGCTCGGGATCTGTCCCGATAGCCAATATGAAACATTCACTATGGCGGAATGACAGGACAGGAGGAGACCACCTAGAAGAGAGGTGGGCTTGGGCCCTGGTCAGGATCCGCGGCTATTTCATAATAACACACTTAACGAGATTTGAATATTTGATCTTAGACTACCACTAGCATATACGCACTAACCGCCATGCGGGATAACGGTTATGGGGCCCTCGGCATCGTCAGTTCCTCTCGAAAACTCCGTCACATGTCACAATTGAGCGACACGTGCCCAGGTGAGCGGCATGCCTAGTGTGTATACAGAGGTGGGCTTGGTCCCGGTCGTCCTCGCAATGTGCAGGAGTGCTTAGGGTGATTGGCCCATGAAACCTTCGCGCTTAGGATGTAGACTGGCATGTTAACCACTCTGGACAACCTAAGTAGGACTTCGGCGTGTCGATTATCCGAGGCCCGGTATTACCCAGAAAAGTGTGTCCGGCAGAGGTAATCGAGCATATCGGGTTATGTGATGCACCCCTCCAGGGAAGTTAAACTATTCAAATAGCCCAGTCCACAGTAACATGATGACTTGAAGTTGTATCCCGACCTCTTACAACTAAAATCGGATACTTGATAAAACACACCCAGATAACAGACAGATACCCCCAGAGATCGGTTTCCCACAGGGAGACGAGGAGAGGATCTCTGGGCAGGTTATTGCTATATGTATATACAAGATGATACCATATCCGCTCCTCTTTTCTACTGCTAAAAGATGTAGTCTCCGATAGGTTGAGCTTCTCCTGCTTATTCAGGCATTTCTGTAGTTTAGTCCATAGAAATTACCCCTTTCCTTTGATACTGATGCATATCTGGTATAGATCTGATGTAAGTCTTGCGATTACTTTGGATGAGGCCATTTCTTTGCTACATTATTCATTCAACCCGGTTGCTGCAACAACTGATAGCGTCGCGAATGCAGGTTGCCCTGATGGTGCATACTATATGGACACCGATGACCAGGAGCATTCCGGATGTCCCAGGCAGGAAGCCTCGGCTTTCGATCTAGCGTTGTTTTTTTGCTCGGCCTTCTTAAGGCAAAACTTGTATAACTATGTCTGTACTCAGATAATATTTGCTTTCATGATTGATGTATTATGGATCCTCGTGACCCTGACTTGTAAAATAAAGATTTATGTTTAATTTGTGTCGCAAAGTTGTGTTGTGATATTAACGTGGGTCACCGTTCATGATCCGACATGATACATGTATGGTTAGTGCACGATTATGAATGGGGCATCACAGCAGAAGGTCTCGAATGAAGAAGAAGAAGAAGAAGAAGAAGAAGAAGAAGAGATGATGCCGGCGAGACATCGGCAGTGTCGGACCGCTCCTTTGCGAGTCCTGACGCTTTCACCGTGGGAGCCGCCTTCTCCTTCCCAATGCCTCGAACTCTTCAATGTTGAGCCGGAGCGTTCTTGGCTTCTTGCGGCGGAGGCGCCTCACGTCTGTCTCCATCATGGTGAGGACCTCGCCTAGGATCTTCTCCTTCGAATTGACCTTCATGAACATCGCGAAGGGTTGGGAGGACCTTGCGCCTGTGCGGGAGGCTCCGCGGCCCTCTGCGGGCCCCGCTGCCTCTCGCGGCTTATGGTGGGTGCCTCCGATTTGGGCATCCTTGTACGCTGGCTCGACGTGAGCACGAGCATCAAAAGCTGGCCGGGAGGAGCTGGGGCCAGAGGGGCGCGCCCGATGACGGATCAGGGATGAGTGCATGTGAGAGACTTCGATTGTACTATGTTAAAAAAAATTGAAAAATCTACCGCGAAGTCGAGGGCAACGTTTTTTTTTCGAGAGTACGCCTAGGCGTACCATATTTTTATAGAAGGCAGAAGTTGAATTACAGGACACTACGACTTGCTGCGAACAACAAGTGTAGCAAGACTCCACACCCGAGCTAATCAACAGATTAGCCACCACAACAATTACAAATACGACGCAAAGGGCCTGCCCTAAATCAATCCTCTAGCCGCGTCACACAAATGCCGAACACCGCCAAAAGCAACAACTTCAGCCAGGCTCTCTTTGCCAACGCACTACCCACCCTTGAATGCCTAAAAGGAGACGGCAAGTAGGTAGCGGGACTCGGTCAGACCTGAACAAAGCCATCGTCTTGGGGCACCGGCAGCAGCGTACATAGCGCCCACGAAGATCCCTCGGACCAGCAGCAAGCACCGGAGAACCAAATCGCAAAACCGCCAAGCCAAGTCACCGTCCACGATGCTCTCAACAGAGTAACGACATCCAGACGCCGCCATCGCCGATCCTACTACGGACCAAGGCTTTCGCCCGGAGGTCACAACCCGATCAAGAGGGGGAGATGCCGACACACTTCGGCGACGCCTCCAAGGAGGGGAACGACACCCACAGGCGCCGTCGTCGCCAGCTCCAACCGAAGATGAGCAGGATTTTCATCCAAACCATCGCACACCTCCCACCCCTGCCATCGGATTTGGCCAAACAATTGATGCGAGGCCACACCGCCGCTGCCACAGCACCTTGCCGTCATACTCCAGCTGTTGCGGAACACCGACCCCTCGCACGGCCAGGAGCACGCAGACCAACCTCCAGCTCCTACACGGACAAAGAAGAAGCACCAAAGACCAAAGACCAAAGACCACTCCGGTTTATTAAGCACACCACCACAGTGCGGTCGAGACGCCACTCGGCAGCCAAAGAGCCACCGAGCCAAGGCTGCGCCCCAGGAGCACGCACGCGACAGGCCAACGCACCACCGCCCTCACGCGCACGCGAACCACAGCTCTCCCCGCCGCGAGACCCAGGATCGAGCGCCCAGATCCGGCCACGCAGCCACCAGCTTCCCAAGGCGCAGCCTTCCACCTCCATGCCGGCGACAGCAGTAGGCGCATCGCGCGCCCCGACCTCCGCAGCGTCTCCCGGCCGCCGCTCCAGGCCCAGGCCAAGATCCGCTGCCGCCGAGATCCCTCCGCGCCACACCCTCCGACACCGCGCCGGCGCCATGAGAAGGTTGCCGCCCCTCACCTCCCAACCGTGCTCTTCCTCAAGGTGCTCCCGCAGCGCCGCCACCCGAGACATCCATCGCGCCGCCCGCTGACGAAGCTTCCTCACAAGAAGGCCTCTGGCGCCACCCCGCCGCCGCCTTTGACGGCGCCGCCTTACCGCCGCCCGCGGCGGCGGCGGCGCTGTGGAATTGTGGAGAGGAGGGTGCTTAGGCGGTTAGGGTTTCTCCTCCGAGCCGCCATGAAGCGCCCGGGAGGGAGAGGTTAGGGAAACCCGACTAATGTCCACCGGGACAGGATAAGGGGGCAACGTTTTGGAGAGAGAACGTCCGACAGAAATTGAGAGATCAATAAAATATATGCACATATAACATTTGACAAATACGGTTTACTGCATTTTGTATATCTAACTTGCAATTGACATCGATGAACCAAAACTCAAGATTGAGCAAACAAACAATCCTAACACTATTGTTCTAGCAGACGCTCCTTTCCATCATCTCGTTGTATTGCAGCCACGAGATTTGGCGTTGCAGCTTCATCTGCGCGTAGAACTTTGCGATGAACTCGTCCGCCTTCACGTCCACCCCGGCATCGTCGCCGCCCTCCACGGCTCCCGCCGAGCCGACGCTCGCCTCCATCATCGCGCGCTCGAGCAGCTGCTCATCCGCGCCATCGTCGAGGCTCTCCAGGCCGCACTCGCTCGGCTGGTCATCGTAGAAGTCCCCGGCGCAGCTGGCGTCCCTCTCGCGGTCGTCGCGGAAGAAGTAGCGGTCATCGCCGTAGACGCCGGGGGTGTCCGGGACGGAGGGCGCGATGCAGGGGATGAACCGGAGCACGCGCGCGGAGGGGGTGCGGAACCGGAACGCCGGCGTCTCGTCGATGGAGAACTCCCGCTCGCCGTAGTGCAGCCGGTCGTTGCGCCCCCCGCCGAGGCCGAGGCCGCCGACGCGTCTGTGCCGCAGCGTCTTGAGCAGGCGGAGGCTCTGCGCCGCGCTCCCCTTCCGCGCCCAGAGCACCGCCAGCCGCAGCAGCCGCCACGCCCGGCCGCCCACGGAGGCCTTCCTCGTCGCCTTAGGAAACATCGCCGGCGCCGCCATTGTGTTTATCTGCGTGGATTCAGCAAAAGGATCGCGAGGCCTGTGTAGCTGCTCCGCTCTTTTGCTTTTGCTATGGAGGTTTGTTCGGTTGAGAAAGTTGGTGATGGATGAGTGTGGCGGGGAGCGCTGCATAAATAGGGAGCTCAGCTGGGATGCCTTGCTTGCGTCGCGTGGTGAGCCGGGAGCGGGAGCGGGAGCGCGGCGGGAGCGAAGGGAAGCGACCGCGTCTGTTACTTGCGTCGCGTCTTGCTTGGCAGTTGGCATAAGCTGGAGCAGCAGTGCATGATTGCGGTCAGGCGTGTGGGGCCCGGCCGCCAGGAGGGGCGCCCCATAGTGCGGCGCCTCATCGGGCTGACGGACGGCGGCTAGGACGCGATTGCGCGTCGCGCCCCCGAACGTGGGGCCGTTTCCACTGTCTGTCCCCGTGGGTTCCCATTTCCTGGTTTTCATCCATGACAGGGGCGTTTTGTTTTGCCTTCATCAAGCGGCAATGTACAGGAACTGGGTGTGAAGAATGGAGACCGAACCTCCCATGTGAGAGCATCTACAGTCACGAAAACCAAATCCGGCGCCCTAAGGGATTGCTTCGCCGGGTCCCTCTCCCTTACCCGCTGCCTCTCGCGGCGGGCGGCGCGTGGCTCAGATTTCGGCGTGCGCGTCCGAGTCGGTGGAGCGGGCACTAGCATCCACCGCTACCCTTGAGGAGCAGCGGCAGACGGAGGGGCGGCTCGGACTACGCAACCCTCACGGAGCTGTGTGCGGGCCGTGAGGGGCCAGATCGGGAATTGCCCCCCATGTCCACCTTCGACTTCTCCAGGGCAATGCGGAGGGCCCACTCCTCGTCGACATCGAGGTCGGAGTAAGAGCGGCTGTGGGGGCTCGACATGCTCGTCGGAGTCGTCGGATAGGGAGGGGAGAAGAACGGACGGAGTGAAAGAGCAGAGTGAAGTAAGTTAGGGTTTCGAATTAGGGTTTTTGCGAGGATGAAGTGGGGACGACGGTGGGCTGGACTGACATGGGCGCGCCCGGGCCGCCCCATATCCGCCCTATATTTGAGCTAGATACAGAAGGTGTCGGGCAGTCCAGACGTTTGAAGCCGGTACGAGGCGTCTGGATCAGCCATTTTTTTTTTACCGATCAATGACGGGGCGTTTTAAGACTGGTTTGAGGCGCAGGCCGTATATGCTCTGATCTCCTTGGCACTTCGTCGTAATCCCCCGCGTGTGTTTGTAGTACGTGGCCTCTCGCGGCACAGGCTTGTCTTTGCTGCACGTTCTGTTTTCTTCTACTCGCTTGTAAGTTTTTTTTTTTAGAATAGAACTACTCGTTTGTGAGTTGTGGTGAGGTGGAGCCGAAGATCACGTGGTATAGCGTCACGAAACGAATTGCATTGCTTGTTCCTCTACGAACGCTTCTCAAATGACGCATCATTCCTTAACCAATCACTCTTATAAAATTATAGCCACGGCTACGCGTTTCCCTATTTTACGTCCCCTATGCCATGGAGTTAACTCTAGCTGCTCGTCAGCGGGGAACATGGCTTTGCTTAATCAAGATGTAAACCGCGTGGCAGTGTGGACCATCAAGACCTGAAACCCAACTACTGTACCAGCGTAATCCCCGCGGTAGTAGCAGCTTCACAATAGTTTACATCATGGGAGTGGCCAGGTGTCCACGTCCACGTCCACCTCACAGGGGCACATGCCAGGCCAAGAGCTCCACAGTATCATCCCGCACAACGGCACAAGTGAAATCGTATACGCGGTCTCCACGCTGCGTCGAAGCACAGGAATGTACACCAGCCCAACGCACAACAGCCTGAAGAACTGAAGCCGGAGAATTTACCGTGATGTTTTCTGAACCCCCGGTCTAAGATTCTGTTTCTGTCTTGAGTATTGCATATAAAGGTGGCGAATACAAATTTCCTCTGCCAGTATAAAACAGCCGAAAATCACTGCGCAGCTAGCCTTGAAAATCACTGCGCAGCTAGCCTTGAAAATCACTAGCCCGAAGCTTCCCATGAAGTTTCACCAAACATATAAACACCAAAAGCAAACAAATTTCTTATACGAATCTGGTTCATGGGGTCACATGGCATTCCCACAAATCCTGGCTGACAACTAGACACAGCGGTCACACGCTGGAAAACCCAAGCCTGTCATGCCACCACGCAAGTACTACCAAACTGCTCACCACAAACACCTACAGCTCTGTTGTCATATAGCTGCAGCCTCAAGAATTCCTGGTTGCTTTTGTGCTAAGGCTCCGCTGAACAAGACAGTTCACCTGAATTTTTTGGAATCATGCAGCATGGGAGATATGCAAACTGAACAAAACGATCTAACGGTGACCGCGATACTTAAGATCACTGCTGTCATCCGTCACCTGAGGAGATTATAATATCGCCTTTCCGTTCGGTGCTGAAGGGTGTGATGCCATGCCATTAGCCCGACAAAGCATTACCTGCTTACCACGAATGATTCATTCAGAATGAAGAGGTAGCGGCCACGAAATAGCAGGGCTAGATTGCCCACCTGCCAAAAAGAATTGGACAGTACAACAAGTCCTAGATGGACGAAAAGATCGATTCAGACCCAAGGACCTCTGAAAAGTCAACACCCAGTCTGGATCTTCTCAATTAACGGGCATGCTTGAAATAATAATTTTAGTTATACTCCCTCCGTTCCCAAATACTTGTCTTTCTAGGCATTTCAAATGGACTCAACATACGGATGTATGTAGACATATTTTAAAGTGTAGATTCACTCATTTTGCGCCGTATGTAGTCACTTGTTGAAATCTCTAGAAAGATAAGTATTTAGGAACGGAGGGAGTATTACTCATGGATCAGAGGGAGTACAAAAGTAATAACTGAATTACTACTAAACAGGGCGGGACGCTAGTGGTATTTTTCAACTTCTTTTTGTTCTTTGTTATAAGCCCTTTGTTTTCTTAACAAGAGAACGGATGGGCAAGAAATTCCAAGAGCATCTTGCATGCTGGAGTACTACTCATCAGGTATAGAGAACAGATCTCTCCAAAATGTCTGATGCTCACCATGTTCACCTGGGTTTCCCCACAATGCTCATAGTTGTTCTTCTGAATAAAAATGCCGAAGGTACTAGTGCTTGTTGACTAAGTTTTTTCCTAACTCAGAAGACAAGATCCCCAAAGAGTAACATACATACAATGTGGACCATTTATGTAATTTTAAAACCCCCAAGTTTCTAAACGAACCAGCTTATGACACACAAAAATATAACTGTAGAAACATCTCCAAACTGAGTACATTGGTTGTAGTAACATCTTATATTATTGGTGTTATGGCGCTGCTAGAAGGAGGGCGCGAGAGGGCTGGCCGGGGGCCTTTTTGCCCACGGCCAGGCAAGAGGGAAGGGATTTCCTTCTTAATTCTTGCTTGATTAGTTTGATACATCTCCTCTCTTTATATAGAGAGGTTTACTTGACTCCCAAGCAAGGCTTACTTGACCCCTAAGCAAGCGACCCTTATCTCTAATTAACCCTAAGACTAACGGGCCCATTAGGCCCATTACATACTCTAATACTACACCCCACCTGGACATGCAGCTTGTCCTCGAGCTGCAGCCTAACCAACTTATAACCATGACTCAATGCAACACAAACCAAACACCTAAAAACAAGCCTTTTACATCTCGGCTTGTGTTATTACTCTCAACCTGAAATAGACTGTGACGCTTTATTTTGGACGTGCACGTGTACAGCCACCTGGATCCCATGGACACCACCTGGACAAAAGGAGTGCATGTGTATGGCTGTTGGTCTGCACACAGGGAAGAGTGGAGGGCTTGCGATGGAGAATGTCGAGGAGGAGTGCACCCCCCCAACCGCCGATGTCGCAGACTTTGAGGTCGCTGCCCACGGGGAAAACAACATGCCCGCTGCCCGTGGAGGAAACCGCATGCCCAAGATCCTCGACGCAGCGGACGAGATCGAGGTCCTTTGCGCAGTGAAGGGCAACTTGGAGGAGCGGCAGCTGCAAACCACGCATCTCCCGCACACGCCGATGCGCTAGGAGGCCGCGCGCAGCAGCCTGCAGCCTCACCGCCGCCGACACGTGGCGGTAGCGATCCAAGACGGAGCGCGATCGCGGGCGGCGGGGACTTGATCTGCTGGATGTGGGCGCCGGGATGGCGGCGGCGCCGATGGAACAAGGTCGTCGCGATAGCGCTGCTGTAGGGCATCCCATACTTGGCGGCGGAGCCGACCGGGCGATGGGCGCTGGTGTGCGCCGGCAGCGGGCAATGGCCGCTGCGCGAAAGCGCCGGGCGCGGCGGAGGCCGCTAGGAAGGCGGGCGGTTGCCATCGCAGCCGTGGCTGGGCAATGGTGGCGATGGATGGCAGCCGCAGCCCGCGGCCGGCCGCTGGTGCAAAGCAATGCCACGGCAGCCACGGCGGCGCAGAATGGGCGGCCGTGGGACCCGCCAAGAACATGTGGATCTCTGGACCGCTGGGTTAGGTCCGCAAGACCGAACACCTCCGGGTGAGGACGACGAAGGGCGCGATGAAGGATCCCGCGCGGTGAGTGGGGTGACGGTCGTGGTGGTCGCCGAGGCGACGAGGTGACCGGCAGCGGAAGAGACGGGTTTGGCGGTGAAGACATGATCGAACCGGTTAGCCGATACTAAATTGTTATGGCGCTGCTAGAAGGAGGGCGAGAGGGCTGGCCGGGGCCTTTTGCCACGGCCGTGCAAGAGGAAGGGATTTCCTTCTTAATTCTTGCTTGATTAGTTTGATACATCTCCTCTCTTTATATAGAGAGGTTTACTTGACTCCCAAGCAAGGCTTACTTGACCCCTAAGCAAGCGACCCTTATCTCTAATTAACCCTAAGACTAACGGGCCCATTAGGCCCATTACATACTCTAATAATTGGACGGAGGGAGTAGAAGTTATCCATAACGTCCATTTGCTTCTTTTGATTTAATTGTCCAGATTAAAGCTAGAAAACAAAGACGGTGGGGCATTTCTAACCACTAACAACCAAAATATTATTTAACATAATAGCATACTAAACATTAAATTTGTTTCCTTTGCTTTAATTGATTATTTTGTTTGTGACAACCATTTTCGTTTTCTTCTATGATCACATTATTCTCTGATATACTCCCTCTGTCAACTAATATAAGATCTTTTAGATCACTACTTTAGTGATCTAAACGATCTTATATTAGTTTACAGAGGGAGTACCTTTCAAGAAGTATAGTGCCCTTGTAGAGTAGCAAGGAAAGTGGAAGACTTGAAACTGATCCTTAGATTAGACAATGCATATACTTATTAATTATTATGACATCTCGCATATAAGTAGGGACCAGAGTATGTCTTGCGAAATAACTGCATACTGCTAGTCAAGATGGGCAAACAATATTTCTGTTACAATTGATCAGTAGCGATTCTGATTGTTTAATGTATTCTATAGCGAGGAACAGAACTTTCTATACATGTTAAAGATGTTCATCAAAATACACACCACCCGCCTTTAAGAATAAGTAATCAAACTAGTGACATGACTGATTCAATTTCACAGATGTTAAGAATATTGCCACAGCCTCCATGTCACTAAACTATCACACATACAAACTCGCAACTGAAGGTCAAATGCTTGTATTATGGATATCACTACAGGCTCCAATGTTCAAGTCACCATTTATCCTGGCAAGACATACAGATATCTAAAGAAGAGGCTTTTTGAATACCTCAAAGTTCTGAAACTCGAATCATATGCACAAAACAGATGGTGCACCAACATGCCCATTTTGTCTTAGATGCTAGATATACTACCGGCAGGTTGCTACTCAATCACATTGTATTTTACAATATTCCTAATGCTTTATTCAAACGATCTGAGTATAGTAAAATAGATATCATGAACTAAGCCTAATACAGTAACTCTTTACTTGTTCGCATCAAACATGCTTGACTTTACATGATAAAATCAAAGTCTTGATGATATCTGCTATCGGCACAAGATAAAATCTGACCCAGTGTAACTTGCTCAGATGCGATACATTTCAATTTATAGCCTAGCAAATGCCCATCGAATCATTTCAATAGCTTAAAACCTGCTGATATATGTGTCATTGTTAAAATGAATATAAGTCTAGCAGAACAAGCTATTTGTCTGCTAGTTGTTATATCTACAGTGTATACTATCGAACCAGAATCGAATTACTACATGGGAGGCCATCTGTAGGTAAAAAGCTGAACAAGAAAAAATGTCACAATCTCAAGCTGATTGGAGTTTTCAAAGTCAATCATTGGATTTGCATGGTCACAACTTGAAAATACACAATAGCTGTAGCTCAAAGGTCTCACAGCTTCACTTAAAAGATGCCGACCATCCTGATGTCCAGAAAGTATGACAGGGCACGTACAAGATAACCCAACTACATCCTAGTTACACATTCATTCTTGTTTCCTACGAGGAGAATGGAAACTCTCGGTACTGACATAGTTTGAGATGTCCTTAACCCTTGAATTGCCACTCCCTACGGCACATGGGGCAAAGAGGGGTTGATGTTTGAGAATTGACCCACTTGAGTATGCAGTGAAGATGGAAAGCATGGTTGCAGGCACCCCAAATGATTGGGCAATCATCACCAGGGAACTTACAATCAGGGCAGCAGCCGTCAAAAGCCATCCTGCATATGCCACATGTCTCATCCTGTGCGTCCCATGTCCAAGAAGCCACCGCATGCCACTGAAGAATTTTGACCTTCATGGCTGTTACCTGGAATACAGCAGTAGATGCAATGCATGAGTTATGAGAACATTGTACTAATTGCAGCTTATCAGATAGCAATCAAGAAGGAATAAGGCAGAAATGGTCTAAAAGAACACATGTAGTATTAGCTTTGCTGTCTTCAATTTTAAGGCTGAAGTAGCAGCTTGCAGGTAAAGATAGAGTGATAGATAGCTACAAGGATACAAGTCAAAAGTCCCAACTACTAGCATCCACAAAGCGACATCTCACAATATGCAGGGGCGGGTTTAACATGAGACATAAGAATACAGTTGAACCATTGACTTTACAGAAAATAAGATGTGCTTGCACCAGGACAGCAACTCTTATATCTCAACTGAGATCGATCTTGTATGTTGACCATAATCAAAAGATAGAATTGACAGAGGACAGAGTGTGCCTGTGTGTGTGTGTTGGGGGGATTGCAAGGACAGGAGGAACTCTGTACCGAGGAAACATGATAACTACTCCCTCTGTCCCAAAATATAAGTCAAGTTCTTACATTTTAAGACAGAGGGGGTAACTAGGAAGCAAAAGTAACAGCAAAATTAGGAATAGTCGAAGGAGTGGAGCAGTGCTGGTCGGGCCAGACAATGAATCGAGCCACAGCTCAAAGATAGTCCCCCTTCTTTGATTACCGTTAGATCTTCTTAAGTATTTACCCTTGCCAAGCCCTACCGAGCCAATTGCCGCTTTACCATCACCATACCAGAAGAACACCTAGCAAATAACGAAATAACAGCACCATAGCATGGAAATCCACAAGAAGAAGCCCCAGAACCAGCTGCTTCCCGGTTACTAAAAGTACCGTACATAGAACGCTTGGAATTTGAGCAGGGCATTTCCTCGAACACTTTATGCCCATAAATAAACTCCAAGTGCAGCATACCGATGTTGTCCATGAGAAGAACGCCACGCAGCAGCGCCTTCAGTGGCCGATGCAACCCATGGTTCATGCCGGCCGTAAGCACTCACAGACCAGCACATGTTCGATTTGCGGTTAGAATGCATTGGCGATTTTACAACGGTCGAGGTCGCCGGCTAATTCGGCTTCAGGGGGCGGCAGAAGATAGGGTTATGGTTAGGGATAGCGACGCAGTACCTTGACGGGGGGCAATGGAGGAGGCAGGCGCGGGCCTCAGGCCGCCGTCGACCCGCCTTGGTCGCCGCGTGGACGCAGTCTCCGCTCGTCTGCTTTCCCTCCCAGTCAGTCACTCGACTCACTCCGGTCTGTCTGTCACTGTGCGTGGAGAGGCGAGGGGTGAGGGAAAGGGTCAAAAGGCGTAAAGGGTGGGCCTAAACTCAAGTCTGTAAGCGGCCCGTGGCAGTGGTAGGTAGTAGCCCTGGGCTGAACCTTTGTGGGCTGTGGACTTGTGGTGCTGCCGGTAGGTTGTTTGAGAACTTAACCCGGGAAAATAGTACCACCTCGCCAGCGGGAGCGAGAACAAACGGGTAGCTGGCTATATAAGAGAGCGAGGTGCAGTGAAGTAAAGCACGCAGCAGCTGCGTGGTGAGTACAAAGCGAACTGTTCTTTCGCCTTTTACTTCCTTCGTCCGGAATTACTTGTCAATGAAATGGATGTATCTTGTGCATGCCACAATAAGCAGCATATGCTAATTTTTGAAGGGTGTCTCCTTTTGAAGTGGACCCCATCAAACCAAAATTCGGAATAATTATTGAGCTACTTGCATCCCATTTGTATTGTGCTGAAAATTAAATGCCTATGTCGTTAAGGGATATTGAACGAATTGTGGTTCTGCAAGGAGGTGTGTCACATGCATCTGGCTGTTGCGGTACCCGTCACCGTCAGGGTGGCAAAACTGCACAGCTCGATCGATCCCCGTCAGGTAGGAGTAGTAATTTGCAGCAGGCGCGACCCGAGAAAGGCATCTTTGCCACCAGCTCCAGGCGAGGGGACAACTCATTCCAGATGCTACGCAACGCGGCTTCACGGTTGACGCCTAGCCCAGGCGCATCGTCTCTTTCTGCGCACCAACTCATGTGAGTGTGAGCTAGTCGCATCGCATCGACCATTGCCTGATGCAGCAGCAGCAGGAATCTTTCACGTGCGCACTTCATCCACCCAAATGGAGAAGTTGCATGCTCTCAAATTTGTCACTCAACATAATTACACAGGTTAGGTTACGCCCATGGAGGAAAACGACTCTTTTTTGCTAACTTAAGAGGAAATTATCAATTGAGAGCAGTGGACAGCTTGTTTCATAAGTGGGACAACAAGGTCTTGTCTTAGCAAATTGAAAACAGTTGGCGGCAACGGCACAGCAAATTGACGGAACAGGTTCCTGATACGCCAATTTGGGGATGACCCATTTTCCTCTCGTGATTCAGTTAACCATGTCTCCGTCATACTGAAGTGGTATAAAAGAACCTAACAATATCTCAAAACATCAAAATCCACATGCAGAATGGCGTGGCTTAAGGAGAGACATAGAGATATCATGAAAATTAACCAGTTCCTTTCCAAAGATTCAACTCCTGTTGAGACATTCTTGAAACAACTAGCTAATTAGCAGACAGTAAGAACAGCATCTGCAATCAACGCAATCTCATGAGGAAGCTCTTAATTCTTTTTTGTTTCCTATAAACCTGAGCCAAAAGTTACCATCACAACCTCATGGACAAAATTAGCAAAGGCAACAGCATCCGTTACTCGCACATTGTTGCAGCGTCTTCTTCGATCCCAATAGAACTCACCCAAGACCACGGATTCTGGAAGAGAGAATTAATAAGGGATAAATTAGAGGTGAGGTTGAAATATCAGGACCAAATGGTGCTACTAGTGATATGTTACTTGGAAATAAAAGTTGTGATCAATTTGGTACTCGTTGGAGATCTGTCATGTCATATGTAGTACTATCCTTAAATAAGCTTGCATAATGGAGGATGAAACAGGATTGCAGTTATACCAACACGTAGGAACCCGGAAAAACGACAGAAATTTTATGCGAGAAATGAAATCCCTTCTAGTAGTGTTTATAGAAGGCTAACGGATTTGCGATTTCTCGGATGAAACCCGTTTCCACAGTGGAAGGAGGGGTCTTCCATGATCGGGTAGCCACGGCCGATTCAGGATGGTGAAATTAGAAGGGAGCGGGGAACCAGGGGAGAAGGCCGAAGGTGGGAGCAGCCAAGTGAAGGAATGGAGGTGATCCTTACCAGCCATGGATGAAGCCCGTGCACTTGTCCTTGATCCAGCGGAAGCCCCGGCGGAAGGAGGCCTTGACTTTTCCCTCCACCGAGTACGCCTTGTAGCTCGCCACCCGACGCCGCCTCTTCACCTCCGGGTCGCTGAAGCACCAGGCCGAGCCTATCCCGCCTCCGCCTCCGCTCTTGGTGACCGGCAACGGCGGCGGCGGGGACCTGGTGGGCGGCGGCGGCTTGACGACGAGGTCGATGCGGCGGTCGCCGTAGGGCACGATCTCGTTGCGGTAGGGGCGGTCGTAGTCGGCGGCGGAGGAGGGCGCGTAGGGGCGGTACGCGCGGTCGTAGTCGGCGGCGGCCATCGCGAAGCCGCCCGTGGAGCTGCGCTTCGGGGAGGAAAAAGGAAAATTCCGCTGGTGCCTTCTCTTGTCCCCCTTTATTCCCCCGCTTCTTTGATGGAAGAAAAAGGACTACGAGCTGGCGGTGGGGACTAGGAGCGAGTCTCCTCCTAGCTATGAGCTGACGCCTTTTTTGTTTGACAGCACAAAGAAAGATAAGATTGTTGTGGGAAGTGGAGTATCTCCGGGCTCGAATGTACCCTAGTGAACAGTATAGTAGAAAAAATAGTAATTTATTTTTAAAAATGAATTCTTTTATGGTAAACTTTGATGAATGTTTTGGGTTCTTGCAAAATTTCAGCACGAAATGACATCATGGAAGTCATGAAAAAAATTTGATGCTAAAAAAATGCTAGTTCCTGAAATATTTTGGAGTACTGGTTTATTTTGCCACGACTTCCATGAATGTTATTTGGTGCTAAAATTTGTTAAGCATAGAAAATATTTATCAAAGTTTACTAAAAAAAATCAGAATTTGTTTTTTACAAAAAATTTTTACTTTTCGTCAGGGTGCATTTGAGCTCGGAATTAGAATATGATTTTTGCATCCACTATTCCAGTGGTCTATGGCAAGGGCATGTCCAACACCATCCCTCGAAACGTTGTTAAATGTCCTACGCATGGCTCAAACACATTTTGTTCTCCAACGTTCTCCATCATTTTTTTCAGCGACTCGCCTCCCTCCTCTCCCTCGACACCCATATCCCTCTCTGAGGCGACACAGGGGGAACCCATAGCATCCTCGCCACCAGCGGGCCCATCCCCACCTCCCCCCCTCGCTGCTGCCGTGGGCCACTGTGGGGCAAAGCCTGGGCAGTGTCGATGATGGTGAGGCATCTCCCCAGCTCGGCTTCCCTCCTTCCCCGCCCTCGACGACGGCACGAATCTAGCTGCTAGTGATCATGGCGGCGCGACGCAACGGAGGTACGACGACTCCTCTACTCGGCGTCGATGATGGTGGGGTGGTCTGTGTCTGGTGGTGCTACCTCGACGGCCGCTGCAGCCAGGGGCGCTGGATCCACCCTTGTTGCATCTGGGTGGGTGCGCTCGGGCTAAGGCCGCTGTTAGGCGTGGTGACGTTGTGGCTCTGCTACTACTGGGTGCCATGGTGGTGTTGGCGGCTGTAGTGGACTCAGCGTGGTGGTGCTGGCAGCGTCAATGGACTCGGCGTGGTGGTGCCAGCCGTTTTGATGGAGGTTCTGCTGTGGCTTGCCGATGCGGCTCCTACGGTGAGGCGTCGCGGCGACGACGGAGTGAACCATCTTGAGGCAGTGTTGCCCCTTTCTGGTGGTATGGGATGTAGGTGTGTGGTGATACAGACGAAAGGCATGCATAGCTCTGGTCGATGCTAGCAGTGAGGGCGTGCGTGGGCGTCGTTCCCCTCCTTGGACGCATCGATGTGGAGTGTAATCACCTCTCTCTCTCTCTCTCTCTCTCTCTCTCTCTCTCTCTCCCTCTCTCTCTCGGTTTGTTGTCCCTGGGGGAAAGCCTAGGTTCGGGTCTGGATCAGAGATGGAAGCATCCTTGGCGTCGTTCCTCTGTTGGGGGCATTGTTTCTTGAAGACATGGCTTGGCGGCCCCATTTGTGTTCCTTTGGTGCTCGCCATGGTTTTGAATTGTTCTTCATGGGCTTTATGCACAGGTTCAAAAACCCATGCCTTTTCCTACTAAGCCTCCAAAAAACAAGGATGCGGAGGATTTTGAACACTTTGTTGAAATGCTTAGACCCATATTTTTGCACACACGTTTAACGGATATTTTGAAAATGCATGAATGATATTGTCACTAATAAAAGAAAGATACATGAAGCTGAAATTTCCACCATGCTTGCAAATTATTCATTTAAGGGGGGAGTACCTGATACGTCTCCAACGTATCTATAATTTTTGATTGTTCCATGCTATTATATTATCCATCCAGGATGTTTTATATGCTATTTTATATGATTTTTGGGACTAACCTATTAACCGGAGGCCCAACCCAGATTGCTGTTTCTTTGCCTATTTTAGTGTTTCGCAGAAAAGGAATATCAAACGGAGTCCAAACAAAATGAAACCTTCGGAAGAGTTATTTTTGGAACGGAAGCAATCCAGGAGACTTGGAGTAGACGTTAGGGAAGCAACAAGGAAGCCACGAGGCAGGGAGGCGCGCCCTACCCCCTGGGCGCGCCCCCCACCTTCGTGGGCCCCTCGTGGCTCCCATGACCGACTTCTTTCGCCTATATATATCCATATACCCTAAAAACATCGGAGAGCATAATAGATCGGGAGTTCCGCCACCACAAGCCTCTGTAGCCACTAAAAACCAATCGGGACCCTGTTTCGGCACCCTGCCGGACGGAGGATCCCTCACCGGTGGCCATCTTCATCATCCCAGCGCTCTCCATGACGAGGAGGGAGTAGTTAACCCTCGGGGCTGAGGGTATGTACCAGTAGCTATGTGTTTGATCTCTCTCTCTCTCTCTTGTGTTCTTGATTCGGCACGATCTTGATGTATCGTGAGCTTTGCTATTATAGTTGGATCTTATGATGTTTCTCCCCTATACTCTCTTGTAATGGATTGAGTTTTCCCTTTGAAGTTATCTTATCGGATTAAGTCTTCAAGGATTTGAGAACACTTGATGTATGTCTTGCGTGGGATACCCGTTTACAATGGGGTATTCTATTGATTCATTTGATGTATGTTTTGGTGATCAACTTGCGGGTTCAGTGACCTTGTGAACTTATGCATAGGGGTTGGCACATTTTCGTCTTGACTCTCTGGTAGAAACTTTGGGGCACTCTTTGAAGTACTTTGTGTTGGTTGAATAGATGAATCTGAGATTGTGTGATGCATATCGTATAATCATGCCCACGGATACCTGAGGTGACATTGGAGTATCTAGGTGACATTAGGGTTTTGGTTGATTTGTGTCTTAAGGTGTTGTTCTAGTACAAACTCTATGATAGATCGAACGGAAAGAATAGCTTCGTGTTATTTTACTACGGACTCTCAAGTAGATCGATCAAAAAGGATAACTTTGAGGTGGTTTCATACCCTACAATAATCTCTTCATTTGTTCTCCGCTATTAGTGACTTTGGAGTGACTCTTTGTTGCAAGTTGAGGGATAGTTATATGATCCAAGTATGTTATTATTGTTGAGAAAACTTGCACTAGTGAAAGTATTAACCTTAGGCCTTGTTTCCTAGCATTGCAATACCGTTTGTGCTCACGTTTATCATTAGTTACCTTGCTGTTTTTATATTTTCAGATTACAAAAACCTATATCTACCATCCATATTGCACTTGTATCACCATCTCTTCGCCGAACTAGTGCACCTATACAATTTACCATTGTATTGGGTGTGTTGGGGACACAAGAGACTCTTTGTTATTTGGTTGCAGGGTTGCTTGAGAGAGACCATCTTCATCCTACGCCTCCCACGGATTGATAAACCTTAGGTCATCCACTTGAGGGAAATTTTCTACTGTCCTACAAACCTCTGCACTTGGAGGCCCACTAACGTCTACAAGAAGAAGGTTGTGTAGTAGACATCAAGCTCTTTTCTGGCACCGTTGCCGGGGAGGTGAGTGCTTGAAGGTATACCTTTAGATCTTGCAATCGAATCTTTTAGTTTCTTGTTTTATCACTAGTTTAGTCTATAAAAGAAAACTACAAAAAATGGAATTGTGTTTGCCTCATACGCTTCATATTTTTAATATCTTTCGTGAGAATGATGGAAAGGAAAATTGTGCTCAAGTGCTAGAAGAAGAACTCTATAAAATGTTTGGTACTAGATCTTTGTATGATGAGCATGATTGCAATGTTGTTAGTATGAATTCCTTGAATATCCATGATGCTAATGATACGCAAAGCCACAAGCTTGGGGAAGCTATGTTTGATGAATATGATATTTTTTGTCCCCCATGTTTTGATGAGCAAATTTATTATGATGAAAGCATGCCTCCTATTTATGATGATTATTGTAATGATATGTATGTCATAAAGAATAAACTTGCTTATGTGGAGAGTAGTAAAATTTCTATGCAAGTAGATCATGAAAAGAATGCTTTATGTGCTGGTTATACTGTTGAATTCATTCATGATGCTACTGAAAATTATTATGAGAGAGGATCATATGCTTCTACATATTGCAATAATATCAAGTTTCCTCTCTATGTCCTTAAAATCTTGAAGTTATGCTTGTTTTGCCTTCCTATGCTAGTTGATTATTGTTCCCATAAGTTGTTTGCTCACAAAATCCCTATGCTTAGGAAGCGGGTTAGGCTTAAATGTGCTAGTCATATGCTTCATGATGCTTCCATTATGTTTTCTTATCTTTTATGTGAGCATCATTGTCATCATCATGCCTAGCTAGAAAGGCATTAAAGGAAAGCGCTTGTAGGGAGACAACCCAATATTTACCCTTACTGTTTTTGTGTGTCAACATGAGTATGCTACTGTAGTAATCATGTTTTATAGCTTTTGTTTCAATAAAGTGCCAAGTAAGACCTTTAGGATAGCTTACGGTGATAGTCGTGGTGATCCTGCTGAAAATCATAAACTTTTGCGCCCAGTAAATTAGTTTTGATAATTCACAGAAATGTGCTTTTGATCTGATTCTTTTTGCACCAGATTGGTACACAAATTGCTCAGGTTTTCCTAATTTGGTAGGATGTTTGTAGTTACAGAAGTATTCGAGAGTTACATATTACTACAGACTGTTTTGTTTCTGACAGATTCTGTTTTCTAGGTGTTGTTTGCTTATTTTGATGAATCTATGGGTAATATCGGAGGTATGAACCATAGAGAAGTTGGAATGCAGTAGATATTACAACAATATGAATTTATAATGAGTTCATAACAGTACCTAAGTGGTGATTTATTTTCTTATACTAACAGAGATTACAAGTTTTCTGTTGAGTTTTGTGTTGTGAAGTTTTCAAGTTTTGGGTAAAGATTCGATGGACTATGGAATAAGGAGTGGCAAGAGCCTAAGCTTGGGGATGCCAAAGGCAACCCAAGGTAACATTCAAGGACAACCAAGAGCCTAAGCTTGGGGATGCCAAAGGCAACCCAAGGTTACATTCAAGGACAACCAAGAGCCTAAGCTTGGGGATGCCCCGGATGGCATCCCCTCTTTTGTCTTCGTCTATCAGTAACTTTACTTGGAGCTATATTTTTATTCACCACATGATATGTGTTTTGCTTGGAGTTTCTTGTATGATATGAGTCTTTGGTTTTTAGTTTACCACAATCATCCTTGCTGTACACACCTTTTGGGGAGAGACACCCATGATTCGGAATTTATTAGAATACTCTATGTGCTTCACTTATATCTTTTGAGCTAGACAATTTTGCTCTAGTGCTTCACTTATATCTTTTTAGAGCACGGCGGTGGTTTTATTTTGTAGAAATTATTGATCTCTCATGCTTCACTTATATTATTTTGAGAGTCTTTTAGAACAGCATGGTATTTTCTATGGTTATAAAATTGGTCCTAGAATGATGGGCATCCAAGTTGGATATAATAAAAACTATCATAGAAAGTGAATTGGATGCTATGATCAACTTGATGCTTGATAATTTTTTTGAGATATAAAGGTGGTAATGTTAGAGTCATGCTAGTTGGGTAATTATGAAACTGAGAAATACTTGTGTTGAAGTTGGCAAGTCCCGTAGCATGCACGTATGGTAAAAGTTGTGTAAAAAAATTTGTAGCATGGGATGCTCTTTTGATTGCCTTCCTTATGAGTGGAGGTCGGGATCGCGCGATGGTTTACTCCTACCAACCCTTCCCCTAGGAGCATGCGTAGTACTACTTTGCTTTGAGGGCTAATAAACTTTTGCAATAAGTATATGAGTTCTTTATGACTAATGTGAGTCCATGGATTATGCGCATTCTTACCCTTCCATCATTGCTAGCCTCTACGGTACCGTGCATTGCCCTTTCTCACCTTGAGAGTTGGTGCAAACTTCGCCGGTGCATCCAAACCCCGTGATACGATACGCTCTATCACACATAAACCTCCTTATATCTTCCTCAAAACAGCCACCATACCTACCTATTATGGCATTTCCATAGCTATTCCGAGATATGTTGCCATGCAACTTTCCACCATTCCGTTTGGTATGACACATTCCATCATTGTCATATTGCTTTTTGCATGATCATGTAGTTGACATTGTATTTGTGGCAAAGCCACCTTCATAATTTTCATACATGTCGCTCTTGATTCATTGCATATCTCGGTACACCGCCGAAGGCATTCATATAGAGTCATATTTTGTTCTAGTATCGAGTTGTAATTCATGAGTTGTAAGTAAATAGAAGTGTGATGATCATCATTATTAGAGCATTGTCCCTAAATAAAAAAAAGAAAGGCCAAAAAAAAGGCCAAATAAAAAAAAGGGGGACAATGTTACTATCCTTCCACACTTGTGCTTCAAAGTAGCACCATGATCTTCATGATAGAGAGTCTCTTATGTTGTCACTTTCATATACTAGTGGGAATTTTTCATTATAGAACTTGGCTTGTATATTCCAACGATGGGCTTCCTCAAAATGGCCTAGGTCTTCGTGAGCAAGCAAGTTGGATGCACACCCACTTAGTTTCTTTTGTTGAGCTTTCATACATTTATAGCTCTAGTGCATGGCAATCCCTACTCCGCATGTTGACATCAATTGATGGGCATCTCCATAGCCCGTTGATTAGCCTCGTCAATGTGAGACTTTCTCCTTTTTTGTCTTCTCCACACAACCTCCATCATCTTATTCTATTCCACCTAGTGATATATCCATGGCTTACGCTCATGTATTGCATGAGAGTTAAAAAAGCTGAAGCATGTTGAAAAGTATGAACCAATTGCTTGGCTGAAACCGGGGTTGTGCATGATGGAGGTATTTGTGTGACTAAAATGAAACATAGCCTAACTATATGATTTTGTAGGGATAAGCTTTCTTTGGCCATGCTATTTTGAGAAGACATAATTGCTTTGTTAGTATGCTTGAAGTATTACTATTCTTATGTCAATATGAACTTTTATCTTGAATCATTTGGATCTGAACATTCATGCCACAATAAAGAAAATTACATTGAGAAATATGCTAGGTAGCATTCCACATCAAAAATTCTGTTTTTATCATTTACCTACTCGAGGACGAGCAGGAATTAAGCTTGGGGATGCTGATACATCTCCAACGTATCTATAGTTTTTGATTGTTCCATGCTATTATATTATCCATCTAGGATGTTTTATATGCATTTATATGCTATTTTATATGATTTTTGGGACTAACCTATTAACCGGAGGCCCAGCCCAGATTGCTGTTTTTTGCCTATTTCAGTGTTTCGCAGAAAAGGAATATCAAACGGAGTCCAAATGGAAAGAAACCTTCGGGAGAGTTATTTTTGGAACGGAAGTAATCCAGGAAACTTGGAGTAGATGTCGGCGAAGCAACGAGGAAGCCACGTGGCAGGGAGGCGCGCCCTACCCCCTGGGCGCGTCCCTGATACGTCTCCAACGTATCTATAATTTATGAAGCATTCATGCTATTTTGTTATCTGTTTTTAATGATTACGGGCTTTATTATACACTTTTATATTACTTTTGGGACTAACCTACTAACCGGAGGCCCAGCCCACATTGCTGTTTTATTGCCTGTTTCAGTATTTCGAAGAAAAGGAATATCAAGCGGAGTCCAAATGGAATGAAACCTTCGGGAGCGTGATTTTTGGAAAGAATATGATCCGGGAGACTTGGAGTGCAAGCCAGGGAAGCGTCGAGGAAGCCACGAGATAGGGGGGCGCGCCCACCCCCCTGGGCGCGCCCTCCACTCTCGTGGGCCCCTCGGGGCTCCCCCGGCCAACTTCTTTCACCTATATAAGCCTACGTACCCTAAAAACATCAAGACATAAGATAGATAGGGAATTCCGCCGCCGCAAGCCTCTGTAGCCACCAAAAACCTCTCGGGAGCCCGTTTGGCACCTCTGGGAGGAACCCATCACCGGTGGCCATCTTCATCATCCCGGCGCTCTCCATGACGAGGAGGGAGTAGTTCACCCTCGGGGCTGAGGGTATGTACCAGTAGCTATGTGTTTGATCTCTCTCTCTCTCGTGTTCTCTCTATGGCACGATCTTGATGTATCGCGAGCTTTGCTATTATAGTTGGATCGTATGATGTTTCTCCCCCTCTACTCTCTTGTGATGAATTGAGTTTTCCTCTTGAAGTTGTCTTATCGGATTGAGTCTTTAAGGATTTGAGAACACTTGATGTATGTCTTGCCGTGCTTATCTGTGGTGACAATGGGATATCACGTGATCCACTTGATGTATGTTTTGGTGATCAACTGGCGGGTTCCGCCCATGAACCTATGCATAGGGGTTGGCACACATTTTCGTCTTGACTCTCCGGTAGAAACTTTGGGGCACTCTTTGAAGTACTTTGTGTTGGTTGAATAGATGAATCTGAGATTGTGTGATACATATCGTATAATCATGCCCACGGATACTTGAGGTGACAATGGAGTATCTAGGTGACATTAGGGTTTTGGTTGATTTGTGTCTTAAGGTGTTATTCTAGTATGAACTCTTGAATAGATTGATCCGAAAGAATAACTTTGAGGTGGTTTCGTACCCTATCATAATTTGTTCGTTTGTTCTCCGCTATTAGTGGCTTTGGAGTGACTCTTTGTTGCATGTTGAGGGATTGTTATATGATCTATCTATGTTATTATTGTTGAGAGAACTTGCACTAGTGAAAGTATGAACCCTATGCCTTGTTTCCTACCATTGCAATACCGTTTACGCTCACTTTTATCATTAGTTACCTTGCTGTTTTTATATTTTCAGATTACAAAAACCTATATTTACTATCCATATTGAACTTGTATCAGCATCTCTTCGCCGAACTAGTGCACCTATACAATTTACCATTGTATTGGGTGTGTTGGGGACACAAGAGACTCTTTGTTATTTGGTTGGAGGGTTCTTTGAGAGAGACCATCTTCATCCTACGCATCCTACAGATTGATAAACCTTATGTCATCCACTTGAGGGAAATTTGCTACTGTCCTACAAACCTGTGCACTTGCAGGCCCAACAACGTCTACAAGAAGAAGGTTGTGTAGTAGACATCAAGCTCTTTTCTGGCGCCATTGCCGGGGAGGTGAGTGCTTGAAGGTATATCTTTAGATCTTGCAATCGAATCTTTTTGTTTCTTTTTTTATCACTAGTTTAGTTTATAAAAGAAAACTACAAAAAAATGGAGTTGAGTTTGTCTCACACGCTTCGTCTTTTTAATATCTTTCGTGAGTATGATGGAAAGGAAAATTGTGCTCAATTGCCAGAAGAAGATTGCATTAAAATGCTTGGTACTAAATCTTTGAATGATGAGCATGATTGCAATGTTGTTAGTCTGAACTCTTTGAATGATGATTGCACTAGTTATGCTGAAAATGTCTCTTATAAGCATGTTGATTTTTGTGGAGTAGATTGGATTTGCATGGACACACCAAATAGAGAAAATAGATATTGCAAGAGGCATAAGTATTTAAAAACTAAAGGCTTGCAAGAAAGCCTTGATGGTTGTGCTGAAAGATTCAATATTTTTCGTGCCCCTTGTGAACTTTGCAATGAACGTGGTCATTTAAATCTCCAATGCAAATTGTTTCATGATCGAATCGTGTCCAAAAATTGTTATAACTTTATTACCCTTGGGTATCATAAAGAGCTTAGTCTTCTTTTGGGGGTATGAAGAAATGAAACGTATAACTGAGGGTATTCCAAAATTTAATCTTGATAGATTTCTTGATTTTGATCTAGAGGATATTTATATGTTTCGTGCGGTGAATTGCATTGAAAATCCTTATATTGCCAATTACCTAAAGAAAAGGAAGCAAATAGAAGATGAAGAGAATACTAATGAAAGGGAAGAGACTTCCCAATCTCCTCCTATTATTTCTTATGATGAATCAGGTAACGAGGAGGAGCTTTCTATTCAACCAATCTCATCAATAAGGAGCTCAAACAGGAAGGTTGAACCCATACATAATGTGAAGAAGAAAAAGAAAAGAAGGAGAAACAAAGGTAAGAAGGTATCCCTCCCAAATGATGTTGCTCCTACTACTCATTGTGATGATGATAATTGCTTTACTATTGGTGGTATCCATATTTTTAATGATGAGAGTGATTATGCTTATGATACGAAAGGGCCCAAGCTTGGGGAAGCTATGTTTGATGAGGATGAAATATTTGAGAATATATTTGCTGAAAATAATGTTCGTCCCAAGCTTGGGGATGCTATGTTTAATGAAGATGATATTTTTAGCATCCCAAGTTTTGATATGCAAAGTTGTTATGATAATAGCATGCCTCTTACCTATGATGATTATATTGATGAAAGTGGGTTTGGAAGAGTGTCAACTTTAGGAAGTAGTGATCCCACAATTTTGGAGGATGTTGAATTTTATTGTGATGAATACGAAAGTGGATTTGGGAGAGTGTCAACTTTATTTAGTGATTCCACTATCTTGGGAGAGATTTCAATCGATTATGATGAGAACGAAGTTGCTACTTATGATGATTATTGTGATGAAACTTATGCTATAAAAAGTAGTGATGATTATATTTACAAATCTTGTCATGATTATGATTACCCTTTTTCTGAACATTACTCTTTTAATGTGGAAACAATTTTTAGTGTTCAAGTCTCTTATGATACTCCCACTATTCCGAATGAGAAGAATTATGCTTATGTGGAGAGTAGTAAATTTTCTATGCTTGTAGATCATGAAAAGTAGGTGCTGGTTATATTGTTGAATTCATTCATGATGCTACTGAAAATTATTATGAGGGAGGAACATATGCTTGTAGGAATTGCAATAATGTCAAGTTTCCTCTCTATGTGTGAGGGAGTCCTGGACTAGGGGGTGTCCGGATAGCCGAACTATCATCATCGGCCGGACTCCAAGACTATGAAGATACAAGATTGAAGACTTCATCCCGTGTTTGGATGGGACTTTCCTTGGCGTGGAAGGCAAGTTTGGCAATACGGATATGTAGATCTCCTACCATTGTAACCGACTCTGTGTAACCTAGCCCTCTCTGGTGTCTATATAAACCGGTGGGTTTTAGTCCGCAGGACAACAATCACAACAACAATCATAACATAGGCTAGCTTCTAGGGTTTAGCCTCCTTGATCTCGTGGTAGATCCACTCTTGTACTACCCATATCATCAATATCAATCAAGCAGGAGTAGGTTTTTACCTCCATCGAGAGGGCCCGAACCTGGGTAAAAACATCATGTCCCTTCTCTCCTGTTACCATCCGCCTAGACGCACGATTCGGGACCCCTACCCGAGATCCGCCGGTTTTGACACCGACATTGGTGCTTTCATTGAGAGTTCCTCTGTGTCGTCACCGATAGGCTTGATGGCTCCTTCGATCATCGACCACAACGCGTCCAGGGGTGAGACTTTTCTCCTCGATGATCTTCATATTCGACGGCTTTGCACTGCGGGCAATTAAGCAGCCATCCGGAGCAGATTGAAAGCTACGCCTCGCCATCGAGTCGATTTGAAGCTCAACTTCACGGCTGACATCCGCGGAGACTTGATCTTCGACGGATTCGAGCCACAGCCGGGCGCGCCGCACTGTCTCGATGGGCATGATTTAGCTCTGCTGCCGGACAATGCCCTGGAGGCCACACACGAGTCCGCTCCGATCCTCAATTCGGAGCTGGCTGCCCAGATCGAGGACGGGTGGCTAGACACCGCCTCGGGGGCTGCAACCTCTATGGCGATGGAGCCGAATACTGACCTTGTCCCTTGTGACGCTCATGACTCCGAGGTGCCGGACTCCTCGCCGGACTCCGAACCTCCCGCGCCCCCTCCAATCAATCCGATTGGGCGCCGATCATGGAGTTCACCGCCACGGACATCTTTCAACACTCAACTTTTGGCAATGTCCTGAATTCGCTAAAGTATCTCTCGTTATCAGGAGAACCCTGGCCGAACTGTGGTCAGGGTGGTTGGGATGCGGACGACGAAGAAATTCAAAGCCCACCCACCACCCACTTTATAGTCACTGTCGACGATTTAACCAACATGCTAGACTTCGACTCCGAAGACATCGACAGTATGGACGACGATGCCGGAGACGACCAAGAACCAGCGCCTACTGGGCACTGGAAAGCCACCTCAACTCATGACATATACATGGTGGATACACCAAAAGGAAGCGATAACGAGGAACAATGGGACGCGGCGAAGGATAATTCCCCCAAAAAACAACCAAAACGGCGACGCAAGTGCCGCCCGAAGTCCCGCCTCGATAACAACAGCACCCATAATGACCCAGCCATAGAGCAGGGCGAACCAGTGGACGACGAACATGCAACCAAGCAACCATCCGAACAGGATGAATTGGACAAGCAACCCATCCCCGGCAAAAACAACAGTCCAGACGATCTCACGCCGAACACATCACCGGAGCATAAAAACCTTCACAAAAGGCTCGTCGCCACTGCAAGAAGTTTGAAGAAGCAGAAGCGGAAGCTCAAAACAACGGAAGACGTACTCAAAATGAGATGGAGCAAAGTACTCAAGACCGCAGACAAATACGGCAATAGTCACCAAGAAAAGAGCTACCCGAAGCGCAAGCTGTTGCCCGAATTCGACGAGGAGGCCGTAGAGCCACCACAATCAAAAAGCAAAAAGGCCGCCTAGCCGGATAGACGACCAGATGACAGGCTAAGAGCGGCAAGCGGCGCCGCACACAAGCCGACACATGATACACATAAAGATCCTCGCAAAAAGGATGGCCCGGTCAGGTCCATTTATGGGCCAAAAAAGAGGGCTCCAAGAAGCAACACAACCCGCCGAGTGTTCGAAGATAACGGCACACCTAAATCTGGGCGCCAGACACCCACTATGTTTCACCGATGAGGTATCGGATCATGAATTTCAGCTGGTTTTAAGCTCGTAAACATAGAGGCATACGACGTAACAATAGACCCTGAGTCTGGATTGAGGATTACATCCTACATATACATATGGCTAGAGGAGACGATCTCCATGCCATAAAATACCTACCCTCAAGCTCAAAGGGCCAGCTCGGCATTGGCTCAAAAGCCTCCCGTAAAATACCATTGGAAGTTGGGAAGAGCTCGAGGATGTGTTTAGAGCAAATTTTCGGGGACTTATGTCCGCCCTCCGAGATGCGAGCGATTTAAGTCACATAACTCAACAGCCGGAGAGTCAAGACGCAAATTTCGAACAGGTTCCTCACCAAAAGAACCAAATAGTCGATTGTCTGGACGCCAAGCATTAGCAGCTTTTAAACATAACGTCCAGAGACGAATGGCTCGCCGACACCTCGCCAGAAAAACCAAGAACAATGGCCGCGCTTAACGAGCCTCATGACCCGCTTTTGCGCGGGAGAAGATAGCTGGCTGGCAAGATGCAGCACCAACGACCCAAGTACATCCGAGGTCAGAGATGGAAATGGGAAATCACGACGCAGAAAAGATCAACGCTGGAATAAAGAAAATGGCCCAAAGAACACGGCGGTTAACGCCGGATTCAAAAGCTCTCGGCCGAACAACAAAACACTGCCTCTTAAGGACAACAGTGACGAGCTATCCAACCTAAACAAAATTTTGGATAGGATATGTCAAATCCACAGTACCCCCGGGAAGCCTGCAAACCACACCCACCGAGATTGTTGGGTCTTCAAGCAGTCCGGCCGACTCAACGCCGAAGACAAGGGGCTCGACACGCCAAGCAAGGACAATGACGAACCCCACAAGCAGAGCACCGGAAACAAAAGAACTTCCCACAAGAAGTAAAAACAGTGAATTCACTTCAAGTGATAACAAGGAAAAATACGGAGGCGTCTATCAAAGCACATGCTGCACGGTCCACCCCAGCGGAATCCCGAGATTGGATGTCAAAACCAATTACTTTCGACCATCCGGATTACTCCAGAAGTATTCGAAACGCAGGATGGACTGCTTTGATATTGGATCCTATAATCGACGGACTACAATTTACACAAGTCCTAATGGATGGCGGTAGCGATTTAAACCTGCTATATTCGGACACAATCCGCAGGATGGGGATAGACCCTATCAAAATTCGCCATAGCAGCACTTCCTTCAAAGGAGTGATGCCAGGCCCATACGCCAATTGCACGGGCTCCTTACTACTAGAAGTTGTGTTCGGTTCATCCGACAACTTCTGTCGCGAAAAGCTAATCTTCCATATCGCCCCATTTAAAAGTAGCCACCAGGCACTATTGGGACGTGAAGCTTTCATCCGCTTTAACGCAATACCGCATTACGCGTCTCTTACACTTAAAATGCCCGGTCCACGCGGCATCATCTCCTTAAAAGGACGCTCAAGACCCCGGACACGGCTAGGCGAGTCCGGCATAAACTAGGGGCTTCCTAGCTGCATACCCCTTCACAAGGGGCTATGCGCATGAACAATGAGAGCCAATAAAAGCTCAACTTTATTCATTTATTCATACTCTGTTTTAAATACATTTTTTGCACGATACCTTTCCAAACTAAGTTCTTCTCTTTTACAGATGAACAACGTGCTACACCGTCCAGATACAAAGACAACGGAGACACAGCGCAGACGTGCAAAGCGAGGACCCGTTGCAAGGATTCTTTTGATTAAGACCCCGCCTAAACCTTTCTTCTGTCTCTTGTTGATACACATCCCCGGTTTCTTACCATAACCAAGGAGGAGGCTGGCGTTTTGGCATCGGCGCGCCAAGTTCTCGCCGCACTGACACTAGGGGCTTAGGGCATTGTTACGCCGTTATCATAAAGACCGAATACCTCGGGAGTGTTCGGCGCCTCGAGTTAGGCCTTATATGCATCAGCTCAATCATGTCTTTGGTCAAATGTTGGGTTTGCCCGGCTCCTCGTGTTTTGCTGCCTTACGCTCCGTATCATCGCTAATGCGGCACCAGGAGAACTCTGCGACAGTGCCCGGTTCGCCAAAGCGAGCACCTCAAGAGAGAAAGCCGAAAACCGATCGTCATGATATAGCGAGAGACTGGTCAACCACTCGATCGACTACCGAATGTCTAGAATTCCTCCGCTTTGTGAAGGACCGCTTCGGTCAGCACATACGCGCCCGAATTCGGAGAGCGCGGTGCCCTGTGGGCTATATCGTAGCCCCACCTTCGAACTCCTATGGCTAAGTGAAAGTGATAAAGCATTATAGTCCGGTTGCCTAGTTTGCTGCGCTACCACCTCCTTCACAGGACCAAGACGTTGGATTAAGTGTGAAAATGCGACCCTTTTGCAAACACCCCCACACCCTGTGCGTGGGGGCTGAAGACGAAGACTGCCATCTTTCAGGTTATATACATGTATACATTAACAGCCGCACAGGAGATATTTCAATACTTGAACGCACAAGTATAAAAAGCACTTATATTACGAATATCGTTTTACAAATCATACATGTCATTTGAACATAACATTTTTCGAGCACTGCGACTCTATTAAACGAGCACCCTGCAGGACTTCCCCAAAATAGTGCTCGGCGGGTAACTGGCTCTCGTCCGAACCCCGGGATGCAACGTCGGTGGCATCCATCTTCGCCCAGTATGTCTTAACACAGGCAAGAGCCATCCGTGCACCCTCTATGCATGCCGACCACTTCATCGCCTTGATATGCGGCACCGCCCCAAGGAATTGCTGTAATAAGCCAAAATAACTCTTTGTCTTGGGCCTATCTAGCCACAGATGAGCCACTACATCCGTCATGGCAAATCCGGACAATCTATTTAGCTCAGCCCACTCAGCCAACCGATCGGTCAACGGAAGTGAACACTCCGGACTGTGGAATTGAGACCAAAAAAGCTCTTCCATCTCGTGATCCTTTTGGCTTCGGAAGTGCACAACCGCATCCGCCGCACTCGCCGCCAAATCTAGATAAGGATCCTCCGCACCCCACGGCTGGCCAAGCTGAGCATACTTCTGATCTGTGAACTTCCTGCGCAGTAGAAAGGGCTTTCCAGCCGCAATGTCTATAGCCTGACGCAGCTCCTCCTTTATAGCCCTCATTGCAGAACGGCCATCCTTGGCTTTAGCGGTGGCCTTCTTCAGGTCTTCTTGCTCCGCTCGGCGTTCTTTTTCAAGAACCTCATAGCGGTCGGTAACATTCTTCAGCTTCACGGCCATTCCGGCCATCTCCTCCCTGCTTCGGCAGTGAGCAGCCTTTTCGGCTTTTAGCTCTTCGCTGCCTTGAGGCAGCCGATCACTCCTTCCGCCTTCTCCTTGGCTCGAGCAAGCTCGCCTCAAGGTCCTCCACAGCAGCGGCACCATCTGCATTAAGCATACATGTTGTAAGGAGTGGGCATCAGCTCCCTTACTAGGTGACCACGGAGAAACAACCTACCTTGTGACTCGTCAAGTCGTTTATTGACCAGCGCGATGTCCGCATCTGCAACATCGAGTTGCCGCTTTAGCTCAGCAACTCTATCAGTCCGGCTGGCCACCGGTCGATCCGCCACCTGCATAGGAAAGGCGAGAATTAATAACTGAGATCATGATCCTCGGCATGCTGTCGCTTCCGACAACATACCGAGTCTCAGGGGCTACTATCTATAAAGGGTGCACTCTATGTGCAAAACTGTCAAAAGGCATGTCATTTTTACGTACCTCAAACCCCACTAGTAAACTTCTGACGGCATCATGCAACCCGCCCTCAGCGGATGAAATTCTTTCAATCACCGTACTCATTAATGTACGGTGATCTTCTGAGATAGACACCCTCTTGAGCAGATCCTTCAGCTCCCCCGGCCGTACACTAGTTGGTGCCGAACTCTCCGGCCCTGCCAGACTCGGGGATACCCTCCGCGACGACACCTTAGGGTCGTACGCCCCTCCTGACGGTGCAGCAGATGGAGGCGTCTCGCTCTCCATCATCTCCGGACGAAGGTCCCCCGAAGACGAGCTCAGCTGAGAAGGACGGAGATCCGAACTACAAGGTAAAACTTCGTTATCCTCGAAAGAAAAAATAGGATGTCCTTATTACAAAACTCCCTTTTTCTACTTACGGCTCATTGGAGGGCTGATTCCTTAGGGAGATAGTGCGGCCGGGGCTTCCCCTGGGGCAGGACCCTCTGGTGAAGATTTCTTCCCCCGCTTTGAGGCCTTAGGCTCCGGATCTTCCGAAGCGGTCCTCTTCTCCCCCTGGAAGGAGGGATTCTTGATCCCCCCTTTCTCGAAGGCCTCCTTAGTAGAGGCGGTAGTTTCTCTGTTTTCCCCTTTGCCCTCCTCTGAAGGCGCAACCTCCAGCATCTTGACCAACACGGGATCCGGCGCGGTCTCCGGGAGGGGGGCCGGACACCGTATCAGTTTTGCTTGCGCTATCCACTCCTGTTCAAAGGACGATTGGTTAAAAGGCAAATCCAAGATATACAAACAAACGGTATGTCCGGACACAGGGCTACTTACTTGAGTATCCGGGCGATTGCAGCTTAAGCCGGCGTCCTCGGTCAATTCTGGACACACCTCTTGTGATCCGAAGAACAATTTGTACATCTCCACGGGTGTCGTACCCATGAAGTGTTGGAGAGCTCGTGGTCCCTCCGGATTGAATTCCCACAGGCGGAGGGGGCAACGTTTGCAGGGCAGAAGACGGCGAATCAGCATAACCTGCATCACTACGACCAGATTGATCTCCCTCTCTTGGAGGTCTCGAATCCGGCCCTGCAATAGGGGTACGTCCTTGGACGGCCCCCAGTCAAGCCCTTTGTTGACCCATGACATCAGCCGTTGTGGAGGGCTAGAGCAAGAGATAGGCGGCGGCCTCTGCTTGCTACCCCTGGGAGCGGTAATATAGAACCACTCCTGTTGCCACAAACCGAGCTCCTCCTGAAAAGAGCCCTCGGGCCATGGAGCATCGGCCCTCTTGCTTATAATCGCCCCGCCGCACTCTGCCTGACGCCCCTCAATCATCTTCGGCTCCACATTGAAGGTTTTGAGCCACAAACCGAAGTGAGGGGTGGTGCAGAGGAAGGCTTCGCAGATGACAATGAATGATGAGATATGGAGGATGGACTCCGGAGCCAAGTCATGGAATTCCAGCCCATAGTAAAACATGAGCCCTCTCACAAAAGGATCCATCGGGAAGCCTAAACCCTGACGGAGGTGAGACACGAACACGATGCTCTCGCCTGGCTTGGGAGTAGGAATGACTTGCCCTTGGGCAGGCAACCTATGCGAAATCTCGTAGGCTAAGTACCTGGCTTCTCTCAGCTTTAGCACGTCCTCTTCCGTGATGGAGGAGGGCATCCACCGCCCTCAGAGGTCGAGCCGGACATTGTCGAAGGTCCGAAGCGCTCGAATCTGGAGCCCTGAGTGCTGGAACTTGGGGCAAGGGGTAGATTCGATTGAGGATTGAAAAAAAGAAACGAGCCTTGGTCTCATTATAAAGAGGGAGAATACCAAGAGCCGTCCCCGTGACCGTTTTGAACTCACCTTCGATGGAGGGGGCGTGGCAACAGGCGCGGTTGGGTTACCCACGTCCGTATTGATGGGAATCCCGGAGTAAGGGGAACACAATCTCTGCTTCGACAAGACGTGCCAAGGAAACCGCTTCGCTAAACGCGCTAAGGTGGTATAATAAAAACGATTCAAGTAAAGGCTTGGTAGTGGTGTAACGTCACGCCACAAATACGTCAGCAGATTGAACTTGTCTAAATATTATTCTCTCTATGGTGGTATGTGGAATTTATTTTGCAGAGCCGGACACTATCCTGGTGTTCGCAATCTTCTATGAATTATTCGTAGAAGGAACCCGCCTTGCAATGCCGAAGACAATATGCGCGCTGGACTCGTCGTCATTGAAGCCTGGTTCAGGGGCTACTGAGGGAGTCCTAGACTAGGGGGTGTCCGGATAGCCGAACTATCATCATCGGCCAGACTCCAAGACTATGAAGATACAAGATTGAAGACTTCATCCCGTGTCCGGATGGGACTTTCCTTGGCGTGGAAGGCAAGCATGGCAATACGGATATGTAGATCTCCTACCATTGTAACCGACTCTGTGTAACCCTAGCCCTCTCCGGTGTCTATATAAACCGGAGGGTTTTAGTCCGTAGGACAACGATCACAACAACAATCATACCATATGCTAGCTTCTAGGGTTTAGCCTCCTTGATCTCGTGGTAGATCCACTCTTGTACTACCCATATCATCAATATCAATCAAGCAGGAGTAGGGTTTTACCTCCATCGAGAGGGCCCGAACCTGGGTAAAAACATCGTGTCCCTTGTCTCATGTTACCATCCTCCTAGACGCACAGTTCGGGACCCCCTACCTGAGATCCGCCGGTTTTGACACCGACATTGTGCTTCTAGTCTTGAACCTATGCTTGTTTTACCTTCCTATGCTAGTTGATTATTGTTCCCATAAGTTGTTTGCTCACAAAATCCCTATGCATAGGAAGTGGGTTAAGCTTAAATGTGCTAGTCATATTCTTCATGATGCTCCCTTTATGTTTCAATTCATATCTTTTATGTGAGCATCATTGTCATCATCATGCCTAGCTAAAAGGCATTAAAGAAAAGCGCTTGTTGGGAGACAACCCAATATTTATCCTTACTGTTTTTGTGTGTTCACATGATTATGCTACTGTAATAATGATGTTTTATAGCTTTTGTTTCAATAAAGTGCCATGTAAGACCTTTAGGATAGCTTACGGTGATAGTTGTGTTGATCCTGCTGAGAATCAGAAACTTTTGCACCCAGTAAATTAGTTTTGTTAATTCACAGAAGCGTGATTCTGCTAGGATTTTTGGAGTTCCAGAAGTATACATTTGATACAGATTACTACAGACTGTTCTGTTTTTGACAGATTCTGTTTTCTATGTGTTGTTTGCTTATTTTGATGAATCTATGAGTAGTATCGGAGGGTATGAACCATAGAGAAGTTAGATATACTGTAGATATTACACCATTATGAATTTAGAATGAGTTCATTACAGTACCTAAGTGGTGGTTTTATTTTCTTATACTAACGGAGTTTAAAAGTTTTCTGTTGAGTTTTGTGTTGTGGAGTTTTCAAGTTTTGGATAAAGATTCGATGGACTATGGAATAAGGAGTGGCAAGAGCCTAAGCTTGGGTATGCCCATATCACCCCAAGATATTTAAGAATAGCCAAAATCCTAAGATATTATTTACTTGGAGCTATATTTTTCTTCGTTCATCGGTAACTTTACTTGGAGCTATATTTTTATTTGCCAGATGATATGTGTTTTACTTGGAGTGTCATTTTTTTGTTAGTATTTGCTTGATGTTATTTAGAATAATGTTTTGCATCTTTAGTTTCAATAAAAATGTCAAGGATAGCCTTTGCCATGCTTATTTTGCTAGTATACATGTTGCTGTTTGAAAACAGAAAGTTTACCGCTGTTGCAAAAATTCCCTAGAAAAGTCAGAGCATCATATAATGTTCAATTTTTTTTTCCATAATGAGATATGATAAATCTTCTACAGAGTAGTATTTTTCTCATAATTTTTGGAGTTAGGGAAGTATGATGAATCTTGCATTCTTTACAGAGTGTACTGTTTTGGCAAATTGTTGTTATGTTTGCATTGTTTGCATATGTTTGCTTGTTTAATTATTCTATTTGAGGATAGTAGTATTAAATATGCAGAGGCATTTACTATGCAATGTTGAATAATAATTTTAGTGATTTGTTACAGTAGAAAATGATAAGGTTTTGCATTGGTTTATACTAACCTATCTCACGAGTTCTTGTTGAGTTTGGTGTGGATGAAGCTTTTGATAAAAAGAGGAACCATGATATGAGAGGAATTAAGGAGACACAAAAGTTCAAGCTTGGGGATGCCCAAGGCACCCCAAGATAATATTTCAAAGAGTCTCAAGCATCTAAGCTTGGGGATGCCCCGGTAGGCATCCCACCTTTCTTCCTCAACAACTATCGGTTAGTATCGGTTGAGCCTAAGTTTTTGCTTCTTCACATGAGTTGTGCTATCCTTGCAATGTCATTTTACTTTGTTTTGCTTGCTGTTTGAATACAATACCAAGATCTGAAATTCTTTAATGAGAGAGAGTCTTCACATAGTTACATAATTATTTAGCTACTCATTGATCTTCACTTATATCTTTTTGGAGTAGTTTGTCATTTACTCATGTGCTTCACTTATATCCTATGAGTAAATTGTTGAATGAGTTGATTGTCATAAATCTGAAATTATATATGTTTCATTTGCTTATCCCATGGGGAGTAATGACTCCACATCTAAGAAGTAGAGGTTGTGAATTTATTGAAGGAAGAGATATTTTACATATAATACTATCTTAGACATCTTTTACAATTGTGAGCACTCATTAAGTATGACATGCTAAAGAGTTGATGTTGGACAAGGAAGACAACGTAATGGGTTATGTTTTCGCACATCTCAGTTAAAGTATATTGTCATGGATCATTCAAACATGTTGAGCTTGCCTTTCCCCCTCATGCTAGCTAAAATTCCTTGCACCAAGTAGAGATACTACTTGTGCTTCCAAATACCCTTAAACCTAGTTTTGCCATGAGAGTCCACCATACCTACCTATGGATTGAGTAATATCCTTCAAATAAGTTATCATCGGTGCAAGCAATAAAAATTGCTCTCTAAATATGTATGATCCTTTGGTGTGAAGAAAATAGGTTTATACGACCTTGTTATGGAAGCAATAAAAGCGACGGACTGCATAATAAAGGTCCATATACAAGTGGCAATATAAAGTGTCGTTCATTCGCATTAAGATTTTGTGCATCCAACCCTAAAAGCGCATGACAACCTCTTCTTCCCTCTGTGAAGGGCCTACCTTTTACTTTATGTCTTTTACTTTATTCAAGAGTCAAGGTGATCTTCACCTTTCCCTTTTTCATTTTATCCTTTGGCAAGCACCTCGTGTTGGAAAGATCCTGATATATATATATCCAATTGGATGTAAGTTAGCATGAACTATTATTGTTGACATCACCCAAAGGTGAATACGTTGGGAGGCAAAACTATAAGCCCCTATCTTTCTCAGTGTCCGATTAAAACTCCATAACCATTAGTATTGCGTGAGTGTTAGAAATTGTAGAAGACTGAGTATGTGGAGCTTGCTAAATCAAAGATCTGACATAGACCCTTCCTGAAAATAAGATGAATTGCAATTGTTTGATGACTAAGAATGAAGTTTGCTAGTTTTCAAGAAAGTTTATGGTCTATGCTTTAACATGTGAATTGCTTGTTACTTGTTCGTGAGAAGTTTTATGAGATGAACTACTGTTATGACATATAATCATGCTAGGAAAGGTGACTGAAATTATCATTGTTGAAACTTGTGCACCTACTAGCATTCACACTTCATAAATTCTTTCTTTTATCATTTACCTACTCGAGGACGAGCAGGAATTAAGCTAGGGGATGCTGATACATCTCCAACATATCTATAATTTATGAAGCATTCATGCTATTTTATTATCTGTTTTTAATGATTACGGGCTTTATTATACACTTTTATATTACTTTTGGGACTAACCTACTAACTGGAGGCCCAGCCCATATTGCTGTTTTATTGCCTATTTCAGTATTTCGAAGAAAAGGAATATCAAACGGAGTCCAAATGGAATGAAACCTTCGGGAGTGTGATTTCTGGAAAGAATATGATCCGGGAGACTTGGAGTGCAAGCCAGGGAAGCGTCGAGGAAGCCACGAGATAGGGGCGCGCGCCCTCCACTCTCGTGGGCTCCTTGAGGCTCCCCCGACCGACTTCATTCACCTATATAAGCCTACATACCCTAAAAACATCAAGACAGAAGATAGATAGGGAGTTCCGCCGCCGCAAGCCTCTGTAGCCACCAAAAACCTCTCGGGAGCCCGTTTTGGCACCCTGCCGGAGGGGGAACCCATCACCGGTGGCCATCTTCATCATCCCGGCGCTCTCCATGACGAGGAGGGAGTAGTTCACCCTCGGGGCTGAGAGTATGTGCCAGTAGCTATGTGTTTGATCTCTCTCTCTCTCTCTCTCTCTCTCTCTCTCTCTCGTGTTCTCTCTATGGCATGATCTTGATGTATCGCGAGCTTTGCTATTATAGTTGGATCGTATGATGTTTCTCCCCCTCTACTCTCTTGTGATGAATTGAGTTTTCCTCTTGAAGTTGTCTTATCGGATTGAGTCTTTAAGGATTTGAGAACACTTGATGTATGTCTTGCCGTGCTTATCTGTGGTGACAATGGGATATCACGTGATCCACTTGATGTATGTTTTGGTGATCAACTTGCGGGTTCCGCCCATGAACCTATGCATAGGGGTTGGCACACGTTTTCGTCTTGACTCTCCGGTAGAAACTTTGGGGCACTGTTTGAAGTATTTTGTGTTGGTTGAATAGATGAATCTGAGATTGTGTGATACATATCGTATAATCATGCCCACAGATACTTGAGGTGACAATGGAGTATCTAGGTGACATTAGGGTTTTGGTTGATTTGTGTCTTAAGGTGTTATTCTAGTACGAACTCTTGAATAGATTGATCCGAAAGAATAACTTTGAGGTGGTTTCGTACCCTACCATCATCTGTTTGTTTGTTCTCCGCTATTAGTGGCTTTGGAGTGACTCTTTGTTACATGTTGAGGGATTGTTATATGATCTATCTATGTTAATATTGTTGAGAGAACTTGCACTAGTGAAAGTATGAACCCTATGCCTTGTTTCCTACCATTGCAATACCGTTTACGCTCACTTTTATCATTAGTTACCTTGCTGTTTTTATATTTCCAGATTACAAAAACCTATATCTACTATCCATATTGCACTTGTATCACCATCTCTTCGCCGAACTAGTGCACCTATACAATTTACCATTGTATTGGGTGTGTTGGGGACACAAGAGACTCTTTGTTATTTGGTTGCAGGGTTGTTTGAGAGAGACCATCTTCATCCTACGCCTCCTACGGATTGATAAACCTTAGGTCATCCACTTGAGGGAAATTTGCTACTGTCCTACAAACGTGTGCACTTGCAGGCCCAACAACGTCTACACGAAGAAGGTTGTGTAGTAGACATCAGCCCCCCACCCTCGTGGGCCCCTCGTGGCTCCCCTGACTGACTTCTTTCGCCTATATATAATCCATATACCCTAAAAACATCGGAGAGCACAATAGATCGGGAGTTCCGCCGCCGCAAGCCTCTGTAGCCAGTAAAAACCAATCGGGACCCTGTACCGGCACCCTGCCAGAGGGGGGATCCCTCACCGGTGGCGATCTTCATTATCCGACGCTAGGGGCTGAGGGTATGTACCGGTAGCTATGTGTTTGATCTCTCTCTCTCTCTCGTGTTCTTGATTCGGCAGGATCTTGATGTATCACGATCTTTGCTATTATAGTTGGATCTTATGATGTTTCTCCCCCTCTACTCTCTTGTAATGGATCGAGTTTTCCCTTTGAAGTTATCTTATCGGATTAAGTCCTTAAGGATTTGAGAACACTTGATGTATGTCTTGCATGGGATACCCGTGGTGACAATGGGGTATTCTATTGATTCACTTGATGTATGTTTTGGTGATCAACTTGCGGGTTCACTGACCTTGTGAACTTATGCATAGGGGTTGGCACACGTTTTCGTCTTGACTCTCTGGTAGAAACTTTGGGGCACTCTTTGAAGTACTTTGTGTTGGTTGAATAGATGAATCTGAGATTGCGTGATGCATATCGTATAATCATGCCCACGGATACTTGAGGTGACATTGGAGTATGTAGGATCGAAAGTATGTCTAGAGGGGGGGTGATTAGACTACTTGTCAATATAAAAATTCTGCCTTTTGACAAAGAACAGTTTTTGGTAGATTCACAATTATGATCAAGTCAAGCATCACCCTACACATGCAATTCTAGAGTATAGGCAGCGGAAAGTAAATTGCACATGTAGTAAAGAGAGGTGGAGAAGAGCAAATGCAATTTTGGAGACGCGGTGATTTTTCCCATGGTTCCGATAGGTGGCGCTATCGTACATCCACGTTGATGGAGACTTCAACCCACGGAGGGTAACGGCTGCCTTGAGTCCACGGAGGGCTCCACCCACGAAGGGTCCACGAAGAAGCAACCTTGTCTATTCCATCATGGCCTACGCCCACGGAGGGCTAGCCTTACTCGGGTAGATCTTCACGAAGTAGGCGATCTCCTTGCCCTTACAAACTTCTTGGTTCAACTCCACGCCTCGACGACGGAGGCTCCCAAGCGACACCTAACCAATCTAGGAGGCACCACCCTCCAAAAGGTAATAGATGTTGTAGATGATGATGAACTCCTTGCTCTTGTGCTTCAAATGATAATCTCCCCAACACTCAACTCTCCTCACCGATTTGGCTGTGGTGGAAGAAAGGATTGAGTGGAAAGCAACTTGGGAAGGCTAGAGATCAAGCTTCATATGGTGGGAGTGGAGCAACTTGATCTCAACACAATGGTAGGTAGTTCTCTTCTCAGAAATGTAAGGTAGGAGTGGTAGTTCTTTCTGATGGCTCTCTCCATGAATGAAGAGGGGGTGGAGGGGTATAAATAGCCTCCACACAAAATCCAACCATTACACACATTTGAGCAATCTCGGTGGGACCAAAGTGGACAACTCGGTGAGAGCGATAGTTCAAATAATGTGAACGTTGGGATTTTCGGTGGGACCGAATATACAATCTCAGTTAGTCCGATTCGTGCAATGACACGAGCATGCCAGTTTCGGTGGGACCGACTTCATCATCTCGGTGACACCGATTTGATGACGTATGTTACGTAAACTTGGCAACTCATGTTTCGTGAGACCGAGTTCGAATCGGAAAATCCGAAGTTTACTAGGGTTTGGCTTATGGCTGAGGTGGTTCATCTTGGTGTGACTGAGTTTGGAATATCGGTGGGACCGAGACTACTTATGAGTGTCTATGGCGGTGAAAGTTGCCGATAGTTTAGGAGATGTATCACTAAGCACTTGAGCAACCAGATCATCATCATAACCTCATCCCCTTTTAATAGTATTGGCTTTTCCTATGGACTCAATGTGATCTTGGATCACTAAACCAAAATGGAGTCTTGAGCTTTTGCCAATGCGTGCCTTAGCATTTTGGGGGTCCACTTCTTGAGTCCTTGCCATACCCATATCAATGAACTCTCTCAAATGATTCTCAAGTAACTATTAGTTCAATGATATATATGTTGTTATTAATTACCAAAACCACCCGGGATTAGTTGCACTTTCAATCTCCCCTTTTGGTAATTGATGACAACATATAGATCAAAGCTCGACAAAGGATATAATCAATGAATAATATCGTCGCTTTGAGAAGTATGTGATAAGCAAGAGCTCCCCCTAAATTTGTGCATTATTTAAGATTTGCGTTTGAATGCAAATGCACAATCGATTAGGATCATGGGTCACTCTTCCATGTCACATACATCTTGGTGGAGCGCACAAAATGATAAGAATGAACAACATGCACCCAATCACCAAGACATGAGTAAATGCTCATACGAGATAGGAATGGCATATGATAAGCATTAAGCAGACATTAAAGCATAGTACGACCAAGCACTCATTAAGGTAGAATCAAACGGAGTATCAAACACATCAATGTCTCGAAAACCAAAAGTATCTCAAAGAAACCGCAAAAGAACGAAAAGAGCAAAAGCGCAAAGACAACAACACTCTCTCTCAAAGCCCTATGATCTATACAATTTCTCCCCTTTGGCAACAAGTTACCAAAAGTTCGAAAAAGCATAGAGCTAAGCGTCACTGTGGACTCTGCTGGCGGCTCCGTCTGGTTGATGTCGGAGTGGATATGACAAGATCGGCGAAGACTTCAGTGATGTCAGGCTTTGGAGGAGTGGACACCGGAGCTGGAGCTGGAGTAGGAGCAACTCTTTGAACTGTGGAGGTGTCTTTGAAGCTGTAGTCCCGTGTCGATCCATCGAATAGCAATGATCGGGATCCTTTGGAACCGGAGCGATCTGTCGATGAGAATCTGGACTAAGTCATCCTGCAACTCACGCATAAGCTCGCCTTGTCCTGCTTTGCTTCCTCAATGTTCGCCTCGAGCTTGTTGGCGGTTACTTGTACTTGATCAACTTCACGCCCAGGCGTGGATCTTCTCGCCAACAATCCTCTCTAAGCTCTCCACGAGACTGCTCAATGCTGGCAGCGCGTTGTTCAATCCTTTGAGTAGCTTCAAGAATTTGCTCTCCAAAACTCTTTGGTTTAGTTGCTGCTGCTTCTTTCTTCTGCTTTGGCTTTCTTAGCAGCCGCGATCTTGGCTTGACCTTCAACAGATGTCGGATCCTCCTCATCCATCACAACAACATTGTCTTCATGCTCGCTGCAACGGTAAATGTTCTCTATCCAACAAGAATGTGCCCGTGCCAAACTTGGCATTGATAAGCATCCTGAATCTGCGGAATCCACATGATCTTTTCTGGTCACCGCAGTCCTCTTAATGGTCTCTACCATCAAGTCCATCACCTTGAAAGGTGCTCTCTCATCAAGTATGTGCAGCATGTTGATAGAGTATCCTCGATCATGCGATCATCTCCAGATTTGGGCATCAAGGTATGCCTCAAAATGGTATTAGTGGTAGGTAAGCCCGCTCGAGATGGTAGATCGAGCCGAGCTTCCAGATTTCCAAATCCTCTCATGGAACCTCTTTGTACATGTTTTCATGGATTCATGATTCTTCTTTGGAATCCCATATACATCAATATCATCTTCTCGTTGCCGAGCATTCAAATTTCTGCCCATTCTTCAACAGAAGAAGAAAACCTTTGACCTTCACCATCCACATAATCTTTCCATCGGGGTAGAAGTGAGTCAGGCATAAAATTGCATTATCATCTCATTGTTCCAACTGGTCAATTTTGACCTACAAAATCTGCAACTCCACATGCAAAGGAAACTTTCATGCACATGTGGAAAGAAATCTCTGTGCTCTTCACTGTCAATGTACTTCCAAATAACATATCCGTGTCTGCGACTATGGGCTTCTTGTCCATCGGCCGACGGTCTCATAGAAGTCCTGCTGCTCTCTGGTGTGAAATCTGGGATCTACAGCAGTTCTTCTCCTCACGGCATATGGGTCGGTTTGTCTCCATAGCTTTGAGACCTCTATCTTTCCTTGCCTTCATATCCTCGGCTTGAGGATGAGCATCATTATGGAGTGGCAGTTTTGGACGAAGTTTCAAAGAAACTGGTCCTTCATCGTCGACTCACTGGTGGCACATCATCCTTGTTCTTTTCGAATGACTGGAATGTTTCGATGGTCCTCTTGGGCTTGGCAAGCAGGCTTTGCTTGGAGCTGCCTTAGCTGGAGCAGATTTCTTGGGCTTTGATGTGGCTCCACCTTAATGGCATCACCCATGAGCTTGACTTTCGAGGAGGAGGCTGGGGTGCTTCCTCATCCTCATCCTCTACTCTGCATCTGCATGAGGATCAATATACATATCTGCTCTAGCTCCCACACATGCACTATCCTCTTTCTCTTGGTGGTTTTCTTCACTTTGCTTGCAAATGCCTCTCCCAAATTCAGCTTCTTAGCAACAGTTGATCGCTTGACTTTGCTGGTGCCCTTCTTAGATTGTTGATCTTGTTGCTCTTTGGCAACAACCTTCCTTTAGGCTTTGAGGTCACCTCTTCCTCAACAACAAAATCTGAATCCTCATCATCTGAATTCCTCTTCTTTCTAGCTCTGGTGGCTGCAGGAGGCATGCCACTTGGTGTACTCCTCTCACCATCATCGATGAGCTACTAGGATCGGGACTAGTGCCCTCTGGAATGTCTCGCAATGGGTGTCTCGACACTGTTCTCACCATCACCGGCATCGACATGGCCGACAACCCGTGAATAGATAAGGTGTAGGCAGAGAAGAAGAGTCATCACAAAATGCGAAGTTTTTGCAAAAAAAATGAGTTCAAATTCTAGTATTAAGTTTTCACGAAGACATTTCGTCGACCGAGTTTAAGGTTCGTGAATCCGAAGTGTTAAACAGAGCTTGGCACACCACTTTCGGTTTGACGAAGTGGGTTTCGATCCGCCGAAAACACTAGGGTTTCACAGAATCTTCATTTCGTCACACCGATTTTGCACAACTTCGGTTGGACCAAGGGTGCAAAGGTAATGGCCATAGGCCAAATCGGTCATACCGAAAATATAGAATCGGTCTCACCGAGATGTGTTCCGCGGAAACCTAACCCTAAAACTTTTACTCGAATCTAGTTCAAACAAACCAATCTGGTGTACAGGAGGATTTCAATCGTGGCAAGATACTAGGCAATCCAAACGTGGATTGAATCGGAGATGGGAGCACGAGTGGGATCAAAACTCACCCTAACTTGGTGGAGTTTTTCTACGGCGGCAACGGCTCGGAGGAGATGGCCGTTGACGGCGACGGAGACCTGCGGCGAGGGCGCACAGGCCACGATGGCGACGATCCGGAGACCAAGGAGACGGCAGCAAGGGGTGTGGGGGCGAAACGTTTGAAGGAGGAATCAGCAGCGGCCCTCGTAATATATACCCCTTCATTGTCGGTGGGTCCGAAGTTGTAAAACTCGGTGGCACTGAGATGGATAACTGCTAGGCGAGTTATGCACTTCGTCACGCCGAAAATCACAACTCGGTTTCACCGAGATGAAAACCTAGATCGTCTAAATGCTTTCGGTTCGACCGAGTTTGAGTGAGTTGGTCCGACCGAAATCAATTAGAAGGTTTTGGAAATTAGCCCTTGACGGATCGGTGGCTCAAAGTGCTCCTCACCCGAGGGTCCGAAAATGACTTGTTCAACATTTGTGATGTAAGCATGAATAGAATTTGAGACAAGAAAGCATAGATAGCTAGGGGAGGTACTTAGGCATTCTTGTCCATCCATTTGGTCAGAAAAATCAAAACGACCAAAACAACAAATGGATGTCCTCGAATGGATAAAATCATGCATCCAACATGCTCACACAATAAGCTAGCAAATGAAATATGTGTCAAACATGCACAACCAAAACTCTAGCAACTAACACACAATTTGTCGATGACTAGGTCATCTTTATATGAGTATATTGACTTAGGAGCCAAATGAGAACATTTGATCATAGGTCATACTCATCGCTTAAGCACAAGTGGGGTTACCACTTTTACATAAAGCATTGATGTGTTCACATCATTTGAAGATGCTTTAGCTCAATTTTTAGAGCAAAGCTCCCCTAGATGTGAGAACCCCTTTAAAGGGTCAAACTAACCTTGGGTTGTCGTAGAAGACTTCATGTAGATGTTGAAGATGTGGATGCTCAATGTTGATGGAGATCATCAAGAGTTGGGAGCTATCCTTTGGATTCGGCACTTTCAATACCTACATGGGTTAGTCCCACAAGGAACAAACAAGGATATCCATGGACATAGATTGAAGTTCACAATAGATGATGTCCATGAAAGCAATGATTACCTTGTCCCTTGACTTACCAACAAGAGGGTTTGTGACTCCATGAACTAGTGCACGATGTGGAAGTTGATTGCACAAGTTTTTGCCAAAATGAATGTGAGTGAAGTATGTTGGCGGAGTCACCCTCAAGAACTTTCTAGTTCTTCTTCTTCGGATCCACATCATCTTGATGGGAATCCTTGGGGTTGTAGTTGAGCTTGACGAAGTAGAACTTGACGCTTTCCTTGGGAACCCACTTGACCATGGCTTGAGGTGCTTCAACAAATGCATCAATCTCCTCTTGAAGCTTGTCCTTGCCTTTTAGCTTGTGGTCTTATGGTGGAAGGTCATCTTGAGCTTGTTCCACATTGGAAGAAGTAGGATCATACTTCTCCTTTTGAGGAACAAACTGTGGAGTAGGATATTGACCTTCTTCCCACTCAACGCCTTCGGGCGTTGAACTTTCGCTCAAAACCAATCCCTTGATTCTTCCGGTGCCTTCCTTGCTTGCGAACAATTTCCTCAAAGTTCTTGCTTCCGGCAAGGCTCTTGTAGACACCTTTCTCTATGATCCCTTTCAATAAACTATTCTCTTGCTCAAGTGTAACTTGGCTTGAAACATTGTGTAGGATCGAAAGTATGTCTAGAGGGGGGGGGTGATTAGACTACTTGACAATATAAAAATTCTGCCTTTTGAAAAAGAACAGTTTTTGGCAGATTCACAATTATGATCAAGTCAAGCATCACCCTACACATGCAATTCTAGAGTATAGGCAGCGGAAAGTAAATTGCACATGTAGTAAAGAGAGGTGGACAAGAGCAAACGCAATTTTGGAGACGCGGTGATTTTTCTCGTGGTTCCGATAGGTGGTGCTATCGTACTTCCACGTTGATGGAGACTTCAACCCGCGGAGGGTAACGGCTGCGCGAGTCCACGGAGGGCTCCACCCACGAAGGGTCCACGAAGAAGCAACCTTGTCTATTCCATCATGGCCTACGCCCACGGAGGGCTACCTTACTCGGGGTAGATCTTCACGAAGTAGGCGATCTCCTTGCCCTTACAAACTTCTTGGTTCAACTCCACATCGACGGAGGCTCCCAAGCGACACCTAACCAATCTAGGAGGCACCACCCTCCAAAAGGTAATAGATGTTGTAGATGATGATGAACTCCTTGCTCTTGTGCTTCAAATGATAATCTCCCCAACACTCAACTCTCCTCACTGATTTGGCTGTGGTGGAAGAAAGGATTGAGTGGAAAGCAACTTGGGAAGGCTAGAGATCAAGCTTCATATGGTGGGAGTGGAGCAACTTGATCTCAACACAAGGGTAGGTAGTTCTCTTCTCGGAAATGTAAGGTAGGAGTGGTAGTTCTTTCGATGGCTCTCTCCACGAATGAAGAGGGGTGGAGGGTATTTATAGCCTCCACACAAAATCCAACCATTACACACATTTGACCAATCTCGGTGGGACCAAGTTGACAACTCGGTGAGACCGATAGTTCAAATAATGTGAGCGTTGGGATTTTCGGTGGGACCGAAAATACAATCTCGGTGAGTCCGATTCGTGCAATGACAAGAGCATGCCATTTGGTGGGACCGACTTCATCATCTCGGTGACACCGATTTGATGACGAAGGTTCTGAAGCTTGGCAACTCATGTTTCGGTGAGACCGAGTTCGAATCGGAAAATCCGAGTTTGCTAGGGTTTGGCTTATGGCTGAGGTGGTTCATCTCGGTGTGGTGAGTTTGGAATATCGGTGGGACCGAGACTACTTATGAGTGACTATGGCGGTGAAAGTTGCTGATAGTTTAGGAGATGTATCACTAAGCACTTGAGCAACCAGATCATCATCATAACCTCATCCCCTTTAATAGTATTGGCTTTTCCTATGGACTCAATGTGATCTTGGATCACTAAACCAAAAATGGAGTCTTGAGCTTTTGCCAATGCTTGCCTTAGCATTTTGAGGGGTCCACTTCTTGAGTCCTTGCCATACCCATATCAATTGAACTTTCTGAAATGATTCTCAAGTAACTATTAGTTCAATGATATATATGTTGTTATTAATTACCAAAACCACCCGGGGATTAGTTGCACTTTCAATCTCCCCCTTTTTGGTAATTGATGACAACATATAGATCAAAGCTTCGACAAAGGATATAATCAATGAATAATATCGTCGCTTTGAGAAGTATGTGATAAGCAAGAGCTCCCCCTAAATTTGTGCATTATTTAAGATTTGCGTTTGAATGCAAATGCACAATCGATTAGGATCATGGGTCACTCTTCCATGTCACATACATCTTGGTGGAGCGCACAAAATGATAAGAATGAACAACATGCACCCAATCACCAAGACATGAGTAAATGGTCATACAAGATAGGAATGGCATATGATAAGCATTAAGCACACATTAAAGCATAGTACGACCAAGCACTCATTAAGGTAGAATCAAACGGAGTATCAAACACATCAATGTCTCGAAAACCAAAAGTATCTCAAAGAAACCGCAAAAGAACGAAAGAGCAAAAGCGAAAACAACACTCTCTCTCTCAAAGTCCTATGATCTATACAATTTCTCCCCTTTGGCAACAAGTTACCAAAAAGTTCAAAAAGCATAGAGCTAAGCGTCACCGGGGACTCTGCTGGCGGCTCCGTCTGGTTGATGTCGGAGTGGATATGACAAAGATCGGCGAAGACTTCACTGATGTCTGTCTTGGAGGAGTGGTCACCGAGCTGGAGCTGGAGTAGGAGCAACTTTGGAACTGTGGGAGGTCTTTGAAGCTGTAGTCCCGTGTCGATCCATCGGAATAGCAGCTGATCGGGTCCTTTGGGAACCGGAGCGATCTGTTGATAAGCATCCCGGACTAAGTCATCCTGCATCTCACGCATAAGCTCTTCCTTCTCCGCTTTGCTTCCTCAATGTCGCCTCAAGCTTGTTGGCGATTACACTTGCACTTCAATCGACTTCACGTCCGAGCGTGGATCTTGTCCTCAACAATCCTCTCTAAGCTCTCCGAGACTGCATAATGCTGGCGGCGTTGTTCAATCCTTTGAGTAGCTTCAAGAATTTGCTCTCCAAACTCTTTGGTTTAGCTGCTGCTGCTTCTTCTTGCTTCCTTGTCGCCTTTGGCTTTCTTAGCAGCTTCGATCTTGGCTTGACCTTCAATAGATGTCGGATCCTCCTCATCCATCACAACAACATTGTCTTCATGCTCGCTGCAGCGGTAAATGTTCTCTATCCAACAAGAATGTGCCCGTGCCAAACTTGGCATTGATAAGCATCTGAATCTGCGGGCAAATCCACATGACCTTTTCTCGTCACCGCAGTCCTCTTAATGGTCTCTACCATCAAGTCCATCACCTTGAAAGGTGCTTTCTCATCAAGTATGTGCAGCATGTTGATAGAGTATCCTCGATCATGCGATGATCTCCAGATTTGGGCATCAAGGTATGCCTCAAAATGGTATTAGTGGTAGGTAAGCCTGCTCGAGATAGTAGATCGAGCCGAGCTTCCAGATTCCCAAATCCTTTGCTGGAATCTCTTTGTACATGTTCTTCATGGATTCATGATTCTTCTTTGGAATCCCATATACATCAATATCATCTTCTCGTTGCCTTTGGAGCATTCAGAATTTCTGCCCATTCTTCAACGAAGAAGAAAATCTTTGACCTTCAGTCATCCATATAATCTTTCCATCGGGTAGAAGTGAGTCGTGGCATAAAATTGCATTATCATCTCATCGTTCCAACTGGTCAATTTCGACCTACAAACTCTGCAACACCACATGCGGTGAAACTTTCATGCACATGTGGAAAGAAATCTCTGTGCTCTTATTGTCAATGTACTTCCAAATAACATATCTTGTGTCTGCGACTATGGGCTTCTTGTCCATCAACGGTCTCATAGAAGTCCTGCTGCTCTCGGTGTGAAATCTGGGATCTACAGCAGTTCTTCTCCTCAAGGCATATGGGTCAGTTTGTCTCCATAGCCCGAGACCTCTATCTTTCCTTGCCTTCATATCCTCGGCTTGAGGATGAGCATCATTATGTAGTGGCAGTTTTGGACGAAGTTTCAAAGAAAACTGGTCCTTCATCGTCGACTCACTGGTGGCACATCATCCTTGTTCTTTTCGACGCTGGAATGTTTCGATGGTCTTCTTGGGCTTGGCAAAGCAGGCTTTCTTTGGAGCTGCCTTAGCTGGAGCAGATTTCTTGGGCTTTGATGTGGCTCCACCTTAATGGCATCACCCATGAACTTAGGCTTCGAGGAGGAGGTGGGGTGCTTCCTCATCCTCATCCTCTCTTCTGCTGCATCAATATCATGCACTATCCTCTTTCTCTTGGAGGTTTTCTTCACTTTGCTTGCAAATGCCTCTCCCAAATTCAGCTTCTTAGCAATAGTTGATCGCTTGACTTTCTGGTGCCCTTCTTAGTTTGTTGATCTTGTTGCTCTTTGGCAACAACCTTCCTTTAGGCTTTGAGGTCACCTCTTCCTCAACAACAAAATCTGAATCCTCATCATCTGAATTCCTCTTCTTTCTAGCTCTGGTGGCTGCAGGAGGCAAGCCACTTGGTGTACTCCTCTCACCATCATCGATGAGCTACTAGGATCGGGACTAGTGCCCGCCTCGAATATCTCGCAATGGGTGTCTCGACTGTTCTCACTGCACCGGCATCCGACATGGCCGACAACCTGTGAATAGATAAGGTGTAGGCAGAGAAGAAGAGTCATCACAAACTGCAGAAGTTTTTGCAAAAAAATGAGTTCAAATTCTAGTATTAGGTTTTCACGAAGACATTTTGGTCGACCGAGTTTAAGATTCGTGAATCCAAGTGTTAAACAGAGCTTGCACACCACTTTCGGTTTGACAAGTGGGTTTCGTCTGCCGAAAACACTAGGGTTTCACAGAATCTTCATTTCGGTCACACGATTTTGCACAACTCGTTGGACCGAAGGTGCGATAATGGCCATAGGCCAAATCGGTCATACCGAAAATATAAAATCGGTCTCACCGAGATGTGTTCATGGAAACCTAACCCTAAAACTTTTACTCGAATCTAGTTCAAACGAACTAATCTGTGTGCAGGAAGATTTCAATCGTGGCAAGATACTAAGCGTCCATTGAATCGGAGATGGGAGCACGAGTGGGATCAAAACTCACCCTAACTTGGTGGAGTTTTTCTCGGAGGCAACGGCTCGGAGGAGATGTCCGCTGACGGCGACGGAGACTCAAGCGAGGGCGCATGAGCCACGACGGCGACGATCCGGAGACCAAGGCGACGGCAGCAAGGGTGTGGGGCGAAACGTTTGAAGGAGGAATCAGCAGCGCCCTCGGAATATATACCCCTTTGCTTGTCGGTGGGACCGAGTTGTAAAACTTCGGTGGCACCGAGATGGATAACTGCTAGGCGATTATGCACTTGATCACGCCGAAAATCACAACTCGGTTTCACCGAGGTGAAAACCTAGATCAGTCTAAATGCTTTCGGTTCGACCGAGTTTGAGTGAGTTGGTCCGACCAAATCAATTAGAAGGTTTTGGAAATTAGCCCTTGACGGATCGGTGGCTCAAAGTGCTCCTCACCCGAGGGTCCAAAAATGACTTGTTCAAAATTTGTGATGTAAGCATGAATAGAATTTGAGACAAGAAAGCATAGATAGCTAGGGGAGGTACTTAGGCATTCTTGTCCATCCATTTGGTCGAAAAAATCAAAACGACCAAAACAACAAATGGATGTCCTCGAATGGATAAAATCATGCATCCAACATGCTCACACAATAAGATAGCAAATGAAATATGTGTCAAACATGCACAAACAAAACTCTAGCAACTAACACACAATTTGTCGATGACTAGGTCATCTTTATATGAGTATATTGACTTAGGAGCCAAATGAGAACATTTGATCATAGGTCATACTCATCGCTTAAGCACAAGTGGGGTTACCACTTTTACATAAAGCATTGATGTGTTCACATCATTTGAAGATGCTTTAGCTCAATTTTTAGAGCAAAGCTCCCCTAGATGTGAGAACCCCTTTAAAGGGTCAAACTAACCTTGGGTTGTCGTAGAAGACTTCATGTAGATGTTGAAGATGTGGATGCTCAATGTTGATGAAGATCATCAAGAGTTGGGAGCTATCCTTTGGATTCGGGCACTTTCAATACCTACATGGGTTAGTCCCACAAGGAACAAACAAGGATATCCATGGACATAGATTGAAGTTCACAATAGATGATGTCCATGAAAGCAATGATTACCTTGTCCCTTGACTTACCAACAAGAGGGTTTGTGACTCCATGAACTAGTGCACGATGTGGAAGTTGATTGCACAAGTTTTTGCCAAAATGAATGTGAGTGAAGTATGTTGGCGGAGTCACCCTCAAGAACTTTCTAGTTCTTCTTCTTGGGATCCACATCATCTTGATGGGAATCCTTGGGGTTGTAGTTGAGCTTGACGAAGTAGAACTTGACGCTTCCTTGGGAACCCACTTGACCATGGCTTGAGGTGCTTCAACAAATGCATCAATCTCCTCTTGAAGCTTGTCCTTGCCTTTTAGCTTGTGGTCTTGTGGTGGAAGGTCATCTTGAGCTTGTTCCACATTGGAAGAAGTAGGATCATACTTCTCCTTTTGAGGAACAAACTGTGGAGTAGGATATTGACCTTCTTCCCACTCAACACCTTCGGCGTTGAACTTTCGCTCAAAACCAATTCCTTGATTCTTCCTTCCTTGCCTTCCTTGCTTGCGAACAATTTCTCTATGATCCCTCAAAGTTCTTGCTTCTCAAGTGTAAGGCTCTTGTAGACACCTTTCTACTTGATAATCCCTTTCAATAAACTATTTTCTTGCTCAAGTGTAACTTGGCTTGAAACATTGTTGAGTCCACGGAGGGCTCCACCCACGAAGGGTCCACGAAGAAGCAACCTTGTCTATTCCATCATGGCCTCGCCCACGGAGGGCTAGCCTTACTCGGGGTAGATCTTCACGAAGTAGGCGATCTCCTTGCCCTTACAAACTTCTTGGTTCAACTCCACATCGACGGAGGCTCCCAAGCGACACCTAACCAATCTAGGAGGCACCACCTCCAAAAGGTAATAGATGTTGTAGATGATGATGAACTCCTTGCTCTTGTGCTTCAAATGATAATCTCCCCAACACTCAACTCTCCTCACCGATTTGGCTGTGGTGGAAGAAAGGATTGAGTGGAAAGCAACTTGGGAAGGCTAGAGATCAAGCTTCATATGGTGGGAGTGGAGCAACTTGATCTCAACACAAGGGTAGGTAGTTCTCTTCTCGTAAATGTAAGGTAGGAGTGGTAGTTCTTTCGATGGCTCTCTCCACGAATGAAGAGGGGTGGAGGGTATTTATAGCCTCCACACAAAATCCAACTGTTACACACATTTGACCAATCTCGGTGGGACCGAAGTTGACAACTCGGTGAGACCGATAGTTCAAATAATGTGAACGTTGGGATTTTCGTGGGACCGAAAATACAATCTCGGTGAGTCCGATTCGCAATGACAAGAGCATGCCAATTTGGTGGGACCGACTTCATCATCTCGGTGACACCGATTTGATGACGTATGTTCTGTAAGCTTGGCAACTCATGTTTCGTGAGACCGAGTTCGAATCGGAAAATCCGAGTTTCTAGGGTTTGGCTTATGGCTGAGGTGGTTCATCTCGGTGTGGTGAAGTTTGGAATATCGGTGGGACCGAGACTACTTATGAGTGATATGGCGGTGAGAGTTGCTGATAGTTTAGGAGATGTATCACTAAGCACTTGAGCAACCAGATCATCATCATAACCTCATCCCTTTTAATAGTATTGGCTTTTCCTATGGACTCAATGTGATCTTGGATCACTAAACCAAAAATGGAGTCTTGAGCTTTTGCCAATGCTTGCCTTAGCATTTTGAGGGTCCACTTCTTCATCCTTGCCATACCCATATCAATCGAACTTTCTGAAATGATTCTCAAGTAACTATTAGTTCAATGATATATATGTTGTTATTAATTACCAAAACCACCCGGGATTAGTTGCACTTTCAATCTCCCCTTTTGGTAATTGATGACAACATATAGATCAAAGCTTCACAAAGGATATAATCAATGAATAATATCGTCGCTTTGAGAAGTATGTGATAAGCAAGAGCTCCCCTAAATTTGTGCATTATTTAAGATTTATGCTTGAATGCAAATGCACAATCGATTAGGATCATGGGTCACTCTTCCATGTCACATACATCTTGGTGGAGCGCACAAAATGATAAGAATGAACAGATGCACCCAATCACCAAGACATGAGTAAATGGTCATACAAGATAGGAATGGCATATGATAAGCATTAAGCACACATTAAAGCATAGTACGACCAAGCACTCATTAAGGTAGAATCAAACGGAGTATCAAACACATCGAATGTCTCAAAACCAAAAGTATCTCAAAGAAACCGCAAAAGAACGAAAGAGCAAAAGCGACAACAACACTCTCTCTCTCAAGTCCTATGATCTATACAATTTCTCCCCTTTGGCAACAAGTTACCAAAAGTTCAAAAAGCATAGAGCTAAGCGCCACCGGGGACTCTGGCTGGCGGCTCCTGTCTGAGTTGATGTCGGAGTGGATATGACAAAGATCGGCGAAGACTTCACTGATGTCTGTGGCTGGAGGAGTGGTCACCGAGCTGGAGCTGGAGTAGGAGTAATCTGCTGAACTGTGGAGGTGCCAAGCTGTAGTCCCGTGTCACCATCGAATAGCAGCTGATCGGGTCCTGTGGGAACCGGAGCACTCTGTTGATAAGCATCCCGGACTAAGTCATCCTGCATCTCACGCATAAGCTCTTCCTTCTCCCGCTTTGCTTCCTCAATGTCGCCTCAAGCTTGTTGATGACACTTGCACTTCGGCCGACTTCACGCCCGAGCGTGGATCTTGTCCTCAACAATCCTCTCTAAGCTCTCCGAGACTGTATAATGCTGGCGAGCATTGTTCAATCCTTTGGGTAGCTTCAAGAATTTTCTCCAAAACTCTTTGGTTTAGCTGCCGCTTCTTCTTTGCTTCCTTGTCGACTTTGGCTTTCTTAGCAGCTTCGATCTTGGCTTGACCTTCAATAGATGTCGGATCCTCCTCATCCATCACAACAACATTGTCTTCATGCTCGCTGCAGCGGTAAATGTTCTCTATCCAACAAGAATGTGCCCGTGCAAACTTGGCATTGATAAGCATCTGAATCATGGGCAAATCCACATGACCTTTTCTCGTCACCGCAATCCTCTTAATGGTCTCTACCATCAAGTCCATCACCTTGAAAGGTGCTTTCTCATCAAGTATGTGCAGCATGTTGATAGAGTATCCTCTGATCATGCAATGATCTCCAGACTTGGGCATCAAGGTATGCCTCAAAATGGTATTGGTGGTAGGTAAGCCTGCCTGGAGATAGTAGACTGAGCCGAGCTTCCAGATTCCCAAATCCTTTGCTGGAATCTCTTTGTACATGTTCTTCATGGATTCATGATTCTTCTTTGGAATCCCATATACATCAATATCATCTTCTCGTTGCACTGGAGCATTCAGAATTTCTGCCCATTCTTCAACAGAAGAAGAAAATCTTTGACCTTTAGTCATCCATATAATCTTTCCATCGGGGTAGAAGTGAGTGTGGCATAGAATTGCATTATCATCTCATCGCTCCAACTGGTCAATTTCTCGACCTACAAACTCTGCAACACCACATGCAAGTGAAACTTTCATGCACATGTGGAAAGAAATCTCTGTGCTCTTATTTGTCAATGTACTTCCAAATAACATATCTTGTGTCTGCGACTATGGGCTTCTTGTCCATTAGCACGGTCTCATAGAAGTCCTGCTGCTCTCTCGTGTGAAATCTGGGATCTACAAAGCAGTTCTTCTCCTCAAGGCATATGGGTCAGTTTGTCTCCATAGCCCGAGACCTCTATCTTTCCTTGCCTTCATATCCTCGGCTTGAGGATGAGCATCATTATGTAGTGGCAGTTTTGGACGAAGTTTCAGAAAACTGGTCCTTCATCGTCGACTCACCGGTGGCACATCATCCTTGTTCTTCTCGAGACGCTGGAATGTTTCGACGGTCTTCTTGGGCTTGGCAAGCAGCTTTGCTGGAGCTGCCTTAGCTGGAGCAGATTGCTTGGGCTTTGATGTGGCTCCACCTTAATGGCATCACCCATGAACTTAGGCTTCGAGGAGGAGGCTGGGTGCTTCCTCATCCTCATCCTCTCTCGCTGCATCTTCATGCACTATCCTCTTTCTCTTGGAGGTTTTCTTCACTTTGCTTGCAGCTGCCTCTCCCAAATTCAGCTTCTTAGCAATAGTTGACTGCTTGACTTTCCTGGTGCCCTTCTTGGTTTGTTGACCTTGTTGCTCTTTGGCAACAACCTTCCTTTTAGGCTTTGAGGTCACCTCTTCCTCAACAACAAAATCTGAGTCCTCATCATCTGAGTTCCTCTTCTTTCTAGCTCGGTGGCTGCAGGAGGCAAGCCACTTGGTGTACTCCTCTCACCATCATCGATGAGCTGCTAGGATCGGGACTAGTGCCCGCCTCGAATATCTCGCAATGGGTGTCTCGACCTGTTCTAACATCCACTGCATCCGACATGGCTGACAACCTGTGAATAGATAAGGTGTAGGCAGAGAAGAAGAGTCATCACAAATGCGAAGTTTTTGCAAACAAATGAGTTCAAATTCTAGTATTAGGTTTTCACAGAAGACATTTTGGTCGATCCGAGTTTAAGATTCGTGAATCCGAAGTGTAAAACAGAGCTTGCACACCACTTTCGGTTTGACGAAGTGGGTTTCGTCCCGCCGAAAACACTAGGGTTTCACAGAATCTCCATTTCGTCACCGATTTTGCACAACTCGGTTGGACCGAAGGTGCAAAGGTAATGGCCATAGGCCAAATCGGTCATACCGAAATATAAAATCGGTCTCACCGAGATGTGTTCGCGGAAACCTAACCCTAAAACTTTTACTCGAATCTAGTCCAAACGAACTAATCTGGTGTGTGGAAGATTTCAATCGTGGCAAGATACTAAACGTGCATTGAATCGGAGATGGGAGCACGAGTGGGATCAAACTCACCCTAACTTGGTGGAGTTTTTCACGGAGGCAACGGCTCGGAGGAGATGTCCGCTGACGGCGACGGAGACTCATGCGAGGGCGCCAGAGCGACAGCGGCGACGATCCGGAGACCAAGGCGACGGCAAGAAGGGGTGGGGCGAAACGTTTGAAGGAGGAATCAACGCGGCCCCCTCGGTATATATACCCCTTTGTTGTCGGTGGGACCGTTGTAAAACTTCGGTGGCACTGAGATGGATAACTGCTAGGCGATTATGCACTTCGTCACGCCGAAAATCACAACTCGGTTTCACCGAGGTGAAAACCTAGATCGTCTAAATGCTTTCGGTTCGACCGAGTTTGAGTGAGTTGGTCCGACCAAATCAATTAGAAGGTTTTGGAAATTAGCCTTGACGGATCGGTGGCTCGAGTGCTCCTCACCCGAGGGTCCAAAATGACTTGTTCAAAATTTGTGATGTAAGCATGAATAGAATTTGAGACAAGAAAGCATAGATAGCTAGGGAGGTACTTAGGCATTCTTGTCCATCCATTTGGTCGAAAAATCAAAACGACCAAAACAACAAATGGATGTCCTCGAATGGATAAAATCATGCATCCAACATGCTCACACAATAAGATAGCAAATGAAATATGTGTCAAACATGCACAAACAAAACTCTAGCAACTAACACACAATTTGTCGATGACTAGGTCATCTTTATATGAGTATATTGACTTAGGAGCCAAATGAGAACATTTGATCATAGGTCATACTCATCGCTTAAGCACAAGTGGGGTTACCACTTTTACATAAAGCATTGATGTGTTCACATCATTTGAAGATGCTTTAGCTCAATTTTTAGAGCAAAGCTCCCCTAGATGTGAGAACCCTTTTAAAGGGTCAAACTAACCTTGGGTTGTCGAGAAGACTTCATGTAGATGTTGAAGATGTGGATGCTCAATGTTGATGAAGATCATCAAGAGTTGGGAGCTATCCTTTGATTCGGCACTTTCAATACCTACATGGGTTAGTCCCACAAGGAACAAACAAGGATATCCATGGACATAGATTGAAGTTCACAATAGATGATGTCCATGAAAGCAATGATTACCTTGTCCCTTGACTTACCAACAAGAGGGTTTGTGACTCCATGAACTAGTGCACGATGTGGAAGTTGATTGCACAAGTTTTTGCCAAAATGAATGTGAGTGAAGTATGTTGGCGGAGTCACCCTCAAGAACTTTCTAGTTCTTCTTCTTCGATCCACATCATCTTGATGGGAATCCTTGGGGTTGTAGTTGAGCTTGACGAAGTAGAACTTGACGCTTCCTTGGGAACCCACTTGACCATGGCTTGAGGTGCTTCAACAAATGCATCAATCTCCTCTTGAAGCTTGTCCTTGCCTTTTAGCTTGTGGTCTTGTGGTGGAAGGTCATCTTGAGCTTGTTCCACATTGGAAGAAGTAGGATCATACTTCTCATTTTGAGGAACAAACTGTGGAGTAGGATATTGACCTTCTTCCCACTCAACACCTTCGGCGTTGAACTTTCGCTCAAAACCAATTCCTTGATTCTTCCGTGCCTTCCTTGCTTGTAACAATTTCTCAAAGTTCTTGCTTCCGCAAGGCTCTTGTAGACACCTTTCTCTATAATCCCTTTCAATAAACTATTTTCTTGCTCAAGTGTAACTTGGCTTGAAACATTGTTAGTGAAATCAAGAGAACTACTAGAAGCAACAACATTGGATTTAGCATGGTTATTGTTACTACTAGAGAAAGAATTTTTCTTATGCTTGTCATGCTTAGTCTTAATGGGTGGCAAGAAATTAGACAAGAGAAGTCGTTTGGCAAGATATGAAGAACTCTTCTTTCGAAGATCGTCATTGATTGCTTTTAGAAACTCATGTTCTTGCTCTAGAGTGAGCTTCTCGAAGCGTAGCTTCTCATGAGATCTTAGGAGCTCTCTATGATCTTCTTGAGTTGTTTCATGAGCTAACTTCAGAGTGTTTAGTTCTTTAGTTAGACGCTCAATCTCCTTCATAGCATTGTCATTCAACTCTTCTCGATTATAAAGACTACTAGCATGTTCATCATTACTAGGCTCATTGGATTTATCAAGTAAGAGCTCATCTTCACCAAGCAAGTCATCCTCATCACTATTGAAGTCAATGAATTCAGGGTGTGATACCTTGGGGCCTTTAGCCATGAAGCATCTTCCAATTCCCTCATTTGGTGAATCAAATAAGTCGAGGAGTTGGAGTTGGAGGATACGAGAGCAAGACCGCAACACCTTCATCTTGATCTGTAGTCGGAGTTGGAGTGATAGCTTCCTTCGGATTGATTGTCGGAGTCGGGCCGGAGACCCATTCACCTACATGAGCTTGATGTTTTCTTCTTGTGTAGCTCCTTGATGACTTGTCTTTCCTCTCCGAATCCTTGCTTCTCCGAGAGGGTCTTCGCTCATAACGATCATCTCTGCCCTTCTCTCTTTCCGAGGTGACTCATCTCTTGAGCTTCTTCTTCTTGGAGATTCTTCTCTTCTCTTGTGGGAGCCGTACACTCATTTGAGTAGTGTCCGGTCTTCCACAATTGTAGCAGCTTCGATCACGACTAGAAGATCTCTTTTCATCATATGATCTAGACTTTGAGCTTCTCTCTTTGCCTCTATTCTTGTAGAATTTGTTGAAGTTCTTGACCATTAGGCTTATCTCTTCATTGGAAACTAACTTGTCACTTGAGGTTGTGGGAGCATCACTTGTAGCTTTGTAAGCACCACTTGACTTGTTGTGAAGCTCTTCCTTATCCTTAAGTGTCATCTCATGAGCAACAATTCTTCCAATGACTTCGTTGGCTTGAGATTCTTGTAGTTTGGCATCATTTGGATCAAAGTGCACACGGTGTCATACTTTCCATCCAAAGCTCGAGAATCTTCTTGATGATGAATCGGTCGGTCATTTCTTCGCTTCCTAAGCCGGCAATCTCATTTGTGATGAGAGCAAGCCTAGAGTACATTTCAGCGACTCCTTCACCATCCTTCATCTTGAACTTGTCAAGTTGACCTTGAAGAACATCTAGCTTTGATTCCTTCACGGACTCGGTACCTTCGTGCATTTCAACCAAAGTATCCCAAATCTCTTTTGCATTCTCAAGACGGCTGATTTTGTTGAACTCCTCGACACAAGGCATTGAAGAGAATGTCACAAGCTTGAGCATTGTTTTGCAACATCCGCAATTCTTCCGCTAGTAGCTTCATGATCCGAACTTTTCCTTCCTCAAGAATTCACCTTGCATACCAACACAAATAATGCCCCATGCGGCTGGGTTATGGCCAAGAATATGCATTTTCATTTTATGCTTCCAACTAGCAAAATTTGTACCATCAAAGTAAGGACCTCTCTGAAAATTACCCTCACTAGACGCCATACTCTCCTAGGTTGTGAAACCAAGCTTATGGAGTCCAATGCAATGGAAACCAATACAATGGAGACCAAAGCTCTGATACCACTTGTAGGATCGAAAGTATGTCTAGAGGGGGGTGATTAGACTACTTGACAATATAAAATTCTGCCTTTTGACAAAGAACAGTTTTTGGCAGATTCACAATTATGATCAAGTCAAGCATCACCCTACACATGCAATTCTAGAGTATAGGCAGCGGAAAGTAAATTGCACATGTAGTAAAGAGAGGTGGAGAAGAGCAAACGCAATTTTGGAGACGCGGTGATTTTTCTCGTGGTTCCGATAGGTGGTGCTATCGCATTTCCACGCTGATGGAGACTTCAACCCACGAGGGTAACGGCCATGCATGAGTCCACGGAGGGCTCCACCCACGAAGGGTCCACGAAGAAGCAACCTTGTCTATTCCATCATGGCCTACGCCCACGGAGGGCTAGCCTTACTCGGGTAGATCTTCACAAAGTAGGCGATCTCCTTGCCCTTACAAACTTCTTGGTTCAACTCCACATCGACGGAGGCTCCCAAGCGACACCTAACCAATCTAGGAGGCACCACCTCCAAAAGGTAATAGATGTTGTAGATGATGATGAACTCCTTGCTCTTGTGCTTCAAATGATAATCTCCCCAACACTCAACTCTCCTCACTGATTTGGCTGTGGTGGAAGAAAGGATTGAGTGGAAAGCAACTTGGGAAGGCTAGAGATCAAGCTTCATATGGTGGGAGTGGAGCAACTTGATCTCAACACAAGGGTAGGTAGTTCTCTTCTCGTAAATGTAAGGTAGGAGTGGTAGTTCTTTCGATGGCTCTCTCCACGAATGAAGAGGGGTGGAGGGTATTTATAGCCTCCACACAAAATCCAACCGCTACACACATTTGACCAATCTCGGTGGGACCGGTTGACAACTCGGTGAGACCGATAGTTCAAATAATGTGAACGTTGGGATTTTCGTGGGACCGAAAATACAATCTCGGTGAGTCCGATTCGTGCAATGACAAGAGCATGCCAGCTTCGGTGGGACCGACTTCATCATCTCGGTGACACCGATTTGATGACGTAGGTTCTGAAGCTTGGCAACTCATGTTTCGTGAGACCGAGTTCGAATCGGAAAATCCGAGTTTGCTAGGGTTTGGCTTATGTCCGAGGTGGTTCATCTCGGTGTGACTGAGTTTGGAATATCGGTGGGACCGAGACTACTTATGAGTGATATGGCGGTGAAAGTTGCTGATAGTTTAGGAGATGTATCACTAAGCACTTGAGCAACCAGATCATCATCATAACCTCATCCCTTTTAATAGTATTGGCTTTTCCTATGGACTCAATGTGATCTTGGATCACTAAACCAAAAATGGAGTCTTGAGCTTTTGCCAATGCTTGCCTTAGCATTTTGAGGGGTCCACTTCTTCAGTCCTTGCCATACCCATATCACTGAACTTTCTGAAATGATTCTCAAGTAACTATTAGTTCAATGATATATATGTTGTTATTAATTAACAAAACCACCCGGGGATTAGTTGCACTTTCACATTGTTAGTGGAATCAAGAGAACTACTAGAAGCAACAACATTGGATTTAGCATGGTTATTGTTACTGCTAGAGGAAGAATTTTTCTTATGCTTGTCATGCTTAGTCTTAATGGGTGGCAAGAAATTAGACAAGAGAAGTCGTTTGGCAAGATATGAAGAACTGTTCTTTCGAAGATCGTCATTGATTGCTTTTAGAAACTCATGTTCTTGCTCTAGAGTGAGCTTCTCGAAGCGTAGCTTCTCATGAGATCTTAGGAGCTCTCTATGATCTTCTTGAGTTGTTTCATGAGCTAACTTAAGAGTGTTTAGTTCTTTAGTTAGACGCTCAATCTCCTTCATAGCATTGTCATTCGACTCTTCTCGACTATAAAGACTACTAGCATGTTCATCGTTACTAGGCTCATCGGATTTATCATGCAAGAGCTCATCTTCACCAAGCAAGTCATCCTCATCACTATCGAAGTCAATGAATTCAGTGGTGTGATACCTTGGGGCCTTTAGCCATGAAGCATCTTCCAATTCCCTCATTTGGTGAATCAAATAAGTCGAGGAGTTGGAGTTGGAGGATACGAGAGCAAGACCGCAACACCTTCATCTTGACTCAGAGTCGGAGTCGGAGTGATAGCTTCCTTCGGATTGATTGTCGGAGTCGGAGCCGGAGACCCATTCACCTACATGAGCTTGATGTTTTCTTCTTGTGTAGCTCCTTGATGACTTGTCTTTCCTCTCCGAATCCTTGCTTCTCCGAGAGGGTCTTCGCTCATAACGATCATCTCTCGCTCCTTCTCTCTTTCCGAGGTGACTCATCTCTTGAGCTTCTTCTTCTTGGAGATTCTTCTCTTCTCTTGTGGGGAGCCGTACACTCATTTGAGTAGTGTCCGGTCTTCCACAATTGTAGCAGCTTCGATCACGACTAGAAGATCTCTTTTCATCATATGATCTAGACTTTGAGCTTCTCTCTTTGCCTCTATTCTTGTAGAATTTGTTGAAGTTCTTAACCATTAGGCTTATCTCTTCATTGGAAACTAACTTGTCACTTGAGGTTGTGGGAGCATCACTTGTAGCTTTGTAAGCACCACTTGACTTGTTGTGAAGCTCTTCCTTATCCTTAAGTGTCATCTCATGAGCAACAATTCTTCCAATGACTTGGTTGGCTTGAGAGTCTTGTAGTTTGGCATCATTTGGATCAAAGTGCACACGGTGTCATACTTTCCATCCAAAGCTCGAGAATCTTCTTGATGATGAATCGGTCGGTCATTTCTTCGCTTCCTAAGCCGGCAATCTCATTTGTGATGAGAGCAAGCCTAGAGTACATTTCAATGACTCCTTCACCATCCCTCATCTTGAACTTGTCAAGTTGACCTTGAAGAATATCTAGCTTTGATTCCTTCACGGACTCGGTACCTTCGCATTTCAACCAAAGTATCCCAAATCTCTTTTGCATTCTCAAGACGGCTGATTTTGTTGAACTCCTTGGGACACAAGGCATTGAAGAGAATGTCACAAGCTTGAGCATTGTTTTGCAACATCCGCAATTCTTCCGTGTAGCCATCATGATCCGGAACTTTTCCTTCCTCAAGAATTCACCTTGCATACCAACACAAATAATGCCCCATGCGGCTGGGTTATGACCAAGAATATGCATTTTCATTTTATGCTTCCAACTAGCAAAATTTGTACCATCAAAGTAAGGACCTCTCTGAAAATTACCCTCACTAGACGCCATACTCTCTAGGTTGTGAAACCAAGCTTATGGAGTCCAATGCAATGGAAACCAATACAATGGAAACCAAAGCTCGATACCACTTGTAGGATCGAAAGTATGTCTAGAGGGGGGTGATTAGACTACTTGTCAATATAAAATTTCTGCCTTTTGACAAAGAACAGTTTTAAGCAGATTCACAATTATGATCAAGTCAAGCATCACCCTACACATGCAATTCTAGAGTATAGGCAGCGGAAAGTAAATTGCACATGTAGTAAAGAGAGGTGGAGAAGAGCAAACGCAATTTTGGAGACGCGGTGATTTTTCCCGTGGTTCCGATAGGTGGCGCTATCGTACATCCACGTTGATGGAGACTTCAACCCACAGAGGGTAACGGCTACGCGAGTCCACGGAGGGCTCCACCCACGAAGGGTCCACGAAGAAGCAACCTTGTCTATTCCATCATGGCCTACGCCCACGGAGGGCTAGCCTTACTCGGGGTAGATCTTGACAAAGTAGGCGATCTCCTTGCCCTTACAAACTTCTTGGTTCAACTCCACATCTCGACGACGGAGGCTCCCAAGCGACACCTAACCAATCTAGGAGGCACCACCCTCCAAAAGGTAATAGATGTTGTAGATGATGATGAACTCCTTGCTCTTGTGCTTCAAATGATAATCTCCCAACACTCAACTCTCCTCACCGATTTGGCTGTGGTGGAAGAAAGGATTGAGTGGAAAGCAACTTGGGAAGGCTAGAGATCAAGCTTCATATGGTGGGAGTGGAGCAACTTGATCTCAACACAAGGGTAGGTAGTTCTCTTCTCGTAAATGTAAGGTAGGAGTGGTAGTTCTTTCTCGATGGCTCTCTCCACTAATGAAGAGGGGTGGAGGGTATAAATAGCCTCCACACAAAATCCAACTGCTACACACATTTGAGCAATCTCGGTGGGACTGGTGGACAACTCGGTGAGACCGATAGTTCAAATAATGTGAACGTTGGGATTTTCGGTGGGACCGAATATACAATCTCGGTTAGTCCGATTCGTGCAATGACACGAGCATGCCAGCTTCGGTGGGACCGACTTCATCATCTCGGTGACACCGATTTGATGATGATGTTACTGTAAACTTGGCAACTCATGTTTCGTGAGACCGAGTTCGAATCGGAAAATCCGAGTTTACTAGGGTTTGGCTTATGGCTGAGGTGGTTCATCTCGGTGTGACTGAGTTTGGAATATCGGTGGGACCGAGACTACTTATGAGTGTCTATGGCGGTGAAAGTTGCTTTGATAGTTTAGGAGATGTATCACTAAGCACTTGAGCAACCAGATCATCATCATAACCTCATCCCCTTTTAATAGTATTGGCTTTTCCTATGGACTCAATGTGATCTTGGATCACTAAACCAAAATGGAGTCTTGAGCTTTTGCCAATGCTTGCCTTAGCATTTTGGGGGTCCACTTCTTCGGTCCTTGCCATACCCATATCATCGAACTCTCTGAAATGATTCTCAAGTAACTATTAGTTCAATGATATATATGTTGTTATTAATTACCAAAACCACCCGGGGATTAGTTGCACTTTCAGAGTATCTAGGTGACATTAGGGTTTTGGTTGATTTGTGTCTTAAGGTGTTATTCTAGTAAGAACTCTATGATGGATCGAACGGAAAGAATAGCTTCGTGTTATTTTACTATGGACTCTTGAATAGATCGATCAGAAAGGATAACTTTTAGGTGGTTCCGTACCCTACAATAATCTCTTCGTTTGTTCTTCTCTATTAGTGACTTTGGAGTGATTCTTTGTTGCATGTTGAGGGATAGTTATATGATCCAAGTATGTTATTATTGTTGAGAGAACTTGCACTAGTGAAAGTATGAACCTTAGGCCTTGTTTTCTAGCATTGCAATATCGTTTGTGCTCACTTTTATCATTAGTTACCTTGCTGTTTTTATATTTTCAGATTACAAAAACCTATATCTACCATCCATATTGCACTTGTATCACCATCTCTTTGCCGAACTAGTGTACCTATACAATTTACAAATGTATTGGGTGTGTTGGGGACACAAGAGACTCTTTGTTATTTGGTTGCAGGGTTGCTTGAGAGAGACCATCTTCATCCTACGCCTCCCACGGATTGATAAACCTTAGGTCATCCACTTGAGGGAAATTTGCTACTGTCCTACAAACCTCTGCCTTGGAGGCCCAACTACATCTACAAGAAGAAGGTTGTGTAGTAGACATCACTACCTAAGAAGTTAGGAGATCCAGGAATATCCACTATACCATGCTCCATCAAAAGAAGTTATGTGATTCGGGAGCCGGTGTTAGTGTTATGCCTTTGTCTTTATACAGAAGACTTGTTTTGAATAAGTTGACACCTACTGGAATATCTTTGCAAATGGCTAATAAGTCAACTGTTATACCCATCGGTAATTGTGGGATGTGCCCGTTGTAGTTGCAAATGTTACTATCTTAATGGATTTTGTTATTCTTGATATGCCCGTGGGCGACAACATGTCGATTATCCTTGCTAGACCCTTTTTGAATACCGTGGGGCTATTACCGATTACAACAAAAACAAGGTCACTTTTCATGTCAATGGTAATGAGCATACGATATATATTTTGAGGAAACAAAGTTCAGTGAATAACATCAACTTTGTTGAAACAACTGCGACAATCACTATTAGAGGTTTTGAATTCCCTCTTCCATCGGTTTAACAGAAATATCAAACTCTTATTGTTTGGGAGATGCATATCCCCGTTGAGGTAACTTAGTGTTATACGAAAATTCTTCGATTTCATGTTACTCGGACATAGTTTGTTAATAAGACTTGATCAACTTTATTAATGGATTCTATTTTAGGGGCACGTGGTCGATGAATTTAGTAAACACAACTTTCTGTAATCTTAGTTTGCTCTCTGTTATTTATAGTTTAATAAAGTAAAATACCATGATTATCCTGTTTTCTGAATTATCCATGCAATAAAAAGATGACCCAAAAATAAAAGTACTCATAGTGTCGTTACATGATTTTTCTGGAATATTTAAGAATTTTTGGCACCGAATACATTCCAGGGGGTGCACCTATTGCTCACAAGGCAATAGGGCGCGCCCACCCCTTGGGTGTGCCTAGATGCTTTGTGGGGCCCACGGGACCTGCCGTGGTTTTGTCACGGCAGATGTCCTTGTGAAAGGACTTAGTCGTGAGGCCATCGTTGCTAAGTGGTAGCTTGAATGGGGTTGGTCGGAATCGAGAGACGTGGTTTTACCCAGGTTCGGCCCCTCGCGGTGGAGGTTAAAGCCTGCATCCTGCTTGATTACATTGATAATGATGATGATCTCGATTACAAGGGTGCTATTTCCCTGCCTCTCATCCTGAGAGCCTATACTTTGATCTTGTCTAAGACTTGTCTCGGGTGACTTATCGCGGGCTACTTATTCTTGGCCACTTATTTTCTCTCCCCCTTCTGACGACCCATGGACTCGCTTTATATAACAACTGAGTCCATGGGGTTACAAGAGACTCCAGGTTATAACCGCAGTCGGAGTCCTACTCTAAGTACTTAAAATCCTTTGTGTCTTCCAAGTTGAAAGTCTCCTTCTTGTATTTGGACTCCAGGTCCTGTAGCAGGTCATGTCTCATCGCAGGCCAGGTCAAGGCTGTAGCCCGCTCATTTGTCCCACTTATATGTACGCGCTCATTATGCCCCACTCATTATGTCCGAGCAAACTTAACTCGAGAGACGACTTAACCTCATGAGACGACTTATCTTCAGAGATGACTTAAGTCCAGAGATGACTTATTCTCAGAGATGACTTAAGTCTAGAGATGACTTATCCTTTAAGTCTAGAGATGACTTATCCTCAAAGATGACTTGAGTCCAGAGATGACTTATCCTCAGAGATGACTTAAGTCCATGAGCCGGGTCTACCCGCGGGTAACTCCCCCGACATTAGCCCCCAGATTAGCTTGAATACAGGCTTGGCATGCATTCATGCTAAGCTCCTGAAATAAGAAAAAATAATGATCGACTCACTCAAATGGCCGCTTATTCAATGAAACGACTCGTGAAAATCTAGGTCTCTGTCATATCAATATGCTGACACTCGTTCCACGCAGAAAAATATTAGAAAAAATAACGCATATGATATTTTGAGTAGTTTTCAAATTCCTTGGCTTGATAAAAAGAAAATCCGTCTGATGTTGTGCCAACTTTTGATGCTTCAGACTTTGAAAAATGAATAGAAAATTTGTACGATGTTGAGCTGACTTGTTTGAATAGCTTGGAGGAGATAACATGTAGCCCCCAAGTGTGAAGAGTAGAACAAAGTGATAGATTAAGACTTGCTTAAATATAAATGTTGCAACTTTGGAGAAATCCGGGTTGTTCGTGTGAGTCTCCTACCATAAACTGTCGGTTTTGCACTTCACATGTGTAGCCCCCAAGGGTCGGCTCGTCAGTATGTGATGGGACATGTCTTCAATTCAGACCGTATATCTGGGTAAACAACTGAATGTTGTAGCCCCCAAGTGTCGGCTCATATCCCTGAGATAACCGGGTCTGCTGACAATGTGATGATTTGAAAAGGGACTTGCATTAGCCCCCAAAGTACCATGGTGCAAGCTTGCAGCGACATGGGACTTTCATACTTGATGTAATATTCATTTGAATAATGTAGCCCCCAAGTGCCGGGTCGTGTGCCTGCAGCGACTCGGGACTATTCCTTCCATTGTAGAATAAAAACAAATCCACTGTCTGAATGATGTTGCCGAGTGCTTTATTCTCTTTTGTAGCATAATAACAATCCAATGTGTGAATTGCCACTGGTAATTTATTACACCATGCTCCTCACTGTAAGCTGACTTTGAAAACCTCAATCATTTTCGGTGTCAAAACCGGCGGATCTTGGGTAGGGGGTCCTGAACTGTGCGTCTAGGCGGATGGTAACAGGAGACAAGGGACACGATGTTTTACCCAGGTTCGGGCCCTCTTGATGGAGGTAAAACCCTACGTCCTGCTTGATTAATATTGATGATATGGGTAGTACAAGAGTGGATCTACCACGAGATCAAGGAGGCTAAACCCTAGAAGCTAGCCTATGGTATGATTGTTGTAATGGAGGTTATGTCCTACGGACTAAAGCCCTCCGGTTTATATAGACACCGGAGAGGGCTAGGGTTACAGAGTCGGTTACAATGGTAGGAGATCTACATATCCAGATCGCCAAGCTTGCCTTCCACGGCAAGGAAAGTCCCATCCGGACACGGGGCGGAGTCTTCGCCTTGTATCTTCGTAGTCTTGGAGTCCGTGGACGATGATAGTCCGCTGTCCGGACACCCCTAGTCCATGACTCCTCAAGAGCCCTTTAACCTGGCTTCAATGACGATGAGTCCGGCGCGCATAATGTTCGGCATTGCAAGGCGGGTTCCTCCCTTAAATAATCCAGAGAAGATCATGAACACCAGGATAGTGTCCGGCTCTGCAAAATAACACATTCCATCGTAGAGAGAATAAAATGTACACAAGTTCAATCTGCTGACGTATTTTGCGGCATGACGTCATACCACCACCAAGCCTTTACTTGAATCGTTTTTTATTATACCGCCTCAGCGCATTTAGCGAAGCGGTTTCCTTGGCACGTCTTGTCGAAGCAGAGATCGTGTTCCCCTTATTCTGTGATTCTCATCAATACGGGCGTGGGTAACCCAACCGCGTCCGTCGCCACGCCTCCTCTATCGAAGGCGAGTCCCGAACGGTCACGGAGACGGCTCTTGGTATTCTTCCTCTTTATAATAGGACCAAGGCTCGTTTATTTTCTTCAATCTTCCACCGAATCTTCTCCTCGCTCCAAGTTCCAACACCCAGAGCCCCAGATTCAAGCGCTTTGGACCTTCAACAATGTCTAGCTCCGACCTTCAGGGCCGGTGGATGCCCTCCTCCGCTACGGAGGAGGACGTGCTAAAGCTGCGAGAAGCCAAGTACCTGTCCTACGAGATTTCGCACAGGTTGCCTGCTGAAGGGCAGGCTATCCCCAACCCCGAGCCCGGCGAGTATGTCGTCTTTGTATCCCACCTCCGTCGGGGTTTAGGCTTCCCGACGGATCCTTTTGTGAGAGGGCTCATGTTTTACTATGGGTTGGAATTCCACGACTTGGCTCCGAGTCCATCCTCCAAATCTCCGCATTCATCGTAAATCATGGCCTTCCTCCGCGTCACCCCTCACTTCGCCTGTGGTCAAGACCTTCAATATGGAGCCAAGATGATTGGGGGCGTCAAGCGAGGGCGCGGGCGGTCAGAAGGGGAGGGCCGATGCCCGTGGCTCGCGGGCTCCTTCCAAGAGGAGCTCGGCTTGGCAGCAGGAGGGTTCTATATCACCGCTCCAAAGGGCAGCAGGCAGAAGCCGCCGCCTCCATTCCGCTCGGGACCTCCACGACGGTTGATGTCATGGGTCAACCAAGGGCTCAATTGGGGGCCGTCAAAAGACGTGCCCCTATTGCATGGCCGGATTCGAGACCTCCATGCGAGGGAGGTCGATCTGGTCGTGGTGATGCAGGTTATGCTGATTAGGCGTCTCCTGCCCTACAAACGCCATCCTCTCCGGCTATGGGAGTTCAATCCGGAGGGACCACGGATTCTCCAACACTTCATGGGTACGACACCCGTGGAGATGTACAAGTTGTTCTTCGACCGCAGCGGCGTGTCCGAATTGACCGAGGATGCCGCCTAAGCTGCAATCGCCGGATACTCAAGTAAGTAGCTCAGGTGTTCGGACGCACAGTTTGTTTGCCTTTCTACAATTTCGCCTTTTAACCCGTTATCCTTCAATAGGAGTGGATAGCGCAAGCAAAGCTGATACCGTGTCCGTCCCCTCCTGAGACCGCGCCGAGCCCGTGGCCGGTCGAAATGTTGAGGTCGCGCCTTGAAGAAGGCTAAGGGGAAAATAGAAGAGCTATCACCTCGCCCAAGGGGCGCTTGAAGAAGGGGATCGAGAATCCCCTCCGTGGGGAGAAGAGGACCGCCTCAAGACCCGGAGGCCAAAGCCCCTAAGCGGGGAAGAAATCTTCACCGGAGGGTCTCAAGGTCTGGGAGGTCCCAGCCGCACAATCTTTTCCAAAGAATCAGCCCTCCAGCGGGCCGTGAGTAGAAAAAGGGGAGTTCATTAATAAGAAACATCCCTATTTGTGCTTCTGAGGATAACCGAAATTTTTACCTTGTAGTTCGGATCTGCGACCTTCTCAGATGAGCTCGTCTTTTGGGGATCTTCGTCCGGAGATGATGGAGAGCGAGACGCCTCCGTCTGCTGCACCGTCGGATAGGGCGGACGAGCCTGAAGTGTCGTCACGGAGGGTGTCCCCAAGCCCGGCAGAGCCGAAGAGTTCGGCGCCGACTAGTGTTCGCCGGGAGCCAAGGATCTGCTTGAGAGGGCGCCCATCTCGAAGATCACCGTGCATTGATGATCATGGTGATTGAAGGATTTCGTCCGCCAAAGCGGGTTGCATAATGCCGCCGAGTTTGTTGGCGGGGTTTGAGGTACGAAAAACGACGCACCTTTTGACAGTTTTGCACATGAAAGTCGCTCAGATAGATTGTAGCCCGAGACTCGGTAGGTTGTCGAAAGCGACAGCGTGCCGAGGATCAAAATCGCAGGTATTGAGTGTCGCCTTTCCTATGCAGGTGGCGGATAGTCCGGGGGCTAGTCGGACTAATGGAGTTGCTGAATTAATGCGGCAACTCGATGTTGCGGATGCAGACATCGCGCTAGTCAACAAGCGACTTGACGAGTCGCAAGGTAAGTTGTCTCTCCGCGGTCACCTATTTAAGTGAGTCAAAGCCCACCTCTTACAATATTTATGCTTGACGCAGATGGTGCTGCTACTGTGGAGAGCCTTTGGCCAGAACTTGCTCAAGCCAAGGAGCAAGCCAGAAGGAGTGATGCGGCTGGCTCGAGGGCGGCCGAAGAGTTAGAAGCCGAAAGGGCTGCACACTGCCGAAGCAGGGAAGAGATGGCCGAATTGGCCGTTAAATTGAAGGATGCTACCGACCGCAATGAGGATCTTGAAAAGGAGCACCTATCGGAGCGAGAAGACCTGGGGAAAGCCACCGCCGAGGCCAAGGATGCTCGTTCTGCAATGCGGGCTATGAAGGAGGAGCTGCGTCAAGCCGGAGACATTGTGGCTAGCAAGCCTTTTCTGCTGCGTCGCCGGTTTACGGATCCAAATTATGCCCAGCTTGGCCAGCTGTGGGGTCCGGAGGATCCATATATGGACTTAGCGGCAAGTGCGGCAGATGCCGTTGTGCACTTCCGGAGTCAGAAGGATCACAAGACGGAAGAGCTGTTTTGGTCTCAATTCCATAGTCCGGATCGTTCACTTCCGCTGACCGATCGGTTGGCCGAATGGGCTGAGCTGAACAGGTTGTCCGGACTTGCCATGACGGATATTGTGACTCATGTCTGGCCAGAGAGGCCCAAGGCGACGAGCTATTTTGGCTTATTGCAGCAATTTCTTGGGGCGGTGCCGCATATCAAGGAGATGAAGCAGCCGGCCTGCATAGAAGGTGCGCGGATGGCCCTTGCCCGTGTGAAGACACATTGGACAGAGATGGATGCCACCGCTGTTGCAACCCAGGGTTCAGACGAAAGCCGGTTACCCGCCGAGCACTATTTTGGGGAAGTTATGCGTGGTGCTCGTGTAATAGAGTCGCAACGCTTGAAAAATGTCACGTTCAAATGAACGTTGTATTTTGTAAAACAATGGTTTATGATGTAATCGCTTTTTATACTTGTGGGTTCCAAGTATTGAAATATCTCCTATGCGGCCGTTTATGTATACGTGTGTATAACCAGAAAGATGGCAGTCTTTGGCTTCAACCCCCACGCACAAGGTGCGGGGGTGTTCGCAAAAATAGCGTGTCGGTGTCAAAACCGGCGGATCTCGGGTAGGGGGTCCCGAACTGTGCGTCTAGGCGGATGGTAACAAGAGACGAGGGACACAATGTTTTTACCCAGGTTCGGGCCCTCTCGATGGAGGTAAAACCCTACGTCCTGCTTGATTAATATTGATGATATGGGTAGTACAAGAGTAGATCTACCACGAGATCAAGGAGGCTAAACCCTAGAAGCTAGCCTATGGTATGATTGTTGAGATGTAATGTTGTGTCCTACGGACTAAAGCCCTCCGGTTTATATAGACACCAGAGAGGCTAGGGTTACACAGAGTCGGTTACAATGGTAGGAGATCTACATATCCGTATTGCCAAGCTTGCCTTCCACGCCAAGGAAAGTACCTTCCGGACACGAGCCGGAGTCTTCAATCTTCTATCTTCATAGTATGGGAGTCCAGCGGATATTGATAGTCCGTCTATCCGGACACCCCCTAGTCCAAGACTCCCTCAGTAGCCTTTGAACCAGTCTTCAATGACGATAAGTCCGGCGTGCATAATGTTCGGCATTGCAAGGCGGGTTCCTCCCTTGAATAATCCGGAGAAGATAATGAACACTAGGATAGTGTCCGGCTCTGCAAAATAAATTCCACATTCCAACCGTAGAGAGAATAAAACATATACATTGATTTAATCTGCTGACGTATTAGGCGGCGTGACATCACACCGCCACCAAGCCCTTGTTTGAATTGTTCTTACTTTTTCCACCTCAGCACGTTTAGCGAAGCGGTTTCCTTGGCACGTCTTGTCGAAGCAGAGATCGTGTCCCCTTTATTCCGGGATCCTCATCAATACGTGCGTGGGTAACCCAACCGTTCCCGTCGCCACGCCTCCTCTATCGAAGGGGAATCTCAAACGGTCACGGAGATGGCCCTTGGTATTTCTTCCCCCTTTATAAGAGGACCAAGGCCTGTCCTTGTTCTTCAATCTCGCATCGAATCTTTCTTCCGCTCCTAGCTCCAACACCCAGAGCTTCAGATTCGAGCGCTTCGGATCCTAAACAATGTCCGGCTCCGACCTCCAGGGCCGGTGGATGCCCTCCTCCATCACAGAGGAGGACATATTGAAGTTGCGGGAGGCCAAGTACCTGGCCTACGAAGTTTCGCACAGGTTGCCTGCCCTAGGGCAGGCCGTGCCAGCCCCCGAGCCCGGCGAATGCGTCGTTTTCGCATCTCACCTCCGTCGGGGATTAGGCTTCCCAACGGATCCCTTTGTGAGAGGGCTCCTCTTCTACTATGGGCTGGACTTCCATGATTTGGCTCCGGAGTCCATCCTCCATATCTCCGCATTCATTATTGTCTGCGAGGCCTTCCTCCGCGTCATCCCCCACTTTGGCCTGTGGCTGAAAACATTCAAGGTGGAGCCGAAGATGATCGGGGGGCGTCAAGCGGAGTGCGGCGGGGCGACCATAAGCAAGAAGGTCGATGCCCCGTGGCTCGAAGGTTCCTTCCAAGGGGAACAGGGATTGTGGCAGCAGGAGTGGTTTTACATCACCGCTCCAAGGGGCAGCAAGCAAAAGCCGCCGCCCTCCTTCCGCCCGGGACCTCCACGCCAACTGATGTCATGGGTCAACCAAGGGCTCAACTGGGGGCCGTCCAAGGACGTGCCCGCACTGCAGGGCCGGATTTGAGACCTCCAAACAAGGGAGATCGACCTGGTCAAGGTGATGCAGGTCATGCTAATCGTGCACCTCCTACCTCAGAACGTCGTCCTCTCCGTCTATGGGAGTTCAATCCGGAGGGACCTCGTATTCTCCAAAGATTTTATGGGTGCGACACCCACGGAGATGTACAAGTTGTTCTTCGACCGCAGTGGCGTGTCCGATTCAGCCGAGGACGAGCCTAAGCCGCGATCGCTTCGGATACTCGAATAAATAGCTCGAGTCTTGACATTCTATTTGTATGCCTTTCAAAAGATCGTCTCCCGACCCTTTATTCTTTATAGGAATGGGTGGCGCAATCAAGGCTGATAAGGTGTCCGGCCCCCCTCCCAGAGACCGCACTGGAGCCCGTGCTGGTCAGAATGTTGGAGGCTGCGCCCATAGAGGGGGGCGACGGGGGAAATACATGAGCTAATACTTCGCCCGAAGGGCCAGCCCTCCAACGAGCCGTGAGTATGAAGGAGGAAGTTAATTAATAAGGGAGTACCTTCGTTTATGGCTCTGTAGGTAACCGAAATATTTATATCGCAGTTCGGATCTGCAGCCATCTCAGATGAGTTCATCCTCGGGGGACCTTCTTCCGGAGATGATGGAGAGCGATACGCCTCCGTCTGCGGCGCCGCCAGATGAAGCAGGCGAGCCAGAAGTGTCGTCACGGAGGGCGTCCCCGAGTCCGGAGGGGCCAGAGAGTTCGGCACCCACCGAGTCCGCCGAGAATCAAGAATTTGCTTGAGAGGCGTCCATTTCAGAAGATCACCGCGCGTTAATCGTATGGTGGTCGGAAGGATTTCGTCGGCTGAAAGCGGATTGCATAATGCCGCCATGAGCTTGTCGGGCGGGATTTGAGGTATCTAAAATAACGCACCCTTTGTTTTTAACAGTTGTGCATATAAAAATGTGCCCTGTATAGATAGTAGCCCCTGAGACTCGGTAGGTTGTCGAAGACGACAGCGTGCCGAGGATCGAAAATCTAAACATCTCAGGTAATGAATACCGCCGTTCTGATGCAGGTGGCGGATAGTCCGGGGGCCAGCCGGACTAATGAGTTTGCCGAATTGAGTCGACAACTTGACGTGGCAGATGCTGACATCGCACTTGTCAATCAGCAACTTGACGAGTCGCAAGGTAAATAAATTCTCCGCAGCTGCTTTATTGAGTGGGTCAAAGTCCGCCTCTGATAAGTTATATGCTGTTTATACAGATAGTGCTGCTGCTGTGGAGAGCCTTCGGGCCAAACTTGCTCAAGCTAAGGAGCAAGCCCGAAGGAGTGATCTTGCCGCGAGGGCGCCAAAGAGTTGAAGGTCGAAAAGGTCTGCGCTTGCCCTAAGCGGGCGGAGGTGGCGAATTGGCCAAAAGATTAAAGGATGCTACCGACCGCCATGAGGCTCTTGAAAAGGCGCTTATCGGAGCGGAAGACCTGAAGAAGGCCACCGCCGAAGCCAAGGATGCCCGCTCGCAATGCGGGCTATGAAGGAGGAGCCGCGCCAAGCCGGGAAATCGTGTCCGGAAAGCCTTTTTCGATCGCGCGCGGTTTATGGATGCCAAGTATGCTCAATTCGGCGGCGGTGGAGTTCGGAGGATCCGTATATGGACTTAGCTGCGAAAAGGGCCGATGCCGCTAAGCACTTCCGAGCCAAGGGGATCACGAGGCGGAAGAGTTGTATTGGTCTCAATTCCACAGTCCGGATCGCCCTCTTCCGCTGACGGACAGGTTGGCCGAATGGGCCGAACTAAATAGACTGTCCGGACTGGCCATGACTGACATCGTGGCCCATGTCTAGCCAGAGAGGTCCAAGGCGACGAGCTACTTTGGCTTACTGCGGCAATTCCTTGGGGCGGTGCCGCATATAAAGGAGATGAAGCGGTCGGCCTGCATCGAGGGCGCGGATGGCTCTTGCCCGTGAAGGTGCATTATCCCGAGATGGATGCCACCGCTGCCGCCGGGGGGTCCGGATGAAAGCGGCTCCTGCCGAGCACTACTGGGAAGTCATGCGCGTGCTCAGAAAGTAGAGGCGATGCTCAAAGAATGTAATGTTCAAATGAACGCAGTATCTTATAAATCAATGATTATAGTTTGAATGCTTTTTATACTTGTGCTTCCAAGTAGTAAAACTTCTCCTGTGTGGCCGTTTTAAGTATACTTGTGTATAAGCTGAAAGATGCAGTCTTCGGCTTCAGCCCCCTCGCACAAGGTGCTGGGGTGTTGGCAAAATAGCGCGTTTTCACACTTAATCCGACGTCTCGGTCCTATTATAAGGAGGTGGTAGCATAGCGAACGAGGCAATCCGGACTATAGTGCTTTATCTCTTTCACTTAGCCAATGGAGCTCGAGGGTGGGGCTACGATATAGCCCCTGATGACACCGCACGTCTCCGTACTCGGGGTGCGTATGTACCTGACCGGGAAACGGTCCTTCGTCAAAGCGGGGAATTCTAAACATTCCGATGGTCGATCAAGTGGTGACGGACTCCGCTATATCATGATGATCGGTTTTGGCTTTCTCTACTGAGGTGCTCGCCCAGCCGAACTGGGGCACAATCGCAGTAGTTCTCCTGGTGCCGTGTTAGCCGGGTGATACGGAACGTAAGGCAGCAAAACACAGGAGCCGAGCAAACCCAATATTTGACCAAAGACATGATTCGGAGCTGATGCATATAATGCCTAACTCGAGACGCCGAACACTCCCGAAGGTGTTCGGACTTTATGATAATGGGCAGAATTATGCCCTAAGCCCCTTGTGTCCAGGTACGGGCATGGTCTTCTGACGCGACCGATGCCAAAGCGTCAGGCTCCGCTTTGGCTATCAGAAGGCGCCAAGGGAGAATAACAGCAAGAGACAGTAATAAAAAGGTCTACGCAGGGTCTTAATCTGAAAAGAATCCTTGCAACGGGTCCCTACTGCACGTCTGCGCCTGTGTCTCCGTTGCGCCGTTATCCTGGACGGGTACGCACGTTGTTCATCTGTAGAAAGAGAGGAACGTTTAGTTTTAGAAACAGTTCGTGCGACAAAGATGCAAAAGAAGAAAAAATATAAATAATTAAAGCAAGGCTTATATGAAACCGCGATCGGTTGTGCGCGCAGCCCCCTGTGAAAAGGGTATGCGGCTAGGGAGCCCCTAGCCTGCTGAGTCCGGATTCGTCTATCTGAGTCCGGGGTCTTTAAGTGCCCCACGCACTGAAATGGTGCCATGTGGACCGGGCATCTTAAGTGTAAGAGACGCGTAATGCGGTATGGCGTTGAAGCGGACAAAAGCCTTTCGTCCCAACAGTGCTTGATATTCACTTTTAAATGGGACAATATGAAAAATTAATTTTTCGCGTCGAAAGTTGCTCGGCGATCCGAACGCGACTTCTAGTAATATCGAGCCTGTGCACTTGGCGTAAGGGCCTAGCGTCACTCCTTTGAAGGAAGTGCGGCTATGTCGAATTTTGGTAGGGTCTATCCCCATCCGTCGGATTGTGTTTGAATATAGCAGGTTTAAGTCGCTGCCTCCGTCCATTAGGACATTTGTGAATTGCAATCCGTCTATTATCGGATTCAATATCAGGGGAGTCCGTCCCGCGCTTCGAACGCTTCTGGAATAGTCCAGGTGGTCGAAGATGATTGGTTTTGATATCCAATCTCTATGGTTTGCTGGGCTGGACTGTGCGAAGCTCTTTTTAGAAAGTGCCGCACTGTTTTTCCGTGTCCTCACACGTGAGTTTATGCTTTGACCCCTTGTGGGAAAGTCTTTTGTTTTCCGTGCCTCGCTGTATGCAGGTTTATCTTCTTAAGCTGAATGGCGTCGAGCCCCTTGTGTTCGGCGTTTAATCGGCGGACTGTTTGAAAACCCAACAATCCTGTGGGTGTGATTTGCGAGCCTTCGAAGTCTACTGTGGATTTGACATATCCGACCCAAAATCTTCTTTAGGTTGGACAATTAAATCCTTTATCATCCTTTAGAGGGTGAGCTTTATTATTTGGCCGTGAGCTTTTAAATCCGGCGTTGACTGCCGTGCTCTTTGGGCTTTTCTCTTATCTCGGATGTACTTGGGTCGCTGGTGCTACTTCTTGCTAGCCAGCTATCCTCCCCTGCACAGAAGCGGGTCATGAGGGTTGTTAATGCGGTCATTGTCCTCGGTTTCTCTTGACCGAGGTGTCTGGCGAGCCATTCGTCTCGGACATTGTGCTTGAAAGCTACTAAGGCTTCGGCGTCCGGACAGTCAACTATTTGGTTCTTTTGGTAAGGAACCTGTTCCGAAATTTCATGCACCGACTCTCGGGCTGTTGAGTTATGTGACCGAGGTCATCTCAGATCCTGAGGCGGACATAAGTCCCTTGAAAATTTGCTCTAAATGCTTCCTCGAGCTCTTCCCAACTTCCAACAAGTTTTCGGGAGGCTTTTGAGCCAATGACCGGCTGGCCCTTTGAGCTTGAGGGTAGATATTTTAAGGCGTGGAGATCATCTCCTCTGGCCATGTGTATATGTAATATATAGTCTCCTATCCAGACTCAGTCTGTTGTTCCATCGTAGGCTTCTATGTTTATGGGTTTAAACCTGCTGGGAACTCATGATCCAAAGACTCGTCTGTGAAACATAGTGGGTGTCTGGCGCCCCATGCTTGTATGTGTCGCTATCGTCGGACACTTGACGTGTTGCTTTGCTTCTTGGGGCTTGTTTGGGTCCGTAGATGGACCTGGCTGGGCCGTTGGACGGTGGGGGCTCTATGGTCTCCTCATCGAATTCGTGAAGCAGCTTGCGCTTCGGGTAGCTCTTCGATTGGTGGCCGTTGCCGTATTTATCTGCGGTTTTGAGTACTTTGCTCCATCTTGTCCGGAGCGCGTCTTCCGCTGTTTTGAGCTTCCGCTTTTCCTTCTTGAGCTTTTCTTTGTAGCGATCTTTGTGCTTAAAAAGCTCTTGTTCGACGGGGTTCTTGGCTGCGACGAATTCGTCGTCACTGAGGCTTGTTTCGTCTTCGGAGGGAGGTACATTGCTTTGATCCTCAACCTTTTCTTCTGCCGCCCTTTCGTGAGGGCTTGCTTTTGCATCCTCCGGCGCTGAGTCGTGCTGGAGGGGGTTGTCTTCGGCACTCTCCGGGGTATTGTTATTTCCTATGCCGGGATCTGTATTCTTGTTGTGGCTGGATTTAGAGCGGCGCCGCTGACGCCGGCGTTTGGGTTGCTTCTTTAGAGAATCTTCCTCCGCTGCTTTTTCGCCATCCCCTTCTTTTGGGGTATCCACCATGTAGGCGTCGTATGACGAGGTGGCTTTCGATTGCCTGTGGTATTGGTCTCGATAAATCTCCGTCATCGTCGTCCATAGCGTCGATGTCATCGGAGTCGAAATCTAGCACGTCGGTTAAATCTTCGACAGTGGCTATAAAGTGGGTGGTGGGTGGGCTCTGAATTTCTTCGTCGTCCGAACTCCAACCGTCCCGCCATAGTCCGCTAGGATTCTCTGATAGCGAGAGATGCTTTAGAGAATTCAGGATATCGCCAAAAGGCGAGTCTTTGGAAAGATGTCCGCGCGGTGAATTCCATAACCGACGCCCAATCCGGTTTAATTGGCGGGGGTGGGAGGCTCGAGTCGGCGAGGAGTCGGCGCCTCGGGATCACGAGTTCGCGAGGGACAAGATTGGTATTCGGCTCCATCGCCGTGGATGTTGAAGCCCCTAGGGCGGCGTCTATCCACCGCCTCGATGTGGGCAATCGGCTCCGGAGCTAGTGGCCGGGCGGATCCGTCTTGACCGCCAAAGCCTTGTCCGTGGCGAGCTAGATCATGCCCATCGTCACAAAGGCGGCGCGCTTGGCGTGGCTCGAGTCCGTCGAAGATCAAGTCTCCGCGGTCATCGGCCGTGAAGTTCAAGCTTCCGATCGACACGATGGCGGGGCGTAGCTTCGATCTGCTCGGATGGCCAAGAGAATTGGCCCGCAGTAAAGCCGCCGAATCGAAGATCTGTCCGGGAGAAAAGTCTCACCACGGACAGCGTTGATGGTTGAAGATGCCATCGAGCCTATCGGTGGCGACACGGAGGAACTCTCAATGAAAGCACCAATGTCGGTGTCAAAACCGGCGGATCTCGGGTAGGGGGTCCTGAACTGTGCGTCTAAGCGGATGGTAACAAGAGACGAGGGACACAATGTTTTTACCCAGGTTCGGGCCCTCTCGATGGAGGTAAAACCCTACGTCCTGCTTGATTAATATTGATGATATGGGTAGTACAAGAGTAGGTCTACGACGAGATCAAGGAGGCTAAACCCTAGAAGCTAGCCTATGGTATGATTGTTGAGATGTAATGTTGTGTCCTACAGACTAAAGCCCTCCGGTTTATATAGACACCAGAGAGGCTAGGGTTACACAGAGTCGGTTACAATGGTAGGAGATCTACATATCGTATTGCCAAGCTTGCCTTCCACGCCAAGGAAAGTACCTTCCGGACACGAGCCGGAGTCTTTAATCTTCTATCTTCGTAGTATGGGAGTCCGGCGGATATTGATGGTCCGGCTATCCGGACACCCCCTAGTCCAGGACTCCCTCATAGCGCATTGTCACACTTAATCCGACGTCTCGGTCCTATTGAGGAGGTGGTAGCATAGCAAACGAGGCAACCGGACTATGATGCTTTATCACTTTCACTTAGCCATTGGAGTTCGAGGGTGGGGCTACGATATAGCCCCTGGGGGCACCGCGCTCTCCGAATTCGGGGCGCGTGTGTGCCTGACCGGGAAACAGTCCTTCGTCAAAGCGGGGGAATTCTAAACATTCCGGTGGTCGATCGAGTGGTTGACGGTCTCTCGTTGTATCATGACATCGGTTTTCGGCTTTCTCTCTTGAGGTGCTTCGCCCGATCGAACTGGGGCACAATCGCGATAGTTCTCCTGGTGCCGCGTTAGCCGATGATCTGAGCGTAAGACAGCAAAACACGGAGCCGGCAAACCCAACATTTGACCAAAGACATGATTGGGAGCTGATGCATATAAGGCCTAACTCGAGACGCCAAACACTCCCTAAGGTGTTCGGTCTTTATAGTAATGGGCGAGAACAATGCCTAAGCCCCTTGTGTCCAGTGCACGGAAGGGTCCTCTGACGCGCCGATGCCAAAGCGTCGAGCTCCACTCTGGTTATAATGAGAAACCAGGAATTATAGCAACAAGAGACGAGAAAAAGGTTTACGCAGGTCTTAATCTGAAAAGAATCCTTGCGACGGGTCCCTCTTGCGTCTGCTACTGTGTCTCCGTTGTGCCGTTATCACGGGCGGGTGTGCATGTTGTTCATCTGTAAAAGAGAGGAACTTAGTTTGAAAGGAAATCGTGCGAAAAAAGTATATGGAAAATATTAATAAATAAGTAAAGCGGAGTCTATATTAGCTCATTGTTGCTTATGCGCGCAGCCCTTGCGAAGGGTGTGCGGCTAGGAACCCTAAGCTTACTTATGCGGACTCGTCTAGCCGTGTCAGGGGTCTTTAAATGACCCTCGTAATGAAATGATGCCACGTGGACCGGGCATTTTAAGTGTAAGAGACGCGTAATGTGGTATGGCGTTGAAGCGGACAAAAGCTTCGCGTCCCAATAGTGCTTGATAGCTACTTTTGAATTGGACGACATGAAAGATTAGTTTTTCGCGTCGGAAGTTGTTCGGTGACCCGAACACCACTTCTAGTAATAAGGAGCCTGTGCACTTGGCATAAGGGCCTGGCGTCACTCCTTTAAAGGAAGTGCGGCTATGTCGACTTTTAGTAAGGTCTATCCCCAACTTGCGGATTATGTTTGGATATAGCAGGTTTAAATCGCTGCCTCCGTCCATCAGGGCTTGTGTAAATTGTAGTCCGTCGATTATAGGATCAATATCGAGGCAGTCCATCCTGCATTTGAGCGCTCGGAATAATCCGGTGGTCGAAAGTGATTGGTTTTGATATCCAATCTCGATGTTCCGCTGGTTGGACCGTCTGAGACCCATTTAGCGGGTGCCGCATTGTTTTTCCGTATTATCACATGAAGTGAGTTCTTGCTTTGACTTCTTGTGGGAAAGTCTTTTATTTTCGATGCTCTGCTTTGGTGGGGTTTATCATCGTCCTCGCTTGATCGTCGGGCCCTTGTGTTCGGCGTTGAGTCGGCGGACTGTTTGAAAACCAACAATCTCGGTGAGTGTGTTTTGCGGGCCTTAGAATGCTTGTGGATTTGACATATCCGATCCAAAATTTTGTTTAAGTTGGATAGCTCATCACTTTGTTATCCTTAAGAGGTGTTTTGTTGTTTGGCGCGAGCTTTTGAATCCGGCGTTGACCGCCGTGTTCTTTGGGCTTTTCTCTTTATTCCGACGCTGATCCTTTCTGCGCCATGATTTTTCATTTCCATCTCTGATCTCGGATGTACTTGGGTCGCTGGTGCTGCATCTTGCTAACCAGCTATCTTCCCTCGCGCAAAAGCGGGTCATTAGGCTTATTAGCACGAACATTGTCCTCGGCTTCTCTTGGCGAGGTGTGCAGCAAACCATTAAATGCAGGGCGTTGTGTTTAAAAGCTGCTAAGGCTTGGCGTCGAGACGATCGACTATTTAGTTCTTTTAGTAAGGAACCTGTTCGAAATTCTTGTGACTCTCCGGGCTGTTGAGTTATATGACTTAGATAAATACGCATCCGGTTGGGCGGACATAAGTCCCTTGAAAATTTGCTCTAGCGTCCTCAAGCTCTTCCCAACTTCCAGTGTTTTACGGGAGGCTTTTGAGCCAATGATGGGCTGGCCCTTTGAGCTTGAGGGTAAATATTTTATGGCGTGGAGATCATTTCCTCTAGCCATGTGTATGTGTAGTATATAATCCTCTATCCGGACTCCGAGTGCATTGTTCCGTCGTAAGCCTCTATGTTTGTGGGTTTAAACCCTGCTGGGAATTCATGATCCAGCACCTCATTAGTGAAACATAGTGGGTGTCTTGGCGCCCAGATGTTGGGTGTACTGCTGTCTTCGAACACTTGACGTATTTTGTTGCCTCCTGGGGCCCTATTTTTTGGCCCGTAAATGGACCTGGTTGGGCCGTCTTGTCGTGAGAAGCGAGCACCTATGGGGCAGGGGGCCCTTCAGTCCGCAAGGGAGCGGAGGCGCCTGTGAGCGGATCGGCGAGAGCACGCGGGGATTTTTACCCAGCTTCGGAGCTCTCCAGAGAGATAAAACTCCTACTACTGCTTTGTGTTTCTATTCTATTCTTGCTTGAGAGCGTGGGTATGCTGTAGTCTCGAATGAGTCGAACCCCCCGGAACCCCTTCTACGTGCGCATGGGCCTCCTTTTTATAGTCTAAAAGGGGTCACCGACAAGTGGCAGCATAGAAAGAGGGGTAAAAAGGTAAAAACGCAGGTTGGTACAACCACTATCATGATGCCCCTACCTAACTCGTGGCGGGGACAAGGGCATTTAATGCCGTCCGGTCGCTAACAGTCGAGAAGCGGCCGTTAGAGGCGCCACCGATCGCCACGATGGCCTCCTTGTCGACTTAAACGCCACCTCGCACCGCATGGCTGCCTGACTACCGCCACGTGCACCGGGAGCGATCTGCGGTGACACGTCGTTGGATGTCTTTGGAGCACAGGCGCAGTGGTAACCGCGGCAACAGCGCCTTAGCGCGCCATTGTCTTTGTCGCACCCGCAAGCTTGCCGCTCGTCGGGTCTTGCCGGGCTTGGAGCGTCGCGGCAAGTTTTCTGAAGTGCCTTGGTTGGCCTTCCCGGCAAGCTCCTCTTGTCGGGGTCTTGTCCTTCCCAGCAAGCTTCTATTGTCGGGGCCTTGTCTTCTCAATTAACACTTTGTTCTTGAATGGCGATAAATAGGAATAGCGGAGAATCTTGGCGGGCCTTGGCAAGCCTTGCTTGCGGGATCTGCTGTTGTCCGTGCACAAGTTAAAGGTACTAAGGTACCCCTACTTTAGTACATCGGCAGAGCCCCGGGCTGGGCCATACCTGCAGTGCTTGCGCTGTTGGGCGAGGCCCAAAAGCGAGACGCAGACACGTGTCGCGGCTGGAGTCAAACCAAATCCACTCTGTATCCACCGCGTCCTCTACGTGCAGCGCGTCAATCAGCGGCGTCGTGGGAGAGATCGTGGGCAATACTTAAATCTAGGAAATGCGTAGCGTTAGCCTCGGTTACGCATCCCGCCGTGGCTCCCATGCGCTTGGGGTCGCGGACGGTGGAAGTCTGGCCCAGGCCGTCACGGCAGAGGCAGCAGGTCGGCCCGACTCCTGCTCTTCCGTGCTCGATTGGCTGGCAGGCGGCGAGCCCCCCTCGCTCCTTTAAGAAGCGGGAGGGAGCGAAGCCCGCTCTCTCGTCTTCTCCTTTCTTGACCTGCTCCCTTTCTCTCATTCGCCATGGAGAAAGGAACCACAACCCCTCATCGGTGGCGGCGGGTCGCCGCCGAACAGCGCATCCTCCCATCCCACGGCTGTGGTGGCGAGCCAGCCATAAGGGAAGAGGGAGGCGAGTCGTGGGCAGGTCGAGGGCAGGTCGGCGCTCGGGGAAGAGGCGGACGGGCGGCGTGCCAACCGCCTCCGCCGGTTCCCCTCCCATGGCCGGTCCATCTGAGGGCGACCCTTGCGAGTTCTTCGTCGAGCTGCTGCGCCGGCGCCTCGTCGTCGCCTCGGCTTCAGCTCCGTTGCTAAGCGCGATGGAGTCGGACCTGCCAGACTCTTGAGATTGCACATGAGGGCTGTGGGATCGGCGGCCGCGAGTCGCGTTGTATTCCCAGCCCTAATGTGATGTATCTTGATCGAGGTGGAAGGCGTTCGCCCGTATCCACGGCTGATGTGAGGTTCACCCTCCATTTTAAGTTAATGGAGGCGATCTCCTCTCCGTCAAGGTCTTGAGGGACTTTGGTACTCGGGCGAAGTGCTGCGTGGACAGCTCCTCCGATAGCAGCTCCCCTCGGCGAGTAGCGAGGGCGAGGCGGCAGCGGCAGCGAGTAGCGGGCGGCGGGATGGCGGGCCCGACTAGGTATCGGCGCCCGCCGCGTCCCGGCGACCCCATCATCCGTGTCGCCCGGCTCCTTGAACTCCCGAGTGCGTCTCCTTGGGCGGTGGCGTGGGAGGCTGCGGAAGGGAAGAGGGCTGGCGACAAGGCCGTCAAGTCGAATCTGAGGCGTGGTGCCCTCGGCAGCGTCTTGGCGCCTGCCGCCCGTCTTGAGCCCGCTTCCGGCGCCGCCATCACCGTCCAGCCTCGGGCGGCCCAGGATGTTCTCTTGGTGTCTTCGGCACTGTAGCTCGCCTAAGCGCCCTTTGGCCTTTTAGCCCCTTGACCTACCTCCACGAAAAGAGGGGCGGGAAAGGGATTCTGAGCATCTTATCTTTTTTGTTTGTAAGCCTCGGGCCTTAGCCGCATCTAAAACTTGTAATCCTCTCTTTCATGTTTTCATCCTCTATGGGTATGCACAGGTGGGATGTTTTTAATGAAAGGAAGCTTGCTATAGTATATCCTTTACTCAGTTCCACCCCTTGTATGTTTTTACCCTCGCTTTTAGGGAACTTGCGGTGGGAACAAGCTTGCATGGCGCTGAGTCTGGAACATCGGCAGCCTGCCGGTGTGTTGCTTCCGACAGAAACCTTGTATGGGCTAGTTGCAGCACACTTTCATTGTTGGCGGACTCGAAACAAATTAAAGGCATAACTTAGCCAATCGATTCCTCCGCGCACGGGTTTTTCCATACAAAGGCGCGGTCGGGAGGGCAGCAACCGCATTCCCGATCCATAGAGGATGCATGATGAGGGCATAAAACTTATCGATATCGCGGCCCGGCAACTCGGCTTGCCGTGGATGAATCTTGGTACTCGCAGCCCCAAAGAACAACGGCTTGCGGGACCAGTGCGGCGCACCCTTCTCTCCTTTCCTTGTTCTTGCCGCTGCTAGACGTGTCATAGGAACAATCTCTTAGAGTGCGGCAAGTTATTTATTGTAATATAACTTTATTCTGGATACTATCGGCTACATTACTTCCTTTACTTGATTCCATCCCTTGCATGTTTTCGCCCTATGCTTTTGGGGAACTTGCGTATAAACACGCTTGCATGCGAGTCAGTCGGAACATCGGCAACTTCTTTGGCGGTGTTGCCTCCGGCAAAAAACCTTGTCGGGGCTAGTCGCGACACACTTTCATTGTTGGCGGACTCGAAACAAAGTAAGGCAAACAACCACGAGCCGTTCCTCCGCGCTGGTTTTCCATACAAAGGCACGCAGTCGTTCAAGGAATGTAACTTAAAATTTAAAAGCGTGTGCTCAAACTTTGGCAACAAGCTTCTACGTCTTCTGCGTTAAAGCAAGGCTATGCTTCTTTGAATGGCGCCTCGTCCACATCGTTATCAAGCTCGACAACAAGGACTAAAAGGCGCCAAATCTTTGTTGCGGGAACATCCGCTTCTGGCAGAATGGGATCTGCGGGCGTGATGCTCCCGACAAGCGTGTCAGACACGGCTTGTCGGGGCGTCTGCTTTATGAAAACAAACCCTAGGGCTTGTCGGACGGTGCTCCTCGGCACTTTGTGTTGATCACAGGGGACCTTCTTGGCGGCGGCAGAGAGCCTGCTTGGAAAGTAATCGCCGATAACCAACTTTCTCTTCTTGTTACTGTCCGGATAGCGGAGTTGGCGTCCATTCGCAATGAATTACGCCAATGCTCGGCTGCGGATAGTTGAATACTTTCAACTTGAGGCGAAGCTTGACAATTCTAGTGCCCACTCGACAATCACTGTTGTTGTACGGATTCTACAATATCCTTTTCAATGGAAGCGAGTGGCGGTTGTGATCTCATGTGCACGAAAGTAATGGCGCTTCTTCCTCGAGGCCATGAGAAGGCGAAAAGCAACCGCACACAGTACCTTGATCTAGCCCCTGCGAAGGGCCGACAAAAGTAAACTAGGCGCTGCACCATCTTCTTGTTTCTCTTCGGCAAGCATGCAGATCCATCCTTGCGGAGCAGAACTTGTCGGGAAGCCCCACAGCATCGCTGGACTTGCTTGCATGATCATTGGCTCATCATCCGCCTCCTCTCCGCCTTAACACAGCACTAACCACTTGATTGGTTGCCGCGGATATATAACAACTTCTCTTGTGGCTTAGGTGCGACAAGTGTTGGAGTGGAGGATAGGTATCTCTTCAAGTCTGCGCGCAGCCTCCGCTTCGAGTCCATTTCATCGGACCTGCCTTTTTCAAAACTTTGAAAAAGCGGCGGCCTTCAGCAGAACTTAGAGATGAACCTCTTGAGAAGCGACAACACACCGGCAAGTCTTCACACATCCTTGGCGCTTTGGTGCTTCGATCTGCTCAATGGCTTTGATCTTGTCGGGATTGGCTTCAATCCCATTTGAGTACAAAGAATCCGAGAAGCTTGCGGAAGGAACTCCAAACACACACTTCTCGGGATTCACTTGAGATTGATCTTGCTTGATTTGTGATCTTGGATCAAAGTTGCTCTGTCTCTGCTCTTGACCACTATGTCATCCATGTAGCTTCTACATTTACGTGCATTTGTGGCTCAAAAGCATATTGACTACTCTTGCAAATGTTGAACCGGCATTCTTTAGTCGAAGGCATCCGTACAAAGCGATCGTGCCACATGGAGTAATGAATGCGGTTTTCTCTTCATCCTCTTCCGCCATGAAGATCGATGATATCTGAGTATGCATCAAGGAATGGCGAGATCACATCTGCCGTGGAGTCGACAATCTGGTCAATGCGGCAAGGAAATGGATCCTTAGGACAAGCTTTATTAACATCGGTGAAGTCGATACAAAGCCTCCACTTCCGTTTGCTGCGCCGACTCTGGATTGGCTAACCACGTTGGATGGAGTACTCCTCGGACCAGGCCTGCTGCTTCCAATTTCTTGATCTCTTCAACAATGAACTCTTGTCGCTCTACTGCTTGCTTCCTAACTCTTTGCTTGCGGGCGCGTGAGGCGAGCGGCAGGTGGTGCTCAATTACTTTCACAGGAACACGGGGATGTCGGATGGTTGCCATGCAAACACATCGACATTCGCCCAGCGAGAAAACAACGGCCTTTCCTATTTAGGATCAAGCGTGGCAGATGGTGAAGGTACCACGGTCCCGTCCTCCTTGGCGACCACTTTCTTGGTTTACTGGCGAAGCTGTCTTTGCCTTCTTGCACTTGTCGGTGGAGCTCGATGGTGCGTCCTCGGCGATAGCGCAGCACTCGAAGAGTGCGCTTGCGGAGTGGGCATCGAGCTACTCTTGCGGACTTGGTCTTCTTATTCCCGAGGGAGCTTGGTGACAAGTGGTTTCGCGTTCTGCTGCGGCTCTTTGCTTCCGGTAGATCTTGTCGGTATAGATAAGTGCATCCTTCTTATCGCCTTGGACAGAAATAGCGGTTATCGGACCGAGGCATCTTGAGCACATTGTGGGCATAGTGAGAGGCTGCCATGAACTTGGCAAGCGCCGGACGGCCGAGTATCCCATTGTAGGGCAATGGGAAATCAACAACATCAAATGTGACTCTCTCGTCACGAAATTCAGCTCACTTAAGCGTCCTTTGGCGGTGTGATCTTCCCTGGGCTTGCTCCTTCCGGGTTGATTCCTTGAAAGGTACGGTTTCTTGAGCTCGTTGTCGGGGATCTGGAGCTTGTTGAGCACCCATGGAAGAGATTAGATTCAGGCGGCCCGCCGTCAACCAACATCTTAGTGACCTTGAGGTTGCGGATGGTTGGTGAAACCAACATCGATAAGCACCCGACCGCGATGATGCGATCGGGGTGATCCTCAACATAAAAATGATGGGCGTCTGGACCACTTGAGGTTTCTGCGATTTGTGAGACGATTCTGCTGCGCTCACTTCCGCACCTTTGTTTGAGTTGGCGGTGCGAGGTGTCTGAAGAAGCCGCCGTCGATGCACAAAACCTCTGTTGCCTTCGAAACTCTTGCTCGTCGGTCTCATCTTCCTCCATCTCGTCATCTTCGTCCTCATCTTCGTCCTTGTCGCGCCACGGGAAGTCTGTCTCCTTGCTTGCTGCTTGGCCTTCTTGCGGCGCCCTCCCAGGCGAGGCGCTTCTTGCGGATCCTCCGCCACCTTCTGAGGCCTTTTCCTTGTCGCGGCGCTCATATTCAGCTTTACGTAGCTCGCCATCTGCTCAACCTTCTTGCATGCTTGGAGGTCATGGCCCTTGGTGTGATGGATCTTGCATTCTTGCTTGCGGAGCCGTCACCTTGTCGGTGGCCACCACAGCCTCGCCGGTCGCCCGACCTTGGCCTTGTCGGAACCGCCTCGGTGCGGGACTGCTCAACAACTAGCACATCCTTAGCCTTTCTCTTTCATTATTCCGCCTCCGGTTCTTCTTTGCGGAGGGCATCCTCCTTGTCGAGATCATACGCTCCTGCATTCTCTCAGGATTTTCCTCCCTCCTCGGCCCGTGCACACTTAGCCGGCGGGCGTATAGCTCGGCGACATCTCGATTTGCACATCACCATCTCCTCCCTCATCCTGCTGATTCGCGCGTTCGATGGAGCAGCGCTGATAACCGGCGGGGGGTGGAGCGTCTGGGATGTTCTGCTGCACTGGCCCGAATCTCTGTATGTACTTGCGAGGGTTCTCCTCATACGGGCGAGCAAATGAAGATCGCTCTCCACGGCCATGGGGTTTGTGGCACGCTGTGAAAGCGCCGACAAGCTGATGACCTGAATCCGCCCATGAAGAGATGGAGTTGTCCGGCAAGTGCATGAGCCAAATCGGCGTTGGGCTTGAGCACCGGTGAAGTAGTTGGAGAGGATCTTCTCGTCGCGTCCCCGGCAGCTGCACGCGATGGTGTAAACGCGCGAGAACTCCGGCGGATGTATCCTGCCATCGTACTTCTCGGGTACATCGGCGAAGTTCTTGATCTTGAGCCCTTTGGACTTGCCGCAGCTCACGGGTGAGCAGCAGGCAACCTACGCGTCTGACAAGTCGCTGGTTCCCCAGGCGCATGCATATCGGCGATGGGCCTAAGCGCTGGTCGATTGACGCCACGCTCTTCTGCGCTCGATGTGAGTCTGGCGTCTTCATGTCGTCGTTCTTGGAGAACTTGGCGTTGATCGCGGCGAGCTCATGGTCGATGTGCGGTGGAATCGTTGTCGAGTTGGCCGCGGTGGCGATCTTAACCTTGAGCTGGGAGTGCGGTGGTGGCACCCAGCGGTCTTGTCGGCGTCGGCTTGCGCTGGGCGTCTTGCCGGGAGCTTCGATGTGCTTTCGTTGCGGGGCTTATCGCCGTTAAGCGAAACCAATGAGGCTATAAATGGTCATCCTCGATCGTCGATCTTGTTTGGCGGAGGGTAATCTAAGCTTAGTGGGCTCGGGCGGCGCTTCCTCTGAGTCTTAGGTGGCGGTGGCGGCGGCGTGAGGTGCGGGATATGCTCGGACTTCTACGGTGTTAGAAGGAGCAACATCTCGCCCGGCGACCATCTTGAGCTCGTGCCGGCGTCTTTGGCGCACATGTTGGCCTTGAGCGTCCGCGAACGCCCGGCAGCCTTGTTCCAGCGAGCACGGTGCTAGGAGCACCGTGGCGTTGTCGATCTTGCACCTCACAGGAGAAGTGCGGTGGATGTCTGAGCGAAGGTTGCGGGACCTTGTCCTTGGACTGGTGACGGCGTGAGTCCCACCGCGGCGCCCGCCCTCCGCGGCGTCTACCCCACCACCCGTTTGCTCGTGGCGGTGGAATCGGCGTAAACGGGCGGCCACCTCGAAGTCTTCTTCTTGGTGGCATGTCGATGAAGATGTTGATGTAGCGGAGACCGGATCGATCGCCGCGACCTCGGCGCTCCCCTACAGCGCGCCAAAGATGTCGCGAAGCGAGCACCTATGGGGCAGGGGGCCCTTCTGGTCGGCAAGGGAGCGGGCGCCGCGAGCAGATCGGCGAGAGCGCAGAGATTTTACCCGGCCGGAGCTCTCGGAGATAAAACTCCTCTGCTGCTTTGTGTTTCTATTACATTTCTTGCTTGAGGCGTGGGTATGCTATAGTCTCGAATGGTGAACCCCGGAACCCCTTCTCGTGCGCATGGGCCTCCTTTTATAGTCTAAAAGGGTCACCGACAGTGTGCAGCGTAGAAAGTGGGGTAAAAAGGTAAAAGCATGAGTTGGTACAACCACTATCATGATGCCCCTACCTAACTCGGCGGCGGGGACAAGGGCATTTAATGCCGTCCGGTCGCTAACAGTCGCGAGCGGCCGTTAGAAGCGCCACCGATCGCCACGATGGCCTCCTTGTCGACTTAACGCCACCTCGCACCGCATGGCTGCCTGACTACCGCCACGTGCACGGGAGCAATCCTGCGGCGACACGTCGTTGGATGTCTTTGGAGCACAGGCGCAGTGAGTAACCGCGCGGCAAGCGCCTTAAGCGGCCGCTGTCTTGTCGCACCCGCAAGCTTGCCGCTCGTCGGGTCTTGCGGAAGCGGGCGTCGCGGCAAGTTTTACGAAGTGCCTTGGTTGGCCTTCCGGCAAGCTCCTCTTGCGGGGTCTTATCCTTCGGCAAGCTTCTCTTGCGGGGCCTTATCTTCTCAATTAACACTTTGTTCTTGAATGGCAGTAAATAGGAATAGCGGAGAATCTTGGCGGACGCCCGGCAACCCTTGCCGCGGGACGTGGCGACTGCCCGTGCACATGTTCGGGGTACTAAGGTACCCCTACTTTAGTACACCGACACGTCTGTTTTCCCAGGGTCGTGAGTCGGCTTGTGTGCGGCGCCGTTTGTAGATTTTGGCCTATCATCTGGCCGTCTATCCGGCCAAGTGGCCTCTTTGTTTTTTGACTGTGGGGGCTCTATGGCTTCCTCGTCAAATTTTGGGAGCAGCTTGCGCTTCGGGTAGCTCTTTGATTGATGGCCATTGCCGTATTTGTCTGCGGTTTTGATCACTTTGCTCCACCTAATTCTGAGTATGTCTTCCACTGTTTTGAGCTTCCGTTTTTCCTTCTTCAAACTTCTTGCAGTTTCGACGAGTCTTTTCCGAAGGCTCTTATTCTCCAGTGGTGTGTCTGGCGTGAGGTAAATGCGGGTTGTTGGTTTCGCGGGCATGGATTGATTATCCGACTTCGTCTGTTCGGATGGTTGCTTGGCTGCATGTTAAATGCGTCCTTTGGTTTGCCCTGCTCTATTGTTGGGTCATTAGGGCGATGTTCTTTGTCGGAGCGGGACTTAGGCGGCGTCTGCGTCGCCATTTTGGTTGTTTATCGGCGGGATTATCTTTTGCAGCGCCCGTTGGTCCTCGTTATCGCTTCCTTTTGGGGTATCCACCATATATATATCATGTGTTGGGGTGGTCTTCCGGTGTCTGTGGTATTTGGTTCTTGATCGTCTCGGCATCGTCGTCCATGCCATCGATGTCTTGGTCATAGTCTAGCATGTCTGTTAGATAAATCGGCGAGTGGCTACAAAGTGGGTGGTGGGTGGGCTTTGAATTTCTTCGTCGTCCGCATCCCAACCATCCTGGCCGTAATCCGGCCAGGGCTCTCCGGATAGCGAGAGATGCTTTAGCGAATTCAGGATGTCGCCAAAGGGCGAGTGTTGGAAGATGTCCGCGGCGGTGAACTCCATGATCGGCGCCCAATCGGATTCGATTTGCAGGGGCACAGGAGGTTCGGAGTCCGGCACCTCGGAGTCACGAGTTTTACATGGGACAAGGTTAGTGTTCGGCTCCATCGCCGTGGAAGTTGCAGCCCCCGAGGCGGTGTCCAGCCACCGGTCCTCGATCTGCGCGATCGGCTCGGACCAAGGGCGGGCGGATTCGTGTCTTGACCACCAAAGGCTTTGTCCAGCGGTAGAGCTAAATCATGCCCATCGAGACAGCCTTGGCCTTCGGCTGTAACTCGAGTCGTCGAAGATCAAGTCCCTGCGGATGTCGGCCGTGAAGTTTAGGCTTCCGAACCTGACCTGACGGCCAGGGGCGTAGCTTTTAGATCTGCTCCAGATGGACAAGTGAATTGGCCCGCAGTGCGAAGCCGCCGAATACAAAGATCTGTCCGGGGAGAAAAGTCTCACCCTGGACGGCGTTGTTGTTGATTGAAGAAGCCATCGAGCCTATCGGTGGCGACGGAAGAACTCTCAATGAAAGCACCAATGTCGGTGTCAAAACCGGCGGATCTCGGGTAGGGGTCCCGAATGCTATGCGTCTAGGCGGATGGTAACGGGAGACAAGGGACACGATGTTTTACCGAGTTGGGCCCTCTTGATGGAGGTAAAACCCTCGTCTGCTTGATTAATATTGATGATATGGGTAGTACAAGAGTGGATCTACCACGAGATCAAGGAGGCTAAACCTAGAAGCTAGCCTATGGTATGATTGTTGTAATGGAGGTTATGTCCTCTGGACTAAAGCCCTCCGGTTTATAGACACAGGAGAGGGCTAGGGTTACCAGAGTCGGTTACAATGGTAGGAGATCTACATATCCGTATTGCCATGCTTGCCTTCCACGCCAAGGAAAGTCCCATCCGGACACGGGACGGAGTCTTCAATCTTGTATCTTCGTAGTCTTGGAGTCCGGCGGACGATGATAGTCCGGCTGTCCGGACACCCCCTAGTCCAGGACTCCCTCAATAACCATGATGAAAATCCATCCATGTTGGCCATCAAAGATTTGTTTATTCCTGCAGAGTTACAATGTAACCCGGTTTGAAAACCGCCTCCTACAACATAAACAAATATATGATGCATTTGTATGATGATGCATTGTATGATGCAATGTATGATGATGTATGTGTATGATAACAGAGTACAAAAATCATTTGTACAGAACAAACAATTAATCACTAACTCTATACAGATAACATTCAAACAATCAATACACTACGCGCATCTAACGTATCTTAATTACTCTGATTTCACGGACTCAGAGAACATAACCATAGGATTTGTATTCCAAAAAAATTATGGGGGGGAGTAACAAGAGAAAACACATGATATGTTTACCGCAAAAATGGGTATGCAGATGACTAACCAATTTTCCGTCGGAGTCGCAGTCGTTGCCGGAGTTGCTGTTGACCTCCGACTCCTGCTGGAGGGCACGACGGCTCGTGCTGCTGCCCGCACAAGACCTCATCGGCAACGACGACAAACTATGTGCCCAGCTTCACGCGTTGAGCGGGTGCTTCACCAAACCGGCGTCGCCACTCCCTCCAATGGTGCACTTCGGCGGCATCCTCATACACTCCAGAGTCCAAACGTTGGTGACCACTGTAGACCAGGGGTGCGGCCGCCTATTATGGCCGGCGGCTCGGGAGCGCAACTAATACGGACCAGTGGGAGCGAGGCGGGCGGCGGTCAAAGGTTGTCTCACCTCCTGGTGAGCCTGCGTGGTGGACTTCTGCCATTCCTACGATCATTTCACATAGCTACTCGTACGCCTCCCGTCAATATGCACACCTGCACGCACGCCGCCCGGTATGCCTGCACGGCGGACTGCTCGCATGCGTCCGTCAACTCACACCTACTCGCACGACACACGGGGCATGTGGCAGGACATATATATTTTTGGTTTATTGATGATTCATTCTACCGCTTTACTGCTTAACCGAAGCATGGCACGGTCTAACGCACACGTTATGAATAAATAATCCGTATAAGATATTGGTTGCCAGTTTTTAATAATCTCCCATTTGTAAGAAGATTATCTCAAAACGGGTCTCAAATTTGATGAAAAAAATACAATATCACAGTCTGCTGGTGTCCATATATGACACCACGACAAGTTTCATGAATTTCAACTAAGTTTTGGATTTACTGAATTTTTAAAAACTATATTCTCAATGTTTTGAAATCTCTTGCACGGGGAACATGCACCCAGGGACACATATGATTTTGCAATCCATTTTGGTGCACATGTAGCTCAAATATGATTTTTGCACATTAAATCCCTAGGAAATCAATCAATATATATAAACGGTCGAATGATGTCTGTTTTTTAGTTTTAGCATGACACTCCGCCTTTGGTCACTGATATGTCTCCATTGTATCTATAATTTTTGATTGTTGCATGCCAATATTCTACAACTTTTACATACTTTTGACAACTTTTTATATTATTTTTGGGACTAACATATTGATTAAGTGCCCAGTGCCAGTTCTTGTTTGTTGCATGTTTTTTGTTTCACAGAAAACCCATATCAAACGGAGTCCAAACGGGATAAAAATTTACGGAGATTTTTTTTGGAATATTTATGAATTTTGGGAAGAAGAATCAACGCGAGATGATGCCCGAGGGGGCCACAAGGCAGGGGGCGCACCCTCATGGACACCCCGTAAGGCAGTTGGTGCCCTTCTTTCAGTGCAAGAAAGCTAATATCTGGATAGAAATCGTGTTAAAATTTCAGCCCAATGGGAGTTACGGATCTCGAGGAATATAAGAAACGGTGAAAGGCCAGAATCTGGAACGCAGAAACAGAGAGAGACAGAGAGACAGATCCAATCTCGGAGGGGCTCTCGCCCCTCACATGCCATGGAGGCCATGGACTAGAGGGGAAACCCTTCTCCCATCTAGGGGTCAAGGAAGAAGAAGAAGAAGGGGGGCCTCTCCCCTTGCTTCGATGGTGCTTGGAGCATGCCGGGCCATCATCATCACCGCGATCTACACCAACAACTTCACCGCCCTCATCACCAATTCTTCCCCCCTCCATGCAGCGGTGTAACCCCTCTTTTACCCGCTGTAATCTCTACTTAAACATGGTGCTCAACGCTATATATTATTTCCCAATGATGTATGGCTATCCTATGATGTTTGAGTAGATCCGTTTTGTCCTATGGATTAATTGATGGTCGTGATTGGTCTGAGTTGCATGTTTTATTATTGGTGCTGTCCTATGGTGCTATCTGTGTTGCGCAAGCGTGAGGGATTCCCATTGTAGGGTGTTGCAATACATTGATGATTCGCTTATAGTGGGTTGCTTGAGTGACAGAAGCATAAACCCGAGTAAGGGGGTTGTTGCGTATGGGGTAAAGAGGACTTGATGCTTTAATGCTATGGTTGGGTTTTACCTTAATGATCTTTAGTAGTTGCGGATGCTTGCTAGAGTTCCAATCGTAAGTGCATATGATCCAAGAAGAGAAATTATGTTAGCTTATGCCTCTCCCTCAAATAAAATTGCAATAGTGATTACCGGTTTAGTTACGATTGCCTAGGGACAAATAACTTTCTCGTGACAAAAAGCTCTCTATTAAAACTAACTTAGTTGTGTCTTCATCTAAACAGCCCCTACTTTTTTTACATGCTTTTTATTATCTTGCAAACCTATCCCGTTACAACTACAAAGTACTTCTAGTTTCATACTTGTTTTAGGTAAAGCGAAGGTTAAGCGTGCGTAGAGTTGTATCGGTGGTCGATAGAACTTGAGGGAATATTTGTTCTACCTTTAGCTCCTCGTTGGGTTCGACACTCTTACTTATCGAAAGAGGCTACAATTGACCCCCTATACTTGTGGGTTATCAAGACCTTTTTCTGGTGTCATTGCCAGAGAGTTATAGCGTGGGGTGAATATTCTCGTGTGTGCTTGTTTGCTTTATCACTAAGTAGATTTTATTTGATGTTCTAAGTTGTTCTCTATCTTTAGTTATCGATGTGGAACACGAAATACCAAAAAAATTAGGTGTACTTGCTACTCATGGAGATGGGGAACCTCCTAAAACCCTCGATGCTGGTTATGTGAAAAATATTATGTACTACTTTAATAATCCTGAGAAAACCCCATTCAATTATGTAATGGGAGACATGTTGGATCAATGTGAATACTTTAGGGATTATCGCTTGACTCAAAAAGGGAAATTATTATGGGATCAAATTCATATGTTGCATTGGTATGCTCAGGAACTATGCTTGAGATATGATTACACTTGTTGCTCTAGGATGATGGCTCCACACCTTCCCTTTTCATGCAAATTATTGACAATAAAACCTTAGCTTCTTATGCTAATGGTATATATGATTACTATGATGTGGAACAAATAGAAGAATTTGTTGCTTTCATGGGTGCTTATGAAATTGAATCTTTGTTTAAAGAGTGTGAAAATCTTGATGATGCTATTTATAGACCTGAAAATTTTGCTATACTTAAATATTTCTATGAGAATTATGAATTTAATTCTGAGATTGATGCATTTATTGAGGAAGTCTCCGCTGTCCAAGAAGAGACTAATATTTTGCAGGAGTCTATGGGAGAGGTAATTGATGAAACTGTGAGCTCATTGGATGAAAAAGATGATGAGGAGAGCGAAGAACAAAAGGAGGAAGAGCGGATTAGCTACCAGTGCCCACCTTCTAATGAGAGTAACACTTGAACTCATACATTGTTTAATACCCCTTCGTGCTTACCGAAGGATGATTGCTATGATAATTGCTATGATCCCGTTGATTCTCTTGAAATATCCCTTTTTGATGATGCTTGCCATGTTTGTGGCCAAGATGCCAATATGAATGATGCTTATGGAGACGAATTTGCTATATTTCCTTATGTTAAACATGAAATTGTTGCTATTGCACCCACGCATGATAGTCCTTTTATCTTTTTGAATTCTCCAAACTACGCTATATCGGAGAAGTTTGTCCTTATTAAGGATTATATTGATGGGTTGCATTTTACTACTACACATGATGATATAATATGCATGTGCTTGCTGCTCCTACTTGCAATTATTATGAGAGAGGAACTATATCACCACCTCTCTATGTTTCCAATATGATAGAATTGCAAGAAACTGCTTATACTATGCATTGGCCTTTACTTGGTATGCGTGAATTGTTCTTTTATGACATGCCGATGCATAGGAAGAGAGTTAGACTTCGTGGTTGCATGATATATGTTACTTTGTGCTCACTAATAAATTACAACTCATTGTTAATTAAAATTGGCTTTGATATACCTTGCGATCCGGGTGGATTCATTACTTGAGCACTTTATGCCTAGCTTAATGGCTTTAAAGAAAGCGCTGCCAGGGAGACAACCCGGAAGTTTTAGAGAGTCATCTATTTCTGTTGAGTGCTTTTATTTAGTCTAAAAACAAAAAAAATAAAGAGGGGAACCCAAAACTTTTCAAAAAGGAAAGTGAAAGTAAGAGAGACAAGCATTGTTGAAGTGGGAGAGCTCCTTGAACTTTGTTCATGCTCACGGAAACATTGTGAATCTTGATTACAGAAAATTTTCATCAAAAATAATTATCCCCTTGAAAAATTCCATTGTATTTTAAAAATAATGTGCTAAGGTTTGCCTTTAGGATGTTTACAATGCTTGTTGGTTTGTGCAGTGCAGGACAGAAACTTTGGCTGTAATGCGCGATTTTACATTTTTTACTGGAACATCAAATGGTTCTGAAACATTTTGCACTGTCTTTCCGTACAAATTGTTTATTTTTACTAATTTTGGTAGAATTGTTGGGGAACCATAAGTATGGTGAATGTTCATATTGCTACATACTGTCCTGTTCTTGACAGATTCTGTTTTTGATGCATAGTTTACTTGTTTTGATGAAACTATCAATTTCTATCAGTGGATTAAGCCATGGAAAAGCTATATTACAGTATACACAATGAAAAAACAAAATATGAATTGGTTTGCAACAGTACTTAGAGTAGTGATTTTCTTTATTATACTAACGGATCTTACCGAGTTTTCTGTTGAAGTTTTGTGTGGATGAAGTGTTTGATCGAGGAGGCCTCGATATGAGGAAAAGGAAGAGAGGCAAGAACTCAAGCTTGGGGATGCACAAGGAACCCCAAGTAAATATTCAAGGAGGCTCAAGCGTCTAAGCTTGGGGATGCCCCGAAAGGCATCCCCTCTTTCTTCAACAAGTATCGGTATGTTTCCGGATTCGTTCCGTTCATGCGATGTGTGCAAGTCTTGGAGCGTCTTTTGAATTTAGTTTTCACTTTTCTTTTATGCACCATGATGGTATGAGATAGTCCTTGGTTGATTTATAGAATGCTCATTGCACTTCACTTAAATCTTTTGAGTATGGCTTTATAGAATGCTTCATGTGCTTCACTTATATCATTTGAAGTTTGGATTGACTGTTTCTCTTCAATAGAAAACCGCCATTTGTAGAATGCTCTTTTGCTTCACTTATATTTGTTAGAGCATGGGCATATCTTTTGTAGAAATAATTAATCTCTCTTGCTTCACTTATATCTATTTAGAGAGATAACATGAATTGGTCATTCACATGGTTAGTCATAAAATCCTACATAAACTTGTAGATCGCTGAATATGATATGTTTGATTCCTTGCAATAGTTTTGTGATATAGAGATGATAATATGTGTTAGGTACTAGTAAATGGTTGTGTTTAGTAAGGATATTGGTGTTAAGGTTTGTGATTCCCGAAGCATGCACGTATGGTCACCTAACTATGTAACCAAATTGGCGCGCATTGTATTTTGATTGTTTATCTTTGCGTGAAGGTTAGGGGCGTGCGCTGGTTAACTCCTACCAACCTCCCCCTAGGGGCATGCGTAGTACTTTGATTCGAGGGCTAATAAACTTTTGCAATAAGTATATGAGTTCTTTATGACTAACGTGAGTCCATGGATAATACGCACTCTCACCCTTCCATCATTGCTAGCCTCTTCAGTACCGTGCATTGCCCTTTCTCACCTCGAGAGTTGGTGCAAACTTCACCGGTGCATCCAAACCCCGTGATATGATACGCTCTGTCAGACATAAGCCTCCTCATATCTTCCTCAAAACAGCCGCCATACCTACCTATCATGGCATTTCCATAGCCATTCCGAGATATATTGCCTTGCAACTTTCATCATCATCATATACATGACTTGAGCATTCATTGTCATGTTGCTTTGCATGATCGTAAGATAGCTAGCATGATGTTTTCATGGCTTGTCCGTTTTTTTATGTCCTTGCTATGCTAGATCATTGCACATCTCGGTACACCGCCAGAGGCATTCATATAGAGTCATATCTTTGTTCTATTATCGAGTTGTAATATTGAGTTGTAAAGTAAATAAAAGTGTGATGATCATCATTATTAGAGCATTGCCCCATGAAAAAAAGAGAGACCAAAGAAGCCTAAATAAAAAAAGGGGGCCAAAGAAGCCCGCCAAAAAAAGGGGGCAATATTACTATCCTTTTTCCACACTTGTGCTTCAAAGTAGCACCATGATCTTTATGATAGAGAGTCTCTTATTTTGTCACTTTCATATACTAGTGGGAATTTTCATTATAGAACTGGCTTGTATATTCCGATGATGGGCTTCCTCAAATGCCCAAGGTCTCCATGAGATAGCAAGTTGGATGGACACCCACTTAGTTTTAGTTTGAGCTTTCATACACTTATAGCTCTTAGTGCATCCGTTGCATGGCAATCCCTACACTACAAAAAAACACTTCCGTGATGATACATGTTTGTCACAGTAGGTCGCGTTTTTTGTCATGCATGTACATCCATGATGATTTTATGATAGAATCAAGATAGTCATACCTGTGCTATCGTAGAAGTGTTCCATGACATTACCAAAATTATCATCACGGAAGTGTCCACTTCCATGACGATAAATCGCGCGTCACAGAAGTGCTTTTGTCAAGGGTGACCGACATGTGGCATGCACCGTAACGGAACGCCGTTAAGCTATTGGGTCCGGTTTTGGATCCGATAACCCGTTAACAGCCCCAACCAATGGGGATTTTCCATGTGTAAAATCATCATTGGCTGGAGCAAACACATGTCGGCTCACCGTTGGGACAGATGTCATCCGCTCATTGGACCGAAGGCGCCTATGATACGGTGACATGTGGCACGGCCCAACAGAGGCCCATTCCTGTGAAAAGGCCGGCCCGTTTGACTTGGTCAAAAGGTGGTGGGCCGGCCCATGGAAAGCCTGTTAACGGCCTGTTCGCATATAGCCCATTTACAGCCCGCTAACCCAGGGCCCGTTACGACCTCTTCGAATTAGGCCCAGTAGCATCATCTAGGCCATCCAATATGATTCCAGCCCGTTTTAACTTCCAGCCCATGTGTGTCCCATGACTTCTTTCGGCCCATATGAGGCCCTTTGTAACTCTTGGCCCATTAACGGCCCGTGGTGAAACTGGCCCGTAATGAACAGTGTATCACTTTATACCCATTAACGGCTCGTTATTCCATTGGGCCGTTTCCAGCCCAAGTTATCTTTCGGCCTTCTCAGGTGAGGGAGTCCTGGATTAGGGGGTATCCGGACAGCTGGACTGTGTACAATGTCCGGACTATTGAAGCGTGAAGATACAAGACTCAAGACTTCGTCCCGTGTCCGGATGGGACTCTCCTTTGCGTGGAAGGCAAGCTTGGCGATCCGGATATTGTGTTTCCTTCCTTGTAACCGACTCCATGTAAACCCTAGCCCTCTCCGGTGTCTATATAAACCGGAGAGGTTGGTCCTTAGAAGGCCGATCACAATTACAATCATACCATCATAGGCTAGCTTCTACGGTTTAGCCTCTACAATCTTGTGGTAGATCTACTCTCGTAATACCCATATCATCAATATTAATCAAGCAGGAAGTAGGGTTTTACCTCTATCGAGAGGGCCCGAACCTGGGTAAACATCTGTGTCCCTTGCTTCCTGTTACCATCAGCCTTGACACACAGATCGCGACCCCCTACCCAAGATCCGCGGTTTGACACGACATTGGTGCTTTCATTGAGAGTTCCTCCGTGTCGTTCTTTGTAATGCTTGATGGCTCCTTCAATAAATCAACAACACGGTCGAGCGAGGCTTTTCTCCCGGACAGATCTTCGTGTTGGCGGCTTCTGCACTGCAGAGCCAATTAAGCAGCGGCTGGAGCATATTGGCAGCTCGCCCGGCCACGGGCGAGTTGAGCTTGAACTACATGGCGGATATCGCGAAGACTTGATCTTCAACGGATTCGGGCCTGTGCCAGGAGCGCCGGACAGTCACGATGAGCACGGCTTAGACCTGCTGTCGGACAACGCTCGGGATATTACCCCTGCAGTAGCCTCGGACTCAAATCCGGAGCAGGCTGCGTTGCCCAAGGACGGATGGATAGACCCCGCCCCACAGGCCGTACCCTCATCGGCGGTGGAGCCGAACACGGGCCTCACTTCAGAGGAGGCATGTGACTCCGGACCCCCGGACTCATATCCGGTTGAAGGTTTGTAGGATCGAAAGTATGTCTAGAGGGGGGTGATTAGACTACTTGACAATATAAAAATTCTGCCTTTTGACAAAGAACAGTTTTTGGCAGATTCACAATTATGATCAAGTCAAGCATCACCCTACACATGCAATTCTAGAGTATAGGCAGCGGAAAGTAAATTGCACATGTAGTAAAGAGAGGTGGAGAAGAGCAAACGCAATTTTGGAGACGCGGTGATTTTTCTCGTGGTTCCGATAGGTGGTGCTATCGTACTTCCACGTTGATGGAGACTTCAACCCACGGAGGGTAGCAGCTGCGAGAGTCCACGGAGGCTCCACCCACGAAGGGTCCACGAAGAAGCAACCTTGTCTATTCCATCATGGCCTCGCCCACGGAGGCTAGCCTTACTCGGGGTAGATCTTCACGAAGTAGGCGATCTCCTTGCCCTTACAAACTTCTTGGTTCAACTCCACATCTCGTGGAGGCTCCCAGCGACACCTAACCAATCTAGGAGGCACCACCCTCCAAAAGGTAATAGATGGTGTAGATGATGATGAACTCCTTGCTCTTGTGCTTCAAATGATAATCTCCCCAACACTCAACTCTCCTCACCGATTTGGCTGTGGTGGAAGAAAGGATTGAGTGGAAAGCAACTTGGGAAGGCTAGAGATCAAGCTTCATATGGTGGGAGTGGAGCAACTTGATCTCAACACAAGGGTAGGTAGTTCTCTTCTCGAAATGTAAGGTAGGAGTGGTAGTTCTTTCGATGGCTCTCTCCACGAATGAAGAGGGGGTGGAGGGTATTTATAGCCTCCACACAAAATCCAACCGTTACACACATTTGAGCAATCTCGGTGGGACCGAAGTTGACAACTCGGTTAGACCGAAAGTTCAAATAATGTGAGCGTTGGGATTTTCGTGGGACCGAAAATACAATCTCGGTTAGTCCGATTCGTGCAATGACAAGAGCATGCCAATTTCGGTGGGACCGACTTCATCATCTCGGTGACACCGATTTGATGACGAAGGTTATAGAAGCTTGCAACTCATTTTCGGTGAGACCGAGTTGAGAATCGGAAAATCCGAGTTTGCTAGGGTTTGGCTTTATGGCTGAGGTGGTTCATCTCGGTGTGGTGAGTTTGGAATATCGGTGGGACCGAGACTACTTATGAGTGTATATGGCGGTGAAAGTTCTTGATAGTTTAGGAGATGTATCACTAAGCACTTGAGCAACGGATCATCATCATAACCTCATCCCTTTTAATAGTATTGGCTTTCCTATGGACTCAATGTGATCTTGGATCACTAAACCAAAAATGGAGTCTTGAGCTTTTGCCAATGCTTGCCTTAGCATTTTGAGGGTCCACTTCTTGATCCTTGCCATACCCATATCACTGAACTTTCTGAAATGATTCTCAAGTAACTATTAGTTCAATGATATATATATTGTTATTAATTACCAAAACCACCCGGGGATTAGTTGCACTTTCAATCTCCCCCTTTTTGGTAATTGATGACAACATATAGATCAAAGCTTCGACAAAGGATATAATCAATGAATAATATAAATAAGCTTTGAGAAGTATGTGATAAGTAAGAGCTCCCCTAAATTTGTGCATTATTTAAGATTTGCGTTTGAATGCAAATGCACAATCGATTAGGATCATGGGTCACTCTTCCATGTCACATACATCTTGGTGGAAGCGCACAAAATGATAAGAATGAACAGCATGCACCCAATCACCAAGACATGAGTAAATGGTCATACAAGATAGGAATGGCATATGATAAGCATAAGCACACATTAAAGCATAAATGCGACCAAGCACTCATTAAGGTAGAATCAAGCGAAGTATCAAACACCTTGAATGTCTCGAAAACCAAAAGTATCTCAAAGAAACCGCAAAAGAACGAAAGAGCAAAAGCGACAACACTCTCTCTCTCGAAGTCCTATGATCTATACAATTTCTCCCCCTTTGGCAACAAGTTACCAAAAAGTTCAAAAAAGCATAGAACTAAGCGTCACTAGGGACTCTGCTGGCGGCTCCGTGCAGGTTGATGTCGGAGTGGATATGACAACATCGGCGAAGACTTGAGATGATGTTTGTCTTTGGAGGAGTGGTCCTTTGGAGCTGGAGTTGGAGTAGGACAAGCTGGAACTGTGGGAGGTCTTTGAAGCTGTAGTCTGGTGTCGATCCTTTGGAATAGCGGTGATCGAGGTCTGTGGGAACCGGAGCGATCTGTTGATAAGCATCTGGACTAAGTCATCCTGCATCTCACGCATAAGCTCTTCCTTCTCCGCTTTGCTTCCTCAATATCCGCTTCAAGCTTGTTGTGATCACTTGCACTTGATCGACTTCACATCCAGGGCGTGGATCTTGTCCTCAACAATCCTCTCTAAGCTCTCCCGAGGCTGTTCAATCTGGCGGCGTTGTTCAATCCTTTGGGTAGCTTCAAGAATTTGCTCTCCAAACTCTTTGGTTTAGCTGCTTCTTCTTCTTTGCTTCCTTGTCGACTTTGGCTTTCTTAGCATCTTGATCTTGGCTTGACCTTCAACAGATGTTGGATCCTCCTCATCCATCACAACAACATTGTCTTCATGCTCTGGCTGCAACGGTAAATGTTCTCTATCCAACAAGAATGTGCCCGTGCCAAACTTGGTCAGCTGCAGTCCACATGACCTTTTCCGGTCAGCTGCAGTCCTCTTAATGGTCTCTACCATCAAGTCCATCACCTTGAAAGGTGCTTTCTCATCAAGTATATGCAGGATGTTGATAGAGTATCCTCGATCATGCGATGATCTCGGACTTGGGCATCAAGGTATGCCTCAAAATGGTATTAGTGGTAGGTAAGCTTGCTGGAGATAGTAGGTGAGCCGAGCTTCCAAATTCCCAAATCCTTCTTGGAACCTCTTTGTACATGTTCTTCATGGATTCATGATTCTTCTTTGGAATCCCATATACATCAATATCATCATCTCGTTGCCTTTGGAGCATTGAAATTTCTGCCCATTCTTCAACGGAAGAAGAAAATCTTTGACCTTGATCATCCATATAATCTTCCCATCGGGGTAGAAGTGAGCTGTGGCATAGAATTGCATTATCATCTCATCGTTCCAACTGGTCAACTTCGACCTACAAAGTCTGCAACACCACATGCGGTGAAACTTTCATGCACATGTGGAAAGAAATCTCTGTGCTCTTATTGTCAATGTACTTCCGGTCAACATATCTTGTGTCTGCGACTATGGGCTTCTTGTCCATCAAGACGGTCTCATAGAAGTCCTGCTGCTCTCGGTGTGAAATCTGGGATCTCTGGCAGTTCTTCTCCTCCGGCATATGGATCAGCTTGTCTCCATAGCACGAGACCTCTATCTTTCCTTGCCTTCATATCCTCGGCTTGAGGATGAGCATCATTATGTAGTGGCAGTTTTGGGCGAAGTTTAAGCAAAACTGGTCCTTCATCATCGACACAGGTGGTGGCACATCATCCTTGTTCTTTTCGAATATTGGAATGTTCTGACGGTCTTCTTGGGCTTGGCGGCGAGGCTTTCTTTGGAGCTGCCTTAGCTGGAGCAGATTGCTTGGGCTTTGATGTGGCTCCAGCCTTAATGGCATCACCCATGAACTTAGGCTTCTGAGGAGGAGGCTGGGGTGCTTCCTCATCCTCATCTTCTGCTGCTGCATCATCATGCACTATCCTCTTTCTCTTGGACGTTTTCTTCACTTTGCTTGCAGCTGCCTCTCCCAAATTCAGCTTCTTGGCAACAGTTGATTGCTTGACTTTGCTGGTGCCCTTCTTAGTTTGCTGACCTTGTGGCTCTTTGGCAACAATCTTCCTTTTGGGCTTTGAGGTCACCTCTTCCTCAACAACGAAATCAGAATCCTCATCATCTGAATTCCTCTTCTTTCTGGCTCTGGTGGCTGCAGGAGGCAAACCACTTGGTGTACTCCTCTCACCATCATCGATGAGCTGCTAGGATCGGGACTAGTGCACGCCTCGGAATATCTGCAATGGGTGTCTCGACATGTTACATTGTCACGGCATCGACATGGTGACAACTTTGTGAATAGATAAGGTGTAGGCGAGAGAAGAAGAGTCATCACAAGCTGCGAAGTTTTGCAAACAAATGAGTTCAAATTCTAGTATTAGGTTTTCACGAAGACATTTGGTCGGGACCGAGTTTAGGATTCGGTGAATCCGAAGTGTTAAGCAGAGCTTTCACACCACTTTCGGTTTGACGAAGTGGGTTTCGGTCTGCCGAAAACACTAGGGTTTCACGAATTTTCATTTCGGTCACACCGATTTGCACAACTTCGGTTGGACGAAAGGTGCGATCAATAGCCATAGGCCAAATCGGTCATACCGAAACTATAAATCGGTCTCACCGAGATGTGTTCGTGAAACGTAACCCTAAAACTTTTACTCGAATCTAGTCCAAGCGAACTAATCGGTATGCAGGAAGATTTCAATCGTGGCAAGATACTAGGCAAACCAAGCGTGCATTGAATCGGAGATGGGAGCACGAGTGGGATCAAAACTCACCCTAACTTGGTGGAGTTTTTCTCGGCGGCAACGGCGCGGAGAAGATGTCCGTTGGGCGATGGAGACTGCGGCGAGCGCCTGAGCGACAACGGCGACGATCCGGAGACCAAGGCGGCGGCGGCAAGGGGTGTGGGGTGAAAGCGTTTGAAGGAGGAATCAGCGCGCGACCCTCGAGTATATATACCCCTTTCTTGTCGGTGGGACGAGTTGTAAAACTTCGGTGGCACTGAGATGGATAAGCTGCTGGCGTTATACACTTGATCCGCCGAAAATCACAACTTCGGTTTCACCGAGGTGAAAACCTAGATCGATCTAAATGCTTTCGGTTCGACCGAGTTTGAGTGAGTTAGTCGGACGAAATCAATTAGAAGGTTTTGGAAGTTAGCCCTTGACGGATCGGTGGCTCAAGTGCTCCTCACCGGAGGGTCGAAAATGACTTGTTCAAAGTTTGTGATGTAAGCATGAATAGAATTTGAGACAAGAAAGCATAGATAGCTAGGGGAGGTACTTAGGCATTCTTGTCCATCCATTTGGTCGAGAAAAATCAAAACGACCAAAACAACAAATGGATGTCCTCGAATGGATAAAATCATGCATCCAACATGCTCACACAATAAGATAGCAAATGAAATATGTGTCAAACATGCACAATCAAAACTCTAGCTACTAACACACAATTTGTCGATGACTAGGTCATCTTTATATGAGTATATTGACTTAGGAGCCAAATGAGAACATTTGATCATAGGTCATACTCATCGTTTAAGCACAAGTGGGGTTACCACTTTTACATAAAGCATTGATGTGTTCACATCATTTGAAGATGCTTTAGCTCAATTTTTAGAGCAAAGCTCCCCTAGATGTGAGAACCCTTTTAAAGGGTCAAACTAACCTTGGGTTGTCGTAGAAGACTTCATGTAGATGTTGAAGATGTGGATGCTCAATGTTGATGGAGATCATCAAGAGTTGGGAGCAATCCTTTGGATTCGGGCACTCTCAATACCTACATGGGTTAGTCCCACAAGGAACAAACAAGGATATCCATGGACATAGATTGAAGTTCACAATAGATGATGTCCATGAAAGCAATGATTACCTTGTCCCTTGACTTACCAACAAGAGGGTTTGTGACTCCATGAACTAGTGCACGATGTGGAAGTTGATTGCACAAGTTTTGCCAAAATGAATGTGAGTGAAGTATGTTGGCGGAGTCACCCTCAAGAACTTTCTAGTTCTTCTTCTTGGGATCCACATCATCTTGATGGGAATCCTTGGGGTTGTAGTTGAGCTTGACGAAGTAGAACTTGGCGTTTCCTTGGGAACCCACTTGACCATGGCTTGAGGTGCTTCAACAAATGCATCAATCTCCTCTTGAAGCTTGTCCTTGCCTTTTAGCTTGTGGTCTTGTGGTGGAAGGTCATCTTGAGCTTGTTCCACATTGGAAGAAGTAGGATCATACTTCTCATTTTGAGGAACAAACTGTGGAGTAGGATATTGACCTTCTTCCCTCAACACCTTCGGCGTTGAACTTTCGCTCAAAACCAATTCCTTGATTCTTCCGGTGCCTTCCTTGCTTGCGAACAATTTCCTCAAAGTTCTTGCTTCCGGCAAGGCTCTTGTGACACCTTTCTCTATAATCCCTTTCAATAAACTATTTTCTTGCTCAAGTGTAACTTGGCTTGAAACATTGTTAGTGGAATCAAGAGAACTACTAGAAGCAACAATATTGGATTTAGCATGGTTATTGTTACTACTAGAGAAAGAATTTTTCTTATGCTTGTCATGCTTAGTCTTAATGGGTGGCAAGAAATTAGACAAGAGAAGTCGTTTGGCAAGATATGAAGAACTCTTCTTTCGAAGATCGTCATTGATTGCTTTTAGAAACTCATGTTCTTGCTCTAGAGTGAGCTTCTCGAAGCGTAGCTTCTCATGAGATCTTAGGAGCTCTCTATGATCTTCTTGAGTTGTTTCATGAGCTAACTTAAGAGTGTTTAGTTCTTTAGTTAGACGCTCAATCTCCTTCATAGCATTGTCATTCGACTCTTCTCGACTATAAAGACTACTAGCATGTTCATCATTACTAGGCTCACTGGATTTATTCTCTTCTCTTGTGGGGAGCCATACACTCATTTGAGTAGTGTCCGGGTCTTCCACAATTGTAGCAGTTTCGATCACGACTAGAAGATCTCTTTTCATCATATGATCTAGACTTTGAGCTTCTCTCTTTGCCTCTATTCTTGTAGAATTTGTTGAAGTTCTTGACCATTAGGCTTATCTCTTCATTGGAAACTAGCTTGTCACTTGAGGTTGTGGGAGCATCACTTGTAGCTTTGTAAGCACCACTTGACTTGTTGTGAAGCTCTTCCTTATCCTTAAGTGTCATCTCATGAGCAACAATTCTTCCAATGACTTCGGTTGGCTTGAGATTCTTGTAGTTTGGCATCATTTGGATCAAAGTGCACATGGTGTCATACTTTCCATCCAAAGCTCGAGAGTCTTCTTGATGATGAATCGGTCGGTCATTTCTTAAGCTTCCTAAGCCGGCAATCTCATTTGTGATGAGAGCAAGCCTAGAGTACATTTCAGCGACTCCTTCACCTTCCTTCATCTTGAACTTGTCAAGTTGACCTTGAAGAACATCTAGCTTTGATTCCTTCACGGACTCGATACCTTCGTGCATTTCAACCAAAGTATCCCAAATCTCTTTTGCATTCTCAAGGCGGCTGATTTTGTTGAACTCCTCGGGACACAAGGCATTGAAGAGAATGTCACAAGCTTGAGCATTGTTTTGCAACATCCATAATTCTTCCGTTGTAACCATGATCCGGAACTTTTCCTTCCTCGAAGAATTCACCTTGCATACCAACACAAATAATGCCCCATGCGGCTGGGTTATGACCAAGAATATGCATTTTCATTTTATGCTTCCAAGTAGCAAAATTTGTACCATCAAAGTAAGGACCTCTCTGAAAATTACCCTCACTAGGCGCCATACTCTCCTAGGTTGTGAAACCAAGCTTATGGAGTCAATGCAATGAAACCAATACAATGGAGACCAAAGCTCGATACCACTTGTAGGATCGAAAGTATGTCTAGAGGGGGTGATTAGACTACTTGACAATATAAAAATTCTGCCTTTTGACAAAGAACAGTTTTGGCGATTCACAATTATGATCAAGTCAAGCATCAACCTACACATGCAATTCTAGAGTATAGGCAGCGGAAAGTAAATTGCACATGTAGTAAAGAGAGGTGGAGAAGAGCAAGCGCAATTTTGGAGCGCGGTGATTTTTCTCGTGGTTCCGATAGGTGGTGCTATCGTACTTCCACGTTGATGGAGACTTCAACCCACGGAGGGTAGCGGCTGCGAGAGTCCACGGAGGCTCCACCCACGAAGGGTCCACGAAGAAGCAACCTTGTCTATTCCATCATGGCCTATGCCCACGGAGGCTAGCCTTACTCGGGGTAGATCTTCACAGTAGGCGATCTCCTTGCCCTTACAAACTTCTTGGTTCAACTCCACATCTCGTGGAGGCTCCCAAGCGACACCTAACCAATCTAGGAGGCACCACCCTCCAAAAGGTAATAGATGGTGTAGATGATGATGAACTCCTTGCTCTTGTGCTTCAAATGATAATCTCCCCAACACTCAACTCTCCTCACCGATTTGGCTGTGGTGGAAGAAAGGATTGAGTGGAAAGCAACTTGGGAAGGCTAGAGATCAAGCTTCATATGGTGGGAGTGGAGCAACTTGATCTCAACACAAGGGTAGGTAGTTCTCTTCTCAGAAATGTAAGGTAGGAGTGGTAGTTCTTTCTGATGGCTCTCTCCACGAATGAAGAGGGGGTGGAGGGGTATTTATAGCCTCCACACAAATCCAACCGTTACACACATTTGAGCAATCTCGGTGGGACCGAAGTTGACAACTCGGTGAGACCGAAAGTTCAAATAATGTGAACGTTGGGATTTTCGGTGGGACCGAAAATACAATCTCGGTTAGTCCGATTAGTGCAATGACAAGAGCATGCCAATTTGGTGGGACCGACTTCATCATCTCGGTGACACCGATTTGATGTGAAGGTTCTGAAGCTTGGCAACTCATTTTCGGTGAGACCGAGTTCGAATCGGAAAATCCGAGTTTGCTAGGGTTTGGCTTTATGGTGAGGTGGTTCATCTCGGTGTGGTGAGTTTGGAATATCGGTGGGACCGAGACTACTTATGAGTGTATATGGCGGTGAAAGTTCTTGATAGTTTAGGAGATGTATCACTAAGCACTTGAGCAACTAGATCATCATCATAACCTCATCCCTTTTAATAGTATTGGCTTTCCTATGGACTCAATTTGATCTTGGATCACTAAACCAAAAATGGAGTCTTGAGCTTTTGCCAATGCTTGCCTTAGCATTTTGAGGGGTCCACTTCTTCAGTCCTTGCCATACCCATATCACTGAACTTTCTGAAATGATTCTCAAGTAACTATTAGTTCAATGATATATATATTGTTATTAATTACCAAAAACACCCAGGGATTAGTTGCACTTTCAAGGTTGCTGTTCACGCACCCCCGAGCCAGTCGAGCCAGGTTGGGCTCCGGTAGTGGAATTCACCGCTGCGGATATTTTCCAGCACTCGCCCTTTGGCGACATGCTGAATTCGTTAAAAACTTTCTCTTTGACAGAAAATTCTGGGCCGAACTATGTCCGGCTTGAGTGGGAAGCAGGCGACGAAGAAATTCGTTACCCACCCACCACCCACTTCATAGCCATGGTTGATGATTCAACCAACGTGCTTGACTTCGACTCCGAAGGCATCGACGGTATGGACGACGATGCAGGAGAAGATTCAAAATCGATGGGGTACCGGACTTCCGCCTCGTCACACGACATATATATGGTGGATACGCCCAAGGAGGACGACGGTGACAATCCGGAAGATAAAAAACCTGGGCAAAAGCCAAAGCGACGGCGCAGACGCCGTTCCAAGTCCAGCAACAGTAAAAATATCAGCAAGAGTGCCAGGAGAATCGATACTCCGGTTAACCCCGAAGGCAACAACGACCATACGGAACCAGCGATGGAGCAGGACGAACCAGGTCACGCCGAACACAGTTCGGAGCAGACGCCCGAGGACAATGATCTAGAGGGACGGGTTCATCAAACCGGCCCAGGACAAGACGACAGTCCGGATGAAGATGCATTCATCATTCCGGAAGAACGCGTGGAACGAGGCAATCTACACAGAAAGATTATGGCTACAACGAGAAGTCTCAAGAAGCAGAAGCAACGACTCAAAGCCGCACAGGAAATGCTCAACCGCAGATGGAATAAAGGGCTAGACACTGAAGAAAGATATGGCGACGATCGCCATGCAAATAGCTATCCAAAACGCAAGCTACTGCCAGAATTCGATGACGAGGCCGTTCCACCAAAGACTAACACGACGAGGAGGCCCAGCGTACCGCTCCACAGCCGCAACAGAACGGCCGCCGACGCCACGCGTGATCTACGTGAGCACCTGGATGAGAAGGCTGGCGCTGCCAGATCCATCTACGGATCTAAAGGACACACCCCGGCGAGGGACTATGGTCACCAAAACGATTACACCAATCAAATACTAGTTCGGAATAAACACCGAACACAACAATAGCCGACGACATGCCACGATGCGTCCGGATCTGAGAGGGCTGCTCACCCCACAGTGCTTTCTTGATCAATCTTGGACCATGAATTTCCACAGGGCTTTAAACACAGTGAACATAGAAGCGTCTGACGGAACAGCAGACCGAAGTGCGGATCGAGAATTTATCCTGCACATACATATGGCTCGTGGGGATGACCTCCACGCCATCAAATACCTTCCCCTCAAACTAAAGGGACCAGCTCGTCACTGGTTGAAAAGCCTCCCCGAAAATTCAATCGGGAGTTGGGAGGAACTCAAAGACGCTTTCAGGGCCAATTTTCAAGGGACTTATGTCCGGCCTCCGTATGCTGACGATTTAAGTCACATAATCCAACAGCCCGGAGAGTCCGCCCGCAAGCTTTGGAGCAGATTCCTCACTAAGAAAAATCAAATTGATGATTGTCCGGATGCCGAAGCCTTAGCGGCATTCAAACACAGCATCCGCGACGAGTGGCTCGCCAAACACCTCGGCCAAGAAAAGCCAAGGACAATGGCAGCCCTAACAAGCCTTATGACCCGCTTTTGTGTGGGTGAAGATAGCTGGCTAGCCCGTAAAGGCACCAGCGACCCCAGCACATCCGAAATAAGGGATGGTAACGGGAAGCCTCGGCGTAATAAAAACAAACGCCAAAACAAGGAGGAGAGCCCGGATAACACAGCGTCAATGCGGATTCGGGGCTCTCGACTTGATCGACAAAGAAGCCATCTAAAGGCAGCAAAGAGGACCGTCCGGTGCGAGCGAGTTCTAGACGGTATGCCAAATTCATAGCACCTGACAAACTGCGAACCACATGCCGAGAGTCTTTGGGTCTTCAAGCGAGCCGCCAAACTAAATGCGAACACAAGGGAAGGAAACACCAAGCGAAGCGAGGATGAACCTCGCCCGATCGAACAACGGGGACGAAAAAATTCCGCCAGAGGTTAAAATAGTGAACATGATCCACGCGACCCGCACATCCATGAGAAGGCACGACCGCGCGCATAGAGATGCGCGCGACATAGAACCCATCGTACCCACACCTAACTACTGGATGTCCTATCCGATCACCTTCGATCGCTTGGATGGCTGAACTAGTATTCGGCGCGAAGGATCAGATGCCTTGGTGCTTGACCCAATAATCAACGGATACCATCTCACCCACGTCCTCATGGACGGCGGCAGCAGTCTCAATCTAATATATGAGGACATCTTGTCCGCGAGGATGAGGGATAGACCCATCGAGTGTAAATTAACACCACCTTTGAAGGGGTGATACCAGGCATTAAAGCATATAGCAGGGGCTCCGTCATACTAGAGGTAACATTCGGCTCTCCGGGCAACTCCAGAAGCGAAGAACTACTCTTCATCATTGCACCGACTATCACGCATTGCTTGGAAGAACGGCCTTCGCCCGCTTCAACGCATTGCCGCACTACGACTACCTCACACTCAAGATGCCCGGTCCACGTGGCGTCATCACCGTTAGTGGAATAACAGAGCGCTCTTCACACGCAGAGGAACACGCGACGGCCCTAGTGGCCGGACTATAAGCAACCTCTAATATCATAAAACATGACTGGTCATTAAGACCAAGGACACGATTAGACGAGTTCGGTAGCCCGGATAAATTGAAACAAGGCACCATATATGTAATCCCATAGTGGACACTAGGGGCTATAAGTACAGTCCCACACTTGGCTCAACCTTATTGGCAGGCCAACATCTTAAACTGTTACTATCCATCGCATACTCACGTTGTACTCTCCTATGAGTTTTCTTTTTTCACAAATAACGTTAAATGCGATACCCTTCGAGATCTGCTGCTGCGGAGACAAAAGCGCGAGCGTGCAGCGAGGCCCGTTCAACAGGTTTCTTTTAGATTAAGCCCTTGTGTAAACCTTTTCTATTGCCTCTTGTTGTTTAACCATCCCATGGGTTCCATACCCACAAAGATCTGCCGTTTGGCATTTCGCCACGACAGTTAACGCCGTGCACAGAAACACAGGGTTTATGATGAATGGGCATTCTTGAGCCCATCATCTATTATAAAGTCCGAATACCTTCGGGAGTGTTCGTCGTCACGAGTTTGGCCTTATATGCATCAGCTCGGAATCATGTCTTTGGTCAAATGTTGGGTTTGCCCGGCTCCTGGGTTTGCCGCCTTACGTTCCATTATTATTGGCTAAGGTGGCCAAAGGAGAACTACTGCGATTGTGCCCTGGTTATTCCGGATGAGCACCTCAGTAGAGAAAGCCGATTGTGAGTGTCATGATGCAGCGAGAGACTGTTCAACCACTCGAAGACTCACAGGAATCTTTAGGATTCCACCGCATTAACGAAGCACCATTTCTCGGTCATGTACATACGCGCTTGTATCCGGATGCATGCGAAGGTACCAGGGGCTACATAGTAGCCCCAACTTTAGACTCCCATGGCTAAGCGAAAGTGTTACAGCTATATAGTCCGGTTGCCTAGTTCGACGTGCAATCACCTCCTTAATGGACCAAGACATGGGATCAAGTGTGATTAAGCATATTTTTCGCGAACACCCCCTCATTGTATGCATGGGGGCTGAAGCCAACGACTGCTAACTTTCGGATTACACGTATATATATACAAAAAACGGCCTCACAGGGGATACAATAATACTTTCAGGCAAAAAGTATAAATATAGCCTTGCAACCAAAATAGCATTGTTTTTACAATGAATCGATTCATCACTCGAATAGGACATTCTTCGAGCACTGCGCCTCTATTAGGCGGGCACCTTCGGTGACCTGCGCCAAGTAGTGCTCAGCCGGATGTTGGCCCCCCACCGGATCCTGGGCCGCTATAATGGTGGCCTCCATATCCGTCCAATAGGCTTTAACGCGGGCAAGGGCCATCCGCGCACCCTCTATACACGCCGACCTCCTCATGGCATCGATCCGAGGCACGGCCCCAAGGAACTGTTGCACCAAGCCAAAATAATGTCGGCTTAGGCCCATTCGGCGAGATGGTCTATTACGAACCGCATTGCAAGCCGGACAACACAGTAAAGCTACGCTCTGAAGCCATCTTATCACTTAACGGCGTGGGCGAGTGGGAGCATTGAACTACGACCGAAAAGCTTCTCCACTTCCTTATCACCTGATCTTTGAAAAACTTCGGCGGCATCGGCCGCACTCTTCGCCAAATCCGCATATCGTCCGCGGACTCAGCGTCCGTCGAGGGCGTGCCGGATCGAAAAACTTCGTCCGCACCAAATAGGAGCCCCCAGCCACGATTTTACCGGCCTGTTGAAGCTCCTCCCGCGCACCCTTGAGCTCAGTCCGTATTTCCTTGGTGGCATTACGTGCCTTGTTCAGGTCAGCTGAACTATCCTTATGCTCCTTTTTCAGGAGCTCATACCGGTCTGCGACATTTTTTAACTCCACAGCCATTTCGGCTATCTTCTCCTTGCTTCGGCGATGAGCAGCCTGTTCGGCTCTCAATTCCTTGGCCGCCTTTAGGGCAGCCGCATTGCTAACCCGAGCTTGTTCCTTGGCCAGGGCAAGTTCCGCCCTCAGGGCTTCCATGGCAGCAGCACCATCTGCAATCCAAACATATTGCATTAATATCATGCCGCCTTCATATTTTCCTATATAGAGGAAGGCAGAGCACATACCTTGCGATTTGTCCAGCCGCTCGTTCACCAGCGTGATATCGGCATCAATCGATCCAATCTACCTCGTTAATTGACAACTTCAGCGGATCGGCGGCGGCGGACCTGAGTACCTACACATACTTACAGCACAATCATTGGTTTATGATCCCCCGTTTGCCGCCTAGGGCAGGCAACCAGAGTCAGGGGCTACTATCTATATGGAGCACACCTAGCGCGTGCCTCACAGCCAAAGAAATAATGTATTCTTCATCACCTACCTCAAAGCCTCTGAGCAGGCTTGTGAATGCTTCATTCAAACCGCTTGTAGCGGATGAAATCTTCTTGAGCACCGTGCACGTTAGTGAGCGATGCTCCTCCGAGAGCGCAGCACGCTCCAGTAGGCCTGCCAGTGCGTCCGGCCGGACATTGAACCGTGCCGAACCCTCCCCATCGCCCCTCGTGGGAGCCAAACGCTCCGGGTTTAGGGCGGCTGACGCATTGGCTTCCGGCTTCGGCAGATCCGGACTCCTCCGTGACGACACCTTGGTGTCACCCGCTTCATGAGTCGGAAGGTGGGTGGGGTCTCGCTCTCCATCATCTCCGAAGGAAGATCCCCCGAAGACGAACTCTGTCGAGAGGAGCTGCTAGCCGGACTGCAAAATATGAAACCTGGTTATTGACCTAGGAGAAATACAGTACCTTCGAATTAACGATTGACTTAAATCTCGTTGGAGGGCCGGCCCGTTGGCGGGCATAACGCGGTGAGGATGCCCGTCGCGGCATAGCCCCTTGGTGATACCTTATTCCCTTGCTTGGGCATCTCCGTCTCCAAGTCTTTAGAGGCGACCCTCTTCTTCCCGCGCGGGGAGGAGGTCTTAGCCTCCCCATCCCGACTATCCTCCTTGGGGGAGGTAACAATTCCCCCGGTTCGGATGCATAGCGTGTGGAGTTCGGTTTCCTCGTTCTCCCCCTTGTCTTTCCCCGAGGGCATTCTGCTGAGTACCCGGTCGAGCATCTTCGCCATGGTAGGACCAGGCGAGCCTTCGGGAAGTGGCACCGGACACCTGATTCTCTCTGCCTTGCTGAGCCATTCCTGGCCATGGATGATTTTCAGAATAAACAATTATGACCAATTCAAAACAAGGTGTCCGGTATCAAGGCTACTTACTTGGGTATCTAGGCGATTGCAGCTTAGGCCCGCATCCTCGGTGGTGTCCGGACACTTTACTTTCTGTCCGAAGAATAATTTGCACATCTCTTCGAGCTTCAAGCCGAAGAAGTTCTTGACAGTCCGTGGACCCTCCGGATTGAACTCCCACATCCGGAGAGGCCGGCGTTGGCACGGCAACATCCGTCGGATTAACATCACTTGCATTATGCTGACGAAGTTAATGTCCCTCTCAAGAAGCTCCCGGATGCAATTCTGCAGTACTGGTACATCACCAGCAGGCCCCCAATCGTCTGTCCAAGATGCCAACTGTGACGGAGGGCCCGAGCAGAACTCCGGGGCGGCCACCCACTTTGTGCCTCTGGGAGCCGTGACATAAAACCACCTCCGTTGCCATACATCGGATACTTCTGGGAAAGAACCCTCTGGCCATGGGGCATCGGCGTTCCTGCTTATTACGGCACCTCCGCACTCCACATGTCGTCCCTCGATCATCTTCGGCTTCACACTAAAGGTCTTAAGCCATAAGCCGAAGTGTGGGGTGACGTGGAGAAAAGCCTCGCACACGATAATGAACGACGAGATATGGAGGATAGCGTCTGGAGCCAGATCATGAAAATCCAACCCATAATAGAACATGGGCCCCCTCACAAAGGGGTCGAGGGTGAAGCCCAAGCCGCGGAGGAAGTGTGGGACAAAAACGACGCACTCATTAGGCTCCGGTGAGGGGATGACCTGCCCTGGAGCAGGAAGCTTGTGTTGGATATCGGCGGTCAGGTATCCGACCTCCCTAAGCTTCGCAATGTCCTCCTTTTGAATCAAGGAGGCCACCCACCGGCCTTGAGGGACGGATCCGGACATATTGGAGGATCTGGGGTGTTGAAGTTTGGGTTTTGGGTGTTAGACCTCGAGGGGCGAGAAGGCGCGAGGAAGGTGAAAAAGAGGCATAGGCCTCGACCTCTTTATAAAGAGGGTGAATATCAAGAGTCCTCAGTGTGACCGTTTGAGGCTTATCTAAAAACACACGGGGTTATACCAATGGCCGTGGTGGGGTCACACACGCCCCTATTAATGGAAAATCCCGTAATAAAGGGAACATGATCTCTGCCTCGCCGGGACGTGCCAATAAAACCGCCTCGTAACACGAGTCGAGGTGGGGTAAGAAACGCCGGTTCACGTTGGACAAGGCCACGATGCAAGGGCACGACACACGAAGATTGCCAGCAAATCAGATTTATACCCTGTGAAGATCATCTTGTAGATCCGGACACGGTCTACATGTTCGATAACCACTTTGGAGTATTCGGAGAAGGAACCCGCCTTGCAATGCCGAAGACAATACTGCGCGCCGGACTCATCGTCATTGAAGCCTGGTTTAGGGAGCTCTTGAGGAGTCTGGATTAGGGGGTATCCGGACAGCCGGACTGTCTACAACGTCCGGACTATTGAAGCGTGAAGATACAAGACTCAAGACTTCGGCCCGTGTCCGGATGGGACTCTCCTTTGCGTGGAAGGCTTGTAACCAACTCCATGTAAACCCTAGCCCTCTCCGGTGTCTATATAAACCGGAGAGATTGGTCCTTAGAAGGCCGATCACAATTACAATCATACCATCATAGGCTAGCTTCTAGGGTTTAGCCTCTACGATCTCGTGGTAGATCTACTCTTGTACTACCCATATCATCAATATTAATCAAGCAGGAAGTAGGGTTTTACCTCCGTCGAGAGGGCCCAAACCTGGGTAAACATCTGTGTCCCTTGCTTCCTGTTACCATCAGCCTTGACGCATAGATCGGGACCCCCTACCCGAGATCCGCTGGTTTTGACACCGACATCAGGGCCCATTGGTTCTTGGGCTCATTTGCAGCATTCAGTTACATACGGCCCGTTACTGTCATTTTCTGCTTGTGGGCCAAATTCAGCCCGTCGTTACAGTCGGCCCGTTAATACATTGGGCCGTTTTCATGTAAAAAAAACGTTGTGCTGTTTTCATAGAGTTATCAAATACGGCCTATTAACGGTCCGTTATGGTCCACAAATAGTACGGCCCATGATTGGCGAAATGATGATACGCCCCTTAGAAGGCCCATGGATCCTACGGCCCGTATGAGGCCCATGGATAGTCTGACTGTAGAAGGCCCATGGATCGTCACGACCGTGAAGGCCCATGGACCCTACGACCCGTGAAGGCCCATGAATCCTAAGGCCCGTATAGAAGGCCAATGGATCCTACAACCCTTATAGAGGGCCAATGGATCCTCTGTAGTAAGAAGGCCCATGGATCATCTGACTGCGGGGAGGCCCATGGTTACAACAGTCTGTGTGTTGCCATGATTATTTTGGCCTAGTTACCAAAAATAGGCTATTGTGGCCACTAGAAAAACACAGAAAAAGAATTGCAGTGACTACAAGCAAACAACTAAACAAGACAATAAGGAAATAAATAAGCAAGCAATTAACGCTAGCCTATTACCTCTATTACATATATACATCCTTTGGGCATCAAAGTTAGCCACGGTGCAAATATAGGGAATAAAGCGCATATTACATACCTTTGGCCGTCAAAATTGGCCACGATGCAAATAAGCGTGGCAGCAAAACAAGAGCATAATGAAACAACTTCATAAGAGCTCAAGAAACATTATCACAGGTATCCACCATGCTTTGCAATAAGCAGCAAGCTTATTAGCTTTGTCCTATTGGCGCTAAAATCCTCCAACGCTTGCCGTTGCACGGAAAAGTATGCATCTGAATGCTCAAGGGACTTTAGCTTCTTGTGCAAAGCCACGGTGATCGATGTCTTTCACTTGTAGTTGAGACTCAAGAAACCGAACTGATTCGAGACGGTGAGTTTGAGTAGCTTATGCAAGCGGTAGTGGCGATAACTTCGAACACTAAACCAAGACAGGACTTTGGGGTTGTCTCGCTGTCTTCAAGATAGTCTTCCTTAGCTGTTTTATCGCTTTGTTGGAGACTAACAAGGATGTGTCACTATCACGAACCTTATCGCATTACTTCCTTTACCATTGCCTAATAAGGCACTCTTCCCCAATATTTTGTCGACATTCTAAAAGAAGAAACAAGCGGACACATAACAAGTTTAGCATGTACTAGTATATGAAACTCATTTCGGTGAACCAGTTCATTAGTAAGGTGGACATGATTAAACTACCAAGTCTTGTATTGCCAAGTACTAGTACATAATAAAAGCATCAAACAAACATATATCTATGTCCTATGGTCACTGCATTGTCTTGCCAAATCAAAATAGAGACACGGTTCAAATCATATCAGTTCAAGACAAAGTAGTAGTGAAAGAATACAAAGCATGGGAAACTATACGACACAACAAGATTTCAGATGGGTACCACGGGTCTACATGTACAACAACACTATTGGCTCTGTTTTGATTCTAGTAATGTGCATGATACGAAAGTCAACTGTATACACAATTGAAATTGAAATCAACAGAGCTATTGATAAGAGCAAACCTGTTAAAGAAACATGCGTGAACATACCTGCTGTGCCATTGGAGTTTCAATTGGATCCTTTAATTTAAAAATAAGTTTGTATGAGTAAATATAGTGATACAAGAGCAAAGCAATCATAGTTAAAAAAGGCGCGCCTAAGTGAGCGCTTAAGAGCGCCTAGGCTCTAGGCGTTGGCAAAACGCATTGCGCATAACTACGCTTAATCTGTGGATAACTGCGCATAAGCATGCACTTTGTTCGATAAAAGCGCAAAGGCGGTGGCAAACGCACAATGCGCCTAGCGCTTTTTGAACTATGATAGAAATGGAATCTTAAATTAGAACAGTTGTTCTTGAGGTTTAGGCACTTGTTCTACATGAGCAGTCTGATAAGACACAAGAATATAATACTTAAAAATAGAAAATGAGCTCATAGACCTTACCACTTTCTTGGTTGGGACGATCTGAACAAGGTGTTCCCGATCATCGTCCGATAAATGTGTCTCGGGGAGAGCGTAAGGGAATTTGATGAGTTTCTTTGTCGGTGAAATCGTTTTCTTGAGTAATTCCGATCTGCGACCAAGCATTCTTGAAGATTGCGAGGTAATAGCACAGGTTACCTCATCCCGAGTTTCAAATCGGTCCTTCTCTATAGAGAAAATGGGAAAATTTGCTGTATTATAACCATCATGGAGGTAGGATGTATGGGACAAAGCAAAGTAATTGCCATGAATAACATTACTTACACATAACTCCTGGACAAACACCTTTAACTGGCATTTTCCTTCATCTTCGGTATAATATTTCCAAGATGGGAAGATACACACATACGATTTAACAACATCAAATGCGATAGCTGCTAAACTATGACTAGCTGGTTGTGCTTCCTCCATAGGAATAGGTGTACTAACTGGTGGAGTTGGGGTTCTGTCGGTGTACTAAGGTAGGGGTACCTCAGTACCCCAACTTGTGCACGGGCAGTCGCAGCTCCCCGCGGCAGGGCTTACCACGTGCTCGCCGGGAGCCTTCCTGCTCCATATCGAGCCATTCAAGAACAAAGTGTACGAGACAGAAGATCGAGACCCCGGCAAGAGGAGCTTGCCGGGAAGGCCGTTCCAGGCTCAAGATTACATCACTCACGCAAGGCCCTGGCGAGAGGAGCTCGCCGGGGAGACTAGAAGATCACATCACAGAAGACACGCCTCGGCGCTATACTCAGCGTCCGGCGAGGCCGAGGCGGCAAATTCTGAGCCCGACAAGCTCCGGGCCCGGCGAGATCAAGACCCGACAAGGCACTTGCGGGAGAGCTGCTGTTGTCGCCCGCCTCCAGCTCATCTGCCTGCGTCGCCTTGAGCCCTCTCCAGAGGCAGCGTGGCGGATGGCTGTGCAACATGGGGGTGCGGTGGCACTCCGCAGTGGTGGATCCATCGCCGTGGCGAGCGGAGACGCAAGGCGGGAGCTTTTGGGGTCGGCGGCGACGGCATTAAATGCCCTTGTCCCCATTGTCAAAGTAGGTAGAAACCCTTTGTTCAAGCCTTTGTAGCTCCACTTGTTCCGCACTATTCCAACTACCACCTCTTTTACATTTTACCCCTTTCTCCTCGTTGACACTGTCGGTGACCCTTGCACTATAAAAGGAGGCCCATGCACAGCGTGGGGGTTCGGCTGGTTCGACTCACTCAACACAACACCACCATCGCTCGCATTCTTGAGCAAGATCAAATACAAACACAAAGCAACAGTAGGGTTTCTGCGTCCGCCAGCGGCCCGGCCGGGTAAAATCCGCCCGCGTGCATCGCCTCGATCTGCTCTCTGTGCTCCCTCCGCCCTCGTACCGCACAGACAAGGGGCTCCGGCCCCATAGGTGCTCGCGGCGGGCGGGTCCCTTCCTCCGCTCCGCCCCGGCATCTTTGGCGCGCCAGGTAGGGGGGCGTCGAGGTTGTGCGGACCTGATCCGGCGTTCGCGCGGGCGCGTTCTTCATCGACCTCTCCGACTTCATCAGCAACTTCATCGACGACTGCGCCATGGCCCCGAAGACGAGGGCCTCAAGGGTTGCAAACCCGTCTGCATCTCACCCGCCGCCACCGGAGCCAGCGGTGGGCGAAGGAGATACCGTCGAAAGGGTGGACACCGGCGAGGGCACTCGCGGCGCCACCAGATCCAGGGACAGGACGGATGACCGCGCCTCGGTCTCCGTGGATCCACGTCCATCTCAATGCACGACAACCCTGCAGCGCCGTGCCACGAGACGTGGTATCCGCCTGCTGGAGCAAGAACAAGCCGGAGGCTCGCGGGATGCTCCGGACCACCGTCCGTGCATGAGCAAAGCGAAAGTGCCAGGGCAGGATCCTGCTCCTCCTGTCGCTACTAGGAGTCCGAGCATATCCTGTTCCTCGCGCCGCTCGCCCCCGCTCCCCTCCACTCCGGCAAGCGCACCTCCCTGGAGCGCTACGTTGTCGTCGAGGACGCGCCATCGAGCTCCAAATCCGGCAAGGCGGCTCGGTGCACCGCCGACAAGCGCCGCTCCTCGGGCGCTCTAAGCCCGGGAGAGGGCAGCTCGTGCTCGTTCCGCAAGCGCATCTCCCGAACACTTGCTGCTGCCGAGGGCGCGCCATCGAGCTCCACCGACAAGAGCAAGAAAGCAAGAAAAAGAAAAGCTAAGTTGCTCGAGCTTTTGTGCAGAGCACTCCTTTAGTTCCATGCTTTTTTATGTTATATCCCTCGTGTGTTAGTCCTTTGTGCAAAAACACATGCGCGGAGGAGCCTGCCGTGGATAACCGCACCCTTACCTTGCTTGAGCACACTCAGCGAGTTAAAAGTGAGCTGCGACAAGCTTGGCGCCCTTGTTTAGTTTTCGAGTCCGCTCGAGCAAGCTAAGTGCGTCGCGACTAAGCAGCAAGGTTGCTTGCGGAAGCGACACCAGCCAGCGGCTCTTGATGTTCCGCACTCGACAAGTGTGTTAAGCACCGCAAGTTCCCTAGAAGCGTGGGGTAAGCGCACAAAGGGTGTAAAGTAGAGGTGTAACGTGGCGAGCCCTGCCGTGAGATGTCCCGTATGAGAGACTTGTCGCGAGAGAGCCAAGTCGTGGTCGAGATCGCCCTTGCCTTGTTTACGAGTCCGCTCGGCAAACACAAGCGCTGCTGCAGCTGGCCGGCAAGGTTGCTTGCGGAAGCAACACCAGCCAGCGGGCTGCTGATGTTCCGCTTTCAGAAGCGTGTTCGCGACCGCGAGCTCCCAAGAACGTGAAGTGCAAACATACGAAGGGCAAAGCACGGCATCGTGTTGCGAGTCACATAGAAAGGACTCATACGCATATGCATGTAGATAATGAAGCATTCTGAGATCTGTCTCACCGTCTTCATGGCTGAAATTACAGCAACAAGGAGAAACGAAAGAGCGCACCAACACTTGGGTTTTAGCCAAGCCAGCGGCGGGGGCTGCGGCGCCAAGATTTGTCTCCGGCAAGCGAGTGCTGGGGGCTGCTATATCGATAAGTTTTTCATCCTCGTCATGCATCCTCTTATGGATTTGGGGAAGGCGGGCTGCGTCTTTGAGCGGCGTGCCTTGTAAAACCCATCTGCGGAGGAGCCAAGTCGCGGCCCGATTCGCCCTTGGTTTGTTTTCGAAACACGCTCAAGCGGTTAAAGTGAGCTGCGACAAGTTTCGCGCCCTTATTACGTTTCGAGCACGCTCAACAAACACAAGTCTTGTTGCAAGCTGGCCCGGCAAGGTTGCTTGCGGAAGCAACACCACCAGCGGACTCTTGATGTCCCTTTTCGGCAAGCGTGTTCGCGCCGCAAGCTCCCGAGGCGTGGGATACAAAGCACGAAGTCAAGTAAAGACTCGATCCGACAAGCTTTCCTCTCTTTTCATTAAAACATCCTAGTTTAGTACATGTCCATAGAGGATGAAAAACATGATAGAGAGGATTACAAGCTTTAAATACAGCTAAGGCCGAAGGCTTACAAATTAAAAGATAAGATGCCCGTAATCCTTCTCCTGTTTCCTGTTCAGAGGTAGGTCAGGAGCCCCGGCAAGAAGCTTGCGGGAAGGAGGCCCCGACAAGAGAAGCTTGTCGGGGAAGGGCAAAAGGCGCCTAGGAGGCGTGGCGGAGGCGCCCATCGGCCTCATGGGTGGCGTGCCCTCGGGGCTGCGCAGGTGGCGGGCATGGGGCGCCTCCCGGAGGCTACGGCGCCGAAGACACCAAGAGAACACCCGGGGCCGGCCAGAGCTTGGCGGAGGCGAGGCGTCGGAGGCGAGCTTGAAGGCAGGGGTGGTGGGACGTCGATCTGCTGTCAAGGGCTCCTCGCCCTCGTACTCCGGCATGCAGGCCTTGCCGCCCTCCCCTCTTCCTCTTCTGCTGCCTCTCTCGCCAACCGCCCAAGAGGCGGCCCGGGGAGTTCAAGGCGGCGACCCGGATTACGGGGTCGCCGGTGGCGCGCGAGGCAGCGGTGTCCGACGCCTAGTCGGACCCGCCATCCTCCTCGTCGCCGCTGTCGCTCCCCTCCTCATCACTCTCGCTCGAGGAGGGACCTTCGCTGTCGGAGGAGCTGTCCACACATCTCACCCGGGTCCCGTAGTCCCCGAAGACCTTGACGGCGAGAAGGTCGCCCTCCATTAGCTTGAAATGGAGGGTAAACCCCGCCGTCAAGCTATGGATCCGGGCGAACGTCTTCCACCCTCGGTCGAAGTACATGACGCCGGGGGCTGGGGACACGACACTCACTCGAGTGCCGCTGATCCCACAGCCCCTCATCATAACTCCATCACGTCGGGTGGATCCGGTCCCATCGCGTCCATGACAGGGCTGGCAGCCGGAGGCGACGTCGGCGCTTCGGGCGAAGCTTGATGAAGAACTCCGAGGATCGTCTCGGTATGGACCGCCCGTGGATAGGAGGCGTCGGGAGGCGGGAGGCGCATCGCCACGACCGCCTCTCCCGGCCGCCTCGGCCACGCCCTCGGCCTCGTCGCAGCCACGCCCCTCCTCTCCCTCTCGTGGCGGCTCCGCCGCACGGGAGCGGATAGGGAGAGGTGCGCTACTGGGGCGACCCTCGCCGCCACCGTCGAAGAGCTGGGATTTCCCCTTCCATGGCGGAAGAAGAACGAAGATGAAGGCGAAGGAGAAGAGGATGAGTGTGGCCATTGTGCTCCCCTTCCGCCCCTTTTAAAGGCGAGGTGAAACTCAACCGCCCTTCGGCCAATTAGGAAGCGAGGAGGCGGAGGCGGGGCCGACTCGCCTTCTCCGCCCGTGGCGGCTCGGTCTCCCACCTTCGCCGCCCACGACCCCTGTGCATGAGGGCCGCGTGGCGGAAAAGCGGAGCCGAGGCGGCGGGTGAAGCGACCTCGCTACGCACCACGATCACGGGTGGATACCTTAAAGACTGCATCGCCGCCCGTCTCCCACGACGCCGCAATCGGCAGCGTCTTTGTTGCTGGGAGGCGGCGAGACGGAAGTGGGTCGGCACGCCATGAGCCTCGTGAGCCGTGCACTTTTTTTGGGCCTGGCCCAACAGCGCTTCGGCACAATGTATGGCCCGGGCCCGGGCTCTGTCGGTGTACTAAGGTAGGGGTACCTCGGTACCCCAACTTGTGCACGGGCGATCGCAGCTCCAGCGGCGGGGCTTACCACGTGCTTCGCCGGGAGCCTTCTGCTCCATATCGAGCCATTCAAGAACAAAGTGTCTGAGACAGAAGATCGAGACCCGGCAAGAGGAGCTTGCCGGGAAGGCCGTTCGAGCTCAAGATTACATCACTCACGCAAGGCCTGGCGAGAGGAGCTCGCCGGGAGACTAGAAGATCACATCACGAGAAGACACGCCTCGGCGCTTCTCGCGTCGGCGAGGGCCCGGGAGCGGCAAATTCTGAGCCGACAAGCTCCGGGCCGGCGAGATCAAGACCCGGCAAGGCACTTGCGGGAGAGCTGCGTTGTCGCCCTCCAGCTCATCTGCCCACGCGTCGCCTTGAGCCCTCTCCAGAGGCGTGGCGGATGGCTGTCAGCAACATGGGGTGCGGTGGCACTCCACGGTGGTGGATCCATCGCCCGTGGCGACGACGGAGACGCAAGGGCGGGAGCTTTTGGGGTCGACGGCGACGGCATTAAATGCCCTTGTCCCCCATCACAAAGTAGGTAGAAACCCTTTGTTCAAGCAATTTGTAGCTCCTTTGTTCCCTTTTCTATTCCAACTACCACCTCTTTTACATTTTACCCCTTTCTCCTCGTTGACACATCGGTGACCCTTGCACTATAAAAGGAGGCCCATGCACAGCGTGGGGGGTTCGGCTGGTTCGACTCACTCAACACAACACCACCATACGCTTCGCATTCTTGAGCAAGATCAAATACAAACACAAAGCAGCAGAGGGTTTCTGCGTCCATCGCGGCCCAGCTGGGTAAAATCCGCCGCGTGCATCGCCTCGATCTGCTCTCTGTGCTCCCTCCGCCCTCGTACCGCACAGACAAGGGCTCCGGCCCCATAGGTGCTCGCGGCGGGCGGGTCCCTTCCTCCGCTCCGCCCCGGCAGGTTCGCTGTGGTAGTACTGGCCCTTTGGGCACTGGAGCTTCCTTACTAACTGCTCTTGTTTGGAATCTCTATGGTGGAGATGGTGCTCTGTCAACAGGAACTGGCTTAATATCTGCTGGGGTTGGGGTTAGATTGGGTGAAGCTGGTTCTCTGTCCATCGCAGTAGGGGTACACTCTGCGAGAGTTTGGGTTATGTGTGGTAGGGCTAGTTCTTGTGCATGTACAAATGGGGTGCTATCTCCACCAAGAGGTAGCACTGTTTTATTTGAGAACCGTGTTTTTAGTCCGCTGGTTATTGTCATCACCCGCTCCAATTCAAATGGCTGATAAACAGAAAACATAGTTGAATGTATAGACATTTTATGAGAGACAGATGCAATAGATAGTGTGGGAAAAAGGCATGAAATAGTTGACATGCATATTGTTTAATTAAAACAGATAGCATGACATAATTTCACATATATGGTGTCTATCTAAACTGGATAGCATAGCATAACATAATTCAAAGATATGATGAATAACTAAACAGGATCGCATGACATAATTCACCTACATTGTATCTAAGTAATCAGGATCGCATTATTTAATTCACATATGTGATTTATATGCTAAACAGAGGGCGTTCGATATGATATTTGAACTAAGAACATGGTGTTGAATATTGTGTATATGATGTCTAAACTATGCAATGCAAGACACCATATGCATGATATGAGCAGTATAACCGTGCCAAGTTTGAGCATACACCTCGGTGGGGGAATATGACTGGTCATCTGTCTCTGAATCCATCTCTGAGGAGCTATCGGGACCCAACAAGAGATCTGCTTCGATAGGTAGCATTGTCTGCTCTGAAGGCCTTGTTTTCACTCTAGATTTTTCCATCTCCCACCCAAATGGCTGATTCACAGGAAGAGTAGTTTAATGTACAAACATTGTCGACAAATGGAAATGTAATGAAGAAAAGGATGGGCAAGATATCATTCAAATATGTGATGCCTGGTTAAACAGGATGGCATTGCACATTTCACATATATTATGGCTAGCTAAAAGACATGGGACTGCATAATTCCCATATATGATATAGAAACTAAACAGGTGGCATTACAGAACATATCTAAACTAAGCAGATGACATATATGATGTCAAAAGTAGGCACTGCAAGGCAACATATGCATGCTATGACTAACATCATCATGCCAAGGTAGAGAAAACACCTTGGGGGTAAATAGGAGTGGTCGGCGTGCAATCCGCCTCAGAACAGATATCTTCCTCTGGATTACAATCTAGAGAGGGGTGGGGAGGGTTTGCCATTGAACCCACCATGGAGCGATGTCTGCATGACATTGTATTGCCGTGCAAAATTCTTCTCTTTTTCTCTACATGTTCAGCATGACTGTGTACAATATCTGACATGCATACGAAAAAAATATGGTGAGATTATTTAAGGAGAGCATGCAGAATTTAGAGTGATGGTAACAACCAGTGGATGGATCCAAAAATAATGATAGCAGGCTGATGATTGCTTTAAATTAATAAAAAGACAGATGATGATTGCTTTACTATTTGTTTCCCACCCAAGATGAACAACATAGGCATACCCTAGGTGAACCAGATATTAGACAGGCATACTATTCATTGCTGCCTCGATATGTGCCCCACAACTAATTTAGAACTCAAGTTTGAACATTAATTTGGACCTGACTTGAGAGTCCAAGAGCTGAACAGGACGATAAAGTAGCAGGTAAGTTTAAGCAATGCATAACATAAGCAGAAACAAAAGAGTGCGACCTCTCTTGTGGACCCGTGTGCTCTTCAGGTTCATCTGTTGAGTCGATGATGGTGATGCCGTTGTGGTGGGTGCCGGTGGCAGGGAAGGAGATCTGAGGCGGCGAAAGACGGTCAGGAGTCGTGATGTCTGGTTTGGTGGATGCTTCTGTCGATGGAGCAGCTCAGGTGAGGTGGACGACGTCGCGACAGGAGCAGGACAAACCACACAATGTTCCCTTCGACACGTACCTATAACTGAAGTAGGTCTGTAAGGGCTCATTTGGCTTGCATGATTCTTAAAACGCAGGGATAGGAAAAACACCGGAATAGGATAGGAAAATGCACATGGTAAACAGAGCATTTGTTAACATAGGATTTCTGTCAACTTGGGTGTTTGGTTTACAGGAATTGGTAGAGCAGAGGAATGCAAAGAAACATGGCAAAAATAAAGTGAAACCATATGAAAGCGTGTACAGTTAGAATGTTATTCTGGCACTAATGCACTTGGTCTTGTTTTCATGCATAGGATTTTGAAAAGTAGGTCCAGGTGGATGTTTTGCTTCATTCCTTTCAACAAAATGCATGAATAATTGGGTTGGTCATTTGAAGCGGTTGAGGCGAGAGGTGGATGTCGGGGTGTGGAGGAAGATCGAGGAATCAGAGACGGCGTCCTGAGGCACCGCTCATTTGTGATGGATCATTCAGTCGTTGGAGCAGCTCCGGTGAGCCGTAAGACGTCAAGGCTGAAGCAGCACAAGACAAACATCGTCAATCTCAAGTGGGATTCTAATAGCATCTCCAATAGATGATGTAAAATAGATGTAAAATTTACATCACCAAAAACCACCTAACTACAACAGATGAGGTAAAAACTGTTGACTCTGAACTTAAGCTGTCAAAACTGAAATTTCTTGTGGAATCTGAATACTCTTACCGTCGGCCCGAATAATGGTAGCGAGAGGCACTTGACATGTTGTTTACTGAGGGCCTGCAGTTCATCTTCAACCTGCACCCCCCTGAGCCGCCAGCCACCACCGGCCGAACCGCCGGCCCCAGTGCCGCCTCGCCGCCCCGAAACAACTCCCCACCGCCGCCCCGGCCAGCCCTCTAGGCCCCCCGCCCCTACCCTGAACCCTAAGATAGATAGTGGGGTACCTCTCCGGCGAGCCCCCATCCCCGCTGCGGGTGGTTCTTCCTTAACTCCGGCGAGCCCCCCAACCCTTGAAAATTGACTGACCCAAAAGTTGATTCAGTTGACTGAAGTGTGGCTTAATCGGAATAGAGCAGCAGCAAGAGCGAGAGGAAGAGCAGCAACAGCAGCTGGGCGAGCGAGCGATCGAGCAAGAGCAAGAGCAGCAGCAGCAGCGCGAGCAAGCGAGCGAGAGCCGGAGCAGCAGCAGCAGATCCGGCTAGTATGGACGCCGCCGTCAAAGGAGCCTCGCACTGGGGGAGAGCCGCCATGGTGATGTCGCCCGCGGCGCCGGCTTCAAGGTAGCCACTCCATGGGGGTGCGGGATGGAGCACCATCGGCGCCGGGAGGTCGAGTTAAGGAGAAGGTGCGATGCGATGAGTGTACAACCTCTTTGGTGGCACCGAGTAGGCCTCGGCTTCATACGAGGAGTCGGTGAGGATGCTGCGGTTCCGGTGGAGCAGGCTACGGCAGCGCTGTGGGGATGGCGCAGCCGCGATAGACGAGGCGATCGTCGGTGTCAAAACCGGTGGATCTCGGGTAGGGGGTCCCGATCTGTGCGTCTAAGGCTGATGGTAACAGGAGGCAAGGGACACAATGTTTACCCAGGTTCTGGCCCTCTCGATGGAGATAAAACCCTACTTCCTGCTTGATTGATATTGATGATATGAGTAGTACAAGAGTTGATCTACCACGAGATCGTAGAGGCTAAACCCTAGAAGCTAGCCTATGATGATTATGATTGTGATCCTCCCTCTAAGGACTAAACTCTCCAGTTTATATGGACACCAGAGGGGGCTAGGGTTTACATGGAGTCGGTTACAAAGAAGGAAATATAATATCCGGATTGCCAAGCTTGTCTTCCATGCAAAGGAGAGTCCCATCCGAACACGGGACGGAGACTTGAGTCTTGTATCTTCATGGTCCCACAGTCCTGCCAAAGTATATAATCCGGCTGTCCGGATACCCCCTTATCCAGGACTCCCTCAGTAGCCCTGAACCAGGCTTCAATGACGATAAGTCCGGTGCACAGTCTTGTCTTCGGCATTGCAAGGCGGGTTCCATTCCAAATACTCCAAGGTAATTATCAAACACTTTAAACCGTGTCCGGATCTGCAAGACGATCTTTACATACCACCATAGAGAGAATGATATTTCACCAATGTAATCTATTGACAACTTTAGACAAAGTGACATGACACTACGGTCGGGTCATTACTCGAACCGTTTTCCCACAACCAGCCATAGCACACATTGCGAGGCGGTTTCCTTGGCATGTCTTGTCACAGCAGAGATCATGTCCCCTTATTATGGGATTTCCATCAATACGGGTATGGGTAACCCAACCACGCAATCAATCGTGGCGCTTGGGAAATAAGCGATTCTCAACAGGAAAGTGGGGAGGCGCACCGTTCTCGTCGCCTCTACAAAGGGATAAGGATTCCCCATTTTCACCCATGCCTTCTTCCTCCTCTGCTCATCCATTCCCACACCATCGAGCTCCAGCGCCCTGGTTCACACTTTCTCCGCACAGCCAAACATGTCCGAAGCAGGAGGCAAGAGGGTGGCCTCCACCGTGAAGGAGGAGCATATTGCGAAGCTCCGGGCGGCCGGATACTTGGCCGCAAACTTCGCGCACCGGCTACCGGACATGTCGGAGCAGCTTCTTGGAGGTGGAGGACGGGGCGGCTGAACCGGCCGGACGGTGAGATGGACGATGGATCCTCATCCGGGGAGGTGGACGAGGGAGGTCGAGCTGTTGTGGTGGATGACGTCGTTGGGGAAGAGGCTCCGGCTGGGCAGCGCTGAGGTGGCGGATGGAGGAGGGTGGGGTTTCGCGGCTGGAGCGGAGAGGTTATGGCGGCCTGGGATTTTGAATGGCGAAAAGGGGGCGATGGGAGGGGGTGAAGCATGACTTAGGGACGCGCTTGTCCAAAATGTAGGGTGTGTTACAAAAGTACCGCCCACCGATTTGAACTAGTGGCCCTTTCGGCTCAGGGTTAGAAGGGGGATTTCGCGTGTCGGGATTTGGCAGTTGGAGGGAGTTTTCGCGCGCGTTGTAATTTCGGGATAGCAAGGCGCGGGTTGTGAAGGCCCTAGTTTTGGGAGCACGATATCTGAATTTTTGGGATATAACAAGACGCGGGTTGAATTTTAGGGACAAGCCTAACGTGTAGTAATATTGTACTTGTACGTACCAAATCAATTCGCACTTCCCTCAACCAAAAAGAAAACAAAAAAAATAAAACTATTCACACCACACAAAGAGGGAGTCTTGCCCCGTTTTACTATACAAATGCTATTCAAAGCTACTCCCTCCTTCCATCTATATAGGGCCTAATGCATTTTTCGATGCTAACTTTGACCAAATATTAGAGCAATAATATATGACAGGCAACTTACACAAAGCACACCGTTAAATTCGTCTGTGAAAGGTTCTTTCAATGATATAATTTTCACATTGTGCACTTCTTGTACTATTAATCTTGTCAATAGTCAAAGGCGGTCTTAAAAATCTCATTACACCCTATATAGATCGAAGGAGGGAGTATGAATCCATGTTATGTCCGATTAATTTTTTTCGTTTGCTGTATAATGCATGTAACCTACTCATACCAACATTTTAGTGCATTCCAAATGTCTATACTACCGCTGCAAGTCGAACTAAATTTGAATTCGTTTCTCTATTTCAATAAGAATCTACAATCATGATTGTTGCCAACTGCAACCATCATAGTTTCCTTGCTATCCGCCAGATATAAATCGGATGACCTATATTGCAGGATGGCAGGCACACCATCATCAACAACTCCGTTTTTTTATAAGAGTAGAGATAAAATATATTATATGTAGTATAACATGTTCATAACCACACCATGTGTATCACCGTTATATATATTCACACATGCATCGGTTTAAAACAATACGATAAATTCTTCAAATATCCGAATTCGCTTTTTATAATGAAGTATATATGATCTCTATTCGTCTTTTACACCCACACAACCCTCTTATCTTTGTAGCTAGCACTAACTTTCTCTCGTGCATGCACACGCCCGCATCCCTCTCACCCTCCCTCAGCATTCTCTAGCTCCATCGTGCAAATTCGTCTTTTCACTTTAGGTCGTTCACCCACGGTGTGTGTAGGCCCCCCAGCTCCTTCTTTACGGCACACATCGATCGATATGCCTCTCTAGCCAGGTGTGCCTAGCACAAACACAAGCTTCCCCTCTTCTCTTGTCACCGTCCATGCCTCACTCCCACCACTCTTTTCATGGATATCGTACTCGCACACTCATTCCCCCTCGATATAGTATGCCTCTCGTACCACCTCCTAGATGCATCCCTCTCTCTCTATCATTCTCCTCGTGCCTCATTTGCTTCTAACACACACATGCATGTATACCGATCGATCTCCCAACATATACCTAGATCGACTTTAACTATCCCCCCCATCAATCGACGTACCTCGCAAGTTATGTCTCTCCTTTCTCTAACAAAGGGCGATTGATCTTCCTATGTAGTTACGTCTGCTTACCACAGCCATATCGCCCCCCTCTTCATTCGTGCATGCCTCCTGACCCGTTGATATGTCTCCAACGTATCTATATATTTTGATTGGTCCATGCTATTATATATTACCCCTTTTGGATGTTTATGGGCTTTATTTTACATATTTATATCATTTTTGGGACTAACCTACTAACCGGAGGCCCAGCCCGTATTGTTGTTTTTTTGCCTATTTCAGTATTTCGAAGAAAAGGAATATCAAACGGAGTCCAAACGGAATGAAACCTTCGGGAGCGTGATTTTTGGAACGAACGTGATCTAGAGGACTTGGAGTGCAAGTTAAGAAGCAATCGAGGCGGCCAGGAGATTTGAGGGCGCGCCCACCCCTCCTGGGCGTGCCCTTGTCTTCTGGGCCCCACGAGCGGCCACCGACGTACTTCTTCCTCCTATATATACCTACATACCGGGAAAACATCCAGGGAGCCAACGAAAAATAATTTCCACCGCCGTAACCTTATGTATCCGCGAGATCCCATCTTGGAGCCTTCGTCGGCGCTCCACCGGAGGGGGAATCGACCATGGAGGGCTTCTACATCAACACCATAGCCCCTCCGATGAGTTGTGAGTAGTTTACCACACACCTTCGGGTCCATAGTTATTAGCTAGATAGCTTCTTCTCTCTTTTTGGATCTCAATACAATGTTCTCCCCCTGTCCTATGGAGATCTATTCAATGTAACTCTTTTTGCGGTGTGTTTGTCAAGACCCGATGAATTGTGGGTTTATGATCAAGTTTATCTATGAGAAATATTTGAATCTTCTCTGAATTCTTTTATGTATGTTTGAGTTATCTTTGCAAGTCTCTTCGAATTATCAGTTTGGTTTGGCCTACTAGATTGATCTTTCTTGCGATGGGAGAAGTGCTTAGCTTTGCGTTCAATCTTGCGGTGTCCTTACCCAGTGAAAGAAAGAGTTGCAAGGCACATATTGTATTGTTGCCATCGAGGATAAAAAGATGGGGTTTATATCATATTGCTTGAGTTTATCCCTCTACGTCATGTCATCTTTCTTAATGCGTTACTCTGTTCTTATGAACTTAATACTCTAGATGCATGCTGGATAGCGGTCGATGTGTGGAGTAATAGTAGTAGATGCAGGTAGGAGTCGGTCTACTTGTTGCGGACGTGATGCCTATATACATGATCATGCCTAGATAATCTCATAATTATTCGCTTTTCTATCAATTGCTCGACAGTAATTTGTTCACCTACCGTAATACTTATGCTATCTTGAGAGAAGCCACTAGTGAAACCTATGGCCCTCAGGTCTATCTTTTATCATATAAGCTTTCAATCTACTTTTATTTGCATCTTTTCTTTTTGCATCTATATTATAAAATACCAAAAATATATTTATCTTATCATACTATCTCTATCGGATCTCACTTTCATGAAGTGGCCGTGAAGGATTGACAACCCCTTTATTGCGTTGGTTGCGAGTTCTTTGTTTGTTTGTGTAGGTGCATGGGACTTTTGAGGAGCCTCCTACTGGATTGATACCTTGGTTCTAAAAAACTGAGGGAAATACTTATGCTACTTTGCTGCATCACCCTTTCCTCTTCAAGGAAAACCAACGCAAGCTCATGACGTAGCAAGAAGGATTTCTGGCGCCGTTGCCGGGGAGGCTTCCACCAAGTCAAGTAAAGATTCGACCTCCCGCCAACGTGCGATTTCTGGCGCTGTTGACGGGGAGGTCTTCGCTCAAGTCAAGACATACCAAGTACCCATCACAAACTCATCTCCCTTGTATTTACATTATTTGCAATTTGCCTCTCGTTTTCCTCTCCCCCACTTGACCCTTGTCGTTTTATTTGCCCTCTCTTTCCCAGTCTTCTCCTCTCTTTTTTTGCTTGCCTTTTTCTGTTTGCCTGTGTGTTGGATTACTTGTTGCCATGGCGCTAGATAATACCAAAGTGTGTGATTTCTCCAATACCAATAATAATGATTTCCTTAGTACTCCGATTGCTCCTCTTAATGATGTTGAGTCTTGTGAAATCAATACTGCTTTGTTGAATCTTCTTATGAAAGATCAATTCGCCGGCCCTCCTAGTGAAGATGCCGCTACTCATCTAAACAACTTTGTTGATTTGTGTGATATGCAAAAGAAGAAAGATACGGATAACAATATTGTTAAATTGAAGTTATTTTCGTTTTCAATTAGAGATCGTGCTAAAGTTTGGTTTTCGTCTTTGCCTAAAAATAGTATTGATTCTTGGAACAAGTGCAAAGATGCTTTTATCTCTAAGTATTTTCCTCCCGCTAAGATTATCACTCTTAGGAACGATATTATGAATTTTAAACAACTTGATCATGAGCATGTTGCCCAATCTTGGGAAAGAATGAAATTGATGATTCGTAAGTTCCCTACTCATGGTTTGAATTTGTGGATGATCATACAAATTTTTTATGCCGGTTTGAACTTTGCTTCTAGAAATCTTTTAGATTTGGACGCGGGAGGCACGTTTATGGAAATCACTTTAGGAGATGCTACAAAACTTCTTGATAATATTATGGCTAATTATTCTCAATGGAACACCGAAAGATCTTCTAGTAAAAAAGTGCATGCTATAGAAGAAATCAATGTTTTGAGTGGAAAGATGGACGAACTTACGAAGTTGTTAGCTACTAAAAATACTCCTCTTGATCCCAATGATATGCCTTTGTCTACTTTGATTGAGAATAATAATGAATCTATGGATGTGAATTTTGTTGGTAGGAATAGTTTTGGAAACAATGGTTATAGAGGAAACTTTAATCCTAGAACGTTCCCTAGTAATTCCTCTAATAATTATGGAAATTCCAACAATAATTCTTATGGTAATTTTAATAGGATGCCCTCTGATTTTGAGAATAGTGTGAAAGAATTTATGATTTCTAAAAAGAATTTTAATGCTTTGCTTGAAGAAAAATTGCTCAAAGTTGATGATTTGGCTAGGAACGTTGATAGACTTTCGCTTGATGTTGATTCTCTTAAACTTAGATCTACTCCTCCTAAGCATGATATCAATGAGTCTCTCAAAGCAATGATTATTTCCATTGATGAGTGCAAGGAAAGAACCGCTAGATTGCGTGCTAAGAAAGATTGTTTTGTAAAGGCGTGTTCTTCTAGTTTCCATGAAAATAATGATGAAGATCTTAAAGTTATTGATGTGTCTCCTATTAGATCTCTGTTTTGCAATATGAATCTTGATAATAATGGGACTGGAGATGAGTCAACTTTAGTTAGAAGGCGTCCCATGAATTCGGAGTTTTTAGATATTGATGCTAAATTTGGTAAAAGTGGGATTGGAGAGGTCATGACTTTAAATAGCATTGAACCCACTATCTCGGATTTCAAGGAATTTGATTATGATAATTGTTCCTTAGAAGGTTGTATTTCCTTGTTGCAATCCGTTGTTAATTCTCCTCACGATTATAGTCAAAATAAAGCTTTTACCAAACATATTGTTGATGCCTTGATGCAATCTTATGATGAAAAACTTAATTTGGAAGTTTCTATACCTAGAAAACTTAATGATGAGTGGGAACCTACTATAAATATTAAAATTAAAGATCATGAGTGTTTTGCTTTATGTGATTTTGGTGCTAGTGTTTCCACGATTCCGAAAACTTTATGTGACATTCTAGGTTTCCATGATCTTGATGATTGCTCTTTAAATTTGCACCTTGCGGATTCCACCATTAAAAATACAATGGGAAGGATCAATGATGTTCTCATTGTCGCAAATAGAAATTTGCTGCCCGTAGATTTTATCGTTCTTGATATAGATTGCAATCTTTCTTGCCCTATTATTCTTGGTAGACCTTTCCTTAGAACGATTGGCGCGATATTGATATGAAGGAAGGGAATATTAGATTCAAATTTCCATTAAGGAAAGGCATGGAGCACTTTCCAAGAAAAGAAAGTTAAATTACCTTATGAATCTATCATGCGGGCTACTTATGAGTTTAGTGCCAAAGATGGCACTACGTAGATCTATCTTCGCTTTTATGCCTAGCTAGGGGCGTTAAACGATAGCGCTAGTTGGGAGGCAACCCAATTTTATGTGTGTTTTTGTTTTTGTTTGTGTTTAGTAATAAATTTTTCATCTGACTTCTGTTTAGATGTGTCTTTATGTTTTAATTAGTGTTTGTGCCAAGTAGAGCCTATAGGATAACCTACGGCGATAGTTAATTTGATTCTGCTGAAAAACAGAAACTTTGCACGCACAAAATTAGTTTTGTTAAATCACAGAAACGTGCTTTTGCGTTGATTCGTTTTTCTCTTGATCAATAGACAAATTTCCCAGGACTTCCTATTTTGGTAGGATTTTTGAAGTTCTAGAAGTTTGCGTTAGTTACCGATTTCTACAGACTGTTCTATTTTTGACACATTCTGTTTTTCGTGTGTTGTTTGCTTATTTTGATGCATCTATGGCTAGTATTAAGTGGTATGAACCATAGAGAACTTGGAATACAGTAGGTTTAACACCAAAATAAATAAATAATGAGTTCATTACAGTACCTCATGTGGTGGTTTTGTTTTCTTTCACTAACGAAGCTTATGAGATTTTCTGTTGAGTTTTGTGTTGTGAAGTTATCAAGTTTTGGGTAAAGATTTGATGGACTATGGAATAAGGAGTGGCAAAAGCCTAAGCTTTGGGATGCCCATGGCACCCCAAGATATTCAAGAGTAGCCAAAAGCCTAAGCTTGGGGATGCCCCGGGAAGGCATCCCCTCTTTCCTCTTCGTTCATTGGTAACTTTACTTGGAGCTATATTTTTATTCGCCACATAATATGTGTTTTGCTTGGAGCGTCGTGTGTTATATTAGTCTTTGCTTTTTAGTTTACCACAATCATCCTTGCTGTACACACCTTTTGGGAAAAGCCCACTTGATTAAATTTGCTAGAATACTCTATGTGCGTCACTTATATCTTTTGAGCTTGATAGCTTTTGCTCTAGTGCTTCACTTATATCTTTTAGAGCACGGCGGTGGCTTAAATTTGTAGAAATTGCTAGTCTCTCATGCTTCACTTATATTATTTTGAGAGTCTTTTAGAACAGCATGGTATTTGCTATGGTTATAAGTTGGTCCTAGAATGGTAGGCATCCAAGTTGGGTATAATAAAAACTATCATAGGAAGTGAATTGGATGCTATGATCAATTTGATACTTGATAATTGTTTTGAGATATGGAGGTAGTGATATTGAAGTCATGCTAGTTGGGTGATTATGAATTTAAAGAATACTTGTGTTGAAGTTAGCAAGTCCCGTAGCATGCACGTATGGTTAAAGCTGTGTAACAAATTTGAAACATGAAGTGTACTTGGCTTGTGCATCCTTATGAGTGGCGGTCGAGGACGAGAGATGGCATTTTCCTACCAATCTATCCCTCTAGGAGCATGCACGTAGTGCTTGATTTTTTTGACTTCTAAATTTTTGCAATAAGTATATGAGTTCTTTTGACTAATGTTGAGTCCATGGATTATACACACTTTTACCTTTCCACCATTGCTAGCCTCTTCGGTACCATGCATTGCCCTTTCTCACCTTGAGAGTTGGTGCAAACTTCACCGGTGCATCCAAACCCCGTGATACGATACGCTCTATCACACATAAACCTCCTTATATCTTCCTCAAAACAGCCACCATACCTACATATTATGGCATTTCCATAGCCATTCCGAGATATATTGCCATGCAACTTTCCACCATTCCGTTCATCATCATGACATACATTACTTTTGTCATATTGCCATTGCATGATCATGTAGTTGACATCGTATTTGTGGCAAAGCCACCATGCATAATTTTTCATACATGTCACTCTTGATTCATTGCACCATCCTGGTACACCGCCGGAGGCATTCATATAGAGCCATATCTTGTTCTAGTTTCGAGTTGTAATTCTTGTGTTGTAATCAATAAAGTGTGATGATCATCATTATTAGAGCATTGTCCCAAATAAAAAAATAAAAAAAGGAAGAAAGGCCAAAAGAAAAAAAAAGAAAGGCCCAAAAAAAGAAAAAAAGAAAAAAAAGAAAAATAAAAAAAATATAAAGGGGCAATGTTACTATCTCTTTTTCCACACTTGTGCTTCAAAGTAACACCATGTTTTTCATATAGTGAGTCTCATATGTTGTCACTTTCATATACTAGTGGGAATTTTTCATTATAGAACTTGGCTTGTATATTCCTACGATGGGCTTCCTCAAATGCCCTAGGTCTTCGTGAGCAAGCAAATTGGATGCACACCCACTAGTTTTCTTTTGTTGAGCTTTCATTCATTTATAGCTCTAGTGCATCCGTTGTATGGCAATCCCTACTCCTCATGTTGACATCAATTGATGAGCATCTCCATAGCCCATTGATTATCCTCGTCAATGTGAGACTTTCTCCTTTTTTGTCTTCTCCACACAATCCCCATCATCATATTCTATTCCACCCATAGTGCTATATCCATGGCTCACGCTCATGTATTGAGTGAAGGTTGAAAAAGTTTGAGATTATTTATGTACGAAAAAATTGCTTGGCTTGTCATCGGGGGTGTAGAATTTGGGAACATCTTTGTGTGACGAAAATGAAGCATAGCCTAACTATATGATTTTGTAGGGATGAACTTTCTTAAGCCATGTTATTTTGAGAAGACATGATTACTTTGATTAGTATGCTTGAAGTGTTACTATTTCTTATGTCAATATGAACTTTTATTTTGAATCATTTGGATCTGAACATTCATGCCACAATAAAGAAAATTACATTGAGAATTATGCTAGGTAGCATTCCACATCAAAAATTCTGTTTTTATCATTTACCTACTCGAGGACGAGGAAGGAATTAAGCTTGGGGATGCTTGATACGTCTCCAACGTATCTATAATTTTTTATTGTTCCATGCTATTATATTACCCCTTTTGGATGTTTATGGGCTTTATTTTACATATTTATATCATTTTTGGGACTAACCTACTAATCGGAGGCCCATCCCTATTGCTGTTTTTTTGCCTATTTCAGTATTTCGAAGAAAGGAATATCAAACGGAGTCCAAACAGAATGAAACCTTCGGGAGCGTGATTTTTGGAACGAACGTGATCCAGAGGACTTGGAGTGCAAGTCAAGAAGCAATCGAGGCGGCCAGGAGATAGGAGGGCGCGCCCACCCCTCCTCGGCGCGTCCCCTGTCTCCTGGGCCCCACGAGCGTCCACCGACGTACTTCTTCCTCCTATATATACCTACGTACCCCGAAAACATCCAGGGAGCCAACAAAAAACAATTTCCACCGCCGTAACCTTCTGTATCCGCGAGATCCCATCTTGGAGCCTTCGTCGGCGCTCCGCCAGAGGGGGAATCGAGCACAGAGGGCTTTTACATCAACACCATAGCCCCTCTGATGAGTTGTGAGTAGTTTACCACAGACCTTCGGGTCCATAGTTATTAGCTAGATGGCTTCTTCTCTCTTTTTGGATCTCAATACAATGTTCTCCCCTTCTCTTGTGGAGATCTATTCGATGTAACTCTTTTTGCGGTGTGTTTGTCGAGATCCGATGAATTGTGGGTTTATGATCAAGTTTATCTATGAGAAATATTTGAATCTTCTCTGAATTCTTTTATGTATGATTGAGTTATCTTTGCAAGTCTCTTCGAATTATCAGTTTGGTTTGGCCTACTAGATTGATCTTTCTTTCCATGGGAGAAGTGCTTAGCTTTGGGTTCAATCTTGCGGTGTCCTTACCCAGTGACAGAAAGGGTTGCAAGGCACGTATTGTATTGTTGCCATCGAGGATTAAAAGATGGGGTTTGTATCATATTGCTTGAGTTTATCCCTCTACATCATGTCATCTTTCTTAATGCGTTACTCTGCTCTTATGAACTTAATACTCTAGATGCATGCTGGATAGCGGTCGATGTGTGGAGTAATAGTAGTAGATGCAGGCAGGAGTCGGTCTACTTGTAGCGGACGTGATGCCTATATACATGATCATGCCTAGATAATCTCATAATTATTCGCTTTTCTATCAATTGTTCGACAGTAATTTGTTCACCCACCGTAATACTTATGCTATCTTGAGAGAAGCCACTAGTGAAACCTATGGCCCCCGGGTCTATCTTTTATCATATAAGCTTTCAATCTACTTTTATTTGCATCTTTACTTTTTGCATCTATATTATAAAATACCAAAAATATATTTATCTTATCATACTATCTCTATCGATCTCACTTTCGCAGTGGCCGTGAAGGATTGACAACCCCTTTATTGCGTTGGTTGCGAGTTCTTTGTTTGTTTGTGTAGGTGCGTGGGACTTTTGAGGAGCCTCCTCTTTGGATTGATACCTTGGTTCTCAAAAACCGAGGGAAATACTTACGCTACTTTGCTGCATCACCCTTTCCTCTTCAAGGAAAACCAACGCAAGCTCAAGACGCAACACCCATCTCTCACACGCACGTGCACAGACAACAAGCAGCCATCTCCTCTCTTATTGATATTGCGGGCGTGCCCTCCGTTTGTCTAGCAAGCCTATCCCACCATTTGTTAGAAGCAACTCCACTACCACCCCTCCAACACTCTAGCTCTGTCTCTCTCCCAACCTTATTCCTCTCTTGCACATATGCATGGATGCCGATCGATCTCCCTTAATACATGAGGCATATCGATCTCCTTAATACATGAGGTAGGCCTCTTTCCTTCTCCACACATATACCAGCCATTGTACCTCTATAGTTAATTGGGCCTCCCTCCTCCCCCACCACACACCGATAGTCGAGCGCTGCAGGTAGGTATCCATGCCACAGAGACAAACTGCACATGTCCCCTCTCACGTTCCAGTAGGCCAGCCACTCTATATCTTTGACGTGGGCACACACAAATTCGATGGCACTCTTTATCGATCGCGCGCGCGCACACACACACACACATGATCCCTCTCTTCGATTCTATGGACACCTCAAGCCAATGATACCTCCACTCTCTTCTCGTGGACCGCCCCCTCTATATATATGTTATATCCAGGACTCTATTTCACACACATTGCATATGTTACATTTTTTGATTGACCCCCCGCCCCCCCAAAACTCTCAAGAACCCACACACTATATCTCTCTAGGTTTGTATCTCTCTCACACAACCCCACGTAGGTGGTGTACATATACAAGAAGAGAATAGGTGCACCGTGCACATACTCACGCTTCGTGCCCAGCCACACCCGCGCGGGTACACGGTGGAGCTCATTTCTTTACGAAATGGCAGCCCACGTGCTAATTTGAACGCCTGTAGGGGTTGTTTACCTAGGAAGGTCGTGTACCACGCGTGCACGAAACAAAGTTCGACTTGACGCGTTGCCGCATTATTTTTAAATAAAGTTATAGCGCTCAATGGCACGTACACAGAATATAAAACGATTTTTATGGAGAAAAAGGTAGTCCGCTCAACTATATAGAATGGAGCCTGCCTGCCTGGTTTGTCGCTCTTCAGAGTATCTCACACAAGGCTGTGGTGGCCTCTCTCTCTCACCGTTGGTCACTGATTCGGCCGCATCCCATCCGCCGGGGGAAAGGGAGTGCGGTGGCCTCTCTCTCTCTCTCACCGTTGGTCACTGATCCGGCCGCATCCCGTCGGCCGGGGGAACGGGAGGAAGTGCATCGTTTCTCCGTTCGACGGCACTGAGGCAGCACGTCCCGATCTGCGGTACACGCCGTTCTCTCTGGCCAAGCTCCGGCGCGGCAGGGCCTACGCCACATGCTCGCAGATTTCGCCCGCCGCCGCTCACCTAGTTACATCCCGACGACCTCCAAGTATCCCCTCCGGTCTTGCTCCACTGCCTGTCTTCCCACGTCGCTGCATGTGGATCTTCCATAGTTCTTTGCCCAAAACATAGCTCGTCCGGCGTACTTTCCATATTACAATCTCGTCCTCACTCCGTTTTAGACAAACACAACCGTGTTGTTATCTTACCTTAGGACAAGGAATATGCTTATTTTTTGTCGTCGTATGTGTCATCAACTGTTATTGGCCAGTAATTGTTTCCTTTCTACCTCTTTTTTGCAAACAGGGCTATCCATTTCACCTCGTTGCTATTGCGATCTTTTGGTGAACTACACAAATCAATTTTTTCTTAAGAGTGTTCTATGCAGTTGTACTAAAATGTCACACGGGCAACGTTTCTACATTTCAGTGCGACTGCACAAAGGGAGATTGGTTTTGCTCTATTCTCCTCATCCAACTCCGAGCCTAATCTTCTCCAACTAGTTAGTCTTAAGAGAGACTGCAAAGGTGACCGACTTCTATTTGTGTGTTTATTGTTTCACCAACAGTCCTCTATTATCGTAATCACACTTAATATCTTTGGAACAGGGACGCTCAGCTCTATTTTAGTGGAACTGAACAAAATGATCGGAATGTTGCATGCTCCAGACAGCTACTTTTTTTCCCCAACATGCCTTGTTGATTTCGACAGAGCCGGGGGGACATTGCTACCAATGAAAGCATGGATCAGTTTTAATTTAACACCTTCTCACAACTCTGTCTTCAGTTGTGATGTAATTATTAGCTCTGATCTGCTAATAACTGACATGCATTAGCAAGGAAGTTAGTTCTTTATTGTTTCCGAAAGAGCATCGATGGCAAGACACACGAAATAAAAGCTGAAAGCTCACACTGTTGTACAATTTCATGTCGCTGGAAAATTATTTGTATAGTATGTCAATTATGTAAACAAACGATGGAAGCTTGATAGCATTGCCAGAAGCCTCTTCATCATCCGGGTCCATGTGCCACGCACAAAATTATACTCCTTCGTTCCTAAATATTTGTCTTTTTACAATTTTCAAATGGGCATATTTTAGAGTGTAGATACCACCTTTTACTCATTCAGGTACATCCCCATGGATTCTTGATACTAGAGCATCTTTTCATATGACATATGATTCTTCCACTTTGACCTTCGTTTGATCTGTTGAGTCTCCTGTTCGTGTTCGTACATATCTGGTGGCCGGATTGTTGACTCTAGTTGTAGGGTCATCCTCAACTTTGATTCGTGTTCCGTCCAGGATCGTCGCACGGGCGCTCTACTTGGTGCTGGCCCTCGAGGCTCTGATGGTCTTTGGGAGCTTGACTAGCTACGTATTCCTTCTGTTGCCATCGCTGTCAGTCTTGTAGCCCTTGTTGCTGCAGCTACTAGCTCTTTTCAGCAGTGGCATCACCGTCTTGGCCATTTATGTGGTTCTCGTCTCTTGTCTTTGGTTCATCGTGGTGTTCTGGATGAGTCTCCAGTAACGCTTCATTGGATTGTCTGGGTTGTAGGCTTGGTAAGCAGATTCAACTACCCTATCCTCATAGTGAGTCGGTGTCCGAGCGCCCTTTTGACCTTGTTCACTCTGATGTTTGGGGTCCGGCTCCCTTTGCTTCGAAAGGGGGTCGCCGCTACTATATTATCCTTATAGACAATTTTTCGCAGTACACTTGGATCTATTTCATATCTTCTCGTAGTGAGGTCTTACCTATATACAAAAAATTTGTTGCCATGGTTCAAACCCAGTTTGCCACTCCTATTTGTGTTTTTCGTGCAGATTCAGCTGGTGAGTATATCTCCCATGCGTTGTGAGGATTCCTTGCTGAGCAAGGTACTCTTCCTCAGTTCTCTTGCCCTGGTGCTCATGATCAGAATGGTGTGGCTGAGTGCAAGCATCGTCACCTTCTTCAGACGGCGCGTGCGATGATGATCACCGCATCTCTTCCGCCTCACTTCTGGGCTGAGGCTGTTACCACTTCCATGTATCTCATTAACATTCAGCCATCTGCAGCTCTACAAGGTAGCATTCCTCTCGAGCATCTTTCTGGTCATTCTCTTGATTATTCGGTGCTTCGCTTGTTTGGTTGCGTTTGCTATGTTTTGCTTGCCCCTCGTGAACACACCAAACTAACCGCTGAGTCCATTGAGTGTGTCTTTCTCGGATACAGTGATGAGGATAAGGGTTATTGGTGTTGGGATCCCATCGGTCGTCGGATGCGTATTTCTCGGGATGTGACCTTTGATGAGTCTCGTCCCTTCTACCCGCATCCATCATCCTCGGCCTTTTCCACAGAGGATATATCTTTTCTTATGTTTCCGGATACACCTCCCTCTATGCCCAGTATTCCTACTCTTCCCGATGTTGCAGATTCGACGCCGCCCTCTCCTACGGTTTCTTCTCCTCCCTCTTCACATGTCTCTCCACCTTCATCCTCGATACCTTCACCTTCTACACCTTCATAACCGATACCTTCCCCTTCTCCACCTTCATCGATACATTCCCCGTCTTCGTGTCCAGTGATTCCACCACTTTCCTCCTTTCCTTTTCATTATACTCGTCATCCACGTATTGTGGATGAGTCTACTGATGTGCCCTCTACTTAGGGTGTGCCGTCTTCATCCTCTCAGCCGACTTATGGTCCTCGTTCTTGGCCTTGTCCACCCCCTGACCGATATTCTCCTTCTCGCTATGGTCTTTCGACCATTCTTGAGTCGACTTCATATCGAGATGCTATTGTGCATCCTGAATGGCAGTTTGCGATGGCTGAAAAGATTGTTGCCCTTGAGCGCACCGGCACGTGGGATCTAGTTTCTGTTCCTCCCAGTGTTCGTCTCATCACTTGTAAGTTGGTCTATAAGATAAAGACTCGCTCTGATGGTTCTCTTGAGCGTTATAAAGCTCGTCTTGTGGCTCATGGCTTTCAACAAGATCATGGTCGCGATTATGATGAGACTTTTGTTCTCGTAGCCCATATGACCACTGTCCGTACACTTCTCGCTGTGGCCTCTGTTCGCCATTGGTCTGTGTCTCAGCTTGATGTGAAGAATGCCTTTCTCAATGGTGAGTTGCGTGAGGAGGTTTATATGCAGCCACCACCCAGGTATTTTGTTCCTGATGGCATGGTTTGTCGTCTTCGTCGCTCTCTTTATGGCCTTAAGGAAGCCCATCGTGCCTGGTTTGAGCGCTTCGCCTCTGTGGTGACTGCTTCTAGTTTTTTGCCTAGTGCTCATGATCCAGCGTTGTTTGTTCACCTTTCTGCTCGTGATAGGACTCTTCTTCTTCTATATGTTGATGACATGATCATCACTGGCGATGATTCTGAGTACATTGCCTTTGTCAAGGCCTGCCTCATTGAGCAGCTCCTTATGTCTGATCTTGGTCCTCTTTGTTACTTTCTTGGGATTGAGGTTTCATCCACCTCTGATGGATTTTTTATTTCCCAAAAAAAGTATATCCAGGATCTTTTTACTCGTGCTGCTCTTAGTGATGAGCGCACTGTCCATACTCCTATGGAGCTCAATCTTCACATTTGTGCTTCTGATGGTGAGCCCTTTGTTTGATCCGACGTGTTATCACCATCTTGTTGGGAGTCATGGCTATCTTGTTATCACGCGTCCGGATATCTCCTATCTTGTTCGTAGTCTGAGTCAGTTTGTTTCTGCTCCCACTTCAGTTTACTATAGTCACCTTCTTCGTGTTCTACGATTTCTTCGTGGCATAATCTCTCGTCGTCTCTTTTTCCCCGTTCCAGCTCATTACAGCTCCGGGCTTATTCAAATGCTACATGGGCTACTGATCCTTCAGACCGCCATTCATTTTCTGCTTACTGTGTTTTTCTTGGTGGTTCTCTCAGGGCTTCTTTGGATCACAGGATTTGCAAAACAAAGGAATAGAAAAAATGGAGGATTTGATTGCCATGACATAGCCAATCCTATGGATTTTTTCCAGAGGTCGGACCTCATGTGTAAATTCCTTTGGAATCAGCACCTTGGAGACCCAATCCTGAGGAATTTTAATGGCCCAATCCTTTGATCCAAATGCGTTCCATAGGAAACAATCCTGAGGATTGATATCCCGTGAAAATCCTGTGAAAATCCTCCAATCCAAAAAAGGCCTCATTGCTTGGAAGACGAAGAAACAGACTGCAGTTTCTCGTTCGAGTGCAGAGGCCGAGTTGCGAGTTATAGCTCTTGTGACGACGGAGGTGATTCGGTTTCGCTGGTTATGTTGCATATTTCCCTAACACTTAGCAACAAACCTACAGTTTCTTTGCCACTTATGCATTTCTTTCTTCAGCTCCAGCTCGAGCAATTCGCCGGTTGAAACATGAGCAAATACACGACAAGAGCAACATGCCAAGTTGTGTATGTACATAGAGCCAAAACAGGACAACTGCAGCCGCTGAGCCGCATCGCAGCCGTGGAATCTGGATGATATGTTCCTGTTTTGACTGGGGCAAAATTAGTTGGACCACCACCTAATCCACCGTCTGGCTCATTAGCATTTATAATAAGAACAATCAGTGTGTGCTACTAGACCCACCTCTCTCCCATGTGCAAAACTTGTCAGTTTTGACGGTGATCTGGTCAATTGGACGATTAGTCCCCTCGGAATTTGTCGCACGTTGTTTACATGTCTTTGTCCCGTCTTCTTCTACCGACTGACGAGCTTGCAAAAGATAAGTCTCCCGGCATCTGGATCCGCTCAAAACTCCGACGGAACCGACGAGGCAACGGCGATTGGCAAATGCGAGTTACCACTTGTAAATACAGATAGTGTGGACGACCCTATGCGTCATTCGGCTAATGACTCAGTTATCGGCCGCCTCACGTATCGTCAGATCAGACACGGTCGAATGGCCCAGTACCTCCTCGCATCTCAAACCAAGGACCTTGCAACCCCTTGCTTCGAAAAAACAGCATCACGACATTGGTCGTGTTTCGAAAACTTCATGGACGTTGAAAATCCGGCGAGCTCGCAACACCCGCCTCCGAAAGCACCGATGATGTTTCGGAAATGCGGGCGATGTAGCAATCCGGCAAGCTCGTGGCACTGATGTGTCCGCAACACCCGTCCACTTGCAACAATGGCGTTGTTTGCTACTCCGGGTCAAGCTCACACCGGCGAAGCTCTGACGAACTCCATTGTAACACCGAAGTGTAAGCTCCATTGCAACGTTGATGGTTCACCGCTGCATCGACGTCCGTCTCTCACAACACCCGTGCTTCTTGTTGGTGTTGCAACACCGAAGGCAAGCATGGCCGGCCTTCGGCTTTACAGCAGCACGGAGTGGTGGCAGCAGAGCCCTTGCAACGCAGTGGTTGGAGGAGGTGCAGTAGCCAACCACGGTGATGCGTGCGGCGGTGTGCGATGGGTGAGAAAACTGAGAAAAAAAATTATGGTAAAGAATAAGCTTTAGAAATAGAGCATGCGGGTAAGTTTTGTTTGGATAAGAATGGATGGATAAAGTTTAACAGGTGACTTGACACTCACATCACTTGGGGGGCGATAACCTAGCCGCTGCAACCCCCGCTCCCTCGCTCCTCCCGTCGCCGTCGGAGGATGCCGACGGGCAAAGGCCGCTAGGCGAACGGCGGCGGCGGGGGGCCCTTGTCGTGCGCCGCGTAGCTTCGGGGCCCGGCCGAAGGCCCGCATCTGGCGGCGGCCGTGTCTCATCGGCACGAGCAGGCCTGGGCGGCGGCCTAGGGCATGATGGCGGCGCTGCTCAAGCCCTTTCCTCGGCAACGCTGAGCCCGACCGTCGTCGATCTAGCGGTGGAGGCGCTCCGGTGTGCTGCCGTGGCGATGCTCCGGGGGCCGCGGCTGTAGGGAGCGATGGGTTCCTGGGCCCCCCTCCCTCGGCTGGGGAGCTACGATGGTGGCGGCGAGGCGCAACTTCTGTATGGCGGCGTGGCGGCGTCGCGACGGTGGAAGTTCTGTTGATGGTGAGCTGCAGCAGTGGCAATGAGCCGTAGTTTTTGGACGGTGGCGCAACGGCACTGCGACGGTGGACGCATTGTGGTGGTCGTGGAGATCGGTCTCTGGCCACCGGAGCAGTCTGCTCTTCTTCTTCTCTGGCCATGTATGCAACAGAGCGGCGGTTTGGGGTGGAGGTGGCCGGGGGTGCGCGGATCTGACATGGCACTCTGCTGCAGCGTGTTGAGGGTTGGTGGTTGGCAACGATGCTCTCTACGCTATTGGGAATCATTGCATGGAAAACAAAAAAAATTCTACGCATACGCAATGATCTACCCATGGAGATGCATAGCAACGAGGGGGGAGTGTGTCTACGTACCCTTGTAGACCGTAAGCGGAAGCGTTTCACAACACGGTTGATGTAATCGAACTTCTTCACGCTTCAACCGATCAAGTACCAAACGCACGACACCTCCGCGTTATGCGCACGTTCAGCTCGGTGACGTCCCTCGCCTTCTTGATCCAGCAAGATGTCAAGGTAGTAGATGAGTTTCGTCAGCACGACGGCGTGGTGACGGTGATGGTGCAGTGATCTCCGCAGGGCTTTGCCTAAGCACTACGAAAATATGACCGGGGGTGTAAACGGTGGAGGGGGGCGCCGCACACGGCTAGGAAATTGTCTGGGGGTGTTCTAGGCGGCCCGCCTCCTCGTATATATAGGTGGGAGGGACACGGGAGAGGCCAAGGGGCACCCCAAGTAGGTCCGAATCCTACTTGGGCTCTTGCCCTTGGCCGCGCCCCCTGCCATATTTGTCGGAGGGGGAACGAAAGAGGGGGGAGAGGGAAGGAAGGGGGAATCCTATTCCACTCTTTCCTTTTCCTTCCCCTCTTTCCTTCTCCTCCTGGGCCAGCCCATATGGGGGGCGCACCAGCGGCTGGTGTGTTTCCCCTCTTGGCCCATAAGGCCCGTATCTTTTGCCGGGGGTGCCCGGATCCCCTTCCGGTGACCCGATAAGTACCCAGTACCCCTCGATACACTTCTGGTGTCCAAATACCATCGTCCTATATATCAATCTTTACCTCTCGACCAATTTGAGACTCCTCGGCATATCCATGATCTCATCCGGGACTTCAAACAACATTCGGTCACGAAATCACATAACGCATATAATACTATATCATCATCGAACGTTAAGCATGCGCACCCTACGGGTTCGAGAACTATGTAGACATGACTGAGACACCTCTTCGGTCAAGAACCAATAGCGGAACCTGGATGCCCATATTGTCTCCTACATATTCTACAAAGATCTTTATCGGTCTAACCGTTATGACAACATACGTAATTCCCTTTGTCCATCGGTATGTCACTCGCCTGAGATTCGATCGTCGATATCTTTATACCTAGTTTAATCTCGTTACCGGCAAGTCTCTTTACTTGTTCCGTAATACATCACCCCATGACTAACTCCTTAGTCATTTGCTTGCAAGCTTATGATGTGTATTACCGAGAGGACCCAGAGATAGCTCTCCGATACTCGGAGTGACAAATCCTAATCTCGATCTATGCCAACTCAACAAACACCTTCGGAGATACTTGTAGAGCATCTTTATAATCACCCAGTTACATTGTGACATTTGATAGCACACAAGGCATTCCTCCGGTATCCGGGAGTTGCATAATCTCATAGTCGAAGGAATATGTATTTGACATGAAAGCAATAGCAATAAAACTGAATGATCATTATGCTAAGCTAACGGATGGGTCTTGTCCATCACATCATTCTCCTAATGATGTGATCCCATTATCAAATGACAACACATGTCTATGGTTAGGAAACCTTAACCATCTTTGATCAACGAGCTAGTCTAGTAGAGGTATACTAGGGACACGGTATTTGTTTATGTATTCACACATGTATTTAAGTTTCCGATCAATACAATTCTATCATGAATAATAAACATTTATCATGAATAAGGAAATATAAAATAGGGCAACGATCTGCGCCGGTGCGCCGGCCGAATGTTTCGGCCGGTCGCACCCTAGCCGTCAGATCGACCCATCCCGAGCCGTTGGATCCTTATCCCTGGGCGGCGTCTTCCTCTCGCGAGCGCGTACGAGAAAAGGAACCCCATCTCGCCGCACGCGCGTTCTCCTCGCTGCCGCCCCCTGCCTGCCTCCTCGCTCTCGAGCTCGCCGACACCTCGCTTCCCTCACCGCCGTCTTCGCGGCCGCCATGGTCGCCGGTCCCAGCCTGGCGGCCGTCCTCGCCACGGCCGCCCATGCAACAGCCCACCCTGCGGTTGTAGCCTCGTGGCAACCTTTGTAGCTCGGTGGCGGCGATCGAGCTCACCGGCGTGCTCGCCGGTCTGCTCGCTGGTGCTCATCCCCGCTTGCAACAAAAATCAAGCCCCGGGGGGATATGCCCAGTGCTGCAACCGACGACGGAAAAAGCTACAATCGCTGACGAAAAAAGCTTCAACTAGCAATGGAAAAAGTTTTCAACTCGTACGACGGAAACTATGAACGACCAAAAGAAAAGTTACAACCGGTGACAAAAAAAGCTTCATCTCGCGACGAAAAAAGCTTCATCCGACGATGAAAAAAGCTTCAACTGTGGAGCCGTACCCATGGACGAAAAACGAAAAAGCTGCAACCGGCGGTTACAAAAGCTACAACGGGCAATGAAAAAAGCTTCAAACTTATTGTCTTAGCTGTGAACCCGCGATGACGATGACGCCGTTTTGCTGCAACCATATTTTGGTTTTGCTACAAACGGCGTTGAAATTTGCTACAACATTATCACAGCTACTTGTGCTGCTCCACCGAGCTCCCATGCCTGCCCATAGCCATCGTCGTTTTGCTGCAACCGTAGTAGATTTTCGCTACCACCGATGATTGAATTTGCTACAACTGGTTCCACCGATGATTGTAGTCTGCCATGGCTGGCTGCAGCTCCGGCGTGGCCGGGTCCGGCGAGGTAGGCAGAGCTCCGATGCATGCGGATTCGCACGGATCTGGTCGAGGGTGGCCAGATCGGCTGATTCCCATGACGGCGGCGTCCCTGGGAAGCCTCCGGCGTGGGCGACAGGTTAACCATGGCAACGGGGAGAGAGAGGAGAGAGATGACCGAGAGGAAGAAGAGAAAGGACAGGAAGGAGAAGACGCACATGGGAGGCCCCCTCATCCTACGTGTCATTAGGTGGGTCATTTGGGCTGCTTATGCGTGGGCCGACCGGCGAAGGCTTTCGCCGGTCGCCGTTGGCAAACGATTCCCTATAAAATAACAACTTTATTATTGCCTCTAGGGCATATTTCCTCCAGTCTCCCACTTGCACTAGAGTCAATAATCTAGATCACATCACTATGTGATTTAACACTGATAGTTCACATCGCCATATGACCAACACCCAAAGAGTTTACTAGAGTCAATAATCTAGTTCACATTGCCATGTGATTAACACCCAAAGAGTACTAAGGTGTGATCATGTGATTGTTTGTGAGAGAAGTTTAGTCAATGAGTCTGTCACATTCAGATCCGTATGTGTTTTGCAAATTTTCTATGTCTACAATGCTCTGCATTGAGCTACTCTAGCTAATTGCCCCCACTTTCAATATGTATACAGAATGAGACTAAAAGTCATCTGAATCAGTGTCAAAGCTTGCATCGATGTAACCCTTTACGATGAACTCTTTATCACCTCCATAACCGAGAAACATTTCCTTAGTCTTCTAAGGATAATTTTGACTGTTGTCCATTGATCCACTCCAAGATCACTATCGTACCCTGTCGTGGTTCTAAGACTGACAGTAGAAAGGGGGGTAGGTATGGAGAGGCAAGATCTCAGCTATGGTGAAGGTGTATACACAAGATTTACGAGTTCAGGCCCTTCACGGAGGAAGTAATAGCCCTACGTCTCGGTGCCCGGAGGCGGTCGACTGGATTATATGTGTGTGATGTTACACAGGGTGCGAACCCTTGTCCCAGAGGAGGGGTGGCTTATATAGAGTGCGCCAGGAGCCCATCCATTCTCCATTACAAGGGGCTTAATGTACATAAAGTAGGGGCGTTACTGATAACGCCAACCATAAGTGTTATTAATGACCTTAAAGACTACGGAGTGAATGTCCGACCGTTGCAGTGCTGAGTAACTCCTGGCCTTCAGTAGGTCGAATGATTCCTTGTATGGTCGAGTGACAACATGTAGGAGGGGTACTCGAGTGATATGATTGGTCGAGTGGATTGCACTCGACACCTTTGACTGGGGGTTCTTTGTTGCTTCTTGGACTTCTTATCTTCTAGGGTAGTGACCTTGGGTAGGGCGTATAGGTCAAGCCTATGACCCTACCCCGGGTCTGTATCCTCATCAGTAGCCCTCGAATAGATTAAGGTTCGAATGGAAAGTAGGTTGAAGTTGAACTTGTTCCGAGCTTCGCGTCTCGTGAGTGTTTTACGCAGGACGGAAGGCTTACGTTGGTACTTCAGCTTCAATTCAATCGCCTTGATCCTTTCAGAAAGTTGCCGACTGAACTTGTAGCATCATCCGCCGAGTGCTGTCTTGGGCGCAGAATCTTTGGCGCGATTGATTGTAGCGTATCCCGGATTTCGGGGAAGCGCGCGGGACGGGGCGTGCCGAAGTAAGCGGGGTGGATAAACGATAGCGCCTTGATCTCCACGCCACCTTTTTTGCCACATACGTCGCGCGCGACTGTTGCGGGATTTGACAGGACCGCCAGGTCCCACGCGTCAGCCACTCGGAAGCAGCCCTTTATAAGGTGACGGAGCCGAGGCACCCGCATAGTGCGCGTCTGTTTTTCTTTCTTCTTCCTTTGCTTCTCCACTGCATCCAGCTCCTCCGCTCTCGACGCCGCCGCTCTGCCACCATGGTGAAGGACAAGACGGCAACGCTAGAACACGCCAAGAAGGCGACGGGGGCGGCGAAGGGCAAGAAGCAGAATCGCGGGTCGTCATCACGCTCAAGTCTGCCGCCAGGTTGGATCCAGGGCGATTGGATCCGGTCTTCGCTCCGGCAAGAAGATCTGGATGAGCTGGTGGAGTCCGGGCTGATCGCCAAGGGTGCGGCAAGGCTGCCTGAGGGGGAGACGGAGCCGCAGCCTCGACGGGGTGAGTGTGTACTGCTCGCCACTCACGTCGATCGGGGTTTCTCGCTTCCTCCGCATCCCTTCTTCCGGGGCTTCTTGAACTTCTTCGGTGCCCAACTCCATCATTTTTCTCCCAATACCATCACGTATCTTGCCGCATTCGTGTCTATGTGTGAGAACTTTCTGGGGTGTCGACCGCACTGGGGTCTTTTCGAACACATTTTCACCATCCTTTCTCAGTCGGTGAAGAAAGCGAACACGAGTGATGAGAAAACCCATGTCATTCAAATGTGTGGGGGTTTGGCTATCCAGATGAGGCAGAGGAGTTCTTTCCCTTCCATGACTCTCCCTGAGCCGGTTAGGGGCTGGCAGTCAACCTGATTCTACTGCCAGGACCTCCCAACTCTAGGTCAGTCGACCGGCCTTCCCCACTTCACTTTTGACCGTGTCCAGACTCCTTCCTCACTGAAAGTGACTGCAGCCGAGAACGTGGGGACGAAGATGCTGGTTGAGAAAGTGGTCCAACTAATCAATGAGGGTGTCACTTGCATGGACCTGCTGGAAGTGTTCCTCAGTCGATGCATCCAGCCTCTTCAGGCCCGTGACCATCCCATGTGGCTGTACTCTGGGGCTGACGACACTGCTCTTGTTCATCTAGAGGAAGTGCCAGCCAAGACCGTGGCCATGTGGTTGAAGAGCATTACAGGCAACAAGGACAACCCCAGAGGAGCCAGGAGAGTCATCCCCTTCAGTGATGACAATCAGCCCGACAAGGTATGTTCTTTATTCCGACTATCTTTGCATACACATTCCGACTGCCCTTGAGCTCGACCAACTTTTACTCGACTTCTTGCCTTGTAAGTTTTTACTGACATGTATTCGATGCCCAACGGTGAACAAGTTCTAGAACAGGGACAGGAGGGAGAGGCCAGCACGGAGGAGAGCGATTAATGGGAATCTTCGGATGAAGACGAGGAGGAGGAAAGCGAGGAGTCAGATGATGAGGAAGCGGTCGACTCGCTGCCGTGCTCTGAACGCCGATCCAAGCAACACCATGACCCGGCCGGCGGGCGCGGAAAGAACGTGGCCCCAAGTACCCACACGCAGAAGCGCACTCGGACATCGACTCCGAAGCCGACAGAGAAGGTCGCCAAGCAGCCCAAGGTTGCTCCTCCAAAGACTCAAAAGACTTTGCCGAGGATCAAGATGGACGTCCGCGTTGCTTCAGGGTGAGTATCTTTTTTGCATTTATCTAGGCCGACTGAAGCTTCTGTTCTGACCGAATGGATCATGTATCTTTCAAGCCCAACCTCTGCTACGATTGACATGGATATCGACAAAGCTCCAGGAGATGAGGAGACCGACGACACGGCTACCTCCCGAGCTGGTAAGTCCGTTCGACCAAAACTCATTAGTCGACTGAGTTATCGGTCGGCTGAACTTCCGATGTTTTTCTTTTGCTGCAGTTCCGTGAGACATCGTCGTGCTTCCTGATGATCAAGAAGAAGTGCCTCTACAGGAGAGGAGGAGAGGCGGGGGCTCAAGCAGGAGAGGGCTTGAAGTTCAAGTCCCTCAGTCGACGCCGGTGCTTGAGGCGGTGGTCGAACATTCCGGAGATGCGGTTCAGACCAACGTCACATTCGCCAACCCACTGACGACTGATCGTCTGTCGGGGTCGACTGCTCCGGCTCCTGCAGCTCCAAAGTAACTCCACGATCCGATCCAAAGAGTGCTTTGCCCGCTTTGGAGCCATCACTTTTTGCTGCATACCAGACCCCAGATGATTCACCAAGTGATGCCAGGGAGGCTCTTCGCCAAGTGAACCTTGTTATGGAGCAGGTGAAGGTGATGCACGAGGCCAGCCAGGTGGCCTATAATGCCAAGACCGCTCAAGATACTAATGTTAAGGTCGATGAACTCCCGACCAACTTTTGAATGTTGTTTTATATCCGATCACCCACCGGGTGTGCCTGTTTTAGAGTTTAGGAAGTCTTCCACTCCACTCGACTCGTCTTTCAATCTTAGTGTTCTGTCCGAACCAGTGGGGGCACGCTGAGTGCACCCACTGGGTGTAGTCCCCGAGACCACGGTCGACTGCTGGCAGTCGGCTAAGGTCTTAGAGTCTTCTTTTTACCTTTTTTTTGACTCACGCTGGGCAGACCATGTTGAGTGTGGATATAGATCAGTGGGGGCACGCTAAGTGCACCCATTGGGTGCAGTCCCCGAGACTACTGTTGAATATTTGATTCGGCAGTAGTCTTAGAGTTACTTTCACTATCATTATCTTTTATTTCTGTCGACTGATACATCTCTCTCGCTGACTGCAGAGGTCTTGTGATCTTGGAGCTCGGCTTTCAGAGTTAAACAAGAAGCACATCAGCCTCGAACTTGATCTTGAACTTGCAAAGAAGAACCTCAAGACTGCTCAAGAAGAAACAACCATCATGGGAGGTAATCAATCGACCCAATAGCTCGCGCCTTTCAGTGTTTTTTCTTTCAGTCTCTTTGAACTGAGTGACTTCACACAAGCAGATGTGCGTAGTGAAAACCGTCAGCTTCAGGCTCGTCTAAAGAGTGTTGTTTCTTTAGAGAGAATGAGGGAAGCTCTAGAGAAGAAGCATCAGGACCTTGCTACTGCTCAGAAGGAAGCACGAGAGAAGACATCGCTTGCGGACAAAAAGCTGGCTTCGGTCGGCAAGTTGGAAGAGGATAACAGAAGCTGAAGACCGCCATCTCTGAAGCCAATTGGGAAGTTGAGCAACTGAAGAAGGACAAGGAAAACCTGACCAATGAAGTTGGAGGCCTCAGAGCCAGGACAGGCGAGCTGGAGTCCTATCTAGGACAACTTGCCGCAAAACTAGTTCTGAAGCTTGAAGGTACCGCCGCTCGATTGGTTAGTTGTCATCGACTGAAGTATCTTGTTATGTTGTCGACTCACTATTTTTCCCGATTTTGCAGAACTTTGTCCGGATTTTGAGGCTGAGACTGGGTGGGTCGAGACAGGTCTTGACCCCATCAATTGTCCTGTGAAAGATGATGTTGCGATGAACTTGCTGCGGTTGGAATCACACTTGGACAGCCCCGTTGCTTATCTGGCTCGACTAAAGGTTGCGATGACTCGGGTTGACGCCGAACTCTGGCCTTTGGCGGAACTTTCACAAGATCTTGGGTTGCTGATGACTCGACTAAATCAGGTCCGTGGCCGAGTGCAGGAATGGAAGAAGTCGTCCACTCACTGTGGCGCTGACGTCACCCTGTCATTGGTCCGAGTGCACTGCAAGGACGCTAGAGACGACAAGTTGGCGGCTCTCAAGGTTGTGAATACTAAGAAGCACACCTTCCAGTCCTTCATGGACACCATCCTTGAGGCCGCCACTCGTATTGTAGACAACATTGATCTTGACAGCTTCTGTGATCCAGCCAGCCAGCCCAGGCTGCCGACCTGGAACCTATCCCCTGATCGAAGAAGAAGAAGCAGAAGAAGAACTCCAAAACAAGCACACCGCTCTCGCGTCATGATGATCATATAACCTGTACCTGCAACTATTGTTGTAGTAATCTGTGAGCCACGAGGACTCATCAATCCCATTACCATGGGTATCAAGACTAGCAAAGCTTAATGGGAAAGGAAGGGGTAAAGTGGTGAGGTTGCAGCAGCGACTAAGCATATATGGTGGCTAACCAACGCAAATAAGAGCGAGAAGAGAGCAAGCGGAACGGTCGTGAAGCTAGCAATGATCAATAGGTGATCCTGAACTCCTACTTATGTCAAACATAACCCAAAACCGTGTTCACTTCCCGGACTCCGCCGAAAATAGACCATCACGGCTACACACACGGTTGATGCGTTTTAATTCGGATCTGGTGTCAAGTTATCTACAACCGGACATTAAAAAATTCCCATCTGCCACATAACCGCGAGCACGACTTTCGAAAGTTTATACCCTGTAGGGTTGTCCCAACTTAGCCCATGATAAGCTCTCGCGATCAACGAAGGATATACCTTCTCCCAGGAAGACCCGATCAGTCTCAGAATCCCGGTTTACAAGACATTTCGACAATGGTAAAACAAGACCAGCAAAGCCGCCCGATGCATCGACAAATCCCGATAGGAGCTGCACATATCTCGTTCTCAGGGCACACCGGATGAACACTACGTACAACTAAAACCATCCCTCAAGTTTCCCCGAGGTGGCGCTGCAAGTGGTTCTAGTTTGGACCAACACTGGAGGAGCACCGGCGGGGGTAATAAAGATGACCCTCGGGCTCCGGAAACCCAAGGGAAAAAGGGCTAGGTGAGGCAAATGGTAAAACCAAGGTTGGGCCTTACTGGAGGAGTTTTATTCAAAGCGAACTGTCAAGGGGGTCCCATAAATCACCGACCGCGTTAGGGACGCAAAATTCGGGAACATAATACCGATATGACGGAAACTAGGGCGGCAAGAGTGTAACAAAACACCAGGCATAAGGCCGAGCCTTCCACCCTTTAGCAAGTATATAGATGCATTATTGAATAAGAGATATTGTGATATCCCAACATAATCATGTCCATCATGGAGCAATCTTCAACTTCACCTGCAACTAGCAATGCTATAAGAGGGGCTGAGCAAAGCGGTAACATAGCCAAGCAACAGTTTGCTAGGAAGGGTGAAAAGGTTAGAGGCTGACATGGCAAATTGGGAGGCTTGAAGAGCAAAAGATAGGTAGCGCAGCATAGCGATAGAACGAAGCAACTAGCATAGCAATGATAGTAATGAGATCCAGGGTGACGGTCATCTTGCCTGAAATCCCGCTAGGAAGAAGAACGAGTCCATGAAGAAGACGAACGGACGTAGTCGAACGAATCCTCACGATCGCAACGAAGCAGGAAATATCGAGAAGAAGCACAACCGGAAAGAAGCAAACAACATAGTAAACAACCATCACATAAACATGGCATGATGCACAATCAAGTATGATGCATGTCCGGTTTAAAGAGCATGGCATGGCAAAGTGCAACAAACAATACTACAAGTTAAGTGGAGCTCAATATGCAACGAGTTGCATATTGACAAAACACCACATGCAAGTATTTAGTTCTCTCTCGTTTATGTACCCAACAATATTAAATGTTGTTAAACATGGCAAGAGGTGAAGCATAAGTAAACTAACTATTTAGGCAAGTTTAAATGAGGCCGGAACAATAAACAACAATTCTGAAAAATCCTCATGTCCATATTTTAGATTTGGTACTGATCTGCCCTAAACACAATTTTAATGTTGTTAAACAGCAAAATAAAGTGCACCATGTTAAACTAGGCATTTTTCCACCCCATTTACATATAAAGTTATTAAAATTGGAGCTATGGTTATTTAGTTATGAAATAAATCATTTTAACATGGCATTTGAGCAAATTTAATCAAACAACATTTTAAATATTTCAAACATGGATGAAAGTGGCATATTGTGAAAGTACATGAAAAACTGAGCAAGATGCATATATGACATGTTTCATTTGGATGCATGGATCTTTCGTTATTAGCATAGCAAAACAGTGGCAGTAATGTAATTATGCATGCGCTTGGAAAATACTAAAACCACAGAGAAGGAAAAACAAACTATGCGAGCTGAATGCAACACAATGCAGCGGCCCAGGAGGAGATTTGGCCCAGCTGCTGAGTGTGTGTGTGCAGAAAAATAAAAGGAAACAAAGCAAAAATTGGGGCTGCTGGGACTCGAACCCAGTACATCCTGGATGTGTGCACAAGGAAAGAACCACTGCGCTAGCTAATCTGCTAGTGCTAGAAGATGGTGGCAATTCTAAATATCCTCTACGCGCCAGAACGGATCTAGGAAAGAACAGTGAAGTTTCAGATACGAGGGAAGTTGCTCACAGCGGGAAAAACATAGGCCAGTGGCCTTGGCGATGCTGGCCCTCGGCTGGCTGGGTAAACGGAAGGAGTTGGGGCCCCCCTGGCCTTGCAGCCCTTGCGCACACGCGGGCATGGGAAGCCCGGCTTGAGGGCGGTCGTGCTCCTGTTCAAAGAAACAGAGATGATTTCAGAGTAGAGAAAAAGAGAGAGGAAGCAGGGAAAGAAGGAAAGGGAAGGAAGAAGAGGGCACGCGAGGCGGGGCTCATCAGACCTAGGGGTACCGGGCGACCAGCGGCATGTCGGCGAGCAGAGCGGCTCCCGGGCAAGGCCATGGCGGCGGCGGGTGGGATGGGCCCATGCTGGTCGATCCGGCCGGCGGGCCTGGCAAAAGTGGGAGCGGCGGGACAGTTGGCGCGACGGGGTTGGAGCGGGAGGAGGCGGCGATGATGTGTTGACTTGTGGTTGGCCGGAGCGACGTGTCCGGCGGACATGTCCAGCAGTGCAAGGAGGAAGACGCTAGGGTTTGCACCGAGAATTTTTTTCAGGGGAGGGGACTTATTTATAGATTCTGGGAGCTAGGAGAGTCCAAATGAGGTGTGGTTTTCGCCCACACGATCGTGATCGAACGACCGAGAGCATGGAGGGGGTTTGGATGGGTTATTGGGCCATGGTGAAGAGGGGATGGGCTGCAAAGAGAGAGGGGTCTCGGGCTACGCGGTTAACCGTTGGAGTGTCAAACGGACTCCAAATGGCACGAAACTTGACAGGCGGTCTACAGGTGGTATACAAAGGCCGCTTGGAAAACCTCGGGCCATTCCGAGAAAGTTTTACACCCGCTCACAACGAGAGACAAAAGGGGGACGCCGGAGGACATAGGAGTGTCGGATCGCAAAACGGACAACGGGGAAAATGCTCGGATGCAAGAAACACACACATATGCAAAATGAAATTCACATGATGACATGACAAAATACAACACGCAAGCAAATCACATGGCAACGACAGCGAATAACTAGCAGACACCTGGCGCATCGGATCCAGGGCGTTACACAACATTGATCTTGACAGCTTCTGTGATCCAGCCAGCCCTTCTCCTGACGAGTGATCGAAAAACATTATGCTTCACCCTTATTTGCCTCGGAATGCCGAGTGATTTTGTAATCGTTGACAATCCTTTGGGGCTGACGCCCGAGCACTTTAATCTGCGGTTTGGAACCTTTGGATTTATCTGAACTTGGTTTATCTTTGAATATGTTGTGTTTGTCTTCGAGTGGAACTCGTTCTTCACTCGGGTTGTTTCTTGTACTTTTGATGCAGTTTCTGAGGAAGAGGCCGCAGTCGACCTATTGGACGAGCCCCGAGCAGCATTGATCAGCTCATCAGCGAGCCACTCAGCAATGGTCTTGGCGTTCCTGAAAGCAGCTCGTCTTGGCACTAGCTGTTGGATAAGCCTTTGGCAGCATTGATTAGCTCATCAGCGAGGCATTCAGCAATGGTCTTGACGTTCCTGAAAGCAGCTCGCCTTGGCACTAGCTGTTGGATGAGCCTTTGGCAGCACGCACAATCCCATCCTTCTTCTTGACAGTGCAGCCCCGGGGGGGGGGGGCGTGGTTGACCTGCACCACTCGGTAGGATTTTTTACACGTAGGCAAGTAATTGACTGCAGCTAAGCCCCCGAGTGGGAGGATCGCTCACCACTCGGTAGGATTTTTTACACTTAGGTGAGTACTAGACTGCAGCTAAGCCCCCGAGTGGGAGGATCGCTCACCACTCGGTAGGATTTTTTATACTTAGGCGAGTACTGGACTGCAGCTAAGCCTCCGAGTGGGAGGATAGCTCACCACTCAGTAGGATTTTTTACACTTAGGCGAGTACTGGACTGCAGCTAAGCCCCCGAGTGGGAGGATCGCTGTCTGTGTCAAAACCGGAAGATCTCGGGTAGGGGGTCCTTAACTGTGCATCTAGGCGGATGGTAACAGGAGACAAGGGACACGATGTTTTTACCCAGGTTCGGGCCCTCTCGATGGAGGTAAAACCCTACTCCTGCTTGATTGCTATTGATGATATGGGTAGTACAAGAGTGGATCTACCACGAGATCAAGGAGGCTAAACCCTAGAAGCTAGCCTATGGTATGATTGTTGTTAGTCCTATGGACTAAAACCTCCCATATAGACACCGAGAGGGCTAGGGTTACAGTCGGTTACAATGGTAGGAGATCTACATATCCGTATTGCCAAGCTTGCCTTCCACGCCAAGGAAAGTCCCATCCGGACATGGGACGAAGTCTTCAATCTTGTATCTTCATAGTCTTGGAGTCCGGCCGATGATGATAGTTCGGCTATCCGGACACCCCCTAGTCCAGGACTCCCTTAATCGCTCACCACTCAGTAGGATTTTCAAACTTAGGCGAGTACTGGACATGCACAATCTCGTCCATCTTCTTGATGGTGCAGCCCTGGTGGGTCGTGGTCGATGAGGGAGTCCTGGATTAGGGGGTATCCGGACAGCCGGAATGTGTACAACGTCCGGACTATTGAAGCAAGAAGATACAAGACTCAAGACTTCGGCCCATGTCCGGATGGGACTCTCCTTTGTGTGGAAGGCAAGCTTGGAGATCCGGATATTATATTTCCTTCCTTGTAACCGACTCCATGTAAACCCTAGCCCTCTCCGGTGTCTGTAAACCGGAGAGGTTGGTCCTTAGAAGGCCGATCACAATTACAATCATACCATCATGGGCTAGCTCTTAGGGTTTAGCCTCTACGATCTCGTGGTAGATCTACTCTTGTACTACCCATATCATCAATATTAATCAAGCAAGAAGTAGGGTTTTACGTCCATCGAGAGGGCCCGAACCTAGGTAAACATCTGTGTCCCTTGCTTCCTATTACCATTAGCCTTGACGCAGAGATCGGGACCCCCTACCCGAGATCTGCCAATTTTGACACCGACATTGGTGCTTTCATTGAGAGTTCCTCTGTGGCTTGATGGTCCTTCATTCATCATCAACGATGTTGTCCAGGGCGAGACTTTCCTCCCCGGACAGATCTTCGTGTTCGACGGCTTCGCACTGCGGGCCAATTCGCATGGCCACCTGGAGCAGATCGATAGCTATGCCCCCGGCCACTAGGTCAGGTTCGGAAACTTGAACTACACAGCGGATATTCGCGGGGACTTGATCTTCGACGGATTCGGGCCAGCGTCAGGAGCGCCGAACAGTCACGATGAGCATGGCTTAGACCTGCTGCCAGACGATGCTCGGGATATCACCCTGGTAGAAGCCTCGGATCTAAATTCGCGGCAGGTTGCGTTGCCCAAGGACGGAGGGCTGGACCCCGCCCCGCAGGCCGTACCCTCGTCGGCGATGGAGCCGAACACAGGCCTCACGTCTGAGGGAGCCTGTGACTCCGGACCCTCGGATTCATATCCGGTTGTAGGTTTCAGTCCGCGCATCCCCGAGCCCGCTGAGCCTGGCTGGGCTCCGGTGATGGAGTTCACCGCGGCGGACGCCTTTCAGCACTTGCCCTTTGGCGACATGCTGAACTTTTTGAAGTCCCTCTCTTTGTCAGGAGACTCTGGGCCGAACTATGTCCGGCTTGAGTGGGAAGCAGACGACGACGGAATTCGTTGCCCACCCACCACCCACTTCATTGCCACGATCGATGATCTAACCGACGTGCTTGATTTCGACTCGGAAGACATCGACGGTATGGACAACAATGTAGGAGAATTACAGGAGCCACCGCTCACAGGGTGGTGGACGGCCACCTCCTCATACGATATATATATGGTGGACACTCCGAAGGAAACCAATGGCGATGATGCAACGGAGGATAACCCCTCGGGAAGAAAAACAAAGCATGGGCGTCGTCGGCGCCGCTCCAAGCCCTGCCATAGCAATACCGGCCCGGGAGACGAAAGTAATCTGAATAGCACTAAAGAAGAATATGACCCTGACCAGCCCGCCTTCGAGCAGGCCGAACAGAAAGATGAGCAGGTCAGCCCAGAAGAATAGGCGACAGACGGATACCCGGAGGAGGACATCTACATGCTCCCCTCCGAAGATGAGATTAGCCTCGGTGACGACGAATTCGGCGTGCCTGAGGACTCCGTGGAGCAGGAGCGCTTCAAGCGTAGGCTTATAGCCACTGCAAGGAGACTGAAGAAGAAGCAGCAGCAACTTCAAGCTGATCAAGACGTACTGACAGATAGATGGACTGAAGTCCTGGCAGCCGAGGAATATGGACTCGAGCGCCAAACGGCTGACCGGCCACCCCGTGGCCGGGATAAAACGGCATATCAGCCCGAATACCAGCCCGCACTTCACGCCGATACACTACGCCCAGTGGCAACATGCAAGACCTGCAAGATATTCTCGAAAACAAAGCAGACAGCCAAGATTGATCTACGGATCGCGGGGCGGGCTCCAAAGACGCGACGATGATCGTCGCGCCGATACATCGTTAATAAGTCCGCCGGGCCGAACACAAAGAACCTGCACTAATTCAACTGCATAGCCATATAGCCCGCACAGAGGCGCCAAGACACCCCTCCGCTTCACGGCGAAGTGATGGATCATGAATTTCGTAAGGGTTCAAACTCTGTAAACATCGAATCATACGATGGCACAACAGACTCGTAGTATGGATCTAAGATTTCCTTCTCCACATTCACATGGCCCGCAGAGATGATCTACACGCCATCAAGTATCTTCCCTTAAGATCAAAGGACCAGCCCAAGATCGGCTGAACAGCCCGCTAGCAAATTCCATTGGCAGCTTGGGAAAACCCGAAGACGATTCCTTGATAACTTCCAGGCACATATGTGCGACCACCGATTTATCGATGACTGAGCCATATTACTCAACAGCCCGGAGAGTCAGCCCGGAAATCCTGGATTCGGTTCCTTACTAAAAAGAACCAAATAGTCGACTGTCCGGACGCCGAAGCCCTGGCGGCTTTCAAGCATAATATCCGTGACGAGTGGCTCGCTCGACACCTCGGCCAGGAAAAACCCAAGTCCATGGCAGTCCTCACGACCCTAATGACCCGCTTTTGTGCGGGTGAGGATAGCTGGTTGGCTCGCAGCGGCACCACGCCACATTCCGGCACTTCGGACGACCGCGATGCTAACGGCAAGCCACGGCATAACAAACATAAGAGACGGAACAACAGCGACAACACTAAAGACATGGCGGTCAACGCCGGATTCAGCGGATCTAAGTCCAGTCTGTGGAAAAAGCCGTTCAAAAGAAATAATTAGGGACCGTCCAGCTTGGACCGCATACTGGAGCGCTCGTGCCAAATTCATGGCACCCCGGACAAGCCAGCCAACCACACCAATAGAGACTGCTGGATGTTCAAATAGGCCGGTAAGATAAATGCCGAAAACAAGGACAAGGGGCTGCACAGCGACGATGACGAAGAGCCCCGGCGTCCGAATACGGGGCAAAGAAATCCCCTGTGAAACCGGTCAATATGATCTACACCACTCACATCCCCAAGCGGGAACGGAAGCGAGCACTATGGGACGTCTATGCGATGGAGCCAGTCGCCCCCAAATTCAACCCATGGTCACTTGTCCGATCACCTTGATCATAGGGATCATCCTACTAGCATCCGCATGGCGGCTCACCGCATTGGTCTTAGACCTAATCATCGACGGATTCCACCTCGCCGAGTCCTTATGGACGGCGGCAAAGAGCTCAACCTGCTTTATCGTGACACAAGGCGAAATGGGAATTGACCCTTCAAGGATCAAGCCCACTAAAACCACCTTTAAAGGTGTAATTCCTGGAGTAGAGGCCCGCTGTACGGGCTCTATAACACTAGAAGTGGTCTTCGGATCCCCAGATAACTTCCGGTGTGAAGAGTTAATCTTCGATATAGTCCCTTTTCGTAGTGGTTACCACGCACTGCTCGGATGAACCGCATTCGCTAGATTCAATGCGGTACCACATTACGCATACCTCGAGCTCAAGATGCCAGGACCGCGCAGGGTCATCACTGTCAATGGAAATATGGACCGCTCCCTTCAAACAGAAGAGCATACGGCAGCCCTCGCGGTAGAAGTACAATGCGGCCTACTCCGACAAACCAATCTGGCGACAACTTCGAGCACCGTCAAGCGAGTTCGGAGCACCCCGCAACAGGATCACCAGGAACGCCAAGTGCGTGATTAGCAGTCCGGCCTCCGCTCAAGCCCCTTCAAAGCAGCATTCATGCCACGCGTACACAATTACACACTCAAGATACCATGGGCATAGGCGGAGGCGCATCAACAACTCAGTCAATAGTGCGGGTAACCACCAAATACCTTCATACACTTTCCCTCTTACCTTCGAGGACACCGCGTTAGTGCAGCATCCTCAGAAGAGCCGAATTGCCGGACTTATATGGGAGAGACATCCAAGGAGGCAACATACGCAGTGCATGTATGAAATACCTGTGGAATCTATTTACGATCATTATACCTGCTTTATCTATCTGTACACAGCCTGCCCCTGGATAGGACATGTCAAATACTCCTATTTTATTTCCGCTTAATGCATCCATTGTAAACATACGCTTAAATGTATTTTTCGTCAATAGGAGATTATATATAGCATCAGCTTATTATTCTTATTTGAGCATTTTTTTCTCTTATAAATGTTTATTTGATATTGCATCCGTACACCTTGGTGCGGTCAGTTTGCCAGGGGCTTCTCATGGCGCCCCGTAATATGGCAAATAAAGTACGAACACTTTCAACAGTGCGGCACCCCGAACTTATAGCACTATATGCATCAGCTCCGAATCATGTCTTGGGTCTACAATTGGGGTAGCCCGGCTCCCTTGTTTTGGTGCCTTACGCTCCGTTATATCGGCTAAGGTAGCGCAGGAGAACTATCGCGATTGTGTCCAGCTTCCTGATGAGCACCTCAAGAGAGAAAGCCAAAACTCCACCAGCATGATGTGGCGAGAGCTGGTCGCTATTTGAGAGGTCTTAAAATCCTTAAAGATTTTCCGCTTTAGGCGATAAATCGGCTTCGTCCGATCCAGCGATATAGCGCCCCAATTCGCCTTCCGGATTCTAGGGCTTTGCGAAATTTAAAATTGTAGACTTCTATGGCTAAGTGAAAGTTATAAAGCCTCATAATCCGATTGCCTTTTAGTTCGCCATACCGACACCTCCTTAATGGACCAAACATTTGGATAAAGAGTGTCCGGTTTTCCACTTAACACCCCAAAGATTAGTTACGTGGGGGCGAAGCCGACGACCGCCTACTTTCAGAATTTTATAAACAGCCGCATGTATGTAATATTTTAAATAAACAAAAGCTCTACATGGCGCAAGTAACTTCGTCTTTAAATTACAAACATGACAGAAGTGAATTCATTCAAAAATGGTGTCCTTGGTACACTCATCGGCCATGAGACAAGCACCCTTCATAACGACATCATAGTACATCTCGGGATGGCGATGCGCCTTGCCCTCCGGCGGCCCATCCTTTACCAGTTTCTCCACATCTAGCTTGCCCCAATGCACCTTGACGCGGGCAAAGGCCCGACAGGCACCCTCGATACAAACGGATCGCTTGATCACATCAAGCCGCGGACAGGCATCCACCATCCGCTTGATCAGGTCAAGGTAGCTAGTGGGCAGGAGCTCACCAGGCCACATCCGGACTATGAAACCTTTCATAGCCAGCCGGCCGCCTGCGGAGTTCGATCAACTACTTCAGCTTGGTCACCAGAGGCATCGGTGTTCAGCTCGGCATACTCGACCGTAACAACTTCTCCGCTGAGCTCCCTCCGGCACGGTAGAACTCCACAGTCGGATACGCTTGCATGGCAGATTTGGCGAATGCCCCTGGAGAGCTCCGAATTCGAGTAAGTAAAAGAAACGCCTCCTCCACATGTTTGCTTTGCATAAAGAACTTCTTACCCGCTGCTATCTTTTTGGCCTCCTGGATCTCCTGATGTGCTTTCTCGGCTTCGGCCTTGGCGTCTTTCAAATTCACAAGGGCCTTCGCAAGCTCAGCCTCTTTCATCTTCAGATCATGCTCCACGGACTCGCACTTCTTGCCAAGGTCCTGGAGCTCTTGCTGTACCTCGCCCACTCTAGCACTCTGCTTTTCGCGCTCCTTGCATTCCAAGGTCACTTTGTCTTCGGCCTCGGACAGCGCTTTCTTCAGGGACGCCACTTCGGCGGTGGCCCCTGTTACACAGTCGCGACGCTTTGGTGTTAGACTGACCAATTTTGCCTATCTTTAAATACATGCGAGCGGGGAATCGCTTACCTTTATTCTCCTCGAGCTGCCTCTTCGTGAGGCCGAGTCTCCTCAAGGCCGCTTCCAGTCCCCGCTTCAGCTCAGCAACCTCGACAAGATAGTAGAAGAAGAAGCAAGACAGCCTGCTTGTGCACACGAATATTCATTGTTAGACTCTTGCGGATTATAATTGACCCTTCGTTTGGCTTTTCTTTACAAACACCAAACAGAGTATCAGGGACTACTACCTATCGGGTGGTAATTTTCCACATATTTATTACTTAACTCAAAGCCTGTCAAGAGGCTGGCGCAAGCTTCGGTTAGTCTTCTCTTGGCGGACGAAACCTTCCGAATCACCGAACTCATAAGAGTACGGTGCTCTTCATCCATGGAAGCGCCGCGAAGCGCTTCCAGCATACAATTTGGCACCTCGGGTGCACCGGAAGTCCTCAATGCGGACGGGTCACCCTCCCTAACGAGGGTTTGTCCGCCTAAGTTCGGAACCATTGAAGGTTCTGGGACAGTGTTCGGCTGAGAGCCCGGCCTACTGTGGCTCTCATCGACACGATCCGCGGGGATCTTGAACCCCGCGTGTCCGACATCTCGGACCCCATCTCGGGGCGTCTCCAGAGTCACCTCCCCCCGCTCTGGGAGCCTTTGGGACAACACCTCCATGTCATCCGCGGGTTAGGGAGTAGTGGCTGTCGGGAGAGAATTGATCTCCGAATCGCCCAGGGACCCGGAGGAAGATATCTCGGGGTGAACCCTGGCCGGACTGCACACATATTCGGCATTAAACGAAAGCTATAGAATAAAGTTATGGTGGAGTGCGGACACTTACGATTGCACTGGGGGCTTCCCCCTGGGCAGCCACCCCCCTCGCTGTGAGCGGCCGTGGCGGAGTAGTCCGAAAGGGACACCTTCCCCTTCTTGGACGCCCAGCCTCCCCCTCCAGGGCAACTTTTCTCTTCTTCTCCCCCCAGTGCGGGGAGGGGGAATTTCTTCTTGATTCCCCCCACCTCCGCGGGAGGAATTTGTCTCATCATCATCACACGACAGGGGTATGATGGCCTTGCGCCGAGGGCCTTTTCCGGCCCCCTGGTCTGCCCCCCGGGCCCCTCATCCTTTCCGGATGGGGCGTCTTCTTCTTCTTCCTCCTCCCCTTCGTGGGAGGAGTCCGCCTCGTCGTCTTCGGACGAGGCATCTGGCACAACCTTACGCCGAAGACCCTTTCGGGTCCCCGGAGCCTTCTTCTCGGCCTTCTTCTCTGGCACCTTGTACGGTGTCGGGACCAGCATCTCCGTCAGGAGAGCATCAGCTAGACCTTCGGGCAGCGGAGCCGGATAGTAAACCTACTCCGCTGTCTCCACATAATCCTGAAGCAAACATGCATAACTACTTAAGGCTCTCCCATGAATATATTGGGAAGAACCGGGTCCGGTGGTAGTCTGAGAACTCACTTGACTAGGAGCCCGCGCGGCGTGGAGCCCGCGGTCCTCGGATGTGGGAGGAGGTACTTCAGAGGCCTTGAATAGCACCTTCCATGTGCCTTTATGTGTCATGTCGTAGAGCTTCCAGAGCGTCTGGTGTTCGGCCGGGACGAACTCCCACAGATTGACTGCCCGCCTTTGGCAGGGCAGGATCCGGCGAACGAGCATGACCTGGATCACGTTGACAAGCTTGATGTTCTTGTCCTTCATGCTTTTGATGCATGTCCGAGTCCGTCACCTCCGTAGAATCGCCCCAGACAGGCCCTTTTTTCCCTGTGAGGTGAGCCGCATGGGGCTCGATCGAACTCGCGGGTCAGCCGCCTGGTTAGCATCGCTGCTCGGTGATGTAGAACCACCCGACACCATCCTTTACGGTCTCCGCGAAGGAACCGTCCAGCCAGGTGACGTTAGGCATCTTGCCCACCATGGCTCCTCCGCACTCCGCTTGCTGGACGCTTACAACCTTCGGCTTCACGCAGAAGGTTTGCAGCCATAGGCTGAAATGAGGCCGGATGCGGAGGAAGGCCTCGCAAACGACGATGAACGCCGAGATGTTGAGGACGAAGTTCGGGGCTAGATTGTGGAAATCTAACCCGTAGTAGAACATGAGCCCGTGGACGAAGGGATGGAGTGGAAATCCCAGTCCACGGACGAAGTGGGCGACGAATACAACCCTCTTGTGGGGTCCTGGGGTCGGAATGACCTGCCCGGCGTCCGGTAGCCGGTGCGCTATGTCCGCGTCCAAGTATCCGGCCGCCCAAAGATTTGTGATGTGCTTCTCCTTGACGGTGGAAGCCACCCACTTGCCTCCTGCTCCGGACATGTTTAGCTGTGCGGAGAAGACTTGGTCTTGGGTGCTGGAGCTCGAGGGGGCAAGAGTGGGCAAAGGAGGAAGAAGCCGTGGGTGAAAATGGGGAAATCTTAACCCTTTATAGAGGAGCCGAAAGCGGTGCGCCTCCCCACCTGCCCGTTGGGAATTGCTTGCTTCCCAAGCACCACGATTGATGGCATGGTGGGATTACCCATACCCGTATTGATGAGAATCCCGTGATAAGGGGACACGATCTCTGCTTCGACAAGACATGTCAAAGAAACCGCCTCGTAATATGCGCTGTAGCTGGTTGTGGGAAAACGGTTCAAATAATGATCCGACCGTAATAACAAGTCGCGTCATCAGAAAAAGTTGTAAGAAGATTGCATTTGTGAAATATCATTCTCTCTATGCTGGCATATGAAGATCATCTCACAGATCCGGACACGGTCTAAGTGTTCGATGATTACTTTGGAGTATTCGGAAGAGGAACCCGCCTTGCAATGCCGAAGACAATACTGCGCGCCGGACTCATCGTCATTGAAGCCTGGTTCAGGGGCTACTAAGGGAGTCCTGGATTGGGGGTATCCGACAGCCGGATCGTACAACGTCCGGACTATTGAAGCGTGAAGATACAAGACTCAAGACTTCGGCCCGTGTCCGGATGGGACTTTCCTTTGCATGGAAGGTAAGCTTGGCGATCCAGATATTATATTTCCTTCCTTGTAACCGACTCCATGTAAACCCTAGCCCTCTCCAGTGTCTATATAAACTGGAGAGGTTGGTCCTTAGAAGGCCGATCACAATTATAATCATACCATCATAGGCTAGCTCTTAGGGTTTAGCCTCTACGATTTCGTGGTAGATCTACTCTTGTACTACCCATATCATCAATATTAATCAAGCAGGAAGTAGGGTTTTACCTCCATCGAGAGGGCCCAAACCTGGGTAAACATCTGTGTCCCTTGCTTCCTGTTACCATCAGCCTTGACGCACAGATCGGGACCCCCTACCCGAGATCCGCTGGTTTTGACACCGACAGTCGAGCTGCACCACTCGGTAGGATTTTTTACACTTAGGCGAGTACTGGAATGCAGCTAAGCCCCCGAGTGATAGGCTTGCTCACCACTCGGTAGGATTTTTCAAACTTAGGCGAGTACTGGACTGCAGCTAAGCCCCCGAGTGAGAGGCTTGCTCACCACTCGGTAGGATTTTTAAAACTTAGGCGAGTACTGGACTGCAGCTAAGCCCCTGAGTGAGAGGCTTGCTCACCACTCGGTAGGATTTTTCAAACTTAGGTGAGTACTGGACTACAGCTAAGCCCCCGAGCGAGAGGCTTGCTCACCACTCGGTAGGATTTTTCTTTTCAACTTAGGCGAAACAGATTTGTAGCTAAGCCTCCGAGTGAGAGGCTTGCTCACCACTCGGTAGGATTTTTCTTTTCGACTTAGGCGAAACGGATTCGCGACTAAGGCACCCACTGGGGGATTTAGAGCATGTAAAAAAATTGACAACAATCATTCGGAAGACTGTAAAATCATGTCTTTGATAATCAAACTAGAAGGTATTTCTTATTACATATCAACAGTCTGAATGCTTAAGAGTAAAAGGGGTGGAGCAGCTCCGCATTCCAAGCGCGTGGCTCATCTTTATTGTGTTCGACGTTGAAAAGACGATATGCTCCATTGTGGAGCACTTTGGTGACGACGAAGGGGCCTTCCCAAGCAGGAGCGAGCTTGTGTGGTTTCTGCTGGTCCACTCGAAGAACCAAGTCTCCCTCCTGAAATGCCTGACCCCTCACGCTTCTGGCGTGGAATCAACGTAGATCTTGCTGATAAATGGTCGGCCGAGTCAAGGCCATCTCTCTTTCTTCTTCCAGGAGATCAACTGCATCTTGCCGAGCCTGTTTCGCTTCTTCTTCCGAGAAAAGTTCGACTCGGGGTGCATTGTTGTCACGCCCAATATGTGATACTATCCTAAAGAGACTCGACGGTCCCACCAAGGATAGAACCACATATTGAAACGCTTTTGCAAGGTCGATATCATTACATCAACATTACATAATAGATGGGGATACATACAAGAGGCAAACAATGCCACATGAATACAACATCATCATACATAAGAGCACCATCCGACTATAGATGAAACACAAACAGAAACTCAAACGACATCCACCCTGCTAGCCCAGGATGCCGACCGAACCTATCCCCGATTGAAGAAGAAGCGTAAGAAGAACTCCAAAACAAGCAAACATCGCTCTCGGCCATGATCATCGCAAAATCTGTACCGCAATCTGTTGTAGTAATCAGGAGCCACGAGGACTCAAAGAATCCCATTACCATGGGTATCAAGACTAGTAAAGCTTAATGGGAAAGGAAGGGGTAAAGTGGTGAGGTTGCAGCAGCGACTAAGCATGATATGGTGGCTAACATACGCAAATAAGAGCGGAAGAGAAACAAAGGAACGATCGTGAAGCTAGCAATGATCAAGAGGTGATCCTGAACTCCTACTTACGCCAAACATAACACGTAAACCGTGTTCACTTCCCGGACTCACGAGAAGAGACCATCACGGCTACACACGCGGTTGATGCATTTTAATTCGGATCCGTGTCAAGTTATCTACAACCGACATTAAAAATTCCCATCTGCCACATAACCGCGGGCACGGCTCGAAAGTTTATACCCCGCAGGGTATCCCATCTTAGCCCATGATAAGCTCTCGCGATCAACGGGATATACCTTCTCCCAAGAAGACCCGATCGCCTCGGAATCCCGTTTACAAGACATTTCGACAATGGTAAAACAAGACCAGCAAAGCCGCCCGATGCGCCGACATCCCGATAGGAGCTGCACATATCTCGCTCACGTGGCAACACCGGATAAGTCAAGCTACGAGTAAAACCAGACTCGAGTTGCCACGAGGTGGCCCCGCAGTTGCTCGGTTCGACCAACACTTAGATAAGCACCGCCCGGGGCTAAAATAAAGATGACCTTGGGTTGGCCGACCCAAGGAAGGGTATAGGTGGTGGTGAGGCAAATGGTAAAACCAAGGTTGGGCCTTGCCGGACAAGTTTTATTCAAAGCAAACCGCCGGGGGTCCCATAAATCACCCGACCGCGTAGGAACGCAAAATCCGGGAACATAACACCGGTATGACGGAAACTAGGGCGCCAAGAGTGGAACAAAACACCAGGCATAAGGCCGAGCCTTCCACCCTTTACCAAGTATATAGATGCATTAATTAAATAAGAGATATTGTGATATCCCAACATAACCCTGTCCACCATGGAGAAATCTTCAACTTCACCTGCAGCTAACAACGCTATAAAAGGGGCTGAGCAAAGCGGTAACATAGCCAAGCAACGGTTTGCTAGGAAGGGTGAAAAGGGTTAGAGGCTGACATGGCAATTTGGGAGGCTTGAAGAGCAAATGATAGGTAGCGCAGCAAAGCGATAGAACAAAGCAACTAGCATAGCAATGATAGTAGTGAGATCCAAGGTGATGGTCATCTTGCATGAAATCCCGCAAGGAAGAAGAACGAGTCCATGAAGAAGATGAAGCCACGAAGACAAACCACACGTAGACGAACGCATCCTCACGATCGCAACGAAAACGGGAACTATCGAGAAGAAGCAACACAACATGGTAAACACACCACACATGAACAAGACATGATGCACACAAGCATGATGCATGAGAAAGCTAGATGAGGCTACTCATGGCAAGAGATGATGCATACAAGAGCAACACATCAAAGCAAATTTAACTGAGGCCGGAAGCAACATATAACAATTCCGGTAAGTCCTCATAAGCATATTTCGAAATTGGTCCAGATCGAATAAACATTATGTTCAAGTTGTTAAACAGCAAGTTAAAGAGCACCAAGAGGATCTACACGAAATTTTAGTCAAGTTACATATAAAGTTCATTACATTCGGAGCTACGGCCTAGAAGATATGAGCAAAACAAGTTAAACATGGCATTGATGCAAAATGCACCCAAAGATCAAGCAAACACACCAAAACAAGGATGCAACATGGTAATGTGAAACTACATGCAAAACCAAGCAAGTTTCATATAGAGCACACTCAAAATGGAGCAACGGTTCAACACATACACTCTATACAAGTTTAAAGGGCAAGCTGTCCAAAACAGCAACTAGGCATATTGTAAGCATCAAAACAACATGCTATAGCACCCCCAACATAATAACAAAAGGCATGGGCATGAAGTAGGTAAAGGACAACAAAACATGAACACTGAGCTATCTCCAGAAACAACTAGCACATGCTCGAAAAGACATGGTAAGATTGCAAATAATAACAGTTCAGACTTATCAGGAAATAACATCAGGTTGCAATGTTTAGAGCAAGCAAACAACATGCTACAGGAACATATCATGGCAAACAAAGGCATGGCATGATACTACTAAATGCATAGAACAACACTCCCTTACTAAACATGAGCCAAAAGGGCACAGAAAATATGATGGCACCCATGTAAACATGGCAAGTTATATGACAGATTCAAACATGGCAGGAACAACAATAAGTAGGCATGTTGGTGAGCTTGAATCACTCACCACAGAGCAATACATGGCATGGAAAGGCAACCAACAGTAAGAAGACATGCTTGTGAAGCTATACATGGCAAGAGCAAGGTCATAGGGTGCATGGATCACTAGCAAACAATCATGGAAACATTGAACTTAATGTTAACAGGCTGACAGCAACATCATTTAGCAAACTTTGGAGCAAGATAACAACATGTTCCAGCAGGCTATAATTGCAACCAAGGGCATTAATGGATAGAGCATGACATTTATAACAAAACATCCTTAGTGAACATCTCCAGAATAATGCACTAAATGACTTGTAGCATCAGGTTAACATGGCAACAAAATATAACAGAATCAGCCTAGCAAAACAGTAACAGCAAGTACCCTCCTTAACAAGCTTGATGCACTCAGCACACAACTCACAAAAATACATGGATAGCACCCCTGGAAAGATGGCATACCATAGATCAAAACACATGTAGAGCTCATGCTCATAGGATGCACACATCAAACATGGCAAAAATGACAACTGAGCATGTTATAACAGTTTCAGCAGATTAACAGCAACATGCACTCTTCCAACAGCATTTCGGGCAACAAGATGACCTCAAATGAAAATGATGCAATAAAATGAAATGAAGTACTCGTTGAGGCGAACAATTTGACATATTACACGCACGAAACGGAGCTACGGATGTAGAGATACGTTGCGATGAACATGGCATGGTAATGCAAAAATATTCGGGACTTAGTGAAAAAAATGGACCTCGGGGAGAGTCAACGCGGGCAGTGGATCAGGGTCGGGCGAGGTGGATCCGGGTCGGGACGGAATCCGGTGAGGTTGGCGCCGGAGAGGAACGCGGATCCGGCGACGAAGATGGCCGGGACGACGGCCGGGAAGGTCGGGGGCTCCGGATCCGGCGGATCTCGGCCGGATCCGAGCACCGGAGGCGCGGCGGCGGCTCGGGCGCCGAAAGGACGCGGCTCCGGCGAGCCGGCCGGTGGCGGGCGCAGCGCAAGGGGCCGGAGGACGGCGAGGTCGGAGGAGCGGGCGGCGAGGGGGCGAGGCGGCTGGCGCTGGCGGCGCAGCGGCAATAGCGGACGGCCAGCTGGGCGACGAGGTCCGCCGGGCCGGCTGACGGCAGCGGCCGAGGCGGGCGGCGGCGAGCTCAGACGCTGGGCGCGGACGGGCGGTAACGGCGACGCCTCGCTGGCTCGGCAGCTGGCAGCGGCCGGGCGGGCGAGGGCGCGTGGCGCGGCGCGGCCACGGATCGAGCGAGGGTCTTGGCGTGCGGCGCTGGTGAGGTGGCGGCGCGTGATTCGCCGGGGTGAGGTGGAAGCTGGACATGTCCGGCCGGAGTGGACATGTCCCGTGGCGGCGGGGAAAGAAAGGGCTAGGGTTTCGGGGGATTAGACCGCGAATTTGGAGGGGGGGCATATTTATAGGTAGAGGGAGCTAGGAGAGTCCAAATGGAGCACGGTTTTCGGCCACGCGATCGTGATCGAACGGCGGAGAGCATGGAGGGGAGTTAGAAGGGTTTTGGGCCACTTTGGAGGGGTGTTGGGCTGCAAAGAGAAGGAGGCTTTTACGGTTACCCGGTTAACCGGTGGAGTATCAGACGACCTCCAAATGGCACGAAACTTGACAAGCGGTCAACCGGTGCTATACCAAGGCCGCTTGGCAAACCTCGGGCCAATCCGAGAACGTTTGAAACCCGCTCACAACGAGAGACGAAAGGGGGACGCCGGAGGACATAGGAGTGCCGGATTGCAAAACGGACAACGGTGAAAAAGCTCGGATGCATGAGACAAACATGTATGCAAAATGAGATGCACATGATGACATGATAAAATGCAACATGCAAGAAAATGACATGGCAACGATGGCGAATAACTGGCAGACAACTAGCGCATCGAATCCGGGGCGTTACAATTGTGAAGCAAATCACTTGGGAGTACAGCTTCAGCTCCATAGACTAAGAAGAACGGAGTTCATCCAGTCGACCGATTAGAAGTTGTCCTCAATCCCCAAAGTACTGATGGAAGTTCATCGACCCAGGCACCAGCTGCATGCTTGAGGTCATGCATCAATCGGGGTTCAGTCCTTTGAGAATCAATCCATTTGCTATTTCAGCCTGCCATTTGACTGAGGATGGGCGACCGAAGCGTAGTTGACCCTCGTGCCTTGAGAAGCACAAAAGGTTGTGAACTCGTCAGAATCGAAGTTCGGCCCATTATTAGTGATGATGCTGTGTGGAACACCATATCTGAATGTCAATTCTCTGATGAAACTTACAGCTGTACTTGCTTCAAGGTTTTTAATGGGCTTGGCATCAATCAATTTGGTAAACTTGTTGACTGCTACCAACACATGGGTAAATCCACTTCTGCCAGTCCTCAAAGTTCCAACCATATCCAATCCCCAGACAGTGAAAGGCCAGACGAGTGGAATAGTCTTCAGAGCTGATGCAGGTTTATGGGACATGTTGGAGTAAAACTGACAGCCTTCACATTTGTCTACTATTTCTTTCGCCATCTCGTTGGCATGTGGCCAGTAAAATCCGGCTCGGTATGCTTTGGTCACGATGGTCCGAGAGGACGCATGGTGACCACAGGTCCCCGAGTGAATATCATTGAGGATCATTCGCCTTCTTCTCGGCGTGATGCATTTCGCGCACTCCAGCTTACACTTTCTCCAACAATCGACCTTTATCACAAAGAAGGCTTTAGATCGTCGGACGATCTGTCGAGCCTTTTCTTCATCCTCTGGAAGTTCTTTCTTAAGAATGTATGCAATGTATGGCACTGTCCAGTCAGGAGTGACGACCAAAACCTCCATGACTAAGTCGACCATGACTAGGATTTCGACTTCAGCCGGATCTGTGGCACTCTTAGGCTATGGGGGCTCTTCAATGAAAGGATCTTCCTGAACTGAAGGTGAGTGAATATGCTCCAAAAACACATTGCTGGGAATGGTCTCTCTCTTGGGTCCTATCTTTGCCAATTCATCTGCAGCTTGATTTTTTAGTCGGGGTATATGGTGAAGCTCCAACCCTTCAAACTTCTTTTCCAACTTTCTTACTACGCTGTAATAACTGGCCATGGTCGGGCTCCTCGACATCCCACTCTTTCATCACTTGATTAACCACCAACCGAAATACCGTAGACCATAAGGCGACGGATGCCGAGTGAAATGGCCATATGCAACCCGTATAAAAGTGCTTCATATTCAGCTTCATTGTTGAGGAATCAAATGAATCTAGAGAACATAGCTAAGCTTGTCTCCACCGGGGATATCAATACTACCCCAAAGACCGAACCATTTAGCATCTTGGAGCCATTGAAGAACATGGTCCAATGTCTCGAGTGAACTTGAGTCGGCAGCTGTCTCAATCCACTCGGCAAGGAATTCTCACATTGCTTGGGACTTGATAGCTTTTGCCTCAAACTTGATATCCAACGGAAGGAGTTCAATCTCCAATTTTGCCACTCGACCAGTTGCATTTCTGTTGTTCAGAATTTCAGATAATGGTGCGTCGCTGATGACTGTAATGGAGTGATCAGAGAAATAGTGTGCAACCTTCTTCATGGTCATGTAGATTCCATAAACAAGCTTCTAATAATGTGGATATCTCTGCTTGGATGGAGTCAAAACTTCAGAGAGATAATACACTGGGCGTTGAACTTTATGAGATTTTCCTTCTTCTTCCCGCTCGACCGTGAGTACTGTACTGACAACTTGTCGAGTGGCTGCAATGTAAAGCAGTAAAGGCTCTTTGCTGATTGGCGCAACAAGCACCGGCTGGGGGGAAAGTAGGGTTTTGAGCTCTGCAAACGCTAAGGCTACGCCTTCATCACCCACTAACTTATCAGATTTCTTCATCAATTGGTAAAGAGGTAAGGCCTTTTCACTGAGATGAGAAATGAATTGACTCAAGGTGGCCAAACAACCAGTAATCTTCTGAACGTCATGCACACGCACAGGGCATTTCATTCGGAGGATGGTGTCGACTTTTTATGGATTTGCGTCGATCCCTCCTTTGAAAACGAGGAAACCGAGTAACTTTCCCCCTGGGACTCTGAATGTGCACTTTGACGGGTTAAGCTTGATATCATACCTTCTTAGGTTGGCAAAGGTTTCTGCGAGGTCGGTCAGCAAGTCGGAACCTTTACGTGACTTGACCACAATGTCATCCATGTATGCTTCCACATTCCGATTGATTTGAGTGAGCAGGCACTTCTAAATCATCCTCATGAATGTGGCGCCGGCATTTTTAAGACCAAATGGCATGGTGACATAGCAAAAGCACCCGAATGGGGTGATGAAAGTTGTTTTTATTTCATCAGGACCATAGTCGGATCTGATGATACCCGGAATATGCATCTAGAAAAGACAAGCGCTCACACCCCGCAGTCGAGTCAACAATCTAATCGATGCGGGGGAGAGGGAAATGATCTTTCGAGCAGGCCCGATTGATATGCTTGAAATCGATGTACATACAAAGTGAATCATTCTTCTTAGGGACCACGACCACATTAGCAAGCCACTCGGAGTGGTAGATCTCTCGGATGAACTCTGCTGCTAGGAGCTGAGCCACTTCCTCGCTAATTGCTTTTCTCTTCTACACGGCGGACCGCTGAAGATGCTCTTTGACGGGTTTTACCTTGGGATCGACACGCAAACGGTGCTCAGCCAGTTCTTCACAGACACCCGCATGTCGGGTTTCCATGCAAAGATGTCCCAGTTCTCACGGAGGAAGTGGATGAGCGCTTCTTCCTATTTGCTGTCGGGTGTGGTTGAGATATGAGTCGGTGCAGCATTGGGATCGGTCGGGTGGATATGAATCGGCTTCGTTTCTCCACATGACTAAAATGCAGAATCCGTGGCAGGATTCTTAGCTTGGAGCAAATCACTCGGATCTGCATTCTTCTGATACTCTTGAAATTCAACTGCTGCCATTTGTGCATCGGCAATTTTGGAACCCTTCTGGAAGCATTCTTCTGCCTTCTGCCGATTACCAGTGACTGTGATCACTCCTCTGGGACCGGGCATCTTGAGCTTGAGGTACACATAACATGGCCGAGCCATAAAACGTGCATAAGCAGGCCTACCCAGGATAGCATGATAAGCACTCTGGAAACCACTACCTCAAATGTCAACTTTTCCAGGGATCTGGCCGAGTGATTCGGCTTGCTTTCCAGGGATAACGCCGTGAAAACTCATATTGCTTTCACTGAGCTTGGACATCGGAATGCCCATCCCCTTCAAGGTTTCAGCATAAAGGATATTCGGGCCGCTACCACCATCCATTAGCACTTTGGTCAGTCGAGTGCCTTTGACCACTGGGTCGACCACAAACGCTTGCCTCCCAGGAGTGGCTATACGCGCCGGGTGATCAGACTGGTCGAATGTGATGGTTGTTTGTGACAATTTCAGGTATGTGGTCATCATTGCCGGAGCAACCATATTCGCTTCTCTGTTGATAACTTTCAATCGACTCTTGCTCTCAACATCCGCAAAACTCATCAGGATGGAATTGACTTTAGGATAACCATCATCTTTTTCTTCATCCTCGTCTTTGTCTGACTCTTTTTCCTTCTCACTGGGCTGTTTCTCTCGGAACTGCTGGATCAAGAGTCGACATTGTCGAGTGGTGTTTTTAGGATAAATCAGATTACCCTCTTCATCCTTCTTCATATGAATGTGACATGGTAAGTCCAACACATCATTTCCCGCTTGATCTTTTAACTTCTTAGGGGTCCAGGGCCCCATAGGTTTTCCTTTAAACTTTCCTTGAACCACTGCCGCAATTTCACCGGGAGCTGCAGCTCGCCTTACGCTCGCTTCCGATTGAATTACTCTCCGCCATTGCCTTGGCCGACTGGTTTACCCTTTACGCTGCAGAGTCGATCCTCTTCTTCCCCGTTAGCGTACCGGGTGGCTATTTCCATCATCCGAGCCAAAGTCATATCTCCAGTCCGACCGAACTTCAGGACCATCTCTCGATATTTAACACCTTCCTTGAAGGCACACACTGCTTGATGCTCAGATACATTTTCCACTGTGTGATGCAAAGTGGTCCACCTATAAATGAAATCCCTTAGAGTCTCACTCGGTTTCTGCACACAATGCTGCAATTCTATCAACCCCGCTGGCCGCTTGCAAGTGCCCTCAAAAGTTCTGACGAACACTCGAGCAAGCTCTTCCCAACTGAATATGCTGCCTAGAGCTAACTGAGTCAACCATGCTCGGCCGACCTTCCAACATCGAGGAAGATGCTTCATTGCCACTTCATCATTCCCGCCACCAATCTGACAGCCACTGATAATCCTCAAGCCAATTTCCGCTTGACTCTCCATCAACTTGTCGACTCCAACCACCAACCTCGGTTGAGGAATCACAAGAGCCTCGATGGCTCGCTGAAAACTCGACCAAACATGAACTCGCTGCCGCTGACGATCTCTGCCAAGGTCCTCCCTGTGCGCTCTGTTACGGTCGACTAGACCTTGAACGAGAATAGATCTTGCATCAAAGCCTGGCTCTCTTGGGTCGACTGGTGCTCTGTGCTCGCCACTATGAAGGCGTCTATCATTGTACTGCTGAGGCACATATGACGCACTCCTCGGAGGAGGTGTGGGCACTCGACGACGATTGTCGTGGTCGAGTGGTGATCATACTGCCCACAGCCTTCACGCCACAGAGGCGATCTTGGACTGTGGGCCGACTGAACAGTATCCGCTACCACGGATCTGCTATGAATCCTATTCCGTGACTGAGACACTACTGTGTTCTACTCTCCTGCTGCCCGGAGTAAGGCCCGGATTTGCATCAAACCTCTCCCAGCCTCCGACTGGGAAGGTTGAATTGACTCTACTATTCGGGCCGCAACTGTGAGATTTTCAATCGGAGTGCGGTATACCTTAGGTGGAGGCAGGAAAGTTGTCGCCGACCGACTCGTATCCGCTTCCCAAGCACGCCGTCGCATCGCTGCTGGAGGTTCTCCAATGAGTGTGCTTAGCCAAATTAGCTGCGCACCTCTTCCAAGCTCGAGCTCGGGGTTTCTCCAACGATGGGCGGTGGAGTGCATCCATGTTATGGGCGACGGTTCTTCCCTCTCGCCAGGAAGAGAGGGGTTCGGGATGGTACTCCTCGTGGACGCGCGACGGATCACCGCCACCATCCCTGCCCTCTTCACGACGGAAATGAGGCGGACTGCGTAGTCCGTCGACCATCAAGACTTCAGCCGCAGGGTCGCTGCTATCGCACTCGGATGCTGTCTCGACGGAGCCAGTCGACAAGTCGAACATGCCGTGGAGAGTTTCGTCGGGCTCGATTGTCGCGACTTGATGGGTGGCCGAATGTCAAGCCACCGCGTGTTTCACCTACTGCTGAAGCTGCAACCAACCGGATCGCTTGAGGCGGCGAACAACAGGGAGAGAAGACATCATCGGAGCCGACCGATACTGGGTTGACGGCTGTCGGAGAAGGACACCGCAGACGACGCTGCAGCAAGGCCGCCTCTGGACGGGAGCGCCGACGCTAAGGGGAGCTTCCCGAAGCCAAGCGGAATCGTCGGTGATGAAAGCGAGCGTGCCGAGACGGATCTCGCGGCCCTCGGCCAATCCACCGCCGGAAACCATGATGATGGGGATCGAAAAAATTGCGACTTCACCAACAAGCCGCTAAGACACCTGCCCCATGGTGGGCACCAACTGTCATGGTTCTAAGACTGACAGTAGAAAAGGGGGTAGGTATGGAGAGGCAAGATCTCAGCTATGGTGAAGGTGTACACACAAGATTTACGAGTTCAGGCCCTTCGCAGAGGAAGTAATAGCCCCACGCCTCGCGTGTCTTGAGGCGGTCGAATCGGATTATATGTGTGTGATGTTATAGGGGGTGCAAACCCTTGTCCCAGAGGAGGGGGTGGCTTATATTGAGTGCACGAGGACCCCAGCCATCCTCCATTACAAGGGGCTTAATGTACATAAAGTAGGGCGCATCGATAACGCCAACCATAAGTGTTATTAATGACCTTAAAGACTACGGAGTGAATGTCCCACCGCTCAAAGGCCGAGTAACTCCCCGCCTTCAAAGAGGTCGAATGATTCCTTGTATGGTCGATGACAATGTAGGAGGGTACCCGAGTGATATGATTGGTCGAGTGGATTGCACTCGACACCTTTGACTGGGGGTTCTTTGTTGCTTCTTGGACTTCATATCTTCTAGGGTAGTGACCTTGGGTAGGGCGTATAGGTCAAGCCTATGACCCTACCCCGGATTTGTATCCTCATCATACCCCCTTGCCAAACTCATTGGCAAGGCACTCAATAGGTCTGGTACATAGCATGTTATAGAACATATGGCTGAGGCATAGGGAATGACTTTCATTCTCTTTCTATCTTCTGTCGTGGTCGAGTTTTGAGTCTTACTCAACTTCACACCTTACAATATAGGCAAAAACTCCTTTAACTGATCCATTTTGAACTACTTCAAAATCTTTGTCAAGGTATGTGCTTTGTGAAAGTCCTATCAAGCATCTCGACCTATCCCTATAGATCTTTATGCCCAATATATAAGTAGCTTCACCGAGATCTTTCATTGAAAAATTCTTATTCAAGTATCCTTTTTATGCTATTTAGAAATTCTATATCATTTCCAATCAATAATATGTCATCCACATTGTCGGGGGAAACGAACACCTATGGGATCACAGGAATCCCTTCTACGGTTGGCGGGGAGAGGAGCTGCATGAAGAGCATGTCTAGCGATCAGTGCGAGGGGATTTTTACCAAGGTTCGGGCCGCACTGGTGCGTAAAACCCAAGTCATGCTTGTGTATATTTGTGTTCTTTAAGCTCTTGAACTAGCTGCAGTGCATGCCTAGTCCAAAAAGTCCGAATCCTCTCCCAGTACGCCTCGGGCCTCCTTTTATATGTCAAAGGGGTTGCCACAGTGGCACACAGGAGGTGGAAAGCAAGCTACAGTATATGAGCTTATTGCTCGGCACCGTAGGACAAACGATTAACGCGCTTACCCACGCCCCTCTAATTTATCGTGGACGGTAATGTGGCCCCGCCCGCTCGCCTCCTCCTCCAGCTTTGACATCGCCTGTGTTGACGAGACATGCAAAGGCCCCGCCGGGCTAGCTAGCTGTTGTGTTGGCGTCGTGGTAGAGCCTCCACGAAGATTTTGCATGCTGCCACACAGGCGTCTATCTAGTTGGCAAGCTGGTCGTCGCGCTGGAGTGGTGATGAGGTGGCAAATCCTTGTCTGGTGCGGGCCTGGTTGTGGCCCCGCAATCGTCCCCGGCAAGGCTTGCCGGGGGCCTCGCGGTCGTCCCCGGCAATGGTCTTGCCGGGGGTCTTCATCTTCTGGTCCCATGTGGACCCGCAGGCCACCAATCTTCACAAATATTTGTATGCTACTATGCATGCGTTCCCAAGTTCTTGGCCTTGACGCTGTCGATGGTGTCAGAACTCTCAGCCTCAAGGGTGATGGCCTTGCTGGTGCTTTGCGGGTTGCCCCGGCAAGGAGCTTGCCGGGGCTACGCAGGCCGTCCCGGCAAAGATGTTGTCGGGGGAAGTCCAGCTTGTCCTCTGCTCTTTGTTCATTGTCTTGAGTGTTGTCTTGATAGTCTGGTGTTTTGTCTTCTGCTGCACTGCTAGGCCCTGCCGCAGGTGTGGCTACGACTGCCCGTGCACAAGTAAGGGGTACAGAAGAGCCCGTACATTTGTACACCAACATGAGCCCTTGGGCCTGGGCTACACATAAGTGCAAGGCGTAGTTGGGCCAGGCCCAAAGCAGTGCGCGTGCATGCGTGGCAGAGACTTAACTTCCATGATCTTCTCGTCATATGCGCTTCCCCACGATCTGCATTGAGGGCCTGACGTGGGGGTCGTGCGTGGGACGGCCGTAGCACGATTGCATCATCTCGCAGTCAATAGTAAAGAGGTGGTCCGCGCTTCCCTCATAAAAAAGAGGAATTCGCAGGGGCGCTACTAATTTACTAAGTGGACTTGGGTCGTGGCCTGCATGCGCCGCACCCCACGATCATGGTGGCCCCACTTGTCCTTATGCCTTTGACTTGCTTGCCACGTGTCCCTCATGCCATAGGAAGGGCAGGCGGTGGATGCGGAGGGCATGGGCATTAACGTTGAGGCGGGAAACCAGGCGCCGCTGATTGGGGCAGCGGGTCGGTCCCGATTCCCTGTGCTTCAGGAGGCCGCATTGGTAGAATGGGGCGGCCGCCCCTTGGGCTAGGAGGCCAGGCTCCAGCCCTGCCCTTCTATAAAAAGGGAGAGAAACAGTGCCTTTCCGCACTCGCGTTCTTCTCCTCCTTCTGCTTAGTATCTTTCTTCCATTCACCATGGCCAGAGGTCGTGCTGGTGCTTCGATGGCGGTGACGAGGGCTTCTGCTCGACAGCGCGTCCCCCTTCCTCCGGAGCTTCCGGCGGCGGAGCCCGCCACGAGGGTGAGAGGAAGGGGACGAGGCCGAGGTTGCCGCAGTGCCCGAGGAAGAGGAGGACAGGGCGGCACATCGGTTATGCTTCCGCTGGCAGCCCCTCCTCTAATGGAGGGCCAGGTCGAAGGCCAGCCCCGAGAGTTCTTCATCAGGCTGTACAAGCGCGTGTGCATCCATTGTAAGTGCATCTAGTGCCCCTTAGTGATTTTGGTGTATTGAAGACTTATAGGTTAAGTAACTGATGCGTTTGTGAGTGTACACAGGTCTATAAGTCTATGAGGAGTTTGATATTTACAGAGAAAGTCGAATTCTAAAAATGAAGTTCTTCAATCAAGACTTTGATATTCAAGACTTTCTCAAGACTTTGAAAGTGAAGAAATTGGTGTGACCTTGAAGACTTGATATTCATTCGAGGAATATGAAGCGTGAAGACTTTTTTTTCGTAGTTTCATTTTCTTTCTTGAGTCATAGGAAACACCGTGATCGTTAAAGGGGGTCGAGGAAATACTAAGGAAAAATTTCCATGTGATGCTCAACTCAAAATCCTACACCTACCAATCCTTCGAGTGAAGCCATTGAAATCTCATACGCTCCAATTTCAAATTGCCAAGGATGAGACGCAGTTTTTCCGCTCAATCGAGGACTTTGCTCGACTGAGGAGTTAGGAATTCGCCAAAGGCGTAATTGCTACACAAAGGAGGAACATGATAGCCTTGAGGAATTTGAGAGTCAAAATTCGACCGCTGTCGTGCTACGCTACGGCTGTCCCAAAATATCTTATCCACCTAACGGTCATATCATTGAAGGGCATTTATGTCTTATCATGTTGGCTGCTCCTAGGCTATAAATAGCCGCCACAACCACTAGCTGGTTGGCTGCTCCGAGAGAACTTGACACTTGTCATTTGAGAGCAACCCATCCTCCGAGGACTTTGAGCGAAAATCATCAAGTGAGGAAAATCCCAAAACCAAACCCCCATAAAACCCAAAGTGATTGAGCATCATCAAGAAATTGATCCTGCGGATCCGACGCTTGTTACCTTTGAAGACTGTGGCTTCTTCCGCACGGTTAGGCGCCAAGGTCTAGAGCATCCAAGAGGAATTGTGGATCGCCGAGTGACCAAGTCTGTGAAGGTTTGAAGTCACCAAGACTTACCACGAGTGATTGGACGAGGCATGCGTGGTCTTAGTTCAAGGAGAATACGGTGAGGACTGGTGTCCCGAGTTGCGGCTTAGAGATCGGGTGTCCGGACTGTGTCCTCGAGTTTAAATACTCACCGCTTCCAACCAGACGCATAACCGAGACAAGAGCTTGAACTGGTTTACCAAATCATTGTCTTCACCAACTGACTAGTTCTATTTCCTCAACTCTTTCATTTCCTCATTATCGTGTTGAATGTTGTTCATATCTCGTGCTTGAAGACTTTGATCAAGACTTTCACAAATTCCTCGCCCAATTTCTTCACCGCTTTGTCTTCATCTTGTTATCCCGTGTTTACGCTCAGCATCTGCTTTTAGTCTTCATTTCATCATGCCGACTATGTGTGTATCCCGTTATGTTTACTCCTCGAGTACATATTCCGCTGCAGTAAGTTCTTCGCTAAGGAATTTCTCACCAGAAATTCCTCAAAGAAGAATTCTAAAATCGCCTATTCACCCCTCTAGTCGATATAACGACTTTCAATTGGTATCGAGCAAGGTACTCCTTGTTCTGTGTGATTTTGGTTTAACCACCGGAGTTTTAGTTATGTCGACCGCAGTATGAAGAAAGTGACATGCCCTATCTTGACGGTCATGACTATCCCAAGTGGAAGGCCATGATGAGGAAGCGCCTCATGGCAAAGAACAATGAGCCGTGGACCGCCATCGAGATTGGTCTTACTGATCTATGCAAGATGGCGAATGTCGATGATATTCGCAAGTACACTGACTTGATATCATAGCTTAAGATATCATCCGCTTCCCGCCTATCCAGAGATCAATTCGGGCTAATTATGCATCTTGGCACCAAGCTCATCTCTGACCGAATCTCCGATGTATATGAAGGTCATCGAACTCGCTATGATCCCCGGGTTTGAGGACTTCAAGGAATCTCTCAAAACGATGACTTTCGAGCCGTAATCATCATCTTCTCGATCTTGTCTCATGGCAAACGGTGCTGAGGTAATCAATGCTCCTCATCCGAGTCTTGCGATAATGAATCGATAATGATGAATCACAATGATGAATCTGATGATGATATTGAATCCTGCTATACCAAACTCATTTATGCTGCCACTAAACAACAAACGGTTTTAGAACAAACTCAGATATGCTAGAAAGAAGTGATAATATGTCATGAAAAGAAATGGATCAGCCAAAAGCATTGGGTGAATGTCTTCGTAAAATTCACTCCAAGTTTGACGCCTTCAAGATCAACATAATAGCCTCTTGATCGATCATGAGAAGCTTTCTTGAAGCTCTTCAAAGAAAGGAAGATCTTGAAAAGCTAAGAGTGTGTTATGAAGATCTTCGTAAGGAGCGTGATTCATTACTAGCTCAACAAATCAGCGCTTCTCGTGAAGAATTTGTTCCTCCATGCTTAAAGTGCATTGAACGTGAATCGCTAATTCTTCACCAATGTTCAAATGCTTCAAATGCTACAAATTCTTCATCTCCTCGCTATCACTAATTCTCATCCGAGGACATTGCTAGTATCACCGACAATGCAGGTTGAAGGAATTGTACATGACAGTATGTACAAAAGCCTCAAAGGGCATCGACATTTGTGATGTGCTCAAAAGCATATCCTCAACAAAACCCTAGGAAAGAGGGTATTGCCTTTGAGAGGAAACTCAATGCCGATGGAACATATTGAAGCCCGAGCAAGATCCCAAAACCTCATGGGTTGCTGCAAAGGGACCTCCAGCTGATCCATCTAACTTATCCTGCTTTACATGTGAATCTCCTCATTCTTCTCGATGAGTCATTTGACTCCAACTATAAACTGCTCAAAATCGAATGGTGAAGTATTTGCTAGATATGTTGGCACTAATCGCAGAACGGTTCCCCATGAAGAAAATCTGGTTCCCAAAAGATGTGTTGAAAGTCTTCGTGAATGTCCTCATGACACCACCGTGAAGAACAGAACCCCAGATCAAATTCTTCATATGGACCAAACTCTTCATATGGATCCAAGTCCTCATATGGACCAAATTCTTCACGAGGATCAAATTCTCAACCGGATCAAAGTCCTCATATGATTATCATCGTATAACAACTCGTCTCGCAGGTAGAGCTAAGGGCTATGAATATGTGCATTATTCTTCAAACCATTATGTTCATAAGTCCTCAAGAATTACTCGCTTATTCATATGCATACCCTAACCCTCCTATGCTAAGCTAAATGGTTTGGCATCTTTGCCACCTTTCTCACATGGTGCTCGCAGGATGATGAACTTTGCCACCCTCCGTATGTGGGTGGTGAAGAAAAGAACTAATCTCTTCGCAGGGTCAGTCTCCGCACGCGTTTCTAACGCTCAAGAATTTGCCGGGACCCGACAAAATGCTCGAAGGACGCAGCGAATCATGATGAAATGAACTTTCATTTCACACGCCCTCATATCGCTATATCTGCTTATCGCTTGATGAAATTCATCCGATGAACTTGATATCATATTCTTCATCGATGAAGCATATGAGATTGTAAGTTACACTAATTCATCTGCAGGATGATCAACCCAAAACCACCGAATGGGTCCTCGATAGTGGATGTACAAATCACATGACCGTGACAAGAATCTATTGATGGATGCTCCTTATCACCGCCACCAAGCATATCATCTTTGCCGACAAAGGCAAAAGTCGTATTGGGTCTTGGTAAGGTTGCTATCTCTAAGGATAAGCACATGGACAAAGTCATGCTTGTTGAGTCCTTAGGATACAATCTCATGTCAGCCTCAATGCTTTGTGATCTTGATATGGTTGTTGTCTTTGCAAATATCGCTGTGTTGTGATTATGGAAGTCGACAATTCCAAAGTCTTCAAGGCTTTAGGAGAGGAGATCCAGATATTGTTGATTTTCTACAGACCACAACCAGCCGTGTGTCTACTTGCAAAAGCTTCGTATATTGGCTATGGCATCGATTTACTTGGTCATGCAGCATGAGGAATTTGAACACGCTTGCAAAGAAGAAGCATGTCATTGGCATTGAGAATGTCAAATTCTCAAGGATCACTTATGCGGAGCATGTGAAGCCGAAAATGACCAAGGCCAAGCATCCAAATAAGACTATCATGACCACTACACGTCCATTTGAATTGCTTCACATGGACCTCTTCGACCTAATCATTATTCAGCAGCTACTAATGATGCATCTTTATATGGTTTTGTCATTGTTGATGATTATTCTCGATATACATGGGTACACATTGTTACTTACAAACATGAAGTGCGTGAAGTCTTCAAACGATTTTCCTCGAGGGCTTCAACCAACTTTGGTGTGAAGATCAAGCATATCGGTGACAATGGAACCGAGTTCAAGAATTCGGTCTTGATGCCTATCTTGATGAACTTGGTATTACTCATGAGTTATCTCGCCCTTATACTCCTCAAAGTAATGGCGCCGGAGCGCAAGAACGTAACTTTGTTGAGATGGCTTGCACTATGCTTGATGAATACAAAACGCCTTTTGGATTGATGCAATTGATACCGCCGCCACATCATCAACAGAGTATATCTTCACAAATTCTTCAAGAAGATCGCCTATGAACTCCTCAACGACAAGAAACCCAATGTGAGTTATTTCAAAGTCTTCGGTGCTAAATGTTGGATTAGAGATCCTCACCACAACTCTAAATTTGCAATCAAAGCACATGAAGGTTTTATGCTTGGTTACGAAGGACTTCAGACACCTACAGTAGTCTTCAACATTGTTCTTCACAAGATTGTCGACATCAGAGATGTGCGGTTCGATGAAACTAATGGCTCGCAAAGAGAGCACCTACCTTCGTGTTAGATGAACCAGCACCGAGGATGCTATCAAGCTCAAGGCAACCGAGGATGTCATTCCCATCAAGAATCTCAAGAAGAATTCATTCCTGCTCATGAAGAACGCCGAGCTGATGCACCAAGAACATGATGAGGAAAATGGTGTCAAGAAAATGCTGATCAAAATCCTCAATGACAACCAACTCATCCACGCATTGCAAAAGAAGTGCAAGTGGAGAAGATCATCGATGACATTAGCGCACTGTGTCCTCTCACACGCCAAAAGCCTCACACTTATCTAACTTTTGTGGGCACTATGCTTTTGTCTCTATCTCAGAGCCCACTAAGGTAGATGAAGCATTTCGAGCCGAGGGATTCAGGCTATGCAAGAAGAATTACATCAGCTCGAAATGAACAATGTCCGGAATTGGTCAATCGCCCAGATCCTCGCAAGCATAATATCATTGGCACAAAGTGGATCTACCGCAACAAGCAAGATGAAAATGGCCTTGTGGTGAGGAATAAGGCACGACTAGTAGCTCAAGGCTACACACAAAGTCAAGGAATTGATTTCGATGAAACTTTTGCACTGTTGCTAGACTTGAGGCTATTCAGATTTTACTTGCCTATGCTAACCATCATGATATCATCTTATATCAAATGGATGTGAAAAGTGCATTCCTCAATGGTAAGCTTGAGGAAGAAGTATATGTTGCTCAACCCCCAGGTTTTGAAGATCCCAAGAATCCTGACAAAGTCTTCAGACTCAATAAGGCCCTCTATGGCCTCAAGCAAGCCCTCAAGCGTGGTATGACACATTGAAGGAATTCTTCATGAAGAATGGCTTCACACCCGGTTCACTCGACCCTACTCTTTTTACTAAATCATATGATGGTGAACTGTTTGTGTGCCAAATATATGTTGATGATATTATCTTTGGCTGTACTAACCAACGATATAGTGATGAATTTGCCTATATGATGAGTGAAGAATATCAAATGTCTATGATGGGAGAATTGAAATTCTTCTTAGGTCTTCAAATTCTTCAAAGAAAAGAATGGCATATTCATATCTCCTGAGAAATACCTCAAAGATGTAATCGAGGAAATTCGCATGCAAGATTGCAAAGGCGCTAAAATTCCTATGCCCACAAATGGCCATCTATGCAATCGATGAAAATGGTATTGACTTCGATCACAAGGTATACCGCCCATGATTGGTTCTTTATTGTACTTATGTGCATCTAGGCCAGATATAATGCTTAGTGTTTGCATGTGTGCCCGATTTCAAGCTGCACAAGGAATCACACCATAACGTCAGGAAGCATATTCTTCGATATCTAGCTCACACACCAACACTAGGATTATGGTACCCCAAGGGCTCGCTTTTGATCTCATTGATATTCGACTCGACTATGCCGTGATCGTGGACCGCAAGTCAACTTCGCACTTGTCATTTCTGACGATCTTTGGTCCGTTGGTCCTCAAGAAACAGAATCACAGATCACCGCTTCATCATCAAGCTGAATACATTGTCACCTGGCTCATGCCGTGCTCAACTCGCTGGATGAAGCAAACCTCAAGGACTATGGCGCCAACGTGAAGAATGTGCCTCTCCTTCCGACAATGAGAGTGCCATCAAGATTGCTCACAACCCGCCAAAGACTCAAGACTAAGCACATCCAGATTCGCCATCATTTTCTTCGTGATCATGTGTTGAAGGGTGATATCTCCATCGAGCATGTGAAGATCAAGAACAGCTAGCTGATATCTTCACTAAGCCCTTGGATGAGAAGAGATTTAGCAAGTTGCGTGTGAGCTAAATATCTTAGAATCTTCAATGTTCTTTGAAAAGGACACACATCCTAACCCTTATGCGTAATTGATGACTTAGATGTGCAACACATGAAGAAACGCTTTTCTTCAATCAATGAAGAATAACACTCTAAGTGTGAAGAAATTAATGAAGAATTTGATTCTCGTAACCCTACGACAATTGTACGCTGTGTCTGAAATCATCATTCTTATACTGTGGATACGCCACCACAAAAGTTGAAAATCTTCAATTTGAGTTTTTCCTCATTTTGAAATTCTTCAGTTTTACAAATTCTTCAACTTTGCAAAATCTTCAATGTTTCATTGCTTTTTCCTCATCTGGCTATATATATATATATATATATATATATATATATGAGTTTATGTCCTCTACAAGATTCACTTATTGCTATTTCTTCAAGTTGCAATTTCGCTAAGTGAATGTGATCGACCTTCCCTCTATGCTATACTCAACCCAATCTATTCACAAATTCTTCATGCTCGATTGAAACTTGTTCAAAGTCTTCACTGTGTCCTTGACAGCTGAAGAAATTATGAACTAAATTTTAAGCAAATCTTATCCAGATTTTCGGTTTTACCGCTCAAACCGCTCCGCTTCCCATGATACATTAGTTTATTCACCCACGATCTTACACGATCTCATCTCAAGACAAAGGCGTGGGTGACACATGTCGCGAAGGAGAAAGGGCAGGGCATGTTCGTCCCAAAATCTTCGGGCTAACAGTTTTTACCGTGGCTATAAATAACCCTCTCCCTTCCTTACTTCATTTACTCCGCCTTGTCATTGCCTCTGCTCGAGCTCTCAAACCCTAGCGCCGCCTGCTATCCATCGCTGGGCTGTGAGGAAGAGCTTCATCGCTCGACCTCGTCAAGTCAGTGACTTCAAGGCCGTAGCGGAAATCTTCACTCCGCCGCCAGAGCGCTCTCCTCGCCAAGTTAGGGCGTGGAGATCTAACGTGACGAACTTCACCACGGCTCATCTCTCGCTCGTCGTTCTTCAGCCGGTAATTAAAAGTCACTTTTATTACTCACTTTGATTCTCAAATCTTTCTAAAATCTTCAAAGGTGTTTTTGTTCTTCAAATCTTCACATGAACACCTCACACACTATATGCTTTGATTTATCTCTCTAAGCATTCATTTCTTCAAGATTCCTCAATTGTGCGGATTTTCAATCAGCACAACTCGAACCTAAGACGTAAACGCTTAGTGAGGGAGTCCTCGACTAGGGGTGTCCTGGACAAAATGACTATCAATATCCGCCGGACCCCATACTACGTAAGATAGAAGATTGAAGACCTGCTCGTCCCAAGGTACTTTCCTTGGCGTGGAAGGCAAGCTTGGCAATATGGATATGTAGATCTCCTACCATTGTAACCGACTCTGTAACCCTAGCCTCCTCCGGTCTCTATATAAACCAGAGGGCTTTAGTCCGAGAGGACACAACATTACATCTCAACAATCATACCATAGGCTAGCTTCTAGGTTTAGCCTCCTTGATCTCGTGGTAGATCTACTCTTGTACTACCCATATCATCAATATTAATCAAGCAGATGTAGGGTTTTACCTCCATCGAGAGGGCCCAACCTGGGTAAAACATTGTGTCCCTTGTCTCTTGTTACCATCCGCCTAGACGCACGCTCGACCCCTACCCGAGATCCGCCAGTTTTGACAACCGACATTGGTGCTTATTGAGAGTTCTTCTGTCGCCACCGATAGAGCGGATGCTCTTCACCCGCCTTCAAAGACGGTTTTCGCCGAGGGGCCTTTGGCCGCCGGTCGATAATCCGCTTGGTGGCTTTCTTTTATGACCGCCGTCCGCCGCCGCCGACAAAGGACTTTCAAGTCGTTGAAGATTTCTTCGCCAAACCCTAAAGTCTGCCGTAACGCTTAGATCCATTTGAGCTTTCGTCCGCTAACGAAGCTCTTGGATCGCATCGCTACCGGGGTCGCATGATACAATCGATCGGGCTTAAAACCGATCCGAGAGAGATTAACTTCCCTGCTACCCACCACGCCGAGGTGGTAGAGGAACAACTCGCAATTCTTGCCGTTGTTGAAAATAACCGTGTCCGATTCCTAACCTCTATACCTGATTCCGCGAGGGACGGACTTCGGTCGAGCATTGAACCTAAAATTATGCGCCGCCCCCGACTCGCCGGGTTGTTCTCAAAGATATCAAGCTTTCCAATTCGAAGTCCTCGCCTTCGAGCCCAAAGATGGGCAGGATCCGGATTTTATTCCACCCACCCGCCTGCATATATGCATCTATCTCTAATTCGCAAGAGCCTTCGTAAATAAAGACATCATTATCGGGCCAGATTCTCCCGTTATGGACAGGATAAAGGATCGCCGAGAGGAAAACGAATCGCAATCTTTTGCAATAATCGCACGGACAAGGGAATTTTGAACGCCATTGATCGTCGCAAGATTACGCGCTTTACCGATCCAAGGCCCATAGTACGAAAGCATCGTGGCGATGGAGAGTTTCCGAAAACTGAAAATCAATTTTGGGATAATCCGCCCCAAACCCAAATTACTCAGTAAAAGGGCGCCTACAATCGTTCCCCTGATGCAATAACAAAAAGCAAAACCCAGCAAGGAAACGGAACTGTGATCGAGGGATGGCTCAATGGACCTCAGAACTTCATAATGCAGTAGGGAGCTGCCCCAACACATAGCCTTCGAGCATGTTGATATTACGGCAGTGGCCAAAGTGGCTAAGAGCTTTTAGCTCCGCAACCACTCCAACAATATCAAAGACGGTATCAACAGCCTTCGAGACTTTCGTGATCAAATAATATGCGAAACGAATAATCCATGAACTCGCCAAGTCTACCAAGTAGCAACAAATAATCCTTGGAGGACATAGCCTATTACCTCAAGGCCAGCCGACGAGCCCACATCTCAACTACTAGAGCCCCACCAAGACTGCTACTTTAGTCCCATAGTGGACTGGCTGACCGACAAAGTCCTCATGGACGCGCAATGCGACTAAACCTCATTTACGAGGAGACTCATGAAAATGGAAATCGATTGAGCCAGATGAGCAAGCAAAGACAACCTTCAGAGGAATAATCCGAGCTGTGAAGCGCACAGCACCGAAAAAATCACACTGGTGGTGTTCGCCTCCGGACAATTACAGATCCAAGAAGTCACGCCTGTGGCCCTGCTCAAAGAGCGGCTATCATGCCATATTAGGACGAGAGGCATTCACAATTTTTCAAGCAATACCTCATTACGGGTACAAGAAGCTCAAAATGCCCGCCCAGCTGGAATAATCACTCTGCCGCTGATCCGGATACAGCACTGCGCACCAAGACAAGACAGCCAAGACTAGCCCTCGAGGCACTATCCAAGCCTTAGCGGCAGAGGAACTCATCACAACAAGGCCCACGGTAAATGTGGACGATGTGATACTTGATAAAAGATCCAAGTCCACCTCCTTCAAACCAGCAGATGAGATAATTAAATTTCAGGTCCACCCAACGGACCCAACAAAGACGGCTTCCATCAAGACGCTTGAACCCTCGGTTGACGCCAAGATCGCTGCCAATTCCTTCGAAAATTGGGACATCTTCGCCTGCATCCTTCGACATGCCCGAATCCTCGGAGGTTGGCGTAACACGCCCTAAACATCCGAAAGGATTCTGCTACCAAACAAAGCTCTTCGACGATTTTCCGAGCCCAAAAGATGTGCAATGGGAGAAGAGCTAGCTGTTATTGGAAGCCGGATTCATTAGAGATATTAAACATCCAGACCGGCTAGCAAATTTGGTGATGGTACCAAAGAAGGATAAATCCGCGCCTGCGGTCGACTTCAAAGACCTCAATAAGGCTTGCCTAAAGGATCCTTTCCTCCCCCGATCGATCAAATCATCGATGCCACGTTAGATTACACTACTCGTGCAGCTTCCCGGACGATACTCGCTATCATCAAATCAAGATGGCGGAAGCAGCATCAACGCAACAAAGATTCATCACCCATACGAACCATTCTCGCTTCAACACGATGCCCTTCGGACTTAAAACACCGCGCAACATATCAACAAGATGATTCAAACATGTCTAGCCACCAAGATCGCAAAACAATCGAGATAATGAGACGACGATGGTCACAAAACAAAACACGCCGAAACTTTAGTAGACAATTTGAGGCTCACATTCGACAACCTCGTGAGCATATGACATCAAGTGAACTGAAAATGTGTTTTCGGGCATCACCGGAAAGTTGCTGGCTTCATCAGATCCGTAGAGGAATCAAGCAAATCCGCCAAAACTGCCTCACAGCTTGGACATTCCAAAGGACCTCAAGCAAATACAAAATTAACAGATGCGGGCAGCTCTAAGCCGCTTTTATCTCCCGCTTAGGAGAGAAGGCGCTGCTTTTTATCGCCTCCTAAGGCGACCAACACTTCGAGTGGATCGGATGCCGCCATCGCCGGACTCAAGAAATAAAGGCCATATTGGCAACAACCACTTGGTCGCTACCACTCGGGCGTAACCAATGTTGTTATATATCGCAGCAACACATCAAGTTGTAAGCGCTTATCCTCGCCGTTTAACGAGCCATGTAAGGGCATAAATTCTTCTTCAAAACCAGTGTATTACGATCCACCGTGTTAACCCTCGAAATCCCGCCACCTCACTATCGAAGATAGCATGCGCGTGTTCATGGCGCCTCGAAGCTTCGCACTACTTTCAAGAGTGTTCGATAACAAGGGCCTCAAGTACCACTCAATGACATTATAAATAACCGCATGCAACGGGCAGGATTGCAAATGGGCCATTGAGCTCTTGCCATTCGACATAACTTACAAACCTCGATTTGAGCCATAAAGTCACAAGTTTTGTCTGATTGCCGCTGAATGGATCAAGCTTTAACTCCCTAAAGAGTACGGGCGATACTCCAATTGACTATGCACTTCGACGGGTTCCAAAATGTTGGCCGGATCTGGGTCAAGGCCAGATCGACGCCCCCAATCGGAGATACACCCAAGATGTACTTCAAATAATGTACACGCGACTCCAACAATGCAGCCTAATACGAGGCCCTATTACATGGTCTCCGGATGGCGCCTATGGGCATTCAACGCCTAGAGGTGCGCGATTCAAACTTGCAATATCCCAAATAAATGGAGACTTTGACGCCAAGGATCCAAAATGGCAGCATACCGCAATGTTGTCCTCGAAATGTCACCGGTTTGAAGGACTCAATTCCATCACATAGCCCGAGATAATAACCAAGCGGCCGACGCCCCGCACGCACGGCGTAAACGTGATGTTGTCCCTCCAAATATCTTTCTGAACGGCTTCAAGCCATCCGCATTATGGGAAGAGGAGTCCCAGAGATAAACCGGAGAAACCGCACTAACCGTGATTCAGCAGATGACATAACACCCTCCGCCCACAATATAATGGCGAATCGCCGCTGTGACAGAACCTTTCCTAGCCTACTTACTTAGGCAGAACTTCCGAAGACCAAAATGAGGCCCGCCAGATAGTCCGCGATCAAGGCCTACAAGGTCCATGAGGGAGAACTTTATAAGAAAAGTACTCACCGAGTCCTTCAAAGGTGCATCTCCAAGAATAAGGGCTAAACCTCCGGCTGAAATCCATGCCGACTAGGTGGACACCACGTAGCAGCCCGGCCCGGTAGGAAAGGCATTCAGACAGATTTTATTGGCCGACGGCTCGGGCAGATGCACAGACTTGGTCCAGCGATGCGCCGCTTGTCGCCTCTTTGCTAATCGAGCCACATGCCACCCACCGCCTCTCAAAACCATACCCATTACCCCGGCCGTCATGTCCGGGGCTTGACATGGTTGGACCCTTAAAGGGGAAACCCACAAGAAAAAGTACCTATTGGTCATGGTGGATAAGTTCACCAAATGGATAGAGGCCAAACCGTCAAAACGGCAGTAGTCTCGACCGGTGCTAGACTTTATATCGTCGAGGTGGTACACCGCTACAGTAGTCCCCCACAAAGATCATCACCGACAACGCACCGAACTTCACGCCGACGAGGTCAAGTTATGGTGCAAAATATGGGCATCAAGCTCGACTATGCGCCTACTATCACCTCAAACCAACGGTCAAGTGGAAAGAGCAAATGGTCTAATATGAGTGCTATTAAACCCAGATTGGTGAGGTCACCACCAAACCGACACCCAATGGGTCGAGGAGCTCGACCAGACTGGGGCTGCGACAACGCCAACCGTACTACCGGATTCACACCATTTTATGGTATACGGCGCAGAGGCGCTTCTTCTCCGACATTATTCATGACTCACCTCGAAAAGCGCATGTATGAGGAAAGAGAAGCCGAGCTGGATCGGCAGGACAGCTTGGACACATTGAGGAAGAACGTGACGCCGCCAAGGCTCGCTCCGATTCTATCGCCAGAGGTTCAAGATATCAAAGCGCAGAAGTACGGGCCAAGACTTATAACGCTTGCTTAACTAGTTCTACGCCGGACAAGAAAAAGGACAAGCTCAAGCCCAGATGGGAAGGCCCTTCATTATTGATCAAGTATCGACCGCGGAGCATACCGTTTCACTTAAATGTGCTGCCTGACAACCGACTCGAGCCAAACCCATGGAACGCAGCCCGACCGACGGTTCTATGCCTAGCGCCGACTAAGAGTTCGCCCCTTCCCCCGCCCAACCTTTTTATATTTCGCTGTCTTTGTTTCTCTTTTATCCTTTTAATTAACAAGCCCTCGGGGCCTATTTTCGATTCTTGCATACACACGCATGTGCCATCCGCGACTCAAGAGCCCCGGAGCTTCTTTTACATAAGCTCAACTATACGGGTTTTATACCCAACACATGTGTCACGCTCCACATGTACCTTTTACTCGCCATTATATGCATCGATATGACTTAAGTTTTCGCCAAGTTGGCCGTTCGCCCTGCGTGCTTACCCCTACATTCCCGATTGTTCGCTAGGCGGTAAAGGAGCACCTCTGCGATTGTTATCGCTGGTCACCGGATGTGTTCCTCAGACGGTGGTAGCCGGAAGCTAGCGTTTTAAGGGAATATTCGGTCGGTGATTTAAAAAGATGACTTTTTACCTATTTTTTCCCCATCTGCCCCTGTATGTTTTATCGCTTCTTCTGGCAGTCCCGACATGCACTTTAGGGCATGCCTCCCCAAATTAAAGGAACCCTTAACGGAACTATTCTCCTCGAAGATGTTTCTACTAACCATGTAATATAACATAACTAGTTGGGCACTTGTCCGATAAAGCACTAATGACCCCTACGCTACGGTCTCCATGCATACCACGGTTATTTATTAACCAAAAGGTATTCGACACACTCCGACTCTAGGGTCCCGAGGTCGAAGTTTAAAAGGTCGGCAAAGACAAACGATCTACAATCCCGCTAGAAGGCATTTCACATGTCATTTTTAAAGGATAACATACATTGTCAAGTTATTGATTGTATTCCTCCTCAATCTCCGCCTAACAGCCGTCTAGTTTACCATTCCGTTGGGAAAATTTAGCAGCCAGTTCTACCTGGCTGTACACTAAACTCACAGGATCTCCTTCCTGCCGGGCCCCACCGTCCAATCTCGCCATATGGTTGGGATCCGCTTCTCTGTACCGCTGCCTTCACCATGGCCCAAGCCTCCTCGGCACCTTGACGGCAAGCCGAATCTTCCATTAAACGGAAGCGCCGCCAAGACCCTCGCAGCTTTTCCGAAGTTTCGAGGCTCCTCACGCTGCGAGGATGGCCATAAAGCCCGTGACGGCGCCACTCATTGCTCGCCGAACTCGCTCGAGTAGCCGCAATACGGGAAGTTGATCACCCATTGATACGGGCATCTCCTTCAGAGGATGACCCGTGAGTATACCTACAAGACATATTATGTCAAATGGCTTCCTCGAACCGCTTCTTTCTTAGAGAGTTCGCCAAGCACTTACTATAGATGCCGCGACGGTTACCGATTCTCCTTAATGGAGCCGACACGTACTCAGGCGCCTTTCAAATTTTTCTCCGAGCTTGGCGCTGGCATCTTGGAGCTTGTTCCTTTCCTCACAGATTGCTCAAAGACATTCTCGCTGCCTTTAGCTGGCGCAGTAGTGCTTGCCCGTCTGGATCTTGTTCGGCAAGACCTGCAAATATCATTATGTTAGACTCAGGCAAGATGCCGCATAATGCTTATATTAATACAAATGTGTTACTGTGGGGGTCTTTCCGTTCCTCGCGGCAAAGAAGTGCAGCCTCAAGTTGGGCCTTGCAATCTTGCGTACCCCGAGACAGCTGGGCATTCTTCTCGCTAAGAGCCTATCTGAGTTTATACCCAACACATGTGTCACGCTTCCACATGTACCTTTTACTCGCCATTATATGCATCGATATGACTTAAGTTTTGGCCAAGCTGGGTTGCTCGCTCTGTGCTTACCCTACATTCCCGATTGTTCGGCTAGGCGGTAAAGGAGCACCTCTGCGATTATTCTTGCCGGGTCGGCGGATGTGTACCTCAGACCGGGTGAAGCCGAAAGCTAAGCGTTCTTAAGGGAATATTCGGTCGGTGATTTAAAAGATGACTTTTACCTATTTTTCCCCATCTGCCCCGGATGTTTTATCGCTCTCTTGGCAGTCCGGACATGCACTTTAGGGCATGCCTCCCCAAATGAAAGGAACCCTTAACGAACTATTCTCCTGGAAGATGTTTCTCACTAACCATGTAATATAACATAACTAGTTGGGCACTTGTCCGATAAAGCACTAATGACCCCTACGCTGGTCTCCATGCATACCACGGTTATTTATTAACCAAAAGGTATTCGGACACACTCAGGACTCTAGGGTCCCGAGGTCGGCGAAAAGGTCGGCAAAGACAAACGATCTACAATCCGGCTAGAAGGCATTTCACATGTCATTTTTAAAGGATAACATACATTGTCAAGTTATTGATTGTATTCCTCCTCAATCCCGTCTAACAGTCGCTGTCTAGTTTACATCCGTTGGGAAAATTTAGCAGCCAGTTCTACTGGTCTGTACACTAAACTCACGAGGATCTCCTTCCGTCCGGGCCCCACCGGTCCAACTTCGCCATATGGTTGGGATCCGCCTTCTTGTACCGCGTCTTCACCATGGCCCAAGCCTCCTCGGCACCTTGACGGCAAGCGAAATCTTCCACAAGCAGGCGCCGCCGCCTCCTGCAGCTTCTCTGAAAGCTCCCGAGGCCCTCGGCCGGGCGAGGATGGCCATAAAGCTTGTGACTGGCGCCACTCATTACTGCCGAACTTCGTTCGAGTAGCTGCAACAGTTCGGAAGTTGATCACCCATTGATACGGGCATCTCCTTCGTAGGATGACCCGTGAGTATACCTACAAGACATATTATGTCAAATGGCTTCCTCGCCGAACCGTTCTTTCTTAGAGAGTTCGCTCAAGCACTTACTATAGATGCCGCGACGAAGCCGCCGATTCTCCTTAATGGAGCCGGACAGCTCGGCCTGTGCGCCTTTCAGCTCTTCTCCGAGCTTGGCGTTGGCATCTTGGAGCTTGTTCCTTTCTCTGTACTGCTCAAGCACATTCTCGCCGCCTTTAGTCAAGCGCAGAGTGCTTGCCTGTCCGGATCTTGTTCGGCGGCACCTGCAATATCATTGTTAGACTCGCGCGCATGCCGCACAATGCTTATATTAATACAAATGTGTTACCAGGGGGGGTCTTTCCGTCTCCTCCTGCGGCAGCAAGTGCAGCCTCAAGTTGGGCCTTGCAATCTTGCAGCTCCCGAGACAGCTGGGCATTCTTCTCGTTAAGAGCCTGAAATTTCAAATGATCCTTAAATCAATTAACATAACTAATTTAAGTCTCGGGGGCTACTGGTGTATACAACCATTAAAATTTCCTTACCCGTATGTCTTTAACATACTGCTCCGTGGCTCTGGTAAAACCATTTTGAGCAGCTCGGAGATCTGCGTCCCCTGCGTTAAAGGCATCCAATGCCTCGGGAAAAACACACTTCTTGAAAAACTGTCGTGGCGTCTATGATTCATAGCGCTCTCCACCTCGACTTGGTGGCGGACAGTCTGTCGGTATCCTCCGTTGGAGTAGGATCCGGTTCGCATCTTGCGCTTGCCTCCCCTCGGTCCGGGCGGCTGAGCACAGCTGGTGTTGGTTGGGTTGGCAATTCCTGCGCTCGCAGTCCGTGGCGCTTTTTCTCCTATAAATTACATGAGCACTTAGAAGTTTCCTTGGAACGTTGCTCAAAAAGATCAAACACGAGCTGTACCTCTGCGGCGACGTTTCTGCCCGCACGGCGCTCCTTTTCCTCCTGCTAATTCGGATGACCTCTCAGAGGTCGGCCGCCGAGTTCGGCTCCCCGCCGTAATGGCGCTTCCTATAAAATACCATCGTTCGCGAAGGTCAGAAATAGGCAAGGATAAGATAATGGTGTCCGGACTTCAGTCGTGGTCACCTGGGATGCCGAACTTAGCCCGGGGTAGTCCGCCGTAATATCGACCAAAGCATTGTCGATGCTGAGCTGGTGATACACCCCGTCGATCAGCTCCACCTCGATGTCCGGATCCTCTTCGGAGGCCGGACCCAGGGACCCTTCCGGATCCTCGGGTTGTGGAGCAGGACTCACCATGTCCTCCACAGTCCGGCGTAGGCTCTGCGCCGAAGACGTAATGTGAGAAGCTTAAACTTCGAAGATACGGGTAAAAGCCCCTTGAGGTGTTCGCTTACCCATCCCCTGGGGTTGATCATGGAAAACCCCTCCGGGGTTCGGCGAAGGAAGTCCTCCTTCTCCCCTTATGCAGACCGGACAGGATCTTCACCAGATCCTCGGTCGATCCGACCCTTCTGGCCGTCTTAGTGGCATCGTCCTCCCCATTGAAATCCCACATGGGGTGGCCTCAGATCTTGCGGCTGCACCCCGCTTGATGCACGCCGCCATGACTCCAATCATGGTCAAGCCGGAATGAGCCATTAATCTTATCCGCCCATCAAGTAATGGACGCTCTTGTCTTCCTCCAAGCGGGGCTCATGAGGCGCCACCGAGGCGTTTCTTCAAGGGAGCAGCATCAAACTCCGGAGGCCAATCCGGACTGGGTCGAGCGGAGCGTCTACAATATAAAACCACTCGAGGGCCGTCTTGGACGCCCTCTTAGGGGGTGCGGATAGGTATCCGGTCCCGGCGATCACGCCATATTTCGCGCCGCCCACTTGATATATGGATCCTGGTGAGAGCGGGGCACGAGGCGAAACAACCTCTTCCACAATGCAAAATGGGGCTCAATGCCCGAGAATAGCTCACAAAGAGCTCGTAGCCCGATATGTAGCACAGAGGCGGGCGTGGGTGGTGGAGCTGAGTCCATAGAACTTGAGGCCCGCGGAGGAATGGATGTATTGAAATCTGAGCCCCTAATCGGATAGGGGACAAAGCACACTCGCTCCCCTTGTTGGGGCTTGGGGTGTCCTCCACCTACCTCCCACCTTGATAAGTAACCAGTCCGGCTCGGACCGGAACCATGAAGGCCGGAGGAAGAAATCCCTCCGTTTGGAGCTTTACTAGCTCATTGTGCGAAATAGAGCACCTCCTCCAATCCTGGCGATGGGCTAGGAGCGCGTGAGGAAGAGCGTTGGCGATCCATGGTGGAATGGATTTGAGGTCGAGGCGCTTGATGGAGTATCTGCAGGAGGAAGACGCAGTGCGGTTTGGATCTGATTCCTGCCCTTTTATAGGCGGACGACCCGCACAATTAGGGGTGAAATGTAAAGACACCACGGCTTTTCGCATTCGTGCGACGCGTGGAAGAGGGCCATTATTTGGCGTGAAAGCCGAGGAACACAATTCAAGATGAAGCGAGCACTGCTCGGCTGGTACATGGAATTTGAAAGGAGAACCGCCTTGCAACACGAAGACTACAAGCACGCTGGACTTATCGTCATTGAAGCCTGGTTAAAACTCTTGAGGAGTCTGGACTAGGGGTGTCCGGACAGCGGACTATCAATATCCGCGGACTCCCATACTACGAAGATAGAAGATTGAAGACTCGGCTCGTGTCCCAAGGTACTTTCCTTGGCGTGGAAGGCAAGCTTGCAATACTGGATATGTAGATCTCCTACCATTGTAACCGACTCTGTGTAACCCTAGCCTCTCCGGTGTCTATATAAACCGGAGGGCTTTAGTCTCCTTGATATCAACAATCATACCATAGGCTAGCTTCTAGGGTTTAGCCTCCTTGATCTCGTGGTAGATCTACTCTTGTACTACCCATATCATCAATATTAATCAAGCAGGACGTAGGGTTTTACCTCCATCGAGAGGGCCCGAACCTAGGTAAAAACATTGTGTCCCTCGTCTCTTGTTACCATCCGCCTAGACGCACAGTTCGGGACCCCCTACCCGAGATCCGCCGGTTTTGACACCGACACTTAGTGAAATTCCTCAAGGCTCAACTGGTCAAATTCCTCAAAACTTGTCTTTTTCGAAAAATCTTCTGAGAACGCATATGACCTCTCCAAATTCCTCGCACCTACACTCTGTTCACAGGTACTCATGTCCTCTGTTGAATCACTAGGTTCTCATTAACTTAACTCATTTGCAGCGTTCCTCGAAGAAAAACTGCATACTTCTTCAGAGTGCTCTATAGTTCAAATTCCTCATCTGAAGAAAATGGCAGAAGGCAAGAGACCGCAGAAGGGAGGAAAGAAACTAGAGGTCATGACTGCCTTTGAGATCCCTGATGAAATTTATAAAGATTACTGCACACCTGATGAAGCCAAATTTGGCAAGGAGACCAAAAATCAGCGCAAAGTGCGCATTTAGAGGATAGAACGAAGATGGGCACGAGAATGGAGGGAGTATCGCTATGTTACTCCCAAGTACATGAAAAAATTCGCCTTAAACTCTCCATGCCTAAGAGCTCCTTTGGCACCTGGCCAAGTCGCTGATCCCACTAGCATCAAACGTGGTGAAGACTTTCCTGAAGAATGGTCCAGGCGCCAAGCCAAACTGGCAAGACAGACCAAGGAGGCAGTGAGGAAATTCAATGAGGATTCTGCTGCTGCTGCTTGCCAGCGAGACCTCGGTCAAGCCGAGGAAATCAATGCCAAGAAGCCTGCCGCAAGCCCAGTGCTTCACCATCGCGCCCTCACGGCCCAGTTCCTCGATCGCGCCCTCACGGCAAATTCCTCAAGCTGCTGCTGCTCCTCCAAATCCTCGGCAGCTCCTCCAAGTCCTCAACTCCTGTGCATCGGCTACATGTCAAAGGACTCGGGGTTTCTCGATTGCTTCGGTGTCTCGGCAAGTTCCTCACTGCACCAATGTCCTCATCAGCCCCACTCTGCTGAAGACAAAAGCAACTGCTGGACGCGGTCCTCGGCCAAGTCCTAGAAAGAAACAAGTTGCCTTCAACGTGCCCTCTGATGATGAAGCTTCTGATGAAGAACTTGCAGAAATCATCAGAGACAGACTAACCAAGGCCGCTAGAGCCAAAGGAACAACTGTGCCTCTGCTTTTGGATCCAAAGAAGATCCTTGACTTCATCGACCTATGGCATCAGGATCCAAACACTCCCATACCAGATCTGCCTCGACTCTGGTCAAAGTCATATCTTGAACCATTTCATCGTTGAAGAGAAATGGAAATTTGAAAAGGCTCGTGAGATTAAGAGAGCACAAGCGAAAGGAGAAGCTTCGAGGAAAAACATCGTCAACGACTCTGAAGAACTTCTCAAAGCTCAATCTGAAATCAAGCCCTCGGCAAGGATTTCGATGCCTAATCTTGAATGGCAAGGAGCCAAGGTGAGATCGTCAATTTGACGAAGAAAATGACAACTATTGCTGCCCCATCGTGAAGAAGAAAATCCTCGGTGAAGACTCGCTCACTTTCGCTGAAGAACATGCCAAGATCTTGCTGATGACTTTCAGCATGCCGATGAGAATACAAGTTCGGTGATGACTCCATTCCAGCCGTGAAGAAATTCCTGGGCATCCACTAGTGGTGCGCTGAAGAAACCAAGAGATCGTGGCAATGCAAGCTGCACGATTCGCAAGAAACGAACCACAGTCCTCGGCTCCTCCTGCGCCAACACCAACTCCAATTCTTCCTTACGCCTATGAAGTGAAGAAGACAAAGGCTGCAGAGCGAGCTGCAGTGAAGAAGAGGAAGGCATCTGCTGCGTCAAATTCTTCGGCTGCGAAGAAAATGAAGCCAATGACCAGCTCTCTTGAAAATCCCATTGATGCCGTTCCCATTTCCTCCATGTCGTCTAAGGAAATTGTTCCTTATGGAGAAGACTACAAGATCCCAAGCGGATCTGATGAAGAAAATCAATCTGTTGCTACCTCAGAACAGGTTGATGAAGAAATTGAAGTGGAAGCATTCCCTTCATCACCAGTTGTTTCCTCACCCATGCCTCAGTTCACAGCTGAAGAGGCTGGTGTTGAGGAAATTGAAAAAGAAGATGAAGACGTGGATATTGGATGCACTACTCCAGTGATGAACGATGACTTTTGGGAAAGTCAGCATCCCAATACTCCTCTCTTCACTCCGATTCAACAAATTCCTCAGTCCCCGGCTACAACTGTTCAATTGGGCTCTGAAGAAACTCATCCCACATCGTCTGTTAATGAGGAAATTCCAGCCACTAGCGCTGAAGAACCTGCTGCTGATCCCCAAACTGCACAAGAAGAGGAACCAGAAATTCCTCAGCCTGAAGCACCTGAGATCGCGATTCCTGAGGTTGTGCTGCAAATTACTGATATTCCTCTGCCCAAACCGAAGAATCCGTTCTCAAGGAAGCAAAAATTCAAGGCTGAAGACTTCTTTTCTGAGCATGTATTCTTCACTGCATACAATCCATATGACTCTGCTCGCATGAGGAAAAGACGCTTCTGGACTGCTACACAAGCCAACTTCTATTCCTCAGTGCTCTTTGACAAGGACAAGATCTTCGATCATGAGCATATTCCTCATGTGGATATGGAATCTCTGCCGTGCTTCGAGCCAGTACTCCGAGTTATTCATGATGTAGGACTCCTAAATTTCTGCACTGATATCTGTGATTGGAATGAATAAGTCATTCTTCAGTTCTACGCCACTCTGCATATCACCGAAGACGCTGAAGATGTCAATTCATGGGTGCTGGATTGGATGATAGAAAACACTCACTACAAGGCACCAAAGAATGAATTGCCGTGTCCTTCCTCTTGATCCTCCCCATGAAAGTGCACGTTGCATCTACAATGACCAACAACTGGCTGATCATTTTATGCAAGTGCTCATGAAGCCTTTGAAGCGAGGCAGGCCCTCGAACCAAATTCCTCGTCAAGGAATTGCTGTATGTGCCTCGGACTGTCTATCGAATCTGGCGAAGACAATGAGTCCCATCAAAGGCCACGACTCAAATGAAGAAGATGTCGTTGGCATCATGAAGAACATGCTTTTCAACATCATTCATGGCGTTCCCGTCAACTTCCATGATTTCTTCATGAGGACTCTGGCTAATGTTGCAATGTCGCCTTTTGAGCTGAAGCCATATGCGCCTTGGATTATGAGATTCATAAGGGCACGATCTTCACTGAATTACAAGGCTGACACTCTGAACCATGGTAGCTACTTGCCACCTATTGAAGTCCTCAAGCGACCAGTTTCATCATCGGATGATAAGGGCAAGGCAGCTGCTGTGATTGATGAAGGCACTCGTCCATTGGATGGTCAATTCCGTCTAGCAACACATGACACTGCCGCAAATACCTCAGCCAAGCAAAAGCCTCAAGCAACAGCACCCAGGGTGATGACTGACCGTGAGTTACTCCTCAGTCTTCATCAGAAGGTTGAACGCAATCAGAAAAGGGTGAAGCGTCAATTTTTCGCGGCAGAATTGAAGACTATGGGTCTCCAGGAAGCATTTGACTGGTCTGCACCACCTCCGAAGAAATTCAAGAGAGTCAAAGTTCCTGATCTGGTAGCCAGTTCTTATTCTTCATTGCGTGGCCCGATGAACATGAAGATTTGGGCGACAACTGCGGCAGGCCCTACTTCAACAACCAACCCCGACAACGGCGCGCCTCCATCAACTTGAAAATCTTGAGGCGTTAGTCCTCGGTTTGATCCTTTTGGTCATTTGATGACAAAGGGAGAAATCTGAGTTAGTCTTCAAGCGGGTTTATATTATATGGCGTTTTATTAAGTTACAACTCTCGTTCTTCCAAACTTTTATTGGATCGAGTTGTAATCTTAAATCGATGGTGCCTTGATACTTTTGGTCATGCTCGATGCTTTTGATGCACTTGAGCTCTGAAACTTTGATGTGCTATTCCGCATGCTTATTCCTTGTCAATATTATTGCACGCATGCGAATCTCATCGAGCACCATATTTCATCATGCATTTCAAATTCTTCATATTATATCTCAAATGCGTGTATGAATTACAAGATATAGGGGGAGATCTCCATGATTCAATTCTTCAAATGTGCATTGCCTCAAAAGCAAATTTCTCACTATGCACATATTCAGGGGGAGTTCTTCTATATCTTGCAATCAAATTCCTCAATATCAGTATTTACACTTCATATGTTTATCCCGTTGAAAACTTAACCTATGTTGTCATCAATCACCAAAAGGGGAGATTGTAAGTGCATCTAGTGCCCTTAGTGATTTTGGTGTATTGAAGACTTATAGGTTAAGTAACTGATCTTGTTTGTGAGTGTACACAGGTCTATAAGTCTATGAGGAGTTTGATATTTACAGAGAAAGTCGACCCTAAAATGAAGTTCTTCAATGAAGACTTTGATATTCGAAGACTTTAAGAAGACTTTGAAAGTGAAGAAATTGGTGTGACCTTGAAGACTTGATATTCATTTGAGGAATATGAAGCGTGAAGACTTTTGCTTTCGTAGTTCCATTTTCTCTTTCTTGAGTCATAGGAAACACCGTCTTCGTTAAAGGGGTCGAGGAAATACTAAGGAAAAATTTCCATGTGATGCTCAACTCAAAATCCTACACCTACCAATCCCTTGAGTGAAGCCATTGGAAATCTCATACATCGATCAAATTAAATCGATGATGAGACGCAGATTCTTACATTCATTGAGGACTTTGCTCGACGAGAGTTAGGAATTCTCCAGTCTTGAATTGCCTACACAAGAGGAACATGATAGCCCCGAGGAATTTGAGAGTCAAAATTCCGACCGTTCTTTGTCTTCTTGCCGGCTGTCCCAAAATATCTTATCCACCTAACGGTCATATCATTGAAGGGCATTTATGTCTTATCATGTCGGGCTGCTCCTAGGCTATAAATAGCCGCCCCTACAACCACTAGCTGGTTGGCTGCTCGAGAGAACTTGACACTTGTCATTTGAGAGCAACCCATCCTCAGAGGACTTTGGCGAAAATCATCAAGTGAGGAAAATCCCAAAACCAAACCCCCACAAACCCAAAGTGATTGAGCATCATCAAGAAATTGATCTGCATGGATCCGGCGCTTATTACCTTTGAAGACTGTGCTTCTTCCAGACGGTTAGGCGTCAAGGTCTAGAACATCAAGAGGAATTGTGGATCGCCGAGTGACCAAGTCTGTGAAGGTTTGGAAGTCACCAAAGACTTACCACGAGTGATTGGGCGAGGCCTGCATGGTCTTAGTTCAAGGAGAATACGGTGAGGACTGGGTGTCTGAGTTGCGGCTCGAGATCGGGTGTCCGGATCTGTGTGTCCTCGAGTTTAAATACTCGGCCGCTCAACCGTGACGTCTAACCGAGACAGCGGTTGGGCTGGTTTACCAAATCATTGTCTTCACGAACCGACGGTTCTATTTCCTCAACTCTTTCATTTCCTCATTCTTGTGTTAAATGTTGTTCATATATGTGCTTGAAGACTTTGGTCAAGACTTTCACAAATTCCTCGAGTTCAATTTCTTGATCTCTTTGTCTTCATCTTGCTATCCTGTGTTTACGCTTTCCATTACTCTGTTTTAGTCTTCATTTCATCATCTTGACTATGTGTGTATCTGTTATGTTTACTCCACGAGTACATATTCATTGCAAGTAGTTCTTCGCTAAGGAATTTCCTCACCAGCAAATTCCTCAGTGAAGAATTCTTAAAAATCGCCTATTCACCCCCCCTCTAGTCGATATAACGCACTTTCATCCATCTCCGCCCCTACCCCGTTCGCCCGGGTGATGGAGCATGATCTGCTGCAGGCTTTGAGGCTACACATGAGGGGCTGTGAGAACGGCAGTATGTGGGTCGATGTTGACTTTCCCGCCCCTCACATCATGTATCTTCACCGTGGGTGGAAAACTTTTGCACGCGCCCACAGCTTGTCGGAGGGGCACGTTCTCCAGTTCAAGTTAAAGGAGAACGGCCTGCTCTCCGTCAAGGTCTTTGGGAGCTCAGGAATCCGCTTAGGGTGCTGCATGGAGAGTTCCACCGATGACGAAAGCTCCTCCTCGAGCAACAGTGACGAGGAGGACAGCGCGAGCGATGATGACGGCAGTGGACGGGAGGACGACGACTCCGACTCCAGCTGACCATCAGTGGCAGCACCATCATCTGCTCCGCCTCCTCCCCCGACAACACGCCTTGCCGGGGGTTGCGTCCTGCTGGCTCTGGCGTCGGTGGTTGACGGGCTACCCTGCCAAGCTCTCCATCGACGCGTTCCCTATGCCCGTCTCCATCTGCGCTTGCCGTACCTTGGGAGGAAAAGGGCAAGAACGGGGATTACGATGCACTTATCTTCTCTTAATTTGTAGGCACTTGCCAAATCTTTAACTTTCTAGATAATGTAATCTCTCGAGTCCATGCTTATGTTCTGTAACATTTGTACTTGCATCAGCATATCAATGAAAAAGATGAGCTTTGTTGGGAACCCATGCACGTACACGTCCATGCAGAGGCGGACACCTCCTTAATAAAAATAAATGAGTTTTCCCGGCAAGCTACCTTGCCGGTGCCCTTTGTGCCTGCTGGAGAATCACATCTGTCGGGTTACAGACAAAGGGCCCATCCCCCTACCAATCTCTTTTTATCAAAGGCTACTGCAATCATCTTGGTTGAAGCAGCATTCGGGCCAAGGATGAGAGCACCTAAGTCTAAAAAGAGTGGCGAGGTTTTTTAATGCACAAGTCATGGGTTAGGAACATAAGTGGGCAAGAGGTGAACTTTATCTGTTTGGTTTGCCGGGGACGACGTGCCGGGCAGTCTTCTTAACTTCTTGTCGGAGCCAAGTCCATGACAGGAATGGTGGAACCGAGCGTCTTTACTGTGGCTGGAAAGAAGAGAAGATATGAGCATTGAACCTTAGCAGTCCATTAGTATTTGATGGAATCATAGACAGTACAATACCCTGGACAAGCATGCATATACGTATATACATAAAACATGGAAATCACAGGAAACTGTATATGCTAAAAGTTGTCTTACTGCGCACACAGTCTGCACCTGGCTCTGTACATAGGGTTACATGCCTTGCCGGCAGGGCTAGTACAAAAGGGGGTTGCCCGAGCCCCCGGCAATCGCGCTCTACGGGTAAAACTTGTGAAGATGTTTGATATTCCAGGAGTTGCTCACCAGAATGCCATCTTCGGTCTCCAGGCGGACTACGCTGGGCCTGGTGACTCATATTACCCGATAAGGGCCCTCCCACTTTGGCGTCGACTTGTTTGGATTCTTGGCGAACTGAACATGCCGAAGAACAAGGTCGCCTTCCTCAAGGCTTCGGGCATGAACCTTGAGGCTGCGATAGCAGCGCAAGACTTGTTGGTAGCAAGCGGCTCGCACAGCAGCCCGAAGACGATCTTCCTCAAGGAGTGTTGCATCATCTTCACGCAACTTCTCTTGCTCAAGTTTATCATAAGCGAGCACTCGAGGTGACCCGTATATGAGTTCTGCGGGCAGAACTGCTTCTGCCCCGTATACCAGGGCAAAGGGTGTCTCGCCAGTGGCTCGATTTTGTGTCATTCTGATTGACCAAAGAACCATTGGCAATTCATCAATCCAGCGTCTTCCACACTTGCGTAGCCTGTCGAAAGTTCTTGTTTTGAGGCCTTGCAATACTTCAGCATTTGCCCTTTCCACCTAGCCATTGCTCCTTGGGTGAGCAACAGAAGCAAAGCAAACTTTGCCGCCAAGGTCTTGGATATACTGCATGAAGGTGCGGCTCGTGAATTGTGTGCCGTTGTCGGTGATGACTGCTACCTCTTGAGCACTACGTTGGTGTTCCCTTGAAGAGGAAAGGGTGATGCAGCAAAGTAGCATAAGTATTTCCCTCATTTTTTGAGAACCAAGGTATCAATCCAGTAGGAGGATCCTCAAAAGTCCCACGCACCTACACAAACAAACAAGAACCTCGCAACCAACGCGATAAAGGGGTTGTCAATCCCTTCACAGTAACTTGTGAAAGTGAGATCTGATAGAGATAATAAGATAAGATAAATACTTTTGGTATTTTTATGATATAGATTGGAAAGTAAAAGATGCAAATAAAAGTAGATGGAAAACTTATATGATAAAAGATAGACCCGGGGGCCATAGGTATGACTAGTGGCTTCTCTCAAGATAGCATAAGTATTACGGTGGGTGAACAAATTACTGTCGAGCAATTGATAGAAAAGTGCATAGTTATGAGATTATCTAGGCATGATCATGTATATAGGCATCACGTCCGCAACAAGTAGATCGAAACGATTCTGCATCTACTACTATTACTCCACACATTGACCGACTCCTGCCTGCATCTAGAGTATTAAGTTCATAGAACAGAGTAACGCATTAAGCAAGATGACATGATGTAGAGGGATAAAATCAAGCAATATGATATAAACCCCATCTTTTTATTCTTGATGGCAACAATACAATACATGCCTTGCTGCCCCTATTGTCACTGGGAAAGGACACTGCAAGACTGAACCCAAAGCTAAGCACTTCTCCCGTTGCAAGAAAGATCAATCTAGTAGGCCAAACCAAACTGATGATTCGAAGATACTTGCAAAGATAACCAATCACACATAAAAGAATTTAGAGAAGATTCAATTATTTCTCATAGATAAACTTGATCATAAACCCACAATTCATCGGATCTTCACAAACACACCGCAAAAAGAGTTACATCGAATAGGTCTCCAAGAGAATTGAGGAGAACTTTGTATTGAGATTCAAACAAAGAGAAGAAGCCATCTAGCTAATAACTATGGACCTGAGGTCTGTGATAAACTACTCACAACTCATCGGAGAGGCCTTGGAGATGATGTAGAGGCCCTCCGTGGTCTATTCCCCCTCCCGCGGAGCGCCGACGAAGGCTCCAAGATGGGATCTCGCAGATACAGAAGGTTGCGGCGGTGGAAATAGTTTTTCGTGGTGCTCCTGGATGTTTTCGGGGTACGTGGATATATATAGGCGAAGGAGGTAGGTCAGGGGAGCCACGAGGGGCCCACAAGGGTGGGGGGCGCGCCCTCCTGCCTCGTGGCCGCCTCCGCTGCTTCTTGACGACCACTCCAAGTCTCCTGGATTGCGTTTGTTCCGAAAAGATCACTCCCGAAGGTTTCATTCCGTTTGGACTCTGTTTGATATTCCTTTTCTTCGAAACACTGAAATAGGCAAAAAAACAGCAATTCGGGCTGGGCCTCCGGTTAGTAGGTTAGTCCCAAAGATGATATAAAACTGTAAAGTAAAGCCTATAAAAATCCAAAACGGGTAATATAATAGCATGGAACAATCAAAAATTATAGATACGTTGGTGACGTATCAAGCATCCCCAGGCTTAATTCCTGCTCGTCCTCGAGTAGGTAAATGATAAAAACAGAATTTTTGATGTGGAATGCTACCTAGCATAATTCTCAATGTAATTTTTTTATTGTGGCATGATTGTTTAGATCCAAATGATTCAAGATAAAAGTTCATAAAACATAAAAATAGTAATACTTCAAGCATACTAACAAGTAATCATGTCTTATCAAAATAGCATAGCCAAAGAAAGCTTATCCCTACAAAATCATATAGTTAGGCCATGCTTCATTTTCATTACACAAAATACTCCCATCATGCACAACCCCGGTTTTAGCCAAGCAATTGGTTCATACTTTTTAACGCGCTTCAGGTTTTTCAACTCTTACACAATACATGAGCGCAAGCCATGGACATAGCACTATATGTGGAATAGGGTGGTGGTTGTGAAGACAAAAAGGGAGAAGATAGTCTCACATCAAATAGGCGTATCAACGGGCTATGGAGATGCCCATTAATAGATATCAATGTGAGTGAGTAGAGATTGCCATGCAACGGCTGCACTAGAGCTATAAATATATGAAAGCTCAACAAAAGAAACTAAGTGGATGTGCATCCAACTTGCTTGCTCATGAAGACCTAGGGCATTTTGAGGAAGCCCATCATTGGAATATACAAGCCAAGCTCTATAATGAAAAATTCCCACTAGTATATGAAAGTGACAACATAGGAGACTCTCTATCATGAAGATCATGGTGCTACTTTGAAGCACAAGTGTGGAAAAAAGATAGTAACATTGTCCCTTCTCTCTTTTCTCTCATTTTCATTTTTTATTTGGTGGGCTTCTTTGGCCTCTATTTTTTCTTTCTCTTTTTTTTATTTGGGCTTCTTTGGCCTCTTTTACTTTTTATAAAGTCCGAAGTCTCATCCCGACTTGTGGGGGAATCATAGTCTTCATCATTCTTTCCTCACTTGCGACAATGCTCTAATAATGAAGATCATCACACTTTTATTGATTTACAACTCAAGAATTACAACTCAATACTTAGAAAAAAATATGACTCTACGTGAATGCCTCCGGCGGTGTACCGGGACATGCAATGAATCAAGAGTGACATGTATGAAAAATTATGAAGGTGGCCTTGCCACCAATACGATGTCAACTACATGATCATGCAAAGAGCAATATGACATTGATGGGGTGTGTCATAATAAACGGAACGGTGGAAAGTTGCATGGCAATATATCTTGGAATGGCTATGGAAATGACATAATAGGTAGGTATGGTGGCTGTTTTGAGGAAGGTAAATGGTGGGTGCATGATACCGGCGAAAGTTGCGCGGTATAATAGAGGCTAGCAATGGTGGAAGGGTGAGAGTGCGTATAATCCATGGACTCACATTAGTCATAAAGAACTCACAGACTTATTGCAAAAGTCTACTTTCCCTCGAAGCAAAGTACTACTATGCATGCTACTAGGGGATAGGTTAGTAGGAGTTAACTATCGCGCGATCCCGACCTCCACTCATATGGAAGGCAATTAAAAGAGCACCCCATGCAACAAATTTGTCACACAACTTTTACCATACGTGCATGCTATGGGACTTGCCAACTTCAACACAATTATTTCTCAATTTCATAATTACCCAACTAGCATGACTCTAACATTACCACCTTTATATCTCAAAACAATTATCAAGCATCAAATTGATCATAGTGTTTAATGCACTTTCTATGATAGTTTTTATTATACCCAACTTGGATGCTCATCATTCTAGGACCAATTTTATAAGCATAGAAAATACCATGTTGTTCTACAAGAATCTCAAAATGATATAAGTGAATCATGAGAGATCAACAATTTCTACAAAATAAAGCCACCGCTATGCTCTAAAAGATATAAGTGAAGCACTAGAGCAAAACTTGTCTAGCTCAAAAGATATAAGTGAAGCACATAGACTATTCTAATAAATTCCAAATCATGTGTGTCTCTCCCAAAAGGTGTGTACAGCAAGTATGATTGTGGTAAACTAAAAAGCAAAGACTCATATCACACAAGACGCTCCAAGCAAAACACATATCATGTGGCGAATAAAAATATAGCTCCAAGTAAAGTTACCGATAGATTTAAGATTTAAAGAGGGATGCCTTCCGGGGCATCCCCAAGATTAGGCTTTTGGTTGTCCTTGAATATCTTGGGGTTCCATGGGCATCCCCAAGATTAGGCTCTTGCCACTCCTTATTCCATAGTCCATCAAATCTTTACCCAAAACTTGAAAACTTCACAACACAAAACTCAACAGGAAATCTCATAAGCTCCGTTAGTGCAAGAAAGAAAAACCACCACATAAGGTGCTGTAATGAACTCATTATTTATTTATATTGGTTTTAAACCTACTGTATTCCAACTTATCTATGGTTCATACCCCCCGGTACTAGCCATAGATGCATCAAAATAAGCAAACAACACACGAAAAACAGAATCTATCAAAAACAGAACAGTCTGTAGAAATCTGTAACTTTAGAATACTTATGGAAATCTAAAAATCATACCAAAATAGGAAGTCCAGGGCAATTTATCTATTGATCTACTGAAAAAATAATCAACGCAAAAGCACGTTTCTGTGATTTATTAAAATTATTCTTGTGCACTCAAAAGTTGCTGTTTTTCAGCAGAATCAAATTAACTATTACCGTAGGTTATCCTATAGGTTCTACTTGGCACAAACACTAATTAAAACATAAAACCACATCTAAACAGAGACTAGATGAAAAACTTATTACTAAACAGAATCAAAAAGCAAGAAACAAAAATAAAATTGGGTTGCCTCCCAACAAGCGCTATCGTTTAACGCCCCTAGCTAGGCATAGAAGCGAGAATAGATCTAAGTATTGCCATAATAATAAGATAGATCATGAAAATTCATTTCATATTCCCTATGTTCAGCAGCAAGTTTTCTTTGAGGCAAGCAAAAGTAATCAAAGGGGCTAAACTTAATGGGGCAAAAGTCCCCAAGATCAATCTCGGGAGGTATGGGTTCCTCCTTTGGCCCTTCATATTGCACAACCAATTCATCACTATAAGCATTCTTTTGGCAGAACTTTGTGAGCCTATACTCAAGAGAATATCCTAACTCATTATTTCGAATAGCAAAATCATTATTAAGTTCGGAAATTGTGTCAACTAGAACATTGGTAGGAACCTTTTTTCTAAGGTTTTCATTAAAAGCAACATAGTCTAAAGATTGAAAACGCATTATTTCCTCTTGATCAAAGAGGATTGCCTCTATGGGAGGGCGGCCAGCATCCACCCTATAGTGTGCAAAGATTTCTTTGGCCTCTTCTATTATAAATCTGAACTCATGTGCCAAAAAGAGAGTAGCGGCGCGCTTAACAGAAGAATCCTCCATATTATAAAATTCTAGGAAAATCCTTTGTATGCAAGGGTGCATGTGCATAAACTGCCTTTCAAGTTCAACTATAAGCATGGCGATAGCTTCCACAAGACTAGTATTTCTATGAAGAATAGAACCACCCATAGAAGGTAAAGCACCGGCACAAGTAAAGAAATCTTGAATAACCCCTTTTCCAATAATATTACCACTACCGATTCGAAATTTTTTTGTATTTAAGATTGTAGGTTCTTCCGCAGGAGCATAAAATTTTTCCATGTTATTATTATTGTCCATATCAACGATAATCTCCCCAGTTTCAGACATAACGGCAGAAAATGCGAGGAGTAAGCGAAAGAGAGGCGAACGGAAAAGAGAGGGCGAATAAAACGGCATGGGTGAGGTGGGGGAGAGGAAAACGAGAGGAAAATGGCAAATAATGTAATGCGAGAGAGATGAGTTTGTGATGGGTACTTGGTATGTCTTGACTTGAGCGAAGACCACCCCGACAATGGCGCCAGAAATCCTTCTTGCTACCTCTTGAGCAATGCGTTGGTTTTCCCTTGAAGAGGAAAGGGTGATGCAGCAAAGTAGCATAAGTATTTCCCTCAGTTTTTGAGAACCAAGGTATCAATCCAGTAGGAGGCTCCTCAAAAGTCCCACGCACCTACAAAAACAAACAAGAACCTCGCAACCAACGCGATAAAGGGGTTGTCAATCCCTTCATGGTAACTTGCGAAAGTGAGATCTGATAGAGATAATAAGATAAGATAAATATTTTTGGTATTTTTGTGATATAGATTGGAAAGTAAAAGATGCAAATAAAAGTAGATGGAAAACTTATATGATAAAAGATAGACCTGGGGGCCATAGGTTTCACTAGTGGCTTCTCTCAAGATAGCATAAGTATTACGACGGGTGAACAAATTACTATCGAGCAATCGATAGAAAAGTGCATATTTATGAGATTATCTAGGCATGATCATGTATATAGGCATCACGTCCGCAACAAGTAGATCGAAACGATTCTGCATCTACTACTATTACTCGACTCATCGACCGACTCCTGCCTGCATCTAGAGTATTAAGTTCATAAGAACAGAGTAACGCATTAAGCACGATGACATGATGTAGAGGGAAAAACTCAAGCAATATGATATAAACCCCATCTTTTTATCCTCGATGGCAACAATACAATACATGCCTTGCTGCCCTAACATCCACCGGGAAAGGACACCGCAAGATTGAACCCAAACCTAAGCACTTCTCCCATTGCAAGAAAGATCAATCTAGTAGGCCAAACCAAACTGATAATTCGAAGAGACATGCAAAGATAACCAATCACACATAAAAGAATTCAGAGAAGATTCAATTATTTCTTATAGATAAACTTGATCATAAACCCACAATTCATCGGATCTCGACAAACACACCGCAAAAAGAGTTACATCGAATAGATCTCCAAGAGTATCAAGGAGAACTTTGTATTGAGATTCAAAGAGAGAGAAGAAGCCATCTAGCTAATAACTACGGACCCGAAGGTCTGTGGTAAACTACTCACAACTCATCGGAGAGGCCTTGGAGATGATGTAGAGGCCCTCCATGGTCGATTGCCCCTCCGGCAGAGCGGTGACGAAGGCTCCAAGATGGGATCTCGCGGATACTGAAGGTTGCGGCGGTGGAAATAGTTTTTTGTGGTGCTCCTGGATGTTTTCGCGGTACGTGGATATATATAGGCGAAGGAGGTAGGTCAGGGGAGCCACGAGGGGCCCACGAGGGTGGGGGCGCGCCTACCCCCTAGGGCACGCCCTCCTGCCTCGTGGCCGCCTCGGCTGCTTCTTGACGTCCACTCCAAGTCTCCTGGATTGCGTTTGTTCCAAAAAGATCACTCCCGAAGGTTTCATTCCGTTTGGACTCCGTTTTATATTCCTCATCTAATGGCCTCGCCGCTGATGTTGCCTCTTCCTCAAATTCTCTCTTTGCCACTAGCGCAGCACTGACCACTTGATTTTGTTGCTGCTATATATAGTAGCAACGGCTCTTGTCGTTTGGGTGCGACTAGTATTGGCGTAGTGGAGAGGTACCTCTTCAAATCTTGCAGCGCTGCCTCTGTCTCCGAAGTCCATTTCATTGGACCTGCCTTTTTCAAAATCTTGAAAAAGGGGAGGGTGTGCTCAGCAGATTTAGAGATGAACCTACTCAGGGCAGCGATGTAGCCGGCGAGCCTACGGACATCCTTGACTCGCTTTGGTGCCTCAATCTAATCAATCGCTTTGATCTTGTCGGGATTCGCTTCGATTCTGCATTGAGACACAAAGAACGCAAGAAGTTTGTTGGATGGGACACCGAACACACACTTCTCTAGGTTGAGCTTGAGGTTGATCTTGCGCAAATTTGCGAAGGTTTCCTCCAGATCCTGCCTGAGCATGGCCTTGTCCTTGGTTTTGACCACTATGTCATCCATATAGGCTTCCATATTTCTATGTAGCTGGGGATCAAAACCAATTTGGACTCCTCGAGCGAATGTTGAACCAGCGCTTTTCAACCCGAAAGGCATTCGTACGAAACAGTGCGTACCACATGGGGTGATGAACGCGGTCTTTTCTTCATCTTCCTTCTTCATGAAGATCTGATGGTATCCTGGATAGGAGTCAAGGAATGACAGTCGGTCGCACCCGGCAGTGGAGTCCACTATGTGGTCGATGTGTGGCAATGGGAAAGGATCCTTTGGACAAGCTTTATTGATATCAGTTTCATCAATACATAGCCTCCATTTCCCATTCGCCTTACGCACTACCACTGGATTGGCCAACCACGTCGGGTGGAGTACTCCCTTGACCAAGCCCGCCACTTCTAACTTCCTGATCTCCTTGATGATGAACTCTTGTCCCTCCAAAGCTTGATTTCTGACGTTATGCTTGACAGGCCGCACATGGGGACAGATTGCAAGGTGGTGCTCAATCACCTCCCTGGGAACGCCGGGGATGTCGGATGCTTGCCCTGCAAACACATCGACATTCACCCGCAGGAAGGCGATGAGCGCACTTTCCTATTTGCTTTCAAGGTGGAGCTTATGGTAAAAGCTCCGCCCGTGCCATCCTCCTTGATAGGTACCTTCTTGGTTTCTGTTGGGGCCGCCTTGGACTTCTTTATCTTGCCGGTAGAGCTTTCTGGCACGTCCTCGGCGGGAACGCAGCCTCCGAAGAGGCGCATTTGCCAGAGTGACTGCAGGAGCCCTTGCCGGAGCCAGGAGTCTTGTTGGTGGACGAAGCCTTGCCGGTCTTCTTCTCGGCGGCTGGAGTAAGTATCTTGGCGGCGGATGCTACAACTGCTTCTCGGAAGAGTTGGTCGGCACAAATGAGCGCATCCCTCTTATCACAGCTGACGGTGATGATGCTCATTGGGCCGAGAATCTTCAGCTTGTTGTACATGTAGTGTGACGCCGCCATGAACTTGGCTAACGTTGGACGGCCAAGGATCCAGTTATATGGCAACGGGATCTCAGCGACATAAAAAACGATCTTCTCTGTCGTGTAGTTTAGGTCATGACCAAATGTAACTGGTAGTGTGACCTTTCCCATGGGTTGACTTCTTCCTGGATAGATCCCTTGGAACGTACCCATTTCCTCGAGGTCTTCATCAGGAATCTACAGCCTCTTGATCACGTTGGGCGAGATCAAGTTCAGGTCGACCCCACCATCAACTAACTTTTTCGTTACCTTGAGGTTGCGTATCGTTGGTGAAACCAACAACGGCAAACACCTGACCGCGGTTGTGCGATCAGGGTGATCCTCGGTGTCGAAAATGATAGGCGTGTGGGACCACTTTAGTGGCTTCTGGGCGTCGACCATCGGTTCCGTCGCATTAACCTCACGCGCCCACTATTTAAGTTGGCGGTGGGAAGAATGCAACAAGGCACGTCCGTCAACAACACATGACCTATGTTGCCTTCTAAAACTCATGCTCGGTGGACCCATCATCATCATCATGATCGTCATCTTCCTCTTTCTTGTCGTGGCCTCGGGCAGGCCTCTCTTTTTGCTTCTCCTTGTCGCGGCGACCTCCCCGGCCGCCGCGCTTCTTGCCAGATACCTCAGCATCATCTTGTCCCTTCTCTTTGTCTCGTCTCTCGTATTCAACCCTCTCCTTCTCCATCAGCTGCTCGACTTGGTGGTAGTTTTGGAGGTCATGGCCCTTGGTACGGTAGATCTTGTGAAAGGATCGAGAAGAGGTGTCTAGAGGGGGGTGATTAGACACTAAGTACCAAAAGTTGCAGTTTTCAACTTCTTTAAGTTGGAGTGGAGTTTAGGCACAAGTTTAACACTCACTATACATATCAAGCAAGCATGCAAAGAGTATATGAGCAGCGGAAAGTAAAGCATGGAACTTGCAAGAATGTAAAGGGAAGGGATTGGAGGATTCAAACGCAATTGGAGACACAGATGTTTTTGTCGTGGTTCCGATAGGTGGTGCTATCGTACATCCACGTTGATGGAGACTTCAACCCACGAAGGGTAACGGTTGCGCGAGTCCACGGAGGGCTCCACCCACGAAGGGTCCACGAAGAAGCAACCTTGTCTATCGCACCATGGCCGTCGCCCACGAAGGACTTGCCTCACTAGCGGTAGATCTTCACGAAGTAGGTGATCTCCTTGCCCTTACAAACTCCTTGGTTCAACTCCACAATCTTGTTGGAGGCTCCCAAGTGACACCTAGCCAATCTAGGAGACACCACTCTCCAAGAAGTAACAAATGGTGTGTTGATGATGAACTCCTTGCTCTTGTGCTTCAAATGATAGTCTCCCCAACACTCAACTCTCTCTCACAGGATTTGGATTTGGTGGAAAGAAGGTTTGAGTGGAAAGCAACTTGGGGAAGGCTAGAGATCAAGATTCATATGGTAGGAATGGAATATCTTGGCCTCAACACATGAGTAGGTGGTTCTCTCTTAGAAAATGGATGCTGGAAGTGTAGGTTCGTTATGATGGCTCTCTTCACGAATGAAGAGTGGGTTGAGGGGTGTATATAGCCTCCACACAAAATCTAATCGTTACACACAACTTGCCAAACCCGGTGGGATCGAATTGATGAACTCGGTCGGACCGATTCAGCAAATCTAGTGACCATTAGGATTTTCGATGGGACCGACATTCAACTCGGTAGGACCGATATGGTTAGGGTTAGGGCGTAACGTAATATCGGTGAGACCGATTACACAAACTCGGCGAGACCGATTTTGGTAATAAGCTAACCAGAGAGTTGGTCAGGCAAACTCGGTTTGACCGATTACACAAACTCGGTAGGACCGATTTTGGTAATAAGTTAACCAGAGAGTTTGCATTGTAATATCGGCAGTACCGATTACTTAAACTCGGTGAGACCGATTTGGGTAATGGACATACACAGAGAGATTACAATCCCATCTCGTTGAGACCGAGATCCCTATCGGTGAGACCGATTTGCTTAGGGTTTGTGGCGGTGGCTAAGATATCTGAACTCGGTGGCGCCGGATAGAAAGAATCGGTGGGGCCGAGTTAGACTTTTGGTTTAGGACATATGTGGATGTGAGAAAGTAGTTGAGGGCTTTGGAGCATATCACTTAGCATTTTGAGCAAGCAAGCCATTAAGAAACACCTCATCCCCTCTTGATAGTATTGGCTTTTCCTATAGACTCAATGTGATCTTGGATCACTAAAATAGAAAATGTAGAGTCTTGATCTTTGAGCTTGAGCCAATCCTTTGTCCTTAGCATCTTGAAGGGGTTCCACATCCTCTAGTCCATGCCACTCCATTGTTGAACTTGTCTGAAACATACTAGGTAAAAGTGTTAGTCCAACAAGAGATATGTTGACATTAATTACCAAAATCACGCAGGGAGCACTTGTGCTTTCAATCTCCCCCTTTTTGGTAATTGATGAAAACATACATCAAAGCTTTAGATAAAGATATAGAGAATAGCTAGTAAAGCCTTGGAAAGACATGTAACAAGCATAGGCTCCCCCTACATATATGCAATCATGTGAATATAGAATATAGAAGCATGTGAATGCATAAACATGACAGAGTAAGCAATGTGTTACATGTATCTTGGCTATATGCATCAGAGCAAATGATGTGAGTATGAGAAATGTACCTTCATGCTCATGAGTCCTTCTTGCAAATAGTATGTACATCAGCAAGAATTCCTCATACGCATGATTTTGATGCATATACTTACCTTGTGGTCTTGAGTTGGCTTGGATGGAATGAACCTGTGAAAATAAGGTTAGATAACACAGATACACCTACTGGCCAAAGCAAACAAAAGAAACCACAAGAGTACCAAGACTGGGATGACATGTTGAGAGTGAGTACCAAGTACCACATTGAATATTGACATGTCCCCAAAGGTAAAGATGTGCAATGAATTTAAAGAGTTTCTTTCCCTTAGATGTCTTGCTCCCCCTAAATCTAGCATGGATACTGGGAGAAGATAGGGAACAGAAAATCAGAGCAAAATGAAAAATCAAAGCTCAAGGAACCAAATGAACAGAGCTAATGCAAATAGGCACATATGAACATGTCTTTCCCCTCAAGAAGACATGTGGCATCTCTCCTCTTGAACACTAAGCATCTGGGATCCTTGAAGATTACTCTCTCCTTGAGTATTCTCTCCCCCTAGAGATATCTCTCTCCCCCTGTTGAAGTGATAAGCTTTGATGTGATCTCTCTCTCCCCCTTTGACATCAATTTCCAAGAAGGGCCTTCTGGAATTTGTCGTGAATGGGTTTGGTCCTTGAGTCACAACACAAAGCACTGATAAAAATGTGATGCTTATAGAGGACAAGATTCATTGAGTGGAGCTGGATCAAAAGTAATGCAGGAATACATGACAAAATGTTTTTCCTATAGTGAAATCGGTGGCACCGAGTTGTATGCTTCGGTTGCACCGAAAGAATTTGGTTAGACCGAAAACAAGACACCGGTGTGACCGAGTTCATCACAGAGAAAACACTTGTCACCTCAGCTCACTAGACAAGTAAGATCTCACAAGGATTTGCAAGGAATTAACTGAAAGATTTGCAATGAATTGGATGCAGGGAATGCAGTACAAAAGAAAAAAGAAAAGAAAAGAAAGAAATCTAGATGAAGTTTTTTTTTGAAAGGGGAAACAATTATGCATGAGACATATGCAAGAGCACAGAAAAAGAACACGCGAGAACTTCATCTAGAGATGGTCGGCGACAAAGTCACCTATGTTAGAGTATATTGCCTTAGGAGTCAAGTGAGATCACTTGATCATATGTCATACTCATCATATAAGCTCCAAATGGGGTTACCATTTTTCATTTAAGCATCTTGAAGTATTCACATCTTGTCGAGTTGCTTTGACTCATGACATGGAGTAAAGCTTCTCTAAGATGGAATAACATTCCTTGGGTGGTGGTGTTGATCATGATCATGTAGTTGAACTTGTGTGGGTTGCTCAAGGTTGATGTAGCTCATCAAGAGTTGGGAGCACCACTTGGAATTTGAGTTCATCTACCTACATGGGTTAGTTTTTGCAAGGAAGAGCACTTGTGTATCCAAAATGACAATCATGAAACTCAACATAGAATTTGTCAAAGGATATGTTTGAATGGTTTCGTGCTTCCTTGTCTTCAACCACCATTGTATAGAGACTTGGTGATGTAGAGATTGCTCAAGATGTGAGTGAGTTGCAATCTCGTAGAATTAGATTCATCCAAGTACCTGCAAGGGTTGGGTAACATGCAAGATGCCAATATATCCAAGACATAAGATTCTCATTATAAGAGAAATATCAAGGATTAATCATAAGCTCATGTCTTGCATGTATCCAATGGAGTGCCTACTCCAAGTTTGAAGCATCAATGATGTTCAATTCACCTCTTAACCTGCAAAACACTTTCTCATCAAGTGGTTTAGTGAATATATCCGCTAATTGCATTTTGGTGCGAACATGCTTAAGATTAATGTCACCCTTAGCAACATGATCTTGAATAAAATGATGACGAACTTCAATATGCTTAGTTCGAGAGTGTTGCACGGGATTGTGAGCAATCTTGATAGCACTTTCATTGTCACAAAGTAATGGAACATGTTTCACATATATCCCATAATCTTTAAGAGTTTGGGTCATCCAAAGTAATTGAGCACAACATGAACCAGCGGCAATGTATTCCGCTTCGGCGGTGGATAAGGATACCGAGTTTTGTTTCTTGGAAGACCAAGACACAAGAGATCTACCAAGGAATTGACAAGTACCCAAAGTGGACTTTCTATCAACCTTGTCACCGACATAGTCCGAGTCGGAGTAGCCAACAAGATCAAAAGAGGCCCTCTTAGGATACCAAATGTCAAAATTTGGTGTATGGATTAAGTATATCACTATCCTTTTCACGGCCTTAAGATGACATTCTTTAGGAGCAGCTTGATATCGTGCACACATGCACACACTTAGCATGATATCAGGACGTGAAGCACATAGATATAACAATGAACCAATCATAGGGCGATAAACCTTTTGATCGACCGGTTCACCATCTTTGGTCAAATCAAGATGTCCACTAGTAGGCATTGGTGTAGTCATACCTTTGCATTCTTGCATATTGAACTTCTTGAATAAGTCCTTGGTGTACTTTGTTTGAGAGACAAAGGTACCTTCCTTAGTTTGCTTGATTTGTAAACCAAGAAAGAATTTGAGTTCACTCATCATAGACATCCCAAACTTCTCCGACATTAGCTTTCCAAAATTTTCACTAAAATGAGGGTTAGTAGAACCAAATATAATATCATCAACATATATTTGGCACACAAATAGTTCTCCATTGACCCTCTTAGTAAAAAGAGTAGAATCTATTTTTCCAATTTCAAAGCCTTTTTCAATAAGGAACTTGGTCAAGCATTTATACCACGCTCTAGGAGCTAGTTTAAGACCATAAAAAGCTTTCTGAAGTTTGTAAACATGATCAGGTTTCTTAGGATTAACAAAGCCGGGATGTTGTTTAACATAAACTTCCTCCTCTATTTCACCATTTAGAAAAGCACTTTTAATGTCCATTTGGTACAAGGTGATATCATGGTGATTAGCATAGGCAAGTAAGATGCGAATGGACTCAAGTCTAGCAACGGGAGCATAAGTATCACCATAGTCCATACCTTCGACTTGTGTGTAGCCTTGGGCAACGAGACATGCTTTGTTGTGAACTACTCGTCCATCTTCATCTTGCTTGTTGCGAAACACCCATCTGGTACCGATGATGTTGTGGTTGTTGTTGGGCTTCTCAACCAATGTCCAAACTTGATTTCTCTCAAAGTTGTGTAGCTCTTCATGCATGGAATTTATCCAATTCGGATCTTCCAAAGCTTCTTCAACCTTCATAGGTTCAATGCTGGAGATGAATGAACAGTGTTCACAAAAGTTAGCTAAACGATTTTTAGAGCGAGTGATTCTCCCGGTTTGGATATCATTGTAGATTTGCTCGATGGGATGGTCTTTAGCAATTCTTGCTCGAACTCGTGTCTGCTTTTGCTTGGGTATTGGTTGAACATCTTCTTCATCTTGTTCTTCTTCTTGGCCTTCTTCATTGTTGGCGTTGTCGTTCTCTTGTCGTGGTGGAGAAGGAGGTTGTTGACGTTTGTCTTGGTGCACTTCCTCGTTTTCTTCATCTTGGTGTGTCCCACTTGTGGATGCTTCCGTATCAACCCTTGGTTCACCTTGTCGTGAGGTAGAAGCTTCCACTTGGACGGACGAGGTACTCTCCTTCACCTCCGTTGGATGAATCTTTCCAATAGACAAGTCTTGGATTGCTTCCGAAGGATCTTTGTCTCCTACATCAATTGGAAATTGCTCTACTTGCGAGCTGTTAGATTCATCAAACTTCACATCTACCATTTCTTCAACCTTTCGGGTGAAATTGTTGTAGACACGGTATGTGTGAGAGTTTGAGCCATAACCAAATAGGAAACCTTCATGAGACTTAGGAGCAAATTTAGAACGATGATGCTTATCAAGAATGTAGCACTTTGAGCCGAATACTCGAAAGTATCCAACTTGGGGTTTGTTACCGGTGAGGAGCTCGTATGCCGTCCTGCCGAGTAGCTTGTGAAGATACAAGCGATTTGTTGCATGACAAGCTATCTCAACTGCTTCTGCCCAAAAGTGCTTCGGCATCTTGTACTCATCAAGCATTGTTCTCGCCATTTCGATGAGCGTCCGGTTCTTCCTCTCAACAACTCCATTTTGTTGAGGTGTGTACATAGCCGAGAACTCATGTGAAATCCCTTCTTCGTCAAGAAAGGTGTCCACATTTGCGTTCTTGAACTCCGTTCCGTTGTCACTGCGAACCTTCTTGATCTTCACTTCAAATTGATTTTGGGCCTTCCTAGCAAAGTTTTTGAAGATCTTTTGGACCTGCGATTTATCATCGAGAAAGAACACCCACGTAAATCTTGAAAAATCATCAACTATAAGTAGACCAAAAGAATTTCCACCGAGACTTTTGTAAGCGTTGGGACCAAAGAGATCCATATGAAGTAGCTCGAGTGGCCTCCTTGTGGTCCTGATGTTCTTCACGGGATGCCTTCCTCCAACCTGTTTACCTACCTGACAAGCGCTGCAAAGTCTATCCTTATCAAATATAACATTGTTAACTCCAAGGATATGATTTCCTTTAATAAGCTTGTCAAGGTTTCGCATGCCAACATGACCTAATCGTCTATGCCATAACCAACCTTTAGAGGATTTAGCAATAAAGCAAGTTCTACGTTGAGCCTTTTTAGTGAAATCAACGATGTATAGATCACCTCTACGTACACCGGTAAAGACCATTTTATGATTATCTCTATGAAACACTTGGCAATCTACTTCAGTAAATAGGACATTGAAACCGAAATCAGCAAGTCTAGATACTGAAAGTAAGTTGTAGCCAAGAGATTCAATGAGCATGACATTTTGTATGGAGCTATCGTGTGATATGGACACCTTACCGAGGCCAACCACCTTACCCTTTGATTTGTCACCGAAAGTGACATACTTTCGAGGACCATCATTTTCAGCAAGCTCACGAAACATGTCTTTATTTCCGGTCATGTGATCGGTACATCCACTATCAAGAACCCATTCCTTTCCTCCAGCCATATATCCCCAAAGATTTGCCATAAGACCAAAGTGTCTCATTGCATCATCAAGATCAAAGTCACTATCATCATCCTCATCATAGTATCCATGTTCAACATCGTCATGCGGTGGATCAAATCCTAGAGAGGGTGATTCGTTAGAGTGAGTTTGACAATGATCTTGCTTATGAATTTTTATAGCTTCGGAAATAATATCACTAATAATTCCAACATCTCCTTTGGCACGCATAAGGTTTGTAAGCTCAAACAAACAATCACCAAACATAGGATCACTAGAATTCATCTTACTCAAGACAATAGACTTATGGAGAATTTCATAAAGATTTTTCAAGGAATAATTTGGAAAGCGTTCCTCGAGAAATTTCCATATGGTGTAGGCACACTTAAGAGTAGGCAAACATCCAATCAAGTTTCTAGGAAAGCCTCTAGTGATAAGTTCAACAGTTCTAAGATTGCGAATCATGTTAATTGACTCATCAAGAGTAGGATGCATAGGATCAACATGAGGTTCACAAGGGCTAGCAATGTACTTGTTCAAATGATATTGATTGAAAATCACAAGCATCTCATTTTTCCACTCATGAAAGTACTCTCCATCAAGTATAGGCACTCTATGTCTAAGACTCCCAATAGTAGACTCATCCATCTTCCTCCAATGGTGTTTAAACCAAAGCAATGGAGACCAAAGATCTGATACCAATTGAAAGGATCAATAAGAGGTGTATAGAGGGGGGGTGATTAGACAATAAGTACGTTGCAGTTTTTAACTTCTTTAAGTTGGAGTGGAGTCTAGGCACATGTTTAACACTCACTATACATATCAAGCAAGCATGCAAAGAGTATATGAGCAGCGGAAAGTAAAGCATGCAACTTGCAAGAATGTAAAGGGAAGGGATTGGAGGATTCAAACGCAATTGGAGACACGGATGTTTCTGTTGTGGTTCCGATAGGTGGTGCTATCGTACATCCATGTTGATGGAGACTTCAACCCACGAAGGGTAATGGTTGCGCGAGTCCACAGAGGGCTCCACCCACGAAGGGTCCACGAAGAAGCAAAGTTGTCTATCCCACGATGGCCGTCGCCCACGAAGGACTTGCCTCACTAGCGGTAGATCTTCACGAAGTAGGCGATCTCCTTGCCCTTACAAACTCCTTGGTTCAACTCCACAATCTTGTTGGAGGCTCCCAAGTGACACCTAGCCAATCTAGGAGACAACACTCTCCGAGAAGTAACAAATGGTGTGTTGATGATGAACTCCTTGCTCTTGTGCTTCAAATGATAGTCTCCCCAACACTTAACTCTCTCTCACACGATTTGGATTTGGTGGAAAGAAGATTAGAGTGGAAAGCAACTTGGGGAAGGCTAGAGATCAAGATTCATATGGTAGGAATGGAATATCTTGGCCTCAACACATGAGTAGGTGGTTCTCTCTCAGAAAATGGATGCTGGAAGTGTAGGTTCGTTCTGATGGATCTCTTCACAAATGAAGAATGGGTGGAGGGGTATATATAGCCTCCACACAAAATCTAACCGTTACACACAACTTGCCAAACTCGGTGGGACCGAATTGATAAACTCGGTCGGACCGATTCAGCAAATCTAGTGACCGTTAGGATTTTCGGTGGGACCGACATTCAACTCGGTAGGACCGATATGGTTAGGGTTAGGGCATAACGTAATCTCGGTGAGACCGATCACACAAACTTGGTGAGACCGATTTTGGTAATAAGCTAACCAGAGAGTTGTTCAGGCAAACTTGGTTTGACCGATTACACAAACTCGGTAGGAACGATTTTGGTAATAAGTTAACCAGAGAGTTTGCATTGTAATCTCGGTAGTACCGATTACTTAATCTCGGTGAGACCGATTTGGGTAATGGACATACAAGAGAGATTACAATCCCATCTCGGTGAGACCGAGATCCCTATCGGTGAGACCGATTTGCTTAGGGTTTGTGGCAGTGGCTAAGACATCTGAACTCGGTGGCGCCGGATAGAAAGAATCGGTGGGGCCGAGTTAGACTTTTGGTTTAGGACATATGTGGATGTGAGAAAGTAGTTGAGGGCTTTGGAGCATATCACTAAGCATTTTGAGCAAGCAAGCCATTAAGCAACACCTCATCCCCTCTTGATAGTATTGGCTTTTCCTATAGACTCAATGTGATCTTGGATCACTAAAATAGAAAATGTAGAGTCTTGATCTTGGAGCTTGAGCCAATCCTTTGTCCTTAGCATCTTGAAGGGGTTCCACATCCTCTAGTCCACGCCACTCCATTGTTGAACTTGTCTGAAACATACTAGGTAAAAGTGTTAGTCCAACAAGAGATATGTTGACATTATTTACAAAAATCACCCAGGGAGCACTTGTGCTTTCATCTTGCAATACTACTTGTCGGAGCCCTCTGACTTGCCGGCAGCCACCAAGGCCCGGCAGGCATTGCACCCCGCAATCTCCCTGCTGGGGTCGTCAACCTTGGCCTTCTTAGCAGTGCCGGGGTCGTTGGATTCTTCGACGACAAGCACAGTCTTGCCCTTGCGCTTCCTGTTGCGTCGTCGGCCCTTCTTTTCCGGGGCCACGACGAATTCATCTTTAGAGTCACTTCCTGCATTGGCATCTTCGCCGGGGTACTTTCTTCCTTCCTCGACTTGGGCACATCAGAACATACAGTTCGGCAACATCCGTGACCTTGTTCATCGCCAACTCTTCACGCATCTTACGATTGCGCATGTTCTAATGGAACGCGCTGATGATAGTGGTGGGATGAACATCGGGGATTTTGTACTGCACACGGCTGAATCATTGTATGTATTTGCACAACCATTCGACCGTCCCTCTCAGGGATCACATGCAACTCGCTTGCCTGGCCAGGAGCTACGTGGCCGCCAATAAAGGCACCAACAAACTCGTGGCACAGATCCAACCAAGAGGAGATGGAATCTATCGGCAAGTGCGTCAACCATGACTTGACGTTGGGCTTGAGCACCGACGGGAAATAGTTGGCGAGTACCTTGTCGTCTCGTGCTCCGGCAGCTTGCATCGCCATGGTGTAAACGCTCAGGAACTCAGACGGATGGGTCTTGCCGTCGTACTTCTTCGGGACCTCCGGTTTCGACGTGCGGGTGGTGGGCCACTGGAATTTCGTACCTCACGGGTGAACGCTGGACAAGTTATTTCATAGGGAAAGTCGCCAGCATCCCCCGGCGCAGGCCTGTACACAGTAGGCCCAACACGCCTATCCGATTGGTGACGCGCCTCCCGTCGCCGCTCAATAGTGGTCTGGGCGTCTTCCTTGAGCCGCTCCCGAAGAACTTGATGTTTGTCGCAACGCACTCATGGGTCAGACGACGCCGTGGACACGTTATCATGGGTGTCAACCCTGTCGGCGTTCTGGGAACGGGGGTCCCCAGACTTGCCTGCCTGCGGCCTGCGGCGTGGCTCAAGCGAAGGCCCAGTGCAGCCCAGCTTCATCCACTTGAGCTCAAGACCCTCGCGAGGGGCCAAGCCTCGTGGGGCGGACGACAGGAAGCTTCCTCAGGAGCATCCTCATCAGGGAGGCTCGCGAGGAGGCGGAGAGATCAAGGCAGGTCACCTCGCGAGGAGCCCGTGACGCAAGCCATGACGATCGAGACTAGGCGGGCGTGGGCCTGCGCAGTGTCCTTGTTTCCCCTTCGATGCAAACGGGGCGAGCACAGGCCAAGGCATCAGGCAAAGGTTACCACATCGGTGCAACAAGACCAAGACCAGCAGAGCGGCAGGATGGAGGTCACCATGGAGCCCAGGGCGGCGTCGCCGTCAGTCTTTGGCAGTCGAAGACCGACTTTAGTCAGGATAAGTGTACTAGATGTTTCCCTTCAAAATGTCCAATTGTTGGCGCCCTTCCCACTCATTATTTGGGAAGAGGCCCGGGGCCTCCCCATATAAATAGGACTAGCCACCACGGTAGAGAGGCATCTGATCCAGATTTCGGGTAGACTAGAGAGAGAGAGAGAGAAGCAACTGAACTCACCAAAGCGGTTCATCGCACCAGCTCAAGAACAGCCCCTCGCGAGGCTGTTCTCCCTTTGTATTGTTCATCATCAGCCCTGAGGCAATCCACCACACCACACACTGGAGTAGGGCATTACACCACAATGGTGGCCTGAACCAGTATAAACCTCGTGTCCCTTGTGTGTTCTTCTTTCTAGCCTAAATTCCTTGCGAGGCTTCGAGACATGAGTTGCTAGGGGAAAGATCTTCGTGCGCACCCCAGAGTTCGAACCTCAAGGGTCTATCAGAGGTGGTGGAGGGGAGTTCACTGTGGTTGCGGTGCCTCCAACCCTTCCACTGTCAACGCGCGCTAGCTCAATGGTCCGGCACCGCGAGAGACTTGCTTCCTGGTGGTCATCCCTGTTGGCATTGCCAATAAGGCTTTGGATGCTAGCCCTCCACTCTTCTTGCTTCTCCACAATAGGAGGAAAGTCGAGCGGTAGCTGTGCCCGTGCCAATGCTTCTGCTCGTGTCGGTGGCAGCGACAGGCGCGAGGAATGGGAGGAACTCGGACTTCTGACTATGTTAGAAGGAGTTCTATCAAGGTTCCACGGCCACGCGCCTTTTTCACCAGCATCATGGCGTGCATGTCGGCCCTGCACGTCTTGAGAATGACGCTGAGGGCTCTTTCCACGGCGACGCCTGGGGTCGTCAATGTCGCGGCGCTGTTCATCACGCACGAGCTGAGAAAACCGCGGGGCGTGCGCTGGCGGGGTCGACTTTCTACCCTTGGAGGTCCCCGCGCCACGCGTAGGTAGCGCGGCTCCATCCTTGGGCGCGCCGGTGTGCGGGCCATCGTCACCGCTGCGGACGACACCGCTCGCCTGGCTTCTCATATCAGGGTGGTGTGGACGATCTTGATCTCCTCCGCCACCGCCGTCTGCCATGTCGCCCGTCCGTGCTGGCACGGGCGGAGCGGCTCCAAACGAACTGACCGCAGCAATCGACTTCTTCTTCGGAGCCATGGCGATGAAGGAACTGTTGCACTAACTGCTAGACCAGATTCTCACAACTAACTCCCCCTACCTGGCACGCCAAAGATGTCGTGGGAAACGAACACCTATGGGATAACAAGAATCCCTTCTATGGTTGGCGGGGAGAGGATCTGCATGAAGAGTAGGTCCAGCAATCAGTGCGAGGGGATTTTTACCCAGGTTCGGGCCGCACTGGTGCGTAAAACCCTAGTCCTACTTGTGTGTATATTTGTGTTCTTTAAGCTCTTGAACTAGCTGTGGTGCATGCCCAGTCCAAAAAGTACGAATCCTCTCCCAGTACGCCTCGGGCCTCCTTTTATATGTCAAAGGGGGTGCCATAGTGGCACACAGGAGGTGGAAAGCAAGCTACAGTGTATGAGCTTATCGCTCGGCACATAGGACAAACGCATTTAATGCGCTTCCTACGTGCCCTCTTACTTTATGGGGACGGTAACAGAAGCCGTCCCGACTGTCGCCGCCCCTCCTCGCTTTGACACGCGTCCAGGTTGACAAGGAATGCAGTGCCATGATGGCTAGCTAGTTGTTGTGTTGGTGCAGTGGTAGAGCCTCCACGAAGATTTGCATGCCGCCACGCAGGCGTCTGTCTAGTTGGAAGCTGGTCGTCGCGCTGGAGTGGTGATGAGGTGGCAAATCCTTGTCAGGTGCGGGCCTGGCTGTGGCCCCGAATTGTCCCTCGCAAGGGTCTTGCCGGGGGTCTTTGTCTTCTGGTCCCATGTGGACCCGCAGGCCACCAATCTTCACAAAGATCTGTATGCTACTATGCATGCGTTCCCAAGTTCTTGGCCTTGACGCTGTCGATGGTGTCAGAACTCTCAGCCTCAAGGGTGATGGCCTTGCTGGTGCTTTGCAGGTTGCCTCGGCAAGGAGCTTGCCGGGGCTACGGAAGCCGTCCCAGCAAGGATGTTGTCAGGGGAAGTCCAGCTTGTCCTTAGCTCTTTGTTCATTGTCTTGAGTGTTATCTTGATAGTCTGGTGTTTTGTCTTCTGCTACCCTGCCAGGCCCTGCTGCAGGTGTGGCTACGACTGCCCGTGCACAAGTAAGGGGTACAGAAGAGCCCGTACTTTTGTACACCGACACACATATAATATCAGAAATGCTACAGAGCTCCCACTCACTTTCTTGTAAATACAGGCTTCATCATAAGTCTATATAAAAAACCATATGATTTGATCACCTCATCAAAGCGTATATTCAAACTCCGAGATGCTTGCACCAGTCCATAGATGGATTGCTGGAGCTTGCACATTTTGTTAGCACCTTTAGGATTGACAAAACCTTCTAGTTGCATCATATACAACTCTTCTTTAAGAAATCCATTGAGGAATGCAGTTTTGACGTCCATTTGCTAGATTTCATTATCATAAAATGCGGCAATTGCTAGCATGATTCGGACAGATTTAAGCATCCTATGGGTGAGAAGGTATCGTCGTTGTCAACCCCTTGAACTTGTCAAAAACCTTTTGTGACAAGTCGAGCTTTGTAGACAGTAACATTACCATCAATGTCAGTCTTCTTCTTGAAGATCCATTTATTCTCTATGGCTTGCCGATCATCAGGCAAGTCCACCAAAGTCCATACTTTGTTCTCATACATGGATCCTATCTCAGGTTTCATGGCCTCAAGCCATTTATCGAAATCTAGGCTCATCATAGCTTCTTCATAATTCGTAGGTTTGTCATGGTCTAGTAACATGACTTCCAGGACAGGATTACTGAGGGAGTCCTGGACTAGGGGGTGTCCGGATAGCCGGACTATCAATATCCGCCGGACTCCCAGACTACGAAGATAGAAGATTGAAGACTCCGGCTCGTGTCCGGAAGATACTTTACTTGGCGTGGAAGGCAAGCTTGGCAATACGGATATGTAGATCTCCTACCATTGTAACCGACTCTGTGTAACCCTAGCCTCTCCGGTGTCTATATAAACCGGAGGGTCGTAGTCCGTAGGACACAACATTACATCTCAACAACCATACCATAGGCTAGCTTCTAGGGTTTAGCCTCATTGATCTCGTGGTAGATCTACTCTTGTACTACCCATATCATCAATATTAATCAAGCAGGACGTAGGGTATTACCTCCATCGAGAGGGCCTGAACACAGGTAAAAACATTGTGTCCCTCGTCTCCTGTTACCATCCGCCTAGACGCACAGCGATTCGGGACCCCTACCCAAGATCCGCCGGTTTGACACCGACATTGGTGCTTTCATTGAGAGTTCCTCGTGTCGTCACCAATAGGCTCGATGGCATCTTCAATCTTTGACCTGTCCGGCGAGACTTTCCTCCCGGATAGATCTTCATATTTGGCGGCCGCCTGCGGGCCAACTCTCTTAGCCATCTGGAGCAGATCGAAGCTACGCCCTGGCCGTCGAGTCAGATTTGAAGCCTAAACTTCACGGTGACGACCGCGGAGACTTGATCTTGACGGACTCGAGCCACAGCCAAGCGCGCCCAGACTTTGTGACGATGGGCATGATCTAGCTCTGCCGCCGCACAGTGCTTTGGTGGCCGCACTTGAATCCGCCCCGGCTACTTGCCCGGAGCCGATCTCCCATGACGAGGGTCGGTGGATAGACACCGCCTCGGGGGCTTCAACATCTACGGCGATGGAGCCAAATACCAATCTTGTCCCTCGCGAAATTCATGGTCCCGAGGCACCGGACTCCTTGCCGGACTCCGAGCCTCCCGCGCCCCTGCCAATGAAACCAGATTGGGCGCCGGTTATGGAATTCACCGCCGCGGACATCTTTCAACACTCGCCTTTTGGCGATATCTTGAATTCTCTGAAGCATCTCTCGCTATCAGGAGAATCCTGGCCGGACTATGGCCAGGATGGTTGGAGTTCGGACAACGAAGAAATTCGGAGCCCACCCACCACCCACTTTGTAGCCACTGTCGAGGACCTAACCGACATGCTAGACTACGACTCCGACGACATCGACACTATGGACGATGATGCCGGAGACGATCAGGACCCAGCGCCCACAGGACACTGGAAGGCAACCTCGTCATACGACGTCTACATGGTGGACACCCCGAAAGAAGGGGATGGCGAAAAAGCAGCGGAGGAAGATTCTTTGAAGAAGCAGCCTAAACGCCGGCGTCAGCGGCGCCGCTCTAAATCCCGCCACAGCAAGAATGGAGAATCCGGCACGGGAGACAATAATACTCCGGAGAGTGCCGAAGACGACCTCCTCCTGCAAGATTTAGCGTAGAAGGATGAAGAAGCACGCCCTCACGAAAGGGCGGCAGACGAAGGGGTTGAGGACGATAACTATATGCCTCCCTCCGAAGACGAGGCGAGCCTCAATGATGACGAATTCGTCATACCCGAGGATCCCGTCGAACAAGAGCGCTTTAGGCGCAGGCTCATAGCCACAACAAATAGCTTAAAGAAAAAGCAGCAACAGCTTCAAGCTGATCAAGATCTGCTAGCCGATCGATGGACAGAAGTCCTCGCGGCCGAAGAGTATAAACTCGAACTCCCCTCCAAAAGTTACCCAAGACGCAAGCTGCTCCCCCGATTAGAGGAGGAAGCATACGTACCTTTATCACCAGCGCACGACATGGCTGACCGACCACCCCGTGGTCGCGACAGAGAAGCGTTCAAGGCCCCAGCCAAGACCGTACCCCGACATCGATCCAGAGTACGGCCAAAAGGGAACGCGCCGGACTTGCGAGACATCTTGGAGGACAAAGCTAGGCAATCCAGATCCATTTATGGATCATGTGGGCGCCCTCGAGCCACGACGAATACCGTCGCGCGGACATAACGCCGCCGAGCCGAACACAACAGATAGCGCTCCCTCGAGCTGCGTCGCGATATTACTTAATACAGGGCGCCAGACACCGTTATGCTTCACCGATGAAGTAATGGATCACCAGATCCCCGAAGGGTTCAAACCCGTGAACATCGAATCCTACGATGGCACGACAGACCCCGCGGTGTGGAACGAAGATTATCTTCTCCACATCCATATGGCCCGCGGTGACGACCTACGCCATCAAATATCTCCCACTCAAGCTTAAAGGACCAGCTCGGCATTGGCTTAACAGCCTGCCCGCAGAGTCAATTGGGTGTTGGGAAGACCTAGAGGCGCGTTCATGATAACTTCCAAGGTACATACGTGCGACCTCCGGACGCCGACGACCTAAGCCACATTATTCAGCAACCGCATTTAATCGGCCGACAGTTCTCGGACATGGTTCTTGACGAAGAAAAATCAAATCGTCGATTTGTCCGGATCGGAGGCCCTTGCAGCCTTCAAACACAACATCCGGGACGAATGGCTAGCCCGGCACTGGGGCGGGAGAAGCCAAATCCATGGCAGCCCTCACATCATTGATGACCGCTTTTGCGGGAGAGGATAGCTGGCTAGCCCGTAGCAACAATCTCCGCAAAATTCTGGCAGTCCGGATTCTAAGGACAACTACGGCAGTCACGACGAATCAAAAACAAGCGCCGTACTAACGGCGACGGCAAAGAGGATCTGGCGGTCAATGCCGGATTCTGCGACTCAAACCCGTCAACGGAAGAAGCCATTTAAAAGAACAACCCGGGCCCGTCCCAATCTGGATAGAATACTCGACCGCTCATGCGGACACATGGCACCCCGAAAAGCCAGCTAATCACACCAATAGAGATTGTTGGGTGTTCAGCAGGCCGGCAAGTCAATTGCGAACACAAGGACAAGGGGCTAAATAGCGGCGACGAGGAAGAGACCCGCCGCGAACAACAGAGGATGTAAGGGTTTCCCCAAAGTGCAAACGGTGAATATGATCTACACGACCCACATACCCAAGAGGGAGAGGAAGCGCGCACTACGGGACGTCTATGCAATGGAGCCAGTCGCCCCGAAATTCAATCCATGGTCCTCCTGTCCGATCACTTTCGATCGACGAGACCACCCGACTAGCATACGCCATGGCGGATTCGCCGTGTTGGTCTTAGACCCAATCGTCGATGGATTTCACCTCACAAGAGTCCTGATGGACGGCGGCAGCAGCCTGAACCTGCTTTATCAGGACACAGTGCGCAAAATGGGCATAGACCCATCAAGGATCAAACCTACTAAGACAACCTTTAAAGGTGTCATCCCGAGAGTGGAAGCCAACCGCACAAGCTCTGTCACCGAAGTGGTCTTGGATCCCGGATAATTTCGAAGCGAAGAGTTAATCTTGATATAGTCCCGTTCAGAAGCGGCTATCATGCCCTGCTCGGACGTCAGCGTTTATGAAATTCAACGCGTGCCACATTATGCATACCTAAAGCTCAAAATGCGGGCCCTCGTGGAGTCATTACGGTCAATGGGAATACGGAACGCCCTCCGTGACGGAGGAACATACAATGCTCTCTCGGCGGCACTGAGCAGCCTTCTCGGCAATTCTCTAGTCCGCAACTAAAAAGCCGGACACATTAAAGCGCGTGCGGAGCAGCACCAACCAAGACCACCCGGCGCGATCGGAGCACGCGTAGCAATACGGCCACCACCCTCGCCCGCGTATTATCACACGAATAACACTCCGCGTACATCATTACGCTTTGGAGATACCATGGGCGTAGGGGAGGGGCTTCACCTCAAGGATGGAAAAGTGCGGCTCGACCGCACCAGGGGCTCGTGTTAGCGCCCCCCTTGGTGTTAATTTTTATCTTTTTTTATATGCAGGACTCTACCAAATAGAAGCCCTGCCCGTCGGCGAACTTGCCGAACTCACGATACAACAGTCAGGGATTAAAGAAGGCGGCCACGACACTCAGGTGGTCTCCATTACGAGCATTAAATTCAATTACATACACCAAGTCTGCGGCTTATCCCTGAAGGGGGACACGCTATTTTAGTCTGAATCCCTTGCTTGCCGCACTATTTGTATCGGTTAAGCTTTATTAGCGAACTTCATCATAAATAACGCAGCACTTACTTTTTTGCAAGTTTATTACCTTTTCACGGCAATCGCGTTATCTTTTACAAATGTTCACCATGTGACATATTGCACCCGTACACTTTGGTACGGTCGAATACACCAGGGGCTTCTGTTCCCCATATTACGGTGTGATTAAGTCCTAACACTTTCACAAAGTGCGGCACCCCGAACTTATAGCATTATATGAATCAGCTCCGAATCATGTCTTGGGTCAATAGTTGGGTTTGCCCGGCTCCTATGTTTTGGTGCCTTACGTTCCATTCCGTCGGCTAAGGTAGCACTAGGAGAACCACTGCGATTGCGCCCCGGTTCGGCCGGGTTAACGCCTCAGTGGAGAAAGCTAAAACTGACTGGCATGATAAGGCGAGAGACTGGTCACTGTTCGAGAGGTCTTTTCGGGTCCCTAAAGACTCATGCCGCTTCGAGCGAAGTTCCGGATTATGTCCGACGAAGGCGTGGATAGCGCCCCGGTTCGGTCTTCCGAATACCAGGGGCTTCGCCGAAATTTAAAGTTATAGAATTCTATGGCTAAGTGAGAGTGTTCAAGCACTATAAGTCCGGTCGCCTGGTTCGTCGTGTTGAGTGCCTCCCTAGATGGACCCAAAGATGGGAACAAGAGTGCTCAAGTTTATCACCGAACACCCCAAAGACTTTCGTGGCTCGGGGCTGAAGCCAACGACTTGCCATCTCTCGATTTAACAAGCGGCCGCATGAAGGTAATATTTTAAATTAAACAAAGCGTTGCTCATAGCGCATATAAACTTAGTTTTGGTATACGGGATAAACATACAGGCGAGTTCACTCAAGGATTACATTAAGGGGACACTCATCCGCGATATCGCGGGCTCCCTTCAGGACTACTTTACAATATCGCTCTGGCGTACGGTGCTCCTTGCCCGGCGGCGGCGGATCCATGAGAAGCTTCTCCGCATCCAGCTTGCCCCATTGCACCTTTATGCGGGCAAGGGCTCGACGAGCGCCTTCAACGCAGGCAGAGCGCTTGATCACATCAGCCTAGGGCATGCATCCACTAGCCGCCGCACTAGGCCAAAGTAGCTGCCAGGCATGGCCTGACCAGGCCACAGCCGGACTATGAGGCCCTTCATAGCCTCTTCAGCTACCTTGTGGAGTTCGACCAGCTGCTTCAGCTGGTCGCTTGGGGGCACCGGATGGCCGGCCTCAGCGTACTGAGACCAGAAGACCTTCTCCGTTGAGCTCCCCTCCTCGCCACGATAGAACGCAGCGGCATCAGACGCACTACGCGGCAGATCTGCAAATGCCCCTGGAGAGCTCCGAACTCGGGTAAGTATCCGGTAATTTACATTAACATGCTTGCTCTGCATGAAAACGCCTTACCGCTGCTATCTTCCTCATGTCCTCTACCTCCTCACGGGCCCTCCGGGCCTCAGCCTTAGCTGATTTGGCGCTTCGAGGCGAGGCAAGCTCGGACTCTCGAGTCTTGAGTCACGCTCCAAACTCTCATGCTTTTCATGAGAGCCCGGAGCTCTTGCCGAACCTCCGCCACCAGCACCGCTTGCTTTTCTCGCTCAGTCCGTTCCATGGCCGCATTGCGTTCGGCCACGGACACGGCATCTCTCAGGGCTGCCACCTCGTTCGTGGCCCCTGCATTGCACATTTTATCCTTGTTATTTTTTGCAACCAAAACCCTTTTCTGTAAGGTACATATTTAAAGTGGTGTTCTTCACCTTCTTTTTCCTTGAGCTGCCTCTTGGCATGGCGAGCTCTTGCTCCGACCGCTCAAGGTCCTTCTTCAGCGCCTCGACCTCCATTGTCAATGCGGCGAAGTCAACAGCGCGACACTGCAAACACATATTTTAGTAACCCTGTATATCTTGTTATAAATCCTCGGTCCGGCTTTTCTTTCCGAACACGGACTAAGCATCGAGGCTACTGTCTATGCGGTGTTATATCGCAATTTTAAACTTCTTACCTCAAAGCTTTGTTAGAAGGCTGTTGCAGGCTTCAGTCAGCCCGCCCTTGGCGGCTGGACCTTCTCAATCACCGCACTCATGAGAGTGCGGTGTTCTTCCTCATGGAGGCGCCTTGGCGCCTCCGGCCAGAGTTGTCCGGTGCCTCCGGTTGGGCGGAGGCCGCCCGGCCATGGTCTGCCCCTCCTTTGAGGGGGGCTGCTTGCCGGACTCTGGAACCGTTGCGGGTTCCGGAGTCGAGTCCGGCGCAAAGTCCGGAGAGCTGCCTGACGGCGCCTCCGGAGCCTCCTCCTGGCGCGTCCCCTATGGGATTCCGCCTCGTCGTCTTCGGCGCGTGGGGTAGAGGCAGTCGGGATGGAATTTACATCCGACGGCGCCAACGACCCGCTCATTGAGTCGGGAAAGTCGTCACCGGCCGGACTAAAGAAATAGTGCGGCATTAGAAGGACACTATGTGACATACTATAATACGGCATATGAATGATCCGGCAACTTACGATCTTGCCGGACGCCGAGCCCTTGGAGGCCACTCCTCCTCGCCAACGCTGATGTTGGCGAAACTGTCCGGGGGGATGGTTCTCCCCATCTTGGACCCTTCGGCCGCCCCGATTGGGGAGGCCTTCCTCTTCTTCTCCCCCTCCTCTGGGAGAGAGTACTCCTCCTCCTCTTCCTCGTCTTTGGGGGAGGAATCCTCGTCGTCGTCAGACGCTTGATTATGGGAACTCTTTCGAGACCCCGTGGCCACCTTCTTGGCCTTCTTCTCCGGCACCACGTACGGTGCCGGAACCAGTAGCCTTGCTAATTGGGCGTTCACTGGTTCTTCTGGCATGGGAGCCGGACTGATAATCAGTTCGGCCTTCTCCATCCATTCCTGTCAAAGGAAAGAGGCAGATTAAAAACCTCGCTAGAGTCAATCTAAATTACTGCAAGTGTCCCGTAATGGGGTCGAATCACTTACTCCGTCAGTCGGAGACCGCAGGCTGAAACCACGGTCTTCAGTCGCGGATGCGGGCGCATTAGCGCTCTTGAATAGCACCCTCCAGGCACCTTCATATGTTGTATCGAAGAGCCCGCTCAGCGTTTGGTGCTGTTCCGGATTAAACTCCCACAGAGTAAAAGCCCTTTCTTGGCATGAGAGAATCCGCCGGAGGAGCATGACCTGGACTACGTCAACGAGCCAGAGCCCATTGCTCACCAGCTTTTTGATGCAGGTTCGAAGTCCCGTCACCTCCACCGGGTTGCCCCACTGCAAGCCCTTCTCTTTCCAGGAGGTGAGCTGCGTGGGGATTCTAGATCTGAATTCGGGGGCCGCCGCCCATGTCGGCTCGCGCAGCTCGGTGATATAGAACCACCCCGATTGCCACCCCTTGACGGAGTCCACGAAGGTCCCTTCTAGCCAAGGGACGTTGGGCAGCTTGCCCAACATAGCGCCTCCGCATTCCGCTTGCGCCCCCTTCACGATCTTCGGCTTGACGTTGAAGGTCTTGAGCCACAGGCCGAAGTGGGGCCGGATGCAGAGAAAAGCCTCGCACATGACGATAAACGCCGAGATGTTGAGGACGAAGTTCGGCGCTAGATCGTGGAAATCCAGGCCATAGTAAAACATGAGCCCCCGAATGAATGGATGGAGCGGAAAGCCCAGTCCGTGGAGGAAGTGGGGAAGGAAAACGACCCTCTCGTGAGGTCCTGGGGTAGGAACGAGCTGCCCCGCGTCGGGCAGCCGATGTGCAATGTTTCCGGAGAGGTATCCGGCATCGCGCAGTTTGGTGATGTCCTCCTCCTTGGTGGTGGAGGTCATCCACTTGCCTCCCCCTCCAGACATGTTCGGAGAAGGGTCGAGGTGGAATGCGCGAGCTTGAGCGTTGGAGCTTGGGTTCACAGGGACGGATGAGCAAAGGAGGAAGAAGGCGTAGGTGAGAAGGTAAATCCTTATCCCTTATATATAGGCGGACAAAACTATGCGTCCCTCACCGGCCTGGTAAAACTCGCTTAGTCCCCCAAGCGCCACCATCAATGGTGCGGTTGGGTTACCCACGCACGTATTGATGAGAATCCCGGAAAGAGGGGAACACGATCTCTGCTTCGACAGGACGTGCCAAGGAAGCCGCTTCGCTAAACGTGCTGAGGTGGAATAGTAAAAACAATTAAAATAGAGGCTTGGCTGCGGTGTGATGTCATGCCGCATAATACGTCAGCAGATTGGATCGGTGTATGTGTTTTATTCTCTCTGCGTTGGAGTGTGGAAATTATTTTGCAGAGCCGGACACTATCCTGGTGTTCATTATCTTCTCTGGATTATTCAAGGGAGGAACCCGCCTTGCAATGCCGAACATTATGCACGCCGGACTTATCATCATTGAAGACTGGTTCAGGGGCTACTGAGGGAGTCCTGGACTAGGGGGTGTCCGGATAGCCGGACTATCAATATCCGCCGGACTCCCAGACTACGAAGATAGAAGATTGAAGACTCGGCTCGTGTCCGGAAGGTACTTTACTTGGCGTGGAAGGCAAGCTTGGCAATCTGGATATGTAGATCTCCTACCATTGTAACCGACTGTGTAACCCTAGCCTCTCCGGTGTCTATATAAACCGGAGGGCCGTAGTCCGTAGGACACAACATTACATCTCAACAATCATACCATAGGCTAGCTTCTAGGGTTTAGCCTCATTGATCTCGTGGTAGATCTACTCTTGTACTACCCATATCATCAATATTAATCAAGTAGGACGTAGGGTTTTACCTCCATCGAGAGGGCCTGAACCTGGGTAAAAACATTGTGTCCCTCGTCTCCTGTTACCATCCGCCTAGACGCACAGTTCGGGACCCCCTACCCGAGATCCGCCGGTTTTGACACCGACAATTACCGTACCACTCTGGTGCGGAACGTGCTCTGTTCGACCTACGAGGTCCAGTAGTAACTTGATCTGAAGTTTCATGATCATCATCATTAACTTCCTATCCAGTTGGTATAGGTATCACGGGAACGGATTTCTCTGATGTGCTACTTTCCAAATTGAGAGTTCTACTTTTCCTCCCACTCACTTCTTTTGAGAGAAACTCCTTGTCTAGAAAGGATCCATTCTTAGCAACAAAGATCTTGCCTTCAAATATGTGGTAGAAGGTGTACCCAACTGTATCCTTAGGGCATCCTATGAAGACGCACTTCTCTGATTTGGGTTCGAACTTATCAGACTGAAGCCTTTTTGACATAAGTGTCGCAACCCCAAACTTTAAGAAACGACAACTTAGGTTTCTTGACAAACCATAGTTGATACGGTGTCGTCTCAACGGATTTAGATGGTTCCCTATTTAACCTGAATGCGGCTGTCTCTAATGCATAACCCCAAAACGATAGTGGTAAATCGGCAAGAGACATCATAGAACACACCATATCCAATAAAGTACGGTTACGAAGTTTGGACACACCATTACGCTGTGGTGTTCCAGGTGGCATGAATTGTGAAACAATTCCACTTTGTTTTGAATGAAGGCCAAACTCGTAATTCAAGTATTCACTTCCGCGATCAGATTGTAGAAACTTTATTTTCTTGTTATGGTGATACTTCACTCTGAAATTCTTTCAACTTTTCAAATGTTTCAGACTTGTGTTTCATCAAGTAGATATAGCCATACCTACTCAAATCATCTGTGAAGGTAAGAAAATAATGATATCCACCACGTGCTTCAACACTCATCGGACCCCATACATTGGTATTTATTCTTTCTAGTAAGTTATTAGCTCACCCCATTGTTCCAAAGAATGGAGTTTTAGTCATCTTTCCCATGACGCATGGTTCGCAAGTATCAAATGATTCATAATCAAGTGATTTCAAAAGTCCATCTGCATGGAGTTTCTTCATACAATTTACACCAATATGACCTAAACGACAGTGCCACAAGTATATTGCACTATCATTATCAACTTTGCATCTTTTTGGCATCAATATTGTGAATATGTGTATCACTATGATCGAGATTCAATAAACCATTCGCATTGGGTGTATGACCATTGAAGGTTTTATTCATGTAAATAGAATAACAATTATTCTCTGACTTAAATGAATAACTGTATTGCAATAAACATGATCTAATCATATTCATGCTCAAGACAAACACCAAATAACATTTATTTAGGTTCAACACTAATCTCGTAGGTAGAGGGAGTGTGCGATGGTGATCGTATCAACCTTGGAATCACTTCCAACACACATCGTCACTTCGCACATAACTAATCTCTATTCATTCTTCAACTCCTGTTTTGAGTTACTAATCTTAGCAACTGAACCGGTATCAACTACCCAGGGGCTACTACGAACACTAGTAAGGTACACATCAATAACATGTATATCAAATATACCTTTGTTCACTTTGCCATCCTTCTTATTTGCCAAGTATTTGGGGCAGTTCCTCTTCCAGTGAGCATTTTCTTTGTAGTAGAAGCACTTAGTTTCAGGCTTGGGTCCAGTTTTAGGCTTCTTCACGGGAGTGGCAACTTGCTTGCCATTCTTCTTTAAGTTCCTTTTTCTTTCCTTGCCCTTTTTATTAAAACTAGTGGTCTTATTAACCATCAACACTTGATGCTCTTTCTTGATTTCTACCTTCACCGATTTTAGCATCGCGAAGAGCTCTGGAATCGTTTTCGTCATCCCTCTCATATTATAGTTCATCACGATGTTCTAGTAGGTTGGTGATAGTGACTAGAGAACTCTGTCAATCACTATCTTATCTGGAAGATTAACTCCCACTTGATTCAATCGATTCTACTACCCATACATTCTAAGCATATGCTCACTAGTTGAGCTATTCTCCTCCATCTTGTAGGCAAAGTACTTGTCAGAGGTCTCATACCTCTTGACACCGGCATGAGTCTGAAATACCAATTTCAGCTCTTGGAATATCTCATATGTTCTATGGCGTTCAAAACATCTTTGAAGCCCCGATTCTAAGCCGTAAAGCATTTCACACTAAACTATCAAGTAGTCATCATATCGAGCTTGTCAAACGTTCATAACATCTGCATCTGCTCCTGCAATAGGCCTATCACCTAGCGATGCATTAAGGACACAATTCTTCTATGCAACAATGAGGATATTCCTTAGATCACGGACCCAGTCCGCATCATTGCTACTATCATCTTTCAACTTAGTTTTCTCTAGGAACATATCAAAAACATAGGGGAGCTACATCGCGAGCTATTGATCCATGACATAATTGGCAAATACTATCAGGACTAAGTTCATGAGAAACTAACTTCAACTAATCAAATTACTTAAGTACTCCCACTTAAATAGACATCCCTCAAGGCATCTAAGTGATACGTGATTCAAATCAACTAACCCATGTCGGATCATCACGTGAGATGGGGTAGTCATTAGTGGTGAACATCTCTATGTTGATCATATCTACTATATGATTCACGTTCCACCTTTCGGTCTCCAGTGTTCCGAGGCCATGTATGTACATGCTAGGCTCGTCAAGTTTAACCCAAGTATTCCGCATGTGCAAAAACAACTTGCACCTGCTGTATGTGAACATAGAGTCTATCACACCCTATCATCACATGGTGTCTCAACACGACGAACTATAGCAACGGTGCATACTTAGGGAGAACATTTTTACCTTGAAATCTAGTGAAGGGATAATCTTATAATGCTACCGCCGTACTAAGCAAAATAAGATGCATAAGAGATAAACATCACATGCAATCAAACTATGTGACATGATATGGCCATCATCATCTCGTGCTTTTGATCTCCATCTCCAAAGCATCGTCATGATCTCCATCATCACCCGCTCGACACCTTAATCTCCATCGTAGCGTCGTGGTCGTCTCGCCAACTATTGCTTCTACAACTATCGCTAACGCATAGTGATAAAGTAAAGAAATAACATGGCGTTGGCATTTCATACAATAAAGAGACAACCATAAGGCTCCTGTCGGTTGCCAGATATCTTACAAAACATGATCATCTCATTCAATAATGTATATCTCATCATGTCTTGACCATATCACATCACAACATACACTGCAAAAATAAGTTAGACGTCCTCTACTTTGTTGTTGCAAGTTTTACGTGGCTGCTACGGGTTTCTAGCAAGAACCGTTCTTACCTATGGCAAAAACCACAACGGTGTTTCGTCAAGTTTGCTGTTTTAACCTTCTTCAAGGACCGATCGCAGTCAAATTCGATTCAACTAAAGTAGGAGAAACAGACACCCGCCAGCCACCTTTATGGAAAAGTAGTTGCATGTTAGTTAGTGGAACCGGTCTCATGTGCATGGACATGTAAGGTTGGTCTGGGCTGAAGGAAATATGCCCTAGAGGCAATAATAAAGTTGTTATTTATTTTCTTATTTCATGATAAATGTTTATTATTCATGCTAGAATTGTATTAACCAGAAATGTGTGAATACATAGACAAAACATAATGTCCCTAGTATGTCTCTACTTGACTAGCTCGTTAATCAAAGATGGTTAAGTTTCCTAACCATAGACATGTGTTGTCATTTGATGAACGGGATGACATCATTAGGAGAATGATGTGATGGACATGACCCATCCGTTAACTTAGCATTCTGATCGTTACAGTTTCATTGCTACCGCTTTCTTCATGACTTATACATGTTCCTCGGACTATGAGATTATGCAACTCCCGAATACCGGAGGAACACTTTGTGTGCTATCCAACATCACAACGTAAATGGGTGATTATAAAGATGCTCTACAGGTGTCTCCAAAGGTGTTTGTTGGGTTGGCATAGATCGATATTAGGATTTGTCACTCCGTTTTTCGGACAGGTATCTCTAGGCCCTCTCGGTAATGCCCATCTCTATAAGCCTTGCAAGCATTGTAACTAATGAGTTAGTTGCAGGATGAAGTATTACAGAACGAGTAAAGAGACTTGCCGGTAACAAGATTGAACTAGGTATAATGATACCGATGATCGAATCTCGGGCAAGTAACATACCGATGACAAAGGGAACAACGTATGTTGTTATGCGGTTTGATCGATAAAGATCTTCGTAGAATATGTAGGAGCCAATATGAGCATCCAGGTTCCGCTATTGATTTTTGACCGGAGATGTGTCTCGGTCATGTCTACATAGTTCTCGAACCCATAGGGTTCGCACGCTTAACATTCGATGATGATATGTATTATGAGTTATGTGTTTTTGATGACTGAAGTTTGTTCGGAGTCCCAAATGAGATCACGGACGTGACGAGGAGTCTCTACATGGTCGAGACATAAAGATTGATATATTGAAAGGCTATATTCGGACATCGGAAAGGTTTCGAGTGATTCGGGTATTTTTCAGAGTATGGGAGAGTTACGGGAATTCGCTGGGGGAAGCTAACGGGCCTTATTGGGCTTTAGTGGAGAGAGTGAAGAAGGGCCACGAGGTGGCGCGTGCCTCCCCCTGCCCAAACCGAATTGGACAAGGGGTGGGGGCACGGCCCCCCTTTCCTTCTCCCTCTCCCTCCTTTCCTTCTTTCCTACTCCGAAAAGGAAAGGGAATCCTACTAGGACTTGGGAGTCCTAGTAGGACTCCCTACACTTGACGCGCCCCTAGGAGGGTCGGCTTCTCTCTCTCCCTCCTTTATATACGTGGGTAGTGGCACCCCAAAGGACACATAAGTTTCTCTTAACCGTGTGCGGTGCCCCCCTCCACAGTCACACACCTCGATCATACCATCATAGTGCTTAAGCGAAGCCTGCGCCGGTAGCATCATCATCACCGTCGCCATGCCGTCGTGCTGACAGAACTCACCCTCGTCCTCAACTGGATCAAGAGAATGAGGGACGTCATCGATCTGAACGTGGAGGTACCGTGCGTTCGGTACTTGATCGGTTGGATCGCGAAGAAGTTCGACTACATCAACCGCGTTATTGAAACGCTTCCGCTTTCGGTCTATGAGGGTACATGGACACACTCTTCCCTCTCGTTGCTATGCATCACCTAGATAGATCTTGCATGATCATAGGAATTTTTTTGAAATTACCTCGTTCCCCAACATGGGCCGCTTCATCCCACAATATCGCCGAGTCAAAATAAGACGTTAGTGGTAAGTAGTATGACTATCACCGCCCACTCTTTGTGTTCTATTGTTGCGTATCATCTACGCATGGACCTGGCTCATGATGCCACTGTTGGGAATCGTTGCATGGAAAACAAAAAAAAATCTACGCACATGCAATGATCTATCCATGGAGATGCATAGAAACGAGGGGGGAGTGTGTCTATGTACCCTCGTAGACCGTAAGCGGAAGCGTTTCACAACGTGGTTGATGTAGTCGAACTTCTTCGCGCTTCAACCGATCAAGTACCAAATCCACGTCACCTCCATGTTCTGCACACGTTCAGCTCGATGACGTCCCTTGCCTTCTTGATCCAATAAGACGTTGCGGTAGTAGATGAGTTCCGTCAGCACGACGGCGTGTTGATGGTGATGGTGAAGTGACCTCCGTAGGGCTTCGCCTAAGCACTACAAAAATATGACCGGGGGTACAAACGGTGGAGAGGGGCGCCACACACGGCTAGGAAATTGTCTGGGGGTGTGCTAGTGAAAGCACAACTGCTCCCTGTGTGATTTTAATAATTAATGTCAACATATCTTTTGTTGGACTAATATCTTTATCAAGTATATTTCAGATGAGTTCAACAATGGAGTAGCAAGGACAAGAGAATGTGGAACCCCGTCAAAATGCTAAGGACAAAGATTGGCAAAGGCTCAAGACTCTTCATTTTCATTTTAGTGATCCAAGATCACATTGAGTCCATAGGAAAGCCAATACTATTAAAGGGGATGAGGTGTTGCTTAATGGTCTACTTGCTCAAAATGCTTAGTGATATTGCTCCAAAACCCTTAGCCACTTTCACATTTCCACAGATGTCCAAAACCTAAATTCAAACTCGGCCCCACCAATTTGATATATCCGGCGCCACCGAGTTCATTTGACATAGCCACTGCCAGAAACCCTAATCAATTTGGTCACACTGATACAGATATCGGTCTAATCGAGGTGGCCCTGCAAACTCTCTGTTGCCTATTGCAATTATTTCGGTCTCACCGGAATGTGCTATCGGTCCCACCGAGTTTGCTTGACCAACTCTCTGTTTGATCAATTGCTGAAATCGGCTCACCGGGTTCATGCGATTGGTCTCACCGAGATGAGGTTTTGCCCTAGCCCTAGCACATCGGTCCCAACGAGTTGATCTTGTCAGTCCCACCGGGATTCCTAGAGTTCACATTTTGAACTAAATCAGTCTCACCGAGTTTCTCTATTCGTTCTAACCGAGTTGGGTAAAATGTGTGTAACGGTTAGATTTTGTGTGGAGGCTATATATACCCCTCCACCCCCTTCTCCATTTGTGAGAGAGCCATCAGCACGTGCCTACACTTCCACTACTCATTTTCTGAGAGAGAACCACCTACTCATGTCTTGAGACCAAGATATTCCAATCCAACCACAACAATCTTTATCTCTAGCCTTCCCCAAGTTACTTTCCACTCAAATCATCCTTCCACCATAGCCAAATTTGTGAGAGAGAGTTTAGTGTTGGGGAGTCTATCATTTGAAGCACAAGAGAAACGAGTTCATCATTAACACACCATCTATTACCTTTTGGAGAGTGGTGCCTCCTACATTGGTTAGGTGTCACTTGGGAGCCTCCGTCAAGATTGTGGAGTTGAACCAAGGAGTTTGTAAGGTCAAGGATATCGCCTACTTCGTGAAGATCTACCCAAGTGCGACAAGTCCTTTGTGGGCGATGGCCATGGTGGGATAGACAAGGTTGCTTCTTCGTGTACCCTTCATGGGTGGAGCCCTCCGTGGACTCACGCAACCATTATCCTTCGTGGGTTGAAGTCTCCATCAACGTGGATGTACGATAGCACCACCTATTGGAACCACACCAAAATCTCCCTGTCTTCATTGTGTTTGCACACTCCAATCCCATCCCTTTATTTTCTTGCAACTAGCATGCTTTACTTTTTCCGCTTCTTATACTCTTGCCATGCTTGTTTGAAGTGTGTTGGGAATGCTTAAAATTGTGCTAATCTACAACCTCAACTTGAAGAACTTAAAAACTGCTAGCTTTACTTGTTGAGTGTCTAATCACCCCCCCCCCCCTCTAGACACATCTTCTTGTTCCTTTCAATTGGTATCAGAGCTTTGGTCCCATTGCTTTGGTTTATTCACCATTGGAGGAAGATGGATGAGTCTACGATTGGAAGTATTAGACGTAGAGTGCCTATGCTTGACAGAGAGTTCTTTAATGCTTGGAAAAATGAGACGCTTGAGATTTTCAATGAATATGATTTGAACAAGTATATTACTAGCCCTTGTGCGCCTCCTATTAATCCCTTGCATCCTAGCCCTGATGAATATCTTAACATGACCCGCAATCTTAGAGCTATAAATCTTATCATAAGAGGATTGCCTAGAAACTTGCTTGTATGCTTGCCTACTTTTGATTGTGCTTATATTATATGGAGATATCTTGAGGAACGCTTTCCAAACTACTCTTTGAAAAATCTAGATGAGATTCTTCAAAAATACATAGCTTTTCATAAGATGAAACCTAGTAATCCTAATTTTGATGATTGCCTATTTGAGCTTCGTGATCTCATGCGTGCCAAAGGAGATGTTGAATTTATTAGTAGCATCATCTCTCTCAAGTCATTAGAATTCATAAAGATGCACATTTTCATGAACATAAATCTAACACCTTCTCTAGGTGATGATTAATCCCAAGACGATGTTGAACATGGATATTATGATGAAGATGATGATAGTGACTTCGATCTCGCTGAGTTTATGAGACACTTTGGTCTTATGGCTAACCTTCGTGGTTACATGGCCGGAGGAAAGGAATGGGTTCTTGATATTGGATGTACCGATCACATGACCGGTGACAAGGATATGTTTTGTGAGCTTACTAAAAACAATGGTCCCCAGAAGTATGTCACTTTTGGTGATAACTCAAAGGGTAAGGTGGCCATCTCACATGACAGCTCCATTCAAAATGTTATGCTCGCTGAATCTCTTGGCTACAATTTTCTTTCTGTATCTAGACTAGCCGATTTCGATTTCAATGTCCTATTTACTGAAATAGATTGCCAAGTGTTTCGAAGAGATAATCATAATATGGTCTTTACTGGTATGCGTAGAGGTGATCTATATACTATTGACTTCACTAAAAAGGCTCAACCTAGAACTTGCTTAATTGGTAAATCTTCTAAAGGTTGGTTGTGGCATAGAAGGTTAGGTCACGTGGGCATGCGAAATCTTGATAAGCTTATTAAAGGTGATCCTATCCTTGGTGTTAAAGATGTCGTATTTGACAAGGATAGACTTTGGAGTGCTTGTCAAGCAGGAAAACAAGTTGGAGGAATTCATCCCGTAAAGAACATCATGACCACGAGAAGACCACTCGAGCTGCTTCATATGGATCTTTTTGGTCCCAACGCCTACAAGAGTCTCGATGGTAACTCATTTGGTCTGGTCATTGTTGATGATTTTTCCAGATTTACGTGGGTGTTCTTTCTTGATGATAAATTGCAGGTCCAAAAGATCTTCAAAAACTTCGCTAGGAAGGCCTAAAATCAATTTGAAGTGAAGATCAAGAAGGTTCGAAGCGACAACAGAATGGAGTTCAAGAACGCCAATGTGGATACCTTTCTTGACGAAGAAGGTATTTCACATGAGTTCTCGGCTACGTACATGCCTCAAAAAAATGGAGTTGTTGAGAGGAAGAACCGGACGCTCATTGAGATGGCAAGAACGATGCTTGATGAATACAAGAAGTCAAGACATTTTTGGACGGAAGCGGTTGAGATAGCTTGTCATGCAACAAATCGACTATATCTTCACAAGCTTCTTGGGAAGACGGCATACGAGCTTCTCACCGGTAACAAACCCCAAGTTGGTTACTTTCAAGTATTTGGCTCAAAATGTTACATTCTTGATAAGCATCGTCCTTCAAAATTTGCCCCTAAATCTCATGAAGGCTTTCTACTCGGTTACGGCTCAAACACTCACACTTACTGTGTCTACAACAATTTCACCCAAAAGGTTGAAGAGACGATAGATGTGAAGTTTGATGAATCTAACGGCTCGCAAGTAGAGCAATTTTTGATTGATGTAAGAGATAAAGATCCCTCGAAAGCAATTCAAGACTTGTCTATTGGCAAGATTCACCCAACGGAGGTGAAGGAGAGTACCTCGTCCGTTCAAGTGGAAGCCTCAACTTCACGCCAAGGTGAACCACAAGTTGACTTGGAGGCATCCACAAGTGGAACACATCAAGATGATGGAAACGAGGATGTACAACAAGATGAACCTCATCGACCTCCTTCTCCACCTCCACAAGAGAACAACAACACCAACGACAATGAAGAAAGACAAGAGGAAGAACAAGACAATGAAGAGGATGTTCCACCCCGACCCAAACAAAAGCTCTCACGAGTTCGAGCAAGTGTCTCAAGAGATCATCCCGTTGAACAAATCTTCGACGATATTCAAACCGGGAGAATTACTCGCTCTAAAACTCGTTTGGCTAACTTTTGTGAACATTACTCATTCATTTCTAGTATTGAACCTATGAAGGTTGAAGAGGCTCTTGATGATCCGGATTGGGTGAATGCTATGCATGAAGAGCTACACAATTTCAAGAGGAAACAAGTATGGACGTTGGTTGAAAAGCCCGATGAGAAGCACAATGTCATTGGAACCAAATTGACATTTCGGGACAAGCAAGATAAAGATGGACAAGTTGTGCGCAACAAGGTTCATCTTGTTGCTCAGGGCTACACTCAAGTCGAAGGTATGGACTATGGTGAGACATACGCCCCCGTTGCTAGACTTGGAGTCCATACGCATCTTACTTGCTTATGCCAATCATCATGACATTACTTTATATCAAATGGACATAAAAAGTGCTTTTCTAAATGGTGAAATTGAGGAGGAAGTGTATGTTAAACAACCTCCCGGCTTTGTTAATCCTAAGAAATCTAATCATGTTTACAAACCTCACAAAGCTCTTTATGGTCTTAAACAAGCTCCTAGAGCATGGTATAGATGCTTGACTAAGTTTCTCATTGAAAAAGGCTTTGAAATGGGAAAATTGATTCTACACTTTTTACTAAAAGGGTTGATGGTGAATTATTTGTATGCCAAATTTTTGTGGATGATATCATATTTGGTTCAACTAACCCTCATTTTAGTGCAAAGTTTGGAAGGCTAATGTCGGAGAAGTTTGAGATGTCTATGATGTGTGAACTCAATTTCTTTCTTGGTTTGCAAATCAAACAAACTAAGGAAGGTACCTATGTTTCCCAAACAAAGTATACCAAGGACTTATTCAAGAAGTTCAACGTCCAAGAAAGCAAAGGTATGAAAACACCCATGCCTACTAGTGGACATCTTGACTTAACTAAGGATGGCAAACCGGTTGACCAAAAGGTTTACCGCTCTATGATTGGTTCATTGTTAAATCTATGTGCCTCCCGTCCTGATATTATGCTAAGTGTGTGCATGTGTGCACGATATTAAGCGGCCCCCAAAGAATGTCATCTTAAGGTTGTGAAAAGGATAGTGAGATACCTAATTCATACACCAAACTTTGGCATTTGGTATCCTAAGAGGTCTTCGTTTGATCTTGTTGGCTACTCCGACTCGGACTATGCTGGAGACAAGGTTGATAGAAAGTCCACTTCGGGTACTTGTCAATTTCTTGGTAGATCTCTTGTATCTTGGTCCTCCAAGAAAAAAAACTCAGTATCCTTATCCACTGCCGAAGCGGAATACATTGTCGCTAGATCATGTTGTGCTCAATTACTTTGGATGACCCAAACTCTTAAAGATTATAGGATACATGTGAAACATGTTCCATTGCTTTGTGACAATGAAAGTGCCATTAAGATTGCTCATAATCCCGTGCAACATTCTCATACTAAGCATATTGAAGTTTGTCATCATTTCATTCGAGATCATGTTGCAAAAGGTGACATCGATCTTAAGCATGTTCATACCGATAAATAATTGGTAGATATCTTCACCAAACTGCTTGATGAGAAAGTGTTTTGTCATTTGAGAGGTGAATTGAACATTATCAATGCCTCAAGCTTGGAGTAGGGACTCCATCTAGATGCACTCAAGGAATGAGCCTTTCTATGACTAATCCTTGATATTTCTCTTAAGAAGATGATCATATGTCTTGGATCTATACTTGTACCCTTGCATGTTATCTAACCCCTGTAGGTACTTGGATGAGCTTAAATCCATGAGATTTCAAGCCACTCACATCTTAAGCAATCTCTACATCACCAAGTTTCTAGTATGTGGTTATGGAATACAAGGAAGGAGACCTCACTCAACATGTCCTTTGACAATTCCTATATATCAAATTTCATTTCGTAGCAAGTTACATGTTTGTCATTTTTGGATACACAAGTGCTCTTCCTTGCAAGACTAACCCATGTAGGAAGACGAACTCAAACTTCAAGTGATTCTCTTAACTCTTGATGGACTACATCAACCATGAGAATCCAACACAAGTTCAACTGCATGATCAAGATCACACAACCCAAGGTATGTCATTCCATCTTAGAAAAGCTTTGACTCGAGTCATGAGTTAAAGCAACTCAACAAGATGTGAATACATCAAAGTGCTTAAATGAAAAATGGTAACCCCATTTTGAGCTTAAACGATGAGTATGACCTATGATCATGTAACTTCACTTGACTCCTAAGTCAATATACTCTAACATAGCTGACATTGTCGCCGACCCCTTCTAGATGAAGTTCTCCAGTGTTCCTGGTTCTGCTTATTGTTTTTGTTTGTTGTTTCTGTCTTTGTGTTTCCTTTTATCAAAAAAAACTTCATCTAGATCCCTTCTTCTTTATGTGTTTTCTAATTCCTTGCAAATCTTTAAGTGATTCTATTTGCCAAGTGAGCTGTGTTGACAAAATGTTTACTCTGTGTTGAACTCGATCTCTCCGATTCAAACCTATCAGTCTAACTGAAACACAAGGTATCCTTGTGAATAGATCATCGGTTCAACCGACATGGTCTAACTCGGTTGCACCGATCAGGATCCTATGTGACCTCGCCAACTCAGTGTCACCGATGAAAATGAATCGGCGTTACCGATTTCAGTGATACAGAAAATTTTGCCATTGCATTCTACATATCTTTGCCAGCTCCACTCAATGATTATTATCCTCTACTCGCATTATAATCTACATGCTGCTTTGTAATGTGTCTCAAGGACCGAACCTAATTGACTCATACTCCAGAAGATCCCTTCTTGGAAATTGATGTCACAGGGGGAGAGAGAGACCACATCAAAGCTTATCACATGGGGGAGAGAGACATCTTAGCCTCCGCAGGTGCTTGTTATCAATAGAGGAGAGCAGTCGCATGTCTTCAAGAGGGGAAATACATGTTAAGACTTGTTTGATTGAACCATTTCTTGCTTTAATGGTTCTTGCTCTGATTTTCTTTTCCTTATTTGATTTTCTCACCTTCTCTCATTATCCAATATCAGATTCGGGGGGAGAAAGAGTTCACATGTAAGGGAAGAAAATCATTGGATTTCATTGCATATCTTTAATCTTTGGGGACATGTCTATATCCATATGGAGTACTAAGTACTCACTCATTACATGTCATCCCAGTCTTGGTAATCTTGTGGTTTCCTAAACTTGCTTTATTTAGAGTGTTCTTGTGTTATCTAACCTTGTTTTCTCAAGCTCATCTCTTCCAAAGCCAGCTTAAGACCACAAGGTAAGTATATGCATCATACTCATGTGCGTGATGATCTCTTGCTACTGCACATATTGTTTGCAAGAAGGTATACCTAGTCTATCTACATCATTTGCTCTGATGCATACAACTAAGATACATGTAACTCATTGCTTGCTATGACATGCTTATGCATTGTTCTTACATTCCATCATCACAGGATTGCATACATCTAGGGGGAGCCTATGCATGTTACATGTCCTTCCAAAGCTTTACCTGTTGCTATTAATATCTCTATCTAAAGCTTTGATGTATGTTGTCATCAATTACCAAAAGGGGGAGATTGAAAGCACAAGTGCTCCCTGGGTGATTTTGGTAATTAATGTCAACATATCTTTTGTTGGACTAATATTTTTATCAAATATATTTCAGATGAGTTCAAAAATGGAGTGGCAAGGACAAGAGGATGTGGAACCCCTTCAAAATGCTAAGGACAAAGATTGGCAAAGGCTCAAGACTCTTCATTTTCATTTTAGTGATCCAAGATTACATTGAGTCCATAGGAAAGCCAATACTATTAAAAGGGGATGAGGTGTTGCTTAATGGTCTACCTGCTCAAAATGCTTAGTGATATTGCTCCAAAACCCTAAGTCACTTTCTCATTTCCACATATGTCCAAAACCTAAAGTCAAATTCCACCCACCGATTTGATCTAGCTGGCGCCGCCGAGTTCATTTGACATAGCCACTGCCAGAAACCCTAATCATTGTTCACATCGATACAGATCTTGGTCTCACCAAGATGGCCTTGCAAACTCTCTGTTGCCTATTGCAATTATTTTGGTCTCACCGAAATGTGCAATTAGTTCCATCGAGTTTGCTTGACCAACTTTCTATTTGATCAATTGCTGAAATCGGTCTCACCGGGTTCATGCGATCGGTCTCACCGAGATGAGGTTTTGCCCTAGCCCTAGCACATCGGTGCCACCGAGTTGATATTATCGGTCCCACCGAGATTCCTAACGTTCACATTTTGAACAAAATCGGTCTCACCGAGTTTCTACTCGGTCTGACCGATTGGGTAAAAAATGTGTAACGGTTAGATTTTGTGTGGAGGCTATATATACCCCTCCACCCCCTTCTCCATTTGTGAGAGAGCCATCAGAACGTGCCTACACTTCCACTACTTATTTTCTGAGAGAGAATCACCTACTCATGTGTTGAGACCAAGACATTCGAATCCAACCACAAGAATCTTGATCTCTAGCCTTCCCCAAGTTGCTTTCCACTCAAATCATCTTTCCACCATAGCCAAATCTGTGAGAGAGAGTTGAGTGTTGGGGAGACTATCATTTGAAGCACAAGAGCAAGGAGTTCATCATCAACACACCATCTATTACATTTTCGAGAGTGGCGTCTCCTAGATTGGTTAGGTGTCACTTGGGAGCCTCCGTCAAGATTGTGGAGTTGAACCAAGGAGTTTGTAAGGGCAAGGAGATCGCCTACTTCGTGAAGATCTACCCAAGTGCGGCAAGTCCTTCGTGGGCGATGGCCATGGTGGGATAGACAAGGTTGGTTCTTCATGGACCCTTCATGGGTGGAGCCCTCCGTGGACTGGTGCAACCGTTACCCTTCGTGGGTTGAGGTCTCCATCAGCGTGGATGTACGATAGCACCACCTATCAGAACCACACCAAAATCTCTGTGTCTTCATTGCATTTGCACACTCCAATCCCATGCCTTTATTTTCTTGAAACTAGCATGCTTTACTTTTTCTGCTGCTTATACTCTTGCCATGCTTGTTTGAAGTGTGTTGGGAATGCTTAAAATTGAGCTAATCTACAACCTCAACTTGAAGAACTTAAAAACTGCTGCCTTTACTTGTTGAGTGTCTAATCACCCCCCCCCCCCTAGACACCTCTTATCGATCCTTTCAGCTAGGTGCCCCCCTCCTCATATATATCGGTGGGATGGAGATGGGAGAGGCCAAGGGGTCAAGGGGTGCCCCAAGTAGGTCCGAATCCTACTTGGGCTCTTGCCCTTGGCCGCGCTGCTACTTCTTGAGCTTGCGTTGGTTTTTCCCTTGAAGAGGAAAGGGTGATGCAGCAAAGTAGAGATAAGTATTTCCCTCAGTTTGAGAACCAAGGTATCAATCCAGTAGGAGACAACACACAAATCACCAAGACCTGCACAAACAATCAAACAAACTAGCACCCAACGCGATAAAGGGGTTCTCAATCCCTTCACGGTAACTTGCAAAAGTGAGATCTGATAGAGATAGAGTAAATATTTTTGGTATTTTTGGTTTATAGATCAGAAAGTAAAAGATTGAAAAAATATTAGATCGGAAACTTGTATTGTAGATCACACTTATATGATGGAAAATAGACCCGGGGGGCATAGGTTTCACTAGAGGATTCTCTCAATATAGCGAATAATACGGTGGGTGAAAAAATTACTGCCGAGCAATTGATAGAAAAACGCAAAGTTATGACGATATCCAAGGCAATGATTCATGAATATAGGCATCACCTCCGTGTCAAGTAGACTGAAATGACTCTGCACCTACTACTATTACTCCACACATCGACCGCTATCCAGCATGCATCTAGAGTATTAAGTTCATAAAGAACGGAGTAACACATTAAGTAAGATGACATGATGTAGAGGAATTAACTCAAGCAATATGATGAAAACCCCATCTTTTTATCCTCGATGGCAACAATACAATACGTGCCTTGCTTCCCCTACTGTCACTTGGAAAGGACACCGCAAGATTGAACCCAAAGCTAAACACTTCTCCCGTTGCAAGAAAAACCAATCTAGTTGGCCAAACCAAACCTATAGTTCGATGAGAATTACAAAGATATCAAATCATGCATATAAGAATTCATAGAAGATTAAAATAATATTCATAGATAAACTAATCATAAATCCACAATTCATCTGATCTTGGCAAACACACCGCTAAAAAGTGTTACATCGAATAGATCTCCAAGAACATCGAGGAGAACATGGTACTGAGAATCAAAGAGAGAGAATAAGCCATCTAGCTACTAGCTATGGACTCGTAGGTCTGAGGTAAACTACTCACGCTTCATCGGAAGGGCAATAGAGTTGATGTAGAAGCCCTCCGTGATCGAATCCCCCTCCGGCACGGTGCCGAAAAAGGTCCCTAGATGGGATCTCATGGGTACAGAAGGTTGCGGCGGCGGAAAAGTGTTTTCGTGGATGCTTCTGGTGGTTTGGGGATATATGGTATATAGGCGAAAGAATTAGGTCAGGAGGGTCACGGGGGCCCACAAGGGTGGGGGGCACGCCCTACCCCCTGGGCGCACCCTCCGTCCTTGTGGCCGCCTCGTGGCTCCTCCGACTTCATCTCCAAGTCTCCTGGTTGTCTTCTGGTCCAAGAAGAATCATCGCGAAGGTTTCATTCCGTTCGGACTCCGTTTGGTATTCCTTTTCTGCGAAACTCAAAAATAGGGAAAAATAGGAACTGGCACTGGGCTCTTGGTTAATAGGTTAGTCCCAAAAATAATATAAAGTGGCATATTAATGCATATAAAACATCCAAAACAGATAATATAATAGCATGGAACAATCAAAAATTATAGATACGTTGGAGATGTATCACGCCCGCCCCCCCTCCTGCCATATTTGTCGGAGGGGGAAGGAAGGAGGGGGGAGAGGGAAGGAAGGGGGAATCCTATTCCACTCTTTCCTTTCCCTTCCCCTCTTTCCTTCTCCTCCTAGGCTAGCCCATATGGGGGCGCACCAGCCCCTTATGGCTGGTGTGTTTCCCCTCTTGGCCCATAAGGCACATATCTTTTGCCGGGGGTGCCCGGAACCCCTTTCGGTGACCCGATAAGTACCAGGTACCCCCCCCCCCGAAATACTTCCCGTGTCCGAATACCATCGTCCTATATATCAATCTTTACCTCTAGACCATTTCGAGACTCCTCGTCATGTCCATTATCTCATCCGGTACTTCGAGCAATATTCGGTCACCAAATCACATAACTCATATAATATTATATCCTCATCGAATATTAAGCGTGCGGACCCTACGGGTTCGAGAACTATGTAGACATGACCGAGACACCTTTCCGGTCAATAACCAATAGCGGAACCTGGATGCCCATATTGGCTCCTACATATTCTACGAAGATCTTTATTGGTCGAACCGTTATGACAACATACGTAATTCCCTTTGTCCAGCGGTATGTTACTTGCCTGAGATTCGATCATTGGTATCTTTATATCTAGTTCAATCTTGTTACCGGCAAGTCTCTTTACTCGTTCCATAATACATCAGCTCGTGACTAAATCCTTAGTCGTTTTTGTGCAAGCTTATGATGTGTATTAACGAGAGGGCCCAGAGATACCTCTCCGATACTCGGAGTGACAAATCGTAATCTCGATCTATGCCAACTCAACAAACACCTTCAGAGATACCTGTAGATCATCTTTATAATAACCTAGTTACGTTGTGATGTTTGATAGCACAAAAGGCATTCCTCCGGTATCCGGGAGTTGCATAATATCATAGTCGAAGGAATATGTATTTGACATGAAGAAAGCAATGTCAATAAAACTGAATGATCATTATGCTAAGCTAACGGATGGGTATTGTCCATCACATCATTCTCCTGAAGATGTGATCCCGTTATCAAATGGCAACACATGTCTATGGTTAGGAAACCTTAACCACTTTGATCAACGAGCTAGTCTAGTAGAGGCATACTAGGGACATGGTATTTTTTATGTATTAACACATGTATTTAAGTTTCAGATCAATACAATTCTAGCATGAATAATAAACCTTTATCATGAATAAGGAAATATAAAATAACAACTTTATTATTGCCTCTAGGGCATATTTCCTTCATACGCAACTTGTTGCGTTCCTATGTTATAGGCTTCCCTGTGAGGCTCGGCGGTGGAGTATATTCTCCAGGTGAAAGTCTTGCACCTTCTCCAATCGGTCCGGTGTTGGCGATGTTCTTGGGCATTGCATTCCTTCCTGAAGGCACATCACGGAGCTACATCCATCTACTGCCACAACTGTCTGGTGATTTTCCGGGTGAAAACCCAAACTCCATTGGAGCGGGCGGCGGCAACAATTATGTCGTTTGCTACTTCTTGAGCTTGCGTTGATTTTTCCTTTGAAGAGGAAAGGGTGACGCAGCAAAGTAGAGATAAGTATTTCCCTTAGTTAAGAACCAAGGTATCAATCCAGTAGGAGGCACAAGCAAGTCTACAATATATGCACCTGCACAAACTAACAAACACTTGCACACAACGCGAAAAAGGGGTTGTCAATCCCTTCATGGTCACGAACAAGAGTGAGATCTAATAGAGATAGGTATAAAAGATAAATAAAAGAGCAAACTAAAGGAAATATAAATACAGCGCAACAAGATATTTTTGGGTCTTTTTGTTTATAGATCTAAAAATATATGATGGAAAATAGACTCGGGGGGCATATGTTTCACTAGAGGCTTCTCTCTTGAATAAAGCATACAGTGGGTAAACAAATTATTGTTCAGCAATTGATAGAAAAGCGCATAGTTATGACGATATCTAAGGCAATGATCATGAATATAGGCATCACATCCATTACAAGTAGACCGAAACGATTCTGCATCTACTACTGTTACTCGACACATCGACCGACTTCTGCTTGCATCTAGAGTATTAAGTTCAAGAGAACAGAGTAACGCATTAAGCAAGATGACATGATGTAGAGGGATAAACTCAAGCAATATGATATAAATCCCATCTTTTTACCCTTAAAGGCAACAATACAATACGTGCCTCACTACCCCTACTATGTCACTGGGTGAGGACACCGCAAAATTGAACCCGTCACAAAGCACCTCTCCCATTGCAAGATAAATCAATCTAGTTGGCAAAAAAATCAATAGATCCGAGAGAAATACAAAGCTATCAAATCATGCATATAAGAATTCAGAGGAGACTCAAATAATATTCATAGATAATCTGATCATAAATCCACAATTCATCGAATCTCAACAAACACACCACAAAAGAAGATTGCATTGGATAGAACTCCAAGAACATCGAGGAGAACATGGTATTGAAGATCAAAGAGAGAGAAGAAGCCATCTAGCTACTAGCAATGGACCCGTAGGTATGTGCTAAACTACTCACACATCATCGATAGGGCAGCAAGGTTGATGTAGAGGCCCTCCGTGATCGAATCCCCCTTCGGCGGATCACCGGAAAAGACCCCAAGATGGGATCTCACGGTAACAGAGTCTTGTGGCGGCGGAAAAGTATTTTTGTGGACGCTTCTGATGTTGGGGGAATATTTGAGAATTTGTGGAGGTGGAACTATGGTTGGGGGACTCTCGAGGGGCCCACAAGCCAGGGCGCGCACTAGAGGCTTGTGGCCTCCTCGGGACTCTTCTAGCCCTCTCTCCAAGTCACGTAGGTGTCTGCTGGTCCAAGAAAAATCTTCACAAAAGTTTTATTCCATTTGGACTCCGTTTGATTTTCCTTTTCTGAAAAAGCCAAAAAGAAGGAAAAAACAGAAACTAGCACTGGGCTCTAGGTTAATAAGTTAGTCCCAAAAATAATATAAAATAATAGATTAATGCATATAAAAACATCCAAAATAGATAATATAATAGCATGGAACAATCAAAAATTATAGATACGTTGGAGACGTATCATCGTTAGCTTCTTGGAGGCACCGCCTTGGAAGCATTGACCTTTGTGGAGTGGTGGACTCATGGCAGTGGTGCGGAGTTGCGTCGTCATCCGGGTTATGGATGCTGGGGCGGCGGCTCCGAACGGTGGATGTACGTTGAGGCGGCGGCCTCGGATGGTGATGCAAGGGTGGATCTATGGGTAGACTCACAGCTCTGCATTGTTTCGGTGGCGACGTGGTGCTACAAGGGTAGCAAGGTCATCGACCTGGTTGGATGCAATCCGAGGGGTCGGTCTGGCTTGTACATCGGGGCGGCGGTCCCGGGCTTGGCATAGCGATTTGTGGTCTGCGGACGCTCTCTCATGTAGCAAGGGCTACAAGGCATCTGTTTTGTGCGGCGATGTGGCTCGTGAGTGAGCGGGGGAGGTCGGAGCGGCGGCTCCGGGTCGGGTGTGTGTGTTTGTTGCGATTGTTTCCTAGTGTCGTGTGGGCTTTGTTGCTTGTGCAGTTTTCGTCCCGATTTTTTTTAGAAACTGGGTCACTTTGTGCGGATTTTTATCCGGTTTTCCATTTATGCTGGATCAACTTTCTTCTTCTTAATGCAATGCCAGAGCTCCTGGCCCTCTTTCATGAAAAACAACTGGATGGATAAATGGTGGGCCTGCATAGGACACACGTCACACATAAGTGACGGCTGATGAAGCCCCCGGGATTGCAACATGGCCCCATGTTGTGGGTATCAACATAGACCATGTTGCAATCCCAGGTTGAGCTCCCCAATGAAAATGCATCACGCATGTGAGGCGGCAGACGGCGCGATGAAAACTAGTCGGTTGAGCACTAGCAGTTTTTCATAGAGTACTCATTAGATACAAGGCTCAGCGTTGCGCCAGATCTTTCCAGTTCCTTGGTGCCCCCTCTCAAGCCTTATTTGGTTTAGAGGATTCCTACATGATTTTCACTTGCGGTTTTTCTTTCGTTGAGCGAGCATTCCTTTCATATGAATGAATGGAGATACTAAATTCCAATGATTGTGTCCATAGTGGTTAGATTTCTAAAAAAATATCTTAGAATTAGGTAAGACCTCATGAAAATTTGCAAAAGGCCGTAGTGGACATGACATCCCAATTAGTATTTAACTTCTATTTGTATGATTTAAAAGTGAACGCTAATAAAGGGGGAATGTTTCTCAGGAATCCCTTAAGGGCACGATCCCATAGGTAGTGTTGAACGAGTGAACCATGACGCTCTCTCTAAAAATTCACTCCAATAAGTAGTTCGACATGATGAAAGCTGGCCCAAAATTCAGGGGAGCACACGTGAAAGAAGAATGAAATGGGTTAAACCCAGCTACAGCATCTCCAACGTCAACCCTTAAACCGTACGCATACATAACCCAGTCTGCACCTCCGGTGTAGGAACTGGGTTGGGCGTGTACAGTGACGTGGAGAGTAGGGCCGTGTTGCAAGAGACCGACGTGACCCACGGAGCCTAGTAGTCGGTGTAGCCCGTTACCCCACTACTAGGGTTCAGCCCTCCATAGTTGAACGGTGCAACGGGGTAGTAGGGCGTCGGAGGGGACATAGGACCCGGCTGTGGCACCGTGTAGAGAGCCCGATGGCCCGACGGCCGCGGCCCGAGAAGGCTGGGAACGAAGGAACCAAAGGTGGAGGAGGCGAAGGGGTTTCTGCGGTGGGAGAGGGAAGAGTGAGACATGGCGGCGATGAGGTGGAGTAGTGCGGCTAGGGTTATGGTTTGGGCGGCGGCGGCTGTAGACGCGGCTGGGAGGAGACTACTGCAGTAGCAATTAGGCGTGCCAATTAGGAGGAGGAGCTAGTGGTTTAGGCGAGCTAACTATGCAGTAGCATGGGTAGAGCCAATGCAACCAAAAGACCGATCTGATGGGAGAGACTAGGCAATACAGTTATACGTCAACACCACCCCCCCCCCACGTGTGGCTACCTCAGGCCTAAACATGGACTGAAAGTGGGTTGCAATTTAATTGCGCCAGCCGAGTCTTGAACTCAAGACCTCTTGGCTCTGATACCATGTAAAGAATAAGTTCGATGCAACTCACTATATATTCATCGGGTGCATATGCACGTGCATATATAGGTATAATGGGTGGTCACGTCTTCAACTATACATGGAAAGAGGAGGCCTTGTTGTACTACTAATAGACATGCAATATATATCTCACCCGTCCAGACCGTGGAAGCTATCCAACACGGGACTATATCGGTCCACAAGGTGATCCAGACTTATTTTCTCCCATAAACCAAAGACAAACATGGGGCTGTGCGGGCGTCCGAGCCGCTGCCATGCCCGCTTCTGACCACCCTGGCCCACCCAAACCCCCACTCGTTCCTCCCACACGTCGCATCGCTTGTCGTGTCGTATTCATACCGGCCCAGAGCATTGCAGCGGCTAGCATTGATGCCCGCGATTTTACCGGATGGAAGGGTGGCGCTAATGGATGCGACCTCTTACTGTCGGCATTCGTGCTGGCCGAGAGAGCGTCGCCCGCTACTCGCCCGACTGAACACGCCTCCTCACCCATTAAAACAATTGCAGTCTGCCCGCCTTTCTCCACTAAAACCCGCGCGTTTGCCGAGAAACTTACTCCGACCACACGTTCGTTTGTGAGTCGCCCCCCGTTAAACACAACGCCGGTTGGCTCCAGCCGCCCCCCACTATTAAATGATGCCAAACGCCGAGCAAAAATCTTTGAGGAGTGGTGTGTTGCTCCAGGCCGGCACGCGGTGGACGATGGCGGCACAGGCATCGTGCCTGCCGTGGACGACATCGTGTCGCACCGCTCCTCCCATGTTGTTCTTGCTCGCACCATCCGCCGTCAGCGTGTCCGTGATCGTACCCTGCCGGTGGAGGTCGGCGACACGGCGTCCAGAACGTTCGCATCTCGCCGTCATCATCGAGGAGAAGTAGAACACGGGAGGCCAGCCCCGCTTGGGTCCCATGAAGGCCACCGTCGAGGCGACGCCCGCGTACACAGTCGGTGCCTTGCCTGGTTCAGCACAGACCATCGTTGACCCCCGCCTGGGCTTCAAATGTGGAGCCCCCAATCCCCTCGGCTGAAGCACCCCTTTGCAACTCTGATGAGCGGCGCAACCGGACATAGGGAAGATACACGGGAAGAATATACCTCCAGGGTTCACGACAGTCCGACGAGCGGGCTGCCGGACATGGGAAAGACAATGGGATCCGCCACGGCCTACCGTACACTAGTGTAGTGTATCCTGTCATGGGAGTGGAGCTCCGTGGGGCCGGAGGTGGACATACTTTTAGCTATTTTAGTTTAAAATATGTTCAAAATGTAATGAATTTCATCCATTTTATATGAAATCCGTTGTGTTTACATGAGTTTCACCCGTTTTGTTGAAAAAGTGTTTGGAATGTATGCCGGCAACATTGGATGGCTGCCTCCTGGATCCGTGTTCACGGACTGACCCCATGTCCGCAGACGGATACAGGAGGAAATTTATGGGTTGCCGTTGAAGATGCCCTTGGCTGCTTTTTGCAAAAAAAAATAGTGATCAAAAGAAGTATAATTGTGACGCCCGATAATTAACCTACAGTAATCCTTTGCTAATGATGCCACATCATCATGATTACTGTTGTTCTACTCGCGTTGATTCGAAACCCGTTCAAATTCAAATTCAAATTAAAGTCAAAATTTAAAGTTTTCATAATGTCAAAACTAAAATGTTAATCATGTGGAATATTCCATAAACACTTATGGTGCTGACCCAACACTTTTGTAAAGTATTTAAATGCCCTTTTGTGAATATAGCAATGGCTAAAAACAATTGTTAAATGCTTGTAAATAATAAATAGTTGTAAACCTATTTTATGAAAGTGCTAAACTTTTTGTGGCAATGGGCTAGTTATTACTATTATTTTAGAAGCTAAAAGAAACTAAATTGGAAACAAAAAAATTAATTAAAAAGAAAAACAAAAGAAACTGAATAGAAAGCAGAGAATAAAATAGAACCCCCCCTCCCACTGGGCCGTGGCCTAGCTGGCCCACCAGGGCAAACCCAGCGGCCCAGCCCAGCTCCCTTCTCTGTTCGTCCACTTCACATTCATTAGGCGAACCGATCACGCCATGATCGCCACCGGACCCCTCGCCCGGCAGCACATGGAGGGGGGTAAGGAGGCCGACGCCTCGGGCCTCCTCCCCCACCTACCTCCACCCATTCGCTCCCCCCTTCGGCCACTCCTCTCTCCCCTCTGCCTAGCCCAGATCCACTTTACCCCTCCTCGCCCGACGCACTGTCGTCGTCGCCTGCGGTGCCACTGCGGCCACTAGGCCCTCCTCGCCGCCTCGAGGTGTCCAAGAGCCCTGCGACCGTCTACCGCTTCTTCTGCATCGACGACCTCAAGGCGGGAGCCACCCGAGCGCCGGATCGACCCTTCGTCAACCTCGGGCCGGCAGCGACCTCCTCCCTCACCGGCCGGCCACTACTGCTCCTAAGCCCCTCGAAGGCCTCCTTGCGCCGCGGTGGTGAGCTCTGCTCCTCCTCCCTCCTTCTGCCGCTCTTCTCCGCACCCGTAACCGCCATCGCCATGGATGGACGCGCTGAGCTCCATCGTGCAGCTAGTCGTCGTCGCTGTAGCCGTTGCCAAGGCCGGGCAAGCACGTCAACATGCTCAGGGCACCTCCCTGGTGCCGCCCGAGCCTCCAGCTCATCTCCTGGTGCCCTCTGTCGCCGTTAGCGGAGATGGCCGAACTCCGGCGTCCGCCTCGCCGCTTGCCGTCGTTGTTTTAGGCCTTCCCAAGGCCAACCATTAGCGTCACGCGACGCGCCTCGCTCCCCTCTTTCGAACGCCACCTCGCGCGCGCAAAACGGTGGCCGGAGCGCGTTTTCCGACGAGTTCTGAGGCCACGTCGCTGCAGGTTTGGTCGCCGGCGTGATTCCGGCGCCGACGCCGGCGAGGCTGACCTGGCACTGACATATGGGGCCCGCTGAGCCACTGACAGGTGGGCCCAGTTGACTCGTTGACTGGGTCAACCCACTGACATGTGGGGCCGAGTCAATAAAATGTTTTAGATAAAAAGAAAATGTATTAACTAAATTGATTAATTAATCTATTCACCAATTAGACACTGACAGTGGGCCCCGCTTGATAATTAGTATTAGATTAGCCCAATTAACCATGTTTAATTAGTCAGTCACTGACCAGTGGGTCCCACTGGACCCACAGGTCAGGTTTGACCAGTCAATGGTCACAGTTGACTGCTGATATCAGTGTGATGTCATGCTGACGTCATAAATCATTTTAGATATTTCTGTTAACAAATAAATTTCAGAATATTATTAAAACTTTGAAAAATCATATAAAATAAACCATAACTCGGATCGAAAAACTTTATATATGAAAGTTGCTCAGAACGACGAGACGAATCCGGATACGCCCTTCGTTCGTCTGTCACACGTCCCTAGCATAGAAAACACGCAACCTTTCCCCTCTGGTTCATCTGTCTGATAGACGTCCGGAACGGGAGAACTTTCCCGGATGTTTCCCCCTTCGCCAGTATCGCTTAGCACTGCGTTAGAACACCTCTAGCTTCGCTTATTGCCGCGTTATGCTTTGTGATGCTATGTTTGCTTTATATTTACTGTTTCTTCCCGCTATTCTCTCCGGTAGACCCCGAGACCGATGTTGATGTCCCTGTGATCGACTACGTCGACGACGACCCTCCTTCTTGTCTGAGCAACTGTAACGCCCCGGATTTGATGCGCCAGGTATCCTTCAGTTATTCGCTGTTGTTGCCATGTCATTTGCTTGCGTGTTGCATTTTACCATGTCATCATGTGCATTTCATTTTGCATACGTGTTCGTCTCATGCATCCGAGCATTTTCCCCATTGTCCGTTTTGCGATCCGGCACTCCTATGTCATCCGGCGTCCCCTTCTTCTCTCCTGTTGTGAGCGGGTGTTAAACTTTCTCGGAATGGCCCGAGGTTTGCCATGCGGCCTTGGTATAGCACCGGTAGACCGCCTGTCAAGTTTCGTGCCATTTGGAGGTCGTTTGATACTCCAACGGTTAACCGGGTAACCGTAAAGGCCTCTTTTGTTGCAGCCCAACACCCCTTCCAAAGTGGCCCAAAACCCACCAAACTCCCCTCCATGCTCTCGGTCGTTCGATCACGATCGCGTGGCGAAAACCGCTCCTCATTTGGACTCTCCTAGCTCCCTCTACCTATAAATATGTGGCCTCCCGAAATTCCCTGCAGTCCAAACCCTAGCCCGCTCTCTCGCGCGCCCGGACACGTCCGACAGAGCGGACATGTCCACTGCCACCTCACCCGCCCAATCCCACACCACCTCAGCTCCGCCACGCGTGGCGCCTCTGATCGCCACCGCCCGCGCCACTTCCTCACGCCACCACGCGTCGGCCGCCGGGGCCTGTCGCTGCCCCAGCCGCCCGCCGCCGCCGCCTCTCTCCGCGCTCTCCACCGCGCACGCCGCCGCCGCTCTGCCCGGCCGCCGCCCACCGCCGCCGACCACCGCAGGTCGGTCGCCCGACCACCGCCGCCCATGATCGCGCCCGTGGCGCCTTCTTCCCATGCGGCATGGCGCGCTGCGGCTCCGGCCGAGTCGCCGCTAACGCCGAGCCCGAGCGCCTCCTCCGCGCCTCGGCCCGTCCAGCCAGGCGCCATGGCGAGATCCGGGCGGCGCCGCCGGATCCGCCGCCACGGTCCTCCGGCGACCCTCCCCCGTCGTCCTCCGGCGCCGCCCCGTCCTCCGGCGACCCAGCTCCGTCCGTCCTCGATCCCCGTGCGAGCTTGAGGTTGTCCCCGAAATTGCCTAAGTCCCAGATTTTTACATTATCATGCCATGTTCATCGCATCACATCTCTGCATCTGTAGCTCCGTTTCGTGCGTGTAATATGTCGAATTGTTCGTCTCGACGAGTACTTCATTTCATTCCATTGCATCATTTTCATTTGAGCTCATCTTGGATCCCGAAATGCTGTTGGAAAAGTGCATGTTGATGTTAATCTGCTGAAAACTGTTATAACTTGCTCATTTGTCATTTTTGCCATAATTTATGTGTGCATCCTATGAGGTTGATGTCTATAGGTATGTTGATCTATGCCATGCCATCTTTCCAGTGGTGTTAACCATCTATTTTTGTGAGTTGTGTTCTGAGTGCATCGAGCTTGTTAAGGAGGGTACTTGCTGTTACTGTTTTGCTAGGCTGATTCTGTTATATTTTGTTGCTATGTAAACATGTTGCTACTAATCATTCTATGCATAATCTGGAGATGTTCTATAAACATGTTTTGATCTACATGTCTTGCTATATCCATTCATGCCCTTGGTTGCAATTATAGCCTGCTGGAACATGTTGTTATCTTGCTCCAAAGTTGCTTGATAATGTTGCTGTCAGACTGTTAACATTAAGTTCAATGTTTCCATGATTGTTTTCTAGTGATCCATGCACCCTATGGCCTTGTTCTTGCCATGCTTAGCTTCATAAACATGCCTTCTTACTGTTGGTTGCCTTGCCATGCCATGTATTGCTCTATGGTGAGTGTTTCAAGCTCACCAACGTGCCTACTTATTGTTGTTCCTGCCATGTTTGAATCTGTAATATAACTTGCCATATTTACATGGGTGCCATCATATTTTCTATGCCTTTTTGGCTCATGGTCAGTAAATGACTTTTGATCTATGCTATTAGTAGATTCATTCCTTGCCTTTGTTTGCCATGATAAGTTCCTGTAACATGTTGTTTGATAGCTCTAAACATTGCAACCTGATGTTATCTCTGCTAAAGTCTAAAACTGTTATTATTTGCAATCTTACCATGTCCTTTTGAGCATGTTCTAGTTGTTTCTGGAGATAGCTCAGTGTTCATGTTTTGTCATGCTTTACCTGTACATCATGCTCATGCCTTTTGTTCTTATGTTGGGGTGATGTAGCATATTGTTTTGATGGTTGCAATATGCCTAGTTGCTGTTTTGGACAGATTGTTGCTATGACTTGTATAGAGTGTGTGTGTTGCACCGATGCTCCGTTTTGAGTGTGCTCTATATGAAACTTGCTTGTTTTTGCATGTAGCTTCATATTATCATGTTGCATCCTTGTTTTGGTGTGTTTGCTTGATGTTTGGGTGCATTTTGCATCAATGCCATGTTTGACTTGTTTTGCTCATATCTTCTAGGTCGTAGCTCCGAATCTAATGAACTTTATATGTAACTTGACTAGATTTTCGTGTAGATTCTCTTGGTGCTCTTTAACTTGCTGTTTAACAACTTGAACATAAGGTTTATTCAGTTCTGGACCAATTTCGAAATTTGCATATGAGGACTTACCGGAATTGTTATATGTTGTTCCCGGCCTCATTTAAACTTGCCTTGATGTGTTGTTCTTGTTTGCATCTTCTCTTGCCATGAGTAGCTTCATGTAGCTTGGTCATGCATCATGCTTGTTTTGCATCATGCCTTGTTCATGTGTGGTGTGTTTACCATGTTGTGTGCTTCTTCTTGCTAGTTCCTGTTTCGTTGCGATCGTGAGGATTCGTTCGTCTATGGTTGGTTCGGCTTCATTCGTTCGTCTTCTTCATGGGCTTGTTCTTTTTCCTTGCGGGATTTCAGGCAAGATGACCGCTACCCTGGATCTCTCTACTATCATTGCTATGCTAGTTGCTTCGTTCTATTGCTATGCTGAGTTACCTATCTTTTGCTCATCAAGCCTTCCAAATTGCCATGAACCTCTAACCTTTGACACCATTCCTAGCAAACCATTGCTTGGTTATGTTACCGCTCTGCTCAGCCCCTCTTATAGCGTTGCTAGTTGCAGGTGAAGTTGAAGATTTCTCCATGGTGAACAGGGTTTATGTTGGGATATCACAATATCTCTTATATTATTAATGCATCTATATATTTGGTAAAGGGTGGAAGGCTCGGCCTTATGCCCGTGTTTTGTTCCACTCTTGCCGCCTAGTTTCCATCATACCGGTGTTATGTTCCCGGATTTTATGTTCCTAACGCGGTCGGGTGATTTATGGGACCCCCGACAGTTCGCTTTGAATAAAACTTGTCCAAAGAAGGCCCAACCTTGGTTTTACCATTTGCCTCACCACCACCTACTTTTCCCTTGGGAGTAATTAACCCAAGGGTCATCTTTATTATAGCCCCCCGGCCGGTGCTTGTCTAAGTGTTGGTCCGAATCGAGCAATCATGGGCCACCTCGGGAAACTCAAGTCTGGTTTTACTCGTAGCTTGACTTATCCGGTGTTGCCCTGAGAACGAGATATGTGCAACTCCTATCGGGATTGTCGGCGCATCGGGCGGCTTTGCTGGTCTTGTTTTACCATTGTCGAAATGTCTTGTAAACCAGGATTCCGAGACTGGTCAGGTCTTCCTGGGAGAATGTCTATTCCTTCGTTGATCGCGAGAGCTTGTCATGGGCTAAGTTGGGACACCCCTGCAGGGTATAAACATTCGAGAGCCGTGCCCGCGGTTATGTGGCAGATGGGAATTTGTTAATGTCCGGTTGTAGATAACTTGACACCAGATCCGAATTAAAACGCATCAACCGCGTGTGTAGCCGTGATGGTCTCTTCTCGGCGGAGTCCGGGAAGTGAACACGGTTTCTGTGTTATGTTTGACGTAAGTAGGTGTTCAGGATCACCTCTTGATCATTGCTAGTTTCACGACCGTTCCTTTGCTTCTCTTCTCGCTCTCATTTGCGTATGTTAGCCACCATACTATGCTTATTCGCTGCTGCAACCTCACCACTTTACCCCTTCCTTTCCCATTAAGCTTTGCTAGTCTTGATACCCATGGTAATGGGATTGCTGAGTCCTCGTGGCTCACATATTACTACAACAACAGTTGCAGGTACAGGTTATGCGATGATCATGACGCGAGAGCGATGCTTGCTTGCGTTGAGTTCTTCTTCTGCTTCTTCGATCAGGGGATAGGTTCCAGGTCGGCAGCCTGGGCTAGCAGGGTGGATATTGTTTGAGTTTCTGTTTATGTATCATCCGTAGTCGGATGTTGATCTCTTGTATGATGATATTGTATTCGTGTGACATTGTATGTATTGGATGTATCCCCATATATTATGTAATGTTGATGTAATGATATCCACCTTGCAAAAGCGTCTCAATATGCGGGTCTATCCTTGGTGGGACCTTCGAGTTCCTTTTGGATAGGGTCGCATATTGGGCGTGACAAGTTGGTATCAGAGCCTCGACCGACCCTAGGAGCCCCCTTGATTGATCGTGTAGTTTGGCCGTTGTTGAGTCTAGAAAGAAAACTATTTTCAGAGTCTAGTTATATTGGAGAGTAGGAATTCTTTTTAATCCTCAGCCCCTTCGTCGCTCTGGTGAGGAACCTTGACGTAGGTGTTTTGGACTACTTCTCTTCCCTTTCAAATTTTTCTTTAGGATCGCATGGTTAGTTTCGTGAGTTGTCCATCCTCTTTTGTCCGGCGCATTTCTCGTCAAGCTGATTCGAACCTCTCTCTCTTTGGGAGATCAATCCTCAGCTCTTTTCGATCGATGTTGTTTCCTTGTCCGAAGTTGTCCTTGTTTTTCCCACCCGCCCTCCCTTCTTCTTCTCAAATCCGGAGTCCGTAATCGAGTATCCATCCTACTCGTGCGAAGTCTTTGCTTTCTTTCCTCAATGATTTCAACCGGTGTTTTCTCTTCAAGTTATTCGTCGGTTCCCCCTTCCAAGTTGCCTTTGTTTTCCCGCCCTCCCACCCTTTTTCTTCCCGGAGCCTGAGTCTGTTTCGAGTATCAATTTTATTCGTGCGGAGTCTTTTCAGTCTTCCCTCAATTATTTCAACCGGTGAATTCTCATCTCGTTTGGCGTTCTTCATCTCTTTTTTCTTTTCCGGTGGTTTCAATTCAAGTTTTTTTCTCGGGTTGATCACATTCTTTTCCTTGGATCAAGTGTTTTCCCTGCTCGTTCGCCTCTCGCCAGTTTATCATTCCGGAGTCCGGAAGACATCTCAAGAGATTCGTCTGTGTTCGAATTAATTTGAGGTGGTCACCTCATTCAAATATTTCAATTATTCCGGTGCATCATCTATCTGTTCAACATCCCTTTCCAACGGTGTTTTCTCTTCAGTGGTCCCTAACCCACAGGTCTTTTCCCAGGATCTTACCTGACTCTTCTAATTCCCCCGGAGCTATTCTCAAATTCTTTTCATTTGTGACGTAAGAATGAATTTCATCAGTCACATGCCTTCTCCAAGATCGCTTTCAAATTCTTCTCATTGTTGGCTCAACCTCTTCGCTTTTCGTTTTCCCGGAGTATCTCAGTAAATTTTGGTGGTGTTTCTCGTCATCATTTGAAGATTGGAGAAGAGTTTTTCCTCTAAATCTTGTCTGTTCTCTCGAGGATTCGTGATTCTAGCTTCATGTTATCCTCTCGAATTATTCCATTTGTCAGTTATTCTTTTCATCCATCCGGAGTATTTCAGGAGTTGATTTCTTTTTCGTTTCACCGGAGGCCATCATTCCAGTTAACGTTATCCAATTACCCCGGTGCTTCGTTCAAGTATTTTTCAATCAGTTCGCGATCCCTTCGTTATCTTGTCTCTTAATTCCCTCAAGCATATTCGTTCTTCTAATTCTTCCCGGTGATTCATTCTCTTTAAACCATTTCCGAATTCTTACGGTGGTTCGTTCAAGATTCTTTTCCTTGTTTATCATATTAATCAATTCGTTCTTTCGAATCCTACCGGTGGTTCATGAAGACCTTCTCAACTTTGCGATATGTCACTTCTCAACCCTTTTCAAGAAGAATAAGTAATATGCAAAATCCATTGCTTGTCATCAATTCAATTTGATGAAGGATAAGCATACAATAAATCTTATTCTTATTTCCTCCAAGCGAGTAATTCCTTCCTTCGGAGTTTGTTCTTGATGAATAAATTCTAGTTCCAAATGTTTTCATCTTTTCTTTTCCGGAGTTCATATTTCCTCGGTCTTTTTGTCGGAACCTTCCATCTAAATCATCGCAAGGCTCATCTTATTCTTTCATCCTTCATTTTATCTCATCATCCTTTTGTCTATGGAGTTCTTTATGGTGGTTCTTCATGAGACAATTCTTTCTGCAAGAGTTCATCAAGTACCATTCCATCCTCTCAAGTTCGTGTTCTATTCCTCCATGTTTAAACCGGAGTGCTGCCTAAATTCTTTCAGTCTTATTCGCGTCTTTTCTCATTCTAACCACTCCGGTTAGAACGAGTCGTTTCATAGTCTATCTGATTCCGTGAGCTTTTGATTCTCGTCATCCTCGTCGTACCTCTCTTCTTCTCGAGTGCTCTCGATTCTTTGCTTCTTCTCTCGAGTTCTTGTTTCACCTCATCCCTTTTCCCTTCCGTCTCGGTCCTAAGATCTCGGGACGAGATCTCTTGTTAGTGGAGGAGAGTTGTAACGCCCCGGATTCGATGCGCCAGGTGTCCTTCAGTTATTTGTCGTTGTTGCCATGTCATTTGCTTGCGTGTTGCATTTTATCATGTCATCATGTGCATTTCATTTTGCATACGTGTTCGTCTCATGCATCCGAGCATTTTCCCCGTTGTCCGTTTTGCGATCCGGCACTCCTATGTCATCCGGCGTCCCCTTCTTCTCTCCTGTTGTGAGCGGGTGTTAAACTTTCTCGAATGGTTCGAGGTTTGCCATGCGGCCTTGGTATAGCACCGTAGACCGCTTGTCAAGTTTCGTGCCATTTGGAGGTCGTTTGATACTCCAACAGTTAACAAGGGTAACCAGAAGGCCTCTTTGTTGCAGCCCAACACCCCTTCCAAAGTGGCCCAAAACCCACCAAACTCCCCTCCATGCTCTCGGTCGTTCGATCACGATCGCGTGGCCGAAAACCGCTCCTCATTTGGACTCTCCTAGCTCCCTCTACCTATAAATATGTGGCCTCCCCCGAAATTCCCGCAGTCCAAACCCTAGCCCCGCTCCTCTCCGCTCCGCCGGACACGTCCGGACGGAGCCGGACACGTCCAGCCGCCACCTCACCCCGCCCAATCCCGCGCTGCCACCTCAGCTCCGCCGCCGCGTGGCGCCTCTGATCGCCGCCGCCCGCGCCACTTCCCCACACACACTCACAAGATCGGCCGCCGGGGGCTGGGGCGAGGCTGCTGCCCACACACACACCACAAGATCGGCCGCCGGGGCCAGTGGGCCCTGCTGCTGCACAGCGCCACCACCAGCGCATCGGCCGCAAGGGCCCAGGCGGGCCCTGCCAGCCTGCCACCGCCGCCGCCGGGCTCTCTCGGCGCTCACAGCAGCCGCCGCCTGCCGCTGCCATGCGGTGCCCAGACTCGCCGCCACCACCACAGTTTGTCGCCCGACCACCGCCCGCCATGCGATCACGCGCCACGGCGCCTTCTTCCAGCACAGGGCGCGCTTGCAGCCTCGGCGGCGGAGTCGCCACCACCCCGAGCCGGAGCAGCGCCTCCTCCGCGCCTCCGGCCCAATGGGCGCGCCATGACGAGATCCGGGCCGGCGCCGCCCGGATCCGCCGCCACGGTCCTCCGGCGACCCTCCCCCGTCGTCCTCCGGTGCCGCCCCGTCCTCCGGCAACCCAGCTCCGTCCGTCCTCGATCCCCGTGCGAGCTTGAGGTTGTCCCCGAAATTGCCTAAGTCCCAGATTTTTACATTATCATGCCATGTTCATCGCATCACATCTCTGCATCTGTAGCTCCGTTTCGTGCGTGTAATATGTCGAATTGTTCGCCTCGACGAGTACTTCATTTCATTCCATTGCATCATTTTCATTTGAGCTCATCTTGATGCCCTAAATGCTGTTGGAAGAGTGCATGTTGATGTTAATCTGCTGAAAACTGTTATAACTTGCTCATTTGTCATTTTTGCCATAATTTATGTGTGCATCCTATGAGGTTGATGTCTACAGGTATGTTGATCTATGCCATGCCATCTTTCCAGTGGTGTTAACCATGTATTTTTGTGAGTTGTGTGCTGAGTGCATCGAGCTTGTTAAGGAGGGTACTTGCTGTTACTGTTTTGCTAGGCTGATTCTGTTATATTTTGTTGCTATGTAAACATGTTGCTACTAATCATTCTATGCATAATCTGGAGATGTTCTATAAACATGTTTTGATATACATGTCTTGCTCTATCCATTCATGCCCTTGGTTGCAATTATAGCCTGCTGGAACATGTTGTTATCTTGCTCCAAAGTTGCTTGATAATGTTGTTGTCAGCCTGTTAACATTAAGTTCAATGTTTCCATGATTGTTTTCTAGTGATCCATACACCCTATGGACTTGTTCTTGCCATGCTTAGCTTCATAAACATGCCTTCTTACTGTTGGTTGCCTTACCATGCCATGTATTGCTCTATGGTGAGTGTTTCAAGCTCACCAACGTGCCTACTTATTGTTGTTCCTGCCATGTTTGAATCTGTAATATAACTTGCCATATTTACATGGGTGCCATCATATTTTCTATGCCTTTTTGGCTCATGGTCAGTAAATGACTTTTGATCTATGCTATTAGTAGATTCATTCCTTGCCTTTGTTTGCCATGATAAGTTCCTGTAACATGTTGTTTGATAGCTCTAAACATTGCAACCTGATGTTATCTCTGCTAAAGTCTGAAACTGTTATTATTTGCAATCTTACCATGTCCTTTTGAGCATGTTCTAGTTGTTTCTGGAGATAGCTCAGTGTTCATGTTTTGTCATGCTTTACCTGTACATCATGCTCATGCCTTTTGTTCTTATGTTGGGGTGCTGTAGCATATTGTTTTGATGCTTGCAATATGCCTAGTTGCTGTTTTGGACAGATTGTTGCTATGACTTGTATAGAGTGTGTGTGTTGCACCGATGCTCCGTTTTGAGTGTGCTCTATATGAAACTTGCTTCTTTTTGCATGTAGCTTCATATTATCATGTTGCATCCTTGTTTTGGTGTGTTTGCTTGATGTTTGGGTGCATTTTGCATCAATGCCATGTTTGACTTGTTTTGCTCATATCTTCTAGGCCGTAGCTCCGAATCTAATGAACTTTATATGTAACTTGACTAGATTTTCGTGTAGATTCTCTTGGTGCTCTTTAACTTGCTGTTTAACAACTTGAACATAAGGTTTATTCAGTTCTGGACCAATTTCGAAATTTGCATATGAGGACTTACCGGAATTGTTATATGTTGTTTCCGGCCTCATTTAAACTTGCCTTGATGTGTTGTTCTTGTTTGCATCTTCTCTTGCCATGAGTAGCTTCATGTAGCTTGGTCATGCATCATGCTTGTTTTGCATCATGCCTTGTTCATGTGTGGTGTGTTTACCATGTTGTGTGCTTCTTCTTGTTAGTTCCTGTTTCGTTGCGATCGTGAGGATTCGTTCGTCTACGGTTGGTTCGGCTTCATCCGTTCGCCTTCTTCATGGGCTCGTTCTTCTTCCTTGCGGGATTTCAGGCAAGATGACCGCTACCCTGGATCTCTCTACTATCATTGCTATGCTAGTTGCTTCGTTCTATTGCTATGCTGCGTTACCTATCTTTTGCTCATCAAGCCTCCCAAATTGCCATGAACCTCTAACCTTTGACACCATTCCTAGCAAACCATTGCTTGGCTATGTTACCGCTCTGCTCAGCCCCTCTTATAGCGTTGCTAGTTGCAGGTGAAGTTGAAGATTTCTCCATGGTGAACAGGGTTTATGTTGGGATATCACAATATCTCTTATATTATTAATGCATCTATATATTTGGTAAAGGGTGGAAGGCTCGGCCTTATGCCTGGTGTTTTGTTCCACTCTTGCCGCCCTAGTTTCCCTTATACCGGTGTTATGTTCCCGGATTTTGCGTTCCTAACGCGGTCGGGTGATTTATGGACCCCCACGATAGTTCGCTTTGAATAAAACTTGTCCAAAGAAGGCCCAACCTTGGTTTTACCATTTGCCTCACCACCACCTACTTTTCCTTGGGAGTAATTAACCCAAGGGTCATCTTTATTATAGCCCCCGGGCGGTGCTTGTCTAAGTGTTGGTCCGAATCGAGCAACTTCAAGGGCCACCTCGGGAAACTCAAGTCTGGTTTTACTCGTAGCTTGACTTATCCGGTGTTGCCACGAGAACGAGATATGTGCAGCTCCTATCGGGATTGTCGGCGATCGGGCGTCTTTTGCTGGTCTTGTTTTACCATTGTCGAAATGTCTTGTAAACCAGGATTCCAAGACGATCGGGTCTTCCGGGAGAAGGTCTATTCCTTCGTTGATCGCGAGAGCTTGTCATGGGCTAAGTTGGGACACCCTGCGGGTATAAACTTTCGAGAGCCGTGCCCGCGGTTATGTGGCGATGGGAATTTGTTAATGTCCGGTTGTAGATAACTTTACACCAGATCCGAATTAAAACGCATCAACCGCGTGTGTAGCCGTGATGGTCTCTTCTCGGCGGAGTCCGGGAAGTGAACACGGTTTCTGTGTTATGTTTGACGTAAGTAGGTGTTCAGGATCACCTCTTGATCATTGCTAGTTTCACGACCGCCCTTTGCTTCTCTTCTCGCTCTCATTTGCGTATGTTAGCCACCATACTATGCTTAGTCGCCTGCAACCTCACCACTTTACCCTTCCTTTCCCATTAAGCTTTGCTAGTCTTGATACCCATGGTAATGGGATTGCTGAGTCCTCGTGGCTCACAGATTACTACAACAACAGTTGCAGTACAGGTTGTGCGATGATCATGACGCGAGAGCGATGCTTGCTTGCGTTGAGTTCTTCTTCGCTTCTTCGATCGGGGATAGGTTCGGTCGGCACTGGCTAGCGAGGTGGATATTGTTTGAGTTTCTGTTTATGTATCATCCGTAGTCGGATGTTGATCTCTTGTATGATGATATTGTATTCGTGTGACATTGTATGTATTGGATGTATCCCCATCTATTATGTAATGTTGATGTAATGATATCCACCTTGCAAAAGCGTCTCAATATGCGGGTCTATCCTTGGTGGGACCTTCGAGTTCCTTTTGGATAGGGTCGCATATTGGGCGTGACAGCAACCATGCAAGCCCCCCCCTTTGATCATCCCGATATCGCCCATTCTATACTCTCATGCTTGCATTAGATTTTGCTCTCAAGTATTGTTATGCTCCTATTCGATGCATAGCCCGCTTTTGTACCGCTATTGTTACCTACCTGCTTATCCTAAACTGCTTAGTATAGGTTGGCTAGTGATCCATCAGTGACCCCCAGTACTTGTCCTTGTTGCCCCTGCTTCATCATCGACGACTCGATCAACGTGATCGACGACCAGAGCCCGACACCTCACATCACATCACGCCTCTTTTGTTGCTCGACTCTGCAGAGCTACTATCGAGTGCCGAGGGTGATCCCTCATAACGCACTCCTGATGATAATTCTGTAGTGTAGCTATTCGGTCGTGGTCATCGAGGGTGATTTCCTCTTTCACCATTCCCGATACGGCTCTGTCGTTCAACACCTCAAGTGTGAACCTCGAGGGTGGTCCCTCTTATGTTCACCTTGATGATTACATTGAGTGGAATCCACCGGGGGTGATTCCTCGGGTTTTCCCCTTGATGTATGGACACATAGTTACCTTGACTTTACTTGAGACTTTGGTGCAAGTCGGGCGGGCCTGGAGAGCACCCGCAAGATAATTACGTGGCACGGCTGGGCATTCTAGGCCCTTGTCGTAAGTCCACGAGACGGGGCGACGGGGTCACTTTCGATCGTGAGTCTCTTCTCGTCTCCGCAAGCTAATAGTACACTATGGTTTGGGTATTTGTTCTGAGTTGGCCTTTGGCCTTTACGCACCAACCACCACGTGAGAATAGTTATGGGCCTCAACGTCGCAAAGATGTCGGCAAAGCTTTGTCGACGTCCGATTCGGATTGTGGGCTGTCGGGCGGTGCCATCTAGTATGAGGTGGTGCTCGTCCCGGCTCGTCGCACAACGACCCTGAGTGCAACGGGCGATGGGCCCAGACCCCGGAGTGCTTAGGATGTAGACCAGCGGGGACCTCTCTGTTGATCCTAGGTAGAGCTACGACGTGTTGATCTTCCGAGGCCGGGCATTGACCCCAGAAAGGTGTGTCCGGCCAACGTGATCGAGCGTGTTGGAAAACGTGGTGCACCCCTGCAGGGAAGATTATCTATTAATAGTCGTGTCCACGGTGACGAACGTTCAGACTTATATCCTAATCTTATACAACTACAAATGGATACTTGAGATATGTGGCTCCGGGATTGCTTTCTCACAGGGAGTCGAGGAAGGATCTCTGGGCATTAATGTTACAACATGCTTGTTAATTATAAACTGCTATTCTTTACTCTTCTACATGTTGCAAGATCCCCGGAGCTGCGTGAAGATGCTAGTCTTCGATAGGCTAGGCCCTCCCCCTCTATTCTGGCATTCTGCAGTTCAGTCCACAGATACAAACCTTCCATTTGATACCAATGCATACTTAGTATAGATATGATGCTTGCGAGTACTTTGGATGAGTACTCACGGTCGCTTTGCTCCCCTTTCCCCCCTTCTTTCTTCATTCTGGTTGTTGCAACCAGATGGTGGATCCCTGGAGCCAGATGTCACCGCCGATGGATACTGCTACGTGAAGACCGCCGACGACCAGGAGTAGTTAGGAGGTCCCAGGCAGGAGGCCTTGCCTCTTCGATCGTGTTGCTTTTGTGCTAGCCTTCTTAAGGCATCCTTGTTTAACTTATGTCTGTACTCAGATATTGTTGCTTCCGTTGACTCGCTTGTGTATCGAGCTTTTGTATTCAAGCCCTCGAGGCCCCTGGCTTGTAATATGAAGCTTATATGTCTTTCTTTTGTGTTTAGAGTTGTATTGTGATATCTTTCCGTGAGACCCTGATCTCGTACACATTTGCGTGTATGATTAGTGTACGATTGAATCGGGGGCGTCACAATAATATTGACTTTTTATCCAAGCGTTTTCTCCAGTTTCTCTCGGCGGCTAGGACAAACTCTCGCCTCCGCCCTTCGTCGACAAGCCCGTGGGGAGGGCCCGTGGATTCGCCTCCCCTCCCCGTTGGAGCATTTTCCTACTCAGAGCCATTGTGCAATACACATATCATCACATGAGACATGCTGGGAAGTTAAATTAGCAAACACCTCCCCGTGGACGAAAGCATGGATACTGAACAACAGTCCAATACACAGATCATTACATGAGACGACAGGATGTCAAGTTGAATGATCATCAGATGGAACTGGCTTTCCCAATACTACAATGTATACACATATGAAGCCGTCCAAAAAATCAGAAATATCTTGACCGCATCTTGGTCATTGCTGAACTTCATGGTCGTGTTTAGGACTGAATGAATGGCAATAGCAAAAGAAAAAAATGCCTAAGCTAACATAAAAGGTTAATGAGAACATGTTCATTGTTCTGTCATTGACCACATAGGATGAGTTGAAGCACAATGGCCAGCTATATTCAGTGAGATACTCGGTGCCAGCGTAGAGCATTATCACAGTTACTGGGAGGATATTAAAGTGTGGTAAGAAGCGCATGTCCTTGCTACTTATGGTCGATCCAACACGCCACCAACAGAATAGAATGACATTCTGAAATAAGGAGAATATATTAGTTCAAATGTCCCAACTTCACAATAAAAATAAAGTAAATAAATTCCTAAATGGTGGACTATTCATTCATTCAGGAGATTAGCAAACTTTGACTTGGGTGATACATATAATTGAACAATTTACATGTTAAAAATTGAACAATTCGCTCACACAGCACTTACCTAACGAGGACTTATACTGCACATGTGCTTGATATTGCTGTTGACACTTTCTGTTTGTTGGAAATTGTTTCCGTCCGCAAAAAGGCATGGAGTAGAGTTTCTCTGAGCTTGAACAGAAGAAAAGCAACCGTGCTGGTCCCGAATGTCATCAAGCAGAGTTTGTGAACTGTTTGCTTCCCAAGGACTAGAGAAGTTCCTGCAATTTGGTTCAATTCTTGGCAAATAATCATTGTGCTGCAAAGAGTTGGATTCTGATGAAGCACAGAAGTTCCTGTGGTCTGGGTCGGCTCTTGGAGCATAGCCACTGTGCTGTACACCATCATGTCCAGTGTCTTGACTAATCAGATGCCTTTGTCTATCTAGCAAAGCGCGGATCCATCCACGTCTTCTAGAAAGAGTTGCAAGCCTTCCAGTTGGAGTTGATACACCCAAAGTTGAAGCTCGTGAATCGGCATGAATGTTTTGCCTAGGAATCTCCCTAGGCGATACATTTAGATCAAACCCTTGAAAAGTTTGCCAAGTGTTGATTGACGGTGACCTTCCGAATGTGCTAATGGGTGCAGTCGTGCCTAACTGGGCAGAATTGCTGTTAGTAAGGCTTCTAGGATGCGTTGATCCCTCATCACTGAGTCTACATCCTCCACAATACCAATTTCCTTCAGGTACTTCTCTTCCCAGGCCGACACAATAAGTATGTGCCGAGGAATCACAAATATCACATAATAACATTAGACTATCTTCACCACCTTGATTGCACTCTATGCACATAAGATTCTCGTATGGGTCTAACCAGCGCCTTATTTCTTCTTCCGTTGGCTGATAAACCTGTGCAAGAAGCAAGAAAATAAGCATATGCCCAAACATACTAGGGTGTTATACCTTAGGTTTCAGCAGCAGTACTTTTAGTGTTATATCTCGTACTGACTACTTTGCAGTGGCATATATCTTAATTTTCCTACCAAGTTATTTTTTTTAAAGTACAGTAACCCCTACAATAAAATTTGAGCTGCTTAAAAGAAAAACAATAGCAGCAAAAAATCAACTGTCACAGAATTCACGGTCATATTATCAACCAAAATTCAAAAAGGTTGCTGAAAATTGACTGTAAGAACCTACTGAGGACATAATATGCAGGTGGAAATGCTCCTAAACACAACAATAGCACGAGTAAACAACAAGCCTAAGGAATGCTTACAACATTAAAGAGCCCGGCATACCAGAGAGGTAAAAAAATTGCAAAAGGTTTGCTGCCATGATTAAGGATTGAGGTACATATTCACCTTACTAAAAGTAACAGTCCACAAGTAATTCAGAACATATTGCCCCCAAATTTAAATATCTTCCCTGTTGTAACTGTACCTTGATACATATGTTAGCGATGCACTTTTGTTACTGACAATTTTTCAATCAGCAAATATATTAAAAACGAATGAAATGGAGAAGTTAATTACCAATAAAAGACCAAATATAAGACTAATTATATAGATTAATCTTCAAATGCAGAATGACAATGAAGATGTTTACCAATCATGTGTTGAATTACTCACCCATAAGAAAACGAAATGAAATAGCAACTTAATTGTTACCAGATCTGAAATTATATAACAACTACAGCAAGGAGACTTTACCTGATCACGCTCTTCAACCTTAATTACAGATTTTTTCAGCTCCAAATCAAGATCCACTTTTGATGACTTGGTAATCGTGGTGAACCGCCTCTTACACAATGGACACCTTGACTCGACCTTAGACCACTCCATGATGCACGCGAAGCAAAAGTAATGTGAGCAACAATTCAGCACTCCCTGTAGAGTCGTCCTCTGATCCTCAGAGAGGCATATCCCACACCAGGGCTTCCCAGCATCTACTAGTTCTTTTTTCTCCTTTCCTTTGTCCCATCCATTCCTTGTAAAAGAAAGCCTCCTCGGTGACACAGACAGCATGGGCTGAGCCACCAGAGATTTAGCCTCCCCCATGTCCCTGACATCCTTATCTGAGACATGGAATTCAGAATCTGAGGATGATTGCGAGACGAGTAACCTCTTCTTCCTCCTGGCCTCTTCTATCCTGTTATCACCCAATTCCTTGTCTGAGGCATGGAATTCAGACTCTGAGGATGACTGCAAGACACATGTCCTTTTCTTCCTCTTAACTTCTTCTTCTCTGACATCGCTTAATTCCTTATCTGATATATGGAATTCAGAGTCTGAGGATGACTGCAAGACGCGTACCCTTTTCTTCGTCTTAACCTCTTCTTCTCTGACATCGCTCAATTCCTTATCCGAGACATGGAATTCAGAATCTGAGGATGGCTGCAAGACGACCCTTTTCTTCGTCTTAACCTCTTCTTCTCTGACATCGCTCAATTCCTTATCCGAGACATGGAATTCAGAATCTGAGGATGACCCCGATACCCCCCTCCTTTTCCTCCCCTTCCTTACTGCAGCTCTCACTGGCTCACCCTCAGGTTCGTCTTCGGATGTTCCAAACTCAAACTCTGATGAGTCTGAATCAATAGCCGGCCATATATCTGCCTCGGCAACTGGCACTGGCCGGTATACCTCCACCTGCCTCCCAAACCTGGCCTTCTTCCTTGAATTACGGTTTACCTTGACCTGTTCATCCTCCACGATGAAGTCGTCGTCATCATCCTCGTAGTGCTCGATGACAGAACGCTTTCTCCGTCGCCTTACAGGCGCAGGCTTCCGAACCTTCCGCTTTGAAACCTTACTAGTATTACTATTCCTCTTCTTCTTCCCTCGTCGCTGCTTCGAAGCGGGTGTATTCTTAAGCCTCGGTATCGTTCTGGTGTGGCTGACACCAAGTCCCTCCTCTTCGTCGTCCTCAAAATCATCATCGTCACCCTCCAAATCAGGGTCAAAATCCGTGTCCTCGTCCCCTACCCCCTCGTCCAAGTCAGGATCAAAGTCCATGTCCTCCTCCTCCGCATGCCTCGGCCGATTAGATCGCTGAGCCACCTGAGGCATTTTCGCTTTCTGGCTGCGGCCACCACATTTCGTCTCACAGTTGGACCGTCGCGGCTCCTCTTCCTCGTCGAGATCTTCCTGGTAGTCGCCAATCTCCTCATCTTCCTCGAGCTCCTCCGAGTAATCGTCGTCGTCTTCATACCTGCGCCGGCGAGACCGCGCGGGAGCCGGATTCGCCTTCCTCTTCACCGGCCGCTTTTGACGCGGCGTCTCTTCCTCCTCGTCCCCGTCGTCCACCTCGTACTCGGCGTCCGAGCCGCCTCCCTCCTCCCCGGCACTAGAGGACGCGGCGTCTCTCCCTCCGTGGCCGTACTCCAGCTCGTCGACCTCCTCCTCCTCCTCCTCTTCCTCCAACACATACTCCTCGTCGCTGTCGTCCCCCTCGAGCTTCCGCCGCCGGCGGCCCCCGCCCTCTCCCGTGCCCATACCTACCTACACACCAAATCACCACGAATCAGGACCAGATCGCCGGATCCCAACCTGAGACACCGCCGAAACCAAGCAGCCGCCAAATTACCACGCGAGAGCCGAGACCGGAAGTCACCACGGGAGAGCAGTGAAGCAGCCTCAGCTGGCAGCACCCTAACCCCGGATGGATTTGTGGATAATATTTTGCGGCGTGGATTTTGAATGGGCCTGTATAAATACGACCGGGTCAGAGAAGGCGGCGGTGACGGGAATTGGCGAGGCTCGGCTGAGCGGAGGCGAGCAGCTCGGAAACGGCACGGGAATGGAAGGGTGGAGGTTACGAGGGGAGGAGGGCGGGGGGAGGAAGCATCGCGTACGGGTACGGAAGAGGGAGGTGGGGTGGGGTTGGGGACGCGCTGGCTGGCTGGCTGGCTTTTATCGCCGCGTAGGTGGGAGTGGGGCGGGGTGGTGGTGGTTTGGGTTTGGCCTGCTCCACCGGCGCTTCGCTACTCCTCGCTAGTGGTTGGACCGTTGGCGTTGGCGTTGGAGTGTGCTGCTTTTGCTTGGACTAGTCGCCGCTAATTTTTTTTAAATAATACATTTTTTTAATTAATTTTCATAAATATTACGCTGTTTAAAAAAATTTCAAAAATAATACACCGTCGGCCCGCTGCAGGCCGACTGGCCTAGTCGGCCCACAGCAGGCCGATTAGATTCCAGTCGGCCTACAGCTGGCCGACTGCCTCTCGTCGCCCACTGTGGGCTGATTGGGTCCTGTCGGCCCACTGTGGGCTGACTGGAGCTAATAGGCCCGCTGTGGGCTAATTATTTTGCAAAAAATAGGCATAAAAATATATTTTTAAAAATGTTAATCATGTAATTAAAAATGTTAAACGTGTATAATTTTTTTCCTGATGTATACAAAAATGTAAAATATATATGCAAAAATATTGACATAACAAATATGTTTTGAAAAGTGTTAAGCATGTATTTAAAATTGTTAAATGTGTGTATAAAATGTTCCTTATTTATACAAAATATATAGAATGTGTATGAAAAATTTGATACCAAAAATTATGTTTGAAAAATATGTTTGAAAAGTTGACATTTTTCAAATACATGATTAAAATTGTTAAATGTGTGTATAAAATGTTCCTTATTTATACAAAAAATATAGAATGTGTATGAAAAAAGTTGATACCAAAAATTATGTTTGAAAAATATGTTTGAAAAGTTGACATTTTTCAAATACATGATTAAAATTGTTAAATGTGTGTATAAAAATGTTCCTTATCTATAAAAAATATAGAATGTGTATGAAAAAGTTGACACCAAAAAATATGTTTGAAAAAATGTTCCAGTTCCATACAAAAGAGCAACCAATCATATTTTTTCATAACCTTGATTTATTTTTGTCACCAACTCACCAACATAATTTTTGGTATCAAGTTTTTTCATACACATTCTATATTTTTGTATAAATAAGGAGCATTTTTATACACACATTTAACAATTTTAAATACATGATTAACACTTTTAAAACATACTTTTATGTCAACATTTTTGCATATATATTGTACATTTTTTGTATACATCAGGAAAAAAAATTTATACACGTTTAACATTTTTTAATTACATGATTAACATTTTTTATGCCTATTTTTTTGCAAAAACAATTAGCCCACTGTGGGCCAATTAGCTCCAGTCAGCCCACAGTGGGCCGACAGGACCCAATCAGCCCACAGTGGGCCGACAGGGGCCAGTCGGCCAGCTGTAGGCCGACTGGAATCCAATCGGCCCGCTGTGGGCCGACTAGGCCCAGTCGGCCTGCGGCGGGCCGACGGTGTATTATTTTTGAAATCTTTTTAAACAGCGTAATATTTATGAAAATTAATTAAAAAAATGTATTATTTAAAAAAAATTAGCCTAGTCGCCCGCGTCGCGGCCGCGGCGGCATCGTGGCCGTTCACATGATTATTTTCGTTTGCGCCGCTGGTAACCCAGCTGGCCTACTGCTCGTTTGGTTTGGAGTATCATCAGGATTCAGGCAGCGCATCGGCCGAACTGGGCCTGGCCTAGTGGTGCCGGCGCCTGACGTGTCCGTGACTCGGCACCAAAATTCGATTCGGTGGTACCTGCCCTGCCCATCCAGGCATCATCACCATCATCGTCGTCGTCTCGTGGTGGCCTGGGGATCGGGCGGCTTTCCTGTGTTCCATTCCTTCACACTAGGCTGTGTTGCACACAAATAGAGACAGACAGGGACAGGTACTCTCTGATGCAACCAGACTTGTGAGATTCCAACAATCCCATTCCATATTCCGGCTCTTGCTCTTACATCTACTAACTTTGAAATAACTGCAAGTGCAAGGTCTACTAGACAGGAAAGCACACCCGACGACGCACGAGCTGGATCAAGCTCGTGTCGTGGCGGAGCCATGTTGCGGTATGCACATTTAGCAACACCAAAAATGTTGAATCAAAAAAAAAAAGACAGGAAAGCGGTAATGTTCTTTCATTGATTCAATTCAAGACTAATATAGCAGTCCACGATCTAGCTCACACACTGATCACAGCCGCGTCCCAACCATTTAGCAGCAGCGCCCAGTTGTCCACTTGTGACCTGCCTCTAGAGCGTACACTACCACCAATAGCCAAAATTCTGCTGCTGGTTGACAGGTTTCAACAGGGACGACTATATATATGGCAATCCATCACGAGAGGTAGTAAACTGTTTCTCCTATACCTACCGCGTTGCTGTCAAAATATAAGCAAATACTACTCCCTCTTTCCCAAAATGTAAGGCGCGGTTTGACTTTTCTGGTCTTCGTTACGGAACTTTGACTATGATTTTCATGTATTCTATGTCTATAAAATTAGTATACATACATATGAAATAAAATTGTTTTGCAAGACAAATACGATGATGCCATTTATACATGTTCAATCCATATACATTGAAATATATTAGTGGTGAAAGTCGTGCATCAAAGACCGTAAAAAGTCAATCGCGCCTTATATTTTGGGAAGGAGGGAGTATATGTTTTTAAGTCTCGACAGTGGGCTGAAAATAGATCACCTGAACAATGTTTTCCCCTCCAGGACCTTGTTACATAGAGCTGGGGCACACGACGTGCTTTCACAGCCATCTATCTAACTACAAGTTTTTTGTTCTCAAGATCCACTGGGTAAGAAAGCGGTAAGGTTCTTTCATCTCAATCTGAAACTATTTCTAACAGTTCATATAATCTTGAGCAAAGCCACATCTCAAGCATTTCTGCATTTGGGACCAACAATGCCAAGTTGGCCAGCTGTAACAGCGATTTGCAAAACTTATGCAGCAGGTTGGTTGATTTAAACACCAATGCCTATATGGCAATCAATCATGAGATGGAATTGCTGTAAAAATAAGCAGGCATCAAATTATGGAGCTTACAGTAAATGCAAAATATCGGATTATAAGGAAATAGTAATTTGTTGCTGTGAACCATAGGAAGCGGGTTTTTTTGTTCATTGCTGATAAAATCATTTTATGCTATGATCACTGTCGTACTTTGATACTTATAAACAATTTGTTCAAAGAAATGAATACATAACTAATTGGGGTTCCCTGCCTACAATTATGATGTGGACTTGCTTAGCTACTAGAAATGAAAGGAAATAAAAATTATTGTCACACCATACTCAAACCAAGAAATCTTAGCACATACCCAGGATACCAGCTGTCTTACTCTTAACTCGAGGAACAATTGTGTTATAAACTATAAACACTGATAAGTAATCAGCCAAGTGATCAGAGTAACAGTACCTTGCAGCTCCGTAGTACCTACTTCTCTCTAGGTCACTCACACCTCGCCCCTGGTAGCAGAGGGTCAAGAGGCCTCCCATCAGAGCCAGGTCAGTGGAAGAGTGAATTCAGAGCAGTTTTTGTAATTCACAATGGTATAAAATGTGCACTGCTAATCCAAACAAGGGCCGGAAAAAACACCTACTTAAGTTAATATTGACTCCACAGCAACAATCAGCTGCAGTTAAACCAATGCAATAAGTTATGAGCACAAGACGGGCTATATGATCTTCATATCGTTGCATATTTATGTATTTATTCATTGTTTTTGCGAGCGAGCATTGCAGTTTACAGGTGACGAATTAAAAAAAGTAAACTGTGAATGAAACAATATTTTCGTCCGATATGTATGAACTGCATTTGCCAATTATTCCTTTGAAGCTGATTCAATTGGACCAATGTAACATTGTAGCATTCTTTCTTCTGCAGTGCTTCTGGTTGCACATTTGCTTCATAATATATTAGCCCATAATCATATCAGTTCCAAAGTTTGTGCTAGCCAATTCAGCACGGTTAGTTAATTCTCCTTTGATATTGACACGAAGCGAAAACTCCAGCAGGAAAACTACGCACCAGATTGTGATGCTGGTTTCAACTTCCTAGTGCATCAGAACCAAATTATGATGCATTGTGAATCTTATTGCTGCAGAATGATCTGCCATGGAGCAGTTTTGCTCTTGTAGGCATGTTCACTGCTTCTGTTTTTGCACTATGGAGCCAAGCACTCATCTTTGAAGTCAGCCATAAGCAACACAGTCGGAAGAAAGCAACCACTTTATCCCCAATACGACCGTAATGAAGCATCTGTTTTCAATTTTTTTGACAAAATGAAACATCTAGAATGATTATGGTGAAATTAATCATCAGCAGCATCAGTGTTCTCCAACCAACAAATGCATCAGCATGAATTCCAACCATACCACCAACATCGGCATCTAGATTACAGAAGCAACGCTTTCCTTTAGAAATACAGGTTTTGCCTAAATTTCAGTTTTATTTCATCCTAATGTCAAGCGCATTTTGAAATCTACATATACCTTGGAACTTCAGCAAGAATTCCAGTTCTTGTGCGTGCTGATCAGCGCCGACAGCAATCCGGCGGACGCCGTCAGCGTGGAGCTACCGAGCAACCCCTTCCCGTTAGTCACGTCCCCTAGCGCCATGAAGGCATCCGCCACGTCCTGCACAACGGACAGACGCTTCAGCAGCAGCTTCCCCCGCATCGTCCTCACCGCCTCGTTGTCCTCCCCACAACCCTCCGCCAGCCGCATCTTGATTGAAGACTCCATCTTCGTCACCTCTTCCAGCTTGATGGTGATGGAGCCGACGTAGCCCAGCAGCTCGGCCCAGGCGCTGAGGCGCTGGAGGCGGGGGAGGAGGTGCGCCGGGAGGAGGCCAGCTTTCGCGAGCCAGACGAACTGCTCGATGAAGTAGTAGACGCCCTCGCCGCCGTAGGCGAGGAGCACGAAGGGCGGAGGGAGGGGGCCGGGGTGCGCGCGGAGGGCGTTGACGTCCTGGACGAACTTGCCGAGGCGGAAGGCCTTGCGGCTGAGGCCGAGGCTGGACTCGAAGGACTTGAGGCGCGCGGAGGCCGGCGGGGGCAGCGGCCCTGCGGCGAGGGCGAGGCGCGCGGCGTAGCGTGAGATCTTGAGGAGCTTGTCGACGCCGTCGCGGCGGGCCAGGTAGGCCTCGAGGTGGGCGAGGAAGTCGCGGGGAGGCGGGCGCGCTGCGGCGGCGGTCTTGCGAGCCTCCGAGGCCATGGCAGCTGTTGGGGCGGCGGGGAGGTACCGGTGGGCTGTGGTCGCGTACGCTATGCGTGTATGATGCGGGGTAGTTGCCGTGTGGTGGCACGCCGGATCGGTTGGAGTCGATGACCAAGGGAGGAGAGGAGAGCAGGACGAATCACTGGACTAGCGGTGCGGACCCGCGTGTCAGCGTGAGAACTCAGCTGGGCACTATCCCCGTTCGCTGTTTGATTGCCCGCATTGTTTTTAGCACTTTGCGTATTTGCTTTAGTTGAGTTTGATTGAGCAAATGTAGGAAAAAATAATATTGCTTGCATTGCATCAATGGTCGGATTAGGACTTATTGTTTGGTTGTCCGCATTTGTGCTTCAGAAATGAACAGATGCAAAACAACACTTCACATCACTCATATAAGAACAACACATCACACAAGAGCAACAGTCATAAATAGCCATTAAGCAGTGCATAAATAATAAGTTTAAGACTATATGGCATCTAATATGTGAGGATCAAACTACTATCCCTCTCGATTCACCACTGATTCATCAATTACAAGCATGAATTACATAGGATTATCACGAAGAAGGGGATCAAAGGAAGGAGATGATGAACATGAGCTATCCTAGCGAGAGAGAGAGAGAGAGAGAGTCTCGGCCGAAGCCGCCGGTCCGTTCCGGTCCAAGCCAAGTTGCTCGTGGAGGCCTTCCCCTGTATATGTAGCGTGTCTCCTTCGTGGGCTGGGTAGTGCCTAGAAATTTGCATAAAAAACCGACCAACCAAAATCGAACAAAAGCAAACCGAATAAACCAAATTTTCGGTTTTTTATTATGTCTGAGAAAATTCGGTTAGCTGGGCTACTAACCGAACTAAATTCGGTCGGTTCGGTATATTGCTCGGTTAACCGAGATGGGCGAATGCCAGTCCACTCCACTCGTCGCCCCTGGCCCAATACAAGCCCACACCACCCACCAGCGACCAGCCCCCCGTCTCCCCACCACCAAGCCAAGTAGCGGCCAACCCATCCCCACGTCTCCCACTCCCCCGACTAGAAAACCTAATCCCCTGCAGCCCTGCCCTACGCCCCTACCTACTCAGCTGCCGGCCGCCGCCGCTACTCATCTGAGCGGCTGAGAGCCTGAGATGTCGTCGGCGCCACCACATCTTGTCCCCCGCCCGGGCACCCCCGACGTCGTCGCCGGGGACTACGCCGCATCTGCACGAAGGAAGGAGAGGAGAGGATCAGAGGAGCAGGGAGACAAGGATCGGCCGTCGCGGCGTCGCCCATCCGTCGTTTCACCTCTCCAACTCAACGGCGACCGCCGGTCCACCTCATCGACCTCGACAGCATCTCGGGGGTGTCTAGTTCGTCACCACATCTTCCACGGGAGAAACGGAACATTCAGTCAATGTAATATGCCAAGTGTCCCATCTTTTGTCTCCAATTTCTATTTCATTCTTTGTGAGTAGATGCGTAGATGGTAAACTTGGATGCAATTGTTGTTTAATTCTTCCAATCTTGTGAGTAGATGCCTAATTCTGCTACACATAGTTGTCCAGTGTCTTTTAGTCTGTTAGATTCATGCGACTATGCGAGGTTCTGAATTCTAGTGTCTGACTGTCTGCTTGTAATATTCAGCATGGAGAACTTGTATAAATATTGTGTACTAGTAGTCTCTTACTGCTGCAGTTTTTGCAACGAAGACATTGTTTTGCCATTAGTATTCCTCCCATCTTAGTGTGGGAATGAACTCATATAAATTGTTGCTGAACCTGCTATTTGTCAACTGGAAAATTCTCAGCCATCTAGTAGTACTTAGTGCACTCTGCTTGTACATACTGATTTTAGTAGATGCATTTTGGTAACTTGTATTTTGGACATCCTGTTTAATTCTTCTTGCAAGTAATTAGTATAGATGATTGATCACAAGAATTCTAATTATGTTATTGTTTTTAGATGGTTGAACCTGGTGGGCTTGGTGATGAGTTTACTAAAGAGGAGATGCAAGTTTATGAGGAAGAAGAAAGAAAGATTGGAGTGGGAAAAGAGAAAGAAGGAGATGGATGAACGACCTACAAGAAGGCAGATGAAAAAAGGATCACCAATGTGGGATCACTTTTCTGAGGTACTAGTTGATGGTCTTCTCAAGTTTGGAAAGTGCAAGTATTGCAATCGTGATATCAAGGCTGTTCCAGGGACTAACGGTACATCTGCCTTAAAAAGTCATTTTGGTACTTGCAAGTTTAATCCTCATAGTGATAGGAATAAGAATCAAGGTACTTTGCAAATAATCCAAGGGAAAGTCCTCTGATTGCATAAATTTGATCCTCAAGCACTAAGGAGAGCTATTGCTAAGATGATTATAGTAGATGAGCTTCCCTTTGCATTTACTGAAAAAACTGGTTTTAGAGAAGTGATGTCAATTGCATGTCCACGATTCAATATGCCTTCTAGAAGAACATGCACTCGGGATGTTGTCAAGCTTTATTTTGAAGAGAGAGCAACGCTAAAACTTTTTTTCAAAAAATCATGTCAAAGAGTGTGTCTCACTACTGATGGTTGGACTTCTCAAACACAAGATTGTTATATGACAGTCACGGCACATTTTATTGACCCTGAATGGAATTTGCACAAGAAGATCATTAGTTTTTTCTTAGTAAAAGGTCATAAGGGAGATGATATTGGAAAGGCCTTCAAGAAGAACCTCACTTACACCATTCATGGTCCAAGCTCTTGTTTGTACCCAAGATTGGCTAAGGGGTGCTATTACTATCGACATTCAAGAAGATGAAGAGGAATTGTTAATCTTGGAAAAGGGTAACATGTTGTGATTGTTTTCCATATATTTTTCTTTATTTATGACTTCCTATGCTTATTATATGTTTATTTCATTCTTTTCCAGAATTAATCGAAGAGTTCGGTAGTACAAATTCATCTGTGTCGAAGGCAAGCAGTAGCAAGTCTGTTTGCAAGCCATCTGGGGCTGGGTCATCTTGCCTGCCTCCATCCTCTACTTAAATGTTGGTGAGTGAGTTGCAAGAGATGCTCTTAGGTTTGCACATGTTTCACTTTGTAGAATCCTCTTCATCATGCACATGTTTCACTACATCTCTGTTCATTTTACAAGGATGCTCCTGTTCATGTTCTTAGCTCTGTACTCATTTTTTGTATTATAAATACATATCATGTTCATGTTAATATTTATGTATGTTAGAAGTTAAAGATGCTCATGTAAATTTTGTTTTCCTGGGTGTTCATTTCTAATTATAACTTGTAGTTTTTCCTCTTGTGGCTCTGAGGGACCGACATGTTGCTTGGTGGCTTGTTGAGAGGGAGTCCTCTTGTTGGCTTTGTTGGGTCTTTGGGCTGGTTCTTTGGCTGCTCTTGAAGACTCCAACTTAGGAGCTGGAGCACATCTGCAGTGCACTTTTTGGTGGCACTTCAAAATTTGGTTGTTTGCCTTGTTTTAAAGTGTAATAAGTAGACTTTGATATTGGTTGGTTGTGTGCTGCACTTCATTCTTGTGGAGAACTTATTAGTTTGCCCTGTCTTGGAATTTTAGTAGACGCACTTGTGAGATATGCTATTATGCACTTACTAGTTTGTCCTACTGTTATGCTATTATGCATGAACTTGTCCTACTATTATGCTATTTTGCTGATTCTTTTCTTGCACTTATGATATATGCTGGAACTTCGTTGGTTGTGTTAATATGTTGCCAATTTTTTTTCTTTACAATATGCATGCTATCAAAAATGTTACAAACTGGCTGGAATTTACGAACATATTCTGAATTCGGTTAACACCGAAAACCGAACCGAACTTTTGGTTAACCGAAATTTCGGTTAGCACAATTTTAGTACCAAATTCGGTTACCATATCTGTAAACCGAATTGATGAAAAAACCGAACAACAGAAACCCAAATTTCGGTTTCTACCGAACGCCCAGGCCTAGTAGTGCCTGAGGCCCGCGAGGCCCAGGTCGCTGACAATCCCTTCCCCATAAGATTCGACTTGCCCTCAAGTCGATGTTGTAAAGTGCCATCGGGATACCATGGAACTTGCAAAATATCTAGAATCCAGTCTTCAGCCTAGTCCACAAACTGACATTGTCTCGAACCTCCCGGATCTAGTCTTCAGCAGGACGAATCAATGGACTAGCGGTGCGGACCCGCGTGTCAGCGTGAGAAATCAGCTGGGCCCCGTTCGCTGGTTGATTGCCTGCATTGTTTTTAGCACTTTGCGTATTTGCTTTAGTTGAGTTTAATTGAGCAAAAGTAGGAAAAAATAATATTGCTTGCATTGCATCAATGGTCGGATTAGGACTTGTTGTTTGGTTGTCCGCATTTGTGCTTCAGAAATGAACAGATGCAAAACAACACTTCACATCACTCACATAAGAACAACACATCACACAAGAGCAACAGTCATAAATAGCTATTAAGCAGTGCATAAATAATATGGTTCCGCCAGTACATTTGTGTGCTATTAAGCAGTGCATAAATAACCATTACAGTTGTGTGCTATTGTCATGCAGGCAACCATCAGGATTCAGGATTGCAGACAACTCGCTGAAACAACACTTCATCTAAGATTCATGCCACACTTCCTTCTGCTTTGAGACTGTTGGTGTTGTCTTGTGACTAAAGGTGCGAGTAGCAAGCCTCATCTCAATTATTTGCGGAGTAGAATCTGATTCAACTGGATCAGAAAATGGTACTATATTGGCAACACAATATGCAACAACCGAGCACAGTGTACTGAATACAACAACTGCCAAACCACCAGCTGAATCGAATAAGAAGCTGACAACAGTCCTCCTTGATCCAACACAAGAGAATTCCCAAACGAATGACCATGCAATCTGTAGCCTATTATGGACCAAAAGTTGTTGGTGACAAATGGCACGGATACCTTGATCGCAAATAGTTGCAGCCGAATCAACTGCGTGTTGTCCTGGATCACATGATAATGTTAATAGCCCATAACATGGAACACACTGAAACAGGAACCTGATTGTGAGCAAGGATACTGAGTTCATCTCCTTCCTGGCTGCCAACAATTCCTCACGGCTCTTCTTCAATTTAGTTTTGAACTCAGCGAGCCACACATCCTGCTGCAACTGGTGATGTGACCTGACTAAATACTTGAGACAAGCCACACTGGTCTCGCCATTCAGGCCTTCTGTCGAACACTTGGTAGGCGACAATGCTTGGGTGGTTGTTGTCGTGGTTCTAAGTCTGATAGTAGAATGGGGGGTAGGTATGGAGAGGCAAGATCCTAGCTATGGAGCAGTTGTGAAGACAAGAGATGTACGAGTTCAGGCCCTTCTCGGAAGAAGTAACAGCCCTACGTCTCGGAGCCCGAAGGCGGTCGACTGGATTATGTGTGTATAGATTACAGGGGTGCGAACCCTTTACACTGAGGAGGGGGGTGGCTTATATAGTGTCTGCCAGACCCCTCCGGCCCTCAGTTATACAGGGTTTAAAGTACATTAAGGCTAGGCGTTACTGGTAACGCCTTACATAAAGTGTCCTAAATGCCATAAAGACTACTTAATTACAGACCGTTTGGATGCAGAGTGACTCTTGATCTCCTGGTGGTCGAGTGAGTCTTCATGGTCGAGTCCGTCGAGTGAAGTCTCTCTTGGTCGACTGGAAGGCAGTTTCTTCTGAGGGTATCCTTGGGAAGGGTTCTTAAGACAGGTCTGTGACCCTACCCTAGGTACATGACTTCATCATTAGCCCCCGAATGGATCGAGGTTTGAGTGAGGAAGGAGTTGTTAATATTTCTGACCCGTTTTTGTGCTTTGAACATGTCTCATCTGGACCAATAATCTTTTGTTGATGACAAGCAACTCTTATTTGATCGCCTTGATCCATTCCTTTCTTATGTCGAGTGAACTTTTGCATAATAAACTTCGAGCGACGGATCGCGGAAATCCATCGTCTGACAGATTGATCTGCATTAGCGGATTTTGTGGGATCGAATTTTGGGAAGCCTTGGCGGGGCGGACCATGGCCTTCGGACGGGATAGGGCATAGACGCCTCGACTTCAGCGCCACCTTTTTCGCCACGTATCACACGCAGCGAATGTTTGAGATGTGATAGGATCGCCGGGCCACTTGTCATTCACTCGAAGTGTCCTTATAAAATGCGCTAGACGAGGGTTTTTGAACAGTACTTCTCCATTCCCCTTCATCCCTCCACCTCCGCCCAGCGGCGCTGCTTCCCTCCGCCCAACCACTCCTCGTGTGCTTCGACGGCAACAATGGTGAAGGAGAAGACGGCGGCTCTGGCGCCTTGAAGAAAGACGGCGACAGGGAAGGCGAAAGGGAGAGCGACCAGTCGGGGCGGATCCTCGTCAAGGTCCCGCCTGCCGCATGGCTGGGTCCAAGGGGATTGGATCCGGTCGACCATCACCGAGAAGGATCTCACCGAGATGGCCAACGAGGGTTTGATCCCACGGGCAGGCGAGGCTCCCGGGAACAGTGGCAACCGCAGCCGCAGGAGGGTGAGTGTGTTCTTCTAGCCACTCATGTAGACCGTGGGTTCTCCCTGCCTCCGAGTGTTTTCTTCCGTGGTTTCTTGAATTTCTTTGGGGCGCAACTCCACCATTTCAATCCAAATTCCATCGCCTACCTTGCTGCCTTCGTGTCCATGTGCGAGAATTTCCTGGGCTTTCGACCGCTCTAGGGTCTCTTCAAGCACATATTCACTTGTCGCTCACAGAGAGTGAAAAAGGCGAGTCCTGATGACGATAGGACTAAGGTTATTCAAATGTGCGGGGGTCTTGGGATTCAGATGAGGAGCAAGAGCACTTTTCCGGCTATGACCCTCCCTGAGTCGGTCAGAGGATGGCAGTCGACTTGGTTCTACTGCCAAGACGAGTCGACGCCGGAGCAGTCGAGTGGTCTCCCTCCGTTTTCCATGGACCGAGTGAACAAACCCTCTTCTCTGAAAGTGCTCCCTGAGGAGAAAGCCTAAGTAAAAATGCTGATGGAGCGTGTAGTCCAGCTAGTTCGGGAGGGAGTGACGGGCATGGACCTTCTGGAGGTCTTCCTTAGGCGGCGCATCCAGCCACTTCAGTACCGAGGCCACCCAATGTGGTTGTACTACGGAACTGAGGATGAAACTCGGGTCCATCCAGAAGCAGTCGATGACGCCACCCTGGAGAGGTGGATGGCCACGGTCACAGGGAATAAGGACAACCCTCGAGGAGCCAGGAGGATTCCACCACTCGACCATTCCTATACTCCGGACCCGGTACACCCACTTCATCTTCACTTGTAGTTTTGTTATACTCATTCTGTCTTTGCTGCAAATTGGTCGATTGACCCTCGTTTTGTTGTCTGTCAGGCCACCACTGAATTATACTCGATGCCCAATGGAGCTCAGATGCCGACTGAGGAGGAGGAAGGAAGTGGGAGCGAAAGCTAGGAGGACTGGGATTCGGACGCCGCCGATGATGATGAAGGTGATGACTCTGATGGGAAGGAAGAAGAAGAGGAGGAGGAGGAAGTTGCACCGCCTCGCTCGGATAGACGCTCGAAGCTCATCCATGACCCTGCCACCGAGCGTGGTAAGGGGGTCGCAACTGTCGCTCAATCGACCAAGCGCCCTTGAACCACTTCTCCGGTGCCGACCGAGAAAGCTCCGAAGCAATCCAGGGTGGCACCATCGAAGCCGGTCAAGGTCTTACCGAAGATGAAGATGGTGATCCCCACTATCTCAGGGTAATGATGCTATTTGAGTTTTTCTTTTCCCTATAAACTTATTCTTGGTCGACTCATAAATCAACCGACTGACTTTTGGAATTGCAGCGCTGCTACTTCTGATACCTCGGCCAGGGCTGACGATCATGAGATGGAAGATGCTGCCACCTCAAAACCTGGTATTACTCTCATAGTTCCGTCTTTAGTCGATTGGCTCTTGGTCTCTAACTTTAATTCTTTTACGTAGCTCGTCTAATGTCGTTATCACTCTTCCTGACGACGACGATGAGGAGCCGTTGAAGAAAAGGAGGAGCAGGAAAGCGCTCTCGGCAAGGCGACTCGGGGCGTGCGGCACCCAAGACACTGGTCACGGAGGAGGAAACATCACTCGACCTACCATATCTTTTGCGGTGCCGTTGGCGGTGCTCACCCGCATCGTCGAGTGTGCTGCACAGCCTTCACTTTTCTCGACCCACTCGTCCCGAGAGGACCAAGCCGTCTTTGCAAAAAAAGCGTCGCCAGGGAGTCATGATGGAGCGGTGAAGGCCATCCGGGAGGCTAGCCAGCAGCCTATGGCGCCAGCCCCGCTCTTGAGTAACGTTGGTCGGTCGATCCACCGCCTGCTACATTAGGATATGATGTCGAAGATTCTTCTTTCCGAAATTCTTAGTGATTGTCCTACACCCACCGGGTGTGTCGATTGAAATTCGAACTAGTGGGGGCACGCCGAGTGCACCCACCGGTGTAATCCCCAAGGCTATGGTGGATCACGGCGATCGACCATAGTCTTTATGTCTTGAACTTTTTCCTTCATTCGATTAGGTCGAACGAATTTTCAGACCTGTGGGGGCACGCTGAGTGCACCCACTGGGTGTAGTCCCGAGGCCGTAGTCATTGCTGGCGATTGACTACGATCTGGCGCCCTGTTTTTTTTTTGTTGTTGTTGGTCGATCGGTCGACTCTATCTTGATAAATTAGTGGGGCACGCTGAGTGCACCCACCGGGTGTAATCCCGAGATTATGGTCGAATGTTTGCATTCGCCGTAGTCTTAAAACGTATGGTTTTCCTTAGTCACTCGAAGCGAATTGTCTTTGACATCCGTCGATTGGTTCTTCGTAGAAATCCTGCGACCTTGCGGCTCGTTACACGAGTTGGAGAACAAACATATCCAGCTCGAGCTTGATCTGAAGCTGGTCCAGAGAATTTGGCGAAGCGAAGGAGGAATCTAAAGGTATGTTTGGTGAGGCTTTCGACGATCGCTTTTGCTCCTCATTTGTTTCAAAGCTCGACCTTGCCGTAACTGCGAGCAAAGTGAAGGATGCATGAAGAAGAAAGACCTTGAGTTGGTGAAATGCAAAAACAGCTTTAGAGAAGACCAAGCTCGCAGATGAGAAGTTGGCTTCAGTCGCCAAGCTTGTAGAAGAAAACACCAATCTGAAAGCTGCTCTTGATGTTGCCAACAAAGAGGTCAGTCGACTGAAAAGTGATAAGATTGCCCTGAGTGACAAGGCCAGTGAGTTGGTGGGGAAGAAGAATGATCTGGAGGCTTATCTGGGCGGACTCGCCAAGAAGTTGTTCCTCATGCTCGAAGGTAATCTTTTGCACCAAACAAGTATTTTAACTGTGATCTTTCCATTCGACCGTTGTTTTGACTCGGTAGTTGTGTTTTGCAGAATTTTGCCAAAATTTCGAAGAGGAGACTGGTCGACTGGAGCCCAACTTGGATCCCATCAACTCTCCAGTTAATGATGAAGTCGCCATGAACATGCTCCGACTCGAGTCTCGTGTTGCTGCCGGCATTGACTATCTAGCAAGGCTAAAGGTCGCCACTTCCCGCATCGATGCTACGCTCTGGCCCAGGGAGACGCTCCAGAATGACCTTGAGTCTCTGATGACTCGACTGAACACGGTCCCAAGTCAAGTGCAGGAGTGGAAGAAGTCTTCTGCTAGGTGCGGTGCAGATGTTGCTTTATCTCTAGCCCGAGTCCATTGCAAAGATGCGCGAGAAGACAAGCTGGCGGCTCTTCGGGTGGCCAACACCAAGAAGCATGATTTCCGGTCTTTCTGTTGGGGAACGTAGTAATTTCAAAAAATTTCCTACGCACACGCAAGATCATGGTGATGCATAGCAACGAGAGGGGAGAGTTTTGTCTCGTACCCTCGTGACCCGAAGCGGAGCGTTGACGCAACGTAGAGGAAGTAGTCGTCGTCCTCCGGTCCAACCGATCCAAGCACCGTTACTCCGGCACCTCCGAGTTCTTGACACGCGTACAGCTCGATGGCGCACCCTCGATCTCAATCCAAGAGAGGCTCAGGGGAGTTCCGTCAACACGACGGCGTGGTGACGATCTTGATGTTCTCCTGTCGCAGGGCTTCGCCTAAGCACCGCTACAATATGATCGAGGTGTAATATCATGGAGGGGGGCACCGCACACGGCTGAGGAACGATCAATGATCAACTTGTGTGTATTAGGATGCCCCCTACCCCCGTATATAAAGGAGGGAGGGAGGAGGTGGCCGGCCACAAGGAGGGCGCGCCATAGGGAGGGGGAAACCTACTCCAAGTAGGTTTCCCTCTCTTTTCCTTATCTTATTTGGAGGGGGAAGGAAAGAGTACTAGTATTAGGAAGTAGTACTAGTAGTAGTAATAGGAAGAGGGAAGGAGAAAGGAAGGGGGCGGCCCCCTCCCCAGTCGGATTGGGCTTGGGCGCGCCCCCTTGTTCCTTCTCCTTCCTCCTACATGGGCCCAATAAGGCCCATATACCTCCGGGGTCCCAGTAACCTCCGGAGCTCCAAACTTCTCCGGAACCTTTTCGGTGTCCAAATATATCCGTCAATATATCAATCTTTTGTCTTGACCATTTGAGACTCCTCGTCATGTCCGTGATCATATCCGGGACTCGAACAACCTTGGTACATCAAAATACATAAACTCATAATATAAGCATCGCCGAAACCTTAAGCGTGCGGACCCTACGGTTCGAGAACAATGTAGACATGACCGAGACATGTCTCGGTCAATAACCAATAGCGGGACCTGGATGCCCATATTGGTTCCTACATATTCTCTGAAGATCTTTATCGGTCGAACCGCACAACAACATACGTTGTTCCCTTTGTCATCGGTATGTTACTTGCCCGAGATTCGATCGTCGGTATCCAATACCTAGTTCAATCTCGTTACGGTAAGTCTCTTTACTCGTTCCGTAATACATCATCTCACAACTAACTCATTAGTTGAAATGCTTGCAAGGCTTAAGTGATGTGTATTACCGAGAGGGCCCAGAGATACCTCTCCGACATTGGAGTGGCAAATCCTAATCTCGAAATCGCCAACTCAACAAGTACCTTTGGAGACACCAGAGAGCACCTTTATAATCACCCGATTCGTTGTGGCGTTTGGTAGCACACAAAGTGTTCCTCCGTAAACAGGAGTTGCATAATCTCATAGTCATAGGAACATGTATAAGTCATGAAGGAAGCAATAGCAACATACTAAGCGATCGTGTGCTAAGCTAACGGAATGGGTCATGTCAATCAGATCATTCAACTAATGATGTGACCTTGTTAATCAAATAACAACTCCTTGTTCATGGTTAGGAAACATAACCATCTTTGATTAACAAGCTAGTCAAGTAGAGGCATACTAGTGACACTCTGTTTGTCTATATATTCACACATGTATTATGTTTCCGTTAATACAATTCTAGCATGAATAATAAACATTTATCATGATATGAGGAAATAAATAATAACTTTATTATTGCCTCTAGGGCATATTTCCTTGATCTCCCACTTGCACTAGAGTCAATAATCTAGATTACACAAGAATGATTCTAACACCCATGGAGTCTTGGTGTTGATCATGTTTTGCTCGTGGAAGAGGCTTAGTCAACGGTCTCGCAACATTCAGATCCGTATGTATCTTGCAAATCTCTATGTCTCCCACGGACTAGATCCGGATGGAATTGAAGCGTCTCTTGATGTGCTTGGTTCTCTTGTGAAATCTGGATTCCTTCGCTAAGGCAATTGCTCGATATTGTCACAAAAGATTTTCATTGGACCCGATGCACTAGGTATGACACCTAGATCGGATATGAACTCCTTCATCCGCACTCCTTCATTGGCTGCTTCGAAGCGCTATGTATTCCGCTTCACATGTAGATCCCGCCACGACACTTTGCTTTGAACTGCACCAACTGACAGCTCCACCGTTTAATGTAAACACGTATCCGGTTTGCGATTTAGAATCGTCCGGATCAGTGTCAAAGCTTGCATCAACGTAACCATTTACGATGAGCTGTTTGTCACCTCCATATATGAGAAACATATCCTTAGTCCTTTTCAGGTATTTCAGGATGTTTTTGACCGCTGTCGATGATCCACTCTGGATTACTTTGGTACCTCCTGCTAGACTTATAGCAAGGCACACATCAGGTCCAGTACACAACATTGCATACATGATAGAGCCTATGGCTGAAGCATAGGGAACACTTTTCATTTTCTCTCTATCTTCTGCAGTGGTCGGGCTTTGAGTCTTACTCAACTTCACACCTTGCAATACATGCAAGAACCCTTTCTTTGCTTGATCCATTTTGAACTTCTTCAAAACTTTGTCAAGGTATGTGCTTTGTGAAAGTCCAATTAAGCGTCTTGATCTATCTCTATAGATCTTAATGCCCAATATGTAAGCAGCTTCACCGAGGTCTTTCATAGAAAAACTTTTATTCAAGTATCCCTTTATGCTATCCAGAATTCTATATCATTTCCAATCAATAATATGTCATCCACATATAATATTAGAAATGCTCTGAGCTCCCACTTACTTTCTTGTAAATCTGAGCTTCTCCAAAAGTCTGTACAAAACCAAATGGTTTGATCACACTATCAAAACGTTTATTCCAACTCCGAGATGCTTGCACCAGTCCATAAATGGAATGTTGGAGCTTGCACACTTTGTTAGCTCCCTTTGGATCGATAAAACCCTCTGGTTGCATCATATACAACTCTTCTTCCGTAAATCCATTCAGAATGCGGTTTTACATCCATTTGCCAAATTCCATAATCATAAAATCGGCAATTGCTAACATGATTCGGACAGACTTAAGCATCGCTACGGGTGAGAAGGTCTCATCGTAGTCAACCCCTTGAACTTGTCGAAAACCTTTTGCAACAAGTCGAGCTTTGTAGACGATAACATTACCGTCGTCGTCGATCTTCTTCTTGAAGATCCATTTATTCTCAATTGCTTGCCGACCATCGGGCAAGTCAACCAAAGTCCATACTTTGTTCTCATACATGGATCCCATCTCGATTTCATGGCTTCAAGCCATTTTGCGAATCTGGGCTCACCATCGCTTCTTCATAGTTCGTAGGTTCATCATGATCTAGTAGCATGACTTCCGAAATAGGATTACCGTACCACTCAGTGCGGATCTTACTCTATTCGACCTCGTGGTTCTCGTGTTAACTTGATCGAAGTTCTATGATCATTATCATCAACTTCCTCACTAGTTGGTTTTGACGTCCACGTAAACCGGTTCTGTGATGTATTATTTTCCAACAAGGGAGTAGGTACAGCTTACCTCATCAAGTTCTACTTTCCTCCCACTCACTTCTTTCGAGAGAAACTCCTTCTCTAGAAAGGATCCATTCTTAGCAACGAATGTCTTGCCTTCGGATCTGTGATAGAAGGTGTACCCAACTGTCTCCTTTGGGTATCCTATGAAGACACATTTCTCTGATTTGGGTTCGAGCTTATCAGGTTTAAGCTTTTTCACATAAGCATCGCAACCCCAAACTTTGAGAAACGACAACTTTGGTTTCTTGCCAAACCATAGTTCATAAGGTGTCGTCTCAACGGATTTCGACGGTGCCCTATTTAACGTGAATGTAGCTGTCTCTAGAGCATAACCCCAAAACGATACCGGTAAATATGTAAGAGACATCATAGACCGCACCATATCAAGTAAAGTACGATTACAACGTTCGGACACACCATTACGCTGTGGTGTTCCGGGTGGCGTGAGTTGTGAAACTATTCCACATTGTCTTAAGTGTAAACCAAACTCGTAACTCAAATATTCTCCTCCACGATCAGATCGTAGAAACTTTATTTTCTTGTTACGATGATTTTCAACTTCACTCTGAAATTCTTTGAACTTTTCAAATGTTTCAGACTTATGCTTCATTAAGTAGATATACCCATATCTGCTGTGAAGGTGAGAAAATAATGATATCCGCCACGAGCCTCAATATTCATTGGACCACATACATCTGTATGTATGATTTCCAACAAATCTGTTGCTCTCTCCATAGTACCGGAGAACGGCGTTTTGGTCATCTTGCCCATGAGGCACGGTTCGCAAGTACCAAGTGATTCATAATCAAGTGATTCCAAAAGTCCATCGGTATGGAGTTTCTTCATGCGCTTTATACCGATATGACCCAAACGGCGATGCCACAAATAAGTTGCACTATCATTATCAACTTTGCATCTTTTGGCTTCAACACTATGAATATGTGTATCACTACTATCGAGATTCATCAAAATAGACCACTCTTCAGGGTGCATGACCATAAAAGATATTACTCATATAAATAGAACAACCATTATTCTCTCGATTTAAATGAATAACCGTCTCGCATCAAACAAGATCCAGATATAATGTTCATGCTCAACGTTGGCACCAAATAACAATTATTTAGGTCTAATACTAATCCGAAGGTAGATGTAGAGGTAGCGTGCCGACCGCGATCACATCGACTTTGGAACCATTTCCCACGCGCATCGTCACCTTGTCCTTTGCGGTGTTAAGCAATCCGTTGTCCTGTTTGAGTTGCAAATATTAGCAATGTAACCAAGATCAAATACCAGTGCTCTGCGAGCTCTAGTAAGGTACACATCAATAACATGTATATCACATATACCTTTGTTCACTTTGCCATCCTTCTTATCCGCCAAATACTTGGGGTAGTTCCGCTTCTAGTGACCATCGCTTGCGGTAGAAGCACTCGCTTTCGCTTAGGTCCGGACTTGGGTTTCTTCTCTTGAGCAGCAACTTGTTTGCTTTGTTCTTCTTGAAGTTCCTTCTTCTTCCCTTTGCCCTTTTCTTGAAACTAGTGGTCTTGTTAACCATCAACACTTGATGCTCCTTCTTGATTTCTACCTCCGCAGCCTTTAGCATTGCGAAGAGCTCGGGAATCGTCTTATCCATCCCTTGCATATTATAGTTCATCACGAAGCTCTTGTAGCTTGGTGGAAGTGATTGGAGAATTACATCGATGACGCTATCATCCGGAAGAGTAACTCCCGGTTGAATCAAGTGATTACAATACCCGGACATCTTGAGTATGTGCTCACTAACGAACTATTCTCCTCCATCTTGCAGCTATAGAACTTATTGGAGACTTCATATCTCTCAATCCGGGCATTCTTTTGGAATATCAACTTCAACTCTGAAACATCTCATATGCTCCATGACGTTCAAAACGTCGTTGAAGTCCCGTTCTAAGCCGTAAAGCATGGCACATTGAACTATCGAGTAGTCATTAGCTTTGCTCGCGGACGTTCTTAACGTCGTCGGTTACATCAAGAAGAGTTCGGCACCCAGCGGTGCTTCCAGGCGTAATTTTTCATGCAGCAATGAGGATAATCCTCAAATTCGGACCCGATCCGCGTAGTTGCTACCATTATCTTTCAACTTAGCTTTCTCAAGGAACGCATTAAAATTCAATGGAACAACAAAGACGGGCCATCTATCTACAAACAACATAGACAAGCAAGATACTATCAGGTACTAAGTTCATGATAAATTTTAGTTCAATTAATCATATTACTTAAGAACTCCCACTTAGACAGACATCTCTCTAGTCATCTAAGTGATCACGTGATACAAATCAACTAAACCATAACCGATCATCACGTGAGATGGAGTAGTTTTCAATGGTGAACATCTCATGTTGATCATATCTACTATATGATTCACGCCGACCTTTCGGTCTCCGTGTTCGAGGCCATATCTGCATATGCTAGGCTCGTCAAGTTTAACTGAGTATTCTGCGTGTGCAAAACTGGCTTGCACCCGTTGTAGATGGACGTGAGCTTATCACACCGATCATCACGTGGTGTGCAGGCACGACGAACTTTGGCAACGGTGCATACTCAGGGAGAACACTACTTGATAATTTTAGTGAGAGATCATCTTAAAATGCTACCGTCAATCAAAGCAAGATAAGATGCATAAAAGATAAACATCACATGCAATCAATATAAGTGATATGATATGGCCATCATCTTCTTGTGCTTGTGATCTCCATCTCCGAAGCACCATCATGATCACCATCGTCACCGGTAGCGACACCTTGATCTCCATCGTAGCATCGTTGTCGTTCGCCATCTATTGCTTCTCGACTATCGCTACCGCTTAGTGATAAAGTAAAGCAATTACTGAGCGTTGCATTTCATACAATAAAGTGACAACCATATGGCTCCTGCCGATTGCCGATAACCGGTTACAAAACACGATCATCTCATACAATAAAATATAGCATCATGTCTTGGCCATATCACATCACAACATGCCTGCAAAAACAAGTTAGGCGTCCTCTACTTTGTTGTTGCAAGTTTTACGTGGCTGCTACGGGCTTAAGCAAGAACCAATCTCACCTACGCATCAAAACCACAGCGATAGTTTGTCAAGTTGATGCTGTTTTAACCTTCGCAAGGACCGGGCGTAGCCACACTCGGTTCAACTAAAGTTGGAGAAACCGACACCGCTAGTCACCGTGTGCAAAGCACGGCGGTAAAACCAGTCTCGCGTAAGCGTCTGGCGTAATGTCGGTCCGGCCGCTTCATCCAACAATACCGCCAAACCAAAGTATGACATCTTTGGTAAGCGATGACTTATATCGCCCACAACTCACTTGTGTTCTACTCGTGCATATAACATCAAACCATAAAACCTAGGCTCGATACCCTTTGTTGGGGAACGTAGTAATTTCAAAAATTTCCTACGCACACGCAAGATCATGGTGATGCATAGCAACGAGAGGGAGAGTGTTGTTTACGTACCCTCGTGAGACCAGCGGAGCGTTGACGCAACATAGAGGAAGTAGTCGTCGTCCTCCGGTCCAACCGATCCAAGCACCGCATACTCCGGCACCTCCGAGTTCTTGACACGCGTCAGCTCGATGGCGCACCTCGATCTCCAATCCATGAGAGGCTCGAGGGGAGTTCCGTCAAGACGACGGCGTGGTGGCGATCTTGATGTTCTCCTGTCGCAGGGCTTCGCCTAAGCACCGCTACAATATGATCGAGGTGTAATATCATGGAGGGGGGCACCGCACACGGCTGAGGAACGATCAATGATCAACTTGTGTGTATTAGGATGCCCCCTACCCCCGTATATAAAGGAGGGAGGGAGGAGGTGGCCGGCCACAAGGAGGGCGCGCCATAGGGAGGGGGAAACCTACTCCAAGTAGGTTTCCCTCTCTTTTCCTTATCTTATTTGGAGGGGGAAGGAAAGAGTACTAGTATTAGGAAGTAGTACTAGTAGTAGTAATAGGAAGAGAGGAAGGAGAAAGGAAGGGGCGGCCCCCTCCCCAGTCGGATTGGGCTTGGGGCGCCCCCTCCCTTGTTCCTTCTCCTTCCTCCTACATGGGCCCAATAAGGCCCATATACCTCCCGGGGGTTCAGTAACCTCCGGAGCTCCAAACTTCTCCGGAACCTTTCCGGTGTCCAAATATATCCGTCAATATATCAATCTTTATGTCTCGACCATTTGAGACTCCTCGTCATGTCCGTGATCACATCCGGGACTCGAACAACCTTCGTACATCAAAATACATAAACTCATAATATAAGCATCGCCGAAACCTTAAGCGTGCGGACCCTACGGTTCGAGAACAATGTAGACATGACCGAGACATGTCTCCAGTCAATAACCAATAGCGGGACCTGGATGCCCATATTGGTTCCTACATATTCTATGAAGATCTTTATCGGTCAAACCGCACAACAACATACATTGTTCCCTTTGTCATCGGTATGTTACTTGCCCGAGATTCGATCGTCGGTATCCAATACCTAGTTCAATCTCATTACCGGTAAGTCTCTTTACTCGTTCCGTAATACATCATCTCACAACTAACTCATTAGTTGAAATGCTTGCAAGGCTTAAGTGATGTGTATTACCGAGAGGGCCCAGAGATACCTCTCCGACATTCGAGTGACAAATCCTAATCTCGAAATCGCCAACTCAACAAGTACCTTTGGAGACACCAGAGAGCACCTTTATAATCACCCGATTACGTTGTGACGTTTGGTAGCACACAAAGTGTTCCTCCGTAAACGGAGTTGCATAATCTCATAGTCATAGGAACATGTATAAGTCATGAAGGAAGCAATAGCAACATACTAAACGATCGTGTGCTAAGCTAACGGAATGGGTCATGTCAATCAGATCATTCAACTAATGATGTGGCCTTGTTAATCAAATAACAACTCCTTGTTCATGGTTAGGAAACATAACCATCTTTGATTAACAAGCTAGTCAAGTAGAGGCATACTAGTGACACTCTGTTTGTCTATATATTCACACATGTATTATGTTTCCGGTTAATACAATTCTAGCATGAATAATAAACATTTATCATGATATGAGGAAATAAATAATAACTTTATTATTGCCTCTAGGGCATATTTCCTTCACTTTCATGGAGACTTTCATCGCTGCTGCCACTCAGATCGCTGATGGAATCGACCTTGACGAGTTTGTTGCACCTTCCAGCCCTCCACAGGAGGGGTAAAAAACTTCTTGAGCTCGACACTTTAAATTTGCCTCGGTATGCCGAGTGATTTTGTAACCGATAAACCTTAACAAGCTTAGCGCCTGAGCACTTTCGGTTCCGTTAGGTGTTATCCGAATTTGGATTCAACGTTTTAAATATGCTTGCATTTGGTTTGAGATGTCTTTTGCAGGTTAAAGCAAGGCGCTTATTGCAATCGACTTGTTTCCTAATTCACTTAAGGATGCACTGGGCTGCAGCTAAGCCTCCGAGTGTGAGGTTTTGCTCTCCACCCGGTAGGATTTTCAAAACTTAGGCGAGCACTGGGCTACGGCTAAGCCCCCGAGTGGGAGGTCTGCTCTCCACTCGGTAGGATTTTTTAAAACTTAGGCGAGCACTGGGCTGCAGCTAAGCCCCCGAGTGGGAGGTCTGCTCTCCACTCGGTAGGATTTTTTAAAACTTAGGCGAGCACTGGGCTGCAGCTAAGCCCCTGAGTGGGAGGTCTGCTCTCCACTCGATAGGATTTTTAAAACTTAGGCGAGCATTGGGCTGCAGCTAAGCCCCCGAGTATGAGGTCTGCTCTCCACTCGGTAGGATTTTTTAAAACTTAGGCGAGCACTGGGCTGCAGCTAAGCCCCTGAGTGGGAGGTCTGCTCTCCACTCGGTAGGATTTTTAAGGTGTCTTTATGGAAGGCACATTGTACATGTGGCATAACTCGGAGGAGAGGGTAGCAGTCGACCTGCACCTCATCTTCCTCGCGAGTGCACGTTGTACTTGTGGCGTAGCTCGAAAGAGAGGGTAGCAGTCGACCTGCACCTCGTCCTCCTCGCGAGCGCACATTGTACTTGTGGTGTAGCTCGGAAGAGAGGGTAGCAGTTGACCTGCACCTCGTCCTCCTCGCGAGCGCACGTTGTACTTGTGGCGTAGCTCGGAGGAGAGGGTAGCAGTCGACCTGCACCTCGTCCTCCTTGCGAGCGCACATTGTATTTGTCCTTAGGCGAGTACTTAGACTGCAGCTAAGCCCCCGAGTGGGAGACTGGCTCGCCACTCAGTAGGATTTTATTAAAACTTAGGCGAGTACTTGGACTGCAGCTAAGCCCCCGAGTGGGAGACTGGCTCGCCACTCGGTAGGATTTTATTGAAACTTAGGCGAAACGGATTCGCAGCTAAGCCTCCGAGTGGGAGGCTGGCTCACCACTCGATAGGATTTTATTGAAACTTAGGCGAAACGGATTCACAGCTAAGCCACCCACTGGGGGAATTTTACTGAACAAATAAAAGTGACAAAAAATCATCGGGGAAATTACGACACAATTATCTTTCGGAATATGAACTACAGAAGTACTTTTATTACAACTCATCCGAGTGAATACTTAAGTGTAAAATGGTCGGAGTAACTCCGCGTTCCAAGCTCGGGGCTCGTCGATGTTGTGCTTGACGTTGTAAAGACGGTACGCTCCGTTGTGGAGAACCTTGGTGATGATGAAGGGTCCTTCCCAAGAAGGAGCAAGCTTATGTGGTTTCTGCTGATCCACTCGGAGAACTAAATCTCCTTCCTGGAAGGCTCGACTCTTCACGTTTTTGGCATGGAAACAACGCAAGTCTTGTTGGTAGATGGTCGATCGGATCAGAGCCATCTCCCTTTCTTCCTCTAAAAGGTCGACTGCATCTTGCCGCGCTTGTTCCGCTTCAGCTTCGTTGTAGAGCTCGACCCGAGGAGCATTGTGGAGTAGATCACTCGGCAAGACCGCTTCAGCTCCATAGACCAAGAAGAATGGAGTTCTTCCAGTCGACCGATTAGGCGTGGTCCGTAGACCCCAAAGCACTGAGGGAAGTTCGTCGACCCATGCTCCAGCCGCATGCTTGAGGTCACGCATCAGTCGGGGTTTCAACCCTTTGAGGATCAAGCCATTGGCTCGTTCCGCTTGTCCATTCGACTGGGGATGGGCGACTGAAGCGTAGTCGACTCGCGTGCCTTGAGATGTGCAGAATGCTCTGAATTCCTCTGAATCGAACTTTGATCCATTGTCAGTGATGATGCTGTGTGGGACTCCATATCTGAATATCAGTTCTCTGATGAAGCTGACAGCAGTACCGGTGTCAAGATTCTTGATGGGTTTAGCCTCAATCCACTTGGTGAACTTGTCGACTGCCACCAGTACATGCGTGAAACCACTTCGACCTGTCCTCAAGGGGCCCACCATATCCAACCCCCATACTACAAAGGGCCAAACGAGTGGTATGGTCTTCAGAGCTGACGCAGGCTTGTGTGACATGTTGGAGTAAAACTGACATCCCTCGCACTTGTCCACTATCTCCTTTGCCATCTCATTCGCCCTTGGCCAGTAAAATCCGGCTCGGTATGCTTTGGCCACGATGGTCCGAGAGGACGCATGATGGCCACAGGTCCCCGAGTGGATATCATCAAGGATTATTCGACCTTCTTCTGGCGTTATGCACTTCTGACCAACTCCAGTCGCGCTCTCTCTGTATAGCTGCCCCTTGATCACAATAAAGGCTTTGGATCGGCGGACGATCTGTCGAGCCTCTTCTTCGTCCTCTAGGAGCTCTTTTCTTAGGATATACGCGATATATGGAATCGTCCAATCGGGAGTGATCACTAAAGCCTCCATGATCAAGCCGACCACCGCTGGAACTTCAACCTCAGTCGGATCTGTGGCACTCTTGGGCTGCGGAGCTTCTTCAGTAAAAGGATCTTCTTTTACTGATGGAGTATGGATATGCTCCAAGAACACACCACTGGGAATGGCTTCTCTCTTGGAACCTATCTTTGCCAAATCATCAGCCGCTTGATTTTTCAGTCGGGGTATATGATGGAGCTCTAACCCCTCAAACTTCTTTTCAAGCTTCCTCACTGCATTACAGTATCCAGTCATGGCTGGGCTTCTAACGTCCCACTCCTTCATCACTTGGTTGACCACCAAATCTGAGTCGCCATAAACCATAAGGCGCCGGACGCCAAGTGAAATGGCCATGCGCAACCCATACAAAAGGGCCTCGTACTCTGCCTCATTGTGGGAGGAATCAAAGTGAATCTGGAGCACATATCTGAGCTTATCTCCTCTGGGGGAAACCAAGACTACCCCAGCACCGGAACCATTTAACATCTTAGAGCCATCAAAAAACATGGTCCAATGCTCCGAGTGAACTTGAGTCGGCTGCTGCTGTTCGATCCACTCGGCAAGGAAATCTGCTATTGCTTGGGACTTAATGACTTTCTTTGCTTCAAACTTGATATCAAGGGGAAGGAGTTCAATCGCCCATTTCGCCACTCGACTAGTTGCGTCTCTGTTGTGCAGAATCTCTGAAAGTGGAGCATCGCTGACGACTGTAATGGAATGATCAGAGAAATAATGAGCAACCTTCTTCGTGGTCATTTAGATCCCATACACAAGCTTCTGATAATGAGGATATCTTTGCTTTGATGGAGTCGAACTTCGAGAGATAATACATTTGGTAGCTGAACTTTGAAGGCTTTCCTTCTTCTTCCGCTTGACCGTAAATCTTGTCTTGACGACTTGTCCTGTGGCTGCAATATAAAGCAACAGAGGCTCTTTGCTGATTGGAGCAGCAAGCACCGGCTGGGTGGAGAGCGAGCTTTTAGCTCGCAACGCTGCATCGACTTCGAGTCCACTCGAACTTGTGCGCCTTCTTCATCGATCGGTAAAGAGGCAATGCCTTTTCACCGAGGCGAGATGAATCGACTTAATGCGCCAAGCATCCAAGAAGTTCGGGCGTCGTGCACTCGCACAGGCATTTCATTCGGAGTATAGTGCCAACTTTTTCTGGGTTAGCATCGATTCCTCGTTCGGAAACGAGAAAACCGAGTAACTTTCCACCTGGAACTCCAAATGTGCACTTTGACGGATTGAGCTTGATATCATACCTCCTGAGATTGGCAAATGTTTCAGCGAGGTCAGTCAATAGGTCCGCACCCTTTCGTGACTTGACCACAATATCATCCATGTACGCTTCAACGTTCCGACTGATTTGAGTGAGTAAACACTTCTGAATCATCCTCATGAATGTGGCTCCGACGTTCTTGAGGCCGAATGGCATGGTGATATAGCAGAAGCACCCGAATGGAGTGATGAAAGCTGTTTTTATCTCATCGGGTCCGTACAGACGGATCTGATGGTACCTGGAATTAGGGCTGGGCATAAAAACCGACCAACCGAAAACTGAACCGAAACTGAAACCGAATAAACCGAATTTTCGGTTTTTTTATTATGTATAGGAAAATTCGGTTAGCTGGGCTACTAACCGAAGTAAATTCGGTCGGTTCGGTATATTGCTTGGTTAACTGAGATGGGCGAATCCCAGTCCACTCCACTCGTCGCCCCTGGCCCAATACAAGCCCACACCACCCACCAGCGACCAGCCCCCCGTAGCCCACGTCTCCCCACCACCAAGCCAAGTAGCAGCCAACCCATCCCCACGTCTCCCACTCCCCCGACTAGAAAACCTAATCCCCTGCAGCCCTGCCCTACGCCCCTACCTACTCAGCCGCCGGCCGCCGCCGCTACTCATCTGAGCGGCTGAGAGCCTGAGACGTCGCCGGCGCCACCACATCTTGTCCCCCGCCCGGGCACCCCCGACGTCGTCGCCGGGGACTACGCCGCATCTACACGAAGGAAGGAGAGGAGAGGATCATAGGAGCAGGGAACAAGGATCGGCCGTCGCGGCGTTGCCCATCCGTCGTTTCACCTCTCCAACTCAACGGCGACCGCCGGTCCACCTCATCGACCTCGACAGCATCTCGGGGGTGTCTTCTCCAGTTCGTCACCACGTCTTCCATGGGAGAAACGGAACATTCAGTCAATGTAATATGCCAAGTGTCCCATCTTTTGTCTCCAATTTCTATTTCATTCTTTGTGAGTAGATGCGTAGATGGTAAACTTGGATGCAATTGTTGTTTAATTCTTCCAATCTTGTGAGTAGATGCCTAATTCTGCTACATATAGTTGTCCAGTGTCTTTTAGTCTGGTAGATTCATGCGACTATGCGAGGTTCTGAATTCTAGTGTCTGACTGTCTGCTTGTAATATTCAGCATGGAGAACTTGTATAAATATTGTGTACTAGTAGTCTCTTACTGCTGCAGTTTTTGCAACGAAGACATTGTTTTGCCATTAGTATTCCTCCCATCTTAGTGTGGGAATGAACTCATATAAATTGTTGCTGAACCTGCTATTTGTCAACTGGAAAATTCTCAGCCATCTAGTAGTACTTAGTGCACTCACACTGTACATACTGATTTTAGTAGATGCATTTTGGTAACTTGTATTTTGGACATCCTGTTTAATTCTTCTTGCAAGTAATTAGTATAGATGATTGATCACAAGAATTCTAATTATGTTATTGTTTTTAGATGGTTGAACCTGGTGGGCTTGGTGATGAGTTTACTGAAGAGGAGATGCAAGTTTATGAGGAAGAAGAAAGAAAGATTGAGGAGTGGGAAAAGAGAAAAAAGGAGATGGATGAACGACCTACAAGAAGGCAGATGAAAAAAAGATCACCAATGTGGGATCACTTTTCTGAGGTACTAGTTGATGGTCTTCTCAAGTTTGGAAAGTGCAAGTATTGCAATCGTGATATCAAGGCTGTTCCAGGGACTAACGGTACATCTGCCTTAAAAAGTCATTTTGGTACTTGCAAGTTTAATCCTCATAGTGATAGGAATAAGAATCAAGGTACTTTGCAAATAATCCAAGGGAAAGTCCTCTGATTGCATAAATTTGATCTGAAGCACTAAGGAGAGCTATTGCTAAGATGATTATAGTAGATGAGCTTCCCTTTGCATTTCTTGAAAAAACTGGTTTTAGAGAAGTGATGTCAATTGCATGTCCACGATTCAATATGCCTTCTAGAAGAACATGCACTCGGGATGTTGTCAAGCTTTATTTTGAAGAGAGCAAAGCTAAAACTTTTTTCAAAAATCATGTCAAAGAGTGTGTCTCACTCACGATGGTTGGACTTCTCAAACACAAGATTGTTATATGACAGATCCACGGCACATTTTATTGACCACGAATGGAATTTGCACAAGAAGATCATTAGTTTTTCTTAGTAAAAGTCATAAGGAGATGATATTGGAAAGGCCTTCAAGAAGAACCTCACTTACACCATTCATGGTCCAAGCTCTTGTTTGTACCCAAGATTGGCTAAGGGGTGCTATTACTATCGACATTCAAGAAGATGAAGAGGAATTGTTAATCTTGGAAAAGGGTAACATGTTGTGATTGTTTTCCATATATTTTTCTTTATTTATGACTTCCTATGCTTATTATATGTTTATTTCATTCTTTTCCAGAATTAATCGAAGAGTTCGGTAGTACAAATTCATCTGTGTCGAAGGCAAGCAGTAGCAAGTCTGTTTGCAAGCCATCTGGGGCTGGGTCATCTTGCCTGCCTCCATCCTCTACTTAAATGTTGGTGAGTGAGTTGCAAGAGATGCTCTTAGGTTTGCACATGTTTCACTTTGTAGAATCCTCTTCATCATGCACATGTTTCACTACATCTCTGTTCATTTTACAAGAAGGATGCTCCTGTTCATGTTCTTAGCTCTGTACTCATTTTTTGTATTATAAATACATATCCTGTTCATGTTAATATTTATGTATGTTAGAAGTTAAAGATGCTCATGTAAATTTTGTTTTCCTGGGTGTTCATTTCTAATTATAACTTGTAATTTTTCCTACTGTGGCTACAGGGACCGACATGTTGCTTGGTGGCTTGTTGAGAGTGGGAGTCCTACTGTTGGCCTGTTGGGTGCTGGGCTGGTTGCTGGCTGCTCTTGAAGACTCCAACTTAGGAGCTGGAGCACATCTGCAGTGCACTTTTTGGTGGCACTTCAAAATTTGGTTGTTTGCCTTGTTTTAAAGTGTAATAAGTAGACTTTGATATTGGTTGGTTGTGTGCTGCACTTCATTCTTGTGGAGAACTTATTAGTTTGCCCTGTCTTGGAATTTTAGTAGACGCACTTGTGAGATATGCTATTATGCACTTACTACTTTGTCCTACTGTTATGCTATTATGCATGAACTTGCCCTACTGTTATGCTATTTTGCTGATTCTTTTCTTGCACTTATGAGATATGCTGGAACTTCGTTGGTTGTGTTAATATGTTGCCAATTTTTTTTTTACAATATGCATGCTATCAAAAAATGTTCTGAAACTGAAACTGGAATTTCTGAACATGTTACAGAATTCGGTTAACACCGAAAACCGAATCGAACTTTTGGTTAACCGAAATTTCGGTTAGCACAATTTTAGTACCAAATTCGGTTACCATATCTGTGAACCGAATTGATGAAAAAACCGAACAACAGAAACCGAAATTTCAGTTTCTACCGAACGCCCAGGCCTACCCGGAATAGGCGTCTAGAAAAGACAATCTCTCGCATCCCGCAGTCGAGTCAACAATTTGATCGATGCGAGGGATAGGAAAATGATCTTTTGGGCAGGCACGATTTATGTGTTTGAAATCAATGCACATGCGGAGTGACTTGTCCTTCTTAGGAACCATGACGACATTGGCGAGCCACTCGGAGTGTTATATCTCTCGGATAAATCCTGCCGCCAATAGTCGAGCCACTTCTTCACCAATGGCTTTTCTCTTCTGGACGGCGGACCACCGGAGATTTTCTTTGACTGGTTTTGCTGCCAAGTCGACTCTAAGGCGATGCTCAGCCAGTCCCCTGGGAACACCCGGCATGTCAGCAGGCTTCCATGCAAAGATGTCCCAGTTCTCACGGAGGAACTGGATGAGCGCTTCTTCCTATTTAGGGTCGAGTGTTGTGGATATATGAGTCGGAGCTGCATTGGGATCGGTCGGGTGAATGTGAACGGGCTTTGTCTCACCGGACGACTGAAACGCTGATTTTGTGGCAGGCTTCTTAGCACGCAACAAATCACTCGGATCTGCATTTTTCTTGTATCCCTCTAGCTCGACCGTCGTCACCTGGGAATCGGAAATTTTCGATCCCTTCTGGAAACACTCTTCTGCTTTTTTTTTGATCGCCAGTAACAGTGATCACACCTTTGGGACCGGGAATCTTCAGTTTGAGGTACACGTAACATGGTCGAGCCATGAACCGTGCATAAGCTGGTCTCCCCAAAATAGCGTGGTAAGCGCTCTGAAAATCCACGACTTCAAACGTCAGCTTCTCTTTGCGGAAATGATTCGAGTCACCGAACACCACGTCCAGAGCTATTTGGCCGAGTGACTCAGCTTTCTTTCCAGGTATAACTCCATGAAAACTCATGTTACTGGTGCTCAGTCGGGACATCGGGATGCCCATACCTTTCAGCGTGTCCGCATATAATAAGTTCAGTCCACTACCACCATCCATTAGCACCTTCGTCAGTCGAGTGCCTTCGACGACCTGGTCGACCACCAAAGCTTGCCTCCCAGGGGTGTCTATATGAGTCAGGTGATCGGACTGGTCGAACGTAATGGGAGTTTGGGACCATCTCAGATAACTGGGTGTCGCCGGGGCGTCCATGTTCACCTCACGGTTAATAACCTTCAGTCGGCTCTTGCTTTCCACATCCGCAAAGATCATCAGAGTGGAGTTAACATGAGGATATCCTCCCTCACTGTCCTCCTTGTCTTAGGCTTTGTCCGACTCCTTTTCCTTGTCCTTGGGCTGTTTACCTTGGAACTGCTGGATCAGGAGCAGGCACTGGCGAGTGGTATGCTTCGGGTAAATGAAATTACCCTCTTCGTCTTTCTTCGTGTGGATGTGACACGGCAGATCCATCACGTTCTTGGGGTTCCAGGATCCTTTGGGTTTTCCCTTGAACTTGCCCTGAGTCACGGCCAGAGCCTCCCCAGGAGCCGCTGGTTCGGCCTTCCGCTTCTGCTTCCGACTGGAGTTTCCTTTCTCCGACTGACTCGGCTTGTACTTGCCGCTTCGGAGTCGGTCCTCCTCTTCACCATTGGCATACTTGGTGGCAATTTCCATCATTCGACTCAGGGTCATATCTCCGGTCCGTCCAAACTTCAAACTTAACTCTCTGTTCTTAACACCATCCTTGAAAGCACAGACTGCCTGATGATCAGACACGTTCTCCACGGTATGATGCAAGGTAATCCACCTCTGAATGTACTCTCTTAAGGTTTCATTTGACTTCTGCACATAGACTTGCAGCTCTGTCAATCCAGCTGGTCGCTTGCAAGTTCCCTCAAACGTCCTGACGAACACTCGGGAAAGATCTTCCCAAGTGTAAATGCTGCTTGGAGTTAACTGATTCAACCACGCCCTGGCCGAACCTTCCAACATGAGTGGCAAATGCTTCATGGCCACCTCGTCATTCCCGCCGCCGATCTGTACCGCCACTCGGTAGTCCTCAAGCCAGGTTTCAAGCTTAGACTCACCGGTGAACTTGCTTACTCCAGTCACCAACCTGAAGTTAGGGGGAATCACCACGGCTCTGATAGCCCTGCTGAAACATTCCGGACCTGAAACATGCACTCGGCTGCTAGTGGGCGCATCTCTATTGTGGCCACCTCGATGAGCCCTGTTCCGATCGACCAAGCCTTGCACGATGATGGATCGCGCGTCAAAGCCTGGTTCCCGGGGGTCGACCGGAGCTCTTCGCCCCACACTGAGTTGATGCATGTCATCTTGCTGCCGAGGAGCATAAGACCCGCCTCTCGGAGGAGGAGTGGGCACTGGACGCCTATCATCACGATCATATCGGTCACCATATTGGTCTCGTCGATTCTCGCGTCCTTCACGCCGCGGAGGCGATCTAGGGCTACGAGCCGACTGAACTGTATTCGCAGCGACGGATCGACTGTGAATCCTGTTGCGTGACTGTGACACGGCTGAATTCTGATCTCCTGCTGCTCGGAGCAAATCCCTAATCTGCATCAAGCCTCTGCCAGCCTCCGATGAGAGGGCTGAATCGACTACGCTATACGGGTTGCGGTGCTAAATTCTGAATCGGGTTCGATATACGAGTCGGCGGAAGAGTTGGCGTCGACCGAGTCGGTACTTCGTTGCGCGCTGCATCGTCGAGTGCTCGCTGGAGGTTCTCGAGACGAGTGCGTTCAGCCAAGTTAATGGCGTGCCTCCTCCAAGGCACAAGCCTCGAGGTTTCTCTGCGATGGGAGTATGCAGGGCATCCATGTTCCTGCGGCGAAGTTCTTCCCTTTGCAGGGAATTAAGTGGCTCGGGTTGGTACTCCTCATGGACTTGATGGGGTCGCCTCCACCGTCTACCCCGTCGTCGCGGGGGAAGCCGGGAGGGCTACGAGGTCCGTTGACCATCAAGATCTCCGCCGCTGGATCACTGCTATCACACTCGGATGCAGTCTCTACGGAGCCAGTCGACAGATCGAACAGGCCGTAGAGGGATTCGTCGGGCTCGATTGCCGCGACTTGAGTGGTGGCCGTCTGGCGAGCCACTGCGTGCCTCACCCACCGCTGAAGCCTCGACCGACCAGAGCGCTTGCGCTGGCGGGAGACAAGGAGGGAGGACGATAGGGGAGTCGACCGATATGGAGTCGACGGTTGCCGCAGCAGAACGCCGCGGACACATGCGCGAAAATGCGTCGCACCGCGGACGGGGAGCGCGTCGATGTCGAGTGGAGCCTCCTGGAGCCAAGCGGAGTCGTCGGCGATGAAGGTGAGCGCGCCGAGACGGATCTCACGGCCCTCGATCAAAACTCCACCGGAAACCATGATGAAAGCAATTGGAACAATTGCAACTTCTCCAAAAGTCGCTAAGACACCTGCCCCATGGTGGGCGCCAACTGCCGTGGTTCTAAGTCTGACAGTAGAATGGGGGGTAGGTATGGAGAGGCTAGATCCTAGCTATGGAGCAGTTGTGAAGACAAGAGATGTACGAGTTTAGGCCCTTCTCGGAAGAAGTAACAGCCCTACATCTCGGAGCCCGGAGGCGGTCGACTGGATTATGTGTGTATAGATTACAGGGGTGCGAACCCTTTACACTGAGGAGGGGGGTGGCTTATATAGTGTCTGCCAAACCCCTCCAGCCCTCAGTTATACAGGGTTTAAAGTTCATTAAGGCTAGGCGTTACTGGTAGCGCCTTACATAAAGTGTCCTAAATGCCATAAAGACTACTTAATTACAGACCGTTTGGATGCAGAGTGACTCTTGATCTCTTGGTGGTCTAGTGAGTCTTCATGGTCGAGTCCTTCGAGTCCGTCGAGTGAAGTCTCTCTTAGTCGACTGGAAGGCAGTTTCTTCTGAGGGTATCCTTGGGAAGGGTTCTTAAGACAGGTCTGTGACCCTACCCTAGGTACATGACTTCATCAGTTGTGACCTTTGTGAGGATTGGAGACAAACTGGTTATATCCATCAGAGCCATGGAATTGACCTCTATGCTCACCTCACACGTAGCAGGAATAGCACTGGTCGAGGATGTCGGCGGCGCTGCTGTAGAAGTGGGCGTGGTCCTTGTTTCACTGTTTTCTTCTCCAGGGCACTCGGTCGAGCACATGGCGAGCGGGATCGACGCCGTCGCTGCGCCCATAGAGGCAGCGACCCAATTAGTCGTGGACGAGGTGCTGCGCAGATGTGTCGTGGTCGCCCCAGTGATGACAGCTAAAGGATTCGATGTTGGTGTCGTGGAGCCGCCGACGAGGTGGTCGATGTCGCGCTTGAGGTTGAGGTCAATGCTTGCAGCAGGTGCCATCGGGGGGGGGGGGTCGGTCATAGCTGGGACTCGGGGCGAAGTAGAGTCCAGCGCCGCCACGATGGGGGCACACGTCGATGTTATCGTGTGCACCGATGGAGCGGAGACCGTGGCTGGCGTGGAGATGTCCGCAACAGTTGCGCCGCTGCCGCGTGGGACAGGTGGAAACGTGGCCGACCTCGTCGTCGATGAAGCCAATGCCGCTGCTGTAGGGGCACTCTTATGGCCGTCGTCGCCGCGCACCTTCTAGCGGAGGTCATTGATAGTCCGGTCCAGCTTGGTGTGGAGGTTGGCGAACGCCGTCTCCACGGACTTCTCTCGCCTCGCCTTGGAGGCGGTGAAGTTTCGGTCCAGATCATGAGCGAGCTGGGCCTTCAGAACCTCATACGTTCAAACCCTCCGGTGAGAGGGTCGCCAGGAGCTTCACGCGCCGTCGTGAGTCCATGGAATGGATTGGGAAAATTTTGGGTGAATTTTTGGAGCAGAATCGAACGACTCTGATACCAATTGTGAGGATCAAACTACTATCCCTCTCGATTCACCACTGATTCATCAATTACAAGCATGAATTACAGAGGATTACCAGGAAGAAGGGGATCAGAGGAAGGAGAGGATGAACATGAGGTATCCTAGCGAGAGAGAGAGATAGATAGAGAGAGAGAGAGTCTCGGCCGAAGCCGCCGGTCCGTTCCGGTCCAAGCCAAGTTGCTCATGGAGGCCTTCCCCTGTATATGTAGTGCGTCTCCTTCATGGGCTGGGTAGTGCCTGAGGCCCAGCGAGGTCCAGGTCGCTGACATAATATCCCTGCGGGACATCAGGTGTTGAACGCTAGGCAAAATATACAGTGTGGCAGCAAGTTCAGATGATCGATGCCAACAAGTTTAGACTAGACTAACCGGCAAACTAGAGGGCACGCCTGATGTCGCCCAGGCAGTTGTGCTTCTCGCACCTGACCCTGCACATGGTTGAGTTGCAAGCGTTGTAGACTTGCACCTTCTGACAATGACATGTACCTAGGGTAGGGTGCTAGACTTGACCTACATGCCCTACCCAAGGACACTACACAAGAGGCCAAGGCCTACAAAGTTAAAAGGAGATACCGACTGAAATGATCGCAGAGTGCGATTCACTCGACAAAAGATCCACTCGGTTATTCCACTTCCACTCGACAGTCGTTATTCACCCAGAGTACAAGATTTCACTCGAAGGACAGAAGAACTAGAGCCGCCCTAGGATGGCAATGGTCAGGCAATCACTCCATCGTTATAAAGACCATTAAACATGGGCGTTTCCAGTAACATTCGTGCCTTTATTCTCTCATTGAACCCTTGCATAACTGAGGACTGCAAGGGGTCAGCGGACTCTATATAAGCCACCCCGCCCCTCTTGCACAAGGGTTCACACCCCTTGTAACTCAACACTCCAATCAAAACAAAGCCTCCGCGGCACCTAGACATAGGGCCGTTACCTCCTCCGAGAAGGGCCTAAACTCGTAAATCTGAGTGTACAATCTCGCCAAAGCTAGACTCTACCCTCTCCTACATACCCCCTACCTCTACTGTCAGATCCGTTCCCACGACAATTGGCGCCCACTGTGGGGCATGCGTGTAAGACTTCCGGCGAGGTTGCGTTCTTCGAACTTCATCGACATGGTTTTCGGCGGTGGATTGTCTCTGGGCCACGAGATCCGTCTTGGTGTGCTTAGTTTCTGAAGGAAATATGCCCTAGAGGCAATAATAAAGTTGTTATTTTATATTTCCTTATTCATGATAAAGATTTGTTATTCATGCTAGAATTGTATTAATCGGAAACTTAAATATATGTGTGAATACATAAACAAATATTGTGTCCCTAGTAAGCCTCTACTAGACTAGCTCGTTGATCAAAGATGGTTAAGGTTTCCTAACCATGGACATGAGTCGTCATTTGATAACGGGATAACATAATTAGGAGAATGATGTGATGGACAAGACCCATCCGTTCGCTTAGCACAATGATCATTCAGTTTATTGCTATTGCTTTCTTAATGTCAAATACATATTCCTTCGACTATGAGATTATGCAACTGCCGGATACCTAAGGAATGCCTTGTGGAAGCACAAGTGCTCCCTAGGTGGTTTTGGTAATTAATGTCAACATATCTCTTGTTGGACTAACACTTTTATCTAGTATGTTTCAGATAAGTTCAACAATGGAGTGGCATGGACTAAAGGATGTGGGAACTCCTTCAAGATGCTAAGGACAAAGGATTGGCTCAAGCTTCAAGCTCAAGACTCTTCATTTTATATTTTAGTGATCCAAGATCACATTGAGTCTATAGGAAAAACCAATACTATCAAGAAGGGATGAGGTGTTGCTTAATAAGTTTCTTGCTCCACAGTGCTTAGTGATATGCTCCAAAACCCTCAACTACTTTCCCACTTCCACACATATGACCTAAACCTTAAGTCAAACTTGGCCACACCAATTCTTTCTATCTGGCGCCACCGAGTTCAGATGTCATAGCCACTGCCACAAACCCTAGACAAATCGGTCTCACTGATAGGGATCTCGGTCTCACCGAGATGGGATTGTAATCTCTCTGTGTATGTCCATTACCAAAATCGGTCTCACCGAGTTTGAGCAATCAGTACTACCGAGATTACAATGCAAACTCTCTGGTTAGCTTATTACCAAAATCGGTCCCACCGAGTTTGCCTGACCAACTCTCTGGTTAGCTAATTACCAAATCGGTCTCACCGAGATTACGTTATGCCCTAACCGTAACCATATCGGTCCCACTGAGTTGCATGTCGGTCCCACCGAAAATCCTAACGGTCACTAGATTTGCTAAATTGGTCCGACCGAGTTTCTCGATTCGGTCCCACCGAGTTTGGTAAATTGTGTGTAACGGTTAGATTTTGTGTGGAGGCTATATATACCCCTCCACCTCCTCTTCATTCATGGAGAGAGCCATCAGAACAAACCTACACTTCCAACTTACCAGTTCTGAGAGAGAACTACCTACTCATGTGTTGAGGCCAAGATATTCCATTCCTACCATATGAATATTGATCTCTAGCCTTCCCCAAGTTGCTTTCCACTCAAATCTTCTTTCCACTAGATCCAAATCCTATGAGAGAGAGCTGAGTGTTGGGGAGACTATCATTTGAAGCACAAGAGCAAGGAGTTCATCATCAACGCACCATTTGTTACTTCTTGGAGAGTGGGGTCTCTTAGATTGGCTAGGTGTCACTTGGGAGCCTCTGACAAGATTGTGGAGTTGAACCAAGGAGTTTGGAAGGGCAAGGAGATCGCCTACTTCGTGAAGACCTACCGCTAGTGAGGCAAGTACTTCGTGGGCGACGACCATGGTGGGATAGACAAGGTTGCTTCTTCGTGGACCCTTCGTGGGTGGAGCCCTCTGTGGACTCACGCAACCGTTACCCTTCGTGGGTTGAAGTCTCCATCAATGTGGATGTACGATAGCTTCTCCTATCGGAACCACGACAAAAACATCCGTGTATCCAATTGCGTTTGAATCCTCCAAAACCCTTCCCTTTACATCCTTGCAAGTTGCATGCTTTACTTTCCGCTGCTCATATACTCTTTGCATGCTTGCTTGTTATGTATTGTGAATGTTAAACTTGTTCTTAAACTCCACTTAAACTTAAATAAGTTAAAAACTGCAACTTTGATACTTAGTGTCTAATCACCCCCCCTCTAGACACCTCTTCTCAAGGTCCTACAAGTGGTATCAGAGCATTGGTCTCCATTGCCTTGGTTTGATCACCATTGGAGGAAGATGGATGAGTCTACTTTGGGGAGTCTTAGACATAGAGTGCCTATACCTGATGGAGAGTATTTTCATGAGTGGAAAAATGAGATGCTTGTAATTTTCAATCAATATCATTTGAACAAGTACATTGCTAGCCCTTGTGCACCTCATGTTGATCCTATGCATCCTACTCTTGATGAGTCAATTGACATGATTAGGAATCTTAGAACTGTTAATCTTATCACTAGAGGCTTGCCTAGAAATTAATTAGAAACTTGCCTACTCTTGAGTGTGCCTACACTATATGGAAATTTCTTGAGGAACGCTTTCCAAATTATTCCTTGAAAAATCTAGATGAAATTCTCCATAAGTCTATTGCCTTGAGTAAGATGAATACTAGTGATCCTATGTTTGGTGATCGTCTGTTTGAACTTACAAACCTTATGCGTGCCAAAGGAGATGTTGGAATTATTGGTGATATTATTTCCGAAGCTATAAGAATTCATAAGAAAGATCATTGTCAAACTCGCTCTAACGAATTACCCTCTCCAGGACTTGATCCACCACATGACGATGTTGAACATGGATACTATGACGAGGATGATGATAGTGACTTCAATCTTGACGATGCAATGAGACATTTTGGTCTTATGGCAAATCTTCGGCGATATATGTCAGGAGGAAAGGAATGGGTTCTTGACAGTGGATGTACTGATCACATGACCGGAGATAAAGACATGTTTCGTGAGCTTGCTAAAAATGATAGTCCTCGAAAGTATGTCACTTTCGGTGACAACTCAAAGGGTATGGTGGTTGGCCTCGGTAAGGTGGCCATCTCACATGATAGCTCCATACAGAATGTTATGCTCGTTGAATCTCTTGGCTACAACTTACTTTCAGTATCTAGACTTGCTGATTTCGGTTTCAATGTCCTATTTACTGAAGTAGATTGCCAAGTGTTTCGTCGAGACAATCATAAAATGGTGTTTACTGGTATAGGTAGAGGTGATCTTTACATTGTTGATTTCTCTAAAAAGGCTCAACCTAAAACTTGCTTCATTGCTAAATCCTCAAAAGGTTGGTTATGGCATAGACGTCTAGGTCACGTTGGCATGAGAAACCTTGACAAGCTTATTAAAGGGAATCATATCCTTGGTGTTAACGATGTCATATTTGATAAGGATAGACTTTGCAGTGCTTGTCAAGCAGGTAAACAAGTTGGAGGAAGACATCCCGTGAAAAACATCATGACCACAAGGAGGCCACTTGAGCTACTTCACATGGATCTTTTTGGTCCCAACGCTTACAAGAGTCTCGGTGGAAATTCTTTTGGTCTAGTTATAGTTGATTATTTTTCAAGATTTACGTGGGTGTTCTTTCTCGATGATAAATCGCAGGTCCAAAAGATCTTCAAAAACTTCGCCAGGAAGGCTCAAAATCAATTTGAAGTGAAGATCAAGAAGGTTCGCAGTGACAACAGAACGGAGTTCAAGAACGCAAATGTGGACACCTTTCTTGACGAAGAAGGGATTTCACACGAGTTCTCGGCTACGTACACACCTCAACAAAATGGAGTTGTTGAGAGGAAGAACCAGACGCTCATTGAAATGGCGAGAACGATGCTTGATGAGTACAAGACACCGAAGCACTTTTGGGTAGAAGCGGTTGAGACAGCTTGTCATGCAACAAATTGCTTGTATCTTCACAAGCTACTCGGCAAGACAGCATACGAGCTCCTCACCGGTAACAAACCCCAAGTTGGATACTTTCGTGTATTGGGCTCAAAGTGCTACATTCTTGATAAGCATCGTTGAAGGAGTCCTGGACTAGGGGGTGTCTGGACAGCCGAACTATCATCGTCCGCCGGACTCCAAGACTATGAAGATACAATATTGAAGACTCCGTCCCGTGTCCGGATGGGACTTTCCTTGGCGTGGAAGGCAAGCTTGGCGATACGGATATGTAGATCTCCTACCATTGTAACCGACTCTGTGTAACCCTAGCCCTCTCCGGTGTCTATATAAACCGGAGGGCTTTAGTCCGTAGGACACAACATCCATTACAACAATCATACCATAGGCTAGCTTCTAGGGTTTAGCCTCCTTGATCTCGTGGTAGATCCACTCTTGTAATACACATCATCAATATTAATCAAGCAGGACGTAGGGTTTTACCTCCATCAAGAGGGACCGAACCTGGGTAAAACATCGTGTCCCTCGTCTCCTGTTACCATCCGCCTAGACGCACAGTTCGGGACCCCCTACCCGAGATCCGCCGGTTTTGACACCGACATTGGTGCTTTCATTGAGAGTTCCTCTGTGTCATCACCGATAGGCTTGATGGCTCCTCCAAACAACAACGCCGTCCAGGGTGAGACTATTCTCCCCGGACAGATCTTCAGTGTTGGCGGCCGCGCTTGCGGGCAATTCACACGCCATCTGGAGTAGATCGAAAGCTACGCCCCTGGCCATCAGGTCAGGTTTGGAAGCCTAAACTTCACGGCCGACATCCGCGGAGACTTGATCTTCGACGGACTCGAGCCATAGCCGAGCATGCCGCACTGTCACGATGGGCATACATTAGCTCTGCCGCCGGACAGTGCCTTGGTGGCCGCACACGAATCCGCTTCGGCCCTTAGTCCGGAGCCGATCGCGCAGATCGAGGACCGGTGGCTGGACACCGCCTCGGGGCCTGCAACTTCCATGGCGATGGAGCCAAACACTAACCTTGTCCCGTGTAAAGCTCGTGACTCTGAGGTGCCGGACTCCCTGCCGACTCCAAACCTCCTGCTCCCCTGCCAATCGAATCTGATTGGGCGCCGATCATGGAGTTCACCGCCGCGGACATCTTTCAACACTCACCCTTTGGCGACATCCTAAATTCGCTAAAGCATCTCTCGCTATCCGAAGAGCCCTGGCCGGATTACGGCCAGGATGGTTGGGATGCGGACGACGAAGAAATTCAAGCCCCACCCACCACCCACTTTGTAGCGACTGTCGACGATTTAACCGACATGCTAGACTACGACTCCGAGGACATCGGCGGTATGGACGATGATGCCGGAGACGATCAAGAACCAGCGCCTACAGGGCATTGGAAGACCACCTCAACACATGACGTATATATGGTGGATTCCCCAAAAGGAAGCGATGACGAGGAACAACGGGGCGCGGCAAAGGATAATCCCGCCGATAAACATCCAAAGCGACGACGCAAGCACCGCCCTAAGCCCCGCCTCGGCAAAAACAGCATTCCTAATGACCCAGCAATAGAGCAGGGCAAACTAGTGGACGACGAACATGCAACCAAGCAACCGTCCGAATAGAACGAATCGGATAATCAATCCATCCCCGGCGAAACCAACAGTCCGGACGACCTCACACCGGACACACCACCGGAGCATAAGAACCTTCACGAAAGACTCGTCGCCACCGCAAGAAGCTTGAAGAAGGAAAAACGAAAGCTCAAAACAGCGGAAGATATACTCAGAATGAGGTGGAACAAAGTACTCAACACCGCAGACAAATATGGCAATGGCCATCAATCAAAGAGCTACCCGAAGCGCAAGCTGCTGCCAGAATTTAACGAGGAAGCCATAGAGCCACGACAGTCAAAAATTAAAGAAGCCGCCTGGATGGATAGACGACCAGATGACAGGCCAAAAACGACAAGCGACGCCACCCTCAAGCTGACTCATGATCCTGGAAAGACAGATGGCCCAACTAGGTCCATTTATGGGCCAAAAAAGAGGGCCCCAGGAACCATCACAACACGCCAAGTGTTCGAAGACAGCGGCACACCCAAATACAGGGGCGCCGCACACCCACTATGTTTCACCGATGAGGTCTTTGGATCATGAATTTCCGGCGGGTTCAAACCCATAAACATAGAGGCATCTGACGGAACAACAGACCACAGAGTGCGGATAGAGGATTACATACTACACATACACATGGCTAGAGGAGATGATCTCCACGCCATAAAATATTTACCCCTCAAGCTCAAAGGGCCAGCTCGGCATTGGCTCAAAAGCCTCCCAGAAAACACTGTTGGAAGTTGGGAAGAGCTCGAGGGCGCGTTTAGAGCAAATTTTCAAGGGACTTATGTCCGCCCTCCGGATCTGAGACGATCTAAGTCATATAACTCAACAGCCCAAGAGTCGGTACAAAATTCGAACAGGTTCCTTACCAAAAAGAACCAAATAGTCAACTGTCCGGACGCGGAAGCCTTAGCAGCTTTTAAACACAACGTCCATGACGAATGGCTGCTGAACACCTCGGCCAAGAGAAGCCGAGGACAATGGCCAGCTAACAAGCCTCATGACCCGCTTTTGCGCGGGGGAGGACAGCTGGCTAGCAAGATGCAGCACCAGCGACCCGAGTACATTCGAGATCAGAGATGGAAACGGCAAATCACGGCGCAGAAAGGATCAATGCCGGAATAAAGAAAAAGGCCCAAAGAATACGGCGGTCAACGCCGGATTCAAAAGCTCGCGGCCAAGCAACAAAACACTACCTCTTAAGGACAACAGTGATGAGCTATCCAACTTAAACAAAATTTTGGATCGGATATGTCAAATCCACGAGTACCTCGAAGGCACGCAAACCACACCCACCGAGATTGTTGGGTTTTCAAACAGTCCGCCGACTCAACACCGAACACAAGGGCTTGACACACCAAGCGAGGGCGATGACGAACCCCACCAGCGCGGGGCAGGAAAACAAAAGACTTTCCCACAAGAAGTCAAAGCAGTAAATTCACTTCATGTGGTAATACGAAAAAACAATGCGGCACCCACTAAGATGGGTCTCGCACGGTCCACCCCTGCGGAACCTCGAGATTGGATGTCAAAACCAATCACTTTTGACCACCTGGATTATTCCAGAAGTGTTTGAAATGCAGGATGGACTGCTCTGATATTGGATCCTATAATTGCCGGACTACAATTTACACAAGTCCTGATTCCAGTGCTAGACTATGACTCCGAAGACATCGACGGTATGGACGACGATGCCGAAGACGATCAAGAACCAGCGCCTACAGGGCACTGGAAGTCCACCTCATCATATGACATATACATGGTGGTCACCCCAAAAGATGGGGACGGCGAAGAAGCAGCGGAGGCAGATTCCTTAAAGAAACAGCCCAAGCGCCGACGTCAGCGGCGCCACTCTAAATCCCGCCACAGCAAGAATGGAGATTCCGGCACAGGAGATAATAACACCCCAGAAAGTGCCGAAGATAATCCCCTCCAGCAAGATTCAGCGCAGGAGGATGCAGAAGCAAGCCCTCACGAGACAGCAGCAGACGAAGAGGTCGAGGATGATAATTACATACCTCCCTCCGGAGACGAGGCAAGCCTCAACGACGACGAATTTGTCGTGCCAGAGGATCCCGTCGAACAAGAGCGTTTTAAATGCAGGCTTATCGCCACGGCAAATAGCCTAAAGAAAAAGCAGTAGCAGCTTCAAGCTGATCAAGACCTGCTGGCCGACAGATGGACCGAGGTCCTCGCGGCGAAGAGTATGAACTCGAGCGCCCTCAAAAGCTACCCAAAACGCAAGTTGCTCCCCCGATTAGAGGAGGAAGCATACATACCTTCATCACCAGCGCACAATACGGCCGACCGACCACCCCGTGGTCGCGATAGAGAGGCATCCAGGCCCTCCATCAAGACCGTACCCCGGCATCGCTCGAAAAGTACAAAGTCACGGGGGAATGCACTGGACTTGCGGGATATATTGGAGGACAAGGCAAGACAATCCAGATCTATATATGGATCACGTGGGCGCCCCACGACCCACAACGAATACCGTCGAGCCGGATACAACAACTCCGGCCGGGCCGAACACAGCAGACAACGCTCCCTTGAGCAACGTCGTGATATTGCTCAATACAGAGGCGCCACACACCCGCTATGCTTCACTGACGAAGTAATGGATCATCAAATCGCTGAAGGGTTTAAACCGTAAACATTGAATCCTACGATGGCACGGCAGACCCGCGGTTTGGATCAAGATTATCTCCTTCACATCCATATGGCCCGCGGCGGCATCTCCACGCCATCAAGTATCTCCCACTCAAGCTTAAAGGACCAGCTCGGCATTGGCTTAAAAGCTTGCCCCGAGTCAATTGGGTGTTGGGAAGACACGGAAGCCGCATTCTCGACAACTTCGGGGCACATATGTGCGACCACGGACACCGATGACCTAAGCCACATAATTCAGCGAGACAGATGAATCGGCGACAGTTCTCGACACGGTTCTTAACAAAGAAAAATCAAATCGTCGATTGTCCGGATGCGAGGCCCTCGCAGCCTTTAAACATAACATCATGACGAATGGCTAGCCCGGCACCTAGGACAGAAAAGCCGAAATCCATGGCAGCCCTCACATCACTAATGACCCGCTTCTGCGCGGGAGAGGATAGTTGGCTAGCTCGCAGCAACAACCTCAGTAAAAATGCTGGCAGTTCGGATACTAAGGACCACAACGGCAGGCCACGTCGAAGCAAAAACAAACACCGCGTTAACGGCGACAACAATGAGGATACGACAGTCAACGCTGGATTCCGAGCCTCCGAACCCGGTCAGCGGAAGAAGCCATTTAAAAGAACCACTCCGGGTCCGTCCAATTTGTACCGAATACTCGACCGCTCATGCCAGATACATGGCACCCCCGAAAAACCAGCCAACCACACCAACAGAGATTGTTGGGTATTCAAGCAGGCAGGCAAGTTAATTGCCGAAAACAGTGACAAGGGGCTACATAGCGACGACAAGGAAGAGACCCGGCCGCCAAACAATAGAGGAAAGAAGGGTTTCCCCCCACAAGTGCGGACGATTAACATGATATACGCAACCCATATACCCAAGAGGGAGCGGAAGCGTGCACTAAGGGACGTATATGCGATGGAGCCAGTCGCCCCGAAGTTCAACCCATGGTCCTCTTGCCCGATCACTTTCGATCGAAGAGACCATCCGACCAGTATCTGCCATGGCGGATTCGCCGCATTGGTTTTAGACCCAATCGTCGATGGATTTCACCTCACGAGAGTCCTGATGGACGGCGGCAGCAGCCTGAACCTGCTTTATCAGGATACAGTGCGCAAGATGGGAATAGAACCATCAAGGATTAAACCTACAAAGACGACCTTCAAAGGCGTCATACCAGGTGTTGAAGCTAGTTGTACAGGCTCAGTCACGCTGGAAGTGGTCTTCGGATCCCCGGACAATTTCCGGAGCGAGGAGTTAATCTTCGACATAGTCCCGTTCCGCAGCGGCTATCACGCTCTGCTCGGATGAACCGTGTTCGCAAAATTCAACGCGGTGCCGCATTACGCATACCTCAAGCTCAAGATGCCATGCCCTCGTGGAGTCATTACGGTCAACGGAAATACGGAACGCTCCCTCCGAACGGAGGAGCATCTGGCTGCTCTCGGCGTATCTGAGCAGCCTTCTAAGGCAATTTTGAGTCCGGCCGTTAAACGACCGGACACGGCCAAACGCGCCCGGAGCAACATCAAGACCACCTGGCACGTTCCGAGCACGCGTAGCAATGCGGCCCCAACCCCAGCCCTCGCATGATTGCAAGAGCAACCCTCCGCGTACATCATTATGCTCTGGAGATACCATGGGCATAGGGGGAGGGGCACGACCACAACAGACCCAGAGTGCGGCTCGACCACACCAGGGGCTCCCAAGTGTGTCACTCTTTTTATTTTCATTTTCCTTCTTCTTATACACAGGACTCCGCTCACCAGAGGCCCTGTCCGGCGGGGCGCCCGCCGAACTCACGATGCAACAGCTAGGGAGGGAAAAAGGTTGCAACGAACACTCAGGTGGTCTCCATTACGAGCATTAAATTTGATTATATACACCAGTCCGCAGCCCACCCCTGGAGGGGGACATGTTTAATTAGTCCAATCCCTTGCTTACCGCACTATTTGTATCATTCCGCACTCATAGCAGAATTCCTTGAATAAATAATGCAGCACTCTTTGCCTGTAATTGCATTACTTTACATATATGTTCATTAATGACATCTTGCACCCGTACAATGTGGTACGGCCGAATACACTAGGGGCTTATGATCCCCGCATTATGGTGTGTTAAGTCCGAACACTTTCACAAGTGCGGCACCCCGAACTTATAGCATTATATGAATCGGCTCCGAATCATGTCTTGGGTCAATAGTTGGGTTTGCGGCTCCCATGTTTTGGTACCTTACGTTCCGTTCCGTCGGCTAAGGTAGCACTTTGGGAGAACCACTGCGATTGCGCCCGGTTGAGCTGGGCGGCGCCTCGATGGAAAGCTAAAACGACCGGCATGATAAGGCGAGAGACTGTCGCTGTTCGAGAGGTCTTTTCGGTCCCTAAAGACTTATCTTTGCTTGACGAAGAACCGGATAATGTCCGATTTAAGGCGTGGATAGCGCCCAATTCGGTCTTCCGAATACTAGGGGCTTCGCCGAAATTTAAAATTATAGAATTCTATGGCTAAGTGAGAGTGTTCAAGGATTATAAGTCCAGTTGCCTTGTTCGTTGTGTTGAGCGCCTCCCTAGATGGACCCAAAATGGGAACAAGAGTGCTCAAGTTTATCCCGAACACCCCAGCCCTAGCGGCATGGGGGCTAAAGTCGACGACTTGCCATCTCTCAGATTTTATAAACGGCCGCACAGAAGGTAATATTTTAAATTAAACAAGCGTTGCTTAGTGCATATGAACAAAGTTTTCAGCGCACATGATAACACATAGCGAGTCTACTCAATAATTACATCTCTGGGGCACTCATCCGCAATCTTGCGGGCACCCTTCAGGATAGTCTTATAGTACATCTCGGGCATACGATACTCCTTGCCCGCTGGCGGCGCGTCAGTGATAAGCTTCTCCGCATCCAACTTGCCCCAGTGCACCTTTGCGCGGGCAAGGCCCCGACGAGCACCTTCAATACAGGCGGAGCGCTTGACGACCTCCACCCAGGGGCACGCATCCACCAGCCGCCGCACGAGGCTGAAGTAGCTCCCAGGCATGGCCTCCCAGGCCACAGCCGGACTATGAGGCCCTTCATGGCCTCCTCAGCTACCTTGTGGAGCTCGACCAGCTGCTTCAGCTGGTCGCTAGGGGGCACCGGATGGCTGGCCTCAGTGTACTGAGACCAGAAGACCTTCTCCGTTGAGCTCCCCTCCTCGCCACGGTAGAATGCGGCGGCATCGGATACACTGCGAGGCAGATCTGCAAACGCCCCTGGAGAGCTCCGAATTCGGGTAAGTGTCAGGTAGTTTACATTAACATGCTTGCTTTGCATGAAAAATGCCTTACCTGCCGCTATTTTCTTCACATCCTCAACCTCCTGAAGGGCCTTACGGGCCTCGGCCTTGGCGGCTTTGGCACTTTCGAGAGCCGAGGCAAGCTTGGACTCTCGAGTCTTCGAGTCACGCTCCAAACTCTCATGCTTTTCCATGAGAGCCTGGAGCTCTTGCCGCACCTCCACCACCCATGCCTCCTGCTTCTCTCGGTCTGCCCGTTCCGCGGCCGCATTGCGTTCGGCCGCGGACATGGCCTCCTTCAGGGTTGCCACCTCATTCGTGGCCCCTGCAGTACCCACGTTATCCTTGTTAGTTTTGTTGCAACATAAATCCTTTTCTGTAAGGTAACCATTCAAAGAGGTGTTACTCACCTTCTGTGTCCTCGAGCTGCTTCTTGGCACGGCCGAGCTCTTGCTCGGACCGCTCGAGGTCCTGCTTCAAAGCACCGACCTCCAGCGATCGGTCGGGTAGAGGTCAGCAGTGCAGTGCAAACCCATATTGACATAATTTTTAGCAACCTGCGTATATCTATTTAGATCCTCGGTCCGCTTTTCTTTCCAACACCGGCCGAGCATCGAGAACTACCGTCTATGCAGATTACATTACATAATTTTAACTTCTTACCTCAAAGCCTGTTAGAAGGCTACTGCAGGCTTCGGTCAGCCCGCTCTTGGCGAGCTGAACCTTCTGAATCACCGCACTCATGATAGTGCGGTGTTCTTCCTCAATGGAGGCGCCTCGGAGCGCCTCCAACAAGTTGTCCGGTGCCTCTGGTTGGACGGGGGCCGCCGGCGTCACGGTCTTGCCCTTCTTGCGAAGGGGCCGTCTGCCGGACTCTGGAACCACTGCAGGTTCCGTCGTAGAGTCCGGTGCAAAGTCCGGGAGACTGCCTTGTGGCGCCTCCGGAGCCTCCTCTTGATGGGTCCCTTCTTGGGACCCCACCTCGGCGTCCTCGGCGGCGCGAGGGGTGGAGGCGGTCGGGATGGAATCTACATCCGATGGAGCCAACGACCCGCTCGATGAAGCGGGGAGATCATCATCGGCCGGACTGCAGGCAGTGTGCGGCATTAGAAGGACATTATGTGACATAAAAAGAAATTATAAATCATTCAGGAATCCGGATACTTACGATCTCGCCGGAGGCCTGGCCCTTGAGGGCCATTCTTTGCCGCCAACGTTGGCGTTGGCGGAGTTGTCCGGGGGAATAGTCCTTCCCCTCTTGGACCCTTCGGCCTCCCCTATTGGGGAAGCCTTCCTCTTCCTCTCTCCCTCCTCTGGGAGAGAATGTTCTTCCTCCTCCTCATCTTCGGGGGAGGAGTCCGCCTCGGAGTCGTCGGACACCTGAAAACGGGAACTCTTTCGAGTACCTGTGGCCACCTTCTTGTCCTTCTTCTCCGGCACCACATGCGGTGCCGGAACCAGCAGCCCCGCTAGACGGGCGTTTACTGGGTTTTCTGGCATGGGAGCCGGGCAGACGAGCTGCTCGGCCTTCTTCATGCAGTCTTGTCAAAGGAAAAGGGAGATTGAAACCCGCTTAGAGTTAAACTATTAACAACAAGTGTCCCGTAAAGGGGTAGAATCACTTACCTCGTCAGCTGGACGCTGCGAGTGAAATCCGCGATCTTCAGTCGCGGATGCGGGGGCTTCAGCGCCCTTGAATAGCACCCTCTAGGCGCCTTCGTACGTCGTGTCGAAGAGCCCGCTCAACGCCTGGTGCTGTGCCGGATCGAACTCCCACATGTTGAATGCCCGTTGTTGGCAGGGGAGAATCCGGCGGACGAGCATGACTTGGACCACGTTAACAAGCCTGAGCTTCTTGTTCACCAGCTTCTGGATACAGGCTTGGAGTCCCATCAGCTCCTCCGAGCTACCCCATAGCAAGATCTTCTCTTTCCAGGAGGTGAGCTGCACAGGGATACCAGATCTAAACTCGGGGGCCGCCGCCCACGTAGGGTCGCGCGGCTTGGTGATGTAGAACCACCCCGATTGCCACCCCTTGACGGACTCCACGAAGGCCCGTTCGAACCAGAGGACATTGGGCATCTTGCCCAACATGGCGCCTCCGCACTCCGCCTGCGTGCCCTTCACTACCTTCGGCTTAACATTGAAGGTCTTGAGCCACAAGCCGAAGTGGGGCTGGATGCAGAGGAAGGCCTCACACACGATGATAAACGCCGAGATGTTGAGGATGAAGTTCGGCGCCAGATCGTGGAAATCTAGGCCATAGTAGAACATGAGCCCCCGGACAAAGGGGTGAAGTGGAAAGCCCAGTCCGCGGAGGAAGTGGGGAAGAAAACGACCCTCTCATGAGGCCTGGGGGTGGGGATGAGCTGCCCCTTGTCGGGCAGCCGGTGCGCGATGTCGCCGGAAAGGTATCCGGCGCTGCGCAGCTTTGTGATGTGCTCCTCCTTAATGGTGGAAGCCAACCACTTGCCTCCCGCTCCGGACATATTCGGAGAAGGTCGAGACGAGATGCGTGAACTTGGGTGCTGGAGCTCGAGTGCGCGGAGATGGATAAGCAAAGGAGGAAGAAGGCGTAGGTGAAAAGGTGGATCCTTATCCCCTTATATATAGGTGGATGAAGACTATGCATCCCGACCGGCCTAGTAAAACTCGCTTATCTCCCAAGCGCCACCATCAATGGCGCAGTTGGGTTACCCACGTCCGTATTGATGAGAATCCCGGAATAAGGGGAACACGATCTCTGCTTCGACAAGATGTGCCAAGGAGACCGCTTCGCTAAACGCGCTGAGGTGGTATAATAAAAAACGATTCAAGTAAAGGCTTGGTAGTGGCGTGACGTCATGCCACGAAATACGTCAGCGGATTGAACTTGTGTACATTTTATTCTCTCTACGATGGAATGTGGAATTTATTTTGCAGAGCCGGACACTATCCAGGTGTTCATAATCTTCTATGGATTATTCGGAGGAGGAACCCGCTTTGCAATGCCAAACGTTATGCGCGTCGGACTCATCGTCATTGAAGCTAGGTTCAGGGGCTACTGAGGGAGTCCTGGACTAGGGGGTGTCCAGACAGCCGGACTATCATCGTCCGCCGAACTCCAAGACTATGAAGGTACAATATTGAAGACTCCGTCCCATGTCCGGATGGGACTTTCCTTGGCGTGGAAGGCAAGCTTGGCGATACGGATATGTAGATCTCCTACCATTGTAACTGACTCTGTGTAACCCTAGCCCTCTCCGGTGTCTATATAAACCGGAGGGCTTTAGTCCATAGGACACAACATCCATTACAACAATCATACCATAGGCTAGCTTCTAGGGTTTAGCCTCCTTGATCTCATGGTAGATCCACTCTTGTAATACACATCATCAATATTAATCAAGCAGGACGTAGGGTTTTACCTCCATCAAGAGGGCCCGAACCTGGGTAAAACATCGTGTCCCTCGTCTCCTATTACCATCCGCCTAGACGCACAGTTCGGGACCCCCTACCCGAGATCCGCCGGTTTTGACACCGACAATCGTCGTTCTAAATTTGCTCCTAAGTCTCATGAAGGTTTCCTACTAGGTTATGGCTCAAACTCTCACACTTACCATGTCTACAACAATTTCACCTGAAAGGTTGAAGAGACGGTAGATGTGAAGTTTGATGAATCTAACGGCTCGCAAGTAGAGCAATGGCCAATTGATGTAGGAGACAAAGATCCTTCAGAAGCAATCCAAGACTTGTCTATTGGCAAGGTCCGTCCAACGAAGGTGAAGGAGAGTACCTCGTCCGTCCAAGTGGAAGCTTCTACTTCACGACAAGGTGAACCAAGAGTTGATACGGAAGCATCCACAAGTGGGACACACCAAGATGAAGAAAACGAGGAAGTGCATCAAGATGAACGTCAACAACCTCCTCCACCACGACAAGAGAACGACAACGCCAACAATGAAGAAGGCCAAGAAGAAGAACAAGATGAAGAAGAAGTTCAACCAAGAACCAAGCAAAAGCTTTCACGAGTTCGAGCAAGAATTGCTAAAGACCATCCCGTCGAGCAAATCTACAATGATATAAAAACCGGGAGAATCACTCACTCTAAAACTCGTTTAGCTAACTTTTGTGAAAACTATTCTTTCATCTCTAGCATTGAACCTATGAAGGTTGAAGAAGCATTGGAAGATCCGGATTGGATAAATGCTATGCATGAAGAGCTACACAACTTTGAGAGGAATCAAGTTTCAACATTGGTTGAGAAGCCCGACAACAACCACAACATCATCGGTACCAAATGGGTGTTTCGCAACAAGCAAGATGAAGATGGACAAGTAGTTCGCAACAAAGCACGTCTCGTCGCCCAAGGCTACACACAAGTCGAAGGTATGGACTATGGTGAGACTTATGCTTCCGTTGCTAGACTTGATTCCATTCGCATCTTACTTGCCTATGCTAATCATCATGATATCACCCTATACCAAATGAACATTAAAAGTGCTTTTCTAAATGGTGAAATAGAGGAGGAAGTTTATGTTAAGCAACCTCCTAGCTTTGTTAATCCTAAGAAACCAAATCATGTTTAGAAACTTCACAAAGCTCTTTATGGTCTTAAACTAGCTCCTAGAGCGTGGTATAAATGCTTGACCAAGTTCCTTATTGAAAAAGGCTTTGAAATTGGGAAAATTGATTCCATACTTTTTACTAAAAGGATTAATGGAGAACTATTTGTGTGCCAAATCTATGTTCATGATATTATATTTGGTCCCACTAACCCCCATTTTAGTGAAAAGTTTGGGAAGCTAATGTCGGAGAAGTTTGAGATGTCTATGATGAGTGAACTCAAATTATTTCTTGGGTTGCAAATCAAGCAAACTAAGGAAGGTACTTTTGTTTCTTAAACAAAGTACACCAAGGACCTATTCAAGAAGTTCAATACGCAAGAATGCAAAGGTATGACTACACCCATGCCTACTAGTGGACATCTTGACTTGACCAAAGATGGTGAACCGGTTGATCAAAAGGTTTATCGCTCTATGATTGGTTCATTGTTATATCTATGTGCTTCACATCCCGATATCATGCTAAGTGTGTGAGCGTGTGCACGATATCAAGCTGCTCCTAAAGAATGTCATCTTAAGGCCGTGAAAAGGATAGTGAGATACCTAATCCATACACCAAATTTTGGCATTTGGTATCCTAAGAGGGCCTCCTTCGATCTTGTTGGCTACTCCAACTTGGACTATGCCGGAGACAAGGTTGATAGAAAGTCCACTTCGGGTACTTGTCAATTTCTTGGTAGATCTCTTGTGTCTTGGTCCTCCAAGAAACAAAACTCGGTATCCTTATCCACCGCCGAAGTGGAGTACATTGCCGCTAGTTCATGTTGTGCTCAATTACTTTGGATGACCCAAACTCTTAAAGATTATGGGATATATGTGAAACATGTTCCATTGCTTTGTGACAATGAAAGTGCTATCAAAATTGGTCATAATCCCGTACAACATTCTTGAACTAAGCATATTGAAGTTTGTTATCATTTCATTCGAGATCATGTTGCTAAGGGTGACATTAATCTTAAGCATGTTCGCACTGAAAATCAATTAGCGGATATATTCACTAAACCTCTTGATGAGAAAGTGTTTTGCAGGTTGAGAGGAGAATTGAACATCATATATGCTTCAAACTTGGAGTAGAAACTCCATTGGATACATGCAAGACATGAGCTTATGACTAATCCTTGATATTTCTGTTATGATGAAAATCTTATGTCTTGGATATATTTGCATCTTGCATGTTATATAACCCATGTAGGTACTTGGTTGAATCAAATTCCATGAGATTGTAATCTACTCACATCTTGAGCAATCTCTACATCACCAAGTTTCTACACTATGGTGGTTGAAGACAAGGAAGCACGAAACCATTCAAACATATCCTTTGACAAATTCTATGTTGAGCTTCATGATTGTCATTTTTGGATACACAAGTGCTCTTCCTTACAAGAACTAACCCATGTAGGTAGATGGACTCAAATTCCAAGTGGTGCTCCCAATTCTTGATGAGCTACATCAACCTTGAGCAACCCACACAAGTTCAACTACATGTTCAACACCACCAACCAAGGTATGTTATTCCATCTTAGAGAAGCTTTACTCCAAGTCATGAGCTAAAGCAACTCGACAAGATGTCAATACATCAAGATGCTTAAACAAAAAATGGCAACCCCATTTTGAGCTTAAACGATGAGTATGACCTATGATCAAGTGATCTCACTTGACTCCTAAGTCAATATACTCTAACATAGGTGACTTCATCTAGATTTCTTTCTGTTTGCTCTACATTTCCTGCATCCAAATCATTGCATATCATTCAGTAAATTCCTTGCAAATCTTTGTGAGATCTTACTAGTCTAGTGAGCTGAGGTGACAAGTGTTTTCTCTGCGATGAACTCGGTTTCACCGATTTGTTGTTTTCGGTCCAACCGAATCCTTTCGGTACAACCGAAGCATACCACTCGGTGCCACCGATTTCACAACAGGAAAAACAGTTTGCCACTTATTCTGTGTTTCTTCTGATCCAGCTCCACTCAATGAATCTTGTCCTCTACAAGCATCCCATTTATATAAATGCTTTGTGCTATGACTCAAGGATCAAACCCTTCTTGGAAATTGATGTCAAAAGGGGAGAGAGAGATCACATCAAAGCTTATCACTTAGAGAGATTACATTAGAGAGAGAGAGTATCACCTCCTCTGGGGGAGAAAGAGATCTCCAGGGGGAGAGAATACTCAAGTAGAAAGTATTTCTCAAGGATCCCAGATGCTTGGTGATCAAGAGGAGAGATGCCACATGTCTTCTTGAGGGGAAAGACATGTTCATATGTGCTTATTTGCATTAGCTCTGTTCATTTATATCATTCAGCTCTGATTTTCTGTTCCCTATCTTCTCCCAGTATCCCATGCTAGATTCAGGGGGAGCAAGACATCTAAAGGAAAGAAATCATTTAAATTCATTGCATATCTTTACTCTTGGGGACATGTCTAATCCAATGTGGTACTTAGTACTCACTCTCTACATGTCATCCCAGTCTTGGTATTCTTGTGGTTTCTTCTGTTTGCTCTGGCTAGTAGATGTACCTGTGTTATCTAACCTTGTTTACGCAGGTTCATTCCATCCTAAGACAACTCAAGACTACAAGGTAAGTATATGCATCACAATCATGTGTATGAGGAATTCTTGCTGATGTACATATTGTTTGCAAGAAGGACTCATGGGCATGAAGGTATTTTCTCTAATATTCTTTGCTCTGATGCATATGGCCAAGATACATGTAACACATTCCCTACTCTATCATGGTTATGCTCTCACATCACTATATTCCATATTCACATGATTGCATACATGTAGGGGGAGCCTATGCTGGTTACATGTCTTTCCAAAGCTTTACTTGCTATTCTTTATATCTTTATCTAAAGCTTTGATATATGTTGTCATCAATTACCAAAAAGGGGGAGATTGAAAGCACAAGTGCTACCTAGGTGGTTTTGGTAATTAATGTCAACATATCTCTTGTTGGACTAACACTTTTATCTAGTATGTTTCAGATAAGTTCAACAATGGAGTGGCATGGACTAAAGGATGTGGGAACTCCTTCAAGATGCTAAGGACAAAGGATTGGCTCAAGCTTAAAGCTCAAGACTCTTCATTTTATATTTTAGTGATCCAAGATCACATTGACTCTATAGGAAAAGCCAATACTATCAAGAAGGGATGAGGTGTTGCTTAATGAGTTTCTTGCTCCACAGTGCTTAGTGATATGCTCCAAAACCCTCAACTACTTTCCCACTTCCACACATATGACCTAAACCTAAAGTCAAACTCGGCCACACCAATTCTTTCTATCCGGCGCCACCGAGTTCAGATGTCATAGCCACTGCCACAAACCCTAGACAAATCGGTCTCACCGATAGGGATCTCGGTCTCACCGAGATGGGATTGTAATCTCTCTGTGCATGTCCATTACCAAAATCGGTCTCACCGAGTTTGAGCAATCGGTACTACCGAGATTACAATGCAAACTCTCTGGTTAACTTATTACCAAAATCGGTCCCACCGAGTTTGCCTGACCAACTCTCTGGCTAGCTAATTACCAAAATCGGTCTCACCGAGTTTGTGTAGTCGGTCTCACCGAGATTACGTTATGCCCTAACCCTAACCATATCGGTCCCACCGAGTTGCATGTCGGTCCCACCGAAAATCCTAACGGTCACTAGATTTGCTAAATCGGTCCGACCGAGTTTCTCGATTCGGTCCCACCGAGTTTGGTAAATTGTGTGTAACGGTTAGATTTTGTGTGGAGGCTATATATACCCCTCCACCTCCTCTTCATTCGTGGAGAGAGCCATCAGAACAAACCAACACTTCCAACTTACCAGTTCTGAGAGAGAACTACCTACTCATGTGTTGAGGCCAAGATATTCCATTCCTACCATATGAATCTTGATCTCTAGCCTTCCCCAAGTTGCTTTTCACTCAAATCTTCTTTTCACCAGATCCAAATCCTATGAGAGAGAGTTGAGTGTTGGGGAGACTATCATTTGAAGCACAAGCGCAAGGAGTTCATCATCAATGCACCATTTGTTACTTCTTGGAGAGTGGTGTCTCCTAGATTGGCTAGGTGTCACTTGGGAGCCTCCGAGAAGATTGTGGAGTTGAACCAAGGAGTTTGTAAGGGCAAGGAGATCGCGTACTTCGTGAAGATCTACCGCTAGTGAGGCAAGTCCTTCGTGGGCGATGGCCATGGTGGGATAGACAAGGTTGCTTCTTCGTGGGTGGAGCCCTCTGTGGACTCACGCAACCGTTACCCTTCGTGGGTTGAAGTCTCCATCAATGTGGATGTACGATAGCTTCTCCTATCGGAACCACGACAAAAACATCCGTGTATCCAATTGCGTTTGAATCCTCCAAAACCCTTCCCTTTACATCCTTGCAAGTTGCATGCTTTACTTTCCGCTGCTCATATACTCTTTGCATGCTTGCTTGTTATGTATTGTGAATGTTAAACTTGTTCTTAAACTCCACTTAAACTTAAATAAGTTAAAAACTGCAACTTTGATACTTAGTGTCTAATCACCCCCCCTCTAGACACCTCTTCTCAAGGTCCTACACCTTGTGTGCTATCAAACGTCACAACGTAACTGGGTGATCGTAAAGATGCTCTACATGTATCTTTGAAGGTGTTTGTTGAGTTGGCATAGATCGAGATTAGGATTTGTCACTCCGAGTATCAGAGAGGTTTCTCTGGGCCCTCTCGGTAATACACATCATAAGCTTGCAAGCAAATGACTAAAGAGTTGGTCACAAGGTGATGTATTATGGAACGAGTAAAGAGACTTGCCGGTAACGAGATTGAACTAGGTATGAAGATACCGACGATCGAATCTCGGGCAAGTAACATACCGATGGACAAAGGGAATTGCGTATGTTGTCATAAGGTTCGACCAACAAAGATCTTCATAGAATATGTTGCCAATATGGGTATCCAGGTCCGCTATTGGTTATTGGCTGGAGAGGTGTCTCAGTCATGTTTACATAGTTCTCGAACCCGTAGGGTCCGCACGCTTAACGTTCATTGACTATATAGTATTATATGAGTTATGTCTGTTGGTGACCGAATATTGTTCGGTGTTCTAGATGAGATCACAGACATGACGAGGAGCTCCGGCCTAGTCTGGAGGTAAAGATTAATATATTATAATAGTGTTTGAACTCCAAAAAGGTTCCGGAATTCATCGGAAGGGGTTTCGGATGTTTCTCGAAATGTTTGGGCACGAGAACACTTTATTTGGGCCAAGGGGTAAAGCCCATGAGGGTTTTGGAAAGTGCAAAAGGAAGTTTTGCGGAGGCCAGGAGCCAGACGCCAGGAACCATGGCGTCTGGGGGGTAGACACCGGGAACCCCGGTGTCTAGCCCTGGAGTCTGAGAAGGACTCTTGCCTTTCGGGAAAAACCGATTTTGAGGAGGATTTTGCTCCAAGTTTCGACCCAAAGGCTCAACATATAAATAGAGGGGCAGGGCTAGCACCCATGACACATCAAGATTCACCAAGCCATGTGCCGGCAACCCCGTCCTCTCTAGTTTATCCTCCGTCATAGTTTCCATTGTGCTTGGCGAAGCCCTGCGGAGATTGTTCTTCACCAACACCGTCACCACGCTGTCGTGCTGCCGGAACTCATCTACTACTTCGCCCGTCTTGCTGGATCAAGACACTAAGGACGTCATCGAGCTGAACGTATGCTGAACGCGGAGGTGTCGTACGTTCGGTACTTGATCGGGACGGATCGTGAAGGTGTACGACTACATCACCCGCATTGATAAACGCTTCCACTTAGCGATCTTCAAGGGTATGAAGATGCTCCCCCCCTCTCATAGCTATGCATCTCCATGGATAGATCTTGCGTGTGCATAGAATTTTTTGTTTTTCCATGCAATGTTCCCCAACAGTGGCATCAGAGCCAGGTCTATGCGTAGATGATATGCATGAGTAGAACACAAAGAAGTTGGTCACAGGTGATATATTACGGAACGAGTAAAGAGACTTGCCAGTAACGAGATTGAACTAGGTATGAAGATACCGACGATTGAATCTTGGGCAAGTAACATACCGATGGACAAAGGGAATTACGTATATTGTCATAAGGTTCGACCGATAAAGATCTTCGTAGAATACTTAGGAGCCAATATGGGCATCTAGGTTCCGCTATTGGTTATTGACCATAGGGGTGTCTCGGTCATGTCTACATAGTTCTCGAACTCGTAGGGTCCGCACGCTTAACGTTCGTTGACGATATAGTATTATATGAGTTATGTATGTTGGTGAACGAATGTTGTTCGGTGTTGAGGAGCTCTGGATTAGTCAGGAGGTAAAGATTAATATATGATAACTGTGTTTGATCTCCGGAAAAGTTCCGAAATTCACCGGAAGGGGTTTCAAATGTTTCCCGAAATGTTTGGGCGTGAGAGCACTTTATTTGGGCCAAGGGGTAAAGCCCACGAGGGTTTTGGAAAGTGCAAAAGGAAGTTTTGCGGAGGCCAGGGGCCAGACGCCAGGAACCCTAGCGTCCGGGGGGTAGACACCGAGAACCCTGGCATCTATCCCTGGAGTCTGAGAGGACTCTTGCCTTTCGGGAAAACCAACTTTGAGGAGGCTTTTACTCCAAGTTCGACCCCAGGGCTCAACATATAAATAGAGGGGCATGGCTAGCACCCAAGACACACCAAGCCGTGTGCCGACAACCCCGTCCTCTCTAGTTTATCCTCCGTCATAGTTTCCATTGTGCTTGGCGAAGCCCTGCGGAGATTGTTCTTCACAAACACCATCACCATGCCATCATGTTGGCGGAACTCATCTACTACTTCGCCCGTCTTGCTGGATCAAGAAGGCGAGGATGTCATCAAGATGAACGTGTGCTGAACGCGGAGGTGCCGTATGTTCGGTATTTGATCGGGACGGATTGTGAAGGTGTACGACTACAGCAACCGCATTAATAAACGCTTCTGCTTAGCTATCTTAAAGGGTACGAAGGTGCTCTCCCCCTCTCATAGCTATGCATCTCCATGGATGGATCTTGCGTGTGCATAGATTTTTTTTCCCATGCAACATTCCCCAATAGTGTCAGGACCCCGACTCAATGCCACACCGATCTAGCATGTAACACCTCATATCACTTTGCGGCCTCATGCACGGTATTCCCACGGGTGTCGCCTTACCAGGCCCAGGACCGTTTGCGCCTTATGGCACACGTATATGATAGTGTCGCTAGCATCCATATGACAAGGAGCCCGGGCTGACATGGCTAGTCGTAAACCCAAAGTGGCACTAACATACAGGGACAGGCATACATGACCGAGCAATGAACGTGTCGTTCATCAACGAGTGAATCCAGGCTGTAGCAACTGGGCTAGCAGGACTCCAGTAAACCGGGCTGTAGCAGGCTAATAGGACTCCGGTAGACACCGCGTGACATTTCCCTGAAGGGACAGACACAGGAACGAAGAAGGAGACATGCCGGCCAACCTAAGTGTTCCGGAGCAGTAGCAAGCTACCAAGGCTCAGTGGAAGCACTAGGAGACATTTCCCGGTAAGAGAGGCTACCAAGGATAAACAACTAGATAGTCAGATCCCACACATACCAAGCATTTCAATGACATACACACAATATGCTCGATATGTGCAAATACAACATGGCATCACAACATGACTCTACAACCCAAGTATTTAATTCAATAGGCTCCAAGGAGCGAGATATTACAAACATGGGTCTCATGACCCAACATTCAGAGCATACAAGTCAAGCACATGCGGAAACTTAACATGTCTGAGTACATACATCTACAAATGAAAAGGCTGAGAAGCCTGACTATCTACCAGATCCTGCAGAGGGCACAAGATCGTAGCTGAGGTAACAAGCTAACGTCGAAGTTCACGCGGAACTACTAGTGAGACGGAAGTCTCTCTGCAAAAACATAAAATAGGGAAACGTGAGTACAAATGTACCCAGCAAGACTTACATCAGAACTAACTACATATGCATCATTATCAACAAAGGGGATAGTGGGGTTTAACTACAGCAAGCCAGCTTTGACTCGGTGGCTATCCTGAACTACGAATGCAAGTTAATCTTTTGAGGTGGCGCACACGAGTCCACATATTCACCATATCAATAAACCATCATGGATCCGCTCCCGTCTCCCTACGAGAACGCCATCCATAGCACTCACGCTTATCTTGCGTATTTTAGAGTATCCACTTTCACTTGTCGATGAACTGTATAGGCAACCCAGAGGTCCTTTACCGCGGACCCGGCTATTCGAATAGATCATTTATAACCCTACAGGGGTGAACTTCTTCATACATGTTTCCACCACTTAGCGTCTGCACACGACATGTGCTCGGCAGACTTCAAGCGAAAGGCGACGTGGGTGTAGACCACGACCTACCTAAACACTCAAGTCTCTAGTCCAGATTTATCGCCTATTCAGGTTCCATCCGCAGGGAGTCCGGGCAAAGTTTCCACATACGTCCCCGAATGATGTGTGCAGGGTTCCAGAGACACCAAACGGGCGCCCGGTACACCATGCAACGTGCCTACCACATCACAGCCCACCCCTCGGGTCAGCGCTGTGCACAGCCTCCATCATACTACAAACACCAGAAACTACTTGCAACTCCTAGACAGAGGACTAGGGTGGTTAAGAAGTCGAGCGGGGTCATATTTCAGGGCCCAATGCATGGTAGTAGCTGTTTCATGGATCACAAACACAGAACTCAGTTCCCGAGGACGGCTTCAATGACACAACCCACCATGTACTCCTACATGGCCTCTCACCGCTACCTTTACCAAATCGTCTTCACACACTTAGCTCACACACAGTACAACATGTTCATCACCATTCCAATTCATCCCCGATGGATCAGACCTGACTCAACTCTAAGCAGTAGCAGGCATGACAAACAAGCATGAATGAGTAGGCACAGCAGGGCTCAAACAACTCCTACTCATGCTAGTGGGTTTCGTCTATTTACTGTGGCAATGACAGGTCATGCAGAGGAAAAGGGGTTCAACTACCGCAACAAGTAACAGATGAATCATTGTTGTCCTAATGCAGTAAAAGAGAGCAGGAGCGAGAGAGTGGGATTGTTTCGGAATGAACAAGGGGGTTTTGCTTGCCTGGCACTTCTGAAGATGATATAGTTCTTCATCGGTGTCATCGAACTCATCATTGGTACGTCGTCTACTGAGAGGGGACAAACATCAGCAAACAGAGAAGGAACACAATCAATGCAATACACAATATGATGCATGATCATGACATGGCAATATGAGTGTGTTGGCCTAATGCAACTACAACCAGATGGGTTTGAGTTATTTTGAACCAAATGTTCAAGTTCAAACTCAAACTATGAATTTATAAAGTGCATTAACATGTTTTGATATAAACAGCAGGTTTAAGTTGCTTTAACATGCATGAAACTAGTACAGATGGATAGATTGGATTTTTATGATCATTGTTCATATATAAATTATTTCATTTGGAGTTATGGTTGAATTTCTATGAAATTTTAGAAGTTTAGATCATTTTCTAAAATTTATAAATCATTTCAGATTTATTTTAAATCCAGAAAATGTTTACTACATCAGCATTAGGTCATGCTAACCTTAGCAGGTCAACAGGCGCCGCTAGGTCAAACCTGACCAGTGGGGCCCACTAGTCAGTGACTCAGTTAGCTAACTGAGTTGATTAGGGTTAAACTAATAATAACAAAAATGTCAACAGGGCTGGGCCCACATGTCAGTGGTTCAGGGTTAGTTTAGCGAGGGGATTAACACCTAACATTGGTGATTAGCACTAACTAACATCTAACTAATCCAGTTAGTGACGGCCCAACATGTCATTGACCCAGGTGGGGCCCGGCTGGGGTCAAAGTGGGTCTAACCTAGGTCGGCGGGGTCAAACCTGCCGGCGTTGACTCGTCGGTGAGGCCGAGACGGCGGAGGGGCTCGGAATTTGCCCTCCGGCGTCCAAACTAGTGGCCAAGGCCACCTACAGAGAGCTGGCGCTCTCGTGCATCCGTTGGAGCAAGCGAGAGAGGCTGCGGTGGAGTAAGCTCGCTAGAGTCAAGCTCGTGGCGGCAGCCAGAGCTCAGGCAACGACGGGTTCGACGCTACGGTGCAAGGAAGGAGGAGCTGCTGGGCGCTACGGGCTCCTAGAGCTGTGCTGAGCACGGAGATGTGCTTGGCTTCGAGCCACTATGGCTCTAGCCACGACGGCGACGAGGCACGGCGGCAGCGAGCTTCGCCCGCGGTGGTCAGCGGGGCTAGAGGAGGAGAACGACGGCGAGGAGAGAGGGGTTCGGTAGAGGAGCTCACGACAGAGTCGTCGGTGATCTCTGCGTGCTCGGGGACGGCCTGGTGACTACGAATCGGGCGGCGACGGTCATCGGTGCAGAGGACGAAGATGTCGTCGACGATGGCGCTCCAGGGCGTCCGGCGTCTTATGGCTCAGCGAAGATGACGGGGGCGTCACGGCAGAGCTCGGGGACACGTCGGAGAGTCTCGGAGATGGCTGTGGCCGTGGTGGAGCTCGTCGGCGGCGACGGCTACGTTCGTTCGCACTCGGGGAAGGAACTAGAGGGCGAGGGAGAGAGCAGAGAGTGAGCGAGAGGAGATAGGGGCTTCGGGGCGTTGTGGTGGCATCGCTAGGAGGGGCAGGAGGTGGCCAGGGCAACGTGGGCGCTCGCCACACACCTGTTTGTCCTCCTGGCAGAGGAGGAAGAAGACGGTGCTGCCCCTTTGGGCTGGGCTGCTACAGTGCTGGGCCAGGTGGGCTGCAGGTAAGTCCAGGTGATTTTGGTCTCTCTCTCTCTCTCTCTCCTATTGTTTTCTGTTTTCTATTTTCTGCAATTGTTTTGGCTTTATTAAAAATGCCAGAGCATTTTTCAAAAATCCTGAAAATATTTGTGGGCACTGTTTGGATTATTTCCAACATCCCTCATTTACCTTCAAGATTATTTGGACATTTAAGATTATTTATAGCATTTAATTGTCCAAGAACAAATAATGTATGATTTAATTCAATAATCCAGAATGGCCTAGAAAAATGTGCTCCATTTTTGGGAGAGGTTCTAGACCAATTCAAAAATGATGAATTTTATGAAGGGCATTTTGGGTTCATTGAAATGTTTTTCAGTTGAACCTGGTATTTTCAGGGGGGTGCTGAGGTTTGTTGATCCCCATTTCAAGTTTAAAGAAAAAATTAAACATGATGGCATGATGAGCAAGCAAAGTCAAACAAGAGATGATCTAGGGCTGTGACAACTCACCCCCACTAAACAAGAATCTCGTCCCGAGATTCAAGCGTAGGGTAAGATGAAGGGGGAACGCAAACTAGCATAATCTTCACGATCCAAGTTGCACTTCATCATAACGTTGATTCGATCACCAACATTGTGTTGATGTCTAGCTCTGAGAACTCTAGCTAACATGACAACGAGAGGAAAAGGAAACTCTGGGAGGATCGATCTTCCCGAAGATCAAACAACTCAGGATCAACTCACGGACTGAGACATAGCAACATCTCTCGAGCTGAGACATGAAGCCCACATCTAGAGGGATGGAGTGGAACAGATGACGAGGGTTCACTAGGTTGACAACAATTCCACACTTAAGAGGGTGGTGAACGGTTGTCAACGTAGCGAGGATTTGAGTTGCCATGATACCATAACGAGACACCTTAGAGGAGGTGACTCGTAGAATAAATACCTGAAGTGGCAAAAAGAATCACTTTTGATATAGAGATCACTGAGACTATTTATGCCAGCCTAAGGCAGTTCACCAACAATCATTTGGCGGGGTGCAAAGAAATGGCATACCCAGACTAGAATGGATGATGTGGACTACCTTGTTGAAGATAACACAATGGATGATTTTACTTATCACCAAAAATGGATGGAACCCATGGTAGGACCACCTTTGGAAATGATCCTGATCAACAATTACTGAGAAGGGTAGTCCATGGTCGAATGGCACAATGGCGGTGCAAGCTAGGAACAAAATGCAAATGCTGGGAATGATTCTAGTAACTGGGGAGAAACCCAACAGTAGAGAGTGAACCCACTGTTTGAAAGGTTATAGCATAACTGAGGAAAACTGGGAGCAATCCCAGATAGTGCCGATGATAACACCTAGTGCTTGCGCGTGCTCTCAAGAACTTGAGCATTTCCATATTCATCAAGGTTTTACCAATATCCGTGTCAAGGATCCTGGCAACACAACATACTACCATGATGAATAGTGATGGACGATGCAGATGCAAAAGAAGATAACACCTTCTCAGATTTCACCTTAGCGAGGCCAAGGAACAAAATCTGGACGATCGACCGAGAGACATTTAGCACTCCGCTTCTAATGTTCTCCTTGATGTGCTAGCATAATCTGTTCATAGATATGGTTTGATATCTAGAACATCAAGTAAAAGGTCGGACTTCGGGAACACAAAAATCCATAAGGTAGAACTAGGTAGTAAATCCTACGAAATCCTTATGGGGGAGGTGGCCAACTTCGTCAAACAAGATACTATAATAATAGGTATTCCGGTTGGGTGTGTTGGCCACGACATCCACTTTACCGGTTATGGTGAGACCAATATTATAGTTCTTGGAAAACGTTCCAACCATCATATCAGCCTAAGATTTAGATCTGGTTGGTGTTAGAATATTCCAGAGTCATCAAGTCTAGAAAGAAAAAGGAAAGTTTGCAACACAAATCGATGAGATGACGTTGCGAGATTCTCGGGAAAAGAACTACGATAGCAAGCTCCAAAATATGAGTTGGTTCTGCTACAAACATGTGAACATGCTGCCTTAGGCAAGCATGACCAAGTAGTAGTCTTATAATAAAACACTACCGAGCTCAGGTGGGGAACCATCAACAAGGATTTCGAAGTCCTTACATAAGTCTAGCTCTTAAGAAGAAACTTCTTCTCCTTGAGCAAATCAATCAGTGGCTTGGTGTGCTAGGGACACATATAGAATGAAGGTTGCAAGTCTCCAAACCACAGAATACTTCCCACGTATGCATGATCAATTTGGGATGATTCCAGAGGAAGCAACATCGACTTTCTCGAATCCACAGCGGCAATTTGCATCAAATGCACATGAATTAGAGGAAGTCACTTCTTTCATCCGAGCATATGCTTCATGAGTGGGTCATGAAGATAATGCTTATAAAACTTTCCAATACCAGCTGGATGTTCAACACGAATCATGGAGAGGATAGAAATGTTGCTGATGGGCTCAACAACAATTCATCCAGGTTTCCATGAAGATGGAATTCCATAATTATGTGATCAAGTGATAGCATTGGTCATACCCAAAAGATATAATGGTGTATGCTCGAGGGATCAACCACGAGTAAAACAACATTACAAATATCGTTGGTTCTAATTTGATTTGAGGATAGCCCACAGTCAAATCAAAGTTTTGGCAAGACAATAGGTCCAACAACTGGTCACAAGGATCAATCGATGAAGATATCATCTTTATTCAACACACATACAAGATATCCCCTTTAAATGAGCTAAATCGGACAAGCTTCTATCTTCCAACTCTCCAAGTTGTTGTTCAGCTTAACCAACTAGCTCAGGGGTACCCAACAAAGATTCTTGGAGAAGGGGTGGTTACAAGAAACCAACTTTCACAAACTCAACATAGGGGTCAGGTGACGACCTGGTGATACTTCCGAGAAGATATTTGGAAAATCACGAACCACCGATATGCTACTAAGCTCGAGAACAATCTTGATTTTTAGGGCAAGATGATATGGTCAAAAGAGTGAGGGATTGACACAATCCTAACTCATTGATCGAAGAGTGTACCGGAAATATGGACTAGATAGCACAACCAATCTTAGGATGAAGATTTAATAACCAGCACACTAAGAATGAAGTTATTGTCCTTTAACTACCAAGCAACGGAGTTGCTAGGAGTATAGATTTCACACATCATGATTCACTTGTCGGCATTCCGGTTACAATAACACGGGGACCGAGGAATGAATAATGATGATGAGAAGTATCACTGTATCAAGAGTTCATAGGATGGTGTGCAATTCCCATGACATTCCTGACATAAAGTGGGTAATACTTCAGGGTAGAACAGACCAAAAGCTGGATTAGCATTTTGATTTGTGGATTACAACTGCTTTGACCCAATCCTGGATTTGGATGCGGTTCTGGGGTTTGTTCCTAGTCATTACAGAATAGAATGGCTTGACAGACCACAGGAATAATAGGCATCGATAAACACGATTGCACAACTATTCCTTACTATCAATTGATAGACGAGGGTCAGAATACAACTAAAGGGGGACAACTCAAGGAACATATAACTTTCTGAGTTGTGGATGCATAGGTTAGTATGTCGAATCAAGTTCAACAGGTTTCTTCCGGATAACCCATGCAGAGAAGGTAGAACTGACAGAGTCACAGCATAGAATCGAGAACTCGTCAAGAGCACTCTGGTGGTGATCTTTCGGTTCAACGAGGAACTTCTGCCATAAGTAGTTCATGGTATTTGGTAGAAAGAAATACCATGGACCTCAAGGACTATCACAAAGGTTACTAATAACCTAAGGGAACTAACAAACACTATCAACATGAAGTAGGGTGAATCTTGGGCTCAAAAACCCAGGAGTAGAATACCTACTACTAAGTGGCATTACAGGATGCTTTCGAGAATGACGGCCAGAACCATCACACTGGGAACACAACACATGGCTAGATTACTAGGTGATCCTCTAAGACAGCTAGGGTCAAAATAATAGCTCCAACATATATGTCGAGGTTGCAGAGTACCTCAACTCACTGATTAGTGTGGTTAATCTGGCCCAAAGGGACATCGGAAACAAGAAGAAGGGATTTGCAAATGCATCAGATTGTTTAGAAACCTAGGACGACTCGGACAACATAAGGGCTGTAAATGCTCAAAAAGATTTGAGACATGCTACAAAAATGGTGGCATAACCACTCAGATGCACAGTATCAAGGTTTAGGTCAACTGTTATCATACGGAAGTAGTAGAAACTAACTTAGGCTTAAATCCAACAATCTTATAAGTCTACGGATTAGTAACACGTGATCCTGATAGAAAGAAGAGAAAGCCTAGTTCCTTAACCCTGTAGGAAAGATAAGATGACTCGGATCAGAAGGCATAAGGTATAAGGAGTAAAAAGAGCCTTACGTTCCCATCCACAATCAATTCCCTTACATATAACTAAAGAATTTCTAGACTGAACTTCGACCAGTTTGGCTTGGTAATCCTACAGGCAGTCAGGCTCTGATACCAAAGTTGTCAGGACCCCGACTCAATGCCACACCGTCGAGCATGTAACACCTCATATCACTTTGCGACCTCATGCACGACATTCCCATGGGTGTCGCCTTACCAGGCTCGGGGCCGTTTGCGCCTTTTCGCACACGTATATGATAGTGTCACTAGCATCCATATGACAAGGAGCCCGGGCTGACATGGCTAGTTGTGAACCCAAAGTGGCACTAACTTACAGGGACAGGCATACATGACCCAGCAACGAACGTGTCAGTCATCAATGAGTGAATCCGGCCTGTAGCAACTGCGCTAGCAAGACTCAGGTAAACCGGGCTGTAGCACGCTAACAGGACTCTGGTAGACACCGCGTGACATTTCCCCGAAGGGACAGACACAGGAACAAAGAAGGACACATGTCGGCCAACCTAAGTGTTCTGGAGCAGTATCAAGCTACCAAGGCTCAGTGGAAGCATAGGAGACATTTCCCGGTAAGAGAGGCTACCAAGGATAAACAACTAGATAGTCAGATCCCACACATACCAAGCATTTCAATAACATACACACAATATGCTCGATATATGCAAATACAACATGGCATCACAACATGACTCTACAACCCAAGTATTTAATTCAATAGGCTCCGAGGAGCGAGATATTACAAACATGGGTCTCATGACCCAACATTCAGAGCATACAAGTCAAGCACATGCGGAAGCTTAACATGTCTGAGTACAGACATCTACAAATGAAAAAGGCTGAGAAGCCTGACTATCTACCAGATCCCGCTGAGGGCACATGATCGTAGCTGAGGTAACAAGCTAACGTCGAAGTCAACACGAAACTACTAGTGAGACGGAAGTCTCTCTGCAAAAACATAAAATAGGGAAACGTGAGTACAAATGTACCCAGCAAGACTTACATCAGAACTAACTACATATGCATCATTATCAACAAAGGGGGGGGGGGTTTAACTGCAGCAAGCCAGCTTTAACTCGGGGCTATACTGAACTACGACTGCAAGTAACTCTTTTGAGGTGGCGCACACGAGTCCACATATTCACCATATCAATACACCACTATGGATCCGCTCCCATCTCCCTACGAGATCCGTAGCACTCATGCTTATCTTGCGTATTTTGGAGTATCCACTTTCACTTGTCGATGAACTGTATAGGCAACCCAGAGGTCCTTTACCACGGACGCGGCTATTCGAATAGATCATTTATAACCCTGTAGGGGTGTAGTTCTTCATACATGTTTCCACCACTTAGCTTCTGCACATGACATGTGCTCGGCAGACTTCAAGCGAAAGCCGACATGGGTATAGACCACGACCTACCTAAACACTCAAGTCTCTAGTCCAGGTTTATCGCCTATTCAGGTTCCATCCACAGGGAGTCTGGCCGAAGTTTCCACATACGGCCCCGAACGATGTGTGCAGGGTTCCCGAGACACCAAACGGGCGCCCGGTACACCGTGCCACATGCCTACCGCATCACAGCCCACCCCTCGAGTCAAAGCTGTGCACGCCCTCCAGCATACTACAAACACCAGAAACTACTTGCAACTCCTAGACAGAGGAACAGGGTGGTTAAGAAGTCGAGCGGGGTCATATTTCAGGGCCCAATGCATGGTAGTAGGTGTTTCATGGATCACAAACACAAAACTCAGTTCCTGAGGATGGGTTCAATTGGACAACCCACCATGTACTCCTACATGGCCTCTCACCGCTACCTTTACCAAATTGTGTTCACACACAGTAGAACATGTTCATCACCATTCCAATTCATCCCCGATGAATCAGACCTAAATCAACTCTAAGCCGTGGCAGGCATGACAAACAAGCATGAATGAGTAGGCACATTAGGGCTCAAACAACTCCTACTCATGCTAGTGGGTTTCATCTATTTACTGTGGCAATGATTGGTCATGCAGAGGAAAAGGGGTTCAACTACCACAACAAGTAACAGATGAATCATTGTTGTCCTAATGCAGTAAAAGAGAGCATGAGCGAGAGAGTGGGATTGTTTCGGAATGAACAAGGGGTTTTTGCTTGCCTGGCACTTCTAAAGATGATATAGTTCTTCATCGGTGTCATCGAACTCATCGTCAGTATGTCGTCTACTGAGAGGGGACAAACACCGGCAAACACAGAAGGAACACAATCAATGCAATGCACAATATGATGCATGATCATGACATGGCAATATGAGTGTGTTGGCCTAATGCAACTACAACCAGATGGGTTTGAATTATTTTGAACCCAAGGTTCAAGTTCAAACTCAAACTATGAATTTATAAAGTGCATTAACATGTTTTGATATAAACAGCAGGTTTAAGTTGGTTTAACATGCATGAAACCAGTACAGATGGATAGATTGGATTTTTCTGGTCATTTTTCATATATAAATTATTTCATTGGGAGTTATGGTTGAATTTCTATGAAATTTTAGAAGTTTAGATCATTTTCTGAAATTTATAAATCAATTCTGATTTATTTTAATTCCAGAAAATGTTTACTACATCAGCATTAGGTCATGCTGACCTCAGCAGGTCAACAGGCGCCGCCAGGTCAAACCTGACCAGTGGGGCCCACTAGTAAGTGACTTAGTTAGTTAACTGAGTTGATTAGGGTTAAACTAATCCTAACAAAAATGTCAGCAGGGCTGGGCCCACATGTCAGTGGCTCATGGTTAGTTTAGCGAGGGGATTAACACCTAATAGTGGTGATTAGCACTAACTAACATCTAACTAATACAGCTAGTGACGACCCCACATGTTATTGACCCAGGTGGGGCCTGGCCGGGGTCAAAGTGGGTCTAACCCAGGTCGGCGGGGTCAAACCTGCCGGTGTTGAGTCACCGGCGAGGCCGAGATGGCGGAGGGGCTTGGAATTTGCTCTCCGGCGACCAAACTGGCGGTCGAGGCTACCTACAGAGAGCTGGCGCTCTCGCGCATCCATTGGAGCAAGCGAGAGAGGTTGCGGTGGAGTGAGCTCGCCGGAGTCGAGCTCGTGGCGGTAGCCGGAGCTCGGGCAACGATGGTTCGATGCTACGGTGCAAGGGAGGAGGAGCTGGTGGGTGCTACGGGCTCCTGGAGCCGTGATGAGCACAGAGATGTGCTTGGCTTCGAGCCACTGTGGCTCTAGCCACGACGGCGACGAGGCATGGCGGCAACAAGCTTCGGCCGCGGTGGTCAGCGGGGCTAGAGGAGGAGAACAACGACGAGGAGAGAGGGGTTCGGTAGAGGAGCTCACGGCGGAGTCGTCGGTGATCTCAGCATGCCTGGTAACGACGAATCGGTCGGCGACGGTCGTCGGTGCAGAGGACGAAGATGGCGTCGACGACGACGCTCCAGGGCATCTGACGTCTTGTGGCTCGGCGGAGACAACGGGGGCGTCACGGCGGAGCTCGGGGAAGTGTCAGAGAGGCTCGGAGATGGTTGTGGCCATGGTGGAGCTCGTCGGCGTCGATGGCTGCGTTCGGTCGCGCTCGGGGAAGGAACTGGAGGGCGAGGGAGAGAGCAGAGAGTGAGCGAGAGGAGACAGGGGCTTCAGGGCGTCGTCGTGGCGTCGCTAGGACGGATCGGGGAAACAGGAGGTGGCCAGGGCAGCGTTGGCGCTCGCCACGCACCGGTTTGTCCTCCTGGCAGAGGAGGAAGAAGACGGTGCTGCCCCTTTGGGCTGGGCTGCTGCTGATCTTTGGGCAGTGGGCTGCGGAGTAAGTCGAGTGAGTTGCTCTCTCTCTCTCTCTCTCTCTCTCTCTCTCTCTCTCTCTCTCTTCTATTATTTTCTGTTTTCTATTTTCTGCAATTGTTTTGGCTTTGTTAAAAATGCCAGAGCATTTTCAAAAATCTAGAAAATATTTGTGGGCATTGTTTGGATTATTTCCCACAACTCTCATTTACCTTCAAGATTATTTGGACATTTAAGATTATTTATAGCATTTAAATGTCCAAGAACAAATACTGTATGATTTAATTCAATTATCCAGAATGGCCTAGAAAAATGTGCACCATTTTTGGGAGAGGTTCTAGACCAATTCAAAAATGATGAACTTCTATGAAGGGCATTTTGGGTTCATTGAAATGTTTTTCAGTTGAACCTGGTATTTTCAGGGGGGTGCTGAGGTTTGTTGATCCCCATTTCAAGTTTAAAGAGAAATTTAAACATGATGGCATGATGAGCAAGCAAAGTCAAACAAGAGCTGACCTAGGGCTGTGACAAACAGTTTCATCACCGACGATTCGGCCTGGCTTCAAGAAGCCCCCCTCGACATCGAGGCGCTTCCTGTTCGTGGTGCGGCACACTTCCGTGCGAGTGCCCGCGGCGTCCTCTTGTAGCAGCCGTCGACTCAATATCGGTTAGCTCCGGTGGCATCTTCCCTCCCCGCTGCTCGCCGTCGCAAGTGATGTAGTCGCTCGCGGCTCCATGGGTGGGTGAAGCATGCGGTTGCTCGTTAGTCCACTCCTCAGATCGCGACTATCGAGCCTGATGAGTCCCTTTATCGCTTGTTCGATTTATCGTCTGGCCACTCAGATACTCTTTTCGTGTGCAAAAGCAATGATCCTGTGGTGGAAGTCTTCATGGTTGGCCCCCAGTGTAGTCCACCAGGATTTCCCCGTGGCGGGGGCGAAAGCGGTGGTCCATCATAGGGCAACGACGAGTACTACCTGCAAGCCCTCACTTCAGAACAAAGAGAAGAACTGCAGCGCAAGAATGAGCAAACTCTCCAGACCCCCATCGGTGGAGAGAGTGCCGAGGCTCAGGCTTTGGAGACTATGCGTGTAGCCACTCTGGCTGAACATGCATGCCTGGAGGATCTCTAGAAGTCTCTCGATGACCGCGCTCACAAACCACCTCCAAATTCCAGTCAACAGCAGTGGCAATTGTTTCCGACGGGATCTAGTGATGAGTGTCAGGTTTACCGCACTCCAATTCAGAATGTTGCAGCAGTCGCACGTATTGCAGATTCTATCCAACCATCCCGTTCCAAGGCTGGAAGAGGCCTAGAATAGATTCAGACGCTGCTCGGAGCGGCTGGGGAACAGAATTCGGCTGTTTCTCAGTTGCACAATAGGATTCATAGCAAGTCCGTCAGAGCAGACACGGTCCATTCTGCTCACAGCCCAAGATCGCCTCCGCGGCATGAAGTTTGTGGTTATCGCCAGGACTAGTACCTGGATCGAGGCCACAGGCAGTTTGATCCTCGATATCACCATGACGACCGCCGTCGAGTGCCTACGCTGAAGAAATTTGCCCTAGAGGCAATAATAAAAGTTCTTATTTTATATTTCCTTATATCATGATAAATGTTTATTATTCATGCTATAATTGTATTAACTGGTAACTTGATACATGTGTGAATACATAGACAATACACCGTGTCCCTGGTATGCCTCTACTTGACTAGCTCGTTGATCAAAGATGGTTAAGTTTCTTTGCCATGGACATGTGTTGTCATTTGATGAACGGGAGCACATCATTAGGAGAATGATGTGATGGACAAGACCCATCCGTTAGCTTAGCATAGTGATCATTCAGTTTTATTGCTACTGCTTTCTTCATGTCAAATATGTATTCGTCCGACTATGAGGTTATGCAGCTCCCGGACACCGGAGGAATGCCTTGTGTGCTATCAAACGTCACAACATAACTGGGTGATTATAAAGATGCTCTACAGGTATCTCCGAAGGTGTTTGTTGGGTTGGCATAGATCGAGATTAGGATTTCTCACTCTGAGTATCGGAGAGGTATCTCTGGGCCCTCTCGGTAATGCACATCATATGAAGCCTTGCAAGCAATGTGAATAATGAGTTAGTTACAGGATGATGCACTATGGAACGAGTAAAGAGACTTGCCGGCAACGAGATGAACTAGGTATGGAGATACCAATGATCGAATCTCGGGCAAGTAACATACCGATGACAAAGGGAATAACATATGTTGACATTGCGGTTCGACCGATAAAGATCTTCATAGAATATGTGGGAACCAATATGAGCATCCAGGTTTCTCTATTGGTTATTGACTGGAGAGGTGTCTTGGTCATGTCTACATAGTTCTTGAACCCGTAGGGTCCACACGCTTAATGTTCGATGACGATATGTATTATACGAGTTAGGTGTTTTGGTGACCGAAGGTTGTTCGGAGTCCCGGGTGAGATCACGGACATGAAGAGGAGTCTCAAAATTTTCGAGAGGTAAATATTGATATATTGGAAGGTAGTATTCAGACACTGGAAGGGTTCCTGAGTGTATCGGGTACATACCGGAGAAACGGAGGGGTTACCGAAACCCCCCGGTGAAAGATATGGGCCATATGGGCCATAGGAGGGACGCTAACGAGCCCACAAGGGGCTGGTGCGCCCCCACAAGGGAGGAGGCCGAATTGGAGTGGGGAAGGGGGTGGCGCCCCCCTTTCCTTCTCCTTCTCACTCCCTTCCCCCCTTCCCTCTCCGGTAAAAGGAAGGGGGTCCGAATTGGATTGGAGTCCTACTAGGACTCCTCCCCACTTGGGGGTGGGCCTTGGACGGCCTCATCCCCTCTCCCTCCTTTATATACGGGGGCAGGGGGGCACCTCTCAGCACATCAATTGTTCTTAACCGTGTGCAGTGCCCCCCTCCACCGTTTACTCCTCCGGTCTTATTGTCGAAGTGCGTAGGCGAACCCCTGCACGGATCACTTCACCATCACCGTCACCACGTCGTCGTGCTGACGAAACTCATCTACTCCTTCGACCCTCTACTGGATCAAGAGCTCGAGGGACATCATCACACTAAACATGTGTAGAACTCGGAGGTGCCGTATGTACGGTACTCGATTAGTCGGAATGAGAAGACGTTCGAATACATCAACTGCGTTAAGTAAACGCTTCCGCTTTCAGTCTACGAGGGTACATGGACACACTCTCCCCCTCTCGTTTCTATGCATCTCCTAGATAGATCTTGCGTGAGCATAGGATTTTTTTTGAAATTGCATGCTACATTTCCCAACAGTGGTATCCGAGCCAGGTCTATGCGTAGATGATATGCATGAGTAGAACACAAAGAGTTGTGGGAGGTGATCATCATGCTGCTTACCACCAATGTCTTATTTTGATTCGGCGATATTGTTGGATGAAGCGCCCCGGACCAACCTTACATGACCACGTTCATGAGACCGGTTCCACCGATAGACATGCAACTAGTTTTGCATAAAGGTGGCTGGCGGGTGTCTGTTTCTCCAACTTCAGTTGAATCAAATTTGACTGCGGCCGGTCCTTGTGAAGGTTAAAATAGCAAACTTGAGAAATCACCATTATGGTTTTTGTGCCGTAGGTAAGTACGGTTCTTGCTAGAAGCCCGTAGCAGCCACGTAATACTTGCAACAACAAAGTAGAGGACGTCTAACTTATTTTTGCAGGGCATGTTGTGATGTGATATGGTCAAGACATGGTGTGATATACATTGTTGTATGAGATGATCATGTTTTGTAAAAGTTATCGGCAACTGGCAGGAGCCTTATGGTTGTCGCTTTATTGTATGAAACACAAACACCATGTAATTGCTTTACCTTATCACTAAGCGGTAGCGATAGTCGTAGAAGCAATAGTTGGCGAGATGACCACGATGCTACGACGGAGATCAAGGTGTCAAGCCGGTGACGATGGAGATCATGACGTTGCTTTAGTGATGGAGATTAAAAGCACAAGATGAGGATGGCCATATCATGTCACATATTTTGGTTGCATGTGATGTTTGTCTTTATACATCTTATTTTGCTTAATACGGCGGTAGCATTATAAGATGATCCCTTACTAAAATTTCAAGGTATAAGTGTTCACCCCGAGTATGCACCATTGCGGAAGATCTTCGTGTTGAGACACCACGTGATGATTGGGTGTGATAAGCTCTACGTTCAAATACAATGGGTGTAAGCCAGTTTTACACATGCAGAATACTTGGGTTAAACTTGACGAGCCTAGCATATACAGATATGGCCTTGGAACACTGGAAACCGAAAGGTCAAACATGAATCATATAGTGGATATTGTCGGTGTTCTGGGAACGGGGGTCCCCAGACTTGCCTACCTGCGGCCTGCGGCATGGCTCAAAGGAGGCCCAGCACAACCCATCTTCATCAACACAAGCTCAAGACCCTCGCGAGGGGCTGAGATCTGGGCGGACGACAAGGAGCTTCTCGAGCACGGCCTCGTCAGGCTGGCTCATGAGGAGGCGAAGAGTTCAAGGTAGGGTACCTCGCGAGGTGCCCATGACGCAAGCCATGACGACCAAGGGCGCCCGTCGGGCGCCAGCCCGCGCAGTGTCCTCCTTTCCTCTTTGGTGCAAAGGGAGCAAGCGCAGGCGAGAGCATCAAGAAAAGGCGTCCATTTCGGTGCAACAAGACCAAGACTAGCCCAACGGCCGGGAGGAAGTCGTTATGGAGCCCAAGCCGGTGTCACCACTCAGAGCCTTTGACAAAGCGAGGACCAACTTTAGTCGATAAGTGTACCCATTGTTCCCCTTCAAAATGGCCAATTGTTGGCGCCCTTCCCGCTCAATATTTGGGGAGAGGCCCAAGGCCTTTGCCTATAAATAGGACTAGCCACCCCCAGGGTAGAGGCATCTGGACCTAACCTAGCAATGAGGATCCTCACCAAGAAACCAGTAGATAGAGCGATTGAACTCATCCCAGCAGTTGTCAGACTCCGCCAAGAATGACCCATGAGGCGTGTTCTGCCTTGTATTGTTCATCATCAAGCCCAAGAGGCAATCCACCACACCACACACTGGAGTAGGGTATTACACCACAATGGTGGCCTGAACCAGTATAAATCTTGTGTCTCTTGTGCAGTTCAGTTTGGTAGTTTGGGTCCTAGCAATTCGGTAAGGAACGAGCCGGTAGAGGGTTGAATCTCCGCGCGCACCCCAGTGTTCGAACCTCAAGGGTCTGCCGGAACCCGAGATCCGACATTTGGCATGCCAGGTAGGGGTGCGCCGGAATTTGCCTTCCGTCGTCTTGTTCCTTCCGACCACCGCGTCCATGTCTGATGCTCGTCGGGCTCGCGCCGAGCACCGAGCCACCCTCGCTTCCCGTGTCATCCAGACGGCCCCCGTTGGCGGGCGTCCTCGTCATTCCCCGTCGCCTGCCGTCAACACCGCCACCGGCTCGGCGAGGAACGGGCCGCAGGCATCGTCCTTGCACTTCCCAGTGACCTCTAGGGAGGAGCCGCACAGCTTCTTCCTCACCCACCCCGTCGCGCCGACTCCTTCGGTCGTCGCGGCCCTCCTGGGTGGCTCGTAGGCGCCGCCCTCCAGCCGCCATGTCAAGCCATTCGTCCGCCGGGTCGGCGCCGCCTCCACACGGCAGGGGGCTCCCTCGGGCCGGACGGAGCCGTCGGCCGGGCTGACCTTCGGCTCTGAGGACCACCCCACCAACTCGGCCTGCTCGGGTGCGCTCCCCATGCTCTGCACACCCACCATCTGCCAGGTGGCCATCACCAGGACCCTCATCGACGATGGCGCGGGCCTCAACGTGCTCTTAGTTGAGGCCTTCAACCTCCTCTGCATACCCCGGGAGCGACTGCAACCCAGCCAGCCCTTCTCGGGCGTCGGAGGCGGGCCATCTAGCTCCTTGGGGCTGATCCGACTTCCGGTGACCTTCGGCACCTACGAAAACTTCCGCACGGAGCTGGTCGATTTCGACATCGCCCCTATCGGCCTTCCCTACAACCCATCCTTGGCTATCCAGCATTGGCCAAATTTATGGCCGCGACTCACCCGGGGTACAACCTCATGAAGATGCCCGGAAGCAACAGCGTCCTCACCGTGCCCGGGGACACCGAAGGTGCTCTGCAAGTACTCAAGCTCGCCTTCAAGAGGCGGCGGCGCGGCCCGGCCCGCCGACGCCGAAACCCCCAAGCCCAAGGGGGCTGCGCCGGCCAAGAAGAAGCAGTTGTTCACCCAAGACAAGGCGGAGACCAAGCAGGTACCTGTCGATGAGGACGGGTCCACTAACGCTACTTTCACCATAGGCGCCAACCTCGAGCCCGAGCAGGAGGAAGCCCTGGTCAAGTTCCTGCGTGCAAACAAGAAGTTGTTTGCCTGGTAGCCTGATCAGCTGGCAGGGATCCCGCGGGGCGTTATCGAGCACCACCTCAATGTATGCCCCAACGTGCGTCCCGTGAAGCAGAAGGCGAGGAGGCAGTCCACTGAGAAACATGCCTTCATCGTCCAAGAGACCCATAAGCTAGAAGCCGCAGGGGTTATTCGCGAGGTCCGATACACGGATTAGTTGGCCAACCCCGTAGTTGTGCCAAAGAAGGGAGGAAAGGAACGCATGTGTGTCGACTTCACCAACCTCAACAAAGCATGCCCACAAGATCCGTTCCCGCTCCCTCGCATCGACCAGATTGTCGATTCCACCGCTGAGTGTGACCTGCTATGCTTCTTGGACGCCTTCTCCGGGTATCACCAGATCAAGATGGCGGTGGAAGATGTGGAGAAGACGGCCTTCCTAACCCCGTGTGGGGTGTACTGCTATACATGCATGCCATTCGGACTGCGCAACGCGGGGGCAACCTTCCAGCGGCTCATGCACATCACCTTGGGCCCGCAGCTCGGGAAGAATGTGGAGGCTTACGTCAACGACATCGTAGTGAAGTCTCACAAGGCCAAGACCCTGATACAAGACCTGGAGGAAACCTTCGCGATCCTCAACGCAGTGAGCCTGCGACTCAACCTGGAGAAGTGTGTGTTTGGAGTTCCCTCGGGCAAGCTCTTGGGTTTCCTCGTATCCCACCGAGGCAGGTCAAGGCAGTTGAGGACATGAGCTCACCAGAGACCCTCAGGGAAATGCAAAAGCTCACGAGGCGTGTGACGGCGCTGGGGCGTTTCATCTCCCGATTGGGGGAGCGGGCGCTGCCTTTCTTCCAGCTGATGAAGAAAAAGGGGCCCTTTGAATGGACTGAAGAGGCCGACAAGGCGTTCCAAGCTCTCAAGAGATACCTAACCAGCCCTCTAGTGATGGTGGCCCCGCGCCCTCAAGAGCCCTTGGTACTCTACCTCGCCGCCACTCCCTATTCCGCTAGCGCAGCCCTGGTGGCAGTTAGAGAGGAGCGTCGGGCCAAGACCACGGCAGCCACCCGAGCCAAGGCAAAGCCGGATCAAAAGGGACTTGCAGAGGTCACCACCGTGACGGAAGAAGATCAGCCGCCGCAGCGGAGTGCACCAGGGGCGGGAGAGGCCCTCCTTCTAGGCGCCCAGCTTCTGGAGGCTCCGCTACCTCAGGAGGCACCGCAGCTTCCGGAGGATGCCACCAAGACAGACGCCCTAAGCCTGCCGAGCACCCAAAGGTACTTCGTCAACACAGTGTTACGGGATGCAAGGGCACGATACCCCATGCCGCAGAAACTCCTCCTCGCGCTGCTGGTGGCCTCGCACAAGCTGCGGCACTACTTCCAGGGTCATCCAATCAAGGTTGTCTCGGCATACCCCTTGGAGAGGGTGCTCAGGAGCCCTAACTCAGCCGGAAGGGTCGCCGAGTGGAACATTGAACTTCAAGCATTCCAACTCGACTTCAGCATGACCAGAGTCATCAAGGGGGCCGCGCTGGCAGATTTCGTGGTCGAATGGACAGAGGCACCGGGCCTCAGGGCCGGCGAGGATCGATCCCTCTCCCCAGGAAGCAAGGCGTCAGAAGGCTGGGTCATGTACTTCGACAGAGCGTTCTCCAGGCAGGGCGCTGGAGCTGGGGCAGTGCTCATATCTCCCACTCAGGACAAGCTCTACTACGCCTTGCAACTCTGTTTCCAGCAGGGCGAGAAGGTCTCCAACAATATAGCAGAGTACGAGGGACTGATAGCGGGCCTGAAGGCCACCGCTGCCCTGGGAGTGAAGCGTCTTACCATCAAGGGCGATTCGCAGCTCCTTGTCAATTTCTCCAACAAGGTATACGAGTCAAGAGATGAGCACATGAAGGCCTACCTTGCGGAGGTCCGCAGGATGGAGAAGCAGTTCTGCGGGTTGGAGCTGCAGCACGTGCCCCGCGGCACTAATCAAGAGGCCGACGACATCACAAAACGAGCCTCCAGGCGGTTTCCCCAGGAGCCGGGCGTATTTGAGGAACGGCTCTTCAAGCCTTCGGCCCTGCCACCATTGTCGAGCACAGCACAGCCTCGGGTGGAGCTTCCTCAGCCACCTGCCTCGGGAGCCCCAACCTGTGGCCCGGCCTCAGGAGCACATCTGCTCCTGACGATGGAGCCTCAGGAGGGGTGTTGGATCACAGAGCTCAGGAGGTACTTAATGCAAGGGACCTTGCCGGAGAAGGAGGAAGAGGCAGAGCGTGTGGCGCGGCAGGCCACGGCGTACTGCATCATGGATGGAGAGCTCTAGCGGAAATGACCAAACGATGTGTCCCTGCGCTGCATCACCAGGGAACAAGGGAAGGAACTGCTGGCAGATATACACGGTGGAGACTGTGGGCATCATTCGTCGTCATGGACCCTCGTCGCAAGGCATGCTCGCAGCGGTTTTATTGGCCCATCATGCTCAATGACGCTGTTGAACTTGTGAAGGCTTGCGAGGCTCGCCAATTCCATGCCAAGCGATTCATCACCGCAGAGGTTTGCAAACCATACCCTCACATGGCCATTCGCGTCAGGGCTGGATATCCCGGCCCTTTTCCTCGGGCGCCAGGGGCTATTGCTACCTCGCCGTCAGTGGACAAGTTCACCAAGTGGGCCAAAGTCGAGGCCGTCCGCACCATCCTCGCCGGTTCTCGCGGTCAAGTTCATCAAGGGCATCGTGAGCGGTTCGAGTGCCGAACCGCATCATCATCGACAACGGTTCACGCTCACCAAGAACCTTTTCAAAACATATTGTGCTAACCTTGGGACGCAGATATGCTACGCCGTGGCGCACCACAGGCAACGGCCAGCTGAGCGGGCTAATGCAGAAGTCCCGAGGGGCCTCAAGACCAGACATTCAAGAAGAAACCGAGGCTGCGCAGAGGCTGGTATGACGAGCTTCAGTCCGTGCTGTGGTCCATCCGCACAACCGCGACCAAGCCGACTGGAGAGACCCCCTTCTTCCTAGTCTACGGAGCCGAAGTGGTCCTCCCTCACGAGGTCAGGCGTCGATCCGCACGGGTCCTGGCGTTCGATGAGACGCTGCAGGACGCCATGCGGGGGACGGACCTCGTGCTGGGGGAGGAGCGTCATCGAGAAGCTGCGCTGCGAGCGGCAAGGTACCAGCAGGCACTCCGGCGATACCACTGCCGCAACATCTACCCCAGAACTCTCGAGGTAGGGGACCTCGTGCTCCGGTGGGTCCTCTCCAGGGAGGGACTGCATAAGCTCTCTCCTATGTGGGAGGGCCCATTCAAGGTTGTTCATGTTTCCAGGCCTGGCTCCGTGCACTTGGAGACTCAGGAGGGAGTACCTATACAGAATGTGTGGAACATCCAGCACCTCCGGAGGTTTTACCCCTGAAAAAGCCCAGAGCCTGTGAAGAAGGCAAATGCCTGTGAAGCTCACCTTTTTGGAAAAGGCCCAGAGCCTGTGAAGAAGGCAAATGCCTGTGAGGCTCATCTTTTTGGAAAAGGCCCAGAGCCTGTGAAGAAAGAAAATGCCTGTGAAGCTAATCTTTTTGGGAAAGGCCCAGAGCCTATGAAGAAGGCAAATGCCTGTGAAGCTCATCTTTTTGGAAAGGCCCGGAGCCTGTGAAGAAGGCGAATGCCTGTGAAGTGGTCGCATTTTGGAAAGGGCCCAGAGCCTGTGAAGAGGGCCAACGCCCGTGAAGCTTGCTTCCCCGAAGAAAGGCCCGGAGCCTGTGAAGAAGGCCAACGCCTGTGAAGCTCGCCGCCCGTGACACTCTCACGTAATAATGAGTTGGGGCTCTACATGCCCCGGAGTCTCAGGGGTGCCAGCCTCAGGCCCTGGGGCTCCCTCCCACGCCCAGTGGCAGCACTTAGCTCCGCGCTGGTGAGAAGACGTCGAAGACTAGACGAGGTGCCGGATGCGGCTTTTTCATTTGCTTTCTGCAGTTGGCTAGTTCATTCCCATTTGGAGTTTTTATCGAAACTATCTCCGCCCTTTTGATCCGTGGTTCTTCGACTTTTTTCGCTCTCCTGCCTCGATTTCTCTTGCAGGGGCTCATGAGGCGGCCCCGGAGCCCTCATGAGCGCCCTGCCTTATCGCTCAAGTCTCCCGCCCAGTCCACTACCGAGTACCCTTCGGACCATGCCTCACGGGCACCACGACGCCGAATCTGAGGGCTGGGTCGGTCGCCCTGTGGCGAGGCTAGGAATTACTTATGAATGGGCATACAATGTAAAGGAACAAAGATGCGGATAACAAAAGCAGTACAATGATTGACGACGTTAACCCAAACGCGCCCCACAGGGCCACACATTGTTGCCTTTTTGCGCAGGAGAAAAGAAAGGAAAAGAGCAAAAGCAGGCGAAGCACGTCCCGCGCCGGCCCTCTTGGAAGACTCGAGCCGCCTCCGGAGCTCAGGCGGACTCCCTCTCGCGCTTCACCGGGGCGCGACGGCAAGCAGACCCGCTGCCACCCTCCAAGCAGGCGCGGCGGCGTGGAGGCTGGCCACGGCCGCTGCTAGAAGAGTCACTACCCAAAAAAGAGCTGGTGAAGCTTGAGGAGTCACGGCGCCGCCGCCGCCCACAAGATCGCCCTCTCCGCCCACGCCGGGCTGAGTCCCGGCATGATCGTCGTCTTCGAGGAAGCACCCCACGCGGCGACCATCTTCCCCAAACACCCTCACGTAGAGGGTGGCATCGCCATCATACTTGAAGTGCAGGGAGCACTGGCGGCAGAGACCACGCGCGCGAGCAAACGTCTGCCAGCCGCGGGTCAGGGACAGGTTCCCTGCAGCAGAGACCTCCAAATGAAGCCCACGGCCCGGCTGTGTAGCAGCCATCCGCTGGAGCCAGAGGCCACAGGTGCTTATGAGGGCGACTCGACCGCAGCAGGCGGGGAGAGGAGGACTCGACCTGGCGGACCTTTCCTTTCTCTGCGGCCAAAAACTTCCTTGGTGGAGCCATGGAGAAGGAGGAGAAGCAAGAGGGGATAGGCTGGAAGGGCGCATGCTGTTCCATACTTATAGCCGGCGAAGGCCAACCGTCGACCTCCACGACCGCAGGTAATCATGACCCACTTTGCATGTAGGGACTTGTCGAATCCGTGCAGTTACCAAGGCATCGTGGGGAAGTGGAGTCGCCCCCGTCCAATCAACCGCCACGTGGCGCCCAAGGCCGCACGCTGTTAGGGCCCGCGACGCTTCGCACTTGCCCTTTCGCCTCTCTGCTCCGCCAAGTTCGGGCGCCAGGGCCCGGGGCTACTCTGTCGGCGTTCGGGAATGGGGGTCCCTGCACTTGCTCTGCTCATGCCTGCGGCATGGCTCAAAGGAGGCCCAACACAGTCCATCTTCATCAACGCAAGCTTAAGACCCTCGCGAGGGGCCAAGCCTCATGGGCAGACGACAAGGAGCTTCCTGCACGGCCTCGTCAGCTGGCTCATGAGGAGGTGGAGAGTTCAAGGCAGGTACCTCGCGAGGTGCCCATGACGCAAGCCATGATTTACCAAGGGCGCCCGGTCGGGCGCCAGCCACATGCAGTGTCCTCCTTTCCTCTTTGGTGCAAAGGAGCAAGCGCAGGCGAGAGCATAAAGCAAAGGCATCCATTTCGGTGCAACAAGACCAAGACCAGCCCAACGGCCGGGAGGAAGTCGTTGTGGATCCCAAGCCGGCGTCACCACCAGAGCCTTTGACAGGCGAGGACCAACTTTAGTCAGGATAAGTGTATCCGCTGTTCCCCTTCAAAATGGCCAATTGTTGGCGCCCTTCCCGCTCAATATTTGGGGAGAGGCCCAGGGCCTTTGCCTATAAATAGGACTAGCCACCCCCAGGGTAGAGGCATCTGGACCTAACCTATAAATCAGGATCCTCACCAAGGAACCAGTAGATAGAGCGATTGAACTCATCCCAGCAGTTCATCGCACCCGCCAAGAAAAGACCCTCGCGAGGCTGTTCTGCCTTGTATTGTTCATCATCAAGCCCAAGAGGCAATCCACCACACCACACACTAGAGTAGGGTATTACACCACAATGGTGGCCTGAACCAGTATAAATCTTGTGTCTCTTGTGCAGTTCAGTTTGGTAGTTTAGGTCCTAGCAATTCGGTAAAGAACGAGCCGGTAGAGGGTTGAATCTTCGTGCGCACCCTAGTGTTCGAACCTCAAGGGTCTGCCGGAACCTGAGATCCGACAGATATGATCAACATAGATATGTTCACCATTGATGACTACTCCATCTCACGTGATGATCATACATGGTTTAGTTCATTTGGATCACATATCATTTAGATGACTCAAGGGATATCTATCTAAGTGGGAGTTCTTAAGTAATATGATTAATTGAACTTTAATTTATCATGAACTTAGTCCTGATAGTATTTGCAAATTATGTTGTAGATCAATAGCTCGTGTTGTAGCTGTCGGTTCTATATCCATGATATCTCGTAGTAGGAGTCCTAAGCTAGGCGTCTTGGAGCGATGGTAACACGGACACAGGGTTTTTACCCAGGTTCGGGCTCTCTCGAAGAGATAATACCCTACATCCTGCTTTTGATTATATTCATATGGGGGATAGTACGGAGTACATGTGTCTACCACGAGATTGTTCTAATGAATATGAGATGATATATTGACTAGCCTAGCCTCAGTTTATATAACATAGCGGAGGCCTAGGGTTTCAGGAGATTCCTTGGCTTGAGCGCCAAGTCTTGTGGAGTCTTCCTTGTATGCGGCATGGGCTGCCTAAAGTGGCCCATTAGTGAACCGCCATGGGGGTCCTCGGCCCGACCCACAGGTGGGGAGATGACATGATGAGTACCCCCTAGTCTAGGACACCGTCAGTAGCCCCCTGAACCTATCTTCTAGTTGGGGACGCTCCTCGATTCTTCCGAGTTGTTCTTCATCTTCGGTTGTCGGTCTTGAAAACTGGTTCAACAAATCTTCTCATCTTTGATCTTGAGGATCGCTGAAGTGAATCCGAAGAGTTTACACGTCGGGTATCCGAGGAGCCCCTTTAAGTTCTTGGCCTTTATCAATGCCTTGTTATTTTTTACGCCACACCTCGGGTTTGAAGTTGTTCCCCTGTGGCGGTGTCCTCTTGCATCCGAGCTCCAACGCCGGACTGCATTCAAGGTATCTTTTGCATCCGAGCAGCAATGCCAGACTGTATCCGAGCTCCAACGTCGGACTATATCCGAGGTGTCATAGATCACCTAGCCTTGAAAAAGTTTGAAGGAGGTTATCTGAGCTTAACGCTGAAAAGTTCCCTATGGAGCCAGCCGCTTGCAGCCAAGCTTTATGCCGGACTGCTTCCGAGGTGATGCACTACCTCGGGCTCGGGCTGATTGTTTGCAGATTTTATTTTCGATCTATGCAATTTATTTATTGACAAGATATATAGCCAGTAGCCCTGAAGGTGTGTGTCGGCCTAAAATCCGAGATGCACATTAGAGGAAATAGTGATCGGCGGACGGGCCCTTGAGAGAGGGTTTTGAGAAGTCACCATAATATATTAGCTTGATGCCGGATAAGTCCCAGTTGGTACCTATTGCTGTCCGAAGACGCATTTGCCCATAGTTCAGTCAATCCGAACACTGAGAACTTTAAAATTTCTGCATTGAATAGGCAATGCAGTAGCCCCCGAGCCACTAGTCGGGTGGCAACACCAGATCAGGGATTGATGTGCCCCTTTAATATTTGTAAATGATAAACCCAAAGCCCAGTAGCCCCGAGCCTTAATGTGGGAACGGGTAGCCGAATTAAGGATCGATATCCAGAGTAAAATCATAAATTATGTGTAATGATTCTATGTATCCAAGTACTCTACATCATTAATGCTCGGATCCGCATTGTACAAAACTTTGTTGACTGACCATCGGCTTCAACCTCCTAGGCCAGTAGCCGAGGAGTGTTTTTCCTACTTTATAAACAAAGGTACACGGAGAGATATGTTATATTACTATTAACGTAAGAAACATCTTCCAAAGAAAATAGTCCCGTTATCGGTTCCTTTATTTAGGTTGTCATGCTGACCATGATCATGAAACCTCACCTCCGGCCAATGTGGGAGAAAAATATTGAGGATTTATTTTGGGGAAAGTTCCCGAACTATGTGGTCTTTAGCGAACCTAAATATTCACTTCCGTCGTTGCTGACCAATTATATCCTTTAAGACCGCTAGCTTTCGGCTTCACCCAGTCTGAAGTACTAACTCGGATGACCCAGTAGTAACAATCACAGAGGTGCTCCCTTTACCGCCTAGCCGAACAATCGGGAACGTAGGGGTAAGCATAGGAGCCAGGAAACCCAGCTTGGGCCAAAATATTAAGTCAAATTGATGCATGTTTATGGCTTTATAACGATGATTACAGAAGGTAGCACTTGTATATTAAATACAAACATCGATGATATGTTTGTGGTCACTCTGTTGCTACTATTTATCAGTTGAAAGTGGCCCATCTCGGCTTCCACCCCCTTGTAGGTTCTACGCAGGGTGTTTCCGCAATAACAAAACAACCCGTAGCCGACGTCTTGGTGCCCGAAGGCGGTTGTGTTAGCGGAAACGAGGCAATCAGATATGCGGGCTTTATAACTTTCACTTAGTCACAGGAGCTTAAAGTTGGGAGGCCAGTTAGTAGGCCCCGGTTAGTGTTCGGCGACAGCCGAGGTCAAGCCGTAAACACTTTAGCCAATTTTATGAACGACCTGTCATTTAACACGGGGTGACCTCTATCGATCTTATAGTTTAACACAATCATCGGATCGCTGACCAGTTTGCGCTTATTGTGACAGTCAGTTTTCAGCTTTCTCCACTGAGGTGCTTTAACCATGCGAGCTGGAAGCACAATCGCAGTGGTTCTCCCTTTGCACACGTAGCCGAACAAAGAGGGACGTAGGAGGCAAGCACAGGAGCCAGGCAACCCAACTATTGACCGAAGACACAATTCGAAACCGATGCATATAAAGCAGTATCCGAGAATGTTTTGCCGAGGAGTCCATGGAATACCTTGGCTTTTGGTGGGTTTGGCTCTAGCCGCAGCCCCTCTTTGATATTGTCGAAGCTTTAAAGGTGTCCGACGTTGTACTGCGAGACTTATGCTGAAGACACACAAATAGGTTAAAAAGTGGCATAAGCTTGGTAAACCAGAACACTTCAGTAAAAACTATACACCCGAACTAAATCAAGTTTTTGTGCCAATCCGAAATTGGTCTTTAAAAAATTGTGCTTCTGTCGTGCTTCAACATGACACATCCGATCTCAAGACTGCAAGTAGGTCAGCATCGGCTTCAACCTCCTTATCCCGAAGGCGGAGTGCTTCTCCGAGGCCAGTTTAGTGAACTAAACTCGAGCGGCTTTAGAGAGAAGCCAGGCTATTCGGCTATTGACCATATACTCGAGTCGAGAAAGGAGTGGTAGAAAAAGACTTTGCAACGACTAGGAAGAAAACAATTATTATAGAACAGCTCGTACAAATTTAAGAGACCCAGTTAACTTGGGTAAAGGAAGTGTTTTTAACAAATAACGTTTTTAACCAACTAAGTTTTTTGTTTAACACAAATATAAAGTTTGGTCGAACCGAACAAGAATATATAAAAAAACTAAGCATGGAAGCGACTTAGCTGGTTAATGTGCTCGGTGTCGATGGGCGGCCCGAGCTTACGGCGGGACGAGGTCCCAGCCCCCAAGCCGGTCCCAAGGTGGTGGAGCAAAGAGCTCGACACTCCGTAGTGGCGACATAGCACGGCCGATGTGGCAAGGTGAAACCCCCAGTCTGACCGAGGCGACAGAGCAGGCCGGCAGTGTGACACCGAAGTCCCCGACATGGGTTAATGAAGTGATGACGAAGCCGTCGGTCCAACCAAGATGACGTGGTAGGTCGATACGCCGAGGTGACAGCGCTGCCCGACCCACATCATTTACATGTGCACAGAAAATAGTGCAAACCGGAGATAATAACAACAATAATAATAATAATTGAAAGAAAATTGTTGCATAATTAACAATTTATGCAAAGTGAATAATAAAATAAATATGGCTCGTGCGCCAAACACCCGACGAGGTAGAGCTCTCTCAGCGATGCCGAAGTGACCGTGTGACGCAGACGAAGTCAATTACCTGCACATGTAAAATAGTGTAGCCCAAAAGTAATAATATAAATATATAAAAAATCCTCGCATAATCAATTTACGCAAAAAAATTTATTTAAAGATATGTGGCCTGGCGCCAAAGTCAATGTTGATGCAGGGCGTCGGCGTGATGAGGTAAAGGCATGGCAAAGCCTAAATTCACACGTCGGTCCGAGTTCCGGATGCGGTGTTCGCCGAACGGTGTACGGAAACTGACCATACCACCGCGCGATCGTCGTTAATGCGGCCACCATTTGACAGACCTATGTGTAGAGGCTGGAACATACCAGAGTAATAATTCCTTGGAAAAAATAAATCCATGCAAGAAAAAATTACTAGGATTAATAGCATCTGGTTTCCGAAGAGACACATGTGGGCGTTCATGGATTACATCTATTAATAGTATTAGTACCAATGCCAGCACAAAGTGCAAGACATACGATTAGCAAAAAGCAAAGACTGGCTTGATTAAATGAAAGAGAGAGAGAGAGAGAGAGAGAGAGAGAGAAGGATTTGGGTCTCCCTATATGCTGCCAGCGATATGAATTCTTGTCGGCCCCTACACACTGTTCGGCAAAAGCAAAGTCTGTTCGGCTGAATTACCATAGGTCAGAAGTCCGCAAGAGGCTAGCCAGACCGACATCATGGGCGAGCGTGAGTAGAATATATCTCTGAAATAATAATGTGGCACAAACCAACAGAAAAGATTCTATGCATAATAATCCATAGAACGTAGTAAAAGGAGAGGTATGCATGCTTCCTTGTTGATTGCCTCGTAGTGCACATAGCAATTTGAGGGGGAAATAAACTTGGCCATGTACTCCACGTGAGGTAGTAGTGCTAGGTAGTTAGCCAACCGGTACTAGTGCCTGGTCCAAGTAGTAGTAGCACTAGTCGGTTTGGTAATCATCAATAAGTGGAGACCGGATGCAAAACTACTACTAAATTGCGTTAGCACAGAGCAAACTTTAGCAAAAATAATAAACTACCAATGGACAGCCGACGGCCGCCTAGGCGGAAAAGAAAAGAGAACAGGGGAAGGATCTCCCTAGACGATAGCTACCCGTGGTGGATTTGTCCTCGGCTCCACGATCAAGCACTGCATGCATCGTCAGAGACCAGTTTGATAATTAATTAAACATCGTCGTCTGCCGATCAAGGGACCGGGGTAGAACACTAGACGCCGCGAGGGAGCGCGTCTTTGGTCGTATATTTTTTAGACCTTAATCTTGACCTAATATGCGGACGAAACTGATCATCCCATCGATCCGTGATGATCACCCAGCAGGCTCTCAATAAAAGCACCAATGTCGGTTCTATATCTGGCATATCTTGTAGTAGGGGTCCTAAGCTAGGCATCTTGGAGTGATGGTAACATGGACATAGGGTTTTTACCCAGGTTCGGGCTCTCTCGAAGAGATAATACCCTACATCCTGTTTTTGATTGTATTCATATGGGGAATAGTACAGAGTACATGTATCTACCACAAGATTATTCTAATAAATATGAGATGATCTATTGACTAGCCTGGCCTTGGTTTATATAACAAAGGGGAGGCCTAGGGTTTTAGGAGTCCTTGTGAGCGCCTTGTCTTGTGGAGTCTTCCTTGTATGCAGCATGGGCTGCCTAAAGTGGCCCATTAGTGAACCGCCATGGGGGTCCACGGCCCGACCCACAGGTCGGGAGACGACGTGATGAGTACGCCCTAGTCCAGGACACCGTCAGTAGCTTCCCTATGTTTTTTGATATGTTCCTAGAGAAAACTAAGTTGAAAGATGATAGTAGCAATAATGCGGATTGGGTCCGTGATCTGAGGTTTATCCTCATTGCTGCACAGAAGAATTATGTCCTCTGTGCACCGCTAGGTGGCAAACCTATTACAGGAGCAGATGCAGACGTTATGAACATTTGGCTAGCTCAATATGATGACTACTTGATAGTTTAATGCACCATGCTTTACGGCTTAGAACCGGGACTTCAAAAATGTTTTGAATGCCACAGAGCATATGAGATGTTCCAAGAGTTGAAATTGGTATTTCAGACTCATGCCCGTGTCGAGAGTTATGAGACCTCTGACAAGTATTTTGCCTAAAAGATGGAGGATAATAGCTCAGCTAGTGAGCATGTGCTCAGAATGTCTGGGTACTAGAATCGCTTGAATCAAGTGGGAGTTAATCTTCCAGATAAGATAGTGATTGACAGAGTTCTCTAGTCACCATCACCAAGCTATTGGAACTTCATGATGAACTATAATATGCAAGGGATGACGAAAGTGATTCCTGAGCTCTTCGTGATGCTAAAATCGACAAAGGTAGAAATCAAAAAAAAGCATCAAGTGTTGATGATTAAACAAGACCACTAGTTTCAAGAAAAAGGGCAAAGGGAAAGAAAGGGAACTTCAAGAAGAATGTTAAGCAAGTTGTCACTCCCATGAAGAAGCCCAAAGCTGAACCTAAGCCTGAAACTGAGTGCTACTACTACAAAGAAAATGGTCACTGGAAGCGGAACTACCCCAAATATTTGGCGGATAAGAAGGATGGCAAAGTGAACAAAGGTATATTGGATATACATGTTATTGATGTGTACCTTACTAGTGCTCGTAGTAGCCCCTGGGTATTTAATACTGTTCGGTTGCTAAGATTAGTAACTCAAGACAGGAGTTGCAGAATAAATAGAGACTAGTTGAGGGTGAACCAACGATGTGTGTTGGAAGTGGTTCCAAGATTGATATGATCATCATCGCACACTCCCTATACTTTTGGGATTAGTGTTCAACCTAGATAAATGTTATTTGGTGTTTGCGTTGAGCATGAATATGATTAGATCATGTTTATTGCAATACGGTTATTCATTTAACACAAAGAATAATCATTATTCTGCTTACATGAATAAAACCTTCTATGGTCATGCACCCAATGTTAATGGTTTATTGAATCTCGATCGCAGTGATACACATATTCATAATATTCATGTCAAAAGATGCAAAGTTGATAATGATAGTGCAACTTATTTGTGGCACTGCCGTTTGGGTCATATTGGTATAAAGCGCATGAAGAAACTCCATGCAGATGGATTTTGAAATCACTCAATTATGAATCATTTGATACTTGCAAACCGTGCCTTATGGGCAAGATGACTAAAACTCTATTCTCCGGAACAATGGAACGAGCTAATGACTTATTGGAAATAATACATACCCATATACGCAGTCCAATGAGTATTGAAGCTCGTGGCGGGTATCATTATTTTCTGACCTTCACAGATGATTCCAGTAGATATGTGTATATCTACTTAATGAAACACAAGTCTGAAACATTTGAAAAGTTCAAAGAATTTCAGAGTGAAGTGCAGAATCATCGTAACAAGAAAATAAAGTTTCTACGATCTGATCATGGAGGTGAATATTTGAGTTACGAGTTTGGCCTTCATTTAAAACAATGTGGAATAGTTTCACAACTCACGCCACCTAGAACACCATAGCATAATGGTGTGTCTGAACGTCGTAACCGCACTTTATTAGATATGGTGCGATCTATGATGTCTCTTACCGATTTACCACTATCATTTTGGGGTTATGCATGAGAGACAACTGCATTCACGTTAAACAGGGCACCGTCAAAATCCATTGAGATGACACCGTATGAACTATGGTTTGGCAACAAACCTAAGCTGCCGTTTCTTAAATTTTGGGGATGCGATGCTTATGTCAAAAGGCTTCAGCCTGATAAGCTCGAACCCAAATCGGAGAAGTGTGTCTTCATAGGATATCCTAAGGAAACAATTGGGTACACCTTTTACCACAAATCCGAAGGCAAGATATTTGTTGCCAAGAATGGAACCTTTCTAGAGAAGGAGTTTCTCTCGAAAGAAGTGAGTGGGAGGAAAGTAGAACTTGATGAGGTAATTGTACCTCCTCTCAATTTGGAAAGTAGAAATCCGTTCCCGCGATGCCTACACCAACTATAGAGGAAGCTAATAATAATGATCATGAAACTTCAGATCAATTTTCTACAGAACCTCGTAGGTCAACCAGAGCACGATCCGCACCAAAGTGTTACGGTAATCCTGTTCTGGAAGTCATGTTACTTGACCATGATGAACCTACGAACTTTGAAGAAGCTATGATGATCCCAGATTCCGACAGATGGCTTGAGGCCATGAAATATGAGATAGGATCCATGTATGTGAACAAAGTGTGGACTTTGGTGGACTTGCCCGATGATCGGCAAGCCATTGAGAATAAATGGATCTTTAAGAGGAAGACGGACACTGGTGGTAGTGTTACTATCTACAAAGCTCGACTAGTCGCAAAAGGTTTTCGACAAGTTCAAGGTGTTGACTACAATGATATTTTCACAACCGTAGCAATGCTTAAGTTTGTCTGAATCATGTTAGCAATTGCCATATTTTATGAAATATGGCAAATGGATATCAAAACTGTATTTCTTAAAAGGATATCTTTAAGGAGAGTTGTATATGATGCAAACAAAAGGTTTTGTCGATCCTAATGGTGCTAACAAGGTGTGCAAGCTCCAGCGATCCATCTATGGACTGGTGCAAGCATCTCGGAGTTGGAATATACACTTTGATGAGTTGATCAAAGCATATAGTTTTATATAGACTTGCGTTGAAGCCTGTATTTACAAGAAAGTGAGTGGGAGCACTACAGCCTTTCTGATAAGTATAAGTGAATGACATATTGTTGATCGAAAATGATGTAGAATTTTCTAGAAAGCATAAAGGAGAGTTTGAAAGGAGTTATTCAAACAAAGACCTCGGTGAAGCTGCTTACATATTGGGCATCAAAATCTGTAGAGATAGATCAAGACGTTTGATAAGATTTTTCAATAAGTACATACCTTAACAAGATTTTGAAAGAGTTCAAAATGGATCATTCAAAGGAGCTCTTTCCTGTATTACAAGGTGTAAAGTTGAGTAAGACTCAAAGCCCGACCACGGCAGAAGATAGAAAGAGAATGGAAGTCATTCCCTATGCCTCAGTCATAGGTTCTAAAAAGTATGCCATGCTATGTACCAGACCAGTTGTGTGCCTTGCTATGAGTTTGGCAAGGGGGTACGATAGTGATCCAGGAGTGGATCACTGGATAGCAGTCAAAGTTATCCTTTGTTACCTAAGAGGACTAAGGAAGTATTTCTCGGTTATGGAGATGATAAAGAGTTCAACATAAAGAGTTACGTCGAAGCAAGCTTTTGCACTGATCCAGATGACTTCGTGTCTCAATCTGGATACATATTGAAAGTGGGAGCAATTAGCTAGAGTAGCATCATGCAGAGCATTGTAGACATAGAAATTGGCAAAATACATACAGATCTAAATGTAACATACCTGTTGACTAAACCTCTCTCACAAGCAAAACATGATCACACCTTAGTACTCTTTGAGTGTTAATCACATGGCGATGTGAACTAGATTATTGACTCTAGTAAACTCTTTGAGTGTTGATCACATGGCGATGTGAACTATGGGTGTTAATCACATAAAGATGTGAACTGTTGGTGTTAAATCACTATATGAGTTATGTGTTTTGGTGACCGAAGGTTGTTTGGAGTCCCGGATGAGATCACGGACATGAAGAGGAGTCTCGAAATGGTTGAGAGGTAAAGATTGATATATTGGAAGGTAGTATTCGGACACCGGAAGGGTTCCAGAGTGTATCAGGTACATACCAGAGTACCGGAGGGGTTACCGGAACCCCCCGGTGAAAGATATGGGCTATATGGGCCATAGGAGGGAGGCTAACCAGCCCACAAGGGGTTGGTGCGCCCCCCACAAGGGAGGTGGCCGAATTGGAGTGGGGAAGGGGGCGGCGCCCCCCCTTTCCTTCTCCTTCTCCCTCTCCTTCCCCCTTTCCCTCTCCGGTAAAAAGAAGGGGGGTCCGAATTGGACTTGGAGTCCTAGTAGGACTCCTCCCCACTTGGGGACGCGCCTTGGATGGCCTCCTCCCTTCTCCCTCCTTTATATATAGGGACAGGGGGCACCTCTAAGCACATCAATTGTTCTTAGTCATGTACGGTGCCTGAGGGAGTCCTGGACTAGGGGGTGTCCGGACAGCCGGACTATCATCGTCAGCCGGACTCCAAGACTATGAAGAAACAAGATTGAAGACTTTGTCCCGTGTCCGGATGGGACTTTCCTTGGCGTGGAAGGCAAGCTTGGCGATACAGATATGTAGATCTCCTACCATTGTAACCGACTTTGTGTAACCCTAGCCCTCTCCGGTGTCTATATAAACCGGAGGGTTTTACTCCGTAGGACACACAACCATTACAACAATCATACCATAGGCTAGCTTTTAGGGTTTAGCCTCCTTGATCTCGTGGTAGATCCACTCTTGTACTACCCATATCATCAATATCAATCAAGCAGGAGTAGGGTTTTACCTCCATCGAGAGGGCCCGAACCTGGGTAAAAACATCGTGTCCCTTGTCTCATGTTACCATCCGCCTAGACGCACAGTTCGGGACCCCCTACCCGAGATCCGCCGGTTTTGACACCGACATTGGTGCTTTCATTGAGAGTTCCTCTGTGTCATCACCAATAGGCTTGATGGCTTCTTCAATCAACAACAATGCCGTCCAGGGTGAGACTTTTCTCCCCGGACAGATCTTCGTATTCGGCGGCTTTGCGCTGCGGGCCAATTCACTTGGCCATCTGGAGCAGATCGAAAGCTACGCCCCTGGCCATCAGGTTAGGTTCGGAAGCCTAAACTTCACGGCTGACATCCGCGGAGACTTGATCTTCGACGGATTCGAGCCACAGCCGAGCGCGCCGCGCTTTCACGATGGGCATGATTTAGCTCTGCCGCCGGATAGTGCCCTGGAGGCCGCACATGAGTCCGCTCTGACCCATAGTTCGCAGCAAACCGCGCAGATCGAGGACAGGTGGCTGGACACCGCCTCGGGAGCTGCAACTTCTACGGCGATGGAGCCGAATACCGACCTTGTCCCTTATAAAGCTCGTGACTCCGAGGCGCCGGACTCCTTGCCGGACTCCGAACCTCCTACGCCCCTGCCAATCGAATCCAATTGGGCGCGAGTCATGGAGTTCACCGCCGCAGACATCTTTCAGCACTCACCCTTTGGTGACATCCTAAATTCGCTAAAACATCTCTCGTTATCAGGAGGACCCTGGCCGGACTGCAGTCAGGATGGTTGGGAGGCGGACGACGAAGAAATTCAAAGCCCACCCACCACCCACTTTATAGCCACTATCGACGATCTAACCGACATGCTAGACTACGACTCCGAAGACGTCGACGGTATGGACGACGAGGCCGGAGACGATCAAGAACCAGCGCCTACAGGGCACTGGAAGACCACCTCGTCATACGACATATACATGGTGGACACCCCAAAGGATGGGGAGGGCGAAGAAGCAGCGGATGCAGATTCTGCTAAGAAACAGCCCAAGCGCCGACGTCAGCGGCGCCGCTCTAAATCCCGCCACAGTAAGAATGGAGATTCCGCACCGGAGATAATAACACCCCGAGAGTGCGAAGACAACCCCTCCAAAGAAGATTCAGACAGAGGACGGGAAGCCAGCCCTCGAGAGAGCGGCAGACGAGGAGGATGAAGACTACATGCCTCCCTCGAGACGAGGCAAGCCTCAACGACGACGAATTCGTCGTGCCAGAGGATCCCGTCGAACAAGAGCATTTTAAATGCAGGATTATCGCCACGGCAAATAGCCTAAAGAAAAAGCAGCAACAGCTTCAAGCCGATCAAGACCCGCTGGCCGACAGATGGACCGAGGTCCTCGTGGCCAAAGAGTATGAACTCGAACGCCCCTCCAAGAGCTACCCAAAACGCAAGTTGCTCCCCCGACTAGAGGAGGACGCATACAAACCTTCATCGCCAGCGCACAATACGGCAGACCGACCACCCCATGGTCGCGACAGAGAGGCATCTAGGCCCTCCATCAAGACCGTACCCCGGCACCGCTCAAAAAGTACGAAGCCACGAGGGAATGCGCCGGACTTGCGGGATATATTGGAGGACAAGGCAAGACAATCCAGATCTATCTACGGATCATGTGGGCGCCCCATGACCCACGATTTACTACCGTCGCGCGGATCAAAGAACTCCGCCGGGCCGAACACAGCAGACAACGCTCTCTTGAGCTACGTCGTGATATTGCTCAATATAGAGGCACCGCACACCCACTATGCTTCACTGACGAATTAATGGATCATCCAATCCCTGAAGGGTTTAAACCCTTGAACATTGAATCCTACGATGGCACAACAGACCCCGCGGTTTGGATCGAAGATTATCTCCTTCATATCCATATGGTCCACGGCGACGATCTCCACGCCATCAAGTATCTCCCACTCAAGCTTAAAGGACCAGCTCGGCATTGGCTTAACAGCTTGCCCGCAGAGTCAATTGGGTGTTGGGAGGACCTGGAAGCCGCATTCCTCGACAACTTCCAGGGCACATATGTGCGACCACCAGATGCCGATGACCTAAGCCACATAATTCAGCAGCTAGACAAATCGGCCAGACAGTTCTGGACACGGTTCTTAACAAAGAAAAATCAAATCGTCGACTGTCCGGATGCAGAGGCCCTCGCAGCCTTCAAACATAACCTCCGCGACGAGTGGTTGGCCCGGCACCTAGGACAGGAAAAGCCGAAATCCATGGCAGACCTCACATCTCTCATGACCCGCTTCGCTGGAGAGGACAGGTAGCTAGCTCAAGCAGAATAGCCTCTCGGCAAAAATGCTTTGGCAGTCCGGATACTAAGGACCACAATGGCAGGTCGCGTCGAAATAAAAACAAACGCCGTGTTAATGGCGATAACAATGAGGATACGGCAGTCAACGCCGGATTCAGAGGCTCTAAACCCTGTCAGCGGAAGAAGCCATTCAAAAGAACTACTCCGGGTCTGTCCAATTTGGACCGAATACTCGACCGCTCTTGCCAGATACATGGCACCCCCGAAAAGCTAGCTAATCACACCAACAGAGATTGTTGGGTATTCAAGCAGGCAGGCAAATTAATTGCCGAAAACAATGACAAGGGGCTGCACAGCGACGACGAGGAAGAGACTCGGCCACCGAATAGTAGAGGAGAGAAGGGTTTTCCCCCACAAGTGCGGACGGTAAACATGATATACGCAACCCATATACCCAAGAGGGAGCAGAAGCGTGCACTTAGGGACGTATACACGATGGAGCCAGTCGCCCCGAAGTTCAATCCATGGTCCTCTTGCCCGATCACTTTCAATCTAAGGGACCACCCTACCAGTATCCGTCACGGTGGATTCGCCGCATTGGTTTTAGACCCAATCGTCGATGGATTTCACCTCACTAGAGTCCTGATGGACGGCGGTAACAGCCTGAACCTGCTTTATCAGGAGACAATGCGCAAGATGGGCATAGACCCCTCAAGGATTAAACCTACAAAGACGACCTTCAAAGGCGCCATACCAGTGTTGAGGCCAATTATGCGTGCTCACCACACCGAAGTGGTCTTGGATCCCGGATAATTTCCGAGCGAGGAGTTAATCTTCGACATAGTCCCGTTTCAGCGCGGCTATCACGCTCCGCTTTCGGACGAACGCGTTTGCAAAGTTCAACGTGGTGCCGCACTATGCATACCTCAAGCTCAAGATGCCAGGCCCTCGTGGAGTCATCACGGTCAACGGAAATACTGAACGCTCCCTCCGAACGGAGGAACACACATCGGCTCTCGCGACAGAAGTACAGAGCAGCCTTTTAAGGCAATTCTCGAGTCCGGCCGTTAAACGACCGGACATGGCCAAACGCGCCCGGAGTAACATCAACCAAGACCACCTGGCACGTTCCGAGCACGCGTAGCAATGCGGCCCCAACCCCAGCCCTTGCATGATTGCAAGACCAGCTCTTCGCGTACATCATTACGCCCTAGAGATACCATGGGCATAGGGGGAGGGGCACTAACACGAAAGGCCGAGAGTGCGGCTTAACCACACCAGGGGCTCCCAAGTGTGTCACTCTTTTTTTCTTCTTTTTTTTATTTTTCCACAGGACTCCGTTCACGGAGGCCTGCTCGGCAAGAGATCTGCCGAACTCACGATGCAGCAGCCAGGGAGGGACAAAGGCTACGACAAACACTCAGGTGGTCTCCATTATGAGCATTAAATTTGTTAAATACACCAGTTCGTAGCCTACCCCTGGAGGGGGATATGTTTAATTAGTCCAATCCCTTGCTTACCGCACTATTTGTATCGTTCTGCACTCATAGCAGAATTCCTTGAATAAACAATGCAACACTTTTTGCCTATAATTGCATTACCTTTTTTTACATATATGTTCATTAATGACATCTTGCACCCGTACATTTTGGTACGGCCGAATACACCAGGGGCTTATGTTCCCCGCATTATGGTGTGATAAGTCCGAACACTTTCACAAGTGCGGCACCCCGAACTTATAGCATTATATGCATCGGCTCCGAATCATGTCTTGGGTCAATAGTTGGGTTTGCCCGGCTCCCATGTTTTGGTACCTTACGTTCCGTTCTGTCGGCTAAGGTAGCACTGGGAGAACCACTGCGATTGCGCCTGGTTGAGCTGGCGGCGCCTCGAAGAAAGCTAAAACGATTTGTCATGATAAGGCGAGAGACTGGTCGCTATTCGAGAGGTCTTTTTCGAGTCCCTAAAGACTTATGCCGCTTGAGCGAGGAACCGACCGTGTCCGCCCAGTGTGGATAGCGCCCGAACTCGGTCTTCAATACCGGGACTTCACGAAATTTAAAATTATAGAATTCTATGGCTAAGTGAGAGTGTTCAAGCATTATAAGTCCGGTTGCCTTGTTCGCTGTGTTGAGCGCCTCCCTAGATGGACCCAAAAATGGGAACAAGAGTGCTCAAGTTTATCCCGAACACCCCAGCACTCGTGGCATGGGGGCTGAAGCCAACGACTTGCCATCTCTCAGATTTAATAAATGGCCGCACAGAAGGTAATATTTTAAATCAATAAGCGTTGCTTAGCACATATGAACAAAGTTTTCAACGCACAGGATAACACATTGCGAGTTTACTCAATAAATACATCTTTGGGGCACTCATCTGCAATCTTGCGGGCACCCTTCAGGACACTCTTATAGTACATTTCGGGTGTACGATACTCTTTGCCCGCCGGAGGCACATCCGTGATAAGCCTCTCAGCATCCAGCCTGCCCTAGTGCACCTTTGCACGGGCAAGGGCCCGACAGGCACCTTCAATGCAGGCGGAGCGCTTGATGACTTCCACCCAGGGGCACGCATCCACCAGCCACCGCACGAGGCCGAAGTAGCTCACAGGCATGGCCTCTCCAGGCCACAGCTGGACTATGAGGCCCTTCATGGCCTGCTCGGCTACCTTGTGGAGCTCAACCAGCTGCTTCAGCTGGTCGCTAGGGGGCACCGGGTGTCCGGCCTTAGCGTACTGAGACCAGAAGACCTTCTCCGTTGAGCTCCCCTCCTCGGCCCGGTAGAATGCGGCGGCATCGGACACGCTGCTGAGGCAGATCTGCAAACGCCTCGAGAGCTCCGATCGGGTAAGTGATGTAATTTACACTCACATGCTTGCTTTGCATGAAAAATGCCTTACCCGCCGCTATTTTCTTCACCGCCTCAATCTCCTGGAGGGCCTTATGGGCCTCGGCCTTAGCGGCTTTGGCACTTTCAAGAGCCGAGGCAAGCTCGGACTCTCGAGCCTTCGAGTCGCGCTCCAAACTCTCATGCTTTTCCATGAGGGCCTGGAGCTCTTGCCGCACCTCCGCCACCCACGCCTCCTGCTTCTCTCGCTCCGCCCGTTCCACGGCCGCATTGCGTTCGGCCACGAACACGGCCTCCTTCAGGGTTGCCACCTCGTTCGTGGCCCCTGCAATACCCATGTTATCCTTGTTATTTCTATTGCAACCAAAATCCTTTTCTGTAAGGTACAAACTTAAAAGTGGTGTTACTCACCTTCTTTGTCCTCGAGCTGCTTCTTGGCAAGGTCGAGCTCTCTCTCGGACCGCTCGAGGTCCTGCTTCAAAGCACCGACCTCCGCAGTCAGTGCGGCAGAGGTCAGCAGCGCAGCCTGCAAACCCATATTGATATAACTTTTAGCACTCCTGCGTATATCTTTTTTAGATCCTCAATCCTGTTTTTCTTTCCGAACACCAAACCGAGCATCAGGGGCTACTGTCTATGCGGTATTACATTACATATTTTAAACTTCTTACCTCAAAGCCTGTTAGAAGGCTACTGCAGGCTTCGGTCAGCCCGCTCTTGGTGAGCTGAACCTTCTGAATCACCGCACTCATGATAGTGCGGTGTTCTTCCTCGATGGAAGCGCCATTAAGCGCCTCCAACAAGTTGTCCGGTGCCTCCGGTTGGACGGAGGCTGCCCGCATCACGGTCTTGCCCTTCTTACGAAGGGGCCGCCTGCCGGGCTCCGGAACCACATCGGGTTCCGGCATGGAGTCCGGCGCAAAGTCCGGGAGGCTGCCTTGCGGCACCTCCGGAGCCTCCTCCTGATGGTTCCCCTCCTGGGATCCCACCTCGGTGTCATCAGCATCACGACGGGTGGAGGCGGTCAGAATGGAATCCACGTCCGACGGGGCCAAGGACCCGCTCGATGAAGCGGGAAGATCATCATCGGCCAGACTACAGGTAGTGTGCGGCATTAGAAGGACACTATGTGGCACAAAAGAGAAATTATTCAGGAATCCGGATACTTACGATCTTGCCGGAGGCCTGGCCCTTGAGGGCCACTCTTCATCGCCAACGTTGGCGTTAGCGGAGCTGTCCGGGGGAAGAGTCCTTCCCCTCTTGGACCCTTCGGCCTCCCCCGTTGGGGAAGCCTTCCTGTTCCTCTCTCCCTCCTCTGGGAGAGAGTCCTCTTTCTCCTCCTCGTCTTTGGGGGAGGAGTCCGCCTCGGAGCCATCGGACGATGAGTCCGATATCACCTGGCGCCGGGAACTTATTCGAGTTCCCGTGGCCTTCTTCTTGGCCTTCTTCTCCGGCACCACATAAAGTGCCGGGACTAGCAGCCCTGTTAAACGGGCGTCCTCTGGGTCTTCGGGAAGGGGAGCCGGATAGTCTACCTGTCCGGACGTCCTCTGCCAGTCCTGTCAAAGGCATTGGGAGTTTCAAATCCCACATAGAATTAAACTATGAAAGAAAATAAGTGTCCCATAGAGGATAACAAAGCTTACCTCGCCGGCCGGGCGCTTGGTGCTGAATCCACAGTCTTCCGTCGCGGATGCGGGGGCTTCTCCGCCCTTGAACAGCACCCTCGAGGCAGCTTTGTACGTCGTGTCGAAGAGCCCGCTCAGGGTCCGGTGTTGTGCCGGATCGAACTCCCACAAATTGAAGGCCCGCTGTTGGCTGGGGAGAATCCGGCGGACGAGCATGACCTGGATCACATTGACAAGCCTAAGCTTCTTGTTCACCAAGGTCTGGAGATAGGACTGGAGTCCTGTCAGCTCCTCCGAACTGCCCCATAGCAAGCCCTTCTCTTTCCAGGAGGTGAGCTGCATAAGGATACCAGATCTAAACTCGGGGGCCGCTGCCCATTTAGGGTCACGCGGCTCGGTGATGTAGAACCACCCCGATTGCCATCCCTTGATGGACTCCACGAAGGCCCCCTCGAGCCAGGTGACATTGGGCATTTTGCCCACCATGGCGCCTCAAGACTCGCTTGCGCCCTTCACCACCTTCGGCTTGACATTGAAGGTCTTGAGCCACAAGCCGAAGTGAGGCCGGATGCAGAGGAAGGCCTCGCACACGACGATAAATGCCAAGATGTTGAGGATGAAGTTCGGCGCCAGATCGTGGAAATCCAGGCCGTAGTAGTACATGAGCCCCCGGACGAAGGGATGAAGTGGGAAGCCCAGTCTGCGGAGGAAGTGGGGAAGGAATACGACCCTCTCATGGGGCCTGGGGGTGGGGATGAGCTGCCCCTCGTCGGGCAGCCGGTGCGCGATGTCGCTGGAAAGGTATCCGGCGCCGCGCAGCTTTTCGATGTGCTCCTCCGTGACGGAGGAGGCCAACCACTTGCCTCCCGCTCCGGACATGACTGGAGGAGGTTGAGACGAGATGTGCGGACTTGAGCGCTGGAGCTCGAGTGCGCGGAGATGGATAAGCAAAGGAGGAAGAAGGCGTAGGTAAAGAGGTGGATCCTTATCCCCTTATATATAGGCGGACGAAGACTATGCGTCCCCACCGGCCTGGTAAAACTCGCTTATCTCCCAAGTGCCACCATCAATTGCGGTTGGCTTACCCACGTCCGTATTGATGGGAATCCCGGAATAAGGGGAACACGATCTCTGCTTCGACAAGACATGCCAAGGAAACCGCTTCGCTAAACGCGCTGAGGTGGTGTAATAAAAAACGATTCAAGTAAAGGCTTGGTGGTGGTATGACGTCATGCCACAAAATACGTCAGCAGATTGAACTTGTGTACATACTATTCTCTCTACGGTGGAATGTGGAATTTATTTTGCAGAGCCGGACACTATCCTGGTGTTCACAATCTTCCATGAATTATACGGAGGAGGAACCCGCCTTGCAATGCCGAACAATATGCGCCGGACTCATCGTCATTGAAGCCTGGTTCAGGGGCTACTGAGGGAGTCCTGGACTAGGGGGTGTCCGGACAGCCGGACTATCATCGTCAGCCGGACTCCAAGACTATGAAGATACAAGATTGAAGACTTCGTCCCGTGTCCGGATGGGACTTTCCTTGGCGTGGAAGGCAAGCTCGGCGATCTGGATATGTAGATCTCCTACCATTGTAACCGACTACTGTAACCCTAGCCCTCTCCGGTGTCTATATAAACCGGAGGGTTTTAGTCCGTAGGACACACAACCATTACAACAATCATACCATAGGCTAGCTTTTAGGGTTTAGCCTCCTTGATCTCGTGGTAGATCCACTCTTGTACTACCCATATCATCAATATCAATCAAGCGGAGTAGGGTTTTACCTCCATCGAGAGGGCCCAACACAGGTAAAACATCGTGTCCCTTGTCTCCTATTACCATCCGCCTAGACGCACAGTTCGGGACCCCCTACCCGAGATCCGCCGGTTTTGACACCGACAGTGCCCCCCTCCACCGTTTACTCCTCTGGTAATATTGTCATAGTGCTTAGGCGAAGCCCTGCACGGATCACTTGACCATCACCATCAGCACGTCGTCGTGCTGATGGAACTCATCTACTCGTTTGACCCTCTGCTGGATCAAGAGCTCGAGGGACGTCATCGCGCTGAATGTGTTCAGAACTCGGAGGTGCCGTACGTTCGGTACTCGATCGGTCGAAACGAGAAGACGTTCGACTACATCAACCGTGTGAAGTAAATGCTTCCGCTTTCGGTCTACGAGGGTACGTGGACACACTGTCTCCCTCTCGTTTCTATGCATCTCCTAGATAGATATTGCGTGAGCGTAAGAAATTTTTTGAAATTACATGCTATGTTTCCCAACATACGCCCCCTCCGAGGGGTGGTTCATACGCGCCCCGGCGGTATGAAGACAGGCACTCGTACAGTGACTAGCAGAGGATTCCAGACGACCCCCAAGAGCCTGAATTTTATGCAAGGGCACTTCTTATGTAGGGCCTGGTTGACATAGGCAGGTCTAACCGAGAGGGTTTGGATAGGGATAGCCCGTGTGGAAGTGGAGCATTTGTCTCTGGGCTCGAGTGTTTTAGTAGCACCATTCGAGCTGCTCAGATTCCCCCCAACTTCAGGTTGGCTGTAGGGGTGAGCTAGTTCACTTGCGAGTTGAAGCCAGATACGTGGTTAGAATATTACCGAGTGGCCATGCAAATTGGCGGAGGCAATGATGACGTTGAAGGAAATATGCCCTAGAGGCAATAATAAAGTTATTATTTATTTCCTTAATTCATGATAAATGTTTATTATTCATGCTAGAATTGTATTAACCGGAAACTTACTACATGTGTGAATGCATAGACAAAACATATAGTCCCTAGTATGCCTCTACTTAACTAGCTCGTTAATCAAAGATAGTTATGTTTCCTAACCATAGACATGTGTTGTCATTTGATGAACGGGATCACATCATTAGGAGAATGATGTGATGGACATGACCCATCCGTTAGCTTAGCATTATGATCGTGTCAGTTTCATTGCTACTGCTTTCTTCATGACTTATACAAGTTCCTCAAACTATGAGATTATGCAACTCCCGAATACCGGAAGAACACTTTGTGTGCTACCAAATGTCACAACATAAATGGGTGATTATAAAGGTTCTCTACAGGTGTCTCCGAAGGTGTTTGTTGGATTGGCATAGATTGAGATTAGGTTTTTTCACTCCGTGTTTCGGAGAGGTATCTCTGGGCCCTCTCGGTAATATTCATCACTATAAACCTTGCAAGCATTATGACTAATGAGTTATTTGCGGGATGAAGTATTACGGAACGAGTAAAGAGACTTGCCGGTAACGAGATTGAAGTAGGTATTGAGATACCGACGATCGAATCTCGGGCAAGTAACATACCGATGACAAAGGGAACAACGTATGTTGTTATGCGGTTTGACCGATAAAGATCTTCATAGAATATGTAGGAATAAATATGAGCATCCAGGTTCAGCTATTGGTTATTGACCGGAGACGTGTCTCGGTCATGTCTACATAGTCCTCGAACCCGTAGGGTCCGCACGCTTAACGTTCGATGACGATTGGTATTATGAGTTTATGTGATATGATGTACCGAAGATTGTTCGAAGTCTTGGATGTGATCATGGACATGACGAGGAGTCTCGAAATGGTCGAGACATAAAGATTTGATATATTGGACAACTATATTCGGACATCGGAAGTGTTCCGGAGAAGTTTCGGATAAAACCGGAGTGCCGGAGGGTTGCCGGAACCCCCGGGGGAACTAATGGGCCTCGATGGGCCCTAGTGGAGAGGGAGAGGGGTCGGCTAGGAAGGCCGCGCGCCCCCTCCCCTTAAGTCCGAATAGGACAAGGAAGGGGGGCGGGGGGTGGCGCCCCCCTTACCTTCCCCCTCTCCCTCTCCTTCCTTCCCCCTCTCTCCCTTTAGGTGGAAGCCTACTAGGACTTGGAGTCCTAGTAGGATTCTCCTCTTGGGGGAGCACCCAAGGAGGGTCGGCCAGCCTCCCCCTTGCTCCTTTATATACGGGGGCAGGGGGCACCCTTGAACACACAAGTTGATCTTTAAGCCGTGTGCGGTGCCCCCCTCCACAGTTACACACCTCGGTCATATCATCGTAGTGCTTAGGCGGAGCTCTGCACCGGTAACTTCATCATCACCGTCACCACACCATCGTGCTGACAAAACTTTCCCTCGACCTCAGCTGGATCTAGAGTTCGTGGGATGTCACCGAGCTGAACGTGTGCAGATCGCTGAGGTGCCGTACCTTTGGTGCTAGGATCGGTCGGATCGTGAAGACGTACAACTACATCAAACGCGTTATCATAACGCTTCCGCTTTCGGTCTACGAGGGTACGTGGACAAACTCTCCCCTCTCATTTTTATGCATCTCCTAGATAGATCTTGCGTGATCGTAGGTAAATTTTTTGAAATTACTACGTTCCCCAATAGTGGCATCCGAGCTAGGTGTATGCGTAGATGTTATATGCACGAGTAGAACACAAAGAGTTGTGGGCGATAATAGTCATACTGCTTACCAGCATGTCATACTTTCATTCGGCGGTATTGTTGGATGAAGCGGCTCAGACCGACATTACGTGTATGCTTATGCGAGACTGGTTCTACGGACGTGCTTCACACATAGGTGGCTGGTGAGTGTCTGTTTCTCCAACTTTAGTTGAATCGAGTGGCTATGCCCGGTCCTTGTTGAAGGTTAAAACAACATACTTGACAAAAAATCGTTGTGGTTTTTGGTGCGTAGGTAAGAATGGTTCTTGCTAGAAGCCCGTAGCAGCCACGTAAAACTTGCAACAACAAAGTAGAGGACGTCTAACTTGTTTTTGCAGGGCTTGCTGTGATGTGATATGGTCAAGGCATGATGTGATATAAATTGTTGTATGAGATGATCATGTTTTGTAACAAAGTTATCGGCAACTGGCAGGAGCCATAAGGTTGTCGCTTTATTGTATGCAATGCACTCGCCATGTAATTGTTTTACTTTATCACTAAGCGGCAGCTATAGTCGTAGTAAAAATAGTTGGCGAGTCGACAATGATGCTACGATGGAGATCAAGGTGTCGCTCCAGTGATGATGGAGATCATGACGATGCTTCGGTGATGGAGATCATGAGCACAAGAAGATGATGGCCATATCATGTCACATATTTTGGTTGCATGTGATGTTTATTCTTTATGCATCTTATTTTGCTTAGAACGTTGGTAGCATTATAAGATGATCCCTTACTAAATTTCAAGGTACAAGTGTTCTCGCTGAGTATGCACCGTTGCTATAGTTCGTCATGCCGAGACACCACGTGTTGATCGGGTGTGATAAGCTCTACGTTCACATACAACAGGTGCAAGCCAGTTTTGCACACGCAGAATACTCGGGTTAAACTTGACGAGCCTAGCATATGCAGATATGGCCTCAGAACACTGAGACCAAAAGGTCGAGCGTGAATCATATTGTAGATATGATCAACATAGTGATGTTCACCATTGAAAACTACTCCATCTCACGTGATGATCGGACATGGTTTAGTTGATTTGGATCACGTGATCACTTAGATGATTAGAGGGATGTCTATCTAAGTGGGAGTTCTTAAGTAATATGATTAATTGAACTTCAATTTATCATGAACTTAGTACCTGATAGTATTTTGCATGTCTATTTTCTTGTAGATCAATGGCCCGTGCTACCATTCCTTTGAATTTTAATGCGTTCCTAGAGAAAGCTAAGTTGAAAGATTATGGCATCAACTACACGGACTGGGTACGTAACTTGAGGATTATCCTCATTGGTGCACAGAAGAATTACGTCCTGGAAGCACCGTTAGGTGTACCACCCGCGCCCGCAACTGCAGACATTGTGAATGCCTTGCAGACGCGTGTTGATGACTACTGTGCCATGCTCTACGGCTTAGAATCGGGACTTCAAAGACGTTTGAACATCATGGAGCATATGAGATGTTCCAAGAGTTGAAGTTGATATTTCAAGCAAATGCCAGAGTTGAGAGATATGAAGTCTCCAACAAGTTCTACAGCTGCAAAATGGAGGAGAATAGTTCTGTCAGTGAACACATACTCAGAATGTCTGGGTACCATAACCATTTGACTCAGGTGGGAGTTGATCTTCCAGTTGATAGTGTCATTGACAAAGTTCTTCAATCACTACCACCAAGCTATAAAGGCTTCGTGATGAACTATAATATGCAAGGGATGAACAAGACTATTCCCGAGCTCTTCGTGATGCTAAAGGCCGCAGAGATAGAAATAAAAAAGGAGCATCAAGTGTTGATGGTCAATCAGACCACTAGTTTCAAGAAAAAGGGCAAAGGGAAGAAGGGGAACTTCAAAAAGAATGGCAAAAAGGTTGCCGCTCAAGAGAAGAAACCCAAGTTTGGACCTAAGCCTGAAACTGAGTGCTTCTACCGCAAATGGACTGGTCACTGGAAGCGGAACTGCCCCAAGTATTTGGCGGATAAGAAGGATGGCAAAGTGAAAGGTGTATTTGATATACATGTTATTGATGTGTACTTAACAAATGCTCGCAGTAGCGCCAGGGTATTTGATACTTGTTCTGTTGCTCATATTTGCAACTCGAAACAGGGGCTACAGATTAAGCGAAGATTTGGCTAAGGACGAGGTGACGATGCGCATGGGAAATGGTTCCAAAGTCGGTGTAATCACGGCCGGCATGCTACCTCTACATCTACCATCGGGATTAGTTTTAGACCTGAATAATTGTTATTTGCTGCCAGCGTTGAGCATGAACATTATATCTGGATCTTGTTTAATGCGAGAAGGTTATTCATTTAAATCAAAGAATAATTGTTATTCTATTTATATGAGTAATATCCTTTATGGTCATGCACCCCTGATGAGTGGTCTATTTTATTGAATCTCGATAGTAGTAATACACATATTCATAGTGTTGAAGCCAAAAGATTGAAGTTTAATAATGATAGTGCAACATATTTGTGGCACTGCCATTTGGGTCATATCGGTGTAAAACGCATGAAGAAACTCCATGTTGATGGACTTTTGGAATCACTTGATTATGAATCACTTTGTGCTTGCGAACCGTGCCTTATGGGCAAGATGACTAAAACTCTGTTCTCCGGAACAATGGAACAAGCTACTGACTTGTTGGAAATAATACATACCGATGTATGTGGTCCAATGAGTATTGAGGCTCGTGGTGGGTATCATTATTTTCTTACCTTCACTGATGATTTGAGCAGATATGGTTATACCTACTTAATGAAGCATAAGTCTGAAACATTTGAAAAGTTCAAAGAATTTCAGAGTGAAGTGGAAAATCATCGTAACAAGAAAATAAAGTTTCTATGATCTGATCGTGGAGGAGAATATTTGAGTTACGAGTTTGGTCTTCATTTGAAACAACATGGGTTAGTTTCACAATTAACGCCACCTGGAACACCACAGCGAAATGGTGTGTCCGAACGTCGTAACCGTACTTTATTGGATATGGTGCGATCTATGATGTCTCTTACTGATTTACCGCTATTGTTTTTGGGTTATGCTCTAGAGACGGATGCATTCACTTTAAATAGGGCACCATCAAAATCCGTTGAGATGACTCCTTATGAACTGTGGTTCGGCAAGAAACCAAAGTTGTCGTTTCTTAAAGTTTGGGGCTGCGATGCTTATGTGAAAAAGCTTTAACCTGATAAGCTCGAACCCAAATCGGAGAAGTGTGTCTTCATAGGATACCCAAAAGAGACTGTTGGGTACACCTTCTATCATAGATCCGAAGGCAAAATCTTTGTTGCTAAAAATGGATCCTTTCTAAAAAAGGAGTTTCTTTCAAAAGAAGTGAGTGGGAGGAAAGTAGAACTTCATGAGGTAGTTGTACCTTCTCCCTTATTGGAAAGTAGTTCATCACAGAAATCAGTTCCCGTGCTTCCTACACCAATTAGTAAGGAAGCTAATGATGATGATCATGAAGCTAAAGATCAAGTTACTACCGAACCTCGTAGGTCTTCCAGAGTAAGATCCGCACCAGAGTGGTACGGTAATCCTGTTCTGGAAGTCATGTTACTAGACCATGATGAACCTACGAACTATGAGGAAGCGATGATGAGCCCAAATTCCGTGAAATGGCTTGAGGCCTTGAAATTTGAGATGGGATCCATGTATGAGAACAAAGTGTGGAATTTGGTGGACTTGCCCGATGGTCGGCAAGCCATAGAAAATAAATGGATCTTTAAGCAGAAGACCAACGCAGACGGTAATGTTACTGTTTACAAAGCTCGACTTGTGGCAAAAGGTTTTCGACAAGTTAAAGGAGTTGACTACGATGAGACTTTCTCACCCGTAGCGATGCTTAAGTCTGTCCGAATCATGTTAGCAATTGCTGCATTTTATGATTATGAAATTTGGCAAATGGATGTCAAAACTGCATTCCTGAATGGATTTCTAGAAGAAGAGTTGTATATGATACAACCGGAAGGTTCTGTCGAGCCAAAGGGTGCTAACAAAGTGTGCAAGCTCCAGTGATCCATTTATGGACTGGTGGAAGCCTCTCGGAGTTGGAATAAACGCTTTGATAGTGTGATCAAAGCATATGGTTTTATATAGACTTTTGGAGAAGACTGTATTTACAAGAAAGTGAGTGGGAGCTCAACATTTCTGATATTATATGTGGATGACATATTGTTGATTGGAAATGATATAGAATTTCTGGATAGCATAAAGGGATAACTGAATAAGAGTTTTTTCCTGAAAGACCCCGGTGAAGCTGCTTATATATCAGGCATCAAGATCTATAGAGATAGATGAAGATGCTTAATTGGACTTTCACAAAGCACATACCTTGATAAAGTTTTGAAGAAGTTCAAAATGGATCAGTCAAAGAAAGGGTTCTTGCCTATGTTACAAGGTGTGAAGTTGAGTAAGACTCAATGCCCGACCACTGCAGAAGATAGAGAGAAAATGAAAGTCATTCCCTATGTTTCAACCATAGGTTCTATCATGTATGCAATGCTGTGTACCAGACCTGATGTATGTCTTGCTATAAGCATAGCAGGGAGGTACCAATGTAATCCCGGAGTGGAGCACTGGACAGCGGTCAAGAACATCCTGAAATACCTGAAAAGGACTAAGAATATGTTTGTCGTTTATGGAGGTGAAAAAGAGCTCTTTGTAAACGGTTACGTCGATGCAAGCTTTGACACTAATCCGGATGACTCTAAGTCGCAAACCCGATACATGTTTTTATTGAATGGAGGGGCTATCAGTTGGTGCAGTTCCAAGCAGAGCATCGTGGCGGGATCTACGTGTGAAGCAGAGTACATTGCTGCTTCGGAAGCAACAAATGAAGGAGTTTGGATGAAGGAGTTCATATCCGATATAGGTGTCATACCTAGTGCATCGGGTCCAATGAAAATCTTTTGTGACAATACTAGTGCAATTGCCTTGCCAAAGGAATCTAGATTTCACAAGAGAACCAAGCACATCAACAGACGCTTCAATTCCATCTGTCATCAAGTGTCGGAAGGGGACATAGAGATTTGCAAGATACACACGGATTTGAATGTTGCAGACCCGTTGACTAAGCCTCTTCCACGAGCAAAACATGATCAGCACCAAAGCTCCATGGGTGTTAGAATCATTACTATGTAATCTAGATTATTGACTCTAGTGCAAGTGGGAGACTGAAGGAAATATGCCCTAGAGGCAATAATAAAGTTATTATTTATTTCCTTAATTCATGATAAATGTTTATTATTCATGCTAGAATTGTATTAACCGGAAACTTATTACATGTGTGAATACATAGACAAAACATATAGTCCCTAGTATGCCTCTACTTGACTAGCTCATTAATCAAAGATGGTTATGTTTCCTAACCATAGACATGTGTTGTCATCTGATGAAAAGGATCACATCATTCGGAGAATGATGTGATGGACATGACCCATCCGTTAGCTTAGCATTATGATCGTGTCAGTTTCATTGCTACTGCTTTCTTCATGACTTATACAAGTTCCTCAGACTATGAGATTATGCAACTCCTGAATACCAGAAGAGTACTTTGTGTGCTACCAAACATCACAACGTAAATGGGTGATTATAAAGGTTCTCTACAGGTGTCTCCGAAGGTGTTTGTTTGGTTGGCATAGATCGAGATTAGGATTTGTCACTCCGTGTTGCAGAGAGGTATCTCTGGGCCCTCTCAGTAATACTCATCACTATAAGCCTTGCAGGCATTGTGACTAATGAGTTAGTTGCGGGATGAAGTATTATGGAACGAGTAAAGAGACTTGCCGGTAACGAGATTGAAGTAGGTATTGAGATACCGACGATCGAATCTCGGGCAAGTAACATACCGATGACAAAGGGAACAACGTATGTTGTTATGCGGTTTGACCGATAAAGGTCTTTATAGAATATTTAGGAACCAATATGAGCATCCAGGTTCCATTATTGGTTATTGACCGGAGACGTGTCTCGGTTATGTCTACATAGTTCTCGAACCCATAGCGTCCGCACGCTTAACGTTCGATGACGATTGGTATTATGAGCTTATGTGATATGATGTACCGAAGATTGTTCGAAGTCCCGGATGTGATCATGGACATGACGAGGAGTCTCGAAATGGTCAATACATAAAGATTGATATATTGGACGACTATATTCGGACACCAGAAGTGTTCCAGAGAAGTTTCGGATAAAACCGGAGTGCCGGAGGGTTACTGGAACCCCCGGGGGAACTAATGGGCCTCGATGGGCCCTAGTGGAGAGAGAGAGGGGCCGACCAGGGCAGGCCGCACGCCCCCTCCCCTTGAGTCCGAATAGGACAAGGAAGGGGGGGTGGCACCCCCCTTTCCTCCCCCCTCTCCCTCTCCTTCCTTCCCCCTCTCTCCCTTTAGGTGGAAACCTACTAGGACTTGGAGTCCTAGTAGGATTCTCCTCTTGGGGCGCGCCCAAGGAGGGCCGGCCGGCCTCCCCCTTGATCCTTTATATACGGGGGCAGGGGCACCCTAGAACACACAAGTTGATCTTTTAGCCGTGTGCGGTGCCCCCCTCCACAGTTACACACCTCGGTCATATCGTCGTAGTGCTTAGGCGAAGCCCTGCATCGGTAACTTCATCATCACTGTCACCATGCCATCGTGCTGATGAAACTCTCCCTCGACCTCAGCTGGATCTAGAGTTCGTGGGACATCATCGAGCTGAAAGTGTGTAGATCGCGGAGGTGCCGTACCTTCGGTGCTAGGATTGGTCGGGTCGTGAAGACGTATGACTACATCAACCGCGTTGTCATAACGCTTCCGCTTTCGGTCTACATGGGTATGTGGACACACTCTCCCCTCTCGTTGTTATGCATCTCCTAGATAGATCTTGCGTGATCATAGGTAATTTTTTTGAAATTATACGTTGCCCAATAGACGTTCCCATGGAGCATTTACCGGTTATGATGGAAGGGTCAGCTCAAGCTTGGTTGAATCAATTGGCCCCCGCTAGCATATTCAGCTGGGGAGACCTAGCCCGAGTGTTCATAAAAACATTAAAGGGCACCTGCAAACATCCTGTTGGCTTACCTAAATTGCAACATTGTGTCCAGAAACCGAATGAAACTTTGACAGATTACATCCAGCATTGGACCACACTTCACCATGTGGTGGAGAATGTTTCAGAGCACCAAGCAGTTTGCGCCTTCAAGGAAGGTGTTCGGTACAGGGAGCTCATATTGAAATTTGGTCGCTCTGGGACCATGTCTCTAAACCGAATGATGGAGATAGCCACTTGATATGCGAATGGATAAAAAGAGGACCGGCTCTATAGTGGAAAAGGAAAGTCTATAGATCCTGACACCGGAGGCGGGAACTCCAGTCGGAAACAAAAATGCAAAGCTGAAGCCGCAAGACATGCGGAAGCCGAAGTGGTAGCTCCTCAAGGCAAGTTCAAAGCGAAGGCCAAAGAGTAGTGGGTTCCCAAGAAGAAGAGAGATCAGTCGGGTCAGGATGTCTTGGATCTACCGTGTGCCATCCACACGAATAAAGACGAAGAGGGTAACCTGATTTTACCCAAGCATACCACTTGACAGTGCAAATTCCTTATTCAACAGTTCCGTGAAGGTCAACCGAGTGAAAAGGCCTCCAACAAGGATGTTGATGAAGAAAAGGCAGAAGAATACCCGAAGGTGAACACCACTCTGGTGACTTTTGCTGATGTTGGGGCAAAAGTTGACTGGAAGTCATCAACCGACAGGTGAACATGATTGCTCCGGCAACTACAACATACCCCAAGTGGTCAAGGACTCCCATTACCTTCAACCAGTCGGATCACCCACCTCATGTTGGTACCCCTGGGCGGCAAGCGTTGGTGGTGGACCTAGTCGTAGGAGGCACTCGGTTGTGCAAAGTTCTTATGGATGGCGGCAGTGGTTTGAACATTCTCTGTGTTGAAACTCTCCAGGGGATGGGCATTCCGATGTCCCGAGTCAGTGAAAGCAACATGCGGTTTCACCGAGTCATCCCAGGGGAAAAGGCAAAATCACTCGGTCAGATTTCTTTGGATGTGGTCTTTGGTGACTCAAAGAATTTTCGGAAAGAAAAGTTGACATTTAAAGTTGTGGATTTTCACAGTGCCTATCATGCTATTCTGGGCCGACCAGCTTATGCTCGCTTCATGGCCCGTCCATGTTACGTGTATCTTAAGCTGAAGATGCCTGGACCCAAGGGCGTGATCACCGTAATAGGAATAGATAGAGAGATGAGGAATGTCTCCAGCAAGGATCCAAAATTGCTGATGAGTAGATGGCAGTAGTGGAACTGGAAGAATAAAAGAAGAATGTTGATCCGAGTGATTTGCTCCATTCTAAGAAGCCATCTTCTGAGTCTGCATTTCAGTCGGCAGGTGAGACGAAACCAGTTCACATTCACCCGGAGGATCCCACGGCTGCTTCGACCAATGTCTCAACGACACTCGATAGCAAATAGGAAGCCGCGCTCATCCAATTCCTCCGTGAGAACTGGTACATTTTTGCATGGAAACCATCCGACATGCCAGGTGTACGAAGGGGACTAGCTGAGCACCGTTTGCGAGTCGACTCGAAGGCCAAACCTTTCAAAGAGCACCTCCGCCGCTCTGCCATGAAGAAGAGGAAGGCGATTGGCGAGGAAGTGGTTCGGCTCCTATCAGTCGAGTTCATACGCAAGATATACCACTCCGAGTGGCTCGCCAATGTCGTCATGGTACCCAAGAAGGATAATTCACTCTGCATGTGCATTGACTACAAACATATTAATCGGGCCTGCACGAAAGATCATTTCCCGCTCCCCCGTATCGATCAAATAGTTGATTCGGCTGCAGGATGTGAGTGCTTGTCTTCTCTTGATGCGTGATACGTCTCCAACGTATCTACAATTTATGATTGTTCCATGCTATTATATTATCTGTTTTGGATGTTTAATGGGCATTAATATGCTATTTTATATTATTTTTGGGACTAACCTATTAACCGAGGGCCCAGTGCCATTTTCTGTTTTCTGCCTATTTTAGAGTTTTGCAGAAAAGGAATACCAAACGGATTCCAAACAGAATGAAACCTTCGCGATGATCTTTCTTGGACCAAAAGCAAACCAGAAGACTTGGAGATGAAGTCGGAGACGCAAAAAGGAAGCCACGAGGTAGGAGGGCGCGCCCAGGGGGTAGGCACGCCCCCAGCCTCATGGGCCCCTCGTAGCTCCCCTGACCTAGTTCCTTTGCCTATATATACTCTTATACACTAAAAACATCAGGGAGAGCCACGAACCCACTTTTCCACCGCCGCAACCTTCTATACCCGTGAGATCCCATCTTGGGGCCTTTTCCGATGTCCTTCCGGAGGGGGATTCGATCATGGAGGGCTTCTACATCAACACCATTACCTCTCCAAAGAAGCGTGAGTAGTTTACCACAAACCTTCAGGTCCATAGTTAATAGCTAGATGGCTTATTCTCTCTCTTTGATTCTCAATACCATGTTCTCCTCGAAGTTCTTGGAGATCTATTGGATGTAATACTCTTTTGCGGTGTGTTTGCCGAGATCCGATGAATTGTGGATTTATGATCAAGATTATCTATGAATATTATTTGGTTCTTCTCTGAATTCTTATATGCATGATTTGAAATCTTTGCAAGTCTCTTCGAATTTTAGGTTTAGTTTCGCCTACTAGATTGATCTTTCTTGCAATGGGAGAAGTGCTTAGCTTTGGGTTCAATTTTGCGGTGTCCTTTCCCAGTGACAGTAGGGGCAGCAAGGCACGTATTGTATTGTTGCCATCGAGGATAACAAGATGGGGTTTTCATCATATTGCTTGATTTAATTCCTCTACATCATGTCATCTTGCTTAATGCGTTACTCCATTCTTTATGAACTTAATACTCTAGATGCATGCTGGATAGCGGTCAGTGTGTGGAGTAATAGTAGTAGATGCAGGCAGGAGTCGGTCTACTTGACACGGACATGATGCCTATGTTCATGATCATTGCCTTAGATGTCATCATAATTATGCGCTCTTCTATCAATTGCTCAACAGTAATTTGTTCACCCACCATAATATATGCTATCATGAGAGACGCCACTAGTGAAACCTATGCCCCCCGGGTCTCTTTTCCATTATATTATTGAATCCCATTTACATCTTGCTAGTTTCCGATCTACTATTTCGCAATCTTTACTTTCCAATCTATAAACCAAAAATATTTAATTTACCGTTTATCTCTCACTATCAGATCTCACTTTTGCTAGTGACCGTGAAGGGATTGACAACCCCTTTATCGTGTTGGTTGCAAGTTGTTGACTGTTTGTGCAGGTATTCGGTGACTGGTGTGGTTGTCTCCTACTGGATTGATACCTTGGTTCTCAAAACTGAGGGAAATACTTATGCTACTTTGCTGCATCACCCTTTCCTCTTCAAGGGAAAACCAACGCAAGCTTGATAGGTCTCCAACGTATCTATAACTTATGAAGTATTCATGCTAATATATTATCATTCTTTGATTTTTTACAATCATTTTATAGCAACTTTATATCATTTTTGGGACTAACCTATTGACCCAGTGCCCAGTGCCAGTTGCTGTTTTTTGCTTGTTTTTTATATCGCAGGAAATCAATATCAAACGGAGTCCAAACGCAACGAAACTCCAGGAGCATTTTTTTGGGCCAGAAGGAAGCCAGTGGGCCAAAGAAGCACCTGGGGGCTGCTCGAGGGGAACAACACCCACCAGGGCACGCCAGGAAGCCCAAGCGTGCCCTAGTGGGTGCTGCCCACCTCGGGTGCCCCCTGGACCGCCTCTTCGCCTTGTAAAATCCCAAATATTCCAAAACCCTTCAGGGCAGCCCTAGATCAGAAGTTCCTCCGCCGTAAGGCCTTTGTATCCACGGAATCCAATCTAGGCCCCATTCCGGCACCTTGCCGGAGGGGGGAATCATCACCGGTGGCCATCTTCATCATCCCGGCGGCCACCACAATGAGGAGGGAGTAGTCCACCCTTGGGGCTAAGGGTTTGTACCAATAGCTATGTGTTTAATCTCTCTCTCTCTCTCTCTCTCTCTCTCTCTCTCTCTCTCTCTCTCTCTCTCTCTCTCTCTCTCTCTCTCTCTCTCTCGCTCGCTCGCTCGTGTTCTTGAGATGTCACGACCTTGATGTATCGCGGGCTTTGTTAATATAGTTGGATCATATGGTGTTTTCCCCTCTCTATCTTGTTGTGATGAATTAAGCTTTTCCCATTGAGATTTCGTTGTTATCGGATTGAATACTTTTATGGATTTGAGAACACTTGATATATATCTTTCAATTGAATACTCGTGGTGACAATGGGGTATCGTATTGATTCACTTGATATATGTTTTGGCACTCAACTCGCAGATTCCCGAGGTGACATTGGGGTAATCTTTGCATAAGGGTTGATGCATGTTCTTGTGTTTGTTTCTCCAATAGAAATCTTGGGGCACTCTTTGAAGTTCTTTGTGTTGGATTGAGTATTATGAATATGAATTTGTGTTGGTGTTATTTTAGTATGAACTCTAGGATAGATCGAATGGAAAGAATAGCTTTCTGTTATTTTAGTACGAACTCTTGAATTGATTGAACGGAAAGAATAGCTTTGAGGTGGTTTAGTACCCTACAAACAATTTATTCTTATGTTCTCCTCTAGATAGGAACTTTGGAGTGATTCTTCATCGCACTTTGAGGGATGGCTATATGATCCAACTATGTTAGCATTGTTGAGAGATTCCACTAGTGAAAGTGTGCACCCTAGGCCTCATTTTCCATCATTGCAATACCGTTTGTGCTCCGTTTTACTATTTACTACCTTGCTGTTTTTTATTGTTCGCACTAAAAAACTCATATCTACTATCCGTACTACACTTTTATCACCATATCTTCGCCGAACTAGTGCACCTATACAATTTGCCATTGTATTGGGTGTGTTGGGGACACAAGAGATTCCTTGTATTTGATTACAGGGTTGCTTGAGAGAGACTATCTTCATCCTATGCCTCCCATGGAATGGTAAACCTTAGGTCATCCACACTTGAGGGAAAATTGCTACTGTCCTACAAAACTCTGCGCTTGGAGGTCCAACATGTGTCTACAATAATAAAGTTGCACAGTAGACATCAAGCTCTTTTCTGGCGCCGTTGTCGGGGAGGTTAGGTAAGCGGCACTCACATCCCGTCAACGAAGCTCTTTTCTGGCGCCGTTGCCGGGGAGGTGAGTGCATGAAGGTATATCCTTAGATCTTGCAATCAAATGTTTTAGTTTCTTGTTTTATCACTAGTTTGGTTTATAAAAGAAAACTACATAAAAAATGGAATTGAGGTTGTATCATATTATTCATCTTTATAATATCTTCCGGGAAAATGATGGAAAGGAAATTTGTGCTCAATTGTTAGAAGAAGAATGTTATAAAATGTTTGGCATAGAATCCATGAATGATGAGCATGATTGCAATGTTGCTAGTATGAATTTTTTGAATATCCATGATGCTAGTGATATGCAAAGCCATAAGCTTGGGGATGCTATGTTTGATGAAGATGATATTTTTATTCCCCCAAGTTTTGATGTGCAAGTTTGTTATAATGATTGCATGCCTCCTATTTATGATGATTACAATGATGAAAGTGGATTTCGAGAGGTCATGACTTTATTTAGTGATGAATCCATCATTTTGTATGAGGTTTCAATTGACTATGATAACAAAGTTCCTATCTATGATGATTATGGTGATGACATGTATGCTATAAAGAATAATTATAACCATGAAACTTGTCATCATGGTTTTAATTTTCACTCTCATGATAGTTATTTTGTCGAGTTTGCTCCCATTACTATTGATGAGAAGAAATTTGCTTATGTGGAGAGTATTAAGTTTTCTATGCTTGTGGATCATGAAAATAATGCTTTATGTGATAGTTATATTGTTGAATTCATTCATGATGCTACTGAAAATTATTATGAGAGAGGAACATATGCTTCTACATATCTCAATAATATCAAGTTTCCTCTCTATGTGTTGAAAGTTTTGAAGTTATGCATGTTTTGCCTTTCTATGCTAGTTGATTTTCGTTCCCATGAATTATTTGCTCATAAAATCCCTATGCATAGGAAGTGGGTTAGGCTTAAATGTGTTTTCCATGTGATTCATGATGCTCTTTTTCATGTTTCAGTTCTTATCTTTTATGTGAGCATCATCGAAATCATCATGCCTAGCTAAAAGGCATTAAAGAAAAGCGCTTGTTGGGAGACAACCCAACACTTTTATCTACTGTTTTTGTGTGTTAACATGAATAGACTACTGTAGTAATCATGTTTTATTGCTTTTGTTTCAATAAAGTGCCAAGTAAAGCCTTTGGGATCATGTTGGGTGATAGTTGATTTGATCTTGCTGAAAAACAGAAACTTTTGCGCTCACGAAAATAACTCTCATTTTTAACAGAAGAGTGATTTTGAGTTTATTATTTTTTCAGAATATTAATATACAAATTTATCACGTGTTCCAAAATTTTTCATAATTTTTGGAGTAGCAGAAGTATGGTTTGGGTACAGATTACTTCAGACTGTTCTGTTTTTGACAGATTCTGTTTTCAATGCATAGTTTGCTTGTTTTCTAGTTTCTATGGCTTATTTTGCTCAATATAAATTGTAGAAATGATATGATACAGTAGTCATTGTGTGGAAACAATTATGAATGTTGTCTTTTACAGTACCAAAAGTGAAATGGTTTGCTCTTTATCATACTAACCTATCTCACAAAGTTCCGTTAAGTTTTGTGTGATTGAAGTTTTCAAGTTTTGGGTGAGATGTCGATATATGGAGAATAATGAGTGACAAGATCCTAAGCTTGGGAATGACCAAGGCACCCCATGGTAATATTCAAGGAAGATCCAAGCAGCTAAGCTTGGGGATGCCCCGGAAGGCATCCCCTCTTTCGTCTCCAGCATTATCGGTAACCTTACTTGGAGCTATGTTTTCATTTGTCACATGATATGTGTTTTGCTTGGAGCATCAATTTATGTTGTTAGGATTTTCTTGCTGTTATTCATAATAATTTTTTGCATCTTTTATTTCAATAAAAGTGGCAATGCTAGCCTTTGCCATGCTTATTTTGCTAGTTTACATGTTGCTGTTTCAAAACAGAAAGTTTATCGCTGTTGCAAAAATTCCCTAGAAAAGTCAGAATATGATAAAATGTTGAAACTTTTTGAAAAATAAGCTATGATAAATTTTCTACAGTGTGTAGTTTGTATCATAATTTTTGGGGTTAGGGAAGTATGATGAATCTTGCATTCTTTACAGATTGTACTGTTTTGGCAGATTGTTGTTATGGTTGCATTGTTTGCATATGTTTGCCTGTTTGATGATTCTATTTGAGGTAGGACTTTTAAATATGCAGAGGTATTTAGTATGCAATGTTGAATAATAATTTTAATTATTTTCTACATTAGATAATGATAAGGTTATTGCATTGGTTTACACTAACTTATCTCACGAGTTCTTGTTGAGTTTTGTGTGGATGAAGTTTTTGAGATTTAGGGAAACCGTGATATAAGAGGAATTAAGGATGCACAAAATCTCAAGCTTGGGGATGCCCAAGGCATCCCAAGTTAATATTCCAAGAAGTCTCAAGCATCTAAGCTTGGGGATGCCCCGGTAGGCATCCCACCTTTCTTCTTGAACAATTATCGGTTAGTATCGATTGAGCCTAAGTTTTTGCTTCTTCACATGAGTTGTTCTATTCTTAGAATGTCATTTTATTTTAATTTTGCATGCTGTTTTAATAAAAATACTTAGATCTAAAAGTTTTTAATTAAAAGAGAGTCCTCAAATAGCTACCCATTCACATAACTACTCGCTTGATCTTCACTTGCATCTTTTTGGGAGTAGCTTGTCATTTAGTCTTGTGCTTCACTTATATCCTATGGGTAAATTGTTGAATGAATTGAGTATCATGAAGTTGAAACCATATCATGCCTAGTGGTAGCTTCACATTGGGTTTAGAAAGTGAAATCTTTCAAGGTTTGACAATCACAATATTGGTCATACAAGCAATTCACGAATAATTAGTATAAGGAAGAGAACTTTCAAATGCAAATACACTATCTTGGAAATCTTTTGTTATTGTGAGCCCCCATCAAGATATTATATGCCAAAATTTTTGACGTTGGACAAGGAAGACAATGTAATGATTTATGTTTGTTTATATTCACATAGAAGTTATATTGTCGTAGATCCTTCAACATGTGGTGCTTGCCCCCTATCTTTGCTAGCCAAAAATTCCGTAGCAAGTAGAGATACTACTTGTGCATCCAAAAACCCTTAAACCCAAATCTTGTTTTGAGAGTCCACCATACCTACCTAAGGATTGAGCAAGATCCTTCAAGTAAGTTGTCATCAGTGCAATAAGGCAATAAAAATCGCTTTTAAAAGTGTTAGAAAATTTAGTGTAAGAGAAAATTGAGCGTTGTACGAATTTGTGATGGCAAAGAATAAAAGCGACAGACCGCATAATAAAGGTTGCTATCATAAGGGGCAATATAATGTGACATTCTTTTGCACTAAGGGGTTGAGCATACAAACAAATAAGGCATTGCAACCTCTGCTTCCCTCTGCGAAGGGCCTATCTTTTACTTTTCAGTATTTACTTTTATGTAAAGAGTCAAAGTCTTTCTCTCTATTCCTTTTTATTTTTATCTTTTGGCATGCATCATGTGGTGAGGAAAGATCTAGGCACATATATCCAGTTGGATCTGGGTAGCATGAGTTATTATTGTTGAAATCACCCAATGTATCTATAATTTATGAAGTATTCATGCTAATATATTATCATTCTTGGATGTTTTACAATCATTTTATAGCAACTTTATATCATTTTTTGGGACTAACCTATTGACCCAGTGCCCAGTGCCAGTTGCTGTCTTTTACTTGTTTTTTACATTGCAGGAAATCAATATCAAACAGAGTCCAAATGCAACGAAACTCCTAGAGGATTTTTGGGCCACAAGAAAGCCAGTGGTCCAAAGAAGCACCTGGGGGGCTACTCGAGGGGACCAGCACCCACTAGGGCGCCCAGGCGCTCCCTGGTGGGTGCTGCCCACCTCGGGTGCCCCCTAGACCGCCTCTTCGCCCTATAAAATCCCAAATATTCCAAAACCCTTCAGGGTAGCCTAGATCAGAAGTTCTGCCACCACAAGGCCTCTGTATCCACGAGAGCAAATCTAGACCAAGTTCTGGTACCCTGCCGGAGGGGGTAATCATCATCGTTGGCCATCTTCATCATCCCGGCGGCCACCACGATGAGGAGGGAGTAGTCCACCTTTGGGGCTGAGGGTTTGTACCAGTAGCTATGTGTTTAATCTCTCTCTCTCTCTCTCTCTCATGTTCTAGAGATGTCACGATCTTGATGTATCGCGGGCTTTGTTAATATAGTCGGATCATATGGTGTTTTCCCCTCTCTATCTTGTTGTGATGAATTGGGCTTTTCCCGTTGAGATTTCATTGTTATCGGATTGAATACTTTTATGGATTTGAGAACACTTGATATATGTCTTGCACTTGAATACTCATGGTGACAATGGGGTATCATATTGATTCACTTGATACATGTTTTGGCACTCAACCCGCGGATTCCCGAGGTGACATTGGGGTAATCTTTGCATAGGGGTTGATGCACGTTCTTGTCTTTGTTTCTTCGATAGAAATCTTGGGGCATTCTTTGAAGTTCTTTGTGTTGGATTGATTATTATGAATATGAATTTGCTTTGGTGTTATTTTAGTATGAACTCTAGGATAGATTGAATGGAAATAATAGCTTTGTGTTATTTTACTATGAACTCTTGAATAGATCAAACGGAAAGAATAGCTTTGAGGTGGTTTTGTACCCTACAAACGATTTATTCTTATGTAATCCGCTAGATAGGAACTTTGGTGTGATTCTTTATCGCACTTTGAGGGATGGCTATACGATCCAACTATGTTAGCATTGTTGAGAGATTGCACTAGTGAAAGTATGCACCCTAGGCCTCATTTTCCATCATTGCAATACCGTTTGTGCTCCGTTTTACTATTTACTACCTTGCTGTTTTTTTATTGTTCGCACTAAAAAAGTCATATCTACTATCCGTACTACACTTTTATCACCATCTCTTTGTCGAGGCCTGGACCAACGCCGCCCGAAGAAGCATCGGAGCGAATCCAGCCAGAAGCCAGCTCCAGACGCCCGGCCACTAAACGAGGGTCGGTGTCGGGGGGCTCGCTGGTGCCTCCGAGCACCTATGGGGCACTTGGGGGCCCCTTCTGGTTCGGCAGGGGAGCGAGGGCCGCGCGCAGAGCAGATCGAGGTCCGGCGCACGCGCGGGGAGACGGGCATCTTTACCCAGCTGGGGCTCTCCGGAGAGATAACACCCCTACCGCTGCTCAGGTTGTTATTTGATCTAGCTCGAGCGCGAGCGAAAGGGGGCGGTGGGTGTCGAATGGATCGAACCCTTCTACGTGTGCATGGGCCTCCCTTTTATAGTCTGAAGGGGGTACCCAAAGGTGGTAGCATAGGAAGAGGGGGTAGAAACGTAAAAGCGCAGGTTGGTACAACAAGCAGTGCAACAGTGCCCTACCTAACTCGACGGCAGGGACAAGGGCATTAAATGCCCGTCCGTCGCCCAACAAAGGTGGAGGAGACCGCTAGGTGAGCCTCCGGTGCCGGATGGCGCCTGTCGACTCCGCTTGCCACCTCGCTCTGCATGGTTGCGTAGTATCTCGCCACGCGCTCTTGGGATGGCTCGTGATGACGCCGTCTGTGGTGCGCTGGAGTTGGGTGGCAGTTTTGCCGCGCAAGTACCTTGCCGTGGTCCTTTGTTATGCCGACAAGCTTGCCGCCATCGACCTTGCCGGGCGCGCGGGCGCCGCGCAAGTTTTCCGTGATGCCATGAAAGAGCCCTCCCGGCAAGCTCCTCTTGCCGGGGCCTTCGTGTTCTTGGCTGGTACTTTGTTCTTGAATGGCAGTGATAAGGAGTGGTTGGGAGCCTTTCCGGACGTCAGGCGAGCCTCGCCGCGGGGTGCTGCGACTGCCCGTGCACAAGTTCGGGGTACTAAGGTGCCCCCCTACTTTAGTACACCGACAGGAGCCCCCGGGCCTGGGCCATACACGGTGCCGAGCGTTGTTGGGCCAGGCCCAAGACAGTGCACGGGCACACGTGGCCTGGGTCCGCACAGCAACGGGCTCCGCACCCACCGCGCTCTCCCGCAACGGCACGCGTCGATTGCGGCGTCGTGGGAGACGTGGGTGGCGGATGCGCCCTTTAAGGCATCCACACCCGTGATCGTGGTGCAGGGCGAGGTCTTTTCACCCGTCGCTCCGGCCCCGCTTTTTCGCCACGCGGCCCTCATGCATGGGGGTCGTGGGCGGCGAAGGTGGGAGGCCGAGCCGTCACGGGCGAAGATGGTGGGTCGGCCCCGCTCCTCTACCCTTCTCGCTTTCCGATTGGCTGGGCGGGGCGGCTGAGCCCCCACCTCGTCCTTTAAAAGGGGCGGAAGGGGAGCACAATAGTCTCGCACCTCCTCTCTTCCCTTCGTCTTCAACTTCCGTTACTCTTCCTCCCATCTGCTATGGAGGGAGGGAATCCTGGTCCTTCTACGGTGGCAGCAAGGGTCGCCCAGCAGCGCGCCTCTCCTATCTCTGCACCCGTGGCGGCGGAGCCGCCACGAGGGGGAGAGGTAGGGGCGGGCCGCTGACGGGCCGAGGACGTGGTCGAGGCGGTCGGGAGAGGCGGCCGGGCGTCGCCTCCTCGCCTCCGCCGGGCGGCTCCTTTCTCGAGGCGGTCCATACCGAGACAATCCTGGAGTTCTTCATCAAGCTGCGCCGAGCGCCATCGCCGCCTCGGCCGCCGCCCTGTCATGAAAAGCGATGGAACCGGATCCGCCCGAGGTGATGGAGTTGCCCATGAGGGGCTGCGGGATCAGCGGCACTCGAGTGAGTGTCGTGTCCCCAGCCCCGGGCGTGATGTACTTCGACCGAGGGTGGAAGACGTCGCCGCATCCACAGCTTGACGGCGGGGTTTACCCTCCATTTCAAGTTAATGGAGGGCGACCTTCTCGCCGTCAAGGTCTTCGGGACTCGGGACCCGGGCGAGATGCTGTGTGGACAGCTCCTCCGATAGCGAAGGTCCTCCTCGAGCGAGAGTGACGAGGAGGGAGCGACAGCGACGACGACGAGGGTGGCGAGTCCGACTAGGCGCCGGACGCTGCCTCATAGGCCACCGGCGACCCCATCATCCGGTCGCCGCCTTCTGAACTCCCCGGGCCGCCTCCTTGGGCGGCCGGCGAGGGAGGCTGCGAAGAGGAAGAGGGGTGGCGGCAAGGCCGTTAATCGAGTACGAGGGCGAGGAGCCCTCGTCAGCAGGCCGACGCCCCACCACCCCTCTTCAAGCTCTGCCTCCGGCGCCTCCGCCTCCGCTTAAGCTCCCCGGCCGGTCCCCGGAAGTTCTCTTGGTGTCTTCGCGCGCTGTAGCTCTCCTAGGCGCCCCTTTTGCCCTTCCCGGCGAGCTTCTCTCGCCAGGGCCTCCTTGACCTACCTCCTGAACGGAGAAACAGGAGAGGGATTACGGGCATCTCATCTTTCAATTTGTAAGCCCTTGGGCCTTAGTTGTATTTAAAATCTGTAATCCTCTCTATCATGTTTTTCATCCTCCATGGACTTGTACTAAACTAGGATGTTTTTAATGAAAAAGAGGGGAACGCTTGTCGGACTAGGCCCTTTACTTGATTTGGTGTCTTGTACGTTCCCACCCTACGCTTCTAGGGGACTTGCCGGAGCGAGCACACTTGCTGAGTGCGGGACATCAGCAGCCCGCTGGCGGTGTCGCTTCGGCAAGCAACCTTGCCGGGCCAGTTGCAGCGCACTTGTGTTTGTTGAGCGGACTCGGAAACAAATCAAGGGCGCAACTGGGCCACGGCTCGGTTCCTCCGCGCATGGATTTTACAAGACACGCTCGTTCAAGGACGTGGTCCCGCCTTCCCCAGCCCATAAGAGGATGCATGACGAGGGATGAAAAACTTATCTGACTCCACAGCCTTCCGGCGCTATTATCCCGGCCGGGAAGGAATCTTGGCACTCGCAGCCCCCGGCGACTCTGGCTCCGCCAAAATCCAGGTGCTGGTGTGCTCTCTTTTACCCTTGCTGCCGACGCCGCGGCCGCCGAGGGCTCTGGCCCGTCGCGAAGGGTCTCGGGATCTTGCAGCCCCCAGCGAGGTTGGCTTGCCGGGGCCGGTGCGCTCTTCTGGTTTCTCCTTGTCGCTGTAATTACAGCCATGAAAACAGCTGAGATAGTACTGCAACAATTTCATTATCTATATATATATATATTTTTTGTGCGACTTCGCAAAATGATGCCGTGCCTTGCCCTTCGTATGTTTATACTCTACGCTGCTAGGGAACTTGCTGGCGCTAACACACTTGCTGAGTATGGGACATCAGCAGCCTGCTGGCGGTGTTGTCTCCGGCAAGAAACCTTCTCGGGCTAGTCGCAGTGCACTCGAGTTGTTGAGCAGACTTGGAAACAAATCAGGGACGCAACTCAGCCGTGAGTTGGTTCCTCCGCGCACAAGTTTCTCATACGAAGGGCGCCTTACGGCAAGGCTCGCTATGTTACGCCCTCTACTTGTTATATCCTTTGTGCATTTTTACCCTACGCTTCTAGGGAACTTGCCGGCGCTAACACACTTACTGAGTACGGGACATCAGCAGCTGTCTTTGGCGGTGTTGTTTCCCGCAAGAAACCTTCTCGGCCGATTGCGCAAAGCACTTGCGCTGTTGAGCGGACTCGAAACAAAGCAAGGACGCAACTTAACCATTTAGTTGGCTCCTTTCGTCAGCGAGCATTGCACACAAAGGACGAACGCGTAAGGGGCATAACATAAAAGGAACATGGAACTAATGGGTGTTATGTACAAAAACTCGGTTGACTTAGCTTTTTTTTAACGTCCCGCTGAGGTCGTACTTCTTCCCCGATCCTTTCCCCTTGTATGTTCTTGTCCCTATGCTGTTGGGGAATCCACCGGCGCAAACATGCTTGCTGAGCGCAGGGCATCAGCGGCTCGCTGGCGGTGCTGCCTCCGGCAGGAAGAACTTGTCGGGCTGGTTGCGGCGTGCTTTTATCATCGAGCGGACTCAAGATGAATCGACGGCGCAACCTAACCACGATTCAACCCCCCCCCCCCCCCGCGCCCAGGTTCTTCATACAAGGTATGGATTTTCAGGGAGTACGACCCAAAAGTTCGAAGCTTGGCATCCTTCTCTGCCCTACTGGCCGGTGGACTGGTAGGCGGAGCTCGATGGCGCGTCCTCGACGACAGCGTGGCGCTCCGGGGAGATGCGCCTGCCGGAGTGTGCACCAGAGCCGGAGCCGTCCTTGCCGGGCTTAGTCTTTGGTTGGTCTGTCTTCGCCTTCTCGTACTTGCCGGTGGAGCTCGATGGTGCATCCTCGACGGCAGCGCAGCGCTCCGGGGAGATGCGCTTGCCGAGGTGTGCTCCAGAGCTATCCTTTCCGGACTTGGTCTTCTTCTTCCCCCGGGGAGCTTCAGCGGCAAGTGGCTCGCGCTCTGCCGCAGCAGCTGCTTCCCGGTAGATCTCGTCGGCGCAGATGAGTGCATCCTTCTTGTCACCTTGGATAGAGATGACGCTCATCGGGCCAGGCATTTTGAGCACATTGTATGCGTGGTGAGGCCGCCATGAACTTGGCGAAAAGGGGTCGACCGAGTATCCCATTGTAGGGCAAAGGAATATCAGCCACGCCGAATGTGACCCTCTCGATCCTGAAGTTCAGCTCGCGCCAACGCCACCGTAAGGTGATCTTCCCTTGGGCTGGCTCCTTCGGGTTTATTCCTTGAAAGGTGCCGCCTCTTCTAGCTCGCCGTCGGGATCCGGAGCTTTTTGAGCACCGCGAGGAAATCAAGTTCTGGCCGCCCGCCACAACCAACATCTTCGTGACCTTGAGGTTGCGGATCGTTGGTGAGACCAACAGCGGCAAGCACCCGACCGCAGTGATGCGATCAGGGTGATCCTCAACGTCGAAGATGATGGGCGTGCTGGACCACTTCAGAGGCCTGCGCGCCTCGACGGACGGCTCCGCTGCGTTCACTTCTCGCACCCACTGTTTGAGTCGGCGGTGCGAGGTGTGCAGGGAGGCGCCACCGTCAACGCACAATACTTCTGTTGCCTTCTGAAACTCTTGATCCTCAGTCTCACCCTCCTCCATCTCATCATCTTCGCTCTTCATCCTCGTCTTTGTCGCGCCGCTGGGAGGCTCTGTCTCCTTGCCGCTGGCTTAGCCTTCCGCTGTTCCCTCCCGGCGGGAAGCTTCTTGCCGGATCCTCCGCCACCTCCCTGGATCTCTCCTTATCGCGCGCCAGACTCAGTTTTCGCAGCTCCGCCATCTGCTCTACTTTTTGCAGGTTTGGAGGTCATGGCCTTTGGTGCGGTGGATCTTGCAATAACGCTTGCTGGAGCTGTCCTGCTTGTCGGCGGCCGCTACAGCCTCGCCGGAGTCGTTGGTCTTGGCTTTGTCGGAGCCGCCTCCGCTGTTTAATGCTCGATAGCTAGCACATCCTTAGCTTTCCTCTTCCTATTGTTCCGCCTCGTTCCTTCTTGCCGGGCAGCGCCCTCGCCGCCGATCCTTCGCCCGCAACCTCTCCGGGATTTTCCTCCCCTCTTCAGCCCGTGCACACTTGTCGGCAAGAGCGAGAGCTCACGACATCTCCGATCTTCATCATCGCCATCTCCTCCCTCATCCCGCGGTTACGCGCGTTCGATGAAACGCTACTGATAACCGCGGCAGGTGGACGTCTGAATGTTGCGCTGCACTTGGCTGAATCTTTGTATATATTTGCTAGGGCTCCCCTCATCGGGCGAGCAAGTGGAGGTCACTTTCTGGCCATGAGGCTTGTGGTCGCCGTGAAGGCGCCGACAAACCGATGACACAGTCCGCCCATGAAGAGATGGAGCCGTCGGCAAGTGCATGAGCCAAGATCGGACGTTGGGCTTGAGTACCAGCGGGAAGTAGTTGGCGAGATCTTCTCGTCGCGCCCTCCCGCAGCCTGCACCGCGATGGTGTAGATGCCGAGGAACTCCGACGGGTGTATCTTGCCATCATACTTCTCGCACATCCGGCTTGAAGTTTTAGTTTTGGGCCATCGACTTGCCGCAGCTCGCTGGTGAACGCTGGGCAACCTGCCGATATGGCAAGTCGCCTTTGTTCTCCGGTGCGTCGCTGCCGACAATGGCCCGGCGCGCTGGTCGATTGACGTCGCGCTTCTCTCCGCGCTTCGATGCGAAAAGGCGTCTTCGTGTTGCCGTTTGGAGAACGTGGCGCTGATCCCGCGAAGTTCATGGGTCCGGACGACGCGTGGAATCGGGCGCAAGGTTGGTCCGGCGAAGTGGGCGATCTTTGCTCGTGGGGCTGGGAGCGCCGGAAGCGGTACCCCAGCGGTCCTGCTGGCGCCGCCTCTGCGCCGGGCGTTTTGTCGGCCTCGACGCTTCGATCGCCGGGCTTGTCGCCATTGGCAAAGCCGACGAGGCTGTATGGGCATCCTCCGCCGCCGATCTTGTGTGGCGCCGAGGGAAGTCTAGAAGCAGCTGGCTCGCCAGCGCTTCTCTGCAGCCTTGGGCAGCGGTGGTGACGGGCGGCGCGAGGAGCGAGACGTGCTCGGACTCCCAATCGGGTTGGGAGGAGCAACACCCGCCCAGCGCATCAGATTCACTCGCACCAAAGATGCGGTCGTGCATGTCGACCGCGAGCGCCCCGCGACCCACCGGCAGGCCTTGCCCCAACGCAAGCACGGTGCTTGGAGCACCAGGCGTTGTTGACCTTGAACCTCTTGGGAAGGGCGCGGCGCTCGCACTGTCGCCGACGCTATGGGCCTTGTTCTCGGATCTCGTGACGACACGAGACCCACCGGCGGCACCCGCTGCCTCGCGGCGTCCACCTCACCGCCGCTTGCTCCGGCGGTGGCGGTAGAATTGATGTAGACGGAGCGGCCACCTCCGAAGGCTTCTTCTTCGGTGGCATGTTGACGATGACGCTGATGTATTGCGCGTGGAGACCGGATCGGATCCTCACGACCTCGACGCCCCCTACCTGGCGCGCCAACGATGTCGGGGGGCTCGCTGGTGCCTCCGAGCACCTATGGGGCACTTGGGGGCCCCTTCTGGTTCGGCAAGGGAGCGAGGGCTACGCGCAGAGCAGATCGAGGTCCGGCGCACGCGCGGGGAGACGGGCAATCTTTACCCAGCTTCGGGGCTCTCCGGAGAGATAACACCCCTACTGCTGCTCTGTGTTGTTGTTTGATCTAGCTCGAGCATGCGAGCGAAAGGGGGAGCGGTGGGTGTCGAATGGACCGAACCCCTTCTACGTGCGCATGGGCCTCCCTTTTATAGTCTAAAGGTGGTACCCACAGGTGGCAGCGTAGGAAGAGGGGGTAAAAACGTAAAAGCGCAGGTTGGTACAACAGTGCACAATAGTGCCCCTCCCTAACTCTGACGGCAGGGGACAAGGGCATTAAATGCCCGTCCGGTCACCCAACAGTGCAGGTGGAGTGACCGTTAGGTGAGCCTCCGGGTGCCATGATGGCGCCTCTGCCTCCTTTGCCACCTCGCCTGCATGGTTGCATAGTATCTCGCCACGCGCTCTTGAATGGCTCGGTGATGACCTTTCACGTGGTGCGCTGGAGTTGGGTGGCAGTTTTGCAGCGGCAAGTACCTTGTCATGTCCTTTTGTTGTGCCGCAAGCTTGCCGCCATCGATTCTGCCGGGCGCGCGGGCGCCATGGCAAGTTTTCCGGTGATGCCATGGTTAGCCCTCCCGGCAAGCTACTCTTGCCGGGGCCTTCGTGTTCTTGGCTGGTACTTTGTTCTTGAATGGCAGTGATAAGGAGTGGTGGGGAGCCTTTTGGGACGTCAGGCGAGCCTCGCCGCGGGGTGCTGCGACTGCCCGTGCACAAGTTCGGGGTACTAAGGTGCCCCCCTACTTTAGTACACCGACAGTCGGCGCCCAGAAGATCCTGCCGCAGACGGTCCAGTTCGGCAGCAGCGCGATCCAGAACAGTAGGAGGAGCCAGAGAAGCAGCCGTCGGTGGAGTAGGAGGAGAAGACGACAGCGTGACCACAGTATCCTGAGGTGGAGCCTGTTGCGCCCCAACGGCTGTGGTGGCGGCATCAGGCAAGGGCACCTCAGAAGTCGCTTGGGCCGTGGGGGCTGAGCTCGCCCCAGCCGGCTCAGCCAGTCCTCTCGAGGACGCCCGGGCAGGAGAGGCCCGTGCGTCACGGTCACCTTCTTTCGCAGGCAGAGGCGCAACCCCGGATGGAACCTCAGGAGCTCCCTTCAGCTTCTTTGCCGCGGGCGCCAGCCTAGCCAGGAGATACGAACGTCAAGCCTCAGCAACAGAACAAGAAATAAGACAGGAATCAAGCACTCAAAGGTTTTTCACTCGCGAGCTCGAGCAACCTCCAGACGTACTTGAAGCTAGAGAGCCAGCAGTAAGGATCAGCCTTAAGGAGCTCGGGAGCAGGAGGCGCGTCCGCGGATCGCCTCGGGACCGGGGCAGACCCGCGGGGGATCAGCCCGGTCCTGTCCTTCTTTGGGATCGGGGGCAGGCTCCCGCCGCCCTGCTCGTCATCATCCTCGTCGTCATCACTCAGAGAGGGGCGGAGAGCGCGGGACCTGCGCCGAGGGGGGGAGCCCTCGACTCTCCGTCGGTCGACTCGGAGTCAGGCCCTTTTTGCCGCTCCCCTTCTTCCTTCTCTTCGCTGGAGTCGCCAGAGGACACGTCCACGGGTCCTCGGGAGCCTCTGCGGGCACGGGCCCATCCCTGTTGAAGACGGGCATGGACTCCACTACCTGCTCCCATCGTCGCGGAGGAACAGGGGCATAGGAGCGCCCTCCAACCTCGCCACATCGCCTCGACCAAAGATCGGAGGACTGCAGCGAACCTCGCTGCCAAGACCGCGGGGCTTGGGTGGGGCCTCCACATCGGAAGTGAGTACTGACGAAGCGGAGCTAGCTGGTGCTCCAGGAACTCCCTCAGCAGCAATGCGCCAGTCAGCTTCGCCACCGCCGTGTTGACTGCCTCAGTCCGCGCCCATCGCCTCCAACACCAGCTCATGGGGGTCCATGAGCTCCACTCGGGACCACCGCCGAGCTCGTGGGTGCCCCGTGGGCAAGATCAGCCGAGGTGGATGCGCCCAAAGATCTACCAAGACCCACTTGCTCCTCGATGCCCTCAATCCTCTTCCCGGGTTCAAATGGCGATGGAGCTACCAGACGCTGATTTAAGCTCACAAGACGCAGAGACGGGACCACGAGAGGTCCAGAGGGAGAAGTAGTGGCGCAGCAAGGCCACTGAGGGCTTCACCCCTACGTGAGCCTCGCAATAGTAGGCGAAGATTGCCAGAAGAAGGACAGAGTTGGGGTGGAGATGCAGAGCTTGTAGCTTGTAATGGCAGAGGACAGAGAAGAAGAACTCAGAAAAGGGAGGCACCAGACCGGCAACAATGACGCTCACAAAGAGCGGATAGAAGGTGCTCCCTTGGCCCTCAGGAAGGGCAGAGCCGAAATTGAACACCTTCGCCCCGTCGATGCCCTGCGCCGCCGCCATCTGGCGCACCCGGGCAAGGCTCACCTCCGACACGTTCGGCGAGTCTAAGGCGAACGAATACCAAGCTCCGGCCGGGGCCTGGCGAGGCGCGATGTCTTGCTAGGGCGCGCAGACGGACTAGATCTGAAGATTTCGGAGGCAGGAAGGAGAGGCGCAAGAAAGGGGATCTGAGCAGCAACCGGAGAAAGCAAAAGAGGCAAAGCCTAGACAGATGCCGCTCCTTTATCAACTCGCGCGGTTGCTGAGGCGCCCACGCCCAATCAACCGCCAAGCGGCACCCAAGGCTGCAGGCTGTTAGGGCCCGCGGCGCTTCACGCTTGCCCTTTCGCCTCTCTGCTCGGCCAAGTCCGGGTGCGCCTTGGGCCCGGGGGCTACTGTCGGCGTTCTGGGAACGGGGGTCCCCAGACTTGCTCGCTCATGCTGCGCGGGCGTGGCTCAAAGGGGGCCCAAAGACGCCCATCTTCATCAACACGAGCTCAAGACCCTCGCAGGGGCCAAGCCTCGCGGGGCGGACGACAAGGAGCTTGCACAAGCACGGCCTCATTAGGCTGGCTCGCGAGGAGGCGGAGAGATCAAGGCGGGGTACCTCACGAGGTGCCCATGATGCAAGCCATGACGACCAAGGGCGCCAGTCGAGCGCCAGCCCACGCAGTGTCCTCCTTTCCTCTTTAGTGAAAAGGGAGCAAGCGCAGGCGAGAGCATCAAGCAAAGGCATCCATTTCGGTGCAACAAGACCAAGAACAGCCCGACGGCAGGAAGGAAGTCATTGTGGAGCCCAAGCAGGCGTCACCACCAGAGCCTTTGACAGGCAAGGACCAACTTTAGTCAGGATAAGTGTACCCGATGTTCCCCTTCAAAATGGCCAATTGTTGGCACCCTTCCTGCTCAATATTTGGGAGGAGGCCCAGGGCCTTTGCCTATAAATAGGACTAGCCACCCCCAGGGTAGAGGCATCTGGAAGAGAGCAACCAAGTAGCATCATAGCAAGAGAGAGAGAGGATCCTCGCCAAGAAACCAGTAGTGAGAGCGACTAAACTCCTCCTAGCAGTTCATCGTCCCAGCCAAGAACAGACCCTTGTGAGGCTGTTCTTCCTTGTATAGTTCATCATCAGCCCAAGAGGCAATCCACCACACCACACACTGGAGTAGGGTATTACACTACAATGGTGGCCTGAACCAGTATAAACCTTGTGTCTCTTGTGTTGTTCCTTTCGTAGTTTAGATCCAAGCAAGGCGGCGAGGAGCAGGTAGGTAGAGGGCGAAATCTCCGCACACACCCCAAAGAAATTCGAACCTCAAGGGTCTCGCGGAACCCAACCGACATTTGGCGCGCCAGTAGGGGTGCGCTGAATTGCCTTCCGTCGCCTGTTCTTCTCCTCCGACCATCGCATCCATGTCCGACGCTGCCGGGCTCGCGCCGAAGCGCCGAGCCGCCTCGCTTCCCGTGTCACCCAGACGGCTCCCATCGGCGGGCGCCCTCGCTATTCCTCGTCACCGCCGTCAACGCCGCCACCGCCCGACGGGAACGAGCAGCAAGAATCATCCCAAAGATCCTCCGTGAGGCAAGACGGCCGACCGCTACCCCTCGCCACCCCACCGGTTCTTCGCCTCGCGCATTCCGCTACCATGGAGGCTCGAGCTGCGCCATCACGGCAAACGAGCTCTCTGCGCTACCGGCCCTGGCGACGACGTTTACGAAGAATGGCTCGACCAAGCGTCTGCCGAGCTCGTCCGCGCTGCAGGGGGCTCTCTGCGCCGTCCGTCCCCACAAGACAAGACTTCTGCTCTGCTGGGGGCGACGGTCTCGGGCACCTCAGCCGCCTCCCCTCAAGAAGGCGACTGGCCCCAAGGCGCTGCGGGCCTCGGGCGGAACTCTGCTCACAGCGCCAGCCAGCTGCAAGAGCAGAGCTGCTAAGAAGTCCTCGCGCATGAGAAGCTGCCCGAAGGCCATCGCCCGCCTGTCGCGACCACGCCTCGCTCCCAAGACATCAAGACCTCAAGATCGCTCCCAGCTGCAGCGCATGGGGACCCACATGACCAAGCTCTTTGTCACCCAAGGCCTCCCGTGGCCGCAGCAGGCTGCCGCGCCTTCACCACCGAGCTGGGCAGCGTCGCGTGGCCCGGCAAGTTCAAGCCAGACCTGCCTCCTCGCTACGACGGTACGGCTTACCCCGCAGAGTTCCTCCAGCTCTACGAGCTGGGCATCGAAGCTACCAACGGAGACGAGAAGGTAAGTGGCGAATTGGTTTCCCATGGTGCTCAAGGACGGGGCCCACACCTGGCTCCTGAACCTGGCTCCAGGCACGATCTCCTCCTAGGACGAGATGCGCACCCGCTTCATCGCCAACTTCCAGGGTACTCGCGACCGGCCACCCGCCGTAAGCGACATGCGCCGAATCAAGCAGCAACCAGGGGAAACCCTACAGGAGTACATCCAGTGCTTCAACAACGCGCGCCTCAAGATTCCAAAGGTGACCGAGGAGGCCATCATCTCAGCCTTCTTCGACGGCGTGCGCGACGTCAAGATGAAGGAGGAGTTGGTGATGCATGAAGACATGTGCACTTCCTTGGAGCTGTTCAACTTGGCGACCAAGTGCGCCAGGTCGAGGAAGGGCGCCCCCTCCTCAAGCTGCCCGCCAGATACCCAAGAGAAGAAACCTAAGGCCAAGGGCGCTGCGCAAGGGGCTGCCGCTGCTCATGCGTAACCGCACACCAAGCGGGTAGAGATCAGCCCGAACCTTCCAAGGGCAGTCGGTACTGCGTGTACCACGACCTCCACACCCACAACACCAATGAATGCCAAGAGCTCCGAGCCGTGCGTGAAGGAAGGATCGGCCGATGTCCCGACCGCAGCGACCGAGGCTACGGTCGAGGAGGAGGAAGGAAAGCGGGACATTGGGAAGACCGCGGCCCTCGCCAAGGGTGGCGCGACCAACCTCGCGAGGATCGTTGGCAGGACCCGCCTCGCGAGGGAGACTGGAGGGATCAGCCTCGCGAGGATCGCCCGCAAGGCAACGCAGGCCTCCCTCCACTGCCGCCGCAGCCAAGGAGAAATGAGGACCGTCATCAGGACGAGGGGGCTGGGGCTTCAGAGCCACGTGCGATCGCCGCATCCCGGGCAGAGCCCAAGCCCCAGCCTCTCAACGCATCTTCAAGCAGTTCGCCCGCAAAGTAAATGCAGTCCTCCCCAAGCTCAAGGCCACGCGCCCTCTCAGGTTGTCGGCGTGCACCATCACGTTCAACTCAGCTGATCAGCTCAAGTGCGCGGCCACAGCCGAAGTCCTCCCAATGCTTTGTTCCCCAATCATCAGCAACGTGCTAGTCACCAGGACCCTCATCGATGGCGGGGCAGGGCTCAACGTCCTGTCCGTGGAAACATTCAACAATCTCCAAGTGCCCTACAATCAGCTTCAGCCAACCAAGCCTTTCTCCGGAGTCACCGACGGTTCCACGGTCCCGATTAGGCAGGTTCGCCTCCCTGTCACCTTCGGGGGGCGCGACAACTACCGCACCGAGCTCATCGACTTCGACGTCGCCCACATTCGCCTGCCATACAACGCCATCCTCGGGTATCCAGCATCGCTGTTTCATGGCAGAACCCACCACGGCTACAATGTCCTCAAGATGCCAGGAAGTGGCGGAGTCATCACGGTGCCCTGCGAAGAGAAAGACACGATATGCTCCTTGGAACGAGCCTTTCAGGCCGCATCACTGGAAGACCCGGATCGCGTAAGCAGGAGGCTTCCCGAGACCGCCCCCAAGAAGAAGAAGACATCGTCCGGCCCGGCCCCTCAGGGGGCAGGCCCCTCAGGGACCGCGCCTGCCCAGGGGGAACCTCCTTCCATTGCATAGGGAAGCGCGCCTGGGGCCCTCCTCAGGCAGGGATCAGGGACTCTCCCCTGGAGGGCCGCCGACCTCGCCAAGGTCACGAGGGAGGCGCTTGGGCACCACTTGGAGGCGTGTTTCGAAGCACATTTCCCTCAAGAAGGAGCAAGGCAAGGAGGGCCAAACCCTCATGAGTTTGTCAGCAAGGCCATTCAGGAGCTACAGGAGTCAAGAGTCATGAGAGGCAGCCGCCGCTTGCCCGCTGTGGCTCCCCATCCAGGAGAGGATGGTGGGCTGCTGTAGGATCGAAAGTATGTCTAGAGGGGGGGTGATTAGACTACTTGACAATTTAAAGTTTAGCCTTTTGATTAAGACAAGTTTTTGGCAAGTTCACAATGATGATCAAGTCAAGTATCACCCTACACATGCAATTCTAGAGTTATGGCAGCGGAAAGTAAATTGCACATGTAGTAAATAGAGGTGGAGAAGAGCAAACGCAATTTGGAGACACGGAGTTTTTTCTCGTGGTTCCGATAGGTGGTGCTATCGTCAATCCACGTTGATGGAGACTTCAACCCACGGAGGGTAACGGCTGCGAGAGTCCACGGAGGGCTCCACCCACGAAGGGTCCACGAAGAAGCAACCTTGTCTATGCCATCATGGCATACGCCCACGGAGGACTAGCCTTACTGGGGTAGATCTTCACGAAGTAGGCGATCTCCTTGCCCTTACAAACTTCTTGGTTCAACTCCACATCTTGACGGAGGCTCCCAAGCGACACCTAACCAATCTAGGAGGCACCACCTCCAAAAGGTAATAGATGGTGTTGGTGATGATGAACTCCTTGCTCTTGTGCTTCAAATGATAATCTCCCCAACACTCAACTCTCCTCACCGATTTGGCTGTGGTGGAAGAAAGGATTGAGTGGAAAGCAACTTGGGAAGGCTAGAAATCAAGTTTCATATGGTGGGAGTGGAGCAACTTGATCTCAACACAAGGGTAGGTAGTTTTCTTCTCGTAAATGTAAGGTAGGAGTGGTAGTTCTTTCGATGGCTCTCTCCACGAATGAAGAGGAGGTGGAGGGGTATTTATAGCCTCCACACAAAATCCAACCGTTACACACATTTGACCAATCTCGGTCAGACCGAAGTTGACAACTCGGTGAGACCGAAAGTTCAAATCTTGTGAACGTTGGGATTTTCGGTGGGACCGAAAATACAATCTCGGTGAGTCCGATTCTTCCAAAGACTAGGGTTTGCCATTCTCGGTGGGACCGACTTTATCATCTCGGTGACACCGATTTGATGACAGATGGTTACAGAAGGTTGGCAACACTAGTTTCGGTGAGACCGAGTTTGGAATCGGAAAAACCGAAATTACTAGGGTTTGGCTTTGTGGCTGAGGTGGTTCATCTCGGTGTGACTGAGTTTATGGAATCGGTGGGACCGAGATTACTTATGAGTATATGTTGGAATGAAAGATTGCTGATAGTTTGGGAGATAGATCACTAAGCACTTTGAGCAACCAGATCATTATCATAACCTCATCCCCTTTTAATAGTATTGGCTTTCCTATAGACTCAATGTGATCTTGGATCACTAAACCAAAAATGGAGTCTTGAGCTTTTGCCAATGTTTTCCTTAGCATTTTGAGGGTCCACATCTTCACCATTGCCATACCCATATCACTTGAACTTTCTGAAATGTTCTCAAGAAACTATTAGTTCAATGATATATATGTTGTTATTAATTACCAAAACCACCTGGGGATTAGTTGCACTTTCAATCTCCCCCTTTTTGGTAATTGATGACAACATATAGATCAAAGCTTCGACAAATGATATAATCAATGAATAATATTGTCGCTTTGAGAAGTATGTGATAAGCAAGAGCTCCCCCTAAATTTGTGCATTATTTAAGATTTGCGTTTGAATGCAAATGCACAATCGATTAGGATCATGGGTCACTCTTCCATGTCACATACATCTTGGTGGAGCGCACAAAATGATAAGAATGAATAACATGCACCCAATCACCAAGACATGAGTAAATGATCATACAAGATATGAATAGCATATGATAAGCATTAAGCACACATTAAGGCATAGTATGATCAAGCACTCATCAAAGTAGAGCAAACGTAGTATCAAACACACGGAATGTCTCGGAAAACTCAAAAGTATCTCAAAGAAACCGCAAACAAAAGAGCAAAAAGCGAGCACTCTCTCTCTCGAAGTCCTATGATCTATACAATTTCTCCCCCTTTGGCAACAAGTTACCAAAAAGTTTGAAAGGTATAGAGCTAAACGTCACTAGGGACTCTGCCGGGCGGCTCTGCCTGCAGGTTGATGGAGTTGAGATAGCTGCATCCGCAAAGGCTTCGCTGAAGTCTGTGGAGCTGGAGGAGTGGACACCGGAGCCGGAGCTGGGCCCGATGGAGCTGTGGGAGGTGCTTGATGTAGTAGCCTCGTGTCTCACATCGAATAGCAGCTGATCTGGGTCTTGTGGGAACCAGAGCAGGCTGTTCATAGTCATCCTGGACAAGGTCATTCTGCATCTCCTTCATGAGCTCTTCCTTCTCCCTCTTGGCTTCCTCGATATCTGCCTCAAGCTTGTTGACAGTGACTTGCTCTTCAGTCAGCTTGACATCCAGAGCATGGAACTTGTCTTCAACTATCCTCTCAAGACTCTCCCGAGACTGCACTATGCTGGCCAAAGCGTAGTTCAATCCTCCGGTAGCTTCAAGGAGCTGTTCTCCAACACTCTTGGTTTAGCTGCTGCTGCTTCTTCCTTCTCAGCTTTAGCTTGTTTGGCAGCTTCAGACTTAGCTTGACCTTCAATAGACGTGGGATCATCCTCACCATCACAACTTCATTATCCTCATGCTCAGGCTGCAGTGGGCAAGTGGGGTCTATCCAACAAGTAGGTGCCCGTGCCAAACTTGGCATTGATAAGCATCTGAATGTGCGGGCAAAACCACATGACCTCTTCTCGTCTGCTGCAGTCCTCTTGATAGTCTCAACTATCGTGTCCATCACCTTGAAAGGTGCCTTCGATCTAGTATATGCAGCATGTTGATAGAATAGCCTCTTATCATGCGATGATCTCCGACTTGGGCATCAAGGTATGCCTCGTAATTGTGTTTGTGGTAGGGAGACCTGCTCGAGATGATACATCGAGCCGAGCTTCCAACTCTACATCCTTAGCTGGTACCTCATTGTACATGTTCTTCATAGACTCATGATTTTTCTTGGGAATTCCATAGACATCAACATCATCTTCTCTTGATATCGAGCATTCAGCAGGCAGCCCACTCTTCAACAGTTGAAGAGAATCTCGACCTTCACCATCCATACAATTCGCCATCCGGATAGAAATGAGTTGTGGCATAGAATTGCATGATCATCTCATCATTCCAAGCTGTCGGTTTCGACCAACGAACTCAGAACTCCACATGCAAGTGAAGCTCTCATGCACATGTGGAAAGTAGTCTCTGTGCTCTTCACTCACAATATATGCCCAATCAACATATCTAGTGTCAAGAATAATGGGCTTCTTGTCCATGAGCACATCCTCATAGAAATCTTGCTGCTCTCTGGTATGGAACCTTGAATCAACAGCAGTCCTTCTCCTTATGGCATATGGATCAGCTTGCCTCCATAGCCTGAGACCTTTGTCTTTTCTTTCCTTCATGTTTTCAGCTCGAGGATGAGCATCATTGTGGATGGCAATCTCGACGGAGTTTCAAGAATACAGTGCCTCATCATCCGACTCACCGGTGGCACATTGTCTTTCTTCTTCTCTGGACGCAGAATGTTTCTCAGTCTTCTTTGGCTTGGCAGCAGGCTTGGCTTGAGCTGCCTTTGCTGGAGCAGAAGGCTTAGACTTTGTAGGTGCTCCTGCCCTGATGGCATCTCCCATCAACTTAGGCTTCGAGGAGGCTGGGTGCTTCCTCATCGTAATCATCATCACCGCTTCATCATGCACAATCCTCTTCCTCTTGGAAGTTTTCTTTACCTTGCTCGAGGTTTCTTCTTCCATGCTCAACTTCTTGGCAACAGTGGACTTCTTCACTTTGCTGGTGCCTTTCTTGGTTTGTTGCCCTTGATGCTCTTTGGCAACCACTTTCCTCTTAGGCTTAGATGTGATCTCTTCCTCAGCTATGAAATCAGAATCTTCTTCATCAGAATTCCTCTTCTTCCTGGCCCTGGTGGCAGCAGGAGGCAAACCACTTGGTGTGCTCCTCTCACCATCATCAGAAAAGCTGCTGGCCTCAGGACTAGTGCCTGCCTCTGGAATCTCAATTGGTGATTCAGACCTGTTCTGGCTGTCACTTGCATCTGACATGGCTGACAACCTGTGAATAGATAAGGTATAGGCAGAATAGAAGAGTTATCACAAACTGCAGAAGATTTTGCAAAAAGAATGAGTTCAAATTTCAGTTTTAGGTTTTCACAGAATGCATTTCGGTCAGACCGAGTCTAAAATTCGGTGAATCCGAAGTGTCTAAACAGAACCATTCACACCACTTTCGGTTGGACCGAAATGGGTTTCGGTCTAGCCGAGAACACTAGGGTTTCACTAAATCCTCATTTCGGTCGCACCGATTTGCACAACTCGGTTGGACCGAAAAGTGCAAAGGCAATGGCCAGAGGCCAAATCGGTCATCCGAGAATGTAGAATCGGTCTCACCGAGATGTGTTCGGCGAAACCTAACCCTAAAATTTTTACTCAATTTCGTTCTAAGAACTAATCTGCTGGATAGGAAGATCTCAAACGTGGCAAGAAGCTAGGCAAACCAATCGTATTGAATCGGAGGTTGAAACACGAGAGGATCAAACTCACCCTAACTTGGTGGAGTTTCTCTCGGCGGCAACGGCACGGAGAGATTGACCGCTGACGGCGACGGAGACCAGCGCGCGGGCGCAGCAACGACGGAGACGATCCGGAGACCACGGCGACGGCAAAGAAAGGGTTTGGGGGCGAGACGCTTTGAAGAAAGAATCAACGCGCTGCCCTCGTATATATATACCTTCACCGTCGGTGGGACCGAGTTGTAAACTCGGTGGCACCGAGATGGTTAACTGCAAGCAGTTACTCATTTCGGTCACGCCGAAATTTGCAACTCGGTTTCACCGAGGTGAAAACCTAGATCAATCCAAGTGATTTCGGTCTGTCCGATTTGAGTGGGTTGGTCTGACCGAAAATACTTAGAAGGTTTTGGAATTTAAGCTTTTGACGGATCGGTGGCTCCGAGTGCTCCTCACTCGGTGTGTCCGAAAAAAAACTTGATCAAAGTTTGTGATATAAGCATGAATAGAATTTGAGACAAGAGAGCATAGATAGCTAGGGGAGGAACTTAGGCATTCTTGTCCATCCATTTGGTCAAAAAGAAAAATCCAAAAGACCAAAGCAACAAATGGATGTCCTTGAATGGATAAAATTATGCATCCAACATGCTCACACAATAAGATAGCAAATGAAATATGTGTCAAACATGCACAAACAAAACACTAGCTACTAGCACACAATTTGTCGATGACTAGGTCATCTATATATGAGTATATTGCCTTAGGAGTCAAATGAGAACATTTGATCATAGGTCATACTCATCGTTTAAGCACAAGTGGGGTTACCACTTTTACATAAAGCATTAGTGTGTTCACATCATTTGAAGATGCTTTAGCTCATTTCTTTAGAGCAAAGCTCCCCTTGATGTGAGAACCCCTTTAAAGGGTCAAACTAACCTTGGGTTGTCGAGAAGACTTCATGTAGATGTTGAAGATGTGGATGCTCAATGTTGATGAAGATCATCAAGAGTTGGGAGCAATCCTTTGGATTCGGGCACTTTCAATACCTACATGGGTTAGTCCCACAAGGAACAAACAAAGATATCCATGGACATAGATTGAAGTATACAATAGATGATGTCCATGAAAGCAATGATTACCTTGTCCCTTGACTTACCAACAAGAGGGTTTGTGACTCCATGAACTAGTGCAAGATGTGGAAGTTGATTGCACAAGTTCTTGCCAAAATGAATGTGAGTGAAGTATGTTGGCGAGTCACCCTCAAGAACTCTCTAGTTCTTCTTCTTCGGGATCCACATCATCTTGATGGGAATCCTTGGGGTTGTAGTTGAGCTTGACGAAGTAGAACTTGACGTTTCCTTGGGAACCCACTTGACCATGGCCTTAGGTGCTTCAATAAATGCATCAATCTCCTCTTGAAGCTTGTCCTTGCCTTTTAGCTTGTGGTCTTGTGGTGGAAGGTCATCTTGAGCTTGTTCCACATTGGAAGAAGTAGGATCATACTTCTCCTTTTGAGAAACAAACTTTGGAGTGGGATATTGACCTTCTTCCCATTCAACACCCTCGGCGTTGAACTTTCGCTCAAAACCAATTCCTTGATTCTTCCTGCCTTCCTTGCTTGCGAACAATTTCTCAAAGTTCTTGCTTCCGCAAGGCTCTTGTAGACACCTTTCTCTATAATCCCTTTCAATAAACTATTTTCTTGCTCAAGTGTAACTTGGCTTGAAACATTGTTAGTGGAATCAAGAGAACTACTAGAAGTAACAACATTGGATTTAGCATGGTTATTGTTACTACTAGATGAAGAATTTTTCTTATGCTTGTCATGCTTAGTTTTAATAGGTGGCAAGAAATTAGACAAGAGAAGTCGTTTGGCAAGATATGAAGAACTCTTCTTTCAAGATCGTCATTGATAGCTTTTAGGAACTCATGTTCTTGCTCTAGATTGAGCTTCTCGAGCGTAGCTTCTCATGAGATCTTAGGAGCTCTCTATGATCTTCTTGAGTTGTTTCATGAGCTAACTTAAGAGTGTTTAGTTCTTTAGTTAGACGCTCAATCTCCTTCATAGCATTGTCATTCGACTCTTCTCGACTATAAAGACTACTAGCATGTTCATCATTACTAGGCTCACTAGATTTATCATGTAAAAGCTCATCTTCACCAAGCAAGTCATCCTCATCACTATCAAAGTCAATGAATTCAGGGTGTGATACCTTGGGGCCTTTAGCCATGAAGCATCTTCCAATTCCCTCATTTGGTGAATCAAATAAGTCATAGGAGTTGGAGTTGGAGGATACGAGAGCAAGACCGCAACACCTTCATCTTGATCAGATTCGGAGTTGGAGTGATAGCTTCTTTGGAGTGATTGTCGAGTCGGAGCCGAGACCCATTCACCTACATGAGCTTGATGTTTTCTTCTTGTGTAGCTCCTTGATGACTTGTCTTTCTTCTCCTAATCCTTGCTTCTCCGAGAGGATCTTCGCTCATAACGATCATCTCTACTCCTTCTCTCTTTCCGAGGCGACTCTTCTCTTGAGCTTCTTCTTCTTGGAGATTCTTCTCTTCTCTTGTGGGGAGTCGAACACTCATTTGAGTAGTGTCCGGGTCTTCCACAATTGTAGCAGTTTCGATCACGACTAGAAGATCTCTTTTCATCATATGATCTAGACTTTGAGCTTCTTTCCTTGCTTCTACTCTTGTAGAATTTGTTGAAGTTCTTCACCATTAGGCTTATCTCTTCATTGGAAACTAGCTTGTCACTTGAGGTTGTGGGAGCTTCACATGTAGCTTTGTAAGCACCACTTGACTTGTTGTGAAGCTCTTCCTTATCTTTAAGTGTCATCTCATGAGCAACAATTCTTCCAATGACTTTGGTAGGCTTGAGATTCTTGTAGTTTGGCATCATTTGGATCAAAGTGCACACGGTGTCATACTTTCCATCCAAAGCTCTGAGAATCTTCTTGATGATGAATCGGTCGGTCATTTCTTCGCTTCCTAAGCCGGCAATCTCATTTGTGATGAGAGCAAGCCTAGAGTACATTTCAGCGACTCCTTCACCTTCCTTCATCTTGAACTTGTCAAGTTGACCTTGAAGAACATCTAGCTTTGATTCCTTCACGGACTCGGTACCTTCGTGCATTTCACCAAAGTATCCCAAATCTCTTTGCATTCTCAAGACGGCTGATTTTGTTGAACTCCTCGGGACACAAAGCATTGAAGAGAATGTCACAAGCTTGAGCATTGTTTTGCAACATCCGCAATTCATCCGCAGTAGCTTCACGATCCGAACTTTTCCTTCCTCAAGAACTCACCTTGCAAGCCAACACAAATAATGCCCCATGCGGCGGGTTATGTCCAAGAATATGCATTTTCATTTTATGCTTCCAACTAGCAAAGTTTGAACCATCAAAGTAAGGACCTCTACGAAAATTACCTCACTAGACGCCATACTCTCCTAGGTTGTGAAACCAAGCTTATGGAGTCCAATGCAATGGAAACCAATCCAATGGAGACCAAAGCTCGATACCACTTGTAGGATCGAAAGTATGTCTAGAGGGGGTGATTAGACTACTTGACAATTTAAAGTTTAGCCTTTTGATTAAGACAAGTTTTGGCAAGTTCACAATGATGATCAAGTCAAGTATCACCCTACACATGCAATTCTAGAGTTATGGCAGCGAAAGTAAATTGCACATGTAGTAAATAGAGGTGGAGAAGAGCAAACGCAATTTGGAGACACGGAGATTTTTCTCGTGGTTCCGATAGGTGGTGCTATCGCCAATCCACGTTGATGGAGACTTCAACCCACGGAGGGTAACGGCTGCGAGAGTCCACGGAGGGCTCCACCCACGAAGGGTCCACGAAGAAGCAACCTTGTCTATGCCATCATGGCATACGCCCACGGAGGACTAGCCTTACTCGGGTAGATCTTCACGAAGTAGGCGATCTCCTTGCCCTTACAAACTTCTTGGTTCAACTCCACATCTTGACGGAGGCTCCCAAGCGACACCTAACCAATCTAGGAGGCACCACCTCCAAAAGGTAATAGATGGTGTTGGTGATGATGAACTCCTTGCTCTTGTGCTTCAAATGATAATCTCCCCAACACTCAACTCTCCTCACCGATTTGGCTGTGGTGGAAGAAAGGATTGAGTGGAAAGCAACTTGGGAAGGCTAGAAATCAAGTTTCATATGGTGGGAGTGGAGCAACTTGATCTCAACACAAGGGTAGGTAGTTTTCTTCTAAGAAATGTAAGGTAGGAGTGGTAGTTCTTTCGATGGCTCTCTCCACGAATGAAGAGGAGGTGGAGGGTATTTATAGCCTCCACACAAAATCCAACTGCTACACACATTTGACCAATCTCGGTCGACCGAAGTTGACAACTCGGTGAGACCGAAAGTTCAAATCTTGTGAACGTTGGGATTTTTGTGGGACCGAAAATACAATCTCGGTGAGTCCGATTCTTCCAAAGACTAGGGTTTGCCATTCTCGGTGGGACCGACTTTATCATCTCGGTGACACCGATTTGATGACGTAGATTCTGTAAGGTTGGCAACACTAGTTTCGTGAGACCGAGTTTGGAATCGAAAACCAAATTACTAGGGTTTGGCTTTGTGGTGAGGTGGTTCATCTCGGTGTGACTGAGTTTATGGAATCGGTGGGACCGAGATTACTTATGAGTATATGTTGGAATGAAAGATTGCTGATAGTTTGGGAGATAGATCACTAAGCACTTTGAGCAACCAGATCATTATCATAACCTCATCCCCTTTTAATAGTATTGGCTTTCCTATAGACTCAATGTGATCTTGGATCACTAAACCAAAAATGGAGTCTTGAGCTTTTGCCAATGTTTTCCTTAGCATTTTGAGGGGTCCACATCTTCAGTCATTGCCATACCCATATCACTGAACTTTCTGAAATGTTCTCAAGAAACTATTAGTTCAATGATATATATGTTGTTATTAATTACCAAAACCACCTGGGGATTAGTTGCACTTTCAGCTGCGCGTCTGCATCGACATACTAGGGCTCAGCCGAGCCGCCTCTCAGGAACGCCTCTGGCCCTCGCAAGTGGGGCACGGTGAAGGTCCACCCCACAGCTATGTTCGCATGCCTTACGGCTTGCCGAACGCGGCTGCGGTGCGCCAGCGCCTCATAAGGAGCATCCTGGAGGCTCAGGAGGCCAGGCATTCTGCAGTCCTGGCGGAGATGGAGATGGTTCGCGAGGAGCCACCAGCGCCCCCGGAGCCTCCCGAGGCTCCTGCGCCTGGGGGCTCGTGATGATCGGCTCCCGCAGCCCGCTTCGCCTGCTACTTCAACACCCCTTCATCGTCAACACTATCAGGTGACATCTTTCAAGTTTCATTTCCAGCTCGGAGTGCCCCCCCCAGGGCTGCATTATTCCCAGGCCGCGTAGGTCCGTCCCTATGGCGTGTATCCCTTTTATTTCATGTTCTTAGCCTACTTCATTGGGGGCGCCCGAAGGGCTGCATCATCCCCAAGTCGCTCGGGTCAGACCCAGCGGCGTGTACCCCTCTTGCGTTTATCTTTGGGCCATGCATTCGACCCATCATGCTTGTTATTTGGTGCTTGTCCGTGGCCCCTTTTCTTCGTTGGTGTCGGCAGCTTGCGCGTTAAAGGGGGGGGTACCTGAGCATCGCGACTCAGGGCTCCTACCGGCTCTCTAGCCCTCACCCTCTGGCCTTGTCCACGGCATCGCGACCTGGCATACCAGCGACGGCAGAGACCAGCTCGAGGGCCGGGACCCGAGGACGTAGAGCTTCGACATCTAGCCTTGCACGTTAAAGGGGGGGTACCTGAGCATCGCGACTCAGGGATCCTACCGGCTCTCCAGCCCCCACCCTCTGGCCTTGTCCATGGCATCGCGACCGGCATACCAAATGACGGCCGAGAGCAGCTCGAGGGCCGGACCCGAGGACGAGCGCCCGAGATCTAACCAAATTTGCAGGAACACATCCCAAGATAAGGCCCAGTGCCACGCCAAGAACCCGCTTTTGAGGTAGGGGCCCGTGAGTCCCGCTACTGGCTCACGGGTGCCCAGATACACCTCGTCAGCCCCACCGCCAGCCACGTGTCGGGCGGGTCAGACACGCCTGGGCTCCTCCCGGAGGGGAGCCCCCTCCCACGCACCAATGGAAGCACCATGCTTTGCGCTGGCTGACGACACTGCCGAGGAGCGGCTATGCCCGTACACATATGGAAGCGCTATGTCTCCTACCGGTGATAAACAATCGAGGGTGGTCAGCCGTGTCAAACCGGCGGATCTTGGGTAGGGGGTCCCAAACTGTGCGTCTAGGCGGATGGTAACAGGAGACAAGGGACACGATGTTTTTACCCAGGTTCGGGCCCTCTCGATGGAGGTAAAACCCTACTCCTGCTTGATTAATATTGATGATATGGGTAGTACAAGAGTGGATATACCACGAGATCAAGGAGGCTAAACCCTAGAAGCTAGCCTATGGTATGATTGTTGTTGGGATTGTTTTCCTATGGACTAAAACCCTCCGGTTTATATAGACAACGAAGAGGGCTAGGGTTACACAGAGTCGATTACAATGGTAGGAGATCTACATATCCGTACTGCCTAGCTTGCCTTCCACGCCAAGGAAAGTCCCATCCGGACACGGGACGAAGTCTTCAATCTTGTATCTTCATAGTCTTGGAGTCCAGCCGATGATGATAGTCCGACCATCCGGACACCCCTAGTTCAGGACTCCCTTAGTAGCCCCCGAACCAGGCTTCAATGACGAGGAGTCCGGCGCGTATATTGTCTTCGGCGTTGCAAGGCGGGTTCTCCTCCAAATTCCATGTGCTTGCCGAATAATGTTCGGCTTCCTTATAAATGTTGCGCTCCTTGGCTTCCACGCCAAATAATGGCCCTCTTCCATGTGTCGTACGAATGCGAAAGGCCAGGGTATTTTTACATTTTACCCCCTAGCTGCACGAATAAGCTACCTATAAGAGAGGCAAGAATCCAGATCCAAATCACACCATCCTCCTTCCGCGAGTACTCATCGGAGCGCTTCTGGCAAAAGATCCACTCCATCATGGACCGTCGACGCGGCTCCTCCTCTCGTGCTCCCAGCCCTCAGCCAGGAGATTGGAGGAGATGTTCAGTGCCGCACAACGAGCTGGTGACGCTCCAAGCGGAGGGATACCTTCCTCCGGCCTTTATGGTCCCGGTTCGAGCCGGGCTGGCCACCTACAAAGGTGGAAAGCAGGCGGAGAATACCCCCAGTCCCTCTAAAGGAGAGTGCATGTGTTTTGTCCCTTATCTAATAAGGGGGCTCGAATTTCCCATACATCCGTTTCTCCGGGGGCTATTGGAGTTCTACGGACTCCAGCTTCATCACCTTACGCCCGCCTCCATTCTGCACATCGCGGGCTTCGTAGCTCTTTGCGAGCTGTTCCTGGGCATCGAGCCCCATTTTGCGCCGTGGAAGAGACTACTTTGCCTCGTACCCCGTTCTCACAAGGGGTCAATATATCAAGTGGGCGGAGCCGAAATATGGCGCATCGCCGGGACCGGATATCTATCCGGAACCCCAAAGAAGGCGTCCCAAGATCGCCTCGGAATGGTTTTATGTGGAAGATGCTCCACCGCCGACCCGATTCGGATCGGCCTCCGGAGTTCAGCAAGGCTCCTCAAGAAACGCCTGAGTTGGCGCCCGCGGAGCCCTCAACAGGAGAAAGACAGGAGCGTCCATTATTTGATGGGCCGGATAAGGTTGCTGGCCCATTCCGGATTGACTATGATTGGAGTCATGGCCACGTGCATTATGCGAGGGGTGTAGCTGCTCCAATATAGGGGCCACCCCATGTGGGATTTCAACGGGGAGAATGACGCCACCCGTCATGGCCGCAAGGGGCCGGGATCGGCCGCAGATCTGGTGAAGATCTTGTCCGGCTTGTACAAGGGGGAGAAGGAGGACTTCCTCCAAACGAGCCCATTGAATGGATTCTCCATGAATAACCCTCGGAGCTGGGTAAGCGGACGCTTGCTCATCTAATCTGTGCTTTCAAAGTTAAGCGCCTTACTTTATGATTTTCGATGCAGGAATCGCGCCGGGATGTGGAGGACATACACAGTCCGGCTCCACAACCCGAGGATCCGGGAAGATCCCTTGATCCGGCCACCGAAGAGGATCCGGATATAAAGGTGGAGCTGATCGACGGGGTGTTCCACCAGCTTAGCATGGACAATGCTCTAGTCGCCATTACGGCTGACTACCCCGGTTTATCTCCGGCTTCCCAGGTAACTATGACCGGAGCCCTGACACCATCACTTCGTCCGTGCTTATTTCTGACCACCGCATTCCAACGGTGTCTCGCAGGAGGTGCCTTCAAGGCGGGAAGCTGATCCCGCGGCGACTGACCAACCAGGGTCAGTTCGGCCCAGCAGGCGGAAGAGGGGTGCGGTGCCAATTGAAACATCGCCGCAACGGTATGACACGCCACCGTTTTTAAGGAAAAGGCCCCTGTGAGGTATATTGATGCTCATAACTTTTTCAGGAGAAAGAGCGCTCGTCGGACTGTGCCCGGAGAGGTTGCCAACAAAGGCTCCGCTAGCCAGGCTCCAACACCTGGTCCGGGGGGGGGAGGCGAGCGCAAGGCGCGAGCCGGATGCTCCTCAAGCGGAGGATGCCGACAGGTTGTCTGCCACCAGGTCCGAGGTGGAGAGCGCCATGAATCACAGGCGCCGCTGGACAGTTCTTCATGACGCGTGTTTCTCCCCAGAGGCGTTGAATGCCTTCAACGCGGGAGACGCGCACCTCCGTGCTGCTCAAGATGGTTTGACCAAAGCCACGGAGCAGTATGTGAAAGACATACGGGTAAGGGATTTAATGGTTGTATATGCCAGTAGCCCCCGAGACTTAAAGTAGTTAAAACAACTGATTTAAGGATCATTTGATATGCAGGATCTTACGGAGAAGAATACCCAATTGTCCCAGGAGCTACAAGAGTGCAAGGCCCAACTTGAGGCCGCACTGGCCGCCGCAGGAGGAGACACAGAGACCCCTTCCAGTAACACATATTTCAAAAAGATAAGTAGTGTTCGGCGTGCGTATAAGTCTGACAATAGTATTGCAGATGTTGCCGGACTTGATCCGGACAAGCAACAGCTACTGCGCCAGCTAAAGGCCAACGAGAGGGTGCTTATGAAGGTGCAGCAGGAGAGGAACAAGCTCCAAGATGCCCACACCCATCTTGGAGAAGAGCTAAAAGGTGTTCGGGCCCAGCTGTCTGGCTCCGTGAAGGAGAATCAGTGGCTTCGTCGCGGCATCTATAGTAAGTGCTTGAGCAAACTCTTTTGAAAAGAAGAGTTCGGCAAGGAAGTCGATTGACAGAAATGTGTCTGTAGGTGTGCTCACAGGTCTCCTTGCGGAGGAAATGCCCGGTTCAACGGGTGATCAACTTCCGAAGTTGCTGCAATCGCATTTAACGTGTTCGGCAGTGATGAGTGGCGCTGCCCGTGCCTTATGGCCGTCCGCCTCCCTACCCGAGGGTCTTGGAGGGCTTATGGAGAAGCTTCAGGAGCACGGCGGTGCTTCCGCCTATGGAAGATATCGGCTGTCGTCAAGGCGCCAGGAGGCTGGGCCATGGTGAAGACGCTGTACAAGAAGGCGGATCCGAACCACATGGCCGAGGTCGGACCTGTGGGGCCCGATGGAAAGGAGATCCCTGTGAGCTTAGTGTACGGCCAAGTAGAGTTGGCCGCTAAGTATTCCCAACGGGACTGTAAATTAGACAGCCTGTTAGATGGGATTGAAGAGGAGTACAATCAATCAATGTGACGATGTATTTTTAAAATGACATGTATAATGTCGTCTAGCCGGATTGTAGATCGTTTGTCTCTGCGGACCTTTTCGCTTCAACCACGGGACCCAACTGTCCGGAGTGTGTCCGAATACCCTCGCGGTTATACAAAAAACCGGGGCATGCATGAAGACCAGGCGTAGGGGTCATTAGTGCTTTATCAGACAAGTGCCCAACTAGTTATGTTATATTACATGGTTAGTAAGAAACATCTTCCAGGGAGAATAGTTCCTTTAGGGGTTCCTTCCCCTGGGAGGCATGCCCTAAAGTGCATGTCCGGACTGCGAAAAGAGCAGGAAAACATCTGGGGGCAGATAAATAAATAAATGAGAAATCATCTTTCAAGTCACCGACCGAATATTCCCTTAAGAATGCTAGCTTTCGGCTTCACCCAGTCTGAGGTACACATCCGGCTTCATCGCAGAGGTGCTCCCTTTACCTCCTAGCCGAACAATCGGGAACGTAGGGGTAAGCACAGGAGCCAGGCAACCCAGCTTGGCCAAAACTTAAGTCATATCGATGCATATAATGGTGAATAAAAGGTACATGCAGAAGTGTGACACATGTGTTGGGCATAAAGTCCGTATAAATAAGCTTCTGTTTAAGGAAGCCCCCAGGTATAATGAGTGCGAGTAGCACGTCAAGTGTGTGCGAACAATGCGCAAATCAGCCCTCAAGGGCTTTATGAAAAAGGTGGGAGAAAAGAGAGAAACAAAAGACAACTTAAGTATAAAATGTGGACGGAGGAAGGAGACGAACTCTGAGTCTGGCGCTAGGCGTAGAATCTTCGGAGGCGGGCTGCATTCCATGGGTTCGGCTCGAGTCGGTTGTCCGATCGTTTTTGCAGACAAGATGCTCCGCCGTCGACTTGGTCGATGATGAAGGGTCCTTCCCATTTGGGCTTGAGTTTGTCCTTTTCTTGTCCGGCAGCGAGAACTAGTTCGCCAACATTGTAAGTTTTAGCCCGTACTTCTCTGCTTTGATATCTTCGAGCCTGCTGCTGATAGAATGCGGAACGAGCCTTTGCCATGTCGCGCTCCTCCTCCAATGCATCCAAGCTGTCCTGCCGATCCAACTCGGCTTCTCTTTCTTTGTACATGCGCAGTCGAGGTGAGTCATGAATTATGTCGCAGGGCAAAACTGCCTCTGCGCCGTATACCTTAAAGAATGGTGTGAATCCGGTAGTACGGTTTGGCGTGGTCCGCAGCCCCCAGAGTACGGAGTCGAGCTCCTCTACCCAGTGCGTGTTAGATTCCGTAAGGGACCGCACTAATCTGGGTTTGATGCCGCTCATGATTAGACCATTTGCTCGTTCAACTTGACCGTTGGTTTGAGGGTGATAGACTGAAGCGTAGTCGAGCTTAATGCCCATATTTTTGCACCAGAGTTTAACCTCGTCGGCCATGAAGTTCGTGCCGTTATTGGTGATGATGCTGTGGGGGACGCCATAACGGTGTACTACCCCGGATATGAAGTCTATCACTGGTCCGGATTCGGCAGTTTTAACTGGTTTGTCCTCTATCCATTTGGTGAATTTGTCCACCATTACCAATAGGTATTTTTGTTTGTCGGTTCACCCTTTAAGGGGTCCAACCATGTCAAGACCCCAGACCGCAAACGGCCAGGTGATGGGTATAGTTTTGAGGGCGGTGGGTGGCATGTGGCTCTGATTAGCAAAGAGCTGACAACCACCGCATCGTTGGACTAAGTCCTGAGCATCTGCCCGGGCCGTCGGCCAATAAAATCATGTACGGAAGGCCTTACCTACAAGGGCCCGGGCTGCAGCGTGGTGTCCGCCTAGTCCGGCGTGAATTTCAGCCAGAAGATTTCGCCCTTCCTCTTCGGAGATGCACCTTTGAAGGACTCCGGTTGTGCTTTTCTTATAAAGCTCTCCCTCATGGACCTTGTAGGCTTTAGATCGCCAAACTATGCAACGGGCCTCATTTTGGTCTTCGGGAAGTTCCTGCCTAATTAAGTAGGCTAAGAATGGTTCCTCCACGGGGCAATTACTGCCATTATTTTGTGGGCTGAAGGTGTTATTTCATTGGCTGAGCCATCGATTGTGTCAGAATGTTCCGTGTTGGGTGGTATGGTTGGTTCCGGGTTGTTATTTCCAGACTCCTCTTCCCATAATACGGATGGCTTAAAGAGCCGCTCCAGGAAGATGTTTGAGGACGGCGCTGCTTTGCGCCGATGCGTGCCAACAGGTCGGCTGCCTGGTTATTATCCCGGGCTACATGGTGGAATTCGAGTCCTTCGAACCGAGCTGACATTTTTAAGATAACATTATGATAGGCTGCCATTTTCGGATCCTTGGCGTCAAAGGCTCCGTTTACTTGGACATTGCGAGGTTTGAGTCCCCGCGCACTTCTAGGCGTTGAATACCCATGGAGATTGCCATCCAGAGGCCATGTAGAAGGGCATCGTATTCGGCTGCATTGTTGGAGTCCGTGTACATTATCTGAAGTACCTATTGGACTGTGTCTCCAGTTGGGGATGTCAATACGACGCAAGCCCCCAAGCCGGCCAACATTTTGGAGCCGTCGAAATGCATGATCCAATTGGAGTATGCGCCGTACTCTTTAGGGAGTTCGGCTTCAGTCCATTCGGCGACGAAGTCAGCCAAAACTTGTGACTTTATAGCTCGCCGTGGTTTGTAGGTTATATCGAATGGTAAGAGCTTGATGGCCCATTTTGCAATCTTGCCCGTCGCGTCGCGGTTGTTTATAATGTCGTTGAGAGGTACTTCGGAGGCAACTATTATCGAACACTCTTGAAAGTAGTGTTGCAGCTTCCGGGATGCCATGAACACCGCGTACGCTATCTTTTGATAATGTGGATACCGGGACTTGCATGGGGTTAAGACAGTGGATACGTAGTACACTGGTTTTTGAAGAGGGAATTTGTGTCCTTCTGTTTCTCGTTCGACGACGAGTACCGCGCTGACAACTTGATGTGTTGCCGCGATATATAATAACATCGGTTCGCCCAGGTTAGGCGCGGCCAGGACCAGATTTGTTGCCAATATGGCCTTTATTTCTTTGAGTCCGGCAGTGGCAGCATCCGTCCACTCGAAGTGTTCAGTGCGCCTAAGGAGGCAATAAAGGGGCAATGCCTTTTCTCCCAAACGGGAGATGAAGCGGCTTAAAGCCGCCACACATCCAGTTAATTTTTGTATTTGTTTGAGGTCCTTTGGGATATCCAACTGTGACAGAGTTTGTATCTTGGCTGGGTTTGCTTCAATTCCTCTACCGGATACAATGAAGCCCAGGAGCTTACCGGCTGGTACGCCGAAAACACATTTTTCTGGGTTGAGCTTAATGTCATATGCTCGGAGGTTGTCGAATGTGAGCCTCAAGTCGTCTACTAGAGTTTCGACGTGTTTGGTCTTGACGACCATGTCGTCTACGTATGCCTCTACTATTTTGCCGATCTGGGTAGCCAGACATGTCTGAATCATGTGCTGATATGTTGCGCCGGCGTTTTTGAGTCCGAAGGGCATCGTGTTGAAGCAGAATGGTCCGTATGGGGTAATGAATGCCGTTGCGGCTTGGTCTGCCTCCGCCATCTTGATTTGATGGTACCGGAGTATGCGTCGAGGAAGCACAATGAATCATGTCCTGCGGTAGCATCGATGATTTGATCGATGCGGGGAAGGGGGAAAGTATCCTTTGGACAAGCCTTGTTAAGGTCTTTAAAATCGATGCACAGGCGCCAGGACTTGTCCTTTTTTGGTACCATTACCAGGTTCGCTAGCCAATCCGGATGTTTATTGTCTCTAATGAATCCGGCTTCCAATAGTTTGGCTAGCCCTCTCCCATTGCTTGTCTTCTGGGTTCGGAAAATCATCGAAGAGCCTGTTTGACTGGCTTGAATCCTTTTAGGATGTTTAGGCTGTGTTCTGCCAATCTGCGTGGGATTCCTGGCATATCTGAAGGGTACCAGGCAAAGATGTCCCAATTCTCCTGAAGGAATTCTCGTAGTGCGGCGTCTACATCAGGTTTTAACTGTGCCCCAATGGAGGCCGTCTTTGTGGGGTCCGTTGGATGGACCTGGAATTTGACTATTTCGTCCGCTGGTTTAAAAGAGGTGGATTTGGATCTCTTATCGAGTATCACATCGTCCCTGTTCACCGTAGAGCGCAGCGCAGTGAGCTCATCTGCCGCTAGGGCTTCGGATAGTGCCTCTAAGGCTAGTGTGGCTGTCTTGTTTTCAGCGCGGAGTGCTATGTCCGGATCACTGGCAAGAGTGATGGTTCCATTGGGCCCGGGCATTTTAAGCTTCATGTACCCGTAATGGGGTATGGCTTGGAAAATTGTGAATGCCTCTCGCCCTAATAAAGCATGATATCCGCCACTGAATGGGGCCACTTGGAACGTGACCTCCTCGGACCTGTAATTGTCCGGTGAGCCGAACACCACATCAAGTGTGATTTTTCCTGTGCAGCGTGCTTCCCGGCTATGGATTATTCCTCTAAAGGTTGTGCTGCTTCGCTCAATGCGGCTCTAGTCTATTTCCATTTTTCGAAGGGTTTCCTCGTAGATGAGGTTTAATCCGCTGCCGCCATCCATGAGTACCTTGGTAAGACGAAAGCCGTCCACTATTGGACTGAGGACCAATGCGGCTGGTGCTCGGGCTGTTCGAAATTTAGGTTCGTCGCTGGCGTTGAAGGTGATAGCCGTGTCGCTCCATGGATTTGTTGTTGCTACTTGGTAGACTTCGGCGAGGCTGCGGATTGTTCATTTCTGCATATTATTTTATGCAGAGGTCTCGAAGACTGTTAATACCGTACTGGTACTGTTGGGGTGGATCTCCGGGGCTAGAAGCTCTTCGCCACTTTTGGCCACCTGCCGCAGTATCCATCATGCTCGAAGGTTATGAGTTGGAGTGGCGCCCTCTATACTATGAATTTTACAGGGTCTGCTGAGCCATCCCTCCAGTATGGTTCCGTGCCCTTTATGGGGTTTTTGCTTTTTGGTTTTTGTCTCAGGTGCCTGAGCATGGTGCACCCTTTTGTTTCGGACTAGGGTTGTGTTCGGAGCCGGATTGTCCCAAAACTTAGTTTCGGTTTTCCGGACACTCTCCATCGCACAGTACTTTTGTACTATGGATGCCAGGTCGGCGAAGTGTGTAATTTTGCAACGACTTACGGCATTCAAGATTCCCTTGTCCGTGCAATTGTTGCAGAAAATTGAAATTGCGTTTTCCTCACGGTAGTCCTTTATCCTGTCCATAACCAGGAGGAATCTGGCCCAGTAATGATGTACTGTTTCAGCGGGCTCTTGCCGGATTTGAGATAGATCGCTTATGTTTGGGTCGGCGGGTGGAATTAAGTCCGGAACCCTGCCCAACTTGAGGCTCAAGGGCCGAAAAGTTTCCGAATTTGGAAGCTTGGATTGCTGGATGTCGTCCAACGAATCTGGTCTGCTGCATGACTTTAGGTTCAGTACTTGATTGAGGTCCGTCCCTCCGCGGGAATCCGGCATGGAGGGGTCAGGAGTCCTGACATAAAAGGTTTTTAATACAGGGGGAGAATCGCCTCATTGTTCTTCTACCACATCAACGTGATGGGTAACCTGGGGAGAGTCAATCTCTCTCAGGTCGGTTTTAAGCCCAATCTGATTGTAGTCTGTAGCGACTCCCAGGGCGGCAAAGCGATCCAAGAGCTCGTTTACGGAAGAGAGCTCCATTGGATCTAGCTGCTCGGTAAATTCCGAGTTGACATGAAGATCGCTTTTGATGACCCGAGAGGTCATCGTCAGAGCGGCGGCCGAACAGGCGGTCATAAGAAAACCACCCAGCCGGATAGTTTGGCCGGTGGCCAAAGCTCCTTTGGCAATGGTACCGTCTTTGAAGACGGGAAGAGGCATCCTTCCTGATCGTGACGGCACAGAGGAACCCTCAATGAAAGCACCAATGTCGGTGTCAAAACCGGCGGATCTCGGGTAGGGGGTCTCGAACTGTGCGTCTAGGCGGATGGTAATAGGAGACAAGGGACATGATGTTTTTACCCAGGTTCGGGCCCTCTCGATGGAGGTAAAACCCTACTCCTGCTTGATTAATATTGATGATATGGGTAGTACAAGAGTGGATCTACCACGAGATCAAGGAGGCTAAACCCTAGAAGCTAGCCTATGGTATGATTGTTGTTGTGATTGTTGTCCTACGGACTAAAACCCTTCGGTTTATATAGACACCGGAGAGGGCTAGGGTTACACAGAGTCGGTTACAATGGTAGGAGATCTACATCTCCGTACTGCCTAGCTTGCCTTCCACGCCAAGGAAAGTCCCATCGGGACACGGGATGAAGTCTTCAATCTTGTATCTTCATAGTCTTGGAGTCCGGCCGATGATGATAGTTCGGCCATCCGGACACCCCCTAGTTCAGGACTCCCTTAGTGGCCCCCGGGCCGCATCAACCTCAGGGAGCCCAGAGCTCAGTGTCTAGCCTCGTCGCAATGCCTCCCCTCGGGAGTGCCCCGTGAGGGGGCTGGGCACAGGGGCTGCGCCTGGGTCACGCCCAGACGCACGCCACCCAGCCAGGCCCCCGGGCCTGGTTCATCGCACATCCCTCCCCAAGTGGAGCCAAGGTACGAAGGCCGTTTGAGCGTGAAGGGGGACTCCTGAGCATCGCGACTGAGGAGCCTAACTGGTCACGTAGCCCCTCACTCCTTAGTTCCGAAAGGCTAACGGCGGTTGAGGTATGCGCGGGGCCGGGCTCTGCAGACGTAGAACGGTAGATCCACTCGCATCTCACCTCCCTAAGGCCGTTTGAGCGTGAAGGGGGACTCCTGAGCATCGTGACTCAGGAGCCTAACTTGTCACGTAGCCCCTCACTCCTTGGTCCCGTCCTGGTTTCCGGTCGGGGTAACGGCGGCTGAGGTATCTTGCAATGGCTCTGCGGTGTAGAACATAAGCAAGTAGGAAGGAAAAGCGCAAAATTCAAGGAATTCAAAAGCAAATATTACAGTCCATACTGTTATCACAACACCAAATGCAAGTTTTAACGCCTCCCCGAGGCATGATACATGTGCAGGAATTAAAAGCAGGACGGGAGCCACAACGGAGTCACTTGTCGGCGGTGGAGCTGCGCAGAGCGGGTTCGCCTTGTGGAGCTGCAAGGTCGGCAGCGCCCCGCTTCGGCTTGGTGTTGAAGGCCCGGAACTTCCCCAGCAGAGCCTCCGCACGACCCTTCACGGCCTCAGCAGCGGCAGCGGCAAGCTTGCTGCTCGCTGGCTCCAGCAGGCTGTCGAGTTCGATGTTGGGGTCGCGAAGATAGATGTGGGTAAGGACCCGCGTCAGCGCCGCAGAAGACAAGACGCGCGCCTCGGCCTCAGCCGTAGGGCCAAGGCCAAGGGTGACATCTTTAAGAGCACGAACCAGGATGGGAAGCAGCTTGGCGGGTTCGTCCTTGGCGCCGGCCAGCGGGCTCTCCAGGCCGCTGTCATAAAGTGTCTTCAGCAAGGTGCGAGCCTTCACCTCCATCTCCGTGAAGGCCACGCGATCCTCGGCAAGAACCCGTGCCTTGCCGTCCAGCTCGACCTTCCTCGCCTCCAACTCTTGCTCCAAATACCGCCACGCTGATCATGGCGCTTCTTGAGCTTGGCGTCCCGATCTTTAACGGCCGCCTCGCGAGCCTTCATGCCTTCCTCTTGCTCTTGGCGAAGGCGGGTCTCCTCGGCGAGCTGGTCCTGCAGGCCCTGCAGCTCGCTCTCCAGCGCGTTGCAGCAACCTCGGACATCAGCCACCTCCCCCAAGGCGGCGTCGCGAGCAGCCTTCGCCCCAAGCAGCCTGCTTCTCCTCGTCGCAAGCCATTGAGGCCTGGACCAGCGCCGCCCGAATCAAAGCATCGTAGCGAATCCAGCCAGAAGCCAGCTCTAGACGCCCGACCACTAAACGAGGGTCTGCACCCAGAAGATCCTGCCGCAGACGGTCCAGTTCAGCGGCAGCGTGAACCAGAACAGTAGGAGGAGTCGGAGAAGCAGCAGTCGGTGGAGTAGGAGGAGAAGATGGAAGCGTGACCACAGTATCCTGAGGTGGAGCCTACTGCGCCCCAACGGCTGTGGTGGCGGTATCAGGCAAGGGCACCTCGGAAGTCGCTTAGGCCATGGGGGCCGAGCTCGCCCCAGCCGGCTCAGCCAGGCCTCGCGAGGACGCCCGGGCAGGAGAGGCCCGTGCGTCACGGTCACCTTCTTTCGCGGGCAGAGGCGCAGCCCCGGATGGAACCTCAAGAGCTCCCTTCAGCTTCTTTGCCGCGGGCGCCAGCCTAGCCAGGAGATACGGACGTCAAGCCTCAGCAACAGAACAAGAAATAAGACATGAATCAAGCACTTACAGGTCGTCACTCGCGAGCTCGAGCAGCCTCCGGCCATACTTGAAGCCAGAGAGCCGGCTGCAAGGATCAGCCTCAAGGAGCTCGGGAGTAGGAGGCGCGTCCGCGGATCGCCTCGGGACCGGGGCAGACCCGCGGGGGATCAGCCCGGTCCTGTCCTTCTTCGGGATCGGGGGCAGGCTCCCGCCGCCCTGCTCGTCATCATCCTCGTCGTCATCACTCAGAGAGAGGCAGAGAGTGCGGGACCTGCGCCGAGGGGGGGAGTGTTGGGGAACGTTGCAGAAAATTAAAACTTTTCCTACGGTTTCACCAAGATCCATCTATGAGTTCATCTAAGCAACGAGTATTGGGAGAGAGTTTGCATCTACATACCACTTGTAGATCGCGTGCGGAAGCTTGCAAGGTGATGATGGAGTCATACTCGAACGTGATTCAGATCACTGATGTCCAAGTGCTGAACGACAGCACCTCCGCGCTCAACACACATACGGACGAGCGACGCCTCCTCCGCCTTGATCCAGCAAGGAGGAAGGAGAGGTTGAGGAAGACAGCTCCACCGGACACGACAAGGCGTGGTGATGGTGGAGACACAAGATTCGGCTGGGCTTCGCCAAGCGCTCGCGGAGGAGGAGAGGTGTTGGGGAGGGGAGGGGCTGCGCCTTGGAGATGGGTGCTGCAGCCCCCCTCCCTCCCCTTTATATAGGCCCCCTGGGGGGGCGCCGGCCCCTGGAGATCCAATCTCCAAGGGGTGGCGGCCAAGGGGTGGAGTGCCCCCAAGCCAGTGGGCGCCCCACCCCTAGGGTTTCAACCCTAGGCGCAGGGGTGGGCCTAGGGGCGCACCAGCCCACTATGGGCTGGTTCCTCCCACTTCAGCCCATGGGGCCCTCCGGATAGGTGGCCCCACCGGTGGACCCCGGACCCTCCGGTGGTCCCAGACATTACCGGAGACCCGAAACTTTCCCGATGGCGAAATACCACTTCCTATATATTATTCTTTACCTCCGGACCATTCCAAACTCCTCGTGACATCCGGATCTCATCCGGACTCAACAACATTCGTAGTCACATACTAGTCTTCCTAATAACCCTAGCGCCACCGAACCTTATGTGTAGACCCTACGGGTCGGGAGACACGCAGACATGACCGAGATGACTTTCGGGCAATAACCAACAGCGGGTCTGATACCCATGTTGGCTCCCACATGCTCCTCGATGATTTCATCGGTTGAACCACGATGTCGAGGATTCGATCAAACCTCAGATTCAATTCCTTTTGTCAATCGGTGCGTTATTTGCCCGAGACTCGATCGTCGGTATCCCAATACCTTGTTCAGTCTCGTTACCGCAAGTCACTTTACTCGCACCGTAATGCATGATCCCGTGGCAACACCTTGGTCACTTTGAGCTCATTATGATGATGCATTACCGAGTGGGCCCAGAGATACCTCTCCGTCATACGGAGTGACAAATCCCGCCTCGATCCGTGTCAACCCAACAGATACTTTCGAGGATACCTGTAATGCACCTTTATAGTCACCCGATTCGTTGTGACGTTTGATACACCCAAGGCACTCCTACGGTAACCGGGAGTTACACGATCTCATGGTCGAAGGAAGAGATACTTGACATTGGCAAAGCTCTAGCAAATGAACTACACGATCTTTTATGCTATGCTTAGGATTGGGTCTTGTCCATCACATCATTCTCCTAATGATGTGATCCCGTTATCAACGACATCCAATGTCCATAGTCAGGAAACCATGACTATCTGTTGATCACAACGAGCTAGTCTACTAGAGGCTCACTAGGGACATTTGTGGTCTAAGTGTTCACACGTGTATTACGATTTCCGGATAATACAGTTATAGCATGAACAAAAGACAATTATCATGAACATTGAAATATAATAATACTTTTATTATTGCCTCTAGGGCATATTTCCAACAGTCTCCCACTTGCACTAGAGTCACCAATCTAGTTACATTGTGATGAATCGAACACCCATAGAGTTCTGGTGTTGATCATGTTTTGCACGCGAGAGAGGTTTAGTCAACGGATCTGCAACATTCAGATCCGTGTGCACTTTGCAAATCTCTATGTCTCCATCTTGAACATTTTCACGGATGGAGTTGAAACGATGCTTGATGTGCCTGGTCTTCTTGTGAAACCTGGGCTCCTTGGCAAGGGCAATAGCTCCAGTGTTGTCACAGAAGAGTTTGATTGGCCCCGACGCATTGGGTATGACTCCTAGGTCGGTGATGAACTCCTTCACCCAAATCGCTTCATGCGCTGCCTCCGAGGCTGCCATGTATTCCGCCTCACACGTAGATCCCGCCACGACGCTCTCCATGCGGCTGCACCAGCTTAATGCTCCACCATTCAACATATACACGTATCCGGTTTGTGACTTAGAGTCATCCAGATCTGAGTCGAAGCTAGCGTCGACGTAACCCTTTACGACGAGCTCTTCGTCTCCTCCATAAACGAGAAACATGTCCTTTGTCCTTTTCAGGTACTTCAGGATATTCTTGACCGCTGTCCAGTGTTCCTTGCCGGGATTACTTTGGTATCTTGCAACCAAACTTACGGCAAGGTTTACATCGGTCCGTACACAACATGGCATACATTATAGATCCTATGGCTGAAGCATAGGGGATGACACTCATCTCTTCTTTATCTTTTGCCGTGGTCGGTGACTGAGCCGAGCTCAATCTCACACCTTGTAACATAGGCAAGAACCCCTTCTTGGACAGATCCATTTTGAACCTCTTCAAAATCTTATCAAGGTATGTGCTTTGTGAAAGACCTATGAGGCGTCTCGATCTATCTCTATAGATTTTGATGCCTAATATATAAGCAGCTTCTCCAAGGTCCTTCATTGAAAAACACTTGTTCAAGTAGGCCTTAATGCTGTCCAGAAATTTCGTATCATTTCCCATCAAGAGTATGTCATCTACATATAACATGAGAAATGCTACTGAGCTCCCACTCACTTTCTTGTAAACGCAGGCTTCTCCATAAGTCTCAAGATAAACCCAAACGCTTTGATCATCTCATCAAAGCGAATGTTCCAACTCCGAGATGCTTGCACCAGTCCATAAATGGATCATTGGAGCTTGCATACTTTGTTAGCGTTCGAGGATCGACAAAACCTTTCGGCTGCATCATATACAGCTCTTCCTTAAGATGTCCGTTAAGGAATGCCGTTTTGACATCCATCGCCATATCTCATAATCATAGTATGCGGCAATTGCTAACATGATTCGGACGGACATAAGCTTCGCTCACGGAGAGAATGTCTCGTCGTAGTCAATCCCTTGAACTTGTCGATAACCCTTAGCGATAAGTCGAGCTTTATAGATGGTAACATTACCATCCGCGTCCGTCTTCTTCTTAAAAATCCATTTATTTTCTATCGCTCGCGATCATCGGCAAGTCTGTCAAAGTCCATACTTTGTTTTCATACATGGATTCTATCTCGGATTTCATGGCTTCAAGCCATTTGTTGGAATCTGGCCCGCCATCGCTTCTTCATAGTTCGAAGGTTCATTGTTGTCTAACAACATGATTTCCATGACAGGGTTGTCGTACCACTCTGGTGCGGAACGTGTCCTCGTGGACCTTCAAAGTTCAGTAGTAACTTGATCCGAAGTACCTTGATCATCATCATTGTTTTCCTCTTCAGTTGGTGTGGGCATCACAGGAACGGTTTCCTACGCTGCACCACTTTCCCGTTCGAGAGGTAGTACTTCATCGAGTTCTACTTTCCTCCCACTTACTTCTTTTGAGAGAAACTCTTTTTCCAGAAAGCATCCGTTCTTGGCAACAAAGATCTTGCCTTCGGATCTTAAGTAGAAGGTATACCCGACAGTTTCCTTAAGGTATCCTATGAATACGCATTTTTCCGACTTGGGTTCGAGCTTTTCAGGTTGAAGTTTCTTGACATAAGCATCGCATCCCCAAACTTTTAGAAACGACAGCTTAGGTTTCTTTCCAAACCATAATTCATACGGTGTCATCTCAACGGATTTAGACGGTGCCCTATTTAAAGTGAATGTAGCTGTCTCTAGAGCGTATCCCCAAAAAGATAGCGGTAAATCGGTAAGAGACATCATAGACCGCACCATATCCAATAGAGTGCGATTACGACATTCGGACACACCGTTTCGCTGAGGTGTTCCAGGCGGCATGAGTTGTGAAACGATTCCACATTTTCTTAAGTGTGTACCAAATTCGTGACTTAAGTATTCTCCTCCACGATCTGATCGTAGGAACTTTATCTTTCGGTCACGTTGATTCTCCACCTCATTCTGAAATTCCTTGAACTTTTCAAAGGTTTCAGACTTGTGTTTCATTAAGTAAACATACCCATATCTACTCAAGTCATCAGTGAGAGTGAGAACATAACGATATCCTCCATGAGCCTCAACGCCATTGGACCGCACACATCGGATGTATGATTTCCAACAAGTTGGTTGCTCGCCCATTGTTCCGAGAACGGAGTCTTGGTCATTTTGCCTAAGAGGCATGGTTCGCATGTGTCAAACGATTCATAATCAAGAGACTCTAAAAGTCCATCGGCATGGAGCTTCTTCATGCGCTTGACACCAATGTGACCAAGGCGGCAGTGCCACAAGTATGTGGGACTATCGTTATCAACTTTACATCTTTTGGCATCCACACTATGAACATGTGTAACATTACGCTCGAGATTCATTAAGAATAAACCATTGACCATCGGAGCATGACCATAAAACATATCTCTCATATAAATCGAACAACCATTATTCTCGGACTTAAATGAGTAGCCATCTCAGATTAAACGAGATCCGGATACAATGTTCATGCTCAAACATGGCACTAAATAACAATTATTAAGGTTTAAAACTAATCCCGTAGGTAAATGTAGAGGCAGCGTGTCGACGGCGATCACATCGACTGAACCATTCCCGACGCGCAAGATCGTCACCTCGCCCTTCGCCACTCTGCTTATTCCGCAGCTCTCGCCGTGAGTTACAAATATGAGCAACGGCACCGTATCAAATACCGGTGAGTTACTACTAGTATCGGTAAGGTACACATCAATTACATGTATATCAAATATACCTTTGGTGTTGCCGGCCTTCTTATCCGCTAAGTATTTGGGGCAGTTCCGCTTCCAAAGGACCCTTCCCTTGCAATAAAAGCACTCGACCTCGTGCTTGGGTCCATTCTTTGACTTCTTCCCACAACAGGCTTACGGGCGCGGCAACATCTTTGCCGTCCTTCTTGAAGTTCTTCTTACCCTTGCCCTTCTTGAACTTAGTGGTCTTATTGACCATCAACACTTGATGTTCTTTCTTGATTTCAGCCTCTGCTGACTTCAGATCGAGAACACTTCAGGAATGGTCTTTACCATCCCTGCATGTTGTAGTTCATCACAAAGCTCTTGTAGCTTGGTGGGAGCGATCGAGGATTCTGTCAATGACCGCCTCATCTGGAGGTTAATGTTCACCGGGTCATACGGTTGTGCAACCCGCACATCTTCGGGATGTGCTCATTGACGTAACTGTTCTCCTCCATCTTACAACTATAGAACTTGTCGGAGACATCATATCTCTTGACCCGGGCATGAGCTTGGAAAACTAGTTTCAGCTCTTCGAACATCTCATATGCTCCGTGATGCTCAAAACACTTTTGGAGCCCCGGTTCTAAGCTGTAGAGCATGTCGCACTGAACGAGGGAGTAATCATCAGCACGAGCTTGCCAAGCGTTCATAACATCTTGGTTCTCAGGGACGGGAGCGTCACCTAGCAGTCCTTCTAGGACATATTGCTTTCTGGCAGCTATGAGGATGATCCTCAGGTTCCAGACCCAGTCCGTATAGTTGCTGCCATCATCTTTCAGCTTGGTTTTCTCTAGGAACGCGTTGAAGTTCATGTTGACATTAGCGTTGGCCATTGATCTACAAGACATATTTGCAAAGGTTTTAGACTAAGTTCATGATAATAAAGTTCTAATCAAATTATGAACTCCCACTTAGATTAGACATCCCTCTAGTCATCTAAGTGTTACACGATCCGAGTCGACTAGCCCGTGTCCGATCATCACGTGAGACGGACTAGTCATCGTCGGTGAACATCTTCATGTTGATCGTATCTTCCATACGACTCGTGTTCGACCTTTTGGTCTCCATGTTCCGAGGCCATGTCTGCACATGCTAGGCTCGTCAAGTTAACCCTAAGTGTTTTCTGTGTAAAACTGTCTTACACCCGTTATATGTGAACGAAGAATCCATCACACCGATCATCACGTGGTGCTTAGAAGCGACGAACTGTAGCAACGGTGCACAATTAGGGAGAACACTTCTTGAAATTTTGTAAGGATCATCTTATTTACTACCGTCGTCCTAAGTAAACAAGATGCATAAACATAATAAACATCACATGCAATTATATAGTTGTGACATGATATGGCCAATATCATAAAGCTCCATTGATCTCCATCTTCGGCTCCATGATCATCTTGTCACCGCTTGACACCATGATCTCCATCATCATGATCTCCATCATCGTGTCTTCATGAAGTTGTCACGCCAACGACTACTTCTACTTCTATGACTAACGCGTTTAGCAATGAAGTAAAGTAGTTTACATGGCGTTCTTCAATGACACGCAGGTCATACAAAAAATAAAGACAACTCCTATGGCTCCTGCCGGTTGTCATACTCATCGACATGCAAGTCGTGAATCCTATTACAAGAACGTGATCTCATACATCACAATTCATCATTCATCACAACTTTTGGCCATATCACATCACATGATCAATCGCTGCAAAAACAAGTTAGACGTCCTCTAATTGTTGTTGCATCTTTTACGTGGCTGCGATTGGGTTCTAGCAAGAACGTTTTCTTACCTATGAATCACCACAACGTGATTTTGTCAACTTCTATTTACCCTTCATAAGGGCCCTGTTCATCGAATCCGCTCCAACTAAAGTGGGAGAGACAGACACCCGCCAGCCACCTTATGCAACTAGTGCATGTCAATCGGTGGAACCGGTCTCATGTAAGCGTCACGTAAGGTTGGTCCGGCCGCTTCATCCCACAATACCGTTGAAGCAAGAAAAGACTAGTAGAGGCAAGTAAGTTGACAAGATCCACGCCCACAACAAATTGTGTTCTACTCGTGCATTAGAGAACTACGATAGACCTAGCTCATGATGCCACTGTTGGGGAACGCTGCGAAAATTAAATTTTTTCCTACGGTTTCACCAAGATCCATCTATGAGTTCATCTAAGCAACGAGTATTGGGAGAGAGTTTGCATCTACATACCACTTGTAGATCGCGTGCGGAAGCTTGCAAGGTGATGATGGAGTCGTACTCGAACGTGATTCAGATCACCGATGTCCAAGTGCTGAACGTACAGCACCTCCGCGTTCAACACACGTACGGGACGAGCGACATCTCCTCCGTCTTGATCCAGCAAGGAGGAAGGAGAGGTTGAGGAAGACAGCTCCACCGGCAGCACGACGGCGTGGTGTTGGTGGAGACACAGTACTCCGACAAGGCTTCGCCAAGCGCTCGCGGAGGAGGAGAGGTGTTGGGGAGGGGAGGGGCTGCGCCTTGGAGATGGGTGCTGCAGCCCCCCTCCCTCCCCCTTTTATATAGGCCCCAGGGGCGCGCCCCCTGAGATCCAATCTCCAAGGGGCGGCGGCCAAGGGGTGGAGTGCCCCCAAGCCAAGTGGGCGCCCCACCCCTAGGGTTTCAACCCTAGGCGCAGGGGTGGGCCTAGGGCGCACCAGCCCACTATGGGCTGGTTCCTCCCACTTCAGCCCATGGGGCCCTCCGGATAGGTGGCCCCACCGGTGGACCCCGGACCCTTCCGGTGGTCCCAGACATTACCGAGACCCGAAACTTTCCCGATGGCGAAATACCACTTCCTATATATTATTCTTTACCTCTGACCATTCCAAACTCCTCGTGACATCCGGACTCAACAACATTCGGTAGTCACATACTAGTCTTCCTAATAACCCTAGCGCCACCGAACCTTAAGTGTGTAGACCCTACGGGTTCGGAGACACGCAGACATGACCGAGACGACTCTCGGGCAATAACCAACAGCGGGTCTGGATACCCATGTTGGCTCCTACATGCTCCTCGATGATTTCATCGGTTGAACCACGATGTCAAGGATTGATCAAACCTCATATTCAATTCCTTTGTCAAGCGGTGCGTTACTTGCCCGAGACTCGATCGTCGGTATCCCAATACCTTGTTCAGTCTCGTTACATCGCAAGTCACTTTACTCATCACCGTAATGCATGATCCCATGGCCAACACGTTGGTCACTTTGAGCTCATTATGATGATGCATTACCGAGTGGGCCCAGAGATACCTCTCCGTCATACGGAGTGACAAATCCAGCCTCGATCCGTGTCAACCCAACAGATACTTTCGGGATACCTGTAATGCACCTTTATAGTCACCCGATTCGTTGTGACGTTTGATACACCCAAGGCACTCCTACGGTAACCGGAGTTACACGATCTCATGGTCGAAGGAAGAGATACTTGACATTGGCAAAGCTCTAGCAAACGAACTACACGATCTTTTATGCTATGCTTAGGATTGGGTCTTGTCCATCACATCATTCTCCTGATGATGTGATCCCGTTATCAACGACATCCAATGTCCATAGTCAGGAAACCATGACTATCTGTTGATCACAACGAGCTAGTCTACTAGAGGCTCACTAGGGACATTTGTGGTCTAAGTGTTCACACGTGTATTACGATTTCCGGATAATACAGTTATAGCATGAACAAAAAGACAATTATCATGAACATTGAAATATAATAATACTTTTATTATTGCCTCTAGGGCATATTTCCAACAGGGAGCCCTCGACTCTCCGTCGGTCGCCTCGGAGTCAAGCCCTTTTTCCCGCTCTCCTTCTTCCTTCTCTTCGCTGGAGTCACCAGAGGACACATCCACCGGGTCCTTGGGAGCCTCCGCGGGCACGGGCCCGTCCCCGTTGAAGACGGGCATGGACTCCACTACCTGCTCCCAGTAGTCGCGGAGGAACAGGGGCATAGGAGCGCCCTCCAACCTCGCCACATCGCCCCTGACCAAAGACTGGAGGACCGCAGCCAGATCCTCGTCGGCCAAGACCGCGGGGCTCGGGTGGGGCCTCCACATCGGAAGTGAGTACTGACGAAGCGGAGCCAGCTGGTGCTCCAGGAACTCCCTCAGCAGCGATGCGCCAGTCAGCTTCGCCGCCGCCGTGTTGACCGGCCTCAGGTCCGCGTCCATCTTCTCCAACACCAGCCTCGCGCGGGGGTCCATGAGCTCCACTCGGGACCAGTCGTCGGAGCTCGTGGGGTGCCCCGTGGGCAAGATCAGCCGAGGGTTGATGTGCCCAACATCTACCAAGACCCACTTGCTCCTGAAGCCCTCAATCCTCTTCCCGGGGTTCGAAATGGCGATGGAGCTACCGATGCTTTAAGCTTCAAGACGCAGAGACGGGACCACGAGAGGTCCGGAGGGAGAAGTAGTGGCGCAGCAAGGCCACTAAGGGCTTCACCCCTACGTGAGCCTCGCAATAGTAGGCGAAGATTGCCAGAAGAAGGACAGAGTTGTGGTGGAGATGCAGAGCTTGTAGCTTGTAATGGCGGAGGACAAAGAAGAAGAACTCAGAAAAGGGAGGCACCAGACTGGCAACAATGGCGCTCACAAAGAGCGGATAGAAGGTGCTCCCTTGGCCCTCAGGAAGGGTAGAGCCGACCTTGAACACCTTCGCCCCGTTGATGCCCTGCGCCGCCGCCATCTGGCGCACCCGGGCAAGGCTCGCCTCCGACACGTTCGGCGAGTCTAAGGCGGACGTATACCAAGCTCCGGCCAGGGCCTGGCGAGGCGCCATGTCTTGCTAGGGCACGCGGACGGAGTAGATCTGAAGATTTCGGAGGCAGGAAGGAGAGGCGCAAGAAAGGGGATTTGAGCAGCAACCGGAGAAAGCAAAAGAGGCAAATCCTAGACAGATGCCGCTCCTTTGTCAACTCGCGCGGTTGCTGAGGTGCCCACGCCCAATCAACCGCCATGCAGCGCCCAAGGCCGCAGGCTGTTAGGGCCATGGCGCAAGGCTTGCCCTTCGCTCTCTCTTTCGGCCAAGTCCGGGCGCGCCTTGGGCCCGGGGGCTACTGTCGGCGTTCTGGGAATGGGGGTCCCCAAACTTGCCTGCCTGCGGCCTGCGACATGGCTCAAAGGGGGCCCAGCATGGCCCATCTTCATCAACACGAGCTCAAGACCCTCGCGAGGGGCCAAGCCTCGCGGGGCGGACGACAAGGAGCTTCCACAGGCACGGCCTCATCAGGCTGGCTCGCGAGGAGGCGGAGAGATCAAGGCGGGGTACCTCACAAGGGGCCCATGACGCAAGCCATGACGACCAAGGGCTCCAGTCGGGCGCCAGCCCGCGTAGTGTCCTCCTTTCCTCTTTGGTGCAAAGGGAGCAAGCGCAGGCGAGAGCATCAAGCAAAGGCATCCATTTCGGTGCAACAAGACCAAGACCAGCCCAACGGCAGGAGGGAAGTCATTGTGGAGCCCAAGCAAAGGCCACCACCAGAGCCTTTGACAAAGCGGACCAACTTTAGTCAGGATAAGTGTACCCGATGTTCCCCTTCAAAATGGCCAATTGTTGGCGCCCTTCCCACTCAATATTTGGGAGGAGGTCCAGGGCCTTTGCCTATAAATAGGACTAGCCACCCCCAGGGTAGAGGCATCTGGAAGAGAGCAACCAAGTAGCATCATAGCAAGAGAGAGAGAGGATCCACGCCAAGAAAGCAGTAGTGAGAGCGACTGAACTCCTCCTAGCAGTTCATCGTCCCAGCCAAGAACAGACCCTCGCGAGGCTGTTCTTCCTTGTATTGTTCATCATTAGCCCAAAAGGCAATCCACCACTCCACACACTGGAGTAGGGTATTACACCGCAATGGTGGCCTGAACCAGTATAAACCTTGTGTCTCTTCTGTTGTTCCTTTCGTAGTTTAGATCCAAGCGAGGCGGCGAGGAGCAGGTAGGTAGAGGGCGAAATCTCCGCGCGCACCCCAGTGTTCGAACCTCAAGGGTCTGCCGGAACCCGAAATCCGACAAAGCTCAAGAGGTAGCAAGAAGGATTTCTGGCGCCGTTGCCGGGGAGATCTACGCCAAGTCAAGCCATACCAAGTACCCATCATAAACTCTTCTCCCTTGCATTACATTATTCGCCATTAGCCTCTCGTTTTCCTGTCCCCCACTTCTAAAATGATTTTTGAAAATATTCGCCTTTTCTTCACTTTCTTCCCGTATGTCTTTTTTGTGTTTCCATGTGCCTTCTATTTGCTTGCATCTTTGCTTGCTAAAAATCTATTGATATGGATCCACTTAAACTGTTCTACTTGGATAATCTTCGATCTATTTGTGCTCGTGTTGAAACCCCAACTAGTTTAGTTGAGGTAAAATCTTTAGATGAGCATGCTCGTTTTGTGCTCCATCATTTTTCTAAAAAAGGGAAGCTCTTATGGAATCAAATAAATAGTTTGCTATTCTATGCTTGTAATCTTTGTGAAATTTATGATTTTAGTTCTTGCTCTAAGAACCCTAAAAAACACCTTCGCTACCTATGTGAGTTTAATGATAATGAAATCTTATCTTCTTATGCAAAGGGTGTTTATAGTTACTATGATATCGAACAAATTGAAGAATTTGTTGCTTTTAAGGGTGCTTATGAAGTTGCTTATTTGATTGAAAAGTATGATATTACTCTCTACAAATCTAAATTTTTTGACATACTTAAATATTGCTATGAAAACTATGCTCATAATGTCTATGTCAAAGAATTTATTGACAGCATGATCGTTGCTTTGGAAGAAAATAATGATATGCATGAACCTATAGATAATTATGATTCCGATGATTTGATTGAAATATCCCTTGATGAACATGATGCTTGCTATTCTTGTGGCCATGATGCCAATATTTATGGAGATGAATTTGCTATAGTCCCTTATGTTAAACATGAGACTGTTGCTATTGCACCGATACTTGATAGTTCTTTCGATGAAAAGCATGATTGTAGTGATGTTATTATAAATTCTATTAATGTAAATTGTGCTAGTAATATGCAAAACCCTAAGCTTGGGGATGCTAGTTTTGCTAGGTCTAATATTTGTTGCAATGATCATGATTGGGGTGATTCTTCTTATGAGCTTGAAAATTTATTTAAGCCCCATGATGAATCTGAGATTGATAATAGTGTTTGCAATATTATTGAAAGTGGGTTTGGAAGAGTGTCAACTTTAGATCCCACATATTTAGAGAATGTTCAATGTTATGAAATTTTTGATAAAAGTGGGTTTGGAGAGGTCATGAATTTAGTTAATGTTAATCCCACTATTTTGGAAGAGTGTCAACTTCGCATGCATGTGGATCATGTTGAAAATATTTTATGTGATAGCTATTTTTTTGAATTTGCTTATGATCCCACATGTAATTATTATGAGAGAGGAAAATATGGTTGTAGAAATTTTCATGTTACTAAATTACATCTTGTTTTGTTGATATTGCTATTGTTTCTTTCCGCTTCCTTGCATATGCTAGTTTTTGCTTGCTCTCATAATTTGTTTGCCTATAAGATGCCTATGCATAGGAATTATGTTAGACTCAGATATTTTTGTCACGTGTTTCATGATGCTCTCTTTGCGCTTCAATTCTTGTCTTTCATGTGAGCATCATCGAAATCTCAATGCCTAGCTAAGGGCGTTAAACAATAGCGCTTGTTGGGAGGCAACCCAATTTTATTTTTGTTATTTACTTTTTGTTCTTGTTTAGTAATAAATAATTCATCTAGCCTCTAGTTAGATGTGGTCTTATGTTTTAATTAGTGTTTGTGCCAAGTAGAACCTTTGGGAAGACTTGGGTGAAAGTTAATGCGATCTTGCTATAACAAACAGAAACTTTTGCGCTCACGAGAATAGCTGTCATTTTTTACAGAAGTGTGATTTTAAGTTGATTCTTCTTTCAGAAGATTAATAGACAAATTACTCACGTCCAAAAATTTATTTAAGAATTTTTGGAGTTACATAAGTATTTGAGAGTTACAGATTACTACAGACTGTTCTGTTTTTGACAGATTCTGTTTTTCGCGTGTTGTTTGCTTATTTTGATGAATCTATGAATAGTATTGGGGGGTATGAACCATAGAGAAGTTGGAACAAAGTAGAGTTTACACCAATATAAATAAATAATGAGTTCACAACAGTAACTTAAAGTGGTGATTTATTTTCTTATACTAACGGAGCTCATGAGATTTTCTGTTGAAGTTTTGTGTTGTGAAGTTTTCAAGTTTTGGGTAAGGATTTGATGGACTTTGGAATAATGAGTGGAAAGAGCCTAAGCTTGGGGATTCCCAAGGCACCCCAGGGTAAATTTAAAGGACAACTAAAAGCATAATCTTGGGGATGCACCGGAAGGCATCCCCTTTTTCGTCTTTGTCTATCGGTAACTTTACTTGAGGCTATATTTTTATTCACCACATGATATGTGTTTTGCTTGGAGCGTCTGTATGATTTGAGTCTTTGATTTTTAGTTTATCACAATCATCCTTGATGTACACACCTTTTGGGAGAGACACACATGAATCGTGATTTATTAGATTACTCTATGTGCTTCACTTATATCTTTTGAGCTAGACAATATTGCTCAAATGCTTCACTTATATCTTTTTAGAGCACGGCAGTGGTTTTATTTTATAGAAATTGTTGAACTCTCATGCTTCACTTATATTATTTTGAGAGTCTTTTAGAACATCATGGTAATTTTCTTTGGTTATAAAATTAGACCTAATATGATAGGCATCCAAGATGGATATAATAAAAACTTTCATATGAAGTGCATTGAATACTATGAGAAGTTTGATTCTTTATGATTGTTTTGAGATATGAAGATGGTGATATTAGAGTCATGCTAGTAGAGTAGTTGTGAATTTGAGAGATACTTGTGTTAAAATTTGTGATTCCCATAGCATGCACGTATGGTGAACCGTTATGTGATGAAGTTGGAGCATGATTTATTTATTGATTGTCTTCCTTATGAGTGGAGGTCGGGATCACGCGATGGTTAACTCCTACCAACCCTTCCCCTAGGCGCATGCGTGTAGTACTTTGTTTTAATGACTTGTAGATTTTTGCAATAAGTATGTGAGTTCTTTATGACTAATGTTGAGTCCATGGATTATACACACTCTCACCCTTCCACCATTGCTAGCCTCTCTTGTGCCGCGCAACTTTCGCCGGTACCATAACACCCACCATTACCTTCCTCAAAACAACCACCATACCTACCGATTATGGCATTTCCATAGCCATTCCGAGATATATTGCCATGCAACTTTCCACTGTCTCGTTTATTATGACACGCTCCATCATTGTCATATTGCTTTGCATGATCATGTAGTTGACATCGTATTTGTGGCAAAGCCACCGTTCATAATTTTTCATACATGTCACTCTTGATTCTGCACATCCCGGTACACCACCGAAGGCATTCACATAGAGTCATATTTTGTTCTAAGTATTGAGTTGTAATTCTTGAGTTGTAAGTAAATAAAAGTGTGATGATCTTCATTTTTAGAGCATTGTCCCATGTGAGAAAAGGATGATGGAGACTATGATTCCCCTACAAGTCGGGATGAGACTCCGGACGAAAAAAGAAAAGAAAAAAAAAGTCCATAAAAAAAAGAAGGTCCAAATAAAAAAATGAGAGAAAAGAGAGAAGGGGCAATGTTACTATCCTTTTTCCACACTTGTGCTTCAAAGTAGCACCATGATCTTCATGATAGAGAGTCTCCTATGTTGTCACTTTCATATACTAGTGGGAATTTTCATTATAGAACTTGGCTTGTATATTCCAATGATGGGCTTCCTCAAAGTGCCCTAGGTCTTCGTGAGCAAGCAAGTTGGATGCACACCCACTTAGTTTCTTTTTGAGCTTTCATACACTTATAGCTCTAGTGCATCCGTTGCATGGCAATCCCTACTCACTCACATTGATATCTATTGATGGCATCTGCATAGCCCATTGATACGCCTAGTTGATGTGAGACTATCTTCTCCTTTTTTGTCTTCTCCACAACCGCCATTCTATTCCACCTATAGTGCTATGTCCATGGATCATGCTCATGTATTGCGTGAAGATTGATTTTTTTTTGAAAATACTAAAGTATGAAACAATTGCTTGGCTGAAACCGGGGTTGTGCATGATTTAAATTTTTTGTGTGATGAAGATTGCGCATAGCCAGACTATATGATTTTGTAGGGATAGCTTTCTTTGGCCATGTTATTTTGAGAAGACATGATTGCTTTGTTAGTATGCTAGAAGTATTATTATCTTTATGTCAATATTAAACTTTTGTCTTGAATCTTTCGGATCTGAACATTCATGCCACAATAAAGAAAATTACATGGATAAATATGTTACGTAGCATTCCACATCAAAAATTCTGTTTTTATCATTTACCTACTCGGGGATGAGCAGGAATTAAGTTTGGGGATGCTTGATACGTCTCCAACGTATCTATAATTTTTTATTGTTCCATGCCATTATATTACCTGTTTTGGATGTTTAATGGGCATTAATATGCTATTTTATATTATTAACCGAGGGCCAGTGCCAGTTTCTCTTTTTTGTGCCTATTTTAGAGTTTTGTAGAAAAGGAATACCAAACGGTGTCCAAATGGAATGAAACCTTCGCGATGATCTTTCTTGGGCCGAAAGCAAACTAGAAGACTTGGAGATAAAGTCGAATACGCAACAAGGAAGCCACGAGGCCGGAGGGCGCGCCCGGGGGGTAGGCGCACCCCCAACCCTCGTGGGCCCCTCATAGCTCCCCTGACCTAGTTCCTTCGCCTATATATACTCTTATACCCTAAAAACATCAAGGAGAGCCACGAAACAACTTTTCCACCGCCGTAACCTTTTGTACCCATGAGATCCCATCTTGGTGCCTTTTTCGGTGTCCCGCCAGAGGGGGATTCGGTCATGGAGGGCTTCTACATCAACACCATTACCTTTTCGATGAAGCGTGAGTAGTTTACCACAGACCTTCGGGTCCATAGTTATTAGCTAGATGGCTTCTTCTCTCTCTTTGATTCTCAATACCATGTTCTCCTCGATGTTCTTGGAGATCTACTCGATGTAATACTCTTTTGCGGTGTGTTTGCCGAGATCCGATGAATTGTGGATTTATGATCGAGACTATCTATGAATATTATTTGTTTCTTCTTTGAATTCTTATATGCATGATTTGATATCTTTGCAAGTCTCTTCGAATTTTCGATTTAGTTTGACCTACTAGATTGATCTTTCTTGCAATGGGAGAAGTGCTTAGCTTTGGGTTCAATCTTGCGGTGTCCTTTCCCGGTGACAGTAGAGGCAGCAAGGCACGTATTGTATTATTGCCATCGAGGATAACAAGATGGGGTTTTCATCATATTGCTTGAGTTAATTCCTCTACATCATGTCATCTTTCTTAGTGCGTTACTCCATTTTTTATGAACTTAATACTCTAGTGCATGCTGGATAGCGGTCGATGTGTGGGGTAATAGTAGTAGACGCAGGCAGGAGTCGGTCTACTTGACACAGACGTGATGCCTATGTTCATGATCATTGCCTTAGATGTCATCCTAATTATGCGCTCTTTTATCAATTGCTTGGTAGTAATTTGTTCACCCACCGTAATATATGCTATATGCTATCTGATGTCGCTTGAAGCTTCGTCGGTATTTCCCCAAGAGGAAGGGATGATGCAGCACAGCGGCGGTAGGTATTTCCCTCAGATATGAAACCAAGGTTATCGAACCAGTAGGAGAACCAAGCAACACAACGTAAACAGCCCCTGCACACAAAGAACAACACCTCGCAACCCGACGTGTTGAAGGGGTTGTCAATCCCTTTCGGGGTACGGCGCCTCAAGATAGGCAAAGGACGTGAGCTAAATTTGTAGATGGGATAAATAGATCGCGGAACAAATAAATTGCAGCAAGGTATTTTTGTATTTTTTTTGTTTAATAGATCTGAAAATAAACGCAAGGAAAAAGTAGATCACAAGGCAAATATATGAGAAAGAAGACCCGGGGGCCCTAGGTTTCACTAGTGGCTTCTCTCAAGAAAGATAACAAACGATGGGTGAACAAATTACTGTTGGGCAATTGATAGAACTTCAAATAATTATGATGATATCCAGGTAATGATCATTACATAGGCATCACATCCAAGATTTGTAGACCGACTCCTGCCTGCATCTACTACTATTACTACTGCATCTACTACTATCCAGCATGCATCTAGTGTATTAAGTTCATGGAAAAACAGAGTAATGCAATAAGAACGATGACATGATGTAGACAAGATCCGTTTATCAATTGCGGCAGATATGGATCCCATCTTTTTAACCATAGTAGCAACAATACATATGTGTTGGTTCCCTTTCTGTCACTGGGATCAAGCACTGTAAGATCGAACCCACTACCGGGCACCTCTCCCCATTGCAAGATAAATAGATCAAGTTGGCCAAACAAAACCCAAGTATCGGAGAAGAAATACGAGGCTATAAGCAATCACACATATAAGAGATCAAAGAAACTCAAATAACTTTCATGGATATAAAAAGATATAACTGATCATAAACTCAAAGTTCATCAGATCCCAACAAACACACTGCCAAAAGACTTACATCATATGGATCTCCAAGATACCATTGTATTCATAATCAAGAGAGAGAGAGAGAGAGGAAGCCATCTAGCTACTAACTACGGACCCGAAGGTCTACAAAGAACTACTCACGCATCATCGGAGAGGCACCAATGGAAGTGGTGAACCCCTCTGTGATGGTGTCTAGATTGGATCTGGTGGTTCTGGACTCTGCGGTGGCTAGATGAAAATTTTGTCGACTCCCCTAGGGTTTTTTGGAATATTGGGGTATTTATAGAGCAAAGAGGCGGTTCAGGGGGCACCCGAGGTGGGCACAACCCACCAGGGCGTGCCTAGGCCTCCTGGCATGCCCTGGTGGGTTTCCCCTCCTCAGGACTCCCCCAGGTGCAACCAGGGCCCAACTTCTTCCTTCTGGTCCATAAAAAATCATCGTAAATTGGCGTGGCATTTGGACTCCGTCTGATGTCGATTTCCTGCGATGTAAAAAACATGCAGAAAACAGCAACTGGCACTTGGCACTATGCTAATAGGTTAGTACCAAAAAATGATATAAAATGACTATATAATGATTATAAAACATCCAAGATTGATAATAAAACAACATGGAATAATAAAAAATTATAGATACGTTGGAGACGTATCAGCATCCCCAAGCTTAACTCCTGCTCATCCTCGAGTAGGTAAGTGATAAAAACAGAATTTTTGGTGTGGAGTGTTGTTTATCTTGTCATATCATATTCTTTTCTTTATAGCATGGACATTTGGACTTTTATGTGATTCAAAGCAATAGTCTAGTTTTGACATAATAATTTAGATACTCAAGCATATCAACAGGCAACCATGTCTTTCAAAAGATCAGTGCTAAACAAGTTATCCCTAGCCCATCATGATCAAACATTGATCCATTCATGAAACACACTTGAATATTAGCTACACCCAATACTTAAGTACGATCATATTGTCCCCTAGTTGGTGCTTTTACAAGAGAGGATGGAGACTCAGTTTCAAAAATAAAAATTGCATAAAGTAAAATAAAGGCCCTTCGCAGAGGGAAGTAGAGATTTGTAGAGGTGCCAGAGCTGAAAGCAAAAAAATAGAGATAAAAACATTTTGGGAGGTGTATCCATCCCACCAACGAAAATGACTTGGAGCATCCCAAAACTTTCCATGCTAGATATATCATAGGCAGTTCCCGAATAGAAAATAAAATTTATTCCTTTTTCCACCATAACTTTCACTTGCCATGGCTAGCCGTATGCACGGGTGCCCTCCATACCAACACTTTCGAAGGAATTTATTATTTGACAACATAAAGTAAATTCATTTTTGCATTTCGGGACTGGGCATCCCTAAAACCTTTGCGTTACTCTTGTGCAATGACAAGTGAATAAACACTCATCGTGAGAATAACACATCCAGCATGGAAAATATTAGCTACCCATTACCGTTCTGCGAGCGAAACAAACACACAAAAGAGAAGTTTGTTTTGAAAAATTAGAGATGGCACATGCAAATTTGCTTAGAACGGCAAAAGAATACCGCATATAGGTACATATAGTGGACTCATGTGGCAAAATTGGTTTAAAGGATTTTGGATGCACAAGTAGAGGTCATACTTGGTGCAAAATGAAGGCTAGCAAAAAGATTGAGAAGTGACCAACCAAGAAACAAATAATATCATAAGCAAGCATTAAGCATAATTAACACTGAATAATACATCACAAGTAGGATATAATTTGCATTGAATGATTATTGACTTTCGTGAAGGAAATATGCCCTAGAGGCAATAATAAAGTTATTATTTATTTCCTTATTTCATGATAAATGATTATCATTCATGCTAGAATTGTATTAACCAGAAACTTAGTACGTGTGTGAATACATAGACAAAACATAGTGTCCCTAGTATGCCTCTACTTGACTAGCTCGTTGATCAAAGATGGTTATGTTTCCTAACCATAGACATGTGTTGTCATTTGATGAAAAGGATCACATCATTAGGAGAATGATGTGATGGACATGATCCATCCGTTAGCTTAGCATTTTGTTATAGTTTCATTGCTACTGCTTTCTTCATGACTTATACATGTTCCTCAGACTATGAGATTATGCAACTCCCGAATACCGGAGGAACACCTTGTGTGCTATCAAACATCATGACGTAACCGAGTGATTATAAAGATGCTCTACAGGTGTCTCCGAAGGTGTTTCTTGGGTTGGCATAGATCGAGATTAGGATTTGTCACTCCGTGTTTCAGAGAGGTATCTCTGGGCCCTCTCGGTAATGCTCATCACTATAAGCCTTGCAAGAAATGTGACTAATGAGTTAGTTGCAAGATCAAGTATTATGTAATGAGTAAAAAGACTCGCCGGTAACGATATTGAACTAGGTATTGAGATACCGACAATCGAATCTCGGGCAAGTAACATACCGATGACAAAGGGAACAACGTATGTTATTATGCAGTTTGACCGATAAAGATCTTCGTAGAATATGTAGGAGCCAATATGAGCATCCAGGTTCTACTATTGGTTATTGCTCAGAGATGTGTCTCACTCATGTCTACATAGTTCTCGAACCCGTAGGGTCTGCACGCTTAACGTTCGTTGACGATATGTATTATGAGTTATGTGTTTTGATGACTGAAGTTTGTTCGGAGTCCCGGATGAGATCATGGACATGGGGAGGAGTCTCAAAATGGTCGAGACATAAGGATTGTTATATTGGAAGGCCATATTCGGACTTTGGAAAGGTTCCGAGTGATTCGGGTATTTTTCAGAGTACCGGGGAGTTACGAGAATTCACCGGGAGAAGCAATGGGACTTATTGGGCCATACGGTAAATAGAGGAGGCGGGCCAAGGGGAGGTGGTGCGCCCCCCATGGGTCCGAATTGGACTAGGGGAAGGGGGCGGCGTCCCCTTGCCCTTTCCTACTCCCTCTCTATTTCCTTCTCTCTTACTCCTAAAAGGGAAATGATTCCTACTAGGAGTTGGAAGTCCTAGTAGGACTCCATACACTTGGCACGCCCCTAGAGGGCCATTCTCTCTCCCTCCCTCCTTTATATACGGGGGTAAGGGGCACCCCAAAGACACACAAGTTTCTCTTAACCGTGTGCGGTGCCCCCTCCACAGTTACACACCTCGATCATTCCATCGTAGTGCTTAGGCGAAGCCCTGCGCAGGTAGCATCATCATCACCGTTACCACGCCGTCGTGCTAACGGAACTCACCCTTGTCCTCAACTGGATCAAGAGCACGAGGGACGTCATCGAGCTGAACGTGTGCTGAACGCGGAGGTGCCGTACGTTCTGTACTTGGATCGGTTGGATCACGAAGACGTTCGATTACATCAACCGCGTTATTGAAACGGTTCTGCTTTCGGTCTACGAGGGTACGTGGACACAATCTCCCCTCTCGTTGCTATGCATCACCTAGATAGATCTTGCGTGATCGTAGGAATTTTTTTGAAATTACTGCGTTCCCCAATAGTGGCATCCGAGTAAGGTCTATGCGTAGATGTTATATGCATGAGTAGAACACAAAGAGTTGTGGGCGATAATAGTCATACTGTTTACCAGCATGTCATACTTTGATTTGGCGGTATTGTTGGATGAAGCGGCTCAAACCAACATTATGCGTACGCTTACGCAAGACTGGTTCTACCGACGTGCTTCGCACACAGGTGGCTAGTGAGTGTTTGTTTCTCCAACTTTAGTTGAATCGAGTGTGGCTACGCCCGGTCCTTGTTGAAGGTTAAAACAGCACACTTGATGAAAAATCATTGTGGTTTTGACGCGTAGGTAAGAATGGTTCTTACTAGAAGCCCGTAGCAGCCACATAAAACTTGCAACAACAAAGTAGAGGACGTTGATACGTCTCCAACGTATCTATAATTTTTGATTGCTCCATGCTATTATATTACCCGTTTTGGAAGTTTATGGGCTTTACTTTACACTTTTATATCATTTTTGGGACTAACCTACTAACCGGAGGCCCAGCCCGAATTGCTGTTTTTTTTTTGCCTATTTCAGTGTTTCGAAGAAAAGGAATATCAAACGGAGTCCAAACGGAATGAAACCTTCGGGAGCGATCTTTTTGGAATAAACGCAATCCATGAGACTTGGAGTGGACATCAAGAAGCAGCCGAGGGGGCCACGAGTCAGGAGGGCACGACCTAGGGGGGTGGGCAGCCCCCCTCATGGGCCCCTCGTGGCTCCCTTGACCTACCTCCTTCGCCTATATGTACTCCTGTACCCTGAAAACATCCAGGAGCACCAGGAAAAACTATTTCCACTATCGCAACCTTCTGTATCCGTGAGATCCCATCTTGGAGCCTTCGCCGGTGCTCCGCCGGAGGGGGAATCCACCATGGAGGGCCTCTACATCATCTCCAAGGCGTCTCTGATGAGTCGTGAGTAGTTTACCATAGATCTTCGGGTCCATAGTTATTAGCTAGATGGCTTCTTCTCTCTCTTTGAATCTCAATACAAAGTTGTCCTCGATCTTCTTGGAGATCTATTCGATGTAACTCTTTCTGCGGTGTGTTTGTCGAGATCCAATGAATTGTGCGTTTATGATCAAGTTTATCTATGAGAAATATTTGAATCTCCTCTGAATTCTTTTATGTATGATTGGTTATCTTTGCAAGTCTCTTCGAATTATCAGTTTGGTTTGGCCTACTAGATTGATCTTTCTTGCAATGGGAGAAGTGCTTAGCTTTGGGTTCAATCTTGCGGTGTCCTTTCCTAGTGACAGTAGGGGCAACAAGGCACGTATTGTATTGTTGACATCGAGGATAAAAAGATGGGGTTTATATCATATTGTTTGAGTTTATCCCTCTACATCATGTCATCTTGTTTAATGTGTTACTCTATTCTTATGAACTTAATACTCTAGATGCTGGCAGGAGTCGGTCGATGTGTGGAGTAATAGTAGTAGATGCGGAATTGTTTCAGTCTACTTGTTGCAGACGTGATGCCTATATACATGATCATGCCTAGATAATCTCATAACTATGCACTTTTCTATCAATTGCTCGACAGTAATTTGTTCACCCACCGTAATACTTATGCTATCTTGAGAGAAGCCACTAGTGTAACCTATGGCCCCCAGATCTATTTTTTATCATATAAGTTTTTGATCTACTTTTATTTTGCAATCTTTACTTTCCAATCTATATCATAAAAATACCAAAAAAAATTTCTTATCTTATTATCTCTATCAGATCTCACTTTTGCAAGTTACCGTGAAGGGATTGACAACCCGTTTATCGCGTTGGTTGCGAGGTTCTTGTTTGTTTGTGTAGGTACGAGGGACTTTTGAGGAGCCTCCTACTGGATTGATACCTTGGTTCTCAAAAACTGAGGGAAATACTTACGCTACTTTGCTGCATCACCCTTTCCTCTTCAAGGGAAAACCAACGTAGTGCTCAAAAGGTAGCAGACGTCTAACTTGTTTTTACAGGGCTTGCTGTGATGTGATATGGTCAAGGCATGATGCGATATAAATTGTTGTATGAGATGATCATGTTTTATAACAAACTTATCGGCAACTGGCAGGAGCCATATGGTTGTCGCTTTATTGTATGTAATGCAGTCGCCATGTAATGTTTTACTTTATCACTAAGTGGTAGCGATAGTTGTAGTAACAATAGTTGGCGAGACGACAATGATGCTACGATGGAGATCAAGGTGTCACACCGGTGACGATGGAGATCATGACGATGCTTAGGTGATGGGGATCATGAGCACAAGATGATCATGGCCATATCATGTCACATATTTTGATTACATGTGATGTTTATCTTTTATGCTTCTTATTTTGCTTAGTTCGACGGTAACATTATAAGATGATCCCTTACTAAAATTTCAAGGTGTAAGTGTTCTCCCTGTGTATGCACCGTTGCGACAGTTCTTCGTGCCAAGACACCATGTGATGATCGGGTGTGATAAGCTCTACGTTCACATACAACGGGTGCAAGCCAGTTTTGCACACGCAGAATACTCGGGTTAAACTTGACGAGCCTAGCATATGCAGATATGGCCTCGGAACACTGGAGACCGAAAGGTCGAGCATGAATGATATAGTAGATATGATCAACATAGTGATGTTCACCATTGAAAACTACTCCATCTCACGTGATGATCGGACATGGTTTAGTTGATTAGGATCACGTGATCATTTAGATGACTAGAGGTATGTCTATCTAAGTGGGAGTTCTTAAGTAATATGATTAATTGAACTTTAATTTATCATGAACTTAGTCCTGATAGTATTTTGCAAATTATGTTGTAGATCAATAGCTCGCGTTATATCTTCCCTATATTTTTTTATATATTCCTAGATAAAACTAAGTTGAAAGATGATAGTAGCAATGATGTAGACTGGGTCCGTGATCTGAGGTGTATCCTCATTGCTACATAGAAGAATTATGTCCTTGATGCACTGCTAGGTGACAGACCTATTGCAGGAGCATATGCAGACGTTATGAACATTTGGCTAGCTCAATATGATGACTACTTGATAGTTTAGTGCACCATGCTTTATGGCTTAGAACCAGGACTTCAAAAACGTTTTTGAAACGTCATGGAGCATATGAGATGTTCCAAGAGTTGAAATTTGTATTTCAGACTCATGCCCATGTCAAGAGGTATGAGACCTCTGACAAGTACTTTGCCTAAAAGATGGAGGAGAATTTCTCAACTAGTGAGCATGTGCTCAGAATGTCTGGGTACTACAATCACTTGAATCAAGTAGGAGTTAATCTTCCAGATAAGGATTTGATTGATAGAGTTCTCTAGTCACCATCACTAAGTTACTGGAACTTCGTGATGAACTATAGTATGCAAGGGATGACAAAACGATTCCCGAGCTCTTCGTGATGCCGAAATCAAAGAAGGTAGAAATCAAGAAAGAGCATCAAGTGTTGATGATTGACAAGACCACTAATTTCAAGAAAAGGGCAAAGGGAAAGAAAGGGAACTTCAAATAGAATGGCAAGCAAGTTGTCACTCCCGTGAAGAAGCCCAAAGCTAGACCTAAGCCTGAAACTGAGTGCTTCTACTGCAAAGGAAATGGTCACTGGAAGCGGAACTACCCCAAATATTTGGTGGAAAAGAGGGATGGCAAAGTGAACAAAGGTATATTTGATATACAAGTTATTGATGTGTACCTTGCTAGTGTTCATAGTAGCCCCTGGATATTCGATACTTGTTCGGTTGCTAAGATTAGTAACTCGAAATAGGAGTTACAGAATAAATAGAGACTAGATAAGGATGAAGTGACGATGTATGTTGGAAGTGGTTCCAAGATTGATATGAACATCATCACACACTCCCTATACTTTCGGGATTAGTGTTGAACCTAAATAAATGTTATTTGGTGTTTCCGTTGAGCATGAATATGATTAGATCATGTTTATTGCAATATGGTTATTCATTTAAGACAAAGATTAATTGTTATTCTGTTTACATGAATAAAACCTTCCTTGGTCATACACCCAATGTTGATGGTTTATTGAATCTTGATCATAGTGATACACATATTCATAATATTGATGCCAAAAGATGCAAAGTTGATAATGATAGTGCAACGTACTTGTGGCATTGCCGTTCAGGTCATATTGGTGTAAAGCGCAAGAAGAAACTCCATTCGGATGGGCTTTTGGAATCACTTGGTGCTTGCGAAACATGCCTCATCGGCAAGATGACTAAAACGTTGTTCTCCGGAACAATGGAGCGAGCTAATGACTTATTGGAAATAATACATATCAATGTATGCGGTCCGATGAGTGTTGAGGCCCGTGGTAGGTATCATTATTTTCTGACCTTCGCAGATGATTTGAGCATATATGGGTATATCTACTTAATGAAACACAAGTCTGAAACATTTGAAAAGTTCAATGAAATTAAGAGTGAAGTGGAGAATCATCGTAAAAAGAAAATGAAGTTTCTACGATCTGATCATAGAGGAAAATATTTGAGTTACGAGTTTGGCCTTCATTTAAAACAATGTGGAATAGTTTCAGAGCTCACGCCACCTGGAACACCACAGAATAATGGTGTGTCCGAATGTCGTAACCGCACTTTATTAGATATGGTGCGATCTATGATGTCTCTTACCGATTTACCACTATCGTTTTGGGATTATGCATTCGAGACAGCTGCATTCACGTTAAATAGGGCACCATTGAAATCCACTGAGACGACACCTTATGAACTATGGTTTGGCAAGAAACCAAAGTTGTCGTTTCTAAAAATTTGGGGATGCGATGCTTATGCGAAAAAGCTTCAACCTGATAAGCTCGAACCCAAATCGGAGAAGTGCGTCTTCATAGGATACCCAAAGGAAACTATTGGGTACACCTTCTATCACAGATCCGAAGGCAAGATCATTGCTAAGAATGGATCCTTTCTAGAGAAGGACTTTCTCTCGAAACAAGTGAGTGGGAGGAAAGTAGAACTTGATGAGGTAATTGTACCTTCTCCCGAATTGGAAAGTAGTTCATCACAGAAATCAGTTCCAGTGATTCCTACACCAATTAGTGAGGAAGCTAATGATGATGATCATGAAACATCAGATCAAGTTACTACAGAACCTCGTAAGTCTTCCAGAGTATGGTCCGCACCAGAATAGTACGGTAATCCTATTCTGGAAGTCATGTTGCTAGACCATGATGAACATACGAACTATGAGGAAGCGATGATGAGACCAGATTCCGGGAAATGGCTTGAGGCCATGAAATCTGAGATAGGATCCATGCATTAGAACAAAGTGTGGACTTTGGTGGACTTGCCCGATGATCAGCAAGCCATAGAAAATAAATGGATCTTGAAGAGGAAGACGGACGTTGATAGTAGTGTTACTATCTACAAAGCTCGACTTGTCAGAAAAAGGTTTTCAACAAAGTTTAAAGTGTTGACTAAAATGAGATTTTCTCAACTGTAGTGATGCTTAAAACCGTCTGAATCAAGTTAGCAGTTGCCATATTTATGAAATATGGCAAATGGATGTCAAAACTGCATTCCTTAAATGGATATTTTTTAAAGAAGAGTTGTATACGATGCAACCAGAAGGTTTTCTCGATCCTAAAGGTACTAACAAGGTGTGCAAGCTCCAGCGATCCATCTATGGACTAGTGCAAGCATCTCGGAGTTGGAATATACGCTTTGATGAGTTGATCAAAGCATATAGTTTTATACAAACCTGCAGTGAAGCCTGTATTTACAAGAAAGTGAGTGGGAGCACTACAACCTTTCTGATAAGTATATGTGATTGACATATTGTTGATCGGAAATAATGTAGAATTTTCTGGGAAGCATAAAGGAGAGTTTGAAAGGAGATTTTTCAAAGAAAGACCTCAGTGAAGCTGCTTATATGTTGGGCATCAAGATCTATAGAGATAGATCAAGATGCTTGATAAGTTTTTTCAATGAATACATACCTTGACAAGTTTTTGAAAGAGTTCAAAATGGATCAGTCAAAGAAGGAGTTCTTGTTTGTATAACAAGGTGTAAAGTTGAGTAAGACTCAAAACCCGACCACAGCAGAAAATAGAAAGAGAATGAAAGCCATTCCCTATGCCTCAGCCATAGGTTCTATAAAGTATGATATGATGTGTACCAGATCTATTGTGTACCTTGCCATGAGTTTGGCAAAGGGGTACAATAGTGACCTAGGAGTAGATCACCGGACAACGGTCAAAATTATCCTTAGTGAGGACTAAGGAAACGTTTCTCGGTTATGGGGGTGATAAAGAGTTCGTCGTAAAGAGTTACGTCGATGCAAGCTTTTACACCGATCCAAATGACTCTAAGTCTCAATCTGGATACATATTGAAAGTGGGAGCAATTAGCTAGACTAGCTCCATGTAGAGCATTGTAGACATAGAATATTTGCAAAATACATACGGCTCTGAATGTGACAGACCCGTTAACTAAACGTCTCTCATGAGCAAAACATGATCACACGTTAGTACTCTTTGGGTGTTAATCACATAGCCATGTGAACTAGATTATTGACTCTAGTAACATTTTGGGTGTTAGTCACATGGAGATGTGAACTATGGGTGTTAATCATGTACAGATGTGAACTATTGGTGTTAACTAGATTATTGACTCTAGTGCAAGTGGGAGACTGAAGGAAATATGCCCTAGAGGCAATAGTAAAGTTATTATTTATTTCCTTATTTCATGATAAATGTTTATTATTCATGCTAGAATTGTATTAACCGGAAACTTAGTACATGTGTGAATCCATAGACAAAATATAGTGTCCCTAGTATGCCTCTACTTGACTAGCTCGTTGATCAAAGATGGTTATGTTTCCTAACCATAGACATGTGTTGTCATTTGATGAACGGGATCGCATCATTAGGAGAATGATGTGATGGACATGACCCATCCGTTAGCTTAGCATTATGATCGTTACTGTTTCATTGCTACTGCTTTCTTCATGACTTATTCACGTTCCTCACACTATGAGATAATGCAACTCCCGAATACCGAGGAACACCTTGTGTGCTATCAAACATCACAACATAACTGAGTGATTATAAAGATGCTCAATAGGTGTCTCCGAAGGTGTTTGTTGGGTTGTCATAGATCAGGATTAGGATTTGTCACTCCGTGTTTCGGAGAGGTATCTTTGGGCCCTCTCGGTAATGCTCATCACTATAAGCCTTGCAAGCAATGTAAATAATTAGTTAGTTGCGAGATGAAGTATTACGGAACGAGTAAAGAGACTTTCCGGCAACGAGATTGAACTAGGTATTGAGATACCGACGATCGAATCTCGGGCAAGTAACATACCGATGACAAAGGGAACAATGTATGTTGTTATGCGGTTTGACCAATAAAGATCTTCATAGAATATGTAGGAGCCTATATGAGCATCCAGGTTTTGCTATTGGTTATTGATCAGAGATGTGTCTCGATCATGTCTACATAGTTCTCGAACCCGTAGGGTCCGCACGCTTAACGTTCGATGATGATATGTATTATGAGTTATGTGTTTTGATGACCAAAGTTGTTTCGCAGTCCCGGATGAGATCACAGACGTGACGAGGAGTCTCGAAATGGTTGATATGTAAAGATCGATATATTGGAAGGCTATATTCAGACTCCGGAAAGGTTCCGAGTGATTCGGGTATTTTTCGGAGTACCGGGGAGTTACGGGAATCATCGGGAGAAGTAATGGGCCTTATTGGGCCATACGGGAAATAGAGGAGGCAGGCCAAGTGGAGGTGTTATCATGGTACTAAGTCTAACAGTAAGAATAGGGGGTACGTATGAGGAGGCGAGGCCCTAGCTACAGCGAGGTTGTACACACGAGTTTACGAGTTCAGGCCCCTCTCGGAAGAGGTAAAAGCCCTACGTCTTGGTGCCCTGAGGCGGTCGACTGGAATATGAGTGTGTGTGTTACAAGGGGTGCGAACCCTTGTGCCAGAGGAGGGGGTGGCTTATATAGAGTGCGCCAGGACCCGAGCCATCCTTTGTTACAGGGGTTCAATGTACATTAAGATAGGGCGTTACTGGTAACGCCAGCTATAAAGCGTAATTAATGATCTTTCAGACTACGGAGTGAATGCTTGACCATTGCCATCCTGAGTGACTCTAGGTCTTCTGTACTCTGAGTGGTTTCTTGTATGGTCGAGTGAAGTTGGGGGTATCCGAGTGAGGTGACTGGTCGAGTGGATGGCACTCGATGGCTTCAGTTGATACTTCCTGCTGTGCTTTGATGTCTTTGCTTCTAGGGTAGTGACCTTGGGTGGGGCGCATAGGTCAGGCCTATGACCCTGCCCTAGGTCTATGGCATCGTCATTATCCCCTGAATGGATTGAGGTCCGAGCGGAAAGAAGGTTGAAGTTGGCCCTGCCTTGACTCTTGTGCTTCACAAGTATTCATACTGGATTTGAGGTCTATGTTGAAACTTCGGCTTCATTTTCAGTCACCTTGATCGATTCAGAGGTTGTCGAGTGAACTTATGCTGGCACTCTTCGAGTATTCTTATGATGCAAAATCTTTGGCGCGATTGGTTACTATGGATCCCGGATCTCATAGGATTCAAAAATTTGGGGAAGCGCGCGAGGTGGAGCGGACAGTAGTAAACGGGACGGATAGACACGGGTGCCACGATTTCTGCGCCACATTTTTCGCCACATATCCGGTGCACGTCTGTTGCGGGATTTGATAGGATCTCTCGGGCCCACGTGTCAGCCAATCGGAAGTAGGCCCTTAAAAGGCATAGGGGCCGAGGCGTTTGCACTGTGCGCTCTCATTCCCCTTCTTACCCCTCCGCCTCTCTAGTGCATCCACTTTCGCCTTCGATGCCACCGCTCTGCCGGTATGCAGCCCGCCCCCATGGTGAAGGACAAGACGGCGACGCTGGAGCACGCAAAAAAGGCGACAGCGACGACGAAGGGCAAGAAGATGAATCGGGGGTTATCGTCGAGGTCAGCGCTGCCGCCTGGTTGGATTCAGGGAGACTGGATCCGATCTATGCTCCGACCAGAAGATCTGGAAGATCTGACCGCCACTGATTTGATAGCCGCCGGGGCTGCGAGGCTGCCAGAGGGTGAGACAGAACCTCAGCCGCGGTCGGGTGTGTGTGTCCTTCTTGCTACCCATATCGACCGTGGCTTCTCCCTTCCTCTGCATCCTTTCTTCCAAGGTTTCCTGAACTTTTTCGGTGCTCAGCTTCACCACTTCTCTCCCAATACCATCACGTATCTTGATGCGTTCGTGTCTATGTGTGAAAACTTCTTGGGTTGTCGACCGCACTGGGTCTCTTCAAACACATTTTCACAATTTGCTCCCAGACCATGAAGAAGGCAAATCCGAGTGACAAGAGGACGCACGTGATCCAGATGTGCAGGGGTCTAGGGATCCAGATGAGGAAGAGGAGCACTTTCCCTACCATGACACTTCCCGAGTCGGTCAGTGGCTGGCAGTCGACCTGGTTCTACTGCCAGGATATTGCGACCCCCGGTCAGTCGACCGGTCTTCCTCCTTTTTCCCTAGATTGGGCCCAGCAACCTTCTTCACTGACCGTGACTGCAGCTGAGAAAGTAGAGACGGACATGTTGGTCGAGATGGTAGTCCAGTTGGTCCGCCAGGGTGTAACCGGCATGGATTTACTGGAGGTGTTTCTCAGTCGACGCATCCAACCGCTCCAACCTCATGACCACTTGATGTGGATGTACTCGGGCACCAATGATACCGCTCGGGTCCACCCAAAGGAGGTTCCAGGTGAGACGGTGTTCCTGTGGCTGAAGAGCATTACCGGAAATAAGGATAACCCAAGCAGGGCTAGGAGAGTCGATCCATTCGATGCTGACAAGCAGCCGGGCAAGGTCTGATCCTTGTTACCGAGTGTACTACAATCTGTCTTGTAATTGTTTCTGAAGCCGACTGATGTTTGATTAACTCCTCGCCTTGCAGGTTTACACTGAGATATATTTGATGCTAAATGGTGAACAAGCCCAGGAGCAAGTCTAGGAGGGAGCGGATAGCGCCGAAGAAAGTGGTGAGTGGCAATCCCTAGATGACGACGATGAGGAAGAGAGTGACAAGTCGAACGATGAAGAGGAGGAAGTCGACTCACCACCTCGCACAGAGCGCTGATCCAAACAGTTCCATGATCCAGCGGGCGGGAGTGGCAAGACTGTGGCTCCGAGCACGCAAGTGCATAAGTGCACTCGGACTTCAACTCCGGAGTCGTCATAGAAGGTATCCAAGCAGCCCAAGGTTGCCCCTTCAAAGTCTCGAAAGACATTGCCCAAGATCAAGATGGACGTTGTTGTTGCTTCTGTGTAAGTGTTCTGCCTTGCTGTGTTCTTTTACTGGCTCGTACTCCTGCTCTGACCGAGTGGATCGTGAACTTTTCAGTGCTGCAACATCTGGGACCTCCATGGATATTGACAAGGCTCCGGGTGATGAGAAGGCTGATGACGCGACTACTTCCAAAGCTGGTATGCTCTTGCCATCTTGAATTTGTTTTGTCGACTGGATTATCTGTCGATTGTGCCCTTATGGTTGCCTTTTGTTTCAGCTCCACGGGATGTCATTGAGCTTCCAGACCACGAGGAAGAAGCGCCTTTGAAAGACACGGGGAGGAGGGGCAGGGCTTCAAGTAGGAGGACGGCCACAGGCCAGGGGTCTCAGTCGACATCTGCACCGGAGGTGGTGGTCCAGCGATCCGGAGATCCGCTCAGGCCAATGTTTCTTTTGCCAATCCACTATCGACTGAACGTCCCTCGACATTGACTGCTCAAGTCTCCGCTTCGCCTGCACAGCTCCATGCTTCAGATCCTGTGATCGCTCCGACTGTATTGTCGTCATCGCTCTTTGCTGCATATCACACTCTAGACGACCTGTCGAGTGCCGCCAGGGAAGCCCTTCTCCAGGCAAACCTTGTGATGGAGCAGATGAAGATGGTGCACGAGGCCAGTTAGGTTGCCTACAATGCCAGCACCGCTCTGCAAGTCAATGTCAAGGTCAGTTGGTTTCCGACCGGTCTCTCGATTAGTGGTAGTTGCAACTGCTGCTTCATTGTTCATAAGGTGTCCCTGGATGAGCGTTTTGGAACCTTTATGTGCATCTATCATGGGTCTGCATTTCACATCCAATTACCCACTGGGTGTTTTGACTTAGTGTTGAATAGTACTTCCACTTGAGTCGACCAGGTTGAGTCGAGTGTTTTCTGAACTAGTGGGAGCACGCAGAGTGCACCCATTGGGTGTAGTCCCCGAGATAGCCGTCGGGTGTTTAATGTGACGGGGTCTTTGTCGAATGTTATTTCATTGTTCTTTCACTCGGTTGAATATCTTGATTCGAGTGGAATCTAGAACAATGGGGGCACGCTGAGTACACCCACTAGGTGTAGTCCCCGAGACCGCGGTCGACTGCTGGTAGTCGGCTGGGGTCTGAGAATCTCTCTTTTTTTGCATACTCATGCTGGGCAGACCATGCAGAGTGGAAAATCGGACCAGTGGGGGCATGCCAAGTGCACCTACTAGGTGTAGTCCCCGATACTACTGTTGAATGTTTGATTCAGCGGTAGTCTTAGAACGACTGTCGCTATGATTGACTTTTGTTCCTGTCGACTGACATATCTTATTTGCTGACCGCAAAAATCTTGTGATCTTGGAGCCTAATTTGCTGAACTGGAGAAGAAGTAGATCAACCTCAACTTCAATCTGGAGTTGGCCAAGAAAAATCCCAAGAAGGCCCAGGAAGAAGCAGCTACCATGGGAGGTAATAATTCATCGACTGTCCACCATATGACTTTTTTTAGTCTCTTGAACCGAGTGACTCCCCTCGAACAGATGTGTGTAGTGAAAACCGTCAACTCCAATCTCGTCTGAAGAATGTTATTTCTTTAGAGAAAATGAACCAGGCTCTGGAGAAGAAGGATCAAGACCTTGCCGCAGCACAGAAGGAGGCGCGAGAGAATATGGTACTTGCCGATAAGAAGCTGGCCTCATTCAACAAGTTGGAAGAGGAGAACTCCAAGTTGAAGACTGCTATTACTGAAGCCAACCAGGAGATTGCGAGGCTGAAGAAGGACAAGGAAAACTTGACTGACGAGGTTGGAAGTCTCAAGGCCAAGAAGGGTGAACTGGAGGCTTATCTGGGACGGCTTGCTGAGAAGCTGGTCTTGAAGCTTGAAGGTATTTCCTTTTGTCCGACTGATTTGTCAATGTTGACTAACACATCTTATTAAACTGTCGACTCACCGCCTTTCTGACAGTGTATAACTTTGTCAAGACTTCGAAGCAGAGACTGGGCGTGTCGGACAGGTCTTGACCCCATAAACTCTCCTGTCAAAGATGACATCGCAATGAGCGTGCTGCGATTGGAGTCTCGTCTAGACAGTGCTGGGTATTATCTCACTTGTCTGAAGGTGGCAATGTCGTGGATCGACGCTGAACTCTGGCCTCAAGCGGAACTCCCAAAATATCTCGAGTGTCTGATGACTCGACTGAATGAAATCCCTGGTCGAGTGCGGGAGTGGAAGAAGTCGTCTGCTCGCTGTGCGTTGATGTTGCTCTGTCGTTAGTCCGAGTCCACTGCAAGGATGTCAGAGAAGACAAGTTGGTGGCTCTCAAGGTTGCCAACACTAAGAAGCTCAGCTTCCAGTCCTTCATGGACACCTTCCTTGACGCCGCCACTCGTATCGCAGACAGCATCGACCTTGACAGCTTCGTCAAGCCAGCAAGTCCTCCTCCTGCCGTGTGAACAAACATTATGCTCCACCTTTGTTTGCCTCGGAATGCCGAGTGGTTTTGTAACCATTAAACTCTTTTAGGCCTGATGCCTGAGTACTTCTGCCCGTTGCAGTTCTGAACTTTTGCGGGATTTATCTAAACTTGGTTTTCTTTCAATACGATGGCTTTGCCTTTATCGCTTTTGAATGTTTTTCCATTCCGAGTGAAACTTGACCCTTTCACCTTTCGTCGAGTGGCTCTGACAGTGTGTTCAGTCGATAGCTCGTCGTCCTTGTGGATCGGGATGGAGCGTACATTGTACTTGTGATGCAGCTCTGACGTTGTGTTCAGTTGACACCTTGTTGTCCTTGCGGGTTGAGATGGAGCGTACGTTGCACTTGTGACGTAGCTCAGAGGATCTTTGTGACTTAGGCGAGTACGGGGTCGCAGCTAAGCCCCCGAGTGGGAGGATCGCTCTCCACTCGGAGTGGTTTTTGACTTAGGCGAGTACTGTGTCGCAGCTAAGCCCCCCGAGTGGGAGGATTGCTCTCCACTCGGAGCGTTTTTAACTTTGGCGAGTACGGGGTCGCAGCTAAGCCCCCGAGTGGGAGGATTGCTCTCCACTCAGAGTGTTTTTAACTTAGGCGAGTACGGTGTCACAGCTAAGCCCCCGAGTGGGAGGATTGCTCTCCGCTCGGAGTGTTTATAACTTAGGCGAGTACGGGGTCGCAACTAAGCCCCCGAGTGGGAGGATTGCTCTCCACTCGGAGTGTTTTTAACTTAGGCGAGTACGGGGTCACAGCTAGGCCCCCGAGTGGGAGGATTGCTCTCCACTCGGAGAGTTTTTAACTTAGGCGAGTACGGGGTCGCAGCTAAGCCCCCGAGTGGGAGGATTGCTCTCCACCCGGAGTGTTTTTACTTGGGCGAGTACAGGGTCGCAGCCAAGTCCCCGAGTGGGAGGATTGCTCTCCACTCGGAGTGTTTTTAACTTAGGCGAGTACGGGGTCGCAGCTAAGCCCCTGAGTGAGAGGATTGCTCTCCACTCGGAGTGTTTTTAACTTTGGCGGGTACGGGTGAGGGAGTCCTGGACTAGGGGGTGTCCGGACAGCCGGACTATCATCATCAGCCAGACTCCAAGACTATGAAGATACAAGATTGAAGACTTCGTCCCGTGTCCGGATGGGACTTTCCTTGGCGTGGAAGGCAAGCTTGGCGATACGGATATGTAGATCTCCTACCATTGTAACCGACTGTAACCCTAGCCTCCCGGTGTCTATATAAACCGGAGGGTTTTAGTCCGTGAGGACAACAACCATTACAACAATCATACCATAGGCTAGCTTCTAGGTTTAGCCTCCTTGATCTCGTGGTAGATCCACTCTTGTACTACCCATATCATCAATATCAATCAAGCGGGGTAGGGTTTTACCTCCATCGAGAGGGCCCGAACCTGGTAAAACATCGTGTCCCTTGTCTCCGTTACCATCCGCCTAGACGCACAGCCGGGACCCCCACCTGAGATCCGCCGGTTTTGACACCGACATTGGTGCTTTCATTGGGAGTTCCTCTGTGTCGTCACCAATAGGCTTGATGGCTTCTTCAATCAACAACAACACCGTCCAGGATGAGACTTTTCTCCCCGGACAGATCTTCGTGTTCGGCGGCTTCGCACTACGGGCCAATTCACTTGGCCATCTGGAGCAGATCGAAAGCTACGCCCCTGGCCGTCAGGTCAGGTTTGGAAGCCTAAACTTCACGGCCGACATCCGCGGAGACTTGATCTTCGACGGATCCGAGCCACAGCTGAGCGTGCCGCATGGTCATGATGGGTATGATCTAGCTCTGCCGCCGGACAATACCTTGGCGACCGCACACGAATTCGCTCCGACCCATAGTTCGGAGCTGATCGCGCAGATCGAGGACGGGTGGCTGGACACCGCCTCGGGGGCTGCAACTTCTACGACGATAGAGCCGAACACTGACCTTGTCCCTTATAAAGCTCGTGACTCCGAGGCGCTGGACTCCTTGCCGGACTCCAAACCTCCTGCGGCCCTGCCAATCGAATCTGAGTGGGCGCCGATTGTGGAGTTCACCGCCGCGGACATCCTTCAGCACTCACCCTTTGGCGACATCCTGAGTGCGCTAAAGCATCTCTCGTTATCAGGAGAATCCTGGCCGGACTGCAGTCAGGACGGTTGGGATGCGGACGACGAAGAAATTCAAGGCCCACCCACCACCCACTTCGTAGCCTCTGTCGACGATCTAACCGACATGATAGACTATGACTCCGAAGACATCGACGGTATGGACGACGATGCCGGAGACTACCAAGAACCAGCGCCTACCGAGCACTGGAAGGCCAACCCAAACCATGTATATATGGTGGACACCCCAAAAGAAAGCGATGACGAGGAACAACGGGACGCTGCAAAGGATAATTCCACCGACAAACAACCAAAACAGCGACGCAGACGCCGCCCTAAGTCCTGCCTCGACAAAAACAGTACTCCTAATGACCCAGCGATAGAGCAGGGCAAACCAGTGGATGACAAGCATGCAACCAGGCAGCCATCCAAGCAGGATGAATCGGACAATCAATCCATGCCCGGCGAAAACGACAGTCCAGACGAACTCACGCCGGACACACCACCGGAGCATAAGAACCTGCATAAAAGACTGGTCGCCACTGCCAGAAGTCTAGAAAAGGAAAACGGAAGCTCAAAACAGCGGAAGACATACTCAGAATGAGGTGGAGCAAAGTACTCAAGACCGCAGACAAATATGGCAATAGCCACCAAACAAAGAGCTATCCAAAGCGCAAGCTGCTGCCAGAATTGACGAGGAGGCCATAGAGCCCCCACAGTCAAAAAGAAAAGAGGCCACCTGGCCGGATAGACGACCAGATGACAGGCCAAAAGCGATAAGCGGCGCCGCATACAAGACGACACACGATCCTCACAAAACAGATGGCCCGGTCAGGTCCATTTACGGGCCAAAAAAGAGGGCCCCAAGAAGCAACACAACACGCCACATGTTCAAAGATAACGGCACGCCTAAATACAGGGGAGCCGCACACCCACTATGTTTCACCGATGAGGTGCTGGATCATGAACTACAAGCGGGATTCAAACCCGTGAACATAGAGGCATACGACAGAACAACAGACCCTGGAGTCTGGATCGAGGATTATATACTACACATACACATGGCTAGAGGAGATGATCTCCACGCCATAAAATATCTACCCCTCAAGCTCAAAGGGCCAACTCGGCATTGGCTCAAAAGCCTCCCAGAAAATACGGTTGGAAGTTGGGAAGAGCTCGAGGACGCGTTCAGAGCAAATTTTCAAGGGACTTATGTCCGCCTCCGGATGCGCATTTATCTAAGTCATATAACTCAACAGCCCGGAGAGTCACAAGAATTCTCGAACAGGTTCCTCACCAAAAGAACCAAATAGTCGATCGTCCGGACGCAAGCCTTAGCAGCTTTCAAACATAATGTCCGAGACGAATGGCTCGCTAGACACCTCGGCCAAGAAAAGCCGAGAACAATGGCCGGGCTAACAAGCCTAATGACCCTCTTTTGCGCGGGGGAAGGCAGCTAGCTAGCAAGATGCAGCACCAGCGACCCAAGTACATCCGAGATCAGAGATGGAAACGGAAAATCACGACGCAGAAAGGATCAGCGCCGAAATAAAGAAAAAAGCCCAAAGAACACGGCGGTCAACGCCGGATTCAAAAGCTCGCGGCCGAACAACAAAACACTGCCTCTTAAGGACAATAGTGACGAGCTATCCAACTTAAATAAAAATTTGGACCAGATATGTCAAATCCACAGCACCTCCGGAAGGCCTGCAAACCACACCCACTGAGATTGTTGGGTTTTCAAACAGTCCGGCCGACTCAACGCCGAACACAAGGGGCTTGCTGCGCCAAGCGAGGATGATGATGAACCCCACCAGCAGAGCACCGGAAAACAAAAGACTTTCCCACAAGAAGTCAAAACAGTAAACTCACTCCATGTGATAGTACGGAAAAACAATGCGGCACCCGCTAAAATAAGTGCCGCACGGTCCACCCCAGCGGAACCTCGAGATAAACAACGTGCACACCCGTCCAGAATACGGCACAACGGAGACACAGGTGCAGACGTGTAGTAGGGACCCGTTGCAAGGATTCTTTTCAGATTAAGACCCTGCGTAAACCTTTTTTACTGTCTCTTGTTGCTATCATCCCCCGGTTTCTCATTATAACCAGGGAGGAGACTGACGTTTTGGCATCGGCCGCATCAGAAGACCTTGCCCATACCTGGACACTAGGGGCTTAGGGCATTGTTCTGCCCGTTATTATAAAGACCGAACACCTTAGGGAGTGTTCGCGCCTCGAGAGTTAGGCCTTATATGCATCAGCTCCAATCATGTCTTTGGTCAAATGTTGGGTTTTCCGGCCCCGTGTTTTCTGGCCTTACGCCCGTATCATCGGCTAACGTGGCACCAGGAGAACTATCGCGATTGTGCCCAGCCGACCGGGCGAGCACCTCAAGAGAGAAAGCCGAAAACCGACTCTCATGATACAACGAGAGACCGTCAACCACTCCATCGACCAACGGAATGTTTAGAATTCTCCGCTTTGACGAAGGACCGCTTTCCGGTCAGCACATACGCGCCCGAATTCGAAAGCGCGGTGCCCCGGGGGCTATATCGTAGCCCCACCCTCGAACTCCCATGGCTAAGTGAAAGTGATAAAGCATTATAGTCCGGTTTCTCGCTTGCTTACGCTACCACCTCCTTCACAGACCGAGACGCCGGATTAAGTGTGAAAATGCGCTATTTTTTTAACACCCCGCACCTTGTGCATGGGGGCTGAAGCCGACGATCGCCATCTTCGGGTTATACACACGATACATAAACGGCCGCATAGGAGATATTTCAATACTTGAACGCACAAGTATAAAAAGCACCTACATCATAAACATTGTTTTACAAAATAAAACATTCATTTGAACGTGACATTTTTTGAGCACTGCGACTCTATTACACGAGCACCACGCAGAACTTCCCCAAAATAGTGCTCGGCGGGTAACCGGCTCTCGTCCGAACCCTGGTCGCAACAGCGGTGGCATCGATCTCTGTCCAATGTGTCTTCACATGGGCGAGTGCCATCCGTGCACCCTCTATGCAGGCCGACCGCTTCATCGCCTTGATATGCGGCACCGCCCCAAGAAATTGCTGCAATAAGCCAAATAGCTCTTGGCTTAGCCTATCCGCCGGACATGAGTCATGATATCCGTCATGGCAAGCCCGACAACCTATTCAGCTCAGCCCACTCGCCAACCGTTGATCAGCGGAAGTGAACGCCCGGACTATGGAATTGAGACCAAAACAGCTCTTCCGCCTTGTGATCCTTCCGCTTTGAAGTGCACAATGGCATCCGCCGCACTCGCCGCTAAGTCCATATAAGGATCCTCCGACCCCACAACCGGCCAAGTTGAGCATACTTTGGATCCGTAAAACTTGTGTAGCGAAAGGGCTTGCCAGCCACAATGTCTCCGCCCGGCGCAGTTTTTCCTTTATAGCCCGCACAGAAGCGGGCATCCTTGGCTTCGCGTGGCCTTCCCAGTCTTCTCGCCCGCTTAGGCACTCCTTTTCAAGAGCCTCATTGCGGTCGGTAGCATCTTTTAACTTCACGGCCATTTCGGCCATCTCTTCCCTGCTTCGGCAGTGTGCAGCCCTTTCGGCTTCCAACTCCTTGGCCGCCCTCGAGGCAGCCGCATCACTCCTTCTCGCTTGCTCCTTGGCTTGAGCAAGTTCGGCCCGAAGGCTCTCCACAGCAGCAGCACCATCTGAGTCAAGCACAAATATTATAAGAGGTGGGCTTCGGCTCCCTTACTACGTAATTACGGAGAAAAAACTTACCTTGCGATTCGTCAAGTCGCTTGTTGACTAGCGCGATGTCTGCATCCGCAACGTCGAGTTGCCGCTTTAATTCAGCAACCCTATCAGTCTGGCTGGCCCCCGGACTATCCGCCACCTGCATAGGAAAGGCGAAAGTTCATACCTGCGATTTTGATCCTCGGCATGCTGTCGCTTTCGACAACCTACCGAGTCTTAGGGGCTACTATCTACACAGGGCGCACTTTATGTGCAAAACCGTCAAAAAGGTGTGTCATTTTTACATACCTCAAACCCCGCCAGCAAACTCCTGACGGCATTATGCAATCCGCTTTCGGCGGACGAAATCCTTCCAATCACCATACTCATCAATGCATGGTGATCTTCTGAGATGGACGCCCTCTCAAGCAGATCCTTCACTCCCTACGAACACTAGTCGGCGCCAACTCCTCGGCTCTGCTGGGCTCGGGATACCTCCGTGATGACACTTCGTGCTCATCCGCCCTATCCGACGGCGCAGCGACGGAGGCGCCTCGCTCTCCACCATCTCCTGGACGAAGGTCCTCAAGACGAGCTCATCTGAGAAGGTCGAGATCCGAACTACAAGGTAAAACTTCTGTTATCCTCGGAAGCACAAATAGGGATGTCTCTTATTACCAAACTCCTTTTTTCTACTCACGGCTCATTGGAGGGCTGATTCTTTAGGGAGATCAGTGCGGCGGGACCTCCCGGACACAGACCCTCCGTGAACATTTCTTCCCCGCTTAGGGGCTTTGGCCTCCGGGTCTTGGAGGCGGTCCTCTTCTCCCCAGGGAGGGGGATTCTCGATCCCCTTTTTCAAGAGCCTCCTTGGGCGGGCGGTAGCTCCCCTATTTTCCCTTCGCCTTCTTACAAGGCGCAACCTCCAAAGATCCTCGACCAAAGACGGATCCGGTGCGGTCTCTGGGGGGGGCGGACACCAGATCAGCTTTGCTTGCGCTTATCCACTCTGTTAAAGGACAATGGGTTAAAAGGAAAATTGTAGAAAGGCAAACAAACGGTGCGTCCAACACCGAGCTACTTACTTGAGTATCCGGCGACAGCTTAGGCCGGCGTCCTCGGTCAATTCCGGACACACCTCCCGTGATCTGAAGAACAATTTGTACATCTCCACGGGTGTCGTACCCATGAAGTGTTGGAGAATCCGTGGTCCCTCCGGATTAAACTCCCATAGCCGGAGAGGACGGCGTTTGCAGGGCAGGAGACGCCTAATCAGCATAACCTGCATCACCACGACCAGATCAATCTCCCTCTCTTTGGAGGTCTCGAATCCGGCCCTGCAATAGGGGCATGTCCTTTGACGGCCCCCAGTTGAGCCCTTGGTTGACCCACGACTTCAACCGTCGTGGAGGTCCCGAGCGGAATACGGGCGGCGGCTTCTGCCTGCTGCCCTTCGGAGTGGTGATATAGAACCACTCCTGTTGCCATAAGCCGAGCTCCACTTGGAAGGAGCCCTCGGGCCACGGGGCATCGGCCTTCCTGCTTACGGCTGCCCCGCTGCACTCTGCTTGACGCCCCTCGATCATCTTTGGTTCCACATTGAAGTTCTTCAGCCACAGGGCAAAGTGGGGGGTGACGCGGAGGAAGGCTTCGCAGACGACAATAAATGCAGAAATATGGAGGATGGACTCCGGAGCCAAGTCGTGGAATTCCAACCCATAGTAGAAAATGAGCCCTCTCACAAAAGGATCCATCGGGAAGCCTAAACCCCGACGGAGGTGGGATACAAAGACGACGTACTCGCCGGGCTCGGGGGTGGGGATGGCCTGCCCTTCGGCGGGCAACCTGTGCGAAATCTCGTAAGACAGGTACTTGGCCTCTCGCAGCTTTAGCACGTCCTCCTCCGTGACGGAGGAGGGCATCCACCGGCCCTGAAGGTCGGAGCCAGACATTGTTGAAGGTCCGTAGCGCTCGAATCTGGGGCTCTGGGTGTTGGAACTTGGAGCAAGGAGAAGATTCGATGGAGGATTGAAGAAAAGAAACGAGCCTTGGTCCTATTATAAAGAGGGAGAATACCAAGAGCCGTCTCCGTGACCATTCGGGACTCGCCTTCGATAGAGGGGGTGTGGCGACGGGCGTGGTTGGGTTACCCACGTCCATATTGATGAGAATCCCGGAATAGGGGGAACACGATCTCTGCTTCGACAAGACGTGCCAAGGAAACCGCTTCGCTAAACGCACTGAGGTGGTATAATAAAAAACGATTCAAGTAAAGGCTTGGTAGTGGCGTGACGTCATGCTACAAGATACGTCAGTAGATTGAACTTGTGTACATAATATTCTCTCTACGGGGAAATGTGGAAATTATTTTGCAGAGCCAGACACATGTTCACAATCTTCTATGAATTATTCGGAGGAGGAACCCGCATTGCAATGCCGAACAATATGCGCGCCGGACTCATCGTCTTTGAAGCCTGGTTCAGGGGCTACTGAGGGAGTCCTGGACTAGGGGGTGTCCGGACAGCCGGACTATCATCGTCAGCCAGACTCCAAGACTATGAAGATACAAGATTGAAGACTTCGTCCCGTGTCCGGATGGGACTTTCCTTGGCGTGGAAGGCAAGCTTGGCGATACGGATATGTAGATCTCCTACCATTGTAACCGACTCTGTGTAACCCTAGCCCTCCCCGGTGTCTATATAAACGGGAGGGTTTTAGTCCGTAGGACAACAACCATTACAACAATCATACCATAGGCTAGCTTCTAGGGATTAGCCTCCTTGATCTCGTGGTAGATCCACTCTTGTACTACCCATATCATCAATATCAATCAAGTAGGAGTAGGGTTTTACCTCCATCGAGAGGGCTCGAACCTGGGTAAAAACATCGTGTCCCTTGTCTCCTGTTACCATCCGCCTAGACGCACAGTTCGGGACCCCCTACCCGAGATCCGCCGGTTTTGACACCGACAACGGGGTCGCAGCTAAGCCCCCGAGTGGGAGGATTGCTCTCCACTCGGAGTGTTTTTAACTTAGGCGAGTACGGGGTCGCAGCTAAGCACCCGAATGAGAGGATTGCTTTCCACTCAGAGTGTTTTTAACTTAGGCGAGTACGGGGTCGCAGCTAAGCCCCCAAGTGGGAGGATTGCTCTCCACTGGGAGTGTTTTTAACTTAGGCGAGTACGGGGTCGCAGCTAAGCCCCGAGTGAGAGGATTGCTTTCCACTCGGAGTGTTTTTAACTTAGGCAAGTACGGGGTCGCAGCTAAGCCCCCAAGTGGGAGGATTGCTCTCCACTCGGAGTGTTTTTAACTTAGGTGAGTACGGGGTCGCAGCTAAGCCCCCGAGTGGGAGGATTGCTCTCCACTCAGACTGTTTTTAACTTAGGCGAGTACGGGGTCACAGGTAAGCCCCCGAGTGGGAGGATTGCTCTCCACTCGGAGTGTTTTTTTACTTAGGCGAATGAGGTTCGCGGCTAAGCCACCCACTGGGAGTTTCGAACACAAATGATTACGGGAAATCAATCATTAAGATACTACAAAAATCTTGTCTTTGGTAAGCCAACCGAAGTACTCTTATTACAACTTGTCGATCCGAGTGATTTTAGGTATAGAACGGGCGAAGCAGCTCTGCGTTCCATGTGCGTGACTCGTCCATATTCTTGGCTACGTTTTAGATGTGGTATGCTCTATTGTGAAGCACCTTTTTGATGATGAACGGACCTTTCCAGGCCGGAGCAAGCTAGTGAGGCCGTTTCTTATCCACTCGAAGCACGAGGTCTCCTTCCTAGAACGCTCGACCTCTGTCATTACGGGCATGGAGTCGATGCAGATCTTGCTGATAGATGGTCGATCAGATCAAAGCTATCTCACGTTCCTCTTCTAGGAGATCAACCGCGTCTTGTCGTTCCTATTCTGCTTCAGCTTTTGAGAAGAGTTGCACCTGGGCGCGCAGCGACAAGTCGCCGAAGCACAGCCTCAACGCCAGACACCAAGAAGAAAGGGGTTCGTCAATCGACCGGTTTACGCCGTTCTCAGCCCCATAAGATGATGGTAACTCACCACCCAAGCTCGGCAAAGATGCTTGAGGTCGCGCATCAGTTGGGGTTTTAACCCTTGAAGGATCAAACCATTCGCCCTTTCTGCTTGCCCATTCGACTGTGGGTGTGCAACAGATGCGTAGTTGACCTGAGTGCCTTAGGAAGCACAGGACGCCTTAAACTCATCAGAATCAAAATTGGAGCCGTTATCTGTGATAATGCTGTGAGGAACTCCACATCTGAATATCAACTGCTTGATGAAACTGACGGCAATGCTTGAGTCAAGGTTTTTGATGGGCTTGGCTTCGATCCACTTAGTGAACTTGTCGACTGCTACAAGCAAATGAGTGAAACCACTTCTGCCGGTCTTGAAGGGTCCAACCATATCCAACCCCCAGACTACAAACGACCAGACGAGTGGAATAGTCTTCAAGGCAGACGCAGGCTTGTGAGACATGTTGGAGTAGAACTGGCAACCTGTGCACTTGTCGACTATATCTTTTGCCATCTCATTTGCACGAGGCCAATAGAAACCCGCTTGGTACGCTTTGGCCACGATGGTCCTAGAGGACGCATGGTGACCATAGGTCCCCGAGTAGATATCGTTTAGGATCATTCGACCTTGTTCTAGGGTGATGCAACGTTGAGCCACTCCTATGACACTTTCTCTGTAAAGCTGTCCTTTTATCATGGTGAAAGCCTTCGATCGATGGACTATCTGGCGAGCCTCATCCTCATTCTCTAGGACTTCTTGCCTGAGCAGGTACGTGATGTACAGCATCGTCCAATCGGGCGTGATCACTAGGACTTCCATGATCAAGTCGACCACAGCTGGAACTTCAATCTTAGTCGGATTGGTTGAACTTATCGGTTGCGGGGGCTCTTCCTTGAAGGGATCTTCTTGTACTGATGGGGTGTGGATATGCTCCAAGAACACGTTGTTGGGGGTTGGCTTCCGAGTGGAACCTATTTTCGCCAGATCGTCAGCAGCTTGATTCTTGATTCGGGGTATGTGATGGAGCTCTAACCCCTCAAACTTCTTCTCTAGATTTCTCACTGCATTGCAATAACCGGTCATTGCCGGACTCCTGACATCCCATTCCTTCATTACTTGATTAACCACTAAGTCTGAGTCGCCATAGATCATCAAGTGTCAGACACCGAGTGAAATGGCCATATGCAACGCATACAATAGCGCCTCATACTCAGCTTCATTGTTTGAAGAATCAAAGTGAATCTGGAGGACATAACTGATCTTGTCTCCTCTCGGGGATACTAAAACCACTCCTGCACCAGAGCCATTCAACATTTTGGACCCATCAAAGAACATAGTCCAATGTTCCGACTGAATCTGAGTCGGCTGCTGCTGTTCAATCCACTCTGCGAGGAAATCTGCTATAGCTTGGGACTTGATGGCTTTTTTGCCTCAAACTTGATATCTAAAGGAAGGAGTTCAATCGCCCATTTTGCCACTCGACTAGTTGCATCTCTCTTATTCAGAATTTCTGACAACGGGGCATCGTTGACGACTGAATCTGAGTGGTCTAAAAAGTAGTGTGCAACTTTCTTTGTGCTCAGGTAAATCCCATGATAAGCTTCTGATAATGAGGATATCTCTGCTTGGATGGGGTCAAGACTTCTGAAATGTAATACACAGGGCGCTGAACTTTGAAGGCTTTGCCTTCTTCTTCCCGCTCGACCGTGAGCATTGTGCTGACAACTTGTCCTGTGGCTGCGATGTAAAGCAGTAAAGGCTCCTTGCTGACTGGAGCAGCAAGCACCGGCTGGGTGGAAAAGCAGTGCTTTGAGCTCTTCAAATGCTGCTTCAGCTTCGTCATTCCACTCGAACTTGTCAGACTTCTTCATCAGTTGGTAAAGAGGCAGTGCCTTTTCACCAAGGCGTGAGATGAATCGACTCAATGCAGCCAAACAACCAGTAAGCTTCTGAACATCGTGCACACGCACATGGCACTTCATTCAGAGGATTGTGCCAATCTTCTCTGGATTTGCGTCGATCCCTCGTTCGGAAACAAGGAAACCGAGTAGCTTTCCGCCTGGGACTCCGAATGTGCACTTTGACGGATTGAGCTTGATATCATATCTTCTTAAGTTGGCAAATGTTTCAACAATCAGTTAGCAGGTCGGAACCTTTGCGTGACTTAACCACTATGTCATCCATGTATGCTTCCACATTCTGGCTAATTTGAGTGAGAAGACACTTCTGAATCATGCACATGAATGTGGCACTAGCATTCTTGAGGCCAAAGGGCATAGTAGCATAGCAAAAACACCTGAACGGGGTGATGAAAGCTGTCTTTATCTCATCGGGTCCATACAGTCGGATCTGATGGTACCCGGAATAAGAGTCTGTAAGGGCATATTTATCCCTAAGGTGTTTTGGTGATTGATGACAATGCTTTTGCGGACTAATTGTGTGCCTTGAGTATTTTAGACGTTTTGTCACTAGGCACTAGACGGTTTGGTGCCCCTCGAAGACTATTGAAGATGGCGTTTTTCTACGTTTCTTTTCGGTGGATTTGAGTCGTAGGAAAGCCGTACTATTAAGAGGGGGTCCGCATTGGAAAGGTTCGGGTGGAATCATCACGTACACGTTTACTCCCTTTGCACCGCCTTTCCCTTTGCGCTTTGGAGCATCCTCCATTTTCTTCATATATATGCAAAGAGAAGGATTCCTAGTGTTGCTATTCTGAGGCATGCGGTAGTACTGCTCTTCGGAGCGGTAGTACCGCAGGCACCTGCGGTAGTACCGCACACCCTCGCGATAGTACCGTAGGTGCCCATGGTAGTACCGCTCCTAAGGAGCTGTAGTACCGTGGCCTCAAACCAGACTCAGCCGCTCGTGCGGCTGTAGGGGCGGATGTAATTTTTTACATCCGCGCCCTACGCGGTAGTACCGCCCCATGCACGTGGTAGTACTGTGAGTCCTGGTCTGGCATAGCAACATGAGACGAAGTAGGGGCAGATGCAATTTTTTACATCCGCTCTTTGCGCGGTAGTACCGCATGCCATGCGCGGTAGTACCATGTCGTATTTTTGCACTGTTTGATTTTTAGCGGAAGTAGGCACGGATGTATTTTTATTCATCCGCGCCCTTCCCAGGATAGTCCAATCTGGCCTTGCGGTAGTACCGCAAGGGGGAGCGGTAGTACCGCGTCAGTGGTAGTACCGCCCTCAGCCTTTGCGGTTCAGGCCTGTACTAGCTCCTGCCATAGCAACGGTAGTACTGCGGTCCACCGCGGTAGTACCGTGAGCCCTTGCGGTAGTACCGCTTGTCTGGGGTGGTAGTACCGCTGGTCGCGAGCTGGTTAAATGGATAACGGTTGGATTTGTCTCTCCACTATATAAGGGGTGTCTTCTTCCTCTAGTTGACTACCTCTTCCATCCCCAAGCTCCATTGTTGCTCCAAGCTCCATTTTCGCCCGATCTCTCTCCCTAGCCAATCAAACTTGTTGGTTTGCTCGGGATTGGTTGAGAAGGCCCCGATCTACTCTTCCACCTAGAGAAATTTGATTCCCCCCACTAATCCCTAGCGGATCTTGTTACTCCTGGGTGTTTGAGCACCCTAGACGGTTGAGGTCACCGCGGAGCCATAGTCCATTGTGGTGAAGCTTCATGGTGTCGTTGGGAGCCTCCAATTAAGTTGTGGAGATTGCCCCACATTGTTTGTAAAGGTTCGGTCGCCGCCTTAAAGGGCACTTATAGTGGAATCACGACATCTCACATTGTGTGAGGGCGTGAGGAGAATACGGTGGCCCTAGTGGCTTCTTGGGGAGCATTGTGCCTCCACACCGCTCCAACGGAGACGTACTTCCCCTCAAAAGGAAGGAACTTCGGTAACACATCCTTGTCTTCACCGGCTCCACTCTTGGTTATCTCGTGCCTTTACTTGTGCAAGTTTATTTGTGTTGTATTCCTTGCTTGCTTGTGTGCTTGTTGTTGTTGCATCATATAGGTTTCTCACCTAGTTGCATATCTAGAGAACCTACTTTGATGGAAAGTTTAATTTGGTAAAGAAAAGCTTAAAATTGTTAGTTGCCTATTCACCCCCCTCTAGTCAACTATATCGATCCTTTCAGTGTCCAAAAAGGATAGTCGCTCACATCCCGCAGTTGAGTCGATTATCTGGTCGATTCGGGGCAGGGGAAAATGATCTTTCGGGCAGGCCCGATTGATGTGCTTGAAATCAATACACATTCGAAGTGACTTATCTTTCGGGGGGACCATAACAACATTGAAAAGCCACTCGGAGTGGTATATCTCGCGGAAGAACTCGGCGGCCAGAAGCCGAGCCACCTCCTCGCCAATCGCCTTTCTCTTCTCCGCGGCGGACCGATGGAGATGCTCTTTAACGGGTTTTGCCTTTGAGTCAACTCGCAAACGGTGCTCCGCCAGTCCCCTGGGTACACCTAGCATGTCAAATGGCTTCCATGCAAAGATGTCCCAGTTCTCACGGAGGAACTGGATGAGCGCTTCTTCCTATTTGTTGTCGAGTGTCATTGAGATATGGGTCGGAGCCGCGTTGGGGTCGGTCAGGTGAATGTGGACTGGCTTGGTCTCGCCGCCGACTGAAATGCGGACTCCGAGGCAGGCCTCTTGGCACGCAGCAAATCACTCGGATCTGTAGTCTTCTGATATTCTTGAAACTCTACTGTTGCCATCTGCTCAGCAGCGATCTTCGAACCGTTTTGGAGACAATCCTCAGCTCTCTACCAGTTACCAGTGATCGTGATTATGCCTTTGGGGCCAGGCATCTTCAACTTGAGGTACACATAGCATGGTCGAGCCATGAAACTAGCATAAGCAGGTCTGCCTAGAATGGCGTGATAGGCACTCTCAAAATCCACTACCTCAAACATCAACTTTTCCTTGCGGTAATTCAAAGAATCACTGAAAACCACATCAAGAGTGATCTGACCGAGTGAATCGGCTTTCTTTCCCGGGATGATACCATGGAATCTCATGTTGCTCTCACTGAGTTTGGACATCGGAATGCCCATCCCCCGGAGGGCCTCAGTGTACAATATGTTTAGACCACTGCCACCATCCATCAAAACCTTGGTCAGTCGGGTGCCCCCAAAAACTGGGTCGACCAGCGCTTGACGCCCAGGGGTAGCAACGTGCGGCGGGTGATCGGACTGGTCGAATGTAATAGGGGTTTTTGACCACTTCAAATATCTTGGTGTTGCCGGAGCAACCATGTTCACCTCTCTGTTAATAAATTTTAATCGACTTTTGCTCTCGAGATCAGCAAAAATCACCAAGGTGACATTAACATTGGGGTAACCACCATCATCCTCTTTGTCTTCCTCCTTATCAGACTCCTTGTCCTTCTCACTGGGTTGGCTTTCTCGAAAGCTCTGGATCAGGAGTCAACACTACCGAGTGGTATGCTTGGGGAGAATCGGATTCCCCTCCTCATCCTTTTTGGTGTGTATATGACATGGCAAATCCATCACATCATTTCCTTCTTGATCCTTCACTTCTTTAGGGATCCAAGGCCCTTTAGACTTCCCCTTGAACTTTCCTTGGTTCACAACTGCGGCCTTGGCAGGGCTTGCTGCCTCAGCCTTTCACTTCTGCTTCCGACTGGAATTTCCTCCTCCGGTGTCCTGGGCGACGGGTGTGTTCTTGCCACTCTGGAGTCGGTCCTCTTCTTCGTTGTTAGCGTACTTAGCGGCAATCTCCATCATCCAAGCGAGAGACATGTCTCCGGTCTGACCGAACTTCAGATTGAGCTCTCTGTAGAGAACGCCTTCTTTAAAGGCACAGACTGCTTGGTGATCTGATACATTCTCTACTGTGTGGTGCAGAGTGATCCATCTCTAGATATAATCTCTCAGAGTCTCATTCTATTTCTACATGCAATGCTGCAACTCTGACAAACCAGCAGGTCTCTTGCAGGTGTCCTCAAATGTTTTGGTAAACACTCGGGCCAACTCATCCCAACTGAAAATGCTTCCAGGGGCCAACTGATTGAACCAAGCTCTGGAAGAACCTTCAAGCATCAGAGGGAGGTGCTTCATGGCCACCTCATCGCTGCCTCCACCGATGTGCACAGCCACTCGGTAGTCCTCAAGCCAAGTGTCAGGCTTTGATTCTCCTGTGAACTTACTGACGCCAGTCGCCAATCTAAAGTTGTGAGGGATCTCAGCGGCTCTGATGGATCTTCCGAAACACTCAGGGCCAGAAACGTGGACCTTGCTTCCACTGGGCCTATCTCTATCCAGCCCCTCTCTGTATGCTCTGTTCCGGTCGACCAAACCCTAAACAAGGACTGACCTTGCATTTAAGCCAGGTTCTCTTGGGTCGACTAGAACTCTGTGGTCATTACCATACGGGCGCCTGTCGTCATATCACCGGGGCGCGTACGACTCGTCTCTCGGAAGAGGCGAAGGCACTCGACGGTGGTTGTCACGGGCGTATTCCCGGTCGAACTCTCCATGAGCTCTTCCCAGGTGCCGATCTCGACGGTGATCACGATCTTCATGTTGCAAAGGCAACCCAGGACTATGTTCCGACTGAACAGTATCCACCCTTACTGATCTGCTCTGGATCTTGTTCCACGACTGGGACACAGCGGAATTAAGCTCTCCTGCTACTCTGAGCAGTGTTCTGATCTGTTCCAAGCCTCTTCCAGCCTCTAAATGGGGCGGCTGAATGGACTCTGCTATTCGTGCAGCAGCTGCAAGACTCTGGAGCGGTGTGCGGAATACCTGAGGTTCAGGTGGAAACAACTGTTGTGGACGTCGACTGGATTCAGGGATCAGTCGACGGGCACGCTCGTCGAGAGAATGTTGGAGATTCTCCAAACGAGTGCGCTCAAAAAGCGTGGCCAGGCACACTGCCTCCAAGGCTCGAGCCTCGGCGGTTTCCCCTATGATGGGGGTCTAGAGGGCCTCCACGATGTGGCGGTGCAGCTCCTCCCTCTGCTGCGAGTTGAGAGGTTGGGGCTGATACACTTCGTGGCCAAATGATGGGCCATCGCCGCCACCGTTGCTGCCACTGCAACGGAAACCAGGTGGGCTGCAACGGGAGTCGACCATAAGGACTTCTACCGCAGGGTCACAACTCCCGCCCTCAGAAAACGTGTCTGCAAAGTCAATCGATGGGTCGACTGGACCGTAGTGAAATTCGTCGGGCTCGATTGTCGCGACATAGGGGGTGACCGTCTAATGAACCACCGCATGCTTCACCCACCGCTGGAGCCGCGACCGACCAGATCGCTTGCGGTGGCGTCCAACGGAGTGAGAAGGCGATGTAAGGACCGACCGATACGGGGTCGATGGCTGCCGAAGGAGGACGCCGCAGGCGCTCGCGCGGAGGTGCGATGAACCATGGATCGGGAGAGCCTCGACGTCGAGGGGGGCTTCCTGGAGCCAGGCAGAGTCTTCGGCGACGAAAGTGAGCGCGCCGAGTCAGAACTCGCGGCCCATGACCAAACTGCCGCCGGAAACCATGTTGATGAAGATCGGAGAAAATGCAACCTTGCCAGAAGTCGCTAAGACGCTTTGCCCCAAGGTGGGCACCAACTGTCGTGGTACTAAGTCTGACAGTAAGAATAGGGGGTACATATGAGGAGGCAAGGCCCTAGCTATAGCGAGGTTGTACACACGAGTTTACGAGTCCAGGCCCCTCTCGGAGGAGGTAAAAGCCCTACGTCTCGGTGCTCTGAGGCGGTCAACTGAAATATGAGTGTGTGTGTTACAAGGGGTGTGAACCCTTGTGCCAGAGGAGGGGGTGGCTTATATAGAGTGCGCCAGGACCCCATCCATCCTCCGTTACAGGGGTTCAATGTATATTAATATAGGGTGTTACTCGTAACGCCAGCTATAAAGCGTATTTAATGATCTTTAAGACTAGGGAGTGAACGTCTGACCGTTGCCATCCTGAGTGACTCTAGGTCTTCTATACTCCGAGTGGTTTCTTGTATGGTCGAGTGAAGTTGGGGGTATCCGAGTGAGGTGACTGGTCGAGTGGATGGCACTCGATGGCTTCAGTTGATACTTCCTGCTGTGCTTTGATGTCTTTGCTTCTAGGGTAGTGACCTTGGGTGGGGCGTATAGGTCAGGCCTATGACCCTACCCAAGGTCTATGTCATCGTCAGGTGGCGCGCGCCCCCCATGGGTCCGAATTGGACTAGGGGAAGGGGGCGGCGCCCCCGTTGCCCTTTCCTACTCCCTCTCTCTTTCCTTCTCTCGTACTCCTAAAAGGGAAAGGATTCCTACTAGTACTTGGAAGTCCTAGTAGGACTCCATACACTGGCACGCCCCTAGAGGGCCGACCTGTCTCCCTCCCTCCTTTATACGGGGGCAGGGGGCACCCCAAAGACACACAAGTTTCTCTTAAGCATGTGCGGTGCCCCCTCCACAGTTACACACCTCGATCATACCATAATAGTGCTTAGGCGAAGTCCTGCGCCGGTAGCATCATCATCACCGTTACCACGCTGTCGTGTTGACGGAACTCACCCTCGTCCTCAACTGGATCAAGAGCACGAGGGACGTCATCGAGCTAGACGTGGAGGTGCCGTATGTTCGGTACTTGGATCGGCTGGATCGCGAAGACGTTTGACTACATCAACCGCGTTATTGAAACGCTTCCGCTTTCGGTCTACGAGGGTATGTGGACACACTCTCCCCTCTCATTGCTATGCATCACCTAGATAGATCTTGCATGATTGTAGGAGATTTTTTGAAATTACCGCGTTCCCCAACATTTCATGGATGCATAGGGAATCACAAACCTTAACACCAATATTCTTACTAGAGCACAATTACTCATCAACATAACTCACATATCACATCATCATATCTCAAAACTATTACTAAGAATCAAGTTTATTTTGTCCAATGATCTTCATGACGTAAATTTTTTTGTTTCTTTATCCTTCTTGGATATCTATCACTTTGGGACTAATTTTCACGTGTTGTGCTTTTCATAATCTCAAACAAATATAAGTGAAGATCATGAGCATAACATATTTTCTTTCTCTCAAAACAATTTAAGTGAAGCAAGAGAGAATTTATTCTAAATTTTACTAACTCTCAAATAAATCTAAGTGAAGCAAGAGAGCATTTCTTCAAAAATACTAAGCACACCGTGCTCAAAAAGATATAAGTGAAGCACTAGAGCAAGTCCATTGCTCATAAAAATTTAAGCGAAGCATAGAGAGCAATTCTAACAAGTTAGGACATAATTTTGGCTCTCTCAAATAGGTGTGTCCAGCAAGGATTGATGACTTAAAACACAAAATAAAACAAGCAAAGATACATATCATACAAGACGCTTCAAGCAAAACACATATCATGTGGCGAATAAAAATATAGCCTCGAGTAAAATACCGATGGTCATTAGAAGAAAGAGGGGATGCCACTCGGGGGCATCCCCAAGCTTAGTTGGTTGCTCATTCTTGGATAATAGCTTGGGATGCCGGGGCATCCCCAAGCTTAGGCTCTTCTATCCTTCTTTCGTCCATCGTAAGATAACCCAAAACTTGAAAACTTCAATCACACAGAACTCAACAAAACAATTGTGAGAACCGTTAGTAAAAGAAAGCAAACCACTACTATAAGTCCTGTGTTAAACCAATTATTATTTTGTTTTTGTGTTATATCTACTGTATTCCAGCTTTTCTATGGCAAAAACTCATCAAAGAAAACCGTAGAGCCATCAAAATAAGCACACAACACAAAGAAAACAGAATCTGTCAAAACAGAACAGTCTGTAGTAATCTGGAACTTTCGAATACTTCTGTAACTCCAAAACTTCTACCAAATTAGTATGACCAGAATAATTTATATATTAATATTCTGCAAAAAGAATCAGGGTAAAATCTCTTTTATGTGATTTATGAGAATTATTTTTGTGAGAGAAAAGTTTCTGTTTTTTCAGCAAGATCAAACAACTATCACCCTTGAAGATCCTAAAGGCTTTACTTGGCACAAACACTAACTGAAACACAAAAAACACAATCATACCGGTAGAATAATTGTGCTAACACACAAGAACAGCAAGAAAAAAGCAAAAATAAATTCTATTCATTGGGTTGCCTCCCAACAAGCGCTATAGTTTTACGCCCTTAGCTAGGCATAAAGCAAGGATCTAAGTTTTGTCATCCTTGTCCAACTCTTCAATCAAACACTTAGAATCCTCCAAAGATTTAGCATAAAGACCTTCATAGCAATACTCCTAGGAGTAAATTTAAATATTTCATTCTTACAAAAAGGATCTCTTATCACTTCAACAAAATCCATATGGATGCTAATCATCTTAAGGTCTCCTTTATCGTTATTACTAGAAGATGCACCCTTGTTCCTCGATCTCCTACTCTTTATGGGAGTTTCCTCAATAATTTTAGTGGTAGTAAAAGTTGTGCTTAGATTACTAAAGATTTCTTCCAATTTATCGATCCAAGACGGACTTTCTTATATTCTTTCATGGATTAAGGTACCCCCTCTCTTTTAGCAACTTAAAGATATCACCCGCTTTTGACCCAAGATTAGTAGCAAAATTATGCATCTTTTTGTGTAAAATTTCCATATGATCTTTGGTGAGCATTTTATTTCTATAGCATCTAGTCTTTCCATAACATGCTCAAGAGTCAAAATTGTTTCATTAACCATAAGAGGTGGTGAGCCTACTAAATTTCCCATAGCATTAAGAGCATCAAAAGGAGGACCCATTAAGAAATTTCCATCGGTAATCGTATCAAGGACAAATCTATACCAAGTGGTGATGCCAACATAAAAACAACGAAGAAGCACAACGGTAGATTGCTTACGGATGGATCTATTATGAGCATTGCAAATTCTATACCAAGCATCTTTTAAATTTTCTCCTCCCCTTTGTTTAAAGTTGAGGACCTCGTCCTCAGGAGTGCAAGCAATAGAGGAAGAACTATCCATACCGGCAAGCAAGGATGAACACAAAAACAGCTCTGGCAAGAAAACGGCAAACGGAAAAAGAGAGCCTAATAAAATGGCAAATTATTGTGAAGTGGGGGAGAGGAAAACGAGAGGAAAATGGCGAATAATGTAAATTGCAAGGAGATGAGATTTGTGATTAGGAACCTGGTTATGTTGAAGATCCTCCCCGGCAACAACACCAGGAATTCCTTTTGATGTCGCTTGAAGCTACGTCGGTATTTCTCGAAAGAGGAAGGGATGATGCAGCACAGTGGCAGTAGGTATTTCCCTCAGATATGAAATCAAGGTTATTGAACCAGTAGGAGAACCAAGCAACACAATGTAAACAGCTCCTGCACACAAAGAACAACACCTCGCAACCCGACATGTTAAAGGGGTTGTCAACCCCTTTCATGGTACAGCGCCTCAAGATAGGCAAAGGACGTGAGGTAAATTCGTAGATGGGATAAATAGATTGCGGAACAAATAAATTGCAGCAAGGTATTTTTTTTGTTTAATAGATCTGAAAATAAACGCAGTAGACCGCGAGGCAAATATATGAGAAAGAAGACCCGGGGGCCGTAGGTTTCACTAGTGGCTTCTCTCGAGAAAGATAGCAAACGGTGGGTGAACAAATTACTGTTGGGCAATTGATAGAACTTCAAATAATTATGATGATATCCAGGCAATGATCATTACATAAGCATCACGTCTAAGATTAGTATACCGAATCCTGCTTGCATCTACTACTATTACTCCACACATCGACCGCTATCCAGCATGCATCGAGTGTATTAAGTTCATGGAAAAACGGAGTAATGCAATAAGAATGATGACATGATGTAGACAAGATCCGTTTATCTATTGCGGCAGATATGGATCCCATCTTTTCATCCTTACACTACAAAAAAAAGACACATCCGTGACATTTTGGGCTGAACGAATTTTTTCTGTCATAGATATGACACTTCTATGACGATAATTGTGACAAAACCCGGTGTCATCATAGATGTGGTGGGCTCCTACTTCTATGACAAAAAATCATGACAGAAAATGGGCTTTTCATCCTGGGCGGGCCAGAGGCGCAGCTGCATGACATTCTTCGGGCCCTCCATGATGGAAAAAACCGTGGTAGAAGCAAGGGCGAGGAAAATTTCGTGGAGTTCCCGGTTACGGTGGGAGGTCGGGGGCCGAGCGATGCACATTTCTCTCGTACACGTACGCGCCTGTGTGCGATGCGTTGGCTCTAACTGAACCCGAGCGAGGCGTTGGGCTCTAACTGAACCCGAGCGATTGCACTGCAGGCTACGCGTTACTAAACCCAAGCGATCGATCAATGGCTGTTAACTGAACCCGATCGAGCAATTCTTCGCTCTCGCAGCTAATCAAGCCGATTGATGCTTGCCTCGATGAACAAGGAGCGTTATGGGGGTGGATGAACAAGGAGTGCCGGGGTGGATGCAGACCCGTGGCGTTGCCTCTGGATGAACAGACCCGTGGTGTGGAGGGTGGATGAACAATTATACGGTGGAGGGGTGCCCGTGGAGGGGTGGTTGAACAAGAGCGGTGAAGTAGCACGCGGTGGAGGCCGGATGAACAGGAGCCCATGGAGGCTGGAGGAGGTCGACGGTGCTCAGTGGAAGCTAGAGGAGGTCGACGGTGGAGATGAACAAGATCCCGTGGAGTCCTGCTTTGCGATCGCCACACCCTCCCGGCGAATAGGACCCCGTTTGACCGTGGCGCCCAACACAAGTCTGCTTTCGTCCGCTTTGGCGGACGCCACACCCTCCCAATCAACAGACCCCGCTTACCGTAGGAGGCCCGTTTATCTGCTTTGCGGACGCCACATCCCTCCCGATCAACAGACTTCCTGCTTCACCATAGGAGGTCCGCTTCTTCGTTTTTGCGGTATGCCGCACCCTCCCGATCAACAGACCCGCTTCAACATGGCGGTCGAACACAAGGTCGTTTCCTCCGTTCTACGGTACGCCAAGCCTCGTTTCCATCGCCTGTTCCGTCCAAGCCCTCCCGATGAACACGACCGTGCATACCGTTCCAACCCAGCCGGTTGGCTCCCACGTGTTTCGTTGCCTTCCGATGAACACGACGCATTCCGTTGCCTCCCCATGAACACGACGATGACGCTGTTTCTCCGTTCCGACCCAGACATGTACACGAGCCCTGGCCGTACGTATGCGCGAGTAGGCGTTCGAGACTCCGCCCGTATGTACACATACATGGTTGTATTTTCTTTCATGCACACTGGCCGCTGTACGTACGTGTACATGCTACATGCGCGCCTCTACTCCGACATGTACGCGCCTCTACTACGACACGTGCGCGCCTCTACATCGACCAGTATATATGTACGTACACGTTCGCGACCAGAATGACAATGCTACGTACGCTTCAACCAGGTGGGTCCCGACTGTCAGGCAATTCCTTGCGTGCCAAGATGTAGCTGGTGCGTCCCAGCAGTCACGAGGCGAATCATTTTGTGTTTTTTTTGCCCAGACGCACTTCCTTGTGTGTGAAGGTGTAGCTGCTGGGTCCCAGCAGTCAAGGGGGCGAATCGTTTTTTTTGCCCGGACGCACTTCCTTGCGTGCGGTGTAGCTGGTGGGTCCCAGCTGTCAGGGGGGCAAATCGTTTTTTCGGACGCACTTCCTTGCATGCGAAGATGTAGCTGGTGGGTCCCAGCAATCAGGGGGGCGAATTGTTTTTTTGGACGCACTTCCTTGCGTGCGAAGACGTAGCTAGTGGGTCCCAGCAGTCAGGGGGCGAATCATTTTTTTCGTGAAATATGGTGGCCTATACGGTGGGTCCCCGTTGTCAGGTGGAGGGATAATTATTTTGCGTGTAATAAGGAGGCACTTCCTTGCAGCTGCCGTGGACCCAACTGTCAGCCTCTCCACGTATAGTTCACGTCCGATGGAAGTCGTTCCTTGACCACATTGACCACGCCGCGCCGAGTGTACAACGGCGATGGACGATGGCGAGGCCTAGGAAGGGGACGACGTGGAGCCGGGGAAGACGTGGCAGTGGATGCACACACGGAGAGGAGTACAAGGGTTCACTCGTTCGGCTACGCTGCCATCACCGCAGAATAACATGGGGTGTGGGTGAGTGGAGGGATGGCCTGGCCAGCGGTGGGAGTAGTAGGGGCGGTGAGGCCTCCGTGGCAGCACAGCCGGCTACGGGAGGTAGGAGCAGGCGGCACGACCGGTGCTACTTTGGGCGGCTGGAGCAAGAAGACCAGAGGTTGAAGAAGCACGACGACTGCTGGATGGACATCGTACGGTCACTGCAACTAGAATCATTTATATTTACTAAGTTGACAAAGCCCTTGGTACGTCAACTTAGTAGGCCCACAAGTCAGCTTCCGAAATGGTGCGCCCCAGATGTCAGGGGGAGGAATCATTTTTTGCGCGGGTGAAGCTAGAATATCCTAGATTGAAGAAGAAGCACGGCATCCATTGGATGGACATCCAACGGCCACTGCTGCTAGAACCGTGTGTTGACTATAAGTTGACAAAGCCTTGCATATGCGCCAACTCGCTTTTTTAGGAACGCACAACTTAGTAAGGCCGTAAGTGTGTGGCGAGAACTTATAGCCCATTTGAGATTTGTAAGAATGTGTAGCCCATTTTTGAATTCTAATGGAATTTACTACAACCCATTTACAGTTTGTTAAAAGTACAGTCCATTTCAACCAACCGCTCAAAACAGAATTCAATAAAATTTCCCACATTTTGATGGGATCCGAAATATTTTTATCCCGAAATTTCTAGTCAGGTTAGATACAATTTCAATATAAATTTATATTACGTAAAAATCCAACGAAACATTGCGCTCACAACAATTAATGAAATTAAAAATTTCAATATCCAAAAATAATATTTTATAAAGTAATTATGTGTTAGGTGCATTTTTTTTATAGTTATTGCCCAATTTTTATAATTACATCCCATTTATTATTTCTTAAAGCCCATTTTCTTGTTAAGCCTAATGCATCCCTCCTAGGAAAGATTTGCAGCCCAGCGGGGCGGAGAATAACAACTTGACCTTGCCTGGGTATTCCTAAAAAAAAGTATAGCTGGGCTAACCATTTTCAGCTTGAAAAAAATTAATATCTAGGCTGGATATCTGGCATGGGCTAGACGGGCCACATCCTGCCCAGTTAATACCTGCATCGATGTTTTCGTTGTTGTTTAGAGGAGAAAAATTAATATCTAGGCTAAACATCAAAAAACTCTGCAGTGCTCACACCTCAAAGACACAAATATCTACCTAAAAAACACAAATCGCCGAGCTGCTTGGTCCCAAATTGCCGGCCGCTTCTTGTGCAATTCTCTCGCTTATTGACTACTCCTCCTTTCCGGTTTATAGTGCTCAATTCAAAAATCTCACCAATCAAGGTAGATGGCAAGTGGTGGAATACTTTTGTAGTTTTGCAAAAGCACCTAATTAATGCTCTTGTTATCCTCAAAAATTATGTTTATCAATGCATTAATTGTAATGCATGCATGCATAAAGTACATGCATTGGTCAATTTTCTTAATACTTGCATGCAATGATTTAATGCACCTTGGAATCTTAACATGTGATGGAAAACAACCAAATTGAGCCTTATAAAATGGAAAAACTAAAATTTTGAGATAAGCCCTATAAACCGTAAAGGAGGAGTACATAGGTTGACAATGGTGTGGGACCGTGATGTCGAAACCAGAGGAAGCAAAATAAATTATAGTTATATATATATATATATATATATATATATATATATATATATAATAATGAGGCACTTGCGTACGTGAGGCTATGGCCCTGGTGGGTCCCCATTGTCATCCTCTCCAAGTAAAGTCATCTCCTCGCTCACAAGACGCTTCCGCCTGAAAGCAGATCAATACCGCCTTCGCTTCCCGGTGCAAAGCGATTGTTCGCTTTCAAACGACACAAGTGTCATCCGTTTGTCCATCTGCCGCCCACATTAATGATACGCGGTTGACGAGGCGGCTACTCCGGCGCCACACGTCCGTCCCTCCGCCCGCCCACTATTGCTATATAAACTGCTGCGCCAGCCATAAGCGCAGTCATCCGCATTTGTTCCCTTTCTCCTGTCCACACCAGTACTGCCCACCATGACTTCCTCGCGCTCCAGCGCTCTTCGGGACGGGCGGACGACGGACCACAAGGAGATGGCAGCCATTGCTGCCGACCGGCTGACCGGCAGGCAGCTGGAGGACAACGACGTCCCAATGGAGAACATGGTAGTCGACGATCCGGCGCCAACCCCCTCCTGTGCGCCATCCTCGCCGGTGCATTGCACCATGACCACCGGCGAGGCCCGTGCCCAATATATGGACACGGCGAGGCAGATGCATGAGGAGTAGTTCTAGGAGGCGCAGGCCGACGCCGCCTACAACCACCATCTCCTCCAGGAGCACCTGCAGGCGGAGAAGTAGATCGCCGCGGAGCGGGCGGAGCAGGAGGCGCTGCTCGACTCATACCGCTCCGCCCACAAGGGCTGCCTCGAGCACTGGCGGTACCGCATGCGGGTGGCGGAGGCTGCGGCCGCCTACAAAGAGGCTAGCAAAGAGGGCGATGAAGCGGGCGAGGCGCTGTTTGGAGAGACCGAGGACGGGGCAGAGGACAATGCCGGCTCCGACGAGTCCCCGCTCCGCTAGCGTCGACGAGGCTCTGCTCCGCCGAGGCCCCGCGACGCCAACAATGAGGCAGAGGACACCGCCGGCTCCGCCGAGGCCCCGCCCCGCCAACAACAAGGCAGAGGACATCACTGGCTCAGCCAAGGCCCCACCCTGCCGGCAATGTGGGGGAGGATTTCCACCGCTCAGCTGAGGCACCGCCCGCCGGCAACGAGACAGAGGACATCGCCGGCTCTGCCGAGGCCCCGCCCCGCTGCCAACGAGGCCGCTCCGCACAAAAAACGAGGAAGAGTAGAACACGGTAGGTCGCCGCTGCTCGGGTCCAAGTAAGGCCAGTGCTGCTACCCTCTTGTCGAACCCAAGCTAGGCGAGTTGACCATTGACGGCCGGTTAGCTTCTTGGCGGTGACATGGAGTCGAAGAGCTGCATTGGAGAAGAACGCTACTTCTACTTAACTGCTGGTGCAGTTGGCTGACTGACACGTGGGCCCAATAGGCCGCATGTCAATTATGCAACTGCACCTGCAGTTAAGTCACTGAAGCTTCTGTTCGGCTCAGCGAGACACAGGTGGGTAGCTTCGGTTAATTAATTATACCTCCAGTGCACCCCTTTTTAGTTGAAGAATGTATGAAATGTAATGAAATCTGGCATGTTTATATGAAATCCGACCGTGTATGAATGAATTTATTTCGTTAGTTCAAATTCTGATCACCGGCATTGGATGAACATGCAAAACAATACGTACTAGCATTATTCCTGTGGTGATCACCTCGTTTGCAGCAGTTTCACATGTACTCCTCCGTCCTTTCTAGTCCGCATACAAGTTTTGTCTGCAATCAAAGTATCTCTACTTTGACCAATCTTATACAAAAAGTATGCACTTTCACAATCTGCAAGTAAAAAGGAAATGTATGAGTACAAAGAGTTTGAGCAGCTTTTAGCGCTTCAGACATTGCAATCAAACACACAGCCCGGGCAATTCATAGAGAACATTCAAAACAATCAATGATTATGCATCTCAATGACTCACATGTCGAGGCAATATTTACTTCACAACTAAAGAATAAAGAAAAATTGATCAATGCTATCGACAAAGAAAGGGCGCCCCATTCAAAAATATCAAACGCATGTCTTGCTAAAATCAATGAGCAAAATTTGACAAGGTTGTCCCATTCCAAAATATCAAATGCCTATGATTGTTGAATGGGCAGGGTTTGCCATCGTTCGACATTGACATGTCACCTCGTGCTAAATAAACCAGCTGTTCTTTTTGTGCGTTCCACCAAAATCAACCAAATTCGCCAGTAGCTTGTATGATTTCACCCTTATATGTTGCAACGCCTTGAACTTATCGGCACCTCCTTTCTTGTGGTGGAAATGAATGATTCAATGTATTCATGAACATTTTGTGCGCTCCCATTGAAATCAAGTCGAGCACCCTGTTTGCACAAATACAAAAAGTGATTAGTATAAAGCAAACTGTTCTATGAATTGACAGCTTTCAACAGCACCTACATGGTCCATGTAGAGCACACTTTTAGAAAAATGGAACTCACCGTAAAGAATCCTAGAACAACATTGTACTCACAAGATCACAAAGAAAAAATGGAGATTTGTCACCCTTCCGAGCTGAAGTTAGTTTGGTCTTGTGGGGAGTAATGTAACCATCCTTCAACCGCTCCTTCCGATGAGAAGATAGACATGGCTTCTTCATCCTGGCATAACCGGAACTAGTCACTTCACGTACTCCATATTCTTATTCAGAGGAAGATGATCCTGTTGTGCAAAGACAAGAGGACTACTAAATGCTAGCATCCCTGTTTGCTCGGAAAAAAAAGGAAAGGAAATATTTAAAACAACACAGATGAAGCACTTCTCAAGGACAATACCACTTTTTCATGACAGTATCTAAACAAAGAGCACAACACCAATAGAGATGACAAAGCTCAATCATATGGATGAAATCAGTGGGCGAGTACCAACCTTTGTTAGGAGGCTTATTGTGTAAAGCATAAAGATGAAGCACTTCTCCGCAACCATCTGTTGCTATCTACGGTGGTGGCCATGCTTACTATATACTCCTCGATTAGTTTAATGTTTCCAACATCTTCTTGTGCAGTTTCACTAAAATATATGGTATCTTCAAAGAAGATCCCTGTTTGCAGAAGTAGAGATAATTACGTATTACATTAAGAGTGGCATCAAATCAGTGGCAAAACAATTGCTCGTTCCAGCCATAGCAATAAATTAAAATGCAAAACTATATCATTACTTGTGTCATCACAGCCCAAAGGCTTCATTATAGCACGGGAGTTGATTTTGTTTTTCTTTCGCTTGTTCTTCCCTTCATCACTTGGTTCAATAATGCATAAGCTTCGCCTTCAATGTAAGATTTGGCATGTCAATTAGGGAGCACAAGTATAGTACTAAACTTAATTTTCTCGATGAAAGTGGCAAAATACAGGCCAACAGTTGTGAAATATCCTTATCTTACCTCAATGGGATATTACGGTGCACATACAGATTGGAAGTCTTGTCTCCATTTGTGCAGTTCACTAAAATCAAGCAACATTATCGCATAAGTAGCACAACATATGAAAGCACACTTTGAGAATCATGTGAAAGAAGGCTAGTAATCGACCTCTCATGATGCGGAATTCAAACAACTCACAAGAAGAAGATCTGAACCAAATTCGCCTTAAGAGATAGGAAGTAAGATCTCCTCTTGTGCAGTTCCACTAAGATCAAGCAATCAAGCAACGTTGTCAGTGTGACATTTTGGTTGAACTGCACAAAACACTCTTAAAACAAGTGTTTTGTGCAGTGCAACAAAAGGCCACAATGGCAACGAGGTGAAGTAGATAACCCTGTTTACACAGAGGTGCAAAGGAAACAATTAGTGGTCAATAACGATGGATGACACAGAAGCCAACAAAAAGAAGCATCTACCTTATCTAAATGGGAAAGAAAGCAAGACAATAGCATTTCTCAAACGGTGGCATTGATTAATATTAACATAGAGATTATATTAACAATAAAATTTGTTAAACATGTAATTTGCTTTTAACTGTGGCATTGCATCAATTTTCCAGCGGCATTATTAGATGGTGTTTGTTTACAGGGACATTTTGGTGTAGGGGCTAAAAAAACTCCGTGTCAGTCCCATCTAAACCAAACTGGAGGGACTTTTAGGGACTAAAAGTGAGCATTTGGGACTAAAGAAAGAAGACCCCGAGGGAGTCTTTTTGGGACTTTTTCCAACAGTTACCCCTGCCACGCATCGCACCTTGTCTCTATTAGTTCATTACTAGGGGTAACATAGTCTTTTAGCATGTCATTTAATAACCTCTAGTCCATGTTTAGTCCCCGAACCAAGCGGTAGGGACTAGGAGTTTTAACCAAACAGGCCTTAGATTAACAACAGCTAATGAGTTGCACGGATGGTGGACGACCAGCACCATGTGCATCTATCGATGTACTGTGGTCATGCACAGTCTGTTGCAACAAAGAACAAACAACCAAGGAGCATATTTGTGTTGGTCCCAGTTTTGTTATCTTTAGACACCTTTCCCTATGTGAGCACAGCAAATCTAGTCCTGCTCAAACTCTACAGCCTTGTCCCTTCCTTTCCTTTTTGAACTAGTACTTTCGCCTTACTTTCCTCTTTGAACCATGTCCTAGATTTATGCGATACAACTTTCCCCACTACTTTCCCCCATTCCTTTCCTCTTTGAACCACGTCCTAGATTCATGCTATACAACTTTCCCCCTTCATTTCCTCTTTGAAACACGTCCTAGATTCATGCTATATACAACTTTTCCCACTACTTTCCCCCACTCCTTTCCTCTTTGAACCAAGTCCTAGATTCATGGTATACATGCAGCTAGAGCAATGCATGTGGAGTAAGTAAATTATACCTTAAGGTTCTTGGGGCATGGTTCGGTGGGCGATGGGACGGCGTCGAAGAAGAAGGGGTCGGAGGCCCTCCCGCGCCGCCGCTGGGTGGAAAGTGAACAGCTGCTCGATCGGATTCCTCCTCACGACAATGACAAGCAGTTAAGCCTCCTTCCCTTCCCGGCGGACGGATCCTGCCGGCTCTTTGAGCAGCAGTGAGGGGAGAGAGAGGCCAACGAAGTCTTGTTTAGATCTGGAGAGGGCGAGAAAGTGTGAAGAGAGCAACTAAAAGCGTTGAGGCTCCAGCATGTATATATATACTGGAGAGAGTGTGTGAAGCGTGCAAACCCTAGAAAACAAGTGCCGAGGCTGCAGCTTATACGTGATGAGGTGATTATACGGTCACTACGAGATCGTATAGCTTCGTATCCATCCATTTTGACCAGTCAAAGAATCCTCCTGACACAAATTATGCTCAAGTGTAGTTATCGAACTTGAGACCTCAAGTTTGATGAGTGAACAGGCTAACCAGCTACACAACCCTCCCGTTATGTTCAACGAGAGAAAAATAACCTTTTATACATTCCTGCATTCGTGTGACAAGCATGCCGTGTTTTTTCGTGTGTGTGGGAGTCATTGGGATTTCAATCATAATCGTGTCATGTGGCTTTGGTGGTAAGACTATCCACAGTGGTGCAGAAATAATGCAGCCTTAGTCACCTTACCTCTCTCCATGTAGTACGTTGGGTCCCACCAGTGAGGGTGAAACAAACAAATTAATAAGAAAATTAAAAGCGCCAGTGTGTGTCTTACCTCACACATCTCGCCATCGCTCGAACACCGTCCAATTGATCCTCTGCTCGCTCACGCACTATTTTAAGTGAATCCTTATTATAACATGCACACAAATTTTGGGCACTTGTATTCGACTTAAGTCAGTGTGCCACCATATCTCGTATACTTACTACTCCGTTTGTCTAGGTGTAATAAGTCACGTTAGAAGGTGCGACGGGACCAAGGTGCGTGTGTGTGCGTGTGTGTGTGTTTAACAGCATGTGTGTGTTAGAGAGAGTGACAGATCGACCTACACCTACAGAGAGATGGTGTGTAGTGTACGATTTTAACCGCGAGAGTCAGTCATCCTCTCATTTCCGGGCGTGTCTGGTAGGGACATGCGGACAACTGCCACGCCCGCTACTGACCAACCTGGCCCACCCAAAGCCCCTCCATCGCCCGCGTGCGCTTCCCGCCCGAAATGGTCAGCGCCGCTCCAAATAATCGGTGTCGCATTCATGCCCGGGCAGAGCGGACGCGACCTCTCACGGGCGCAAGAGTGATGGTTGCTTTGTCCGTCCAACTTACTGCTAGGTCTATGTGATTTGACGGCTCATTGGTCTTCATTACTGAGGTGGTAGGACTGCTGGATGTCCCACGCTTTAGGCGAAAGGAGGTACTACTACTAGATTACAATTTTCTCCATTCTTACAAATGGAGGAGTGCAAGAGCAAAGAAAAACACGCAGCTCAATGATTACATGGCCCACGCCACACTATCACCATGCGACACCTAACTCTTTACATAGTACTCCTCCGCTCCTAAATATTACTAGATGAGTCCCAGCGCTGTCGAACAGCCGTATATCTCTCTGCGCAAAATTATCGATTTCATAGAACTAAAAAAACTATATAACCGCATGACAAATGTGGTAGCCAAACTAAATGAACTCCCATCATCATTTAAATCATCCCATGTAAGGAAAAAAGATCAGCCAACTCATACTGCATAATGGGATTATATTTTTCTTTTTGACATGTTAATGGGACTTAAAAGCTCACCTACATGCATGCTACCGGTGCATGCTTGCATGCAGACATGTTGATGTGATTTAAAACCCACTCACATGCATGCCATGGTATTTCTGCATGCTTGCATGTGGCTTAGTGCGGAGCCTCTCAACGTCTAGATCAGACGGCTATTATGGACTGATTTACTTCATCTAACGGCTACATCAATTTTGATTATGTGGCTCAAGGAGAGGATAGAGAATTCCTAGTAGTGTGAGCTAGCTATTAATAGTAGATAAGTCTTTGTAGAGATTGCACTAAGTGAACTACATACAGAACAAAATGAATGAATCTACACTTAAAATGCATCTATATACATCCGCATGTGGTTCATGGTGAAATCTCTACAAAGACTTATATTTAGGAACGGAGGAAGTACTAGTATAGTACGATCTTGTAATTTATCAGCGAGATAAATTTGTATAATGTTATGAAGCTTCCACTTCATTACATGTATCTTATGCCCAAGGTTGCCCGTTGCAACATTTCATCAAATACAAAGGAGACTAACATGCATGCTATTGCATCTCAATGATTGATGATCATAGCAATATGTACTCCTCCGCTCCAAAATAAGTGTCTCAACTTTGTGCAAACTTTAGTACAAAATTGTACTACTACTAAAGTTGACACTTATTTTGGAACAGAGGCAGCTAAAGAAAAAAAACAATCCATGCAGTCCCTAGCCCTTGAACTGTGAACCCTGACCAGGCTTCAATTTGCTGGCAATGTTCGAGCTTCCTAATAAATGAAGTTTGCAACCTTTTGACCATCGGATCATTTTGTGCAGTTTCACCAAAATCGAGATGAGCATCCCTGTGGCAAAGAAATTGAAGAAGCGTGATTAGAATAAGATTACTGGGACTAGTTGATGAGACATAAACTCATCAAAAATACAAGATGTAGAAGCCAAGAGAGGTGTAAAAGGGCAAAGAAGTAGAGAAATATCCACAGAGAGTGATGTGGGCAGCCGGAGCAATGGTGCAAGCCGGCAGAAGGGAGTTGTACCGAGGGACGAGCTCAACCTTGAGGAGGGCGCGGGAGGAGGCAATCGCCCACGCCGCAGAAAGGAGCAAGGGATGAAGGCAACCTCACCGGCTTTGAGAGAGGGACGGGACCCCGATCGGGACGTGCCGACAAGGGTTTTCACCGTCGGCGACGGCCACCGCATCTACACTAAGCATCCACCCCTTCCCCAAGCGGACGTGATCCGCCGGGATGTTAGAGATGTGGCCACAGTCGTTTTGTGCGAGCGAGTGTGAAGAGAGCAACCCCAGCAAGCAACCGTGTAGGCTGGCCCGTCCTGACTATGTATATAGTGGAGCGGTTTCCTTTTCTCTCCACATGAACCTATCATATTGCATACGTGCCACTGAAGAAAAAACTTTATTTATAAATGACGCGACACCTACTACTCGTTCTCCTATAACCTTGCGCTTGGCATCTCCAAAATATTAACCTTTCGATTGGCTCTTCGCCTCTTCGAGAAGTCGAGCAATAATGGTAGTGCAGTATATATCGTTCTGGCTATATGAGACCGAATGAATTGCTTCATGTCCACCATGTGGGCGACGGTCGAGGGGCGAGGGAGAGTGCTACATACAGAGCAAAATGAGTGAATCTACACTCTAAAATACGTCTATATACATCAGTGTTTGGAGTATGTACTAGTAGTTCATATTGAAATTTACTAAAGGACATATATATTCCAAACAATATGATATAATCTCTATAACCAAGGTAGTAGGGACGAGGAGTAAACGGAGGGAGTAGTAAAATTTTCTCCTTGTCCTGCGAGCCACCGCGCGCATGGGAGAGGTAGCGGGCGTAAGGCGGAGCAAGCTTCACCTCATCCTGCGAGCCACCGTGCCTGTGGGTGGGGGAGACGGCATACTAAGCAAGTTTCTCCTCGTTCTGCGAGTTGACGGGACACATCAAAAGTACTCCAGTGTATAGAGCCTTGCCTCTAAGGTAGGCCCCACATGGTTTGCCTCTTTTCTTAATTTAACATAACGCGTCAAGTCGCAATTTGTTTGTTCACCCGTGGTAGACGATCCTCCCTCCACCAAGTGGACAACCAGTACACATGCCAAATTACCACGTGGGCTGCCTTTTTCAGACAGAAATGAGCTCCACCGTACCCGCTGGTGTGGTTGGGAAAGAGATGGAGTACGTGCGCCGTGCATGCACCTCTTCTTTTCGTGCACGTCCCCCACCTACGTGGGTGTGTGAGAGAGATACAAACCACGTGCGTGAGTGTTTTTGTTTTGGGGTGGGGGTGGGGGTGGGGTGGGGGTTGATTTTGTGAATTATTTGTGGGAATATGTGTCGATGACATCTCAAACAAAATTTTGCATGCAATGTGTGTGAATTGGAGGCCTATCCATATCATACATAGAGGGTCAGGCAATCCACGAGAAGAGAGGGAGGGGTCATAGCTATCGATAGAGTCGAAGAAGGATCAAGTGGGTGGGTGCGAGATCTAGGAAGAGAGCCATCGAAATTGTGTGTGTGTGTGTGCAAGTCAAAGATATAGGGTGACTGGCCTACCGGAACGTTAGAGGGCACATGTCAAGTTTGTGTGTGGCAGGGAGTCATGGCTAGAACGCACGATGTATCGGTGCGTGTGGGGGGAGGGGGGTGGGGGAGGGGTAGGCAGAGGCCTAACTATAGAGGTAGAACGACTCGTATATGTGTTGAGAAGGAGAGACCCAGCTATGTCTTGAGGGAGATCGGTCGACATCCATACATAACTGAAGGACAGGAAATATGATGGGACAGAGAGAGAGAGAGAGAGTGGAGAGAGAGAGGGAGGGAGAGGGAGGGAGAAGGGTAGAGTGCTGGATGGGTGATGGAGTTGCTTCTCGGAGATGGTGGGAGAGGCCTACTAGACAAACTAAGGGTGGAACTGCAATGTTATCAATAAGAGTGGGGATGTGTTTCTGTGTGTGCCTGTGCATGATAGATCTGTCAGGACGCATCCATGGATGATGAAGGAGAACCATGTGTTTGATAAGCAAACCTAACTAGATCGGTAGATCAATTGTTGTTTGTCGGAGGAAGGGAGAGACACAACTAATGAGGTAGATCGATCGACGTGTGGGTAAAAACGAGTTATAAGGACCTAGCTAGCTATATGTATAGCAAGAGATCGGTCGGTGTACGTCCATTTGTTAGAGGCAAATAAGGCCCAGCGAGACGGATAGACAGAGAGAATGGAGCTAGGAGGTGGTGCGAGAGGCCCAACTACTAGCTAGATAGGGGGAGGAGTGTGTGGTTGTGAGATCGATGAAAAGAGGGACGAGAGTTTACACGTGTGTGTGTGACCGTATGAGAGATACAAGGCAAGGACACATAAAGGAGGAGATTTAAGGTGTGTGTGTATGTTGTAGGTAGGCATCGCTGCAGAGGTTTATCGTTCGGTGTGTGTCGGAAAGGAGTTGTGGAGACTCTGGGAAACGACCTAAAGAAAAAAAAGAATGTGCCCGGTGGATAGAATGCCGAGGGAGGGGGAGGGCGAGGAGGGCGTGTGCATGCATGATAGAAAGTTAGTGGTAGCTACAAAGGTTAGAGGATTGTGTGGGTGTAAGAGACTAACAAAGATCATAATTTATATGAAAGCGGATTCATATATTTGAATAGGAGATCATAGTGTATTAAACATTGCATGCATGAATATAGCGGTGATACACGTGTTGTGCACATGTTATACCATAATGTGATAATGCATGGCGTTTGCAACACACAGCTAAATGCCGAACAATCTAAACCATACTATACATCAAACAATCTCACATTTTATTTGAATCTGTGATCATGTGTGGCGTTTGCAGCTTACAACTAAATATCAAACAATCTAAACAATACTATATATCGAACATTCTCACATTTTATTTGAATTTGTGGTAATGTGTGGTGTTTGCAACTCACATCTAAATACTTGTAGGCGTAGGGGGCGGGGCACCATACATAATGTGATAAACACATTATACATATGAGACATGGTTTAGATTATGAAGATCTAGCTAGAGCTAGAAATGTAATGTGATTTGAAATCAAAATAAAGTGGATTCAAAAAATTGAGTTCGAGTTCATATAATACACATAGTTCATATGTAACTCGAGACTAATCATGTGGTGTGTTGTGAAGATAATACACAAATGATGGTTTAACTTGACAATAATGATGATTGTAGATCTTATTAAAGCAGAGAAACAAATTCAAATGCTTTGACTTCACAACAATCATTACTGTAGATCTTATTCAAATAGATAAACGAATTCAAATTTAGTTCATATTGAAGCGGTAGTATATACGTTTGGAATGCACTAAAATGTTCATTTGAGTAGTAGGTTGCATGCATTATACACGTAGCAAAATATTTTAATTGAACATAACATGAATTCAAAGTTTTGAATGACATTTGTAGTGCGCATTTATTTGGTACAGTACATGTTAGGCTTGTCCGAAAATTTCAACCCGCGCCTTGTTAGCACGAAATATTTAAGATATATCTTTGTCTCGTTGTGCTCCGACAACTCCCTCCATCTCAACCCGCGCCTTGCTATTCTGAAATTACAACGCACGCGAAAACTCCCACTTCTTGTGAAATCCCGACACACGAAATTCCCGTGGTACCCCTGAACCAAAAGAACCACCTCAAATCGGTGGGGGTACTTTCTTAACTTACCCCACATTTCGGACAAGCGCGTCTCTAAGCCATGGTTCCCCACTGCCATCCCATCCGCCCACCCATTCGTACACCGAGGCCACGAAAACCCGCGACGAAACCCCACACCTGCTCCGTCCGCCACCCACCGAGCTCTTCCCCGACGATGTCGCCCACAAGAACACCTCGACGCCCCTCATCCACCGTATCGATGAGGATCCGTCATCGATCTCGCCGTCCCGCGGTTCAGCCACCCCGCCCTCCACCTCCAAGGAGTTGCCCCGATGTTCCTCTCGATTTCGCGCCACCTCCATTCACACACCGCCGCCTTCACCGCACCACCGGAAGAGCATCATCATCATCGTTTCCTCGGATGAAGCTGCGGCCTAATCGGCGCCACCAAAGAGGTTGTACACTAATCGCCGCATTTTCTTCTTGATTCAATCTCATAGTGCAACCGGCGCTCGGTCCCGAGTCGACACGGCGCGGCTCCATCCACGGCGGCGTCGCCGGCCACTTCCTCCATGGTGTCGCTCCCTCAGTGGTGTCGTCCACATCAGTAGGAGCTGCTGCTGCTTTAGCTCTCGCTCATGCTGCTGCTCTGCTCTTGCTCTCGGTCCCCTTCCTGGTCTACTCTTGCTACTGCTCTTGCTCGTGCTGCTGCTCTCGCTCTTTCTGTTGCTTGCGATGCTGCTCCGATTGAGCTACACTTCAGTTGACCGAATCGCCTTCTGTGTCAGTCGATTTTCAGGGGGGGCTCCCCGGGGTGAAGGAAGAACCAGCCGCAGCGAGGAGGGGGGCTCGCCGAAGAGGTACCCCACTATCTATCTTAGGGTTTAGGGTGGGGGCGGTGGTCGCCGACGGTGGCAGGGTGTTGGCGGAGTGGTGGCGTGGGGATCGCCGGAGAAAAGCTCGCACGGGGGGCTAGAGGATGGCCGGGCGGCGGACCGACGGTGGGGAGTGTTTTGGCGGGCGGGCGGCGCACCGCAGCCAGCCAAGGCAGCGGGGGCTGTTGTTTGGTCGGTGGTGGTGGCGGCTCGTGGGGTGGAGGTTGAAGATGAACCGCAGCCCTTGATTTCAGATTCAACGGCTGCAAAATCGACCGACCAGAGATGAAAAAGTCACGACCGATGTGTAGCCTCACCTTGCTAGTGCATTCAGTTTCGACATCAAAATTCAGTTTCGACATCAAAATTCAGTTTCGACAGTTAAGTTCAGTTTCGACAGTTAAATTTAGTTTCGACAGTTAAATTCAGTTTTGATAGTTAAGTTCAGAGATGAGCGGCTGATGTATTTTATATCTAGCACTCTGTGGTTATGTATTTTAGGTCATGTATTCGAGATGCTATTAGAATTCCACTCAGGTTAACTTTGTTTGTTGTCTCTCTTGTCCTGCTTCAGCCTCGGTGTCGTACAACTCACCGGAGTTGCTCCAACGACGAAACCTTCCATCACAACGGAGCAGTACCTCGGGCTCCATCTCCAGACGCCTAAGATCTTCTTCCCCTCCTATGACAGCAAAGTTAGCCGGAGCATCCTCACCGGCCAACCCAATCACGCTGAGATCGACATGGCTTCGCCAAAGAGGTTGTACACTTGTTGCATCTCTTTTTTACTCTACATGTTATATATATTGTCCACTGAGCACACAGATTTGTTCCTTTAATGTCTCCTTGAAAGAAAAAACGTAGGGATTTTAATTTTCACTTGTCCTCTTTTCAAATTCCTATTCATGAAGCACAAGACTAAGAGATAGTAGCATAATAGCATTATAACCGTACATTTTCTTGTGGTTTGACTTAATCTCACCATGCTTCTTTGCATCATGTGATCTTCCAATTGTTGCGAATCAAACACCCAGATTGGCAGAAATCCTGTGTTTTTAAATTCTCTGTTTTGCACATGCATTCCTATCCTATTCCTGTCTATTTCCTATCCTTGCATTGTTGGAATCCTCCAATTCAAACGAGCCCTTACAGAATTACTTCTCTTACAGATAGTTGTCAAAGAAAACCTTGTGTGGTTTGTCCCACTCTGCTATACCGTCCTCCACCCCAGCTTTCACCGCTCCAACGATGTAGGGTCCAAAGACAGCAGGATCCGCCTCCAAACTATCTTTCGCCGCCTCGGATCTTCTTCCCCGCCGCTGGCAGCCATGAAAACTGCATTACCATCATCAACCGAGAAGATGACCTCGAGGACTACACGGGTCCGCAAGAGAGGTCGCACTCTTTCGTGTCTGCTTACGTTATGCATCGCTTAATATTACATGCTACTTTATCGTCATGTTCACCAATTAGACTCTGAGTCAGCTCCAAACTAATGGTCAAACTTGAGTTTTTAAATGGTTGTGGGGTTCATATCGGGGCCGCTATCAATAGTATCTATCTACTATTTGGTTAATCTCCGGTGTCTACTATGAGTTTCATGTTGGATAGGAAACAAATAGTAAAGAAGCCATTATCTGTATTTTTTAACTGAAGCCATTATCTGCCTGCTATTATTGGTTTTGGGTTTATCCACAGGTTGCTACAATCACTCTGGATTTCTGCATGCACTCCTTACATAATCTCACTATGTTTTATTCCTATGCATGACAGTTATTGTAAACAATGGAACTGAACATGTAGAGCAAAAGAGATGAGCCTTGCGTGGCAATAAAATTTCATGCAGACGTCGCTCCATGGTAGGCGCAAAGGTAGCCCCCCTCCATGCATTTCGGATTGTAATTGAGAGGAAGATATCTGTTCTAAGGGGGATTTAGAAGGAGAAGACAACTCCTATTTACCCTCTGAGGTCTTTGCTCTAACTTGGCATGCTGATGTTGGTTATATCATGCATATGGTGTCTTGCATTGCTTACTTTATACATCAAATATGTCATCTGCTTAGTTTAGACATCCTTTGTGCGAATGCCATCTGTTTAGTTTATCATCGTTTATGTGAATTATGCAATGCCATCTTGTTTAGCCAGGCATCATATATGTGAATTTTGCAATGCCATCCTGCTTAGCCAGTCATCTTATATGTAAATTATATCAGGCCATCCTTTTTTCGTTACATATTACATTTGTCAACAATGTTAGTACATTCAACTGCTCTTCGTGTGCATCAGCCATTTGACACGGTGATGGCAAATTCTGGAGTGAAAACAAGGTATTCATAGCAGACTATGTTATCTGACGAAGCGCATATCTCGCTGGTTACGGATAGCTCCTCGAAGGAGGATTCAGAGATAGATGACCAGTCCTATTCCCCCCCCCCCCCCGAGGTGTATGCTCTAACTTGGCCGGGTTATGTTGCTCATATCGTGCGTATGGTGTCTCGCATTGCTATGTCATTTGATTAGTTTAGGCATGCTTTGTGTGAATGCCACATGTTCAGTGTCTAATTACCATATATGTGAATTATGCATTGCCATCTTGTTGCAAGACATTATATATGTGAATTATACAACGCTATCTTGTTGCAAAGGCATTATATATGTGAATTATGCAATGCCATGCTGTTTAGCCAATCATCATGTATGTGAATTATATCATGCTATCATTTTTTTGTATTACGTGTTCCATTTGTCGACAACGTTTGTATATTCAAATACTCTTCCTGTGCATCAGCCATTTGAAGCGGTGATGGAAGTATCTGGAGTGAAAACAAGGTATTCAGAGCAGATAATGCTACTCGCTGAAGCGTACATCTTGTTTGGTTACAGAGAGCTCCTCGAGGAGGATTCGAGACTAATGACCAGTCCTATTTCCCCCACGAGGTCTATGCTCAAACTTGGCAGGGTTATATTACCCATGTCATGCATGTTGTCTTGCATTGCTTAGTTTTTACATCATATATGGATTGCCATCTCGCTTACTTGCTTACTATATAAATCATATATTTGAATTATATCATGCCACCATGTTTACATAGTACATACACATCATCTATCTGAATTATGGCATGGCAATCCATTTAATAAAGACATCATATAGTTATATCATCTCATCCTGTTTAGTGTTTATAGTCATCATATTTTGAATCATGGCATTCTATCCGTGAATGTATGTGAATTATGGCATGCCAACCTATTTAATAAACACATTATATAGTTATGTCATGTCATCCTGTTTACATAGTATCATATTTTGAACTATGTCTTTCCATATTTTTTAGTTAGCCATCATAATGTGAAATTGTGTCATGCTATCCTGTTTAGTTAGCCATCATATATGTGAAATTGTGTCATGCTATCCTGTTTGGTTAGACAACATAAATATGAATTATTTCATGCCCTCTTTTATTCCCCACTATCCATTGCACTGTCTATCATACAATGTCTATACTTTCGCCACTTTTCTTGTTTATCACCATTTGAATTGGAGAGCGTGATGGCAGATTCTAAGGGAGTAACAACATGGTCTTCGTAAAAGATAGTGCTACCATTGATGCAGATAGAACCACGCTTGTACTTGCCCAAGGACCAGATCCACCACATATAACCCAGACTCGCAGATTGTACCCTACCCGCTTGGACAGAGAACCAGCTACACCCCTTCTAACCCCAACTCCGGCAGATAGTAACCCAGCCCAGTTGACACATCACCGCCTCCACCACAAAGCACCCAAACACGAAAGCAGTTAGTAAGGAACTGCAGTGCCCAAAGCACGATGACCACCACTTCAATCCCAACTCAACGCTTAAAGGAGAAGAAGATTTGTTCTCGTGTCAGTTCTCAGTAGCTATGGTTCATACTCCTTTGCTCTTGCATTACTGTATTTACTCATACCAACTATTTTCAAAATTGAAGGATGGAATTGAAACTCCAATGGCGCAACAGGTATGTTTTAAACCTGTTTCTTTAACTGGTTTGCTGTTGTAACCTGCTCTATGTTGATTTCAATTTTAATTGAATAAACAGTTATGCTCTCATGTCATGCACATTACAAGTGATGTTATTGCTCTATAGTTACCCACACTTATATCCTGTCTATTCTGCTTTGTCTTGAACAAATATTATTTGAACTGTGTCTCTATCTTGATTTCGCAACAAAAACTAGAATGATATAGACCATAAAGTGACCATGGTACATAGATATATGTTTGTTTCATGTTGTTATCCTGTCCACTTTACTACTGAACTCATTTACCAAAATGAGTTTCATATACAACATGGTAAACATGTGATGTGTCCGCTTGTTTCTCTTTTAGAATGCGGACAAAATATTGGGGAACAGTACCGCGTTATCCAATGGTAAAGGAAGTAATGCAGATAAGGTTCAAGATAGTGAGACATCCCTGTTGGTCTCCAAGAAAGCTGATAAAAACTATCTTGGCGACAGTGAGAGAACCCAAAAGTCTTGTCTAGATGTAGTGTTTGAGTTATCGCCACTCTTCGCCGCACAAGCTCTTCAACTCGCCGCTGAATCAGTTCGTCTTCTTGAGTCTCAACTTCAAGTTGAAAGACATCGATCGATGTGTCGACAGAAGTCAAGGACTGAGGAAGTCCCTGCAGAATTCAGATGCATATTTCCTGGTGCAACAGCAAGTGCTGGAGGATTTAAGCGCCAAACAAGAGAAAGTTAATAGATATTGTTTCTTGAGATCTTCTGAAGTGGTTTCAGTTCTGGATTTGTTTTGCTGTGGCGTTTATTTGCGCTGGTCACCAACTTTGACAACCAGTGTATATGATATGCTGCTTTGTTCCCTATATTTCCACTGGTGGCGAACTTTGATGCCCAGTGGATGTAATATGTGTAATAGTCGTGATAGCCTAGCGTTAGTGCTTGCTTCTTTATTTCCTTGTTGACTTGTTTATTTGTTTACTTTTAGTCATTGCAGTTCTTTTTCCGCGGTTTGCTAGTGGCTGCAATAACCTATTTTTAAAAACTAGGCCACAATAACCATGGGCTAATATTTACTGTAGTGAAACTTGGCCTCCTCTCGGCAGTAAACAAGGGCCTTCTATGGGCCGTAGAAACAATGGGCCTTCTACGGGCCGTAGAAACAATGGGCCTTCTGCGGGCCATATCATCAATGGGCCTTATACGGGTCGTATGATCGATTGGCCAAACATGGGCCAAACAGACCGCATTATGGCCGTAAATGGGCTAGAGTTGGAATCGTCCGTTCATGGGCCGACCATAATGGGCCATCGTTAATAGGCCGTATTTGATGACGCTATGAAAATGGCCCAACGCATTAACGGACCACAAACGGGCCGACTGTAACCACGGGCTGAATTTGGCCCACAAGCAGAAAATGACAGTAACGGGCCATAGGTAAACGAATGCTGGAAATGAGCCCAAGAATAAATGGGATCTGAGAAGGCCGAAAGATAACATGGCTGGAAACAGCCCAACGGAATAACGGGTCGTTAATTGGTTTAAGGTGATACATTGTTCATTACGGGCCAGTTTCACCACGGGACGTTAATGGGTGTAAAGTGATACACTGTTCATTACGGGCCAGTTTCACCACGGGCCATTAATAGGCCAAGAGTTACAAGGGGCCTCATATGGGCCGAAAGACGTCATGGGCCATACATGGGCCGGAAGTGAAAACGGGCTGGAATCATATTGGATGGCCCATATGACGCTACTGGGGCCTAATTCGGATAGGGCGTAGCGGGCCTTGGGTTAGCGGGCTGTAAATGGGCTATATGCGAACAGGCCATTAACAGGCTTTCCATGGGCCGGCCCGCCACCTTTTGACCAAGTCAAACGGGCCGGCCTTTTCATAGGAATGGGCCTCTGTTGGGCCATGCCACGTGTCGACGTATCATAGGTGCCTTCCGTCCAATGAGTGGATGACATCTGTCCCAACGATGAGCCGACACGTGTTTCCTCCAGCCAATGATGATTTTACACGTGGAAAATCCCCATTGGTCGGGGCTGTTAACGGGTTATCGGATCCAAAACCCGACCCGATAGCTTAACGGTGTTCCGTTACGGTGGATGCCACGTGTCGGTCACCCTTGACGAAAGCACTCCTGTGACGCGCGATTTATTGTCATGGAAGTGCACAATTCCGTGATGATAATTTTGGTAATGTCATGGAACACTTCTACGACAGCACAGGTATGACTATCTTGATTCTGTCATAAAATCGTTATGGATGTACATGCATGACAAAAAAACGCGACCTACTGTGACAAACACGTATCATCACGGAAGTGTATTTTTTGTAGTGTTAGTAGCAACGATACATACGTGTCGGTTCCCTTTCTGTCACTGGGATCAAGCACCGTAAGATCGAACCCACTATCGGGCACCTCTTCCCATTGCAAGATAAATAGATCAAGTTGGCAAAACAAAACCAAAATATCGGAGAAGAAATACGAGGCTATAAGCAACGCATATAAGAGACCAAAGAAACTCAAATAACTTTCATGGATATAAAAAGATATAACTGATCATAAACTCAAAGTTCATCAGATCCCAACAAACAAACCGCCAAAAGACTTACATCATATGGATCTCCAAGAGACCATTGTATTGATAATCAAGAGAGAGAAAGGAAGCCATCTAGCTACTAACTATGGACCCGAAGGTCTACAAAGAACTACTCACGCATCATCGGAGAGGCACCAATGGAAGTGGTGAACCCCTCCGTGATGGTGTCTAGATTGGATCTGGTGGTTCTAGACTCTACGGCATCTGGATGAAAATTTCATCGACTCCCCTAGGGTTTCTGGAATATTGGGGTATTTATAGAGCAAAGAGGCGGTCCAGGGGCACCCGAGGTGGGCACAACCCACCAGGGCACGCCTGGGCCTCCTGGCGCGCCCTGGTGGGTTGTCCCCTCCTCGGGACTCCCCCCGGTGCAACCAGGGCCCAACTTCTTCCTTGTAGTCCATAAAAAATCATCGTAAATTGGCGTGGCATTTGGACTCCGTATGATATTGATTTCCTGCGATGTAAAAAACATGCAGAAAACAACAACTAGCACTTGGCACTATGCCAATAGGTTAGTACCAAAAAATGATATAAAATGGATATATAATGATTATAAAACATCCAAGATTGATAATAAAACAGCATGGAATAATAAAAAATTATAGATACGTTGGAGACGTATCACTATCATGAGAGAAGCCACTGGTGAAACCTATGGCCCCTGGCACACCCGCAGTCGAATGGTCAAGCCGAGAAGACGAACGACCTTATGCTTGATGGATTGAAGCCCCGACTCATGCGCGACCTAGAGCAAGCAGCTGGAGTCTGGGTGACTGAACTGCCATCTATCCTATGGGGATTAAGGATGACACCAAACCGGTCAACTGATCGCACCCCTTTGTTCATGGTGTATGGAGCTGAAGTTGTGCTGCCTAGTGATCTCTTCCACAATTCACCCTAAGTGGAATTCTACTCGGAAGCTGAGGCAGACTAGGCATGGCAGGACACTATTGATCAATTGGAAGAGGAACGTGAGAAGGCCCTGATATGATCGACTGTTTATTAGCAAGATCTTTGTCGATTCCATGCCAGGAATGTAAAGGGTTGAGCATTTCAAGAAGGCAATCTCGTGCTCCGAGTGCATCAGCAGTGACCACACAAACTTGCCCCCACATGGGAAGGCCCCTTCATCGTCACCAAGGTGCTACACAACGGGGCCTGCCACCTCTACAACCTCGTGAAGAAGAACGACGAGACGCGCGCCTGGAATGCAGATCTTCTTCGTCGATTTTATACTTAGCACTCGGATTGTCGAGATGTAATAAGAGTACTTTTAGATTGTTTATCAAGACATGACTCCTGTAGTCTCACGATGATTTCTCTCGCACAAGCGTATGTTCAAAACCCCCAGTGGGTGACTTAGCTGCAAACCTATTTTCGCCTAAGTCAAAAATCTACCCCGAGTGGGAGCATCCCTCTCACTCGGGGGCTTATCCGCAAGCCAATCCTTGCCTAACTTAAAAATCTACTCCGAATGAGAACATCCCTCTCACTCGGGGGGCCTAGCCGCAAGCCAGTCCTCGCCTAAGTTAAAAATCTATTCCGAGTGAGAGCATCCCTCTCACTCGGAGGCTTAGCCGCGAGCCAGCCCTCGCCTAAGTTAAAGATCTACTCCGAGTGAGAGCACCCCTCCCACTCAGGGGCTTAGTCGCGAGCCAGTCCTCGCCTAAGTTCAAAATCTACTCCGAGTAAGAGCACCCCTCCCACTCAGGGACTGATGTCTACTACACAACCTTCTTCTTGTAGACGTTGTTGGGCCTCCAAGTGCAGAGGTTTGTGGGACAGTAGCAAATTTTCCTCAAGTGGATGACCTAAGGTTTATCAATCCGTGGGAGGTGTAGGATGAAGATGGTCTCTCTCAAATAACCATGCAACCAAATAACAAATAGTCTCTTGTGTCCCCAATACACCCAATACAATGGTAAATTATATAGGTGCACTAGTTCGGCGAAGAGATGGTGATACAAGTGCAATATGGATGGTAGATATAGGTTTTTGTAATCTGAAATTATAAAAACAACAAGGTAACTAATGATAAAAGTGAGCACAAACGGTATTGCAATGCTAGGAAACAAGGCCTAGGGTTCATACTTTCACTAGTGCAAGTTCTCTCAACAATAATAACATAATTGGATCATATAACTATCCCTCAACATGCAACAAAGAGTCACTCCAAAGTCACTAATAGCGGAGTACTAACGAAGAGACTATTGTAGGGTACGAAACCACCTCAAAGTTATCCATTATGATCGATCTATTCAAGAGTCTGTAGTAAAATAAAATGAAGCTATTCTTTCCGTTCGATCTATCCTAGAGTTTGTACTAGAATAACACCTTAAGACACAAGTCAACCAAAACCCTAATGTCACCTAGATACTCCAATGTCACCTCAAGTATCCATGGGTATGATTATACGATATGCATCACACAATCTCAGATTCATCTATTCAACCAACACAAATAACTTCAAAGAGTGCCCCAAAGTTTCTACCGGAGAGTCAAGACGAAAACGTGTGCCAACCCCTATGCATAAGTTCACAAGGTCACTGAACCCGCAAGCTGATCACCAAAACATACATCAAGTAGATCACGTGAATATCCCATTGTCACCACAGATAAGCACATGCAAGACATACATCAAGTGTTCTCAAATCCTTAAGACTCAATCCGATAAGATAACTTCAAAGGGAAAACTCACTCCAATACAAGAGAGTAGAGGGGGAGAAACATCATAAGATCCAACTATAATAGCAAAGCTCGCGATACATCAAGATCGTGCTGAATCAAGAGCACGAGAGAGAGAGAGATCAAACACATAGCTACTGGTACATACCATCAGCCCCGAGGGTGAACTACTCCCTCCTCGTCATGGAGAGCGCCAAGATGATGAAGATGGCCACCGGTGAGGGATCCCCCCTTCGGTAGGGTGCCGGAACAGGGTCCCGATTGGTATTTGGTGGCTATAGAGGCTTGCGGCAGCGGAACTCCCGATCTAGGTTATGTTCTGGAGCGGGTATTTATAGGAGGGTTTGGCGTCGAGAACAATTTAGGAGGACCCACGGGGTGTCCATGAGGCAGGGGCGCGCCCCAGGGGGTGGGCATGCCCTCCACCCTCGTGGGCCCCACGAGCCTCCTCTCCGGTAACTCTTTATTCCAGTATTTTTTATATTTTCCAGAAAAAATCTTCATCGATTTTCAGCGCATTCCGAGAACTTTTATTTCTGCACAAAAACAATACCACGGTAGTTCTGCTGAAAACAGCGTCAGTCCGGGTTACTTCTAACCAAATCATACCAAAAGCATGTAAAAATATTATAAACATGGTATGAATACATCAAAAATTATAGATACGTTGGAGACGTATCAAGCATCCCCAAGCTTAATTCCTGCTCGTCCTCGAGTAGGTAAATGATAAAGACAGAATTTTTGATGTGGAATGCTACCTAACATAATTATCAATGTAATTTTCCTTATTGTGGCATGAATGTTCGGATCCATAAGATTCAAGCTAAAAGTTTAATATTGACATAAAAATAGTAATACTTCAAGCATGCTAACCAAGCAGTTTATGTCTTATCAAAATAACATAGCCAAAGAAAACTTATCCCTACAGAATCATATAGTTTGGCCATGCTTCACTTTCGTCACACAAAGTGCTCCCATCATGAACAACCCAGGTTTCAGCCAAGCAATTGGTTCATACTTTTTAACGCGCTTCAGCCTTTTCAACCCTCACGCAATACATGGTGAGCGTAAGCCATGGACATAACACTATGGGTGGAGTAGAGTATGATGATAGGGATTATGTGAGAAAACAAAAAAAAGGAGAAAGTCTCACATTGACGCAGCTAATCAACGGGCTATGGAGATGCCCATCAATTGATGTCAATACAAGGAGTAGGGATTTCCATGCAACAGATGCACTAGAGCTATAAATGTATGAAAGCTCATCAAAAAGAAACTAAGTGGGTGTGCATCCAACTTGCCTGCTCACGAAGACCTAGGGCATTTTGAGGAAGCCCATCATTGGAATATACAAGCCAAGTTATATAATGAAAAATTCCCACTAGTATATGAAAGTGATAACATACGAGACTCTCTATCATGAATATCATGGTGCTACTTTGAAGCACAAGTGTGGTAAAAGCATAGTAACATTGTCCCTTCTCTCTTTTTCTCTCATTTTTTATTTGGGCTTCTTTGGCATTTTTTTCTTTTTTTCTCTTTTTTTATTTCGTCCGGAGTCTCATCCCGACTTGTGGGGGAATCATAGTCTCCATCATCCTTTCCTCACATGGGACAATGCTCTAATAATGGAAATCATCACACTTCTATTTATTTACAACTCAAGAATTACAACTCAATACTTAGGACAAAATATGACTCTATGTGAATGCCTCCGTGATGGTAATCGGATATGCAATGAATCAAGAGTGACATGTATGAAAGAATTATGAAGGTGGCTTTGCCACAAATACGATGTCAACTACATGATCATGCAAAGCAATATGACAATGATGGAGCGTGTCATAATAAACGGGATGGTGGAAAGTTTCATGGCAATATATCTTGGAATGGCTGTGGAAATGCCATAATAGGTAGGTATGGTGGCTGTTTTGAGGAAGATATAAGGAGGTTTATGTGTGATAGAGCATATCATATCACGGGGTTGGGATGCACCGGCAAAGTTTGCACAAACTCTCAAGGTGAGAAAGGGCAATGCACGGTACCGTAGAGCTAGCAAATTGCGGAAGGGTAAGAGTGCGTATAATCCATGGACTCACATTAGTCATAAAGAACTCATATACTTATTGCAAAAGTTTATTAGACCTTGAAGCAAAGTACTACTATGCATGCTCCTAGGGGAAGGGTTGGTAGGAGTTAACCATCGCGCGATCCCGACCTCCACTCATAAGGAAGGCAATCAAAGAACACCCAATGCTTCAAATTTGTCACACAACGTTCACCATACGTGCATGCTACGGGACTTGCCAACTTTAACACAAGTATTTCTCAATTTCATAATTACCCAACTAGCATGACTCTAACATTACCACCTTTATATCTCAAGACAATTATCAAGTATCAAATTTATCATAGTGTTTAATGCACTCCATATGAAAGTTTTTATTTTACCCAACTTGGATGCCTGTCATATTGGGACTAAATTCATAACCAAAGCAAATTACCATGTTGTTCTAAAAGACTCTCAAAATGATATAAGTGAAGCAAGAGAGTTCATTAATTTCTTCAAAATAAAACCACTGTCGTGCTCTAAAAAGGTATAAGTGAAGCACTAGAGCAAAAGACAAACTACTCCAAAAGATATAAGAGAAGATCAATGAGTAGTCAAATAATTGTGCAACTATGTGAAGACTCTCTAACATTTAAGAATTTTAGATCTTGGTATTTTATTCAAACAGCAAGCAAAACACAACAAAATGATATTTCAAGGATAGCACACATCATGTGAAGAAGCAAAAACTTAGGCTCAACCGATACTAACCGATAATTGTTGAAGAAGAAAGGTGGGATGCCTACCGGGGCATCCCCAAGCTTGGATGCTTGAGACTTCTTGAAATATTATCATGGGGTGCCTTGGGCATCCCCAAGCTTGAGCTTTTGTGTCTCCTTAATTCCTTTTATATCTCGGTTTCCTAAATCTCGAAAGCTTCATCCACACCAAACTCAACAAGAACTCATGAGATAAGTTAGTATAAACCAATGTAAAAACCTTATCATTTTCTACTATAACAAATCACAAAAATTATTATTCAACATTGCATACTAAATGTATCTGCATATTTAATACTCATATCCTCAAATAGAATCATTAAACAAGCAAACATATGCAAATAATGCAAACATAACAGCAATCTGCCAAAACAGTACAATCTGTAAAGAATGCAAGATTCATCAAACTTCCCTAGCTCCAAAAATTATGAAACTCTACCACACTGTAGAAGATTTGTCAAAGCTCAATATGCAAAAAGTTTCAACATTTTATCATTTTCGTACTTTTCTAGGGAATTTTTGCAACAACGGTAAACTTTCTGTTTTGAAACAACAACATGTATACTTGCAAAATAAGCATGGTAAAGGCTATCCTTGACATTTTTATTGAAAATATAGATGCAAAACATTATTATAAATAACAGCAAGCAAATACTAACAAAATAAAATGACGCTCCAAGCAAAACACATATCATGTGGTGAATAAAAATATAGCTCCCATTAAAGTTACCGATGAACAAAGACAAAAGAGGGGATGCCATCCGGGGCATCCCCAAGCTTAGGCTCTTGGTTGTCCTTGAATATTACCTTGGGGTGCCTTGGTCATCACCAAGCTTAGGCTCTTGCCACTCCTTATTCCATAGTCCATCGAAACTTTACCCAAAACTTGAAAACTTCACAACACAAAACTTAACAGAAAACTCGTAAGCTCCGTTAGTATAAGAAAATAAATCACCACTTAGGTACTGTTATGAACTCATTCTAAATTCATATTGGTGTATTATCTACTATATTCCAACTTCTCTATGGTTCATACCCTCCGATATTACTCATAGATTCATCAAAATAAGCAAACAACACATAGAAAACAGAATCTGTCGAAAACAGAACAGTCTGTAGTAATCTGTAACTCTCGAATACTTATGTAACTCCAAATATTCTACAAAATTAGGAAAACCTGAAAAATTTGTGTACCAATCCACATCAAAAATAATCATATCAAAATTACGTTTCTGTGAATTATAAAAACTAATTTACTGGTAGCAAAAGTTTCTGATTTTCAGCAGGATCAACACAACTATCACCGTAAGCTATCCTAAAGGTCTTACTTGGCACTTTATTGAAACAAAAGCTATAAAACATGATTACTAAAGTGGCGTAATCATGTGAACACACAAAAACAGTACGTATAAATGTTGGGTTGTCTCCCAACAAGCGCTTTTCTTTAATGCCTTTCTAGCTAGGCATGATGATGACAATGATGCTCACATAAAAGATAAGAATTGAAACATAACGGGAGCATCTTGAAGCATATGACTAGCACATTTAAGCCTAACCCACTTCTTATGCATAGGGATTCTGTGAGCAAACAACTTATGGGAACAAGAATCAACTTGCATAGGAAGGCAGAACAAGTGCAACTTAAAAAATTTCAACACATAGAGAGGAAACTTGATATTATTGCAATATGTAAAAGCACATGTTCGTCTCTCATAATAATTTTCAGTAGCATCATGAATGAATTCAACAATATAACTATCACATAAATCATTCTTTTCATGATCTACAAGCATAGAAATTTTATTACTCTCCACAAAAGCAAATTTGTTCTCATGAATAGTAGTGGGAGCAAACTCAACAAAATGACTATCATGTCAAGCATAATCCAATTGAAAATTAAAATCAAGATGACAAGTTTCATGGTTATCTTTATTCTTTATAGAATACGTGTCATCACAATAATCATCATAAATAGGAGGCATTCTTTTGTCATAATAAATTTGCTCATCAAAACTTGGGGGACAAAAATATCATCTTTATCAAACATAGCTTCCCCAAGCTTGTAACTTTGCATATCATTAGCATCATGGGTATTCAAAGAATTCATACTAACAACATTGCAATCATGCTCAGCATTCAAAGATTTAGTGCCAAACATTTTAATGCATTCTTCCTCTAGCAATTGAGCACAATTATCGGAATCCTTATTTTCACGAAAGACATTAAAAATATGAAGCATATGAGGCACCCTCAATTCCATTTTTTAGTTTTCTTTTATAGATTAAACTAGTGATAAACCAAGAAACTAAAAGTTTCGATTGCAAGATCTAAAGATATACCTTCAAGCACTCACCTCCTCGGCAACAGCACCAGAGAAGAGCTTGATGTCTACTATGCAACCTTCTTCTTGTAGACGTTGTTGGGCCTCCAAGTGCAGAGGTTTGTATAGGACAGTAGCAAATTTCCCTCAAGTGGATGACCTAAGGTTTATCATCCGTGGGAGGCGTAGGATGAAGATGGTCTCTCTCAAACAACCCTGCAACCAAATAACAAAGAGTCTCTTGTGTCCCCAACACACCCAATTTAGGACAGTATAACCGAGCCTAATCCGAGCTCTCTCATGCCTTCAGCGATTTTGGCCGTCGGATTTCGTGTTTGAACTGTTTACGCGTCACGATCTTGTTTCAAAGACGAATTTACCGCGATCGGGCTACTGTCCTAATGGGCCGCTACTCGGGGACTTTTTGCAGCTGTCATTGAGTAGGCTTCGTTGGCCCATGTCTAAACTCACGGCTACACAATGATAGGTGCTTCATCGCCCATATATCATCTCGCATCCATCCAACGACGCCACGCGCGCTGCAAGCAAGAAAACCGGCGGTCAAGGGATCCAACGGACTCGAGCCGCGTGAGGGGAGCCAGCCTTCGAGGGAGCCGACGCGATGCGTCGCGAGGGAACCGGCGGTTCGTGGATCTAGCCAATGCGAAGCTGCTCGAGGCCGCTTAAGCGCGGGATGCGGGTGAATCGGACGCGGCCGATCCAGCCGGCGGGCAATCCGCTGCGATGAAGAAAGATAGGCGTGCTGGCGATAATGGACGATGGCTCGACGCCTCATCTACTGGAAACTGCTCCCTTCAGTTTCTAAGTGCGCATTCATGGCGGGTGATGGCGTACATAAACTGACTGGTTCACCTCCTCGGCGCATCTACTTCATGCTATTTATTCTCTGCTCTTTGCATCTTTCCTCATATTAATTTCTCTCACATCCCGCTTTCATGGACCGCATATGTGCTAATTCCTGTTGTTCCTGTGTGATTCAGGCGCCACGGCTGCCAATACAGCCATGGTGAAAGCACGACAACTGATGAGGAGGATGAGGCAGCAGCATTAGCGGCTTGACGATGCGGAGGAGGATAAGGAAGGGGGCGGCGTACGTGGCTCACCGGCGCAAGAGGATGCGGCGGCGGCATTATTTGTGGTTGGTCTAAGTCGATGTGTAAACCTTAATGCTAGCTCTTCACCTTCCTTTATCTCGACTCGATGCCTTTTGTAATTCGCCTTTATCCCGCTCATCTTGTCGGTCACAGTTTACAAGGCTCAGGGTGAGGATCGGCCGATGAAGAGATGGTGTGCGCAGCTGCTGCATGTTGAATTTGTGGTATAGTTGTCGTTTTATCCGTGCCATTTTAATCTGCTCAGAAGTCACCAGATGATGATTATAAGACCTCTATTTTACAGTTCGGCTTCTTTGTAGTAGTATTACTTGGTGAATAGTTGTTACTTTTTGTGAAAGGAGAAGAGCAAAGCTAATGAAAATGTAGAAACCGGCCCATGTGTTGCAGGAATCACAGACCTAAGAAGCACTATGTTGTCATGACGTAATTTTATTTCGGCCTTTTCAACATTGTGAATATCAGTTCTAGCACAAAGTTCATTGTAACTTGTAAGTGTGGTTGTATTGTAGTAAATATTGTGACCTCTCATGGAACTTGTATTGCCTTCACCTTTGATTCCTTCCTTGATGATATATCCTCTGTATTTTAATATTCTGACCTCCCATGGAACTTGTATTGCCTTGCCTTGATTCCTTCTTCCATGATATCCTATTCCTTTTTAGATTTAATCCTTCAATTTTTCTCTGTTGCATTTGTAGCTTGATGGATCAGGAAGTATTGATATTGATGGTTCCAAGAGATGAAAAGGTGTTAAGTATTTTTTTTCTCTGTATCGTTCGAGCTAAAGCCAACTGATTGTTGAACATTGCTTTGGAAACAATAGTTTAGGGAACTTTGCATAGCCAAGTGCAACCTCATATGAATCTTGGAAGAAATGATATTTGTTGAATTTGTATATTCTCAGATTTTTGGCTTCGTAAATATTTGTGGTTTAATCGGACATCTAATTGTATGTTTTGTTGTTTACAGTTTTGGTGTATTCTCTTCTGTTGAACTATAATATCGAGAAAATAATAAATATATTTATATGAGTACATATATCAGTTCTACCCATTCATCACACGTCCCTGATGTTTTTTCTGAATATTGCTATTTTTGGGATGTCATGATGTGATCTTTTGCGACAGAATAGACCTATGAAGAAAGAGCTGAACACGGTACATTGGAAACCAATCAGATTCCTCTCTTCAGTTGCATGCCATTATTTTGGAAAATGGAGTGGACAAGCAAAAGCTGCAAGAAAGCGCAAGAGTTCAAAGAACTTGAAACAAATGTATATTATAAGAGCCAACACACTTCATATGCCTAAAAATTATAAGAGCTCAAAACACTGAAAAAATGTATAAGAAATATTTCATATATCGAACAATTATAAGAGCAAAATAGACGGGCGCGGCAACGCGCTCCATCGACGATCTAGTATAATGGTAAATTTTATAGGTGCACTAGTTCGGCGAAGAGATGGTGATACAAGTGCAATATGGATGGTAGATATAGGTTTTTGTAATCTGAAATTATAAAAACAGCAAGGTAACTAATGATAAAACTGAGCACAAACGGTATTGCAATGCTAGGAAACAAGGCCTAGGGTTCATACTTTCACTAGTGCAGGTTCTCTCAACAATAATAACATAATTGGATCATATGACTATCCCTCAACATGCAACAAAGAGTCACCCCAAAGTCACTAATAGCGGAGAACTAACGAAGGGATTATTGTAGGGTACGAAACCACCTCAAAGTTATCCTTTCTGATCGATCTATTCAAGAGTCCGTAGTAAAATAAAACGAAGCTATTCTTTCTGTTCGATCTATCATAGAGTTCGTACTAGAATAACACCTTAAGACACAAATCAACCAAAACCCTAATGTCACCTAGATACTCCAATGTCACCTCAAGTATCTGTGGGTATGATTATACGATATGCATCACACAATCTCGGATTCATCTATTCAACCAACACAAAGAACTTCAAAGAGTGCCCCAAAGTTTCTACCGGTGAGTCAAGACGAAAGCGTGTGCCAACCCCTATGCATAAGTTCACAAGATCACTGAACCCGCAAGTTGATCACCAAAACATACATCAAGTAGATCACGTGAATATCCCATTGTCACCATAGATAAGCACATGCAAGACATACATCAAGTGTTCTCAAATCCTTAAGACTCAATCCGATAAGATAACTTCAATGGGAAAACTCAATCCATTACAAGAGAGTAGAGGGGGAGAAACATCATAAGATCCAACTATAATAGCAAAGCTCGTGATACATCAAGATCGTGCCGAATCAAGAACACGACAGAGAGAGAGAGAGAGAGAGAGAGAGAGAGAGCGAGATCAAACACATAGCTACTGGTACATACCCTCAGCCCTGAGGGTGAACTACTCCCTCCTTGTCATGGAGAGCGCCGGGATGATGAAGATGGCCACCGGTGACGGATCCCCTGAGGGAGCCCTGGACTAGGGGGTGTCCGGATAGCCGGACTATCATTGTCCGCCGGACTCCAAGACTACGAAGATACAAGATTGAAGACTCCGTCCCTTGTCCGGATGGGACTTTCCTTGGCATGGAAGGCAAGCTTGGCGATACGGATATGTAGATCTCCTACCATTGTAACCGACTCTGTGTAACCCTAGCCTCCTCCGGTGTCTATATAAACCGGAGGGCTTTAGTCCGTAGGACAACATACATTACAACAATCATACCATAGGCTAGCTTTAGGGTTTAGCCTCCTTGCTCTCGTGGTAGATCTACTCTTGTACTACCCATATCATCAATATTAATCAAGCAGGACATAGGGTTTTACCTCCATCAAGAGGGCCCAACACAGGTAAAACATCATGTCCCTTGTCTCCTGTTACCATCCGCCTAGACGCACAGTTCGGGACCCCCTACCCGAGATCCGCCGGTTTTGATACCGACATTGGTGCTTTCATTGAGAGTTCCTCTGTGTCGTCACGAATAGGCTTGATGGCATCTTCAGTCAACAATGCTGTCCAGGGTGAGACTTTTCTCCCCGGACAGATCTTCGTATTCGGCGGCTTCGCAGTGCAGGCTAATTCCCTTGGCCATCTGGAGCAGATCGAAAGCTACGCCCCTGGCCATCAGGTCAGATTCGGAAGCCTAAACTTTACAGCCGACATCCGCGGGGATATGATCTTCGACGGGCTCGAGCCAAAGCCAAGCGCGCCGCACTGTTGCGATGGGCATGATCTAGCTCTGCCGCCGAACAGTTCCTTGGTGGCCGCACACAAATCCGCTTCGGCCTTTAGTCCGGAGTCGATCGCCCAGATCGAGGATCGGTGGATGGACACCACCTCGGGGGCTTCAACTTCCACGGCGATGGAGCCGAACGCCAATCTTGTCCCTCGCGAAACTCGTGATTACGAGGTGCCGGACTCCGGACCTCCCACGCCCCTACCAATCGAATCGGATTGGGCGCCGGTTATGGAATTCACCACCGCGGACATCTTCCAATATTCGCCCTTTGGCGACATCCTAAATTCACTAAAGCATCTCTCGTTATCGGGAGAGTCCTGGCCGGACTATGGCCAGGATGGTTGGGATACGGACGACGAAGAAATTGAGCCCACCCACCACCCACTTTGTAGCCACATCGGACGATCTAACCGACATGCTAGACTACGACTCAAGACATCGACGCTATGGACGGCGATGCCGGAGAAGAACGAGAACCAGCGCCACTGTGGCACTGGAAGACCACCTCGTCATACGACATATACATGGTGGACACCGCAAAAGACGGGGACGGCGAAGAAACAGCGGAGGCAGATTCTTTAAAGAAACAGCCCAAGCGCCGGCGTCAGCGGCGCCGCTCTAAGTCCCGCCACAGCAAGAATGGAGATTCCGGCACAGGAGATAATAATACCCCAGAGAGTGCCGAAGATAACCCCCTCCAGCAAGACTCGGCGCAGGAGGATGCAGAAGCAAGCCCTCACGAGAGGGCGGCAAACAAAGAGGTTGAGGATTATAACTATATGCCTCCCTCCGAAGACGAGGCAAGCCTTAATGACAACGAATTCATCGTGCCCGAGGATCCCGTCAAACAAGAGCGTTTTAAACGCGGGCTTATCGCCATGGCAAATAGCCTAAAGAAAAAGCAGCAGCAGCTTCAAGCTGATCAGGACCTGCTGGCCGATCGATGGACAGAGGTCCTCACGGCCGAAGAGTATAAACTCGAACGCCCCTCCAAAAGCTACCCAAGACGCAAGTTGCTTCCCCGATTAGAGGAGGAAGCGTACATACCTCCATCACCAGCGCACGATACGGCCGACCGACCACCCCGTGGTCGTGACAGAGAGGCATCCAGGCCCCCAATCAAGACCGTACCCCGGCATCGCTCGAAAAGTACGAAGCCAAGGGGGAACGCGCCGGACTTGAGAGATATATTGGAGGACAAGGCAAGGCAATCCAGATCCATATACGGATCACGTGGGTGCCCCACGACCCATGACGAATACCGTCGCGCCGAATACAATAACCCCGGCCGGGCCGAACACAGCAGACAACGCTCTCTCGAGCTACGTCGTGATATTGCTCAATACAGAGGCACCGCACACCCGCTATGCTTCACTGACGAAGTAATGGATCATCAAATCACGAAGGGTTTAAACCCGTAAACATTGAATCCTACGATGGCACAACAGACCCAGCGGTTTGGATCAAGATTATCTTCTCCACATCCACATGGCCCGCGCGGCGATCTCCATGCCATCAAGTATCTCCCACTCAAGCTTAAAGGACCAGCTCGGCATTGGCTCAACAGCTTGCCCGCAGAGTCAATTGGGTGTTGGGAAGACACGAAACCGCATTCCTCGACAACTTCCGTGGCACGTATAAGCGATCACCGACGCCGATGGCGTAAGCCACATCATTCAGCAGCCAGACGAATCGGCGGATAATTCGACACGGTTCTTGACAAAGAAAACCAAATCGCCGATTGTTCGGATGCAGAGGCTCTTGCAGCCTTCAAACATAACATCCGCGACGAATGGCTAGCCCGCACAGGGACAGAAAAGCGAAATCCATGGCAGCCCTCACATCATTAATGACCCGCTTTTGCGGGAGAGGATAGCTGGCTAGCTCGCAGCAATAATCTCCGTAAAAATTCGCGATCCGATACTAAGGACAACAACGGCAGTCACGTCGAAACAAAACAAACGCCGCATCAACGGCGGCGATAAGGAGGATACGGCGGTCAACGCCGGATTCGAGGCTCTAAACCCGGTCGTGGAAGAAGCCATTCAAAAGAACCACTCCGGTCCGTCCAATTTGGACCGAATACTCGACCGCTTATGCGAGATACATGGCACCCCTGAAAAGCCAGCTAATCACACCAACAGAGACTGTTGGGTGTTCAAGCAGGCAGGTAAGTTAATTGCCGAAAACAATGACAAGGGGCTAAACAGCGACGACGAGGAAGAGACCCGACCGCCGAACAACAGAGGATAGAAGGGTTTCCCCCCACAAGTACGGATGGTGAACATGATTTACGCAACCCATATACCCAAGAGGGAGAGGAAGCGCGCACTAAGGGACGTCTATGCGATGGAGCCAGTCGCCCCGAAATTCAATCCATGGTCCTCGTGTTCGATCACTTTCGATCGAAGAGACCATCCGACCAGCATACGCCATGGCGGATTCACCGCATTGGTTTTAGACCCAATCGTCGATAGATTTCACCTCACAAGAGTCCTGATGGACGGCGGTAGTAGCCTGAACCTGCTTTATCAGGATACAGTGCGCAAGATGGGCATAGACCCCTCAAGGATTAAACCTACAAAGACAACCTTTAAAGGTGTCATACCAGTGTGTGAAGCCAACTATGCAGCTCACCACACCGAAGTGGTCTTCGGATCCCGAATAATTTCCGAGCGAGGAGTTAATCTTCGACATAGTCCCGCTTTCGCAGCGGCTATCACGCTCGCTCGGACAAACCGAAGTTTGCAAAATTCAACGCGTGCCGCATTATGCATACCTCAAGCTCAAGATGCCAGCCCTCGTGGAGTCATCACGGTCAACTGAAATACGGAACGCCCTCCGAACGGAGGAACATACAATGGCTGACTCTCGCGGCGGTACGTAACAACCTTTTAAGGCAATTTCGAGTCCAGCCGTTAAACGGCCGGATACAACAAAAGCGCTACCAAGCAATACCAACCAAGACCACCTAGCGATCGAAGCATCGCCAGAGTAATGCGGCCCCAACCCCACCCTCGCATGATTGCAAGAACAACCTCCGCGTACATCATTACGCTTTGGAGATACCATGGGCGCAGGGAAGGGCACGATCACAATGGACCCAGAGCGGCTTGACCACACCAGGGCTCGCAAGTGTGCCCCCTTCTTTTCTTTTTCACTTTACTTTTTGTGTACACAGGACTCCGTAACGGAGGCCTGTCCGGGTGAACTGCCGAACTCATGATGCAACAGCCGGGGAAGAAAGAAGGCTGCATTTAACACTCGGTGGTCTCAATTACGAGCATTAAATTCGATTATATACACCAAGTCTACAGCTCACCCCTGGAGGGGGACATGTTTAATTAGTCCAAATCCCTTGCTTACCGCACTATTTGTATCAGTCCGCACTCATAGCAGACTTTCTTTAATAAATAATGCAGCACTTTTCGACGGCAATTGCATTACTTTTTATATATATGTTCATTACATGACATCTTGCATCCGTATATTTTGGTACGGCCGAATACACTAGGGGCTTATGTTCCCCACATTATGGTGTGATAAGTCCGAACACTTTCACAAGTGCAGCACCCCAAACTTATAGCATTATATGAATCGGCTCCGAATCATGTCTTGGGTCAATAGTTGGGTTTGCGGCTCCCCACGTTTTGGTGCCTTACGCCCGCTCATCGGCTAAGGTGGCACTGGGAGAACCACTGCGATTGCGCCCGGTTGAGCCGGCGGCGCCTCGGAGAAAGCTAAACTGACCGCATGATAAGGCGAGAGACTGGTCGCTGCTCGAGAGGTTTTTCAGTCCTTAAAGACTCAGGCCGCTTGAGCGAAGTTCGGACAATGTCCTCTGACAGATGGGTAGCGCCGGATTCGGTCTTCCAATACCGTGGGCTTTGCTGAAATTTAAAATTATAGAATTCTATGGCTAAGTGAGAGTGTTCAAGCATTATAAGTCCGGTTGCCTTGTTCGTTGTGTTGAGCGCCTCCCTAGATGGACCCAAAAATGGGAACAAGAGTGCTCAAGTTTATCCCGAACACCCCAAAGACTTTCATGCTCGGGGTCAAGCCAACGACTTGCCATCTCTCAGATTTTATAGACGGCCGCACATAAGGTAATATTTTAAATTAAACAAGCGTTGCTCAAGGCGCATATGAACAAAGTTTTCAGCGCACAGGATAATACATAGCGAGTTTACTCAAAGATTACATTTCTGGGGCACTCATCCGCAATATCGCGGGCTCCCTTCAGGATAGTTTTATTATACATTTCGGGCGTGCGATACTCCTTGCCCGGTGGCGGTGGGTCCGTGAGAAGCTTCTCCGCATCCAACCTGCCCCAATGCACCTTCGTGCGGGCAAGGGCCCGACGAGCACCTTCAATACAGGCGGAGCGCTTGATGACCTCCACCCAGGGGCACGCATCCACCAGCCGCCGCATGAGGCCGAAGTAGCTCCCAGGCATGGCCTGTCCAGGCCACGGCCGGATTATAAGGCCCTTCATGGCCTCCTCATCTACCTTGTGGAGTTCGACCACTGTTTCACCGGTCGCTTGGGGGCACTGGATGGCCGCCTCGGCAGATCGAGACCGAAGACCTTCTCCATTGAGCTCCCTCCTCGCCACGATAGAATGCGGGCATCGGACGACCTCGCGGCAGATCTGCAAACGCCTCGAGAGCTCGAATGCGGTAAGTGTCGTAGTTTACATTAACATGCTTGCTTTGCATGAAAAATGCCTTACCCGCCGCTATCTTCTTTACATCTTCAACCTCTTGAAGGGCCTTACGGGCCTCGGCCTTGGCGGACTTGGCACTTTTGAGAGCCGAGGCAAGCTCGGACTCTCGAGTCTTGGAGTCACGCTCCAAACTCTCATGCTTCTCCATGAGAGCCTGGAGCTCTTGCCGTACTTCCGCCACCCGTGCCTCCTGCTTTTCTCGCTCTGCCCGTTCCGCAGCCGCACTGCTTTCGGCCGCGGACACAGCCTCCTTCAGGGCTGCCACCTCATTCGTGGCCCCTGCAATACCCATATTATCCTTGTTAATTTTATTGCAACCAAAATCCTTTTCTGTAAGGTAATTATTCAAACCGGTGTTACTCACCTTCTTTGTCCTCGAGCTGCTTCTTGGCATGGCCGAGCTCTTGCTCGGACCGCTCGAGGTCCTGCTTCAACACACCGACCTCCGTAGTCAGTGCGGCAGAGGTCAGCAGCACAGCCTGCAAACCCATATTGACATATTATAAGCAACCCTGTGTATATCTTGTTAGATCCTCAGTCCGGCTTTTCTTGCCGAACACGAATCGAGCATCGGGGCTACTTGTCTATCTTGGTATTACATTACATAACTTTAACTTCTTACCTCAAAGCTCATTAGAAGGCTGCTGCGAAGCTTCGGTCGGCCCGCTCTGGTGAGCTGAACCTTCTGAATCACCGCACTCATGAGAGTGTGGTGTCCTTCCTCGATGGAAGCGCCTTTAAGCGCCTCCAACAAGTTGTCCGGCGCCTCCGGTTGGACGGAGGCCGCCGGTGTCACAGTCCTGCCCTTCTTTCAAAGGGGCGCTTGCGAACACCGAACCACTGCGCAGTTCCGATGTAGAGTCGGCGCAAAGTCCAGAGGCTGCTGGACGGTGCCTCCGGAGCCTCCTCCCGATGGGTCCCTCTTCGATCCCACCTCGGCGTCCTCGTCGGTAGCGGGCTAGTGGCGGTCGGAAGTGAATCCACATCCGACGGGGCCAATGACCCGCTTCGATGAAGCGGAAGATCATCATCGGCGGACCACGGACAAAATGCGGCATTAGAAGGACACTACGCATCTGAAAGAAATTGCATATCAAGGATCCGGATACTTACGATCTTGCGGACGCCTTTGGCCCTTAAAGGCCATCCTCCTCGCCAACGATGATGTTGGCGAAACTGTCCGGGAATAGTTCTCCCCTCTTGACCCTTTGGCCTCCCTATTGGGGAAGCCTTCCTCTTCTTCTCTCCTCCTCCGAGAGAGTCTTCTTCCTCCTCCTCGTCTTGGGGAGGAGTCCGCCTCGTCGTCGGACGCTGATGGCGGGAACTCTTCGAGTCCCGCGCCACCTTCTTGGCCTTCTTCTCCCAAGACCACGTGCGGTGCCGGAACCAGCAGCCCCGCTAGACGGGCGTTCACCGGGTCCTCGGCATGGGAGCCGGGCTGATGAGCTGCTCACCTTCTCCATCCACTCTGTCAAAGGAAAAGAGAGATTGAAACCCTCTTAGAATCAATTTGATTACCACAAGTGTCCCGTAAAGGGTTGAATCACTTACCTCGTCAGTCGGATGCTGCGAGCAAAATCCGCGATCTTCCGTCGCGGATGTGGGGGCTTCGGCACCCTTAAACAGCACCCTCCAGGCGCCTTCATATGTCGTATCGAGGAGCCCGCTTAGCGCCTGGTGCTGTTCTGGATTGAACTCCCACAGATTGAATGCCCGTTCTTGGCATGGGAGAATCCGGCGGATGAGCATGACTTGGACCACGTCGACGAGCCTGAGCTTATTGCTCACCAGCTTCTGGATGCAGGTTCGGAGTCCCGTCAGCTCCTTCGGATTGCCCCACAGCAAGCCCTTCTCTTTCCAGGAGGTGATCTGCGTTGGGATGCCAGATCTAAACTCGGGGGCCGCCGCCCATGTGGGCTCGCGCGGCTCGGTGATGTAGAACCACCCCGATTGCCACCCCTTGACGGAGTCCATGAAGGCCCCTTCGAGCCAAAGGACGTTGGGTAACTTACCCAACATGGCGCCTCCGCATTCCGCTTACGTGCCCTTCACAACCTTCGCAGACGTTGAAGGTCTTGAGACACAGCGAAGTGGGGCGGATGCGAGAGGAAGGCCTCGCACACGACGATAAACGCCGAGATGTTGAGGATGAAGTTCGGCGCCAGATCGTGGAAATCCAGGCCATAGTAAAACATGAGCCCCCGGACGAATGGGTGGAGTGGAAAGCCCAGTCCACGGAGGAAGTGGGGAAGAAAGACGACCCTCTCATGGGGCCCGGGGGTAGGGATGAGCTGCCCCTCGTCGGGCAGCCGATGCGCGATATCGCCGGAGAGGTATCCGGCGCTGCGCAGCTTGGTGATGTGCTCCTCCTTGACGGTGGAGGCCAACCATTTCCCTCCTGCTCCGGACATATTCGGAGAAGGTTGAGGCGAGATGCGCGAGCTTGGGCGTTGGAGCTTGAGTGCGCGGAGATGGATAAGCAAAGGAGGAAGAAGGCGTAGGTGAGAAGGTAAATCCTTATCCCTTATATATATATATATATATAGGCGGACGAAGACTATGCGTCCCCCGCCGGCATGGTAAAACTCGCTTATCCCCCAAGCGCCACCATCAATGGCGCGGTTGGGTTGCCCACGTCCGTATTGATGGGAATCCCGGAATAAGGGGAACATGATCTCTGCTTCGACAAGACGTGCCAAGGAAACCGCTTCGCTAAGCGTGCTTAGGTGGTATAATAAAAAAGATTCAAATAAAATCTTGGAAGTGGTGTGATGTCATGCCGCATAAAACGTCAGCAGATTGGATTTATGTGCATTATTCTCTCTACGGTGGAATGTGGAATTTATTTTGCAGAGCCGGACACTATCCTGGTGTTCATGATCTTCTCTGGATTATTCAAGGAGGAACCCGCCTTGCAATGCCGAACATTATGCGCGCGGACTTATCGTCATTGAAGCCCGGTTCAGGGACTACCGAGGAGTCTGGACTAGGGGTGTCCGGACAACGGACTATCATCGTCCGCGGACTCCAAGACTACGAAGATACAAGATTGAAGACTCCGTCCCGTGTCCGGATGGGACTTTCCTTGGCGTGGAAGGCAAGCTTGGCGATCTGGATATGTAGATCTCCTACCATTGTAACCGACTGTGTAACCCTAGCCTCCTCCGGTGTCTATATAAACCGGAGGGCTTTAGTCCGTAGGACAACATACATTACAACAATCATACCATGGGCTAGCTTTAGGGTTTAGCCTCCTTGATCTCGTGGTAGATCTACTCTTGTACTACCCATATCATCAATATTAATCAAGCAGGACGTAGGGTTTTACCTCCATCAAGAGGGCCCGAACTTGGGTAAAACATCGTGTCCCTTGTCTCCTGTTACCATCCGCCTAGATGCACAGTTCGGGACCCCCTACCCGAGATCCGCCGGTTTCGACACTGACATTAATGTTCTGGAGGTTTTTGGTGGATAAGCTCCTTGATGTTTTACCCAGGTTCGGGCCCTCTTGATGGACGGCTTACCCTAGATAGACGGCGCCTCTTCAGGATGTCCTTTGTTTACCCAGGTTCGGGCCCTCCTACAGGTGCTTGAGATCACCGCCCCCTACAGTCCCGTACACCGACATTAATGTTGGGGGACGCAGGGTGCCGGAACAGGGTCCCGGTTGGTTTTTGGTGGCTACGGAGGCTTGCGGCGGTGGAACTCCTGATCCAGGTTATGTTCTGGAGGTTTGGGTATTTATAGGAGGGTTTGGCATCGTGAACAAGTCAGGAGGACCCACGGGGTGTCCACGAGGCAGGGGGCGTGCCCCAGGGGGGTGGGCGCACCCTCCACCCTCATGGGCCCCACGAGCCTCCTCTCCGGTAACTCTTTATTCCAGTATTTTCTATATTTTCCAGAAAAAATCCCCGCTGATTTTCAGCGCATTCTTAGAACTTTTACTTCTGCAGAAAAACAACACCACGGTAGTTCTGCTGAAAACAATGTCAGTCCGGGTTAGTTCTAACCAAATCATACCAAAAGCATGTAAAGATATTATAAACATGGCATGAATACATCAAAAATTATAGATACGTTGGAGACGTATCAGGGGCTTTGCCGCGAGCGAGTCCTCGCCTAAATTTAAAATCTACTCCGAGTGAGAGCACCCCTCCCACTCGGGGGCTTAGCCGCAAGCCAGTCCTCGCGTAAGATAAAAATCTACTCCGAGTGAGAGCACCCCTCCCATTCGGGGGCTTAGCTGTGAGCCACTCCTCGCGTTTAAAATCTACTCCGAGTGAGAGCACCCCTCCCACTCGGGGGCTAAGCCGCGAGCCAGTCCTCGCCTAAGTTTAAAATCTACTCTGAATGAGAGCACCCCTCCCACTCGGGGGCTTAGCCACGAGCCAGTCCTCGCCTAAGTTTAAAATCTACTCTGAGTGAGATCACCCCTCCCCCTCGGGGACTTAGCCGCGAGCCAGTCCTCGCCTAAGTTAAAAATCTAATCCGAGTGAGAGCATCCCTCTCACTCGGGGGCTTAGCCGTGAGCCAGTCCTCGCCTAAGTTAAAAATCTACTCCGAGTGAGAGCACCCCTCCCGCTCAGGGGCTTAGCCGCGAGCCATTCCTTGCCTAAATTTAAAAATTACTCCGAGTGAGAGCACCCCTCCCACTCGGAGGCTTAGCTGTGAGCCAGCCCTTGCCTAAGTTCAAAAATCTGTTCACTTGGAACATGCAGTAAACTAGAAAGCAATATTCAGATAAATCCATCAAGTTCAAAAGCGCAAACAAAAGTACTCGGGCGACAGGCCCGAACGAGTTTAACAGTTACAGGATCACTCGGCATTCTGAGGCAAATAAGTTCGAATCATAAAGTTTTTCCACGCGCTGGGAGGACTCGCGGGCTCGACAAAGCTGTCCAGGTCAATGCCATCTGTGATCCGAGTGGCTGCCTCAATGAAGGTCTCCATAAAATCTTCAAGCTGGAGCTTCTTCATGTTTTCCACTTGAAGAGCCTTCAACTTGTCTTCTCTAGTGTCCTTGCAATGGACGCGAACAAGCGAGAGCGCCACATCGGCTTCGCAACGATTAGCTGATTTCTTCCATGCGCGCACTCGACCATGAATCTCATTGACTCGAACCATCAGCGACTTGAAATCATTCTGGAGCACATCTTCGGGACAGAGTTCTTTGTTATTCTCGTCAGTGCAATCTTCAGTCAAGCGACATACCCCAAGACACTGTCAAGGCGAGCTTCACGGCACAGCAACATCATATTTAACGAGTGATGTGGTGGGATCCAGGCCTGTTTCAATTCGATCTGTCTCTTGCTCGAAGTTCTCGCAGAATTATGCACAAAAAAGAGAGAATGAGTTAGCAACAACAATGTTTTCGAATCTCTCAAGAATTCACTCGGACAAGGAAAGATACCTTCAAGCATGATGTACATTTTCTTCGCAAGATTCCCCAAATATTCCTCCAGCTCGTCCCTCTTTTGGGTAAGTTGGCCCACCTCGTCAGCCAAGACGATCTTCTCCTCCTTAAGTTGGGCAGCTTCCTTCTTTGCATCCTCAATGGCAGTCTTCAGGGTTGCATTCTCCTCTTCAAGCTTGCCGACTGAAGCTAGTTTCGCTTCAGCAGCTTCATTTTTCTCCTTAGACACCTTCTGGGCGCCCGCGAGTTCCTCATCCTTCCTCTCCAGGGCCTGCTTCATGGTGTCTAAAGAAACAACATCCTTGAGTCACGCTTGCAGTTGACGGTTTTCACTACCCACATCTATTTGAGTGAAATCACTCGGCTCAAAGGACAGAAAGAAAGAATAACAGTGTACTCAGCCAACATGACTTACCTCCCATGGTCTTCACCTCCGTCTGAGCATGCTCCAAGTTCTTTTTGTTCAATTCTAAGTCCAGTTGGAGTTGGATCTTCTCCTTCTCCAGAGAAACATACCAAGTTCCAAGTTCACAAGATTTCTGAGATCAACAAAAAAAAGACGACTCAGTCGACGACAAGAAAGAGCAAATCTAGATTGCTACCACCAAAATATTCTAAAGACCCCCGCCGAATCAAACATCCGATGGCAGTCTCGGGGACTACACCCAGTGGGTGCAGTCAGCGTGCCCCCACTAGATCAATTCCCACTCGGCGCGACCTGACCGATGCGAGTGGTAAACTACGAGGAAAAAGTTCCAAGACCCCAATCGAATCAAACATTTGAAAGTGGTCTCGGGGACTACACCCAGTGGGTGCACTCAGCGTGCCCCCACTAAATTCATTTACACTCGACCTCAGACTGCATGGTCCAAGTGGGGAGCATCAGAATGCAAGGCTACGACCAAATCAGTACTAAATCAAGAACACCCAATGGGTGTGCGGAATCAAAACGGACAGTACAAAATCCAATAAAAAATCAACTTACAATCGTACTTACTCGGACATTTGCTTGAAGGGCCGAACTGGCATCATAAGCAGACTTGCTAGCTTCGTACACTTCTTTCAGATGCTGCATCATCAGGCCAGCCTGAATCATGGCTTCCTTGTTGGCCCCTGGATGTTCCTTAAGAACATGGTGCAGAGTGAATGCACCATGCGCTGAGGTAGATGATGCGATCGGAGGGATCAACACTTGAGATTGGGGGGGAGGGGCAGGTCCCGAAACTGGAAGAGTTTTCACCAAAGGTGGGGTAGACGACAGTGGAGCAGTAGAGATAGAGCCAGCTCGGGATGAACCACCGGGATCCTGAAGCACCACAGTGGGTTGCACTCGAGGTGCTCTGCTTGATGATACCCTCTGAGTGAAACTGCAAGGAGTGCTCGAGGTCGTGTCTTCACCGCCCGCACCCTTCGGGAGCTCGTCTTCGTCATCATCACCCACAAGGATGACGTCTATTGGTTCTGCTGTCACTCGGCAACAACAACTCATTCAATCGACAAATCAACCAATGAAATAGAACAGAGTGTAAATGCGTTGTACCTCGCCGGGAGGTGGCCGCGTCCGCTGCGTCCTCCTACGCATGTTCCTCATCAGCCTGCTTGGGCGATGTTATCGAAGTAGCAGCTCTGACACGCAAGGTTCACTTGGTCAATAAAAACATGAAGGTCTGCAACAATAAGATAGAAATTGAAAAATAAGAAGCACTCACATTGAGGCGATGGGCACAATAACCATTATCCTGGGCAAGGCCTTTCGAGGTTTAGGGGGAATAGTCTTGGCTTGCTTGGCAGTTTTTTCAGTCGGGTCAGGAGTTGGCGTTCGAGTGCGCTTCTAGTTCCCGACACTCGACACCACAGCCTTGTCCCTGGTTAGCCGCCGGATCTTGAGTCTGCTTGGTACGACACTCAGTGCGTGGCAGTGACTCGACTTCTTCGCTATCATCAGAGTCGTCGCTGTTGTCTTCACTATTGTCAGCATAATCAATATTGGCACTCCTGCCCCCGCTTTCCATTCCTATAGTGAATTGTTCCCCGTTCGGCATGGGTGAGTACATCTTTGTGAATGCCTGCAAGACACGGATTTCAAAATCAGCCGGGTTCCAATAAAACGGCGTAGCAAAAACAGAGATAATTCACTTGACAAGCTATGTCTCACCTCTCCTGGTGGATGCTCGGCGTCGAAAGGCAGAATTCGTTTGGCTCCGCGTGGGTTGTCACAGGCTCCGGTGATGCTCCTAAGCCACTGGGCCACGGTATCCTCACTGACTTCTTTTGGATGAATCCGAGCAGTGTCGTCTGCACCTGAGTACAACCACATGGGATGATCGCGCGCTTGCAAAGGCTGGATGCGTCGACTGAGGAACACCTCCAGCAAATCCAAGCCCGTCACTCCACCCCGGATAAGCTCAACAACTGCTTCAACCAAGATCCCCACCTCGCCCTTCTCCTCCTCATCCACGGTCAACGAACAAGGAGCGCTGAGTCTCTCCAGAGAGAAAGGGGGAGGCCAGTTGGTGCACCAGGAGTCGGAATGTCGGTGCAGTAGAACCAGATCGATTGCCAACCGCTAACTGACTCAGAAAAAGTCATGGAAGGGAAGGCGCTCCTACCTATCATCTGGACACCTAAACCCCCACACATCTGGATCACGTGGGTTTTTGCGTCACAAGGATTGGCCTTCTTAACCGACTGGGATCGGCAAGTGAAAATATGTTTGAATAGCCCACAATGAGGATGGCATCCCAAGAAGTTTTCACACATTGAGACAAAGGCAACAAGGTAGATATGGTGCTCGGAGGAAAGTGGTGGATTTGCGCACCAAAGAAGTTCAAGAAACCACGGAAGAATGGATGCGGAGGCAAGGAAAAACCTCTCTCCACATGTGTAAGGAGAAGAATCCGCTCGACGTCGCGCGATGCAGGCTCGGTCTCCCCCTCCGGTAACCTCCAAGACCCAGGGGCCAGCTGGCCGTCAGCAACGAGTCCCTCGAGATCCTCCTCTGTGACCGACGAGGGGATCCAGTCGCCCTGGATCCAGCCCGGCGGCAGAGCTGGCCACGAGCTCGACCCCCTCTTCCCCTTGGCCACCTTCTTGGCCCGCTCCAATGCCTTCGTCTTGTCCTTCTCCATCTCTGCGGTGGTCGACGGGAGCGAATAGGGCGGCGATGCGCTAAGATGGATGAGGCAGAGAGACGGAGAAGAATGGGGAAAAGTGGAGGACGCTGTTGCTCACCTCGGCCGCATCGTCTTTAATACCCGCATGTCCGAGTGGCTGACTTGTGGGCTAGCGCAATCTCAGCACATCCCACAACCGACGCCAGCCCGATAAGTGGCGAAAAAGGTGGGGCGAGGATCGAGGAGTCCCTCACCACTTGCCCCACCTACCGTGCTGCCGCCGGCCCGCGTGCTTCCCCAAATTTTGGATCCCGCAAAATCTGGGTCCAGCAAATCAATCGATTGCGTGAGAGATATCCAAATCCAGTCTGTTTGATGGTCTGTTATTTGTTTCACTCCGATACTCAAGAAGTCAGAATCGATCAAGGCCATTGACGGAGGTTTAACGGCTCACGTACTTTCAGACTCCTAAAAAATGTCTCTGAGACATTGTGTCGGGTCGAAATTAGCTTCAATCCTTCTTCACTCGATCCTCATTCCATTTGGGGGCTAATGACGATGACATGTTCCTAGGGTAGGGTCCTAGGCCTGACCTACATGCCCTACCCAAGGACACTACACAAGAGGCCAAGGCCTACAAAGTTAAAAAGGAGATATCAACTAAAATGACCGCAGAGTGCAATTCACTCGACAGAAGATCCACTCGGTTATTCCACTTTCACTCGGCTGTCGTTATTCACTCGGAGTACAAGATTTCACTCGAAGGGCAGAAGACCTAGAGCTACCCCAGGATGGCAATAGTCAGGCAATCACTCCATCGTTATAAATACCATTAAACACAGGAGTTTCCAGTAACGTTCGTGCCTTATTCTCTCATTGAACCCTTGCATAATTGAGGACTGCGAGGGGTCAGCGGACTCTATATAAGACACCCCTCCCCTCTTGCACAAGGGTTCGCACCCCCTGTAACTCAACACTCCAATCAAAACAAAGGCTCCGTGGCATGGAGACATAGGGTTGTTACCTCCTCCGAGAGGGGCCTGAACTCGTAAATCCGAGTGTATAATCTTGTCGTAGCTAGACTCTGCCCTCTCCTACATACCCCCTACCTCTACTCTCAGATCCGTTCCCACGACACCTTCAAGCCTAGTCCAGAGAGCTGCTGGACGAGCAGGTTGCCAGGGGCGATCTTGTGATGCCGACAGAAGTAGTCCCAACCCCTCCCGAGCACCATCTGCCCCTGAAATGCTTGGACATGCACCCAGAACTCACATCACTTGTTGGAAGAGAAGTTGATGACGCGAGGAGGGTTAAGGACTATCCATTTCTTCATCACTGCCTAGAAGGCGGGTGGGATGACCAGCAAGGCAATGTCTTCCTCGTCCTTGATCTGCACGTAGAACCTGATCGACTCCCTTGCACCCTCCTTGTGGCCAAGCCTAGGCCTCCAGCCAACGCCCGGCGGCTGGCACATGGCAGCTACCCCTGTCTGGCACCTCATCCCTCCTAAGACAAAGGTTGGTGGGGATGATGTCATCGGCATCCTCGGTACCAACGACGACATGCACCCCTCTGCCAGCAGTGTCCCACTCTGTTTTTCACAACCTTGTCAGTTCAGTTGAGAGAGTAAGCAAACCGGTATGACCGCTGGTACGAACGCTTGGCCTCTGGTGGGCGTGGTGAAGATTCTTCCAACATGGAAATTGCTTCTAACGGCTTGATTTGGTGTAATCCTGGTTGGTTTCCTTCCATTAGTGAGTTTTCCTTCCAAATAATGATAAACAAGTTTTTCGTCTCTCTCGGAGGATTAACATTAGAAATAATTGAGAATAAGAAAACTAAACAACAAAAAGAAAACATAAGAGAAGGAATAAGAAAGTATTAAAAGGAATAACTAATCAACAAAAAGAAAATATAAGAGAAGGAATAAGAAATCATAAACTCTTATTAGGCAGGGGTAAGTGTTTGCGTTGGCGTTTATACTCAGCCCAAGCCTTGCACATATTCGTGTAAGAGTTTGAATTCCATATGGAACAGTCACTGCGTCCAATTGTCACGGCTTAGCACAAGGATCACACCCGAGCGCGAGAGACGGGCCAACCCACTTTCGAGTGTATTGCTGTGTGAAAGCCGATCGGGTTTGGGAACCTTCTAGAAGGTTCCTGAATCAGTTTTTTTTCTTTATTCTTTATCGGTTTTCATAGTTTTCTTTCATTTCCATTTTATGGTTTTTCTTACTTTATTTTTCTTTTTCTCCTTTTTTTAAATTTTTTTCCTTTTTCAAGGTCACTTCTCTTTCACTAAAAATGTTTACATTTTAAAAAAAAAATCGTGTTTTTAATAGTTCTTCAAATTTTCAAAAAATGATTCTCTGTTTAAAGATTTGTTGATAAATTCAACGAATATTCAATTTTTTTAAATCGTGCTTTTTAAAAATTCTTAAGACTTTCAAACAATGTTCCCGTTTCAAAAACTTTCTCGCAAATTAAAAATGTTCATTGTTTCAAAAAATATTCATGAATTTCAGAGAATGTTTTCGTTTCTCAGAAATTTTTCAGAATTTCAAAAAATGTTCTCATTTTCAAAAAAAATCTCACAAATTTAACAAGTGTTCATGTTTTTTGTAAATCATGTTTTTCACAAATTGTTTGGAATTTTAAAAACGTTTATTATTTAAAAAATCACAAATTTTTAAGAAGTTGGGTTTTAAAAGATTTTTTTCTTTAGTGTTTTAGATGAAAATGCTAGTACATTGTTTCCACAGTGTGAAACGTTCCAAAAACATAGCTACAATGTTGCTAGAGGAGAAAGCGGGCGCTACAGGGAAATTGATCACTATAGCGAAACCCATGTCACACGAGTACTCTCCTCGGCCTGGCCCAGACGAGCACCTATATTCGCTCGCCATCCTGCCACAGCGAGCGGCACATACGGACCTAAGTCCTATTTGGCGCCTTCTAAGCCCGTTACCATGTTATCCACAAACCGCATCCCCCCCCCACACACACACACACATCTCCTCCACGCTGGTCCGACACATTTATTTTCCTTTTTCTGTAACCTGTACAGAAAGGTCGCCGCTAAACAACCAGGACACCTCACATGTCATGATTGCTACTTTCTTTTTGTTCTTTTTTCTATTCATGAAAACCAACAAGAATGGAGGACATGGTTTTTTTTTCTCTTTTTCAAATGCATGAAACGTTTTAAAATTTGTGAACCTTTTTAAAAAACCATGGATTTTTTTCAAATCCGTGATTTAGTTTTTGAATTTGTGAACTTTTTTCAAATCCACAAACTCTTTTCAATTTTTACGAACATTTTTCCAAAATCCGTGATTTTTTTTCTAATTTGTGAACTTTTTGAAAAAATCGATTAACCTTTTTTTCCAAAATAGATCAACTTTTTCAAAATTGCGAAATTTCCTCCCCAAAAATCTATGAACTTTTTTCGAATTCTATGATTGGTTTCAAAATCTTAAACTTTTTATCAAATTTGTGAACTATTTTCCATTTTTCATGAACTTTTATTTAATGAATTTATTTATTCCATTTTTTATTTCGTGTTTTTTAATGAAGCGGTTCACCAGTCAACTATCGATTGTCAACCGTGAACGAGCAATGGACAACGAGGAGCGAGCGTGAAGGAAGGAAGTGGCAGCACCCGATGCATTTTATTGGGCCGACTGAAGGGTTAGCGCCATTTGAGTAATCGGGCGCCTGAAGCGCCGATTGGGAGCTCGCCTTAGCGACGGGACTCTCAGTGTTTGTTTAGTTTCTCGGTGTTTTTATTTTGAGAATCTGCACCCTTTATTTAATGTTCAATGTTCATGGGAATACAGACGATATCGGGCAGAGAGACAAGCCACACATGGCGTCCGGTAGAAAGAGAGGTACTCGCCTTGGCGAGAGCATGTGCCTCGCCATTGTACTGACGCTTCTCATGAATGAACTGGACATCTCTGAACGAGCTTCGCTTGGCCTTGATCTCTCGTAGGACAGTGACATATCAACATGGAGAGCCCTCCATTGACATTCAGTTTTACCTCATGTGCAGCAGGACGCATCCAGCGGGCCGTAGATGCCAGTGCATGCACGTCGCTCTGGTTCGCCTGAAGGCCCCCGAAACTTACATGCACATCATTAGAGATTACATGCATGCCCTTTGTTGGATTAGAGCTGTGGATATGAACCAAGTTTAGATCCTCCAGAAACTTTGTGATAAAGCAATGCATACTCATAGGACTCTGGTATTCATCGTCATGGATAGCTCGCCTGCGAGCCCACCATATCGCCCACATCGTCACAAGCGCTCGAGTGAAATTCTCCTCCGGCAAAGTGTCCACCAACCAGAGCATCCAAAGCTTAGCATCATCCGTTCTGTTCGAGATTGCTACCTCATTGAGTTCCTCGTCCGCCAGGGCCCAAACACATTTGGGCCTGGTCCATATGTATCTCCTGAAGAAGTCCGGCTTTTGTACTATTTTGGGCTGATCTTTGGGACCTCCTATTGGGCGCCTTCTGCGCCGCTTAATGTTCCTGGCGCTCGCGCGCGTCGCCTAGCGGGCCGGCCCAACAACCTCGCCAAAAAGCGAACGTGGTTGAAACATAATTTCGCCAAAAAGCGAAGGTGGTAATTGCAGGTACTGGGATTCGAACCAACGCACCTACATATACAACCGAAAGAAACAGTGCAGTTACCACTGCACTAGGAACACTTACATGTCTATAATCCAGAAACAAACCTACTTAATACTTCTTCTAGTACAACATTAACATAAATTCTGTACCATAAAAATCATTTCAGAAAAGGGAAGCGTAAAAAAGAAAAAGGAAATCATAGATGTGTAATAAAAGTTCAAATTTAAAAAACATTCATGGAACTCGAAAAGGTTCATCAATTTTTTTTTTAAAAAGACGAATTAGAAAAAAAAGTTAACCAATTCTGAAAAAAGTTCATCGAATTTAAAAAAAAATAGTTCATCAATTCTGAATATAGTTCATCAAATTTCGAATATTCCTTTTCTTTTAAACGTGAACTATGTTTTTCAAAAACTGAACAAATTTCGAAACTTGAATACTTTTTTTGTACTGTGAACAGTTTTTAGAAAGCAAATTTAGAATACACATTGAACATTTTCTTAGTATAGGGTGAACATTATTCAAAGAAACACTGACATTTTTTTTAAAATACACTGAACTTTTTTTGAATACATGCTGAACAAAATTTCTCTACACGATGAACATTTTTTATACACACTGAACACTGTTTCAATGTATGGTGAACAATATTAAAATACACATAGACTTTTTTTAAATACGATGAACTCCTTTTGAGTGCATGCTGAACAAAATTTCTATACATGATGAACACTTTTTTATACACACTTAACATTTTTTCAATGTATGATGAATATTTTTCTTCAATATGATGAACAAAAAGTTCATCAAATTTGAAAAAAATTCACGGAATTCGAAAAAAAAGTTCACCAAATTTTAAAAAGTTCATCAAAATTCAAAAAAGTTCACCGCGTTTGATTTTTTTATCAAATTTCAAAATAAAAGTTCATTGAATTTGATAAAAGTTCATCAACTTTGAAAAAAAAGTTCATCGAATTGAGAAAAAGTTCACAAATTTGAAGAGAATGTTCATGTATTTAGAGAAAAATGAAAAAAAATTATAAAAAAGAGAACAAAAACAGTTCTAAGAAAAACGAAAAAATAAAAGAAAAAACTAAACGAAACTATTCCAAGAAAAAATAAAAAAGCGAAAAAGAAACAAGAAAGAAGAAAAGAAGTAAAAAACTGATGAGGTGCGGTGGCTGTGGTGGTTAGCGTAGTGTGCATATGACTAGCAAGTCACGGTTCGATTCCCACCGCGCGTATTTTTGCTCCTTAATAAAGAGGAGGAAAAAAATGAAATGGGCCGGCCCGCGTGGAGAAGGGGGTGTGCGCCCGTTTGCCCTAACACCTAAAACGGGCGCTTAAGGCGCCGTTTAGGAAATGCCCTGATCTTTTCACCAACCGGCCTTCAAAAAACCTCAGCATTCAGGTCTGCCCCGCAAGATAGCCTAAAAAAAGGCCTTCCTGAAAAAAAAAAAGGCCTGCGCCCAAGATTTGTTTTTTGTTTCAGAAGTGAAAAAAGAAGAAGATGTGTACATCTGAGGTATGGTCCACAACCAATGACTGCTAGCCCGCGTGGAGAAGGGGGTGTGCGCCCGTTTGCCCTAACACCTAAAACGGGCGCTTAAGGCGCCGTTTAGGAAATGCCCTGATCTTTTCACCAACCGGCCTTCAAAAAACCTCAGCATTTAGGTCTGCCCCGCAAGATAGCCTAAAAAAAGGCCTTCCTGAAAAAAAAAAAAAAGGCCTGCGCCCAAGATTTGTTTTTTGTTTCAGAAGTGAAAAAAGAAGAAGATGTGTACATCTGAGGTATGGTCCACAACCAATGACTGCTAGCTGTCCATTCTTCTGAATGGAAGTGCTCCATTACCATACCAGGGAGGTAAGTCTTTCAAGGTGGCGGCACATCGCATCGTGATACCATGTAAAATACATGGTGATCGTAAAGCCTGGCTTGGGAGTTCATAGTGAGCTGGAAGTCATTCTGTGTAGGCCGGTCTGGCCACCCTTTACAATGATGGCCTCGTCCACTGATTCTTACATCGAGCTCTCCTCTGATTAGGTAGCCTGACCTGGTCTTATTTGGATTAGATTTGCATTAGCATAGGTTGTTAACTTATAGCAGTGCCCGATCATAACCTATCAGCAGACCTTGAGTAACCTATCCAAGAACGCTTTCCACTGCGTTTTCATTTCAATTCCCCTACTTTTGGGATATGCACATACTCTATCAGCATTCCGCAGACCGATAAAAGGGAGGCGAGCAGCTCCCGCAATGATACCGTTAGACTATATTTATATCTATTGAAAGATGCTGTTGGTATTAATATTACAGCACTGCCGCGTGATCATCAGCGAATTCTTTTACATGAACGAAATAGAAAAGGTTTCAATAAACAAAGAGGAAAGGAGAAGCTTTGGAAGTCAATCATTTGCGCTTTCCGAGTAGATGAACTGAGCTAGATTTTTAGTCGCTTCCATTGGCAAGAACACATGCAGCGCTCATTCCTTCATGAAACAGGGCATGCAATCCCGAAGGTCTCCATAGTATTCTTGCTCAAATGCTCAACGGCTGGGATCGCACATGCATGTAAAGCTTTGGGGGTCCTGGTAACAGTATGCCAAAGCTTTGCATGCACAGGCAAGATCGTAGTGTCGGGCAAAAACATTGGTAGGTGTTGATGTTCACGTATTATTCGACCGTTGCCCCCTCGGCAAATTATGCGCCTGACACGAAGTACTCGGGTACTGATTAGCTGATACGATTTCCCTGAATTAGCAGTAGTACGTAGTAGTAACATCTTTCTGGGTGGCGGTGGCAGACTGACAACACATCGCTGCTGCACGCGTCTCCGGCCGGAGCCACTTTTGCTGTGCAACCGAGTTGTCCGGCTTTGCATTTGGATAATCACATGCCAAGCTAGCTGCCACCATCCCCTTCTCCTTTACGGTGCGAGGCATGATTCCCCCAAAGATCAAGGCCCGCCTACCTGGCCGCCCCCTTCATTACAGCAGAGATCGAAATGCTCCGTGGCCCATGGCCATGGGTCAGGCGGGCTCCTCCTCATCACAGAGCGGAGAGAAAGACGCCGGCATATGTTTCTTTTTGCGTGTTGCTTGAGCCCATCGTCATGTGCCTCTCATCAGAGGCAGCCAGCTCCACCGCACAGCAAAAGGAGCCACCTTTGGACCATCTCCTCTTGCCCCTTTTCATTTTTCTCCTCTCTTTTGGCAAACGGAAATCATTGATTTGCAAATTCAGATTTAAGTGTCGGTCTCCATGCAATTTGCCCAAAATGACCGATAAGCAGCGAGCTTTTTAGGTGAATAAGCAACAAGCTTGGACACACCTGGTGTGTTCGTCAGTAGGGAGATATGTACTAATGGACAGGACCATGCCTTTCCTTTAACCCAGACAGATCACAGCATCCTATTTTGCTCCCCAAGTTGCCCTAGGGGAAAAGGGTGAAGAGTTCCTGTAGTTAGCGGGTGCATGTACAGTGGAAATTTCTATTCTGGACTGTTGCTAAGCAAGCATGGGCCATTATTCAATTCATTCAGTTAAAGCAGAGATTATGATTGCATTTTCCTTGAGTACAGGCAGGCAGGCAGGCCAATCTCTCCGGCCGGCTGCATGATTCCCCCTCCGCCCGACACTAGTTTACGACTAGCCGCCTTAAAGGAGCCTAGGATTTGGACGCCTCCGGTGCAGCATTCGTCTGGTTTGTTATGTTAGCGAAACAGTTCTAGCTCTGAAGTCGTGTTTCGTCAGGATTATTCGTCGGCTTGTAGCTTGTGGCCTTATTTTCTTCATTTTTTCAGTTCGATGTGAGAGCCGCAAGTGATTTCCCTTTCAGGAAAGCGCCTGCAAGTGGTTCAGTCGATCCTTACCAGCCAAACCGGGAGGTGTACGTGAGCAACACGACGCCCTCTACTGTTTCCCCTCCTGTCGAGCATTTTTCAAGCTTCATCATAAATCAGGCAGCTAGCTGCTTTCGGTGTCAAGCAAGATATAGACGGCATGATCACGGGGAGCCACCGATCGACCGCTCGCTCCCGACGTAGCAACAAACTTCCCAATTTGTTTTTCGGCGACCGATCACTTCCCGTCCAAGCTTTGGTCCGCGCGTCGCCACCGCGCTTTAGTCGGAAAGGAAATGGGGAGTTTGGGGAGGGAATGGCTTTGCTTCCACTTAACTGTAAGGTGGGGGTTGTTGCTTACTTTCTTGGCACAACGCTTAGCACTTGAACCACCAACGGAGGCCGACACTGCTAATACGGGCCACGCAAAGTTTGCCTCCGATGCAAGAGACGGCATGCAACGGCCGGGAGGTGCGTACGTGCCTGGGTTGGGGATCAGTACCTCACCTAGTACCACTAGTGTTAGCACGTTCCATACCATCATACTCATACCAACTGAAGCTAGCTAAAAGAAAGTATTATCGCTGCAATGCTGCAATCCAGTCTGATACTTAGATAATGTCGTGCTGTGGCCTGGAAATCGAGCATAGCAAATCGGCGGATCCATGGACGGGCCACCATGGGAGATCACTGCTGGACCACCACTCGCTGAGGCGAATCCCGAGTGCGCAATTTTCATTTGAGGGAGAGGAATTAGGATGCACAAGTATTTATTGTTCGATGGGCCGTGTATTACTCTAATTTTTTTTCTTAGAAGGTGTTCTAATACTTTAGTTGTTGAAGTGCCACATTCATCAGCTATATAATCAGCAGAGGCGCAAGTATGATTCTAGCGTATGATTCATTGCTATCGGATAAATGTTTGCCTAGATAATGTCACCGAGATTGATCGGTGCCAGCAACTATTAGTACCCATCTGTATTACTTGCTCCCAAATGCTGCATGCAACAGTGCATTACAGTCTAAGCAAAATAACTTGTGGGTATTAGAGGGTCTGTTTATTTTTAAGATGTTAGAGGGTCTGCTCAACTGGTTACTTTTAGTTTTTTTTTTTCGAAAAGGGGGATAACCAACCCCCTCCCTCTGCAGAACCATGCATTCAACCATATATTATTAATAGTGTAAAATCCATGAGGTGAACAACCTCGGCCCGAAAATAAAGCAGAAAACAAACCCTAAGTCCGTATACCTCGCGACAATAAATCTCCCGGGTAGTCACTAACCCTGTTACAAGACACATCAAAAACGAAAAATACACGACTCCTAAGCTACGCCTTCAAGAAAGAACCACCGCATGTGCGCCGATGATGACGAGTCCACCATAAGGTTGAACTTCTGATTCCCATCCCCAAAACCAAGCTTCATTCCACGACCCTCAACAAGGACACGAGGCCGACGTGCGTCGACGTAGCCGTCTGTACATAAACGAAAGACAATGGAAGGCGGTATGGGACGTCTTTGTCTTCCGTTGTCTCCTCCAGATGCGCGTCAACGTCCCATACCGCCTATCTCCCGCTACTGTCGCACCACCTTCGATCCAACAGCAACAGGCTAAAAATGACACCTCCGCCAGAGCCACCGTGCATCACCTGCCGGTAGCAGGCATTATTTGACGTCTCCGTATAAGACATCGTGCGCAGTGTCCGCCGGAGGCTTCACCTGCCGGCGACAGGCACCGCCCGATAACTCCGAAAGAGGCACATGTGTCACCTTCCGAGCCGCATCGAACCCGATCTGTTGATGGAGGGGATGTCCCATACCGCCACCAGCCTAAAAAAGGCAGTCACCACCTCGAGATTCGGACTCCGAGTCGCCCACATGACCCCAGAGTCCGCCACCATTGATGAAGAGGGTCGTCGCCCCGATTACGGGCACTTCAGGGAGCACCCACCGTTGCGCCCGCCGTTTGTCGTTGCTCATACAACGCCAACTGCCACCGCGATCCCGCGTCAAGCGTCGTCGACGCCGGAGGAAGCTCCGTCCGCCACACGCGTCCTGTGACATCCCTGGGAGAGGGATCCCAAGATCCGCCACCACCGGCAGCGCCACAAGGACCCACCACCTGGCCCGTCATCCCCGGCGGAGGGGACGTCGCCACTGCCTTGTTCGGATTCGGCACCACGCCAACGCCTCCGGCCACCCCCAACCACACTGGTGAAGGAGGTCACTTTCAAATAAATCCTCTATACAAGAAACACACTTTTATTTCCCAAACTAATGAACAATCACATAATAATAAGAAAACAAAAGAGGATTTAGTAAAGTGCACATCACGAAATTAATGACACCTTTGACAGGATACTCTCTTTCTGCCTCGCATTTAGCAGATCTGTTCCGACGCTTAAATTCATTTCCTGACAGCAACTTGGGACGTGGTGCTTGGACGCTCCATACTACACGCTCCAAGTTTAGGACGAAATGGCCCCCATGATTTGCACCTAACCCGGAAATTGATGAGAACAAAAAGGATGGAGACCGGCGAGTGCACTTTTGAGGCGTGGTGCTATGCTAATAAAACGATTTCATAGCAAACAACATCATGGTCGTAGGCTTGTAGCACGCTGTTTTATTTTCCCTTGTGAGGAAACACAGCACACTGTTAGTTTGTGGGACGTGACAGGAGTCATACACGCATGTACACCTCCGACTTAAAATATAAGACATTTTCATAGGTTAAACTAAACATCTTACATTGTGAGATGAAGGTAGAGTAGTAGTTCAGTTCGGGTTCATGAAAAGGTGAGCAAGTCACGAAGGATCTGTACCATTGATCCAAATTGCTTCAACATTGACTTGGAGATTACACTCGAAGGCTCCAAGCGTCGCAACAGGGGAGAAGCGCCGGCGTAGCTTTCATGGGCCGGCACCCACTTTGCATCTTGAGTCATTTTTCCTCATGGAGGCAGCGGCAGGCCGCCCGGGCCCCTCCTCTCGCTTTCCTTCAAGCCGAGCCGAGCAGAGCCGAGCTGTGGTGGGCAGCGGTGGCGCGGGGCTCGGAGTGTACTAGCCGCCGTTTAAATTCTTGGGTTACCGTTGCCGCTTGGGATGGCCGTCGAGGGGAGGCAGCCGGCAACGAACTGGGCACGTATATCATATGGCCGTGGATGGCGACGTGATCAAGTCGGAGAGAGCTTTGCTTATTTTGGATTTTCTTTTTGGAGTTTTTAGTTTGAACTGATGCTCTTTCGTTCTGGCTGAGTTGAGAAATACTACTCATTTCGTCTCGGCCGCCGATTGATCTCTTTAAAAGATAAGATCGGCTGGGTCGCGAGCCGTCCGATCTTGCAACAGAACCTTTGTTTCATAAACATCAAGATCACAACATTGATTATGTTTTAGTAACACAAGCGATGTTCCAATCCGGTGAGCTTGCAGGCCCGGCGATGTTTCAAGAACCGTCAAGACGTTACAAACCGGCGAGCTCGCAACTCCCGCACCTCCACAACACCGGCAATGTGTCAGAAACGTCGGAGATGTTGCAATCTGACGAGCTTGCACACCCGCACCTTTGTAACATTAATGATGTTTCAGAAAAAATGCAACACCGGGATGGTCGCAGCGATGTAGGCTGGTGATGGCCGGGGCCGGCGTGGCGGAGATTGGCGGTGGCCATGCCGAGCATGGGAGCTCCGCATCGGCGCCATGGTTGCAGAGGCGGCCGGTGATGGTCGGGGCTGTCATGAAGGAGATCGGCGGCGGCCATGCCGAGCTTGGGAGCTCCGCAGCGGCGCCATGGTGGTGGAGGCGACAAACGACCGAGGAGAGGGAGGAAGGGAGAGGGGCGGGCTGATGACTAAGGGGGAGAAGGAGGAGGAGGAGGAGGAGGAAGGCCAATGACCAAGGAAAGGGAACATGAGAGCTTGCTCACTGGCGACGGCACCGACGCATCTGGTGGTGTGTGTCTCTCGGTCACCTCAGTTGCAAATCTGGGCTATGGAAAGAGGCGTCCGATTAAAGATAGATCGACGGCCACGAAGGTGATCGACGCGCATAGAAAGATCCGCTGGTTGAACATATGCTTTTTCTGGTGCATACACCATGATCTATCTTGTCAAATTTTGTAGGAGATGCACTGCAACTAAGACACGATGTGATGTGATATATCAACGTTATGTTTGGAATTGTGAAAACAAGCCTATCAATTGCCCTAAAAAGTGCAATTGTAATAGGCATGTATGCATGTGAATGGAAGGCTTGAGATGTGCATGCGTGGGAAGGGGATCCAGAAAATTAAAAAGGGATGTATGGGAAAGCCGAATGAGGGGATATGTGGGCTACGCCTACGCTCGACATTAATTACCACCGCAACTAATACTCTTTTTTCGATAGTTTGAATTGCTTGCCATATGAGCCGTGCCTAATACTCTTGGAAAGTCTGATTTCTACTAGACCTACGCATTTGGACGGAGGGACTACTAGCTCTACAACCACGGAATAGACTCGTGGAGAGCTCTTCCTACCGGTTGTCCGCATGAATGTTTCCCTCGATCTCGTCTGTGACCATCGATTTGGGCTTTCACTGAATAGTAGTAATTACTCTTTTATTTGGCTCCTCAAATTCATCCTCGACACTACATAAAATTGCCATGATCTTCCATGTATTTCTGAAACTAGCGAGATCCATTTTGAGAACCAATCAAGGCTTCTCCTTCCTAGCAGCTGCGCCGACGTGTCTATGACTCCATATTCCATCTAGTAGGGGTGTTCGAAAATGTGTTCTTCAAACTATGCTAAAGTTGCCATTGTCTCTTAGTTGTCTTGCTAGTAACAAGGCAGGTTTGAGGCAATAACTACGACTACACTAGCATCCCAAACAATATCATATGGATGGTTTCCTCCAAATTCATGTATTTTATCCCTAACGTTAGTGGCATCATTTTTCTCTCTCCTTCCCCAATCGCGGTGTCGGTCCACCTAGTAGTGGTAGATGGTTCTTGATGCTTCTGAAAGGGCATTTGTGCCTCTAGGGACATCTCCAAAGCGGACTTTCAAACCACCCACATCCATCCGAACCACGCGGTCCGGAGTGTTTTGCCATCCAACGCCGGTCCTGCATCGGTCCGCCAACCAGTCCGGACGCACTCTTTCCTGGAAACCCAAGACAGATAAAGGGGGGCTTAGCTGGAGTCTGGACATCCACATGGTCAATCAAAAACTACCGTTAATTGCTCCGCATTAAAAGCGCAGATTTTTCTTCCTCGATCCGACGTAATTACCCCGCATTAAAAGCATAGATTTCTTACTCCGTTAGTTACTCCAGATTAATTAACTCATTGGATTAATGGAAAGAAATCCGGCATAGATGCATGTAAACAATGCATGCACGTCCACAAATAACTCTCCCATTAACTACCGCACCTAAAATTATGGGAGTAGTTATTTTTCTATAATTGTACCTCAAATGGCAGAAGGTTGATCCAAATGACGGGCGGTTAGTTTCTATTCGGCGGAAGGTGGATTTTCTATTGGCGGAGTTAATTTCTTGAAAATCATTAATAGAGGCGGATGTCTGCGGTTGTGGTTGGACGGCCAGCTCCCGCATCAGTGTCCGTTGTCGGATTCAGGGCTCCGTAGACCCAAGAAAGATTCAAACTCTCGACGTGTGCGAAGAACTCAACCTATCCAACCAACCAGCCCATCGCCTTACGGCCTCGCTCAATCACAAGAACAAGTAAGAAGATGGACACGGCAGTTTACCCAGGTTCGGGCCACCTTGCGGTGTAAGACCCTACTCCTGCTTTGGGGTGGATTGGCCTCACGAGGGGCTGAGGATGAACTAGTATAAGGGATGAATAACCTCACGAGGTCTGGGGATGAGGGAATGAGTCGACGAGGTTCGGATCCCTCTCTGCGTTGGTGGCTAACCTATATTTATAGTGGCCTCGGTCCTCTTCCCCCAAAACGTAGGCGAGAAGGGATTCCACAGTGGCCCATTTGAAAGGGGAAAAGTAGTACATCTTATCCTGACGAAAGGTGGTCTACGCCTACAAAGCTTCTAGTCGTGACGCGGAGGTGGGCTCGGCGATGACCTCCGTCCTGCCGTCCTGGCAGTCTTGGTCTTGTTGCACAGGAATGGAAACCTTTGCCTGATTCCTCAGGAACCCACGCCTGTCCTTGCCTCCTTAGCACCAAAAAGGAAACTGTCTTCTTTGCGCGCGCTAGCGCCCGCCTGGCCTTGATCGTCATGGCTTGCGTCACCGCAACCTCATGAGGTTAGGCACCTGCATAGGAATCTCCGCTCCTCAGGAGGCAACCTACGGAGGCCGCTCCCTCAGGAGGTCTTGGTGTCGTCCGCCTCACGAGGCTTGGCCCCTCGCGAGGGTCTTGTCTTGATAGTCTTGTAGGTGTGTCATACCAGGCCATCGATGGAGCCACGCCATGGGCCGCAGGCAGGCAAGTCTGGGTGCCCTGGTTCCCAGAACGCTGACAGTAGCCCCCGGGCCCAAGGTGCGCTCAGACTTGGCTTCGAGGCGAAGCCAAAGGGCAAGGGTGAAGCGCCACGGGCCCCAATCGCCAGCGGGCCAGACTGACGCGTGACGCTTGATGGGACGTGGGTGTCTCTACTTTCCCATGCAGCCTCGGCAACTGTCCGACTTGACAACTGCCTGATGCATGCAGAGGAGCCATCATTGCTTGGAATGTGAGAGGCCGACGAAGTTATCCCTAAGGAGAAGTGGTTTAAATATCACCCACCAATTAAAGAAGAAGTTAAAGAACCGTAAAAGCTAAAGAAGAAACTATCATTTACAATGTTGATCCAGTTGTTCCCACTTCTTATATTGAAAAACCACCTTCTCCTGTTAGGATGAAGGAACATGCTAAAGCTTCAACTGTGGTTAACAAAAGTTATGTTAGAACATCCAAACCATCTGAACAAATCAAAGATGAACCTAGTGTTGCTATGGTTAAAGATATCTTAGTGGATAATATTGATGGGCATGTTATTTACTTCTGTGATGAAGCTTCTAGAATTGCTAAACCTGAAGGAAAGGATAAACATAGACCAGTTGTTGGCATGCCTGTTGTCTCGTTAAGATAGGAGATCACTGCTATCATTGGTTATGTGACCTAGGTGCTAGTGTGAGTGCTATTCCTTTCTCATTATATCAAGATATTAAAGATGAAATAGCACCTGCTGAAATAGAAGACATAGATGTTATTATTAAACTTGCTAATAGAGATATTATATCACCAATTGGAATTCTTAGAGAAGTTGAAGTCTTGTGTGGGAAAATAAAATACCCTGCTGATTTTCTTATTCTTAGCACCCCACAAGATGACTTTTGTCCCATTATATTTGGTAGACCTTTCTTGAACACCGTCAATGCTAAAATAGATTGTGAGAAACAAACTGTCGGTGTTAGCTTTTGTGATGAATCTCATGAGTTTAATTTTTCCAAGTTTAGTAAACAACCTCTTAAGACAGATTTGCCTAGTAAGGATGAAATTATTGGTCTTGCTCATATTGCTGTGCCTCCTACTGATCCTTTGGAACAATATTTGCTAGACCATGAAAATGATTTGCATATGCATGAAAGAAATGAAATAGATAGAATCTTTTTCCAACAACCACCTCTGCTTAAACACAATCTGCATATTGAAAATCTAGGAGGTCCTCCTCCACCTAAAGGTGATCATGTGTTTGAACTAAAACAATTAACGGACACTTTGAAATATGCTTATCTTGATGAAAAGAAGATATATCCTGTTATTATTAGTGCTAACCTTTCAAAACATGAAGAAGAAAGATTATTGAAAGTTCTAAGGAAGCACAGCGCTGCTATTGATATACTCTTGATGATCTTAAGGGCATTAGTCCCACTCTATGTCAGCACAAGATTAATGTGGAACCTGATGCTAAACCCGTTGTTGATCACCAACATCTGTTAAACCCGAAAATGAAAGAAGTGGTAAGAACGGAAATATTGAAACTTCTGGAAGTAGGTATAATCTATCCTATAGCTGATAGTAGATGGGTAAGTCCTGTTCATTGTGTCCCTAAGAAGGGAGGTATTACTGTTGTTCCTAATGATAAGAATAGGCTTATTCCACAAAGAATTGTCATGGGCTATAGAATGGTAATTGATTATAGAAAATTTAAATAAAGCTACTAGAAAAGATCATTACCCTCTGCCTTTTATCGATCAAATGTTAGAAAGATTATCTAAGCACACACATTTTGGCTTCCTTGATGGATACTCTGGCTTTTCACAAATACCTGTTTTACAATCTGATCAAGAAAACACCACTTTTACTTGTCCTTTTGGAACATTTGCTTATAGATGTATGCCTTTCGGTTTATGCAATGCATCTGCTACCTTTCAAAGATGTATGACTGCTATATTCTATGATTTTTGTGAAAAGATTGTTGAGGTTTTCATGGATGACTTTTCTGTTTATGGGAAGTCTTTTGATGATTGTTTAAGCAATCTTGATCGAGTTTTACAGAGATGTGAACAAACAAATCTTGTCTTGAATTGGGAGAAGTGCCACTTTATGGTTAACGAAGGTATTGTCTTGGGCCATAAAATTTCTGAAAGAGGCATTGAGGTGGACAAAGCCAAGGTTGATGCAATTGAGAAAATGCCATGTCCTAAAGATATCAAAGTTATTCGTAGTTTCCTTGGTCATGCTAGTTTCTATAGGAGGTTTATGAAAGACTTTTCTAAAATCTCTAGGACTCTTACTAATCTTTTGCAAAAGGATATTCCATTTGTGTTTGATGATGATTGCATGGAAGCCTTTGAAACACTAAAGAAAGCCTTAATCACTGCACTTATTGTTCAACCACCTGATTGGAACTTGCATTTTGAGATTATGTGTGATGCTAGTGATTATGCTGTTGGTGCTGTTCTAGGACAAAGAGTTGATAAGAAACTAAATGTTATTCATTATGCTAGTAAAACTCTAGACAGTGCTCAACGAAACTATGCTACTACTGAAAAAGAATTCTTAGCAGTGGTGTTTGCTTGTGATAAATTCAGATCTTACATTGTTGATTCTAAAGTAATTGTCCACACCGACCATGCTGCTATAAAATATCTTATGGAAAAGAAAGACGCTAAACCTAGACTCATTAGGTGGGTTCTTCTGCTACAAGAATTTGATTTGCATATCACCGATAGGAAAGGAGCAGAGAACCCCGTAGCTGATAACTTGTCTAGACTTGAAAATATTCTTGATGACCCACAACCAATTAATGATAGCTTTCCTGGTGAACAACTAGCTGCAATAAATGTTTCTCATAGTAGACCTTGGTTTGCTGACTATGCTAATTATATTGTTGCTAAATACATACCACCTAGCTTCACATATCAACAAAACAAAAAATTCTTCTATGATTTAAGGCATTACTTTTGGGATGACCCACATCTTCATAAAGAAGGAGTAGATGGTATTATTAGACATTGTGTACCTGAGCATGAACATGAACAAATCCTACAGAAATGTCACTCTGAAGCTTATGGAGGACAACACGCGGGAGACATAACCGCTCATAAGGTATTACAATCTGGTTTTTATTGGCCTACTCTCTTCAAGGATGCCCGTAAGTTCGTCTCATCATGTGATGAATGCCAAAGAATAGGTAACATCGGTAAGCGTCAAGAAATGCCTATGAATTACTCACTTGCTGTTGAACCATTTGACGTTTGGGGATTTGACTTCATGGGACCTTTTCCTTCCTCTAATGGGTATACACATATTTTGGTTGCTATTGATTATGTTACTAAATGGGTAGAAGCTATTCCAACTAGTAGTGCTGATCACAACACCTCTATTAAAATGCTTAAGGAAGTTATTTTCCCAAGGTTTGGAGTCCCTGGATATTTAATGACTGATGGTGGTTCACACTTTATTCATGGTGCTTTCCGTAAATTTTTTGCTAAGTATGATGTTAACCATAGAATTGCGTCACCTTATCATCCTCAGTCTAGTGGTCAAGTTGACTTAGCAACAGAGAAATAAAACTAATCTTACAAAAGACTGTCAATAGGTCCCGGAAGAATTGGTCTAAGAAATTAGTGATGCACTTTGGGCTTATAGAACAGCTTACAAAAATCCCATGGGTATGTCTCCATATAAAATGGTTTATGGAAAAGCTTGTCATTTGCCTCTTGAGTTAGAACATAAAGCATTTTGGGCCATTAAAAAACTCAATTATGATTTCAAACTTGCTACGGAAAAGAGGTTATTTGATATTGGCTCATTAGATGAATGGAGAACCCAGGCTTATGAAAATGCTAAGTTATTCAAAGAAAAAGTTAAAAGATGGCATGACAAAAGAATACAAAAGCGTGAGTTCAAAGTCAGAGAATATGTTCTTTGTATAACTCTCGTTTCAGATTTTTTGTAGGAAAACTCCTCTCCGGATGGGAAGGACCCTATGTCATCGAGGAGGACTACTGATCCGGAGCTATCAAAATAAATAATGTCGAAGGGACTAATATGAAGGTTGTCAATGGGCAACAAATAAAACACTATATCTCAGGTACGCCCATTAATGTTGAAAGCAATGTTATCCAAACTTCGACACCGGAAGAACACATAAAAGAGTCCTTCCAAAACACTCCAGAATCGTGAAAATAGGGAGGTACGTGATACTGTAAGTAAACGGACTCCGAAAAATCCGTAAAAATATTTTCTGTCAGTTTTGGAGTATTTAGAAAATTAGGAAAATAAGAAACTTCTAGGAAAGTGACCCTGGTGGGCACAATACACCAGGGCGCGCCAGGCACGCCCAGGTGGGTTGTGCCCACCTCGGGTACTTTCCGGTCTCCGTTTTTCTTCCTTCTGCTTTTTCCCCAAGATAAAAAAAATCTATATATACCTCCCGAACCTGTTAACCTCCGTATCACGGAGAAATCTCTTGTGTTCTTTTCTTGTTGTTTTCCTGTCAGGTCTGGAATTATGTCGTCCCAAGACTCGGAGGGTGAGAGCAATGTTGCTGACCTCATCACAAAACCCAAATCCTATGGGGATGAGAGGCACTATAGTTGGACCTCCAAAGAAGATGAACATGACTTGGTTCCTCCCCGGTTCAAAAACGAAAGCATGGAGGCATTATGCAAGAGGACAATAAAACTCGAGATAGATAACGACGAGTTGAGGATAGATAATTTTATTCTCCGACAGAAGCTGAAGGAAGCAAAGGGCAAACCATCTACTTCATCACCACCATCTTCTTCATCACCACCAAAAGAAACCTGGATATTGGGTAATGGCACTCCCCTTGGCTTTCGCCAAGCTTGGGGGAGGTGCCCCGGTATCGTATCAATCTCCACTATCTTTTGTCTTTATTTTCTTAGTTCGATCAATGGTTATCATTTGCTATTAGATGAATAAAAGTTTAGTTCGATCATTTCTTTGTGTGAGTTTGCTTAGTGATCAATTCTTGTAATCGTGTGCGAGATATAATAAAGTTTAGTTTGAGTTTTGCCTTCTTTACTTTCTTGCTGCAATAAAAAGAAAGGAAATAAAAAGAAAAGATCATATGCTAATCTTATGGTAAGTGATGACATTACATAAGGAAAAGTATAAGTAGAAAATGTTATTGTACATTGACAAACATAGTTGGTCAATGATGCAACACATGAAAGAATTAATAAGGGAAGAGAAGATTCACATATAAATAAACTATCATGGAAATCTTTTGTGATTGTGAGCACCCATCAAAATATTATATGCCAAAATTGTTGACGTTGGACAAGGAAGACAACTTAATGATTTATGTTTGTTCATATTCACATAGAAGTCATATTGTCATAGATCCTTCAACATGTGGTGCTTGCCCCTATCTTTGCTAGCCAAAAATTTTGCACTAAGTAGAGATACTACTTGTGCATCCAAAACCCTTAGACCCTATCTTGTTTGAGAGTCCACCATACCTACCTATGGATTGAGTAAGATCCTTCAAGTAAGTTGTCATCAGTGCAAAAAGGGCAATTAAAATTGCTTATAAAAATGTGAGATCATTTAGTGTAAGGGAAAATTGAGCGTTGTACGAACTTGTGATGGTGAAGAATAAAAGTGACAGACTGCATAATAAAGGTTGCCATAACAAGGGGAAATATAACGTGATGTTCTCTTGCAGTAAGGGGTTGAGCATACAAACAAAAAGCGCATGGCAACCTCTGCTTCCGTCTGCGAAGGGCCTATACTTTAGTTTCATGTTTTTACTTTTATGCAAGAGTCAAAGTTTTTCTCTCTATTCCTTTTATTTTTCTCCTTTGGCAAGCATCATGTGGTGAGGAAAGATCTAGGCACATATGTCCACTTGAATATGGGTGGCATAAGTTATTATTGTTGACATCACCCTTGAGGTGAGTGTGTTGGGAGGCGAAACTATAAGCCCCAGTCTTTCTTTGTGTCCGGTTGAAACGTTTTGCTCATGTGTACGCGGTGAGTGTTAGCAATCATAGAAGACTAAATGATGGTTGAGTATGTGGACTTGCCTAAAGGCTCCGATACGCGACCCTTCCTGAAAAGATGATTAATTGTAGTTGCAAAGTTGACTGAAAACATAGTTTGTTGATTTCTAATAGAGTTTATGCTTTATACTTCGATGTTGTGATGAATTGTCACTTTTTCATGAGAAGTCTATGATAAAAGTTCTATAATAAAAGTTTTACATTGAAGTTTGTTGCTATTATAATAAGTCACATGATGCTACTATGTCCGTATTTTTGTTTTTATCGACACCTCTCTCTCTCTCTCTAAGCATGTGGACATATTTTTCAATTTCAGTTTTCGCTTGAGGACAAGCGAGGTCTAAGCTTGGGGGAGTTGATACGTCCATTTTGCATCATGTTTTCCTACTGTTATTTATGTTGTTTTATTGTATAATAATGCTTTTTGGAGTAACTCTAATGCCTTTTCTCTCATAATATGCAAGGTATGCACCAAGGGGAGAATTCGCAGCACCGGAAATCTGACCTAAAAAGCTACGCTGCTACCTATTATGCACAACTCCAAATGAGCTGAAACTCCCCGAGGATTTTTTATGGAATATTTATTAAATATTGGAGCAAATAAGTACCAGAGGAGGGCCACCAGGTGGGCACAACCCACCTGGGCATGCCAGGAGGCCTAGGCGCGCCCTGGTGGGTGTTGCCCTCCTCGGCCCACCTCCGGTGCCCATCTTCTGGTATATAGTCATGTTGACCTAGAAAAAATAAGGGGAGGGCATTCGGGACGAAGCGTCGCTGGCTCGAGGCGGAACTTGGGCAGGAGCACTTTTGCCCTCCGGCGGAGCGATTCCGTCGGGGGAACTTCCCTCCCGGAGGGGGAAATCATCGTCATCATCATCAGCAACAACTCTCCCATTTTGGGAAGGGCTATCTTCATCAACATCTTCACAGCACCAACTTCTCTCAAACCCTAGTTCATCTCTTGTGTTCAATCTTTGTATCAAAACTATAGATTGGTGCTCGTGGGTGATTAGTAGTGTTGATTACATCTTGTAGTTGATTACTATATGGTTTATTTGGTGGAAGATTATATGTTCAGATCCATTATGCTATTTAATACCCATCTAAACTTGAGCATGTTTATCATTTGTGAGTAGTTACTTTTGTTCTTGAGGTCACGTGAGAAATCATGTTGCAAGTAATCATGTGAACTTGATATGTGTTTGATATTTTGATGGTATGTATGTTGCCATTCTCTTAGTGGTGTCATGTGCGTCGACTACATGACACTTCACCATATTTGGGCCTAAGGGAATGCATTGTGGAGTAGTTATTAGATGGTGGGTTGCGAGAGTGACAGAAGATTAAACCCCAGTTTATGTGCTATTCCGTAAGGGACCGATTGGATCCAAAAGTTTAATGCTATGGTTAGAATTTGTTCTTAATACTTTTCTCGTAGTTGCGGATGCTTGCGAGAGGGTTAATCATAAGTAGGAGGTTTGTTCAAGTAAGAATAAGACCTAAGCACCGGTCCACCCACATATCAAATTATCAAAGTACCGAACATGAATTAAGCCAACATGATGAAAGTGACTAGATGAATTCCCGCGTACCCTCAAGAACACTTTGCTTGTCACAAGAAACCGTTCTGGCCTGTCCTTTGCCTCAAAAGGATTGGGCTACTTTGCTGCACTTTTGTTACTACTATGGTTACTTGCTCGTTACAAATTATCTTGCTACCAAACTACTCTGCTACTCACAACTTTAGCACTTGCAGACATTACCTTGCTGAAAACCACTTGTCATTTCCTTCTGCTCCTTGTTGGGTTTGACACTCTTATCGAAAAGGGCTACAATTGACCCCATAAACTTGTGGGTCATCACCAACTCATGTTGTGTTTGGGTCTCTCACTTGGGCACGGTCCCCCCCCTTTTACTCTCGTGGTAGGTTAGCGCTCTACGCTGACAGGACCCAGTCCCCAGGCAAGCTTCGGTCGTCGCTGGTATGCCAGTTCGTGATGCTGTGGTCAAGGCCAGGAGGTGAGTGGCCCGAGGTCCGGTAAGAGCCCCCGAGGCGCAATGCTAGGGAGGTCCCCTTTAGCATGCAAGTAGCTCCTGAAAGACTAAGAGGGAAGTCTCCTTGCACAAGCAAAATCGCATGAGATGAAACGCTGATTATGAGGTCCACGCCTACGCGTGTGAGGTAACTTATCTTGGCGAGCCTGCGGTGGTTTCTTTGTCGCGAAGGCGAGCTTCTTGTGCGACAGTAGGTTGCGCCTTTCTCCAGATGGTGCCACCCTCATAGGGCCCCTACTGACTCCATCTCTCCCTCTCGTCAGGGTGCTCTTCGTCCTCGGGGCCCGGCTCTCGAGCGAGGCTCGGCCACCGCTGGTATGCCAGGTCATGATGTCGTGGTCAAGGCCAGGGTGTCAGTGTCAAAACCGTCGGATCTCGGGTAGGGGGTACCGAACTGTGCGTCTAAGGCTAATGGTAACAGGAGGCAGGGGACACGATGTTTTACCCAGGTTCGGGCCCTCTCGATAGAGGTAATACCCTACTTCCTGCTTGATTGATCTTGATGATATGCGTATTACAAGAGTTGATCTGCCACGAGATCTTAGAGGCTAAACCCTAGAAGCTAGCCTATGATTATGATTCTCGTTGTCCTACGGACCTAACCCTCCGGTTTATATAGATACCGGAGGGGGCTAGGGTTACACAGAGTCAGTTACAAAGAAGGAAATCTACATATCCGAATTGCCAAGCTTGCCTTCCACGCAAAGGAGAGTCCCATACGGACACGGGACGAAGTCTTCAATCTTGTATCTTCATAGTCCAACAGTCCGGCCAAAGTATATAGTCTGGCTGTCCGAGGACCCCTTAATCCTGGACTCCCTCAGTAGCCCCTGAACTAGGCTTCAATAACGATGAGTCCGGCGCGCATATTGTCTTCGGCATTGCAAGGCGGTTCCTTCTCCGAATACTCCATAGAAGATTTCGAACACAAGAATCGTGTCCGTCTCTGCAAAACAAATTCCACATACCACTGTAGAGAGCACAATATTCCACAAATCTAATCTGCTGACAACTTTTTATAGCATGACGTCACGCCACGGCTTGGTCTTTATTCGAACCATTTTTCACAACTAGCTACTGCACATAATGCAAGGCGGTTTCCTTGACACGTCTTATCGAAGCAGAGATCGTGTCCCCAACCGTGCCATCAATCGTGGCGGGGAATAAGCGATTTTAATGGGCAAGTGGGGAGGTGCGCAGTTTCTACCGCCTTTATAAAGAGATAGGGATTCCCCTTTTTCACCCACGCCTTCTTCTTCCTTCGATCATCCATTCTCGCACGCTCGAGCTCCAGCGCCCCAATTCTCACCTTCTCCGTACAACTATTCCAAACATGTCCGGAGCGGGAGGCAAGTGGATGGCCTCCTCCATCACGGAGGAGGACATTACAAAGCTCCGGGAGGCCGGATACTTGGCCGCAGACATCGCGCACTGGCTCCCGGACGCCGGGCAGATCATTCCGACTCCGGAACCCGACGAGAGGGTTGTGTTCCTCGCCCACTTTGTCCGCGGACTGGGATTCCCCCTCCACCCGTTTGTCCGCGGGCTCATGTTTTACTATGGGCAAGATTTTCATGATCTGGCCCCTAATTTCATCCTCAACATCTCGGTGTTCATTGTCGTGTGCGAGGCTTTCCTCCGCATCAAGCCCCACTTCGGCCTGTGGCTGAAGATCTTCAACGTGAAGCCTAAGATAGTGGTCGGCCAGCAAGCGGAGTGCGGAGGCACCATGGTGGGCAAGATGCCCAACGTCACCTGGCTTGAAGGCTCCTATGTGGAGACCGTGAAGGGGTGGCAATCGGGGTGGTTCTACATCACCGAGCCGCGCGACTCCAACTGGGCGGCGGCCCCCAAATTTAGATTCGGCATCCCCATGCGGCTTACCTCTTGGAAAAGGAAGGGTTTAGCCTAGGGTGCACCTGCGGAGCTGATAGGACTCCAGAACTGCATCAAGAATATGATAAGCAAGCATATCAAGCTTGTCAACGTGGTCCAGGTCATGCTCTTCGGCCGGATCCTCCCGTGCCAAAGACGGGCATTCAACATGTGGGAGTTCGATTCAGCCAAACACCAGATGCCGCGAGAGCTCTTTGACACGATGCACAAAGACGTCTGGAAGGTGTTGTTCAAAGCCGCCGAAGTACCTCCTCCCACCACCGAGGACCGTGGACTCAGCGCAAAGCGCCCCGCCAATCCGGTAAGCTCTCCATATTTCACAAGATGCGCCTTTCCTCAGTATGTTCGTGGGAGGACTCTAAGCCATCATACTGACTTAACAGGAATATGTGGAGACATCGGAGCGGATCGACTGTCCGGCTCCGTTGCCTAAAGATCCAGCAACCGCTCTCCTCACGGAGATGCTGTTTCCGGTGCCCTATGAGGTGCCGGAGAAGAAGGCCAAGAAGAAGGCCACGGGGACCAGGAAAGGTCTCCGGCGCAAGGTTGTGTCGGACTCATCGTCCGAAGACACTGAGGCGCACTCCTCCAATGACAACGAGGAGGAGGAAGAGGAAAACCCCCTCCCCCAAACCGAGGGCGAGAAGAAAAGGAAGGCCGCCCCATCCGGGGAGGCCGAAGGGTCCAAGAAGGGAAGGACCCTCCCTCCGTACCACTCCACCACGGCCTCCTACAACGACGAGGAGTGGCTACCCAGGGCCAAGCCCCTGGGGAAGTCGTAAGTATCCGGATACCATAATACTTCTTGCATGTTTAGCTTTATGACTTCTTATCATGTCAAAATATGTTTGTGTAGTCCGTCCAAAGCCCGCATCGACCTATCCTCCTCGGACGGGTCCTTGAGCTCGTTGGAGATGAACAGCTATTCGCTCCCAACGGCCTCCACTCCCCAGCCCGCGGACGACACCGAAGTGTTGTCTTAGAGGAAACCGGGCCAGGGAGAGATAGTTCTGGAGGCACCTCAAGGCGAAACCCCCAATGTCGGGCTCATGGGGGGGAAGATCCCCATGGATGCTGATGAGGGGGGTCGCAGTAAGCTTGGCCCCCAGCCGGATACTACGCCGGAACCTCTAGTGGTTCCGGTTCAGCAGCAACCTCGCTAAGGGGCGAAGACCACTGTGCCGATGACCTCTGCCCATCCGAGGCATCGGATATTCTGGTGGAAGCGCCGAGCGCTTCCTTGATGAAGGACACCGCATTTTATGAGTACGGTGATTATGAAGGTTCATCCGCCAAAAGCGGATTGACCAAGCTCGCGCCACCTCCCGACAAAGCTTTGAGGTAGGTAATTAATTTATGAGAAATTATTATAGTGTAGACAGTAGCCCCTGATGCTCTGTTTGGTGTTCGGAAAGAAAGGCCAAACAGAGGATCAAATATTATTCCCCGGAGTCTAATCATATTATGTCTATGTGAATAAGCAGGCGTCGCTGCTGGCCGCCGCTGCCGCCACTGCGGAGGTCTCCGGACGGAGGCAAAACCTGGGGCGGGCTGAAGAAGAGCTTGGCCTCATGAAGAGGCAGCTCGAGGAGAACAAAGGTAAGTGATACCCCGTCTGAATGTTATATAAAGGAAAAAAATCATTGATGCTAATAGAAGCATGATGAATTTTAATAGGGGCCACAATCGAAGTGGCGGCCCTTAAGAAGGCGTTGTCCAAGGCTGAAGGAAAAGCGGCCAGGGAGCGCACCGAGCACGAAAAACAAGAGGCTCGGGTTGATGAGGTCCAACAAGAGCTCCAGGATTTTGTCAAAAAATTGGAGTCCTTGGAGCGTGACTCCAAGACGCAAGAGTTGGAGCTTGCGAAGGCCCGTCAGAGCGCACAAGACGCCAAGGTCGAAGCTCAGAAGGCCCTCCAGGAAATTGAGGCGGCCAAGAAGATAGCTGCGGGTAAGGCTTTCATTATGCAAAGCAAGCATGTGAAGGAGACTTTCCTTTTACTTACCCGAATTCGGAGCTCTCAAGGAGCATTCGCGGATCTACCGCACATCATCTCTGATGCCGCAGAGTTCTACCGGGCTGAGGAAGGGAGCTTGACGGATAAGCTGTTTTGGTCCCAGTATAGTGGGGCCGAACATCCGATGCTTTGAGCGACCAAATTGCAACCGGTCGAACTTCACAAGGCGGCCGAATCGCCATGAAGGACTTCATAGTCCGGCTCGCTGGCGAGCCCTCGCCAGCAGCCTACTTCGCCTTGTCAAGCGGATAGTAAATGCATGTCCGCGGCTTGAAGTCATTAAGCGGTCCGTCTGCATTGAGGGTGCACGCAGGGCCTTGGCCCGTGCTAAAGTGCACTGGGGGAAGATGGACGCCGAGAAGCTGGTGACAGAGGGGCCGCCGAAGGGCAAGGAGCATATCCACCCTGAACAGTACTATGACAATGTCATTAAGGGTCCCCGCCTTGTGGCGGATGAATGTACTAAGGATGTAATATTCGAATGAATGTACTCATGTCATCTTGTAATATAAAAAATAGTTCATGTGCGCTATATGGCGCTTGTTAATTTAAAATATTACCTTCTGTGCGGCCGTTTATAAAATCTTGAGAGTTGGCCAGTCGTCGGCTTCTGCCCCCATGTAACTAGTACTGGGGTGTTCGGGATAAATGTAAACACTCTTTATCCAAAATTTTGGTCCTTTTAAGGAGGTGTTTAGCACCGCAAACAAGGCAATCGGACTATACGGCTTTATCGCTCTCACTTGGCCATAGAAGTCTACAATTTTAAATTTTGGCGAAGCCCCTAGTATCCGGAAGGCCGGACTCGGGGCGCTATACACGCCTAAATCGGATGAGGCCGATTCCTCGCATGAAGCGAAAAAAATCTTTAGGGATTTGAGACCTCTCGAACAGCGACCAGCTCTCGCCTTATCATGACATTCAGTTTTCGACTTTCTCTACTGAGGCGCTCGTCCGGAAGAACCGGGACACAATCACAGTAGTTCTCCCTGCGCTACCTTAGCCAATATAGCGGAACGTAAGGTACCAAAACATAGGAGCCGGGCAAACCCAACTATTGACTCAAGACATGATTCGGGGCTGATGCATATAATGCTATAAGTTCGGGGTGCCGCACTATCGAAAGTGTTCGGACTTTTCTTGCCATGTTATGGGGTACACTGAGGCCCCTGGCGAACTAAACGTACCAAAGTGTACGGGTGCGGTTCGTAGTAAATAAGCTGCCAAGGAAAAATATAAAGAAAGTGTAATAATAGGCTGACGTTGTATATTTTCCCATTGTTATTTAAATAATACGTCAAAGCATATGTATACAAGTAGTGCGATAAGAAAAATGGGACTATTTGACATGTCCTAGCCGAGGGTAAGCTGCATGTGGGTATGTAAAACAGGTATAACGATCGTTATCAGAGACCACCTGAGTATTCCCTTATAAGCCCCAACTTCTTGTCTTCTTGGGTTTTCCTTCCAGTGATGAGTCCGATAGTCCGGATACCTGAAAGGGCTTCCAGAAAGTAGGGTCCTAAAAGAAAGAAAATGATGAAGGAATACGGGTCCTGGGGCGGTTGAGCCGCGTTGTGGACCGCATCTTAGCTGTGCCTCCGTCCATGCCCATGGTATTTTGAGTGCGTAATTATGTACGTGCTGCACAAATTTCGCTGCTTGGTTGGGACTAGGACGGAGGCCGAATTGCTAGTCGAGCTCTGGGCGTGCCGGACGATCCTGTTGCAGGGTACTCCGGACTCGCTTGACGGTGTCCGGGGTCTTTATCGCCGGATTGGCGGTCTGCCTAAGGAGGCTGCTTTGTACTTCTGCTGCGAGGGCTGCAGTATGCTCCTCCATACGGAGCGAGCGTTCTGTGTTTCCATTGACTGTTATAACCCCGCGAGGTCCTGGCATTTTGAGCTTGAGGTATGCGTAGTGCGGTACCGCATTGAATCGAGCAAATGCGGTTCATCCAAGTAGGGCATGATAACCACTACGGAAGGGGACGATATCGAAGATTAACTCCTCGCTTCGGAAATTGTCCGGATATCCGAAGACCACTTCTAGTGTGATTGAGCCTGTGCAACAGGCCTCTACACCTGGTATGACACCCTTGAATGTGGTTTTTGTGGGTTTGATCCTTGAGGGGTCGATGCCCATTTTGGCGATCAGATCCCGATAGAGCAGTTCAGTTGCTGCCACCGGCCCATGAGGACTCGTGTGAGATGGAATCCGTCGATGATGGGATCAAGGACCAATGCAGCCGAACCGCCATGACGGATACTGGTAGGGTGGTCTCTGCAATCGAAAGTGATCGGACAAGAGGACCACGGGTTGAACTTTGGGGCGACTGGCTCCATCATATAGATGTCCCTTAGTGCACGCTTCCATTCCCACTTGGGAATATGGGTTGCGTATATCATATTCACCGTTTTCACCTGGGGAGGGAATTTCTTCTGTCCTCCTGTGTTCGGCGGCCGGGGCTCCTCGTCTGTCACGCCCAATATGCGACCCTATCCAAAAGGAACTTGAAGGTCCGACCAAGGATAGACCCGCATATTGAAACGCTTTTGCAAGGTGGATATCATTACATCAACATTACATAATAGATGGGGATACATACATAAGGCATACAATGCCACAGAGATACATCAATACAGCATACATAAGAGCAACATCCGACTACGGATGAAACACAAACAGAAACTCGAACGACATCCACCCTGCTAGCCCAGTAGTCGACCGAACCTATCCCCGATCGAAGAAGAAGCGGAAGAAGAACTCAACGCAAGCAAGCATCGCTCTCGCCATGATCATCGCATAACTCTGTACCGCAATCGATGTTGTAGTAATCAGGAGCCACGAGGACTCAAAGAATCCCATTACCATGGGTATCAAGACTAGCAAAGCTTAATGGGAAAGGAAGGGGTAAAGTGGTGAGGTTGCAGCAGCGCTAAGCATATATGGTGGCTAACATACGCAAATGAGAGCGAGAAGAGAAACAAGCGGAACGGTCGTGAAGCTAGCAATGATCAAGAGGTGATCCCGAACTCCTACTTAAGTCAATCATAACACGTAAACCGTGTTCACTTCCGGACTCCGAGAAGAGACCATCACGGCTACACACGCGTTGATGCATTTTAATTCGGATCTGGTGTCAAGTTATCTACAACCGACATGAACAAATTCCCATCTGCCACATAATCGCGGCACGGCTCTCGAAAGTTTATACCTGCAGGGTGTCCCAACTTAGCCCATGACAAGCTCTCGCGATCAACGAAGGAATAGACCTTCTCCCAGAAGACCCGATCAGTCTCGAATCCCGGTTTACAAGACATTTCGACAATGGTAAAACAAGACCAGCAAAGCCGCCCGATGCGCCGACAATCCCGATAGGAGCTGCACATATCTCGCTCGTGGCAACACCGGATAAGTCAAGCTACGAGTAAAACCAGACTTCGAAGTTTCCCGAGGTGGCCTCGCAGAGTTGCTCGATTCGACCAACACTTAGACAAGCACCGGCGGGGGCTAAAATAAAGATGACCCTTGGGTTAATTACTCCCAAGGGAAAAGTAGGTGGTGGTGAGGCAAATGGTAAAACCAAGGTTGGGCCTTGCTGGACAAGTTTTATTCAAAGCGAACTGTCAGGGGGGTCCCATAAATCATCCGACCGTGTTAGGAATGCAAAATCCGGGAAATAACACCGATATGACGGAAACTAGGGCGGCAAGAGTGGAACAAAACACCAGGCATAAGGCCGAGCCTTCCACCCTTTACCAAGTATATAGATGCATTAATAATATAAGAGATATTGTGATATCCCAACATAACCCTATCCACCATGGAGAAATCTTCAACTTCACCTGCAGCTAGCAATGCTATAAGAGGGGCTGAGCAAAGCGGTAACATAGCCAATCAATGGTTTGCTAGGAATGGTGTCAAAGGTTAGAGGTTCATAGCAATTTGGGAGGCTTGATGAGCAACAGATAGGTAAAGCGGCATAGCGATAGAACGAAGCAACTAGCATAGCAATGATAGTAGTGAGATCCAGGGTAGTGGTCATCTTGCCTGAAATCCTGCTACGAAAAAGAACGAGTCCATGAAGAAGATGAAGCCACGAAGACGAACCACACGGAGACGAACGAATCCTCACGATCGTAACGAAACGGGAACTATCGAGAAGAAGCACACAACATGGTAAACACACCACACATAGACAAGACATGATGCACAACAAGCATGATGCATGACAAAGCTAGATGAAGCTACTCATGGCAAGAGATGATGCAAACAAGAACATCACATCAAAGCAAGTTTAAATGAGGTCGGGAACAACATACAACAATTCCGGTAAGTCCTCATATGAAAATTTCGAAATTGGTCCAGAACTGAATAAACATTAAGTTGAAGTTGTTAAACAGCAAGTTAAGATGCACCAATATGACCTACACGAAATTCTAGTCAATTTACATATAAAGTTCATTAGATTCGGAGTTACGGCCTAGAAGATATGAGCAAAACAAGTTAAGCATGGCATTGATGCAAAATGCACCCAAACATCAAGCAAACACACCAAAACAAGGATGCAACATGATAATATGAAGCTACATGCAAAATCAAGCAAGTTTCATATAGAGCACACTCAAAACGGAGCAACGTTTCAACACTTGCACACTATACAAGTCATAGCAACAATCTGTCCAAAACAGTAACTAGGCATATTGCAAGCATCAAAACAACAAGCTACAGCACCCCAACATAAAAACAAAAGGCATGAGCATGAAGTACAGGTAAAGCATAACAAAACATGAACACTGAGCTATCTCCAGAAAATACTAGAACATGCTCAAAAGGACATGGAAAGATTGCAAATAATAACAGTTTCAGACTTTAGCGTAAATAACATCAGTTGCAATGTTTAGAGCTATCAAACAACATGTTACAGGAACTTATCATGGCAGACAAAGGCATGGCATGAATCTACTAATTGCATAGATCAAAAGTCCCTTACTGACCATGAGCCAAAAAGGATCAGAAAATACGATGGCACCCATGTAAACATGGCAAGTTATATTGCAGATTCAAACATGGCAGGAACAACAATAAGTTGGCATGTTGGTGAGCTTGAACCACTCACCAGAGAGCAATACATGGCATGGCAAGGCAACCAACAGTAAGAAGGCATGTTTGTGAAGCTATACATGGCAATAGCAAGTTCATAGGGTGCATGGATCACTAGGAAACAATCATGGAAACATTGAACTTCATGTTAACAGGTTGACAGCAACATTTTCAAGCAACTTTGGAGCAAGATAACAACATGTTCCAGCAGGACATAATTGCAACCAAGGGCATGAATGGATAGAGCATGACATGTAGATCAAAACATGTTTATAGAGCATCTCCAGATTATGCATGGAATGATTAGTAGCCACATGTTAACATAGCAACAAAATATAACAGAATCCGTCAGGAAAACAACAACAGCAACTACCCTACTTAGCAAGCTTGATACACTCAGCACACAACTCACAAAAATACATGGTAGGCACCCCTGGAAAGATGGCATAGCATAGATCAACACTCATGTAGACATCAACCTCATAGGATGCACACATCAATCATGGCAAAAATGATAAATGAGCAAGTTATAACAGTTTCAGCAGATTAACATCAACATGCACTCTTCCAACAGCATTTAGGGCATCAAGATGAGCTCAAATGAAAATGATGCAATGGAATGAAATGAAGTACTCGTCTAGACGAACAATTTGACATATTACACGCACGAAACGGAGCTACGGATGCAAAGATGCAATGCTATGAACATGACATGATACTGACAAAATCTCGTGGACTTGGAGGATTTTATACCTCCGGGAAAAGTCAACCCGGGAAGGAGGGATCCGGGTGCAGCGGGGAGGAGTTTGGATGGTGGTGGTGGTGGATCTGATCCAGATCCGGAGGTCGCTGGAGAAGCTCGTCGGAGACGGGCGTGGGGGCGCCGGAGAGGGTCGGGGAGGACGGGGCGACCGGATCCGGCCGGCCCCTGGCCCGATCTGGCCGGAGAAGATGGCCGGGCGCCACGGAGGCGAGGGCGGCGGCAAGACTGCTCGGCCGGCGCAGCGGCGCGGGCGCGGCGGGCGATGGGAGACGGCGAAGCGGCATACGGGCGCGGGCGCGAGGCGGCGGGTCCCGGACGCCGGGCGGCGAAGGGGAGGCGTGGCGGCGGTCGCCGCGAAGTCGGCGGCGGAGGGCCGGGCGACAGGGCAGCTGGTCGGCGAAGCGAGGCGAGGCGCGATCCGCGGCGCTGGGTCCGGCGCGCGGGCGCGGCGGCGCGCGGCTGCCCGGCGCTGCTGGCTGCAGCAAGGCGGCTGGGCCGGAGGGCTCCGACGGCTCTCCGGCCGGGCGGCGGGCGGCGCGGCAGGCCACGTGGCGACAGATTCGGGCGGGCGGTGCGGACGTGTCCGTCGGCGGGAGGAGGAAGAAGCTAGGGTTAGACCGGGATTTCGGGGGAGATGCACATATTTATAGGTAGAGGGAGCTAGGAGAGTCCAAATGAGGAGCGGTTTTCAGCCACGCGATCATGATCGAACGACCGAGAGCATGGAGGGGAGTTTGCTGGGCTTTGGGCCACTTTGGAAGGGGTGTTGGGCTGCAAACAAAAGAGGCTTTGCGGTTACCCGGTTAACCATTGGAGTATCAAACGAACTCCAAATGGCACGAAACTTGACAGGCGGTCTACCGGTGCTATACCAAGGCCGCTTGACAAGACTCGGTCCATTCCGAGAACGTTTAACACCCGCACACAACGAGAGTCAAAAAGGGACGCCGGGGAACATAGGAGCGCCGGATTGCAAAACGGACAGTGGGGAAAAGGCTCGGATGCATGAGACGGACATGTATGCAAAATGAAATGCACATGATGACATGATATGAAATGCAGATGATGACATGGCAAAGTGCAACACGCAAGCAAATGACATGGCAACGATGGCGAATAACTGGCGGACACCTGGCGCAACGAATCCGGGGCGTTACAACACTCCTCCACTAACAAGAGATCTCGTCCCGAGATCTTAGGACCGAGACGGAAGGAAAAAGGGATGAGGTGAAACAAGGACTCAAGAGAAGAAGCAAAGAAACGAGAGCACTCGAGAAGAAACGAGGAATGACGAGAATGACGAGAATTGAAAGCCGACGGACACAGATTTACTATGAAACAACTCCTGTTAGAACGAGATAAGAAACGGATAAGACTGAAATGATTTAGGCAGCACTCCTGCTGAAAAAGGAAGGATTAAAACACGAACTAGAGAGGATGGAATGATACTTGATGAACTCTTGAAGAATGAATTAAATTATGACGATCCACCATGAAGAACTCCGGTGACAAAAAGGATGATGAGATAGAATAAAGGATGAAAGAATAAGATGAGCCTTGCGGTGATTTAGATGGAGGGTTCCGATGAGATGGCCGAGGCAATTTTGAACTCCGGAAAAGAAAAGATGAAAACACTTGGAACTAGAATTTATTCATCAAGAACAAACTCCGAAGAAAGAGATTACCCACTTGGATGAAATAAGAATAAGATTTATTGTATGCTTATCCTTCATCAAATTAAATTGATGAGAAGCAATGGATTTTGCATACTACTTATTCTTCTTGAAAAGGATTGAGAAGTGACATATCGCAAACTTGAGAAGGTCTTCATGAACCACCGGTAGGATTCGAAAGACTTATGAAAGGGAATGAATCACCGGGAAGAATTGGAAGAACAAATATGCTTGAGGGGATTTAGATGCAAAAGAACGAAGAGATCGCTAATTGATTGAAGAATACTTGAACGAAGCACCGGAAGAATATTGAGACGAACGAAAGGGCACGGATATAGAATAATTGGAGAACGAATCTGAAAACTTAGAATGAAGAAATCTTCCGAAAAGATGACCTCCGGATGATCAAGAGGGAAAGCACTCCTGAAATACTCCAGATGGATGAAAAGAATTTGAAAACGATCTTGGAAAAGGCATGTGACTGATGGAATCCATTCTTACATCACAGTTTGAAAAGAATTTGAGAATAACTCCGGGGAAATTAGAAGATTCAGGTAAGATCCTGGGAAAAGACCTGTGGGTTAGGGCCCACTAAAATAGAACACCGTTGGAAAGGATTGTTGAAAAGATAGATGATGCATCGGAACAATGAAATATTTGAATGAGGTGACAACCTCGAATTAATTGGAACACAGACAAATCTCCTGAGATGTCTTGAACACTCCGGAAGGATAAACTGGCGAGAAGCGAACGAGCTGGGAGAACACTTGATCTAAGGAAAAAGAATGATCAACCCGAAAAACTTGAATTGAATGCACCGGAAAAGAAAAGAGATGAAGAATGTCAAACAAAAGAGAATTCGCCGGTTGAAATAATTGAGGGAAGACTGAAGAGGCTCCACATGAATGAAGTAGATGGTCGAAAGAGACTCAGACTCCGGGAAGAAGAGGATGGGAGGGCGGGAAAACAAGGGTAACTTGGAAGGGGAAACCGACGAATATCTTGAAGAGGAAACACCGGTTGAAAACAATTGAGGATAGAAAACAAACACTTCGCACGAGTAGGATGGATACTCGATTACGGACTCCGATTCCAAGAGGAAGAAGGGTGGGAGGGTGAAAAAAAAACAACAACTGAGGATTGAACTTGGCAAAGATGAAGAGGCTCGAGTCAACTTGACGAGAAATGCACCGGATAAAAGAGGATGGACAACTCATGAAACTAACCACGTGAACCTAAAGAAAAATTTGAATGGGAAGAGGAGTAATTCAAAACACCTACATCAAGATTCCTCACCAGAGCGACGAAGGGGTAGAGGAGTAAAAAGAATTCCTACTCTCCAATATAACTAGACTCCGAAAACAGTTTTCTTGTAGACTCAACAACGGCCAAACTACACGATCAATCAAGGGGGGCTCCTAGGGTCGGTCGAGGCTCTGATACCAACTTGTCACGCCCAATATGCGACCCTATCCAAAAGGAACTCGAAGGTCCCACCAAGGATAGACCCGCATATTGAAACACTTTTGCAAGGTGGATATCATTACATCAACATTACATAATAGATGGGGATACATACATAAGGCATACAATGCCACACGGATACATCAATACAGCATACATAAGAGCAACATCGGACTACGGATGAAACACAAACAGAAACTCGAACGACATCCACCCTACTAGCCCAGGCTGCCGACCAGGAACCTATCCCCTGATCGAAGAAGAAGCAGAAGAAGAACTCAACGCAAGCAAGCATCACTCTCGCGTCATGATCATCGCACAACCTGTACCTGCAACTGATGTTGTAGTAATCAGGAGCCACGAGGACTCAAAGAATCCCATTACCATGGGTATCAAGACTAGCAAAGCTTAATGGGAAAGGAAGGGGTAAAGTGGTGAGGTTGCTGCAGCGGCTAAGCATATATGGTGGCTAACATACGCAAATGAGAGCGAGAAGAGAAACAAGCGGAACGGTCGTGAAGCTAGCAATGATCAAGAGGTGATCCCGAACTCCTACTTACGCCAATCATAACACGTAAACCGTGTTCACTTCCGGACTCACGAGAAGAGACCATCACGGCTACACACGCCGTTGATGCGTTTTAATTCGGATCTGTGTCAAGTTATCTACAACCGGACATTAACAAATTCCCATCTGCCACATAACCGCTGGGCACGGCTCTCGAAAGTTTATACCTGCAGGGTGTCCCAACTTAGCCCATGACAAGCTCTCGCGATCAACGAAGAATAGACCTTCTCCGGGAAGACCCGATCGGTCTCGAATCCCAGTTTACAAGACATTTCGACAATGGTAAAACAAGACCAGCAAAGCCGCCCGATGCGCCGACAATCCCGATAGGAGCTGCACATATCTCGTTCTCAGGGAAACACCGGATAAGTCAAGCTACGAGTAAAACCAAACTTTGAGTTTCCCCGAGGTGGCCCCGCAGGCTGCTCAGTTCGGACCAACACTTAGACAAGCACTGGCCCGGGTGGGTAAAATAAAGATGACCCTTGGGTTAATTACTCCCAAGGGAAAAGTAGGTGGTGGTGAGGCAAATGGTAAAACCAAGGTTGGGCCTTGCTGGACAAGTTTTATTCAAAGCGAACTGTCAGGGGGGTCCCATAAATCATCCGACCGTGTTAGGAATGCAAAATCCGGGAAATAACACCGATATGACGGAAACTAGGGCGGCAAGAGTGGAACAAAACACCAGGCATAAGGCCGATCCTTCCACCCTTTACCAAGTATATAGATGCATTAATAATATAAGTGATATTGTGATATCCCAACATAACCCTGTCCACCATGGATAAATCTTCAACTTCACCTGCAGCTAGCAACGCTATAAGAGGGGTTGAGCAAAGCGGTAACATATCCAATCAATGGTTTTCTAGGAATGGTGTCAAAGGTTAGAGGTTCATAGCAATTTGGGAGGCTTGATGAGCAACAGATAGGTAAAGCAGCATAGCGATAGAACGAAGCAACTAGCATAGCAATGATAGTAGTGAGATCCAGGGTAGCGGCCATCTTGCCTGAAATCCCGCTAGGAAGAAGAACGAGTCCATGAAGAAGATGAAGCCACGAAGACGAACCACACGGAGACGAACGAATCCTCACGATCGCAACGAAACGGGAACTATCGAGAAGAAGCACACAACATGGTAAACACACCACACATAGACAAGACATGATGCACAACAAGCATGATGCATGACAAAGCTAGATGAAGCTACTCATGGCAAGAGATGATGCAAACAAGAACAACACATCAAAGCAAGTTTAAATGAGTCCGGGAACAACATACAACAATTCCGGTAAGTCCTCATATGCAAATTTCGAAATTGGTCCAGAACTGAATAAACATTAAGTTGAAGTTGTTCGACAGCAAGTTAAGATGCACCAATATGATATACACGAAATTCTAGTCAAGTTACATATAAAGTTCATTAGATTCGGAGCTACGGCCTAGAAGATATGAGCAAAACAAGTTAAGCATGGCATTGATGCAAAATGCACCCAAACATCAAGCAAACACACCAAAACAAGGATGCGACATGATAATATGAAGCTACATGCAAAATCAAGCAAGTTTCATATAGAGCACACTCAAAACGGAGCAACGGCTCAACACATGCACACTATACAAGTCATAGCAACAATCTGTCCAAAACAGCAACTAGGCATATTGCAAGCATCAAAACAACAAGCTACAGCACCCCAACATAAAAACAAAAGGCATGAGCATGAAGTACAGGTAAAGCATAACAAAACGTAAACACTGAGCTATCTCCAGAAAATACTAGAACATGCTCAAAAGGACATGGAAAGATTGCAAATAATAACAGTTTCAGACTTTAGCAAAAATAACATCAGGTTGCAATGTTTAGAGCTATCAAACAACATGTTACAGGAACTTATCATGGCAAACAAAGGCATGGCATGAATCTACTAATTGCATAGATCAAAAGTCCCTTACTGACCATGAGCCAAAAAGGATCAGAAAATATGATGGCACCCATGTAAACATGGCAAGTTATATTACAGATTCAAACATGGCAGGAACAACAATAAGTAGGCATGTTGGTGAGCTTGAATCACTCACCACAGAGCAATACATGGCATGGCAAGGCAACCAACAGTAAGAAGGCATGTTTGTGAAGCTATACATGGCAATAGCATTCATAGGGTGCATGGATCACTAGGAAACAATCATGGAAACATTGAACTTCATGTTAACAGGTTGACAGCAACATTTTCAAGCAACTTTGGAGCAAGATAACAACATGTTCCAGCAGTCCATATTTGCAACCAAGGGCATGAATGGATAGAGCATGACATGTAGATCAAAACATGTTTATAGAGCATCTCCAGATTATGCATGGAATGATTAGTAGCCACATGTTAACATAGCAACAAAATATAACAGAATCCGTCAGGAAAACAGCAACAGCAACTACCCTACTTAGCAAGCTTGATACACTCAGCACACAACTCACAAAAATACATGGTTGGCACCCCTGGAAAGATGGCATAGCATAGATCAACACTCATGTAGACATCAACCTCATAGGATGCACACATCAATCATGGCAAAAATGATAAATGAGCAAGTTATAACAGTTTCAGCAGATTAACATCAACATGCACTCTTCCAACAGCATTTAAGGCATCAAGATGAGCTCAAATGAAAATGATGCAATGGAACGAAATGAAGTACTCGTCGAGACGAACAATTTGACATATTACATGCACGAAATGGAGCTACGGATGCAAAGATGCAATGCTATGAACATGACATGATACTGACAAAATCTCAGGGACTTAGAGGATTTTATACCTCCGGGAAAAGTCAACCCGGGACGGAGGGATCCGGGTGCAGCGGGGAGGCGTTTGGATGGTGGTGGTGGTGGTGGTGGATCTGATCCAGATCCGGAGGTCGCCGGAGAAGCTCGCCGGAGATGGGCGTGGGGGTGCCGGAGAGGGTCGGGGAGGACGGGGCGACCGGATCCGGCCGGCCCCTGGCCGGATCTGGCCGGAGAAGATGGTCGGGCGGCCGCGGATGCGAGGCGGCGGCGGCAACAGGCGGTCGGCGCGGGAGACGGCGAAGCGGCATACGGGCGCGGGCGCGGGCGGCGTGGGATCCCGGACGCCGGGCGGTGGCGGGAGGCGTGGCGGCGGCCGCCGGCGAAGTCGGCGGCGGAGGGCGGCGACGGGCGGCGGGTCGGCGAAGCGAGGAGAGGCGCGGATCCGGCGGCGCGGGCCCGGGCGGCGCGGCGGGCCTGCCGCTGGCAGCAGCAACGGCGGCTGGCCGGGAGGGCTCTGACGGCTCTCCGGCCGGCGCGCGGGGCGGCGCGGCAGGCCACGTGGCGACTGTGATTCGGCGGGGGCGGCGGCGCGGACATGTCCGTCGGCGGGCGGACTTGTCCGGCGGCGGGAGGAGGAAGAAGCTAGGGTTAGACCGGGATTTCGGGGGAGATGCACATATTTATAGGTAGAGGGAATTAGGAGAGTCCAAATGAGGAGCGGTTTTCGGCCACGCGATCGTGATCGAACGACCGAGAGCATGGAGGGGAGTTTGCTGGGCTTTGGGCCACTTTGGAAGGGGTGTTGGGCTGCAAACAAAAGAGGATTTGCGGTTACCCGGTTAACCGTTGGAGTATCAAACGAACTCCAAATGGCACGAAACTTGACAGGCGGTCTACCGGTGCTATACCAAGGCCGCTTGACAAGACTCGGTCCATTCCGAGAGCATTTAACACCCGCACACAACGAGAGTCAAAAAGGGACGCCGGGGAACATAGGAGCACCGGATTGCAAAACGGACAAAGGGGAAAACGCTCGGATGCATGAGACGGACATGTATGCAAAATGAAATGCACATGAGGACATGATATGAAATGCAGATGATGACATGGCAAAGTGCAACACGCAAGCAAATGACATGGTAACGATGACGAATAACTGGCGGACACCTGGCACAACGAATCCGGGGCGTTACATCGTCATCATCGCTGTGCAGTCCCTTTTCATTATTTTCGGCATTTAACTTGCCGGCCTGTTTAAACACCCAGCATTCTCTGTTGGTGTGGTTGGCTGGTTTATCGGGGGTGCCGTGAATTTGACATGAGCGATCAAGTATGCGGTCCAAACTGGAGGAGCCCGGATTGTTTCTTTTGAATGGGTTTTTCCGTTGTCCGGATTTAGAGTCTCTGAATCTGGCATTGACTGTCGTGTCTTCGGCGTCGTCGCCATTGTTGTGATGCTTGTGTCTATTGCGTCGTGGCTTGCCGCTGCTATCTCTAGCGTCTGAATTGCCGAAGTTTTTGGGTGTGATGTTGCTGCGAGCCAGCCAGCTGTCCTCGCCCGCGCAAAAGCGGGTCATGAGTGTCATGAGGGCTGCCATGGATTTTGCCTTCTCTTGGCCGAGGTGTCGGGCGAGCCATTCGTCACGGATGTTATGCTTGAAGGCTGCTAAGGCTTCGACATCCGGACAGTCGACAATTTGGTTCTTTTTAGTTAGGAGCCGAGTCCAGAATTTCCTGGCTGACTCTCCGGGCTGTTGGGTTATGTGACTTAAATCATCAGCATCCGGTGGTCGCACGTAAGTGCCCTGAAAGTTATCAAGGAATGCGTCTTCCAGGTCCTCCCAACTGTCAATGGAGCTTGCTAGCAGGCTATTCAGCCAATGCCGAGCCGGTCCTTTGAGCTTAAGTGGCAGGTACTTTATGGCATGTAAGTCATCGCCACGGGCCATGTGAATGTGTAGGAGAAAATCTTCGATCCATACCGCGGGGTCTGTTGTGCCATCATATGATTCAATGTTTACGGGTTTAAACCCTTCTGGGAATTCATGATCCATAACTTTATCAGTGAAGCATAGGGGGTGTGCGGCGCCTCTATACCCGCATCACCCAAACCCGCGTAGGAGGGAAGGGAGCCTCCGCCACCGCCGTCGGCCACCAGGCTTTGCCCGGTGGCTTCCTCCAGCGGCGAGGGAGGGAGGCACGGGATCTGTGGCGGCCCGGCGGCTAGGATTGCCGATCTGCCCGAGTCGCCCAGGCGGGGGCTATTATGTTGTGTCCTCAAGAACTACGGTAGCGGGAAAAAAAAAATCTTGTGGTGTCCCTTCTTATCCAGATCAGTGCCCTACGGGTTGGGTGGATCGTAACGCAAGGCAAGGTCAAACATGCTGAGTTGGTGGTGATCCCGAGATTAATCGTACGCTGCCCCCACGCAACGACGAAAATAATGATTAGTCGTACACTGCAAAGTTAGTTAGTGATGGCCACGGTAGGTACGGCTGAGTGTAACACTCCATCTCTCATTCATTTCCTGCGTTGGTCATATTTCGCTCATGGTACGTGAAACTTGCCAAAAACTTTGCTCTTTGGACGTTTCATTCCTATATATAGTCCCCGTGTCCTGTGCACGTACGGTTGGACGGAATGATCTTAGCATAGGAAAAAGTGGCAGCAAAACAAATCATGGATCGAAGAACAGTTGCCATTCCATTTGGCAAAATCGCATGCATTTTGAGTGGGGAGAAGTATAGTATCAATCCTTTTCTTCTGAATTAAAAGCATATCAGTCGTGCGACTTGGTTTACTAGTATGTCAAATATACTGAGTTTGAGTATTGAAATGGGCAAAGTCATGTCGTGTGTCATCGTAAAACGCCGACACGAACCTGTCAACGGCTAGGTGGCAGGTACCAGTATATATACTCCCCTGTGTTAAACAGTCATGAACGTTTTCACAAAAAGCAATTGTGTGGCATTTTATTTTTGGAACGGGCAACCTTTGTGGAATTATCATCTTAATTTTTTTGAAAATTGAAAAATATATTTTAAAATTTATAAAAATTAGAAAAAACTACAGCTGTACTCCCCCGTTCCAAAATAGATGACTCAATTTTATACTAACTATAATACAAAGTTAGTATAAAGTTAGGTCATCTATTTTGGAACGGAGAGAATATATAAAATAGATAACTACATATCTGTAAAATTTCATGATTTACGTTTTGATGTGAGGGACAAAAAAACCGTAAACTTTTATAGTGAATGGTGCATGTGCTAGAAACACATGATTTTGTATTTTAGGGGCAGTTTGGTTCCAGGTCTTGCAATGCCACAGTCGTCATACACTTGTTTTCGCCAAGTGCCTAAGTTTGGCTGAATAAAATGAGAGCCACAGGTGAGTCTAACGCCGCGTTTGGATGTTCGTATTGAAGTCCTGAATTGGGTTTCATAATCCCAAACTTTCAATTCGGGTGTTTGGCATTCGAACCGGAACAATGGTCCGAAATCGATCCAATACATCATCCAAACAATCAAATTCTTATTCATGTCCATTACAATTTCTTTGTTGAATTGGTATTGAAACCAATTCAATACGAATGCCTCCAACCACAGCGTAAGGAAATCTTGCCGTATTTTTGAGCATGTGATACGAAGCCCTAGTGTGCCAAAAAGCATCTTGACTAAGGTAAGGCTTGAACCAAACACACTCATAAGTTGATCGAACTTGCCTAATGTTACGCGTGGCAAGTTAAGACAATCTTAGTCGCAAACCAAACATCCCATTAATGTGTAGTTTGCACCAAAACACATTCCAACATGAAAACTTACAGAAATGTATTATACTACATCCTAGGCACATTTCTATTCATTTTCAGATTATTATTTTTTACTTTAAAATACTCCATTGTACACGCCCTAGACTGCCCCAACACGCTTTCTTTAAAATTAACTCCACGTCCTACATTATTGATTAGTGATTTGGTTTAGTACTTGATCCCCATCCTTAAAAGTATCCACCGTAGTATGTTTCATCAAGAGTCAAATCATCTGTTGGCGCTCGTACCTGCAAGGAGGGTCATATTGGGAAAGAATCATAATAACTGCTAATTGTTGGTGGTTGTCTTTTAGCTGAGCAGATTGAAAAGAATGACAGTGATTAGCAGTGTCAAAAAAAAATAACAGCAGTGAATAGTTGCGGAGCCAGAGCAATCAAATCAACATGGCTGTGGAGAGCAGAGTGCACTTTACTCGAACAAAACCCCAGAACGGCGAAGACAAGGAAAGGCGGAGGAGGCGAAAGGGGAGAGGAGAAATATATAAATCCCCATTCCGCTCCACTAACCACAATTGTTTGTGTTTGTTAAACCCGAAGGAGCCGAAAGGAAAGCAGGCAAGCAAGCAGCGTCGCCGCTACCCACAAAGCTCCCACCTCTCCGGCTCCCTCCATTATAACCTTCCCCACAAAACCACCACGCAGAGAAAGAGAGAGAGAGGGAGAGCGTTGATGGGCTCGGCGACCGCCTAATTCCACCGTCCATTTTCAAACCGAAAACCGGGCGCCTCGGATGGCGGAGGCGGCGTCGCTCTTCTCGCTCTCCGCGGCCGCCGTGGTGGAGGACGTGCTGCGGGAGCACGGCTGCCGCCTCAGCGACCGCGACCTCGCCTCGCGCAGGACGGGGGAAGCCGGTCAGCGCTCCCCTCCCGCCCGCTCTCGCGTCGCCACCTGTTTTTTCAGTTATCTGTGCCGCTTCGGCTGGCTCGCGCGTTGCTGAAGGAATTTGCCTCGCTTGGTGCAGCGGCTAGGCGGAACGAGGCGGCGGGGTGGCTGCGGCGCACGGTGGGGGCCGTCGCCGGGCGGGACCTGCCGGAGGAGCCGTCGGAGGAGGAGTTCCGCCTCGGCCTGCGCAACGGCCAGATCCTCTGCAGCGCGCTCAACAGGGTCCACCCAGGCGCGGTCCAGAAGGCAAGCGCTCGTTGTGTTCGTCAGTTTGATCCGCCACCGCCTCTCGCCTCTGCTGACAATAAGTGACGCTACGCGCAGGTGGTCACGGCGGACTCGGTCGACGGCGCGGCGCTGTCGGCGTTCCAGTACTTCGAGAACGTGCGCAACTTCCTGGTGGCGGCGCAGGAGATCGGCTTGCCGTGCTTCGAGGCCTCCGATTTGGAGCAGGTTCGTTGTCGGGCCGCCCCCGTGTGCCGCGTAGTCGCCCCCACGCGGCCTTGCTTGCAGCTCCAGCAAAGCGCTTATGACGACATCTTTGCTTTAGACGCACTCTCTCGTGGAGCTGTGCTGTGACCCTGATTGCGCCTTTTTTTGCTTTCTCTTTTGCCTTTCTGAGCGCAGGGAGGGAAGAACGCCAGGGTGGTGAACTGCGTGCTGGCATTGAAGTCGTACGGAGACTGGAAGCAATGCGGGGGCACCGGGCTGTGGAAATACGGGGGGAACTTGAAACCCTCGGCTTCCGGCAAGTCCTTGGTGAGGAAGAACTCGGAGCCTTTCCGGAGGTGCCAATCAATGAACGAGGGGGAAGCGCCCTATGAGGATGCTGGATTCAATGGCGATGCTCATCTTGATTGCGGTGACATGGTTAGCTCCATGCACTGCCACGTTTGTTTTTCGTCTTAATTTGATATATGGAATCTGCTTAAATGCTTAGTGGCTTGATGCATTATTGTCTTGAAACAGTCGAGGTCACGTCCGCTGAAAATGCTGGTCAGCGCGGTTTTGTCCGACAAGAGGCCAGATGAAGTTCCACAGGTTGGTCAATCTGCTTCCCCAATTTTCATTTGATGGCTTACTAATTCAATGGGACATACGTATGCCAATTGGATACCCTTTTCATCCGTTGTGTTGTTTGTATGCAGCTCTTAGAGTCGATGCTGGGTAAACTCGTCGATGAATTCGAGAATCGCTTGAAGAGCCAAAATGAATTGGTATGCTCAGTGTCATTTTCTCTGTATTTGTCTCTTCTTTTTGGTATCCTTCCACGTTGTGCTTGCAATTGGCAATGTGTTAACCAAAATCAATCCATTGGGACAGGTGAGAGCTGCTCTGAAAAATGGCACAGACAGCACCAAATGCTTCTCCAAATCTAAGGTTCTCGTCGAGGCCACTCCTAATTTTAGTGAGAGAAAGGCAAGCTATAAATTATTACTCTTCTTTATGCTTCAATAATGTTTTTAATTTTACTCCTCTAGTAAGTACGTCTGCTGCTAACAGTGATAGTTAGGATTACCATGATACTATTTTTTTGGCTTTCACCCAACGTTAAATTTTGTATTATCCTCTGTAGATGGATACATCAGAGATTTACTCCAAGCATAAACAAACAAAAAAAGAAGCATCAGGGAAGGTGGCACTGAAGCAACATTCAATTCTCCAACAGCAGTCAAAGCATCTTGAGGTAGTATTTTAGTATTGATTTCCTTACATAATTCTTGACAGCGGTTACATTGCTGTTCATGTTTCTTGTCTATAGGATCTTAAGGCTAATCTTCAAACAACAAGAGCGGGTATGGAGTTTATACAAATGAAGTACTCTGAGGACCTCAACATATTAGGTAAATACACAGGAGCTCCTGGGTGCTCCACACCCTTATATGAATATTAAATTTTAAAAATACCAACAAAACTCAAAAAATATCTGGATTTTGGGGATATCAAACCTGGGTGCCCAATCTACTCCCATGTGAAGTTTCGTGAAAAAATACCAATAGACTATCAGTGGCGAAGGAAATACAGTCTGAACTAAGATCCATCCAAACAGTTTTTTTCTATACATAAGTTTTTTTTTGTCTTTTTTTTCCACGGATACGTTTCCTGGTATTTTTTCACGAAATTTCACACGAAAGTAGATTGGACACCCAAGTTTGATATCCCAAAATCACAGATTCTTTTTCTTCAAATTTCCCTGTATTTTTTTTAACTTAATGTTCATATAGGGGGGTGGAGCACCCCGGTGCTACAAATCCTCTTCCGTATATGAGTGTACTTTCGGTGGTTCACTACTACTTTGATATAATTTCACTTAGCACATCACTATTTGCAAAATTAATTTCAGGAAGGCATCTGTTTAGCCTTGCACATGCTGCCTCCGGTTACCACAAAGTTCTTGAAGAAAATAGAAAACTGTACAATCAAGTGCAAGATCTTAAAGGTATGCTTGTTTTAATAAATTTTTACACCCAGTTTCTGATCCAATTAAGGAAAATTTTGGTACACTAAAAAAAATATTTCCTAAAATATGAAATTTCTTTTGTATGTCTTGTCTCTAGGTAGTATCAGGGTGTATTGTAGGATACGACCCTTTTTACCTGGACAAGTAAGTTCATCCACCGTGGGCTGCATTGATGATGGAAATATTACCATTATTACTCCTTCTAAATCTGGAAAGGATGGACGGAAATCGTTTAGCTTCAACAAGGTTTTCGGCCCATCTTCAACTCAAGGTATTTTACCATGTCCTTAATTTTTTTCAGTATCTTATGTGGAAGAAAATTCACAGGAAATTCTGCCATGCAGATGAGGTATTCTTAGATACTCAGCCCCTTATTCGCTCTGTTCTTGATGGGTACAACGTTTGTATCTTTGCATACGGCCAAACTGGATCAGGCAAGACATTCACAATGGTGAGTAGTGAGGACAATAGCACAATGCCAACAATTTCTGTATGTAATACCTATTTATCACGGAGACCTTCTTTATTCTTAAAATCTTCTCTTTTGGTTTTATGTAGAGTGGACCCAAGAATATGACTGAGCAAACCCAAGGTGTAAACTATCGGGCACTTGGGGACCTGTTTAACCTTGCTGAAAAAAGAAAAGGAACCTTTGTCTATGATATTGCTGTGCAAATGATCGAGATTTACAATGAACAAGTCAGGGATCTCCTCATCAGTGATGGTCTCAACAAAAGATATCCTTACTGAAATCATATTTCTGTCAAATTGTGTCAGTTTCTTTTTAACACACTGCTTGCACGAAAATCCTTATACTGTCATACCAATAATTTTCTTTAACAAATATATACATTAGAGATTCGGAATAATTCTCAAAATGGAATTAATGTTCCGGATGCAAGCCTTGTCCGTGTGGCGTCTACGATGGATGTAATGGAACTGATGAACATTGGACACAGGAATCGCACTGTGGGTGCCACTGCGTTAAACGATCGGAGTAGTCGTTCCCACAGGTGACTTCACAACCTTTTCTGTGCAACAGAATTACTTCAAAGTAATATTTAACATAATTAATTAATTATGGAATATGATGAAATGTTCTTGTAAACTTGCAGTTGTTTAACTGTTCATGTCCAAGGAAAAGATTTGACATCAGGGAACATTATCCGTGGCTGCATGCATTTAGTTGATCTTGCAGGCAGCGAGCGGGTTGACAAGTCAGAGGTCACCGGAGAAAGGTTAAAAGAAGCACAGCATATTAACAAATCATTGTCAGCCTTAGGAGATGTAATTGCTTCACTTGCCCAGAAGAATGCTCACGTACCCTACAGGAATAGTAAATTAACACAACTCCTCCAAGATTCTCTTGGTAAGATGACTCCTGAAATTCTTAGTACATCAGAGTATTGAGTACAATTTGCATTGTTTTTCATTGTCCTACATCAATGTATTAACAGGAGGTCAGGCCAAAACCTTGATGTTTGTTCATATAAGCCCTGAAAGTGATGCTGTAGGAGAAACCATAAGCACCTTGAAGTTTGCCGAGCGTGTTTCTACGGTTGAACTTGGTGCTGCTCGACTTAATAAAGAATCCGGAGAAGTTAAAGAGCTCAAGGAGCAGGTTTTTTCCTGCTACTATACTATATGATCCTTTCTTACTGTCCTTTATTATTCAAGACATTCACAATCGCTATTACTATTCAGATTTCTCGACTCAAAACAGCATTACAAATGAAAGATTCAGGATCGGAGCAAAACATTACTCGCCACTCTGAAGCATTAAACACGAAGATGCCTTCTCCTGTTTTTTCAAAACGACAAGGCAGTTGTGATTTGCTGCCTGGACAAGCTAACTTCAGGCAACCAATGGAAGATGTCGGAAACATAGAGGTAATAATGCCATTAATTTCTGCATCAGATCTTGCACATAAATTGAATGATCCACATAGAAGTAAAAGTTCTGCATGTAATCTTAGTGCACTGATTGTACTTCACTGTCCTTTCAGCTGACGCATTCAGTATTTCTACAATCATGTGTGGTTTGATTTTTCTACAGGTTAGACCCAATCCTAAATTGAGACAAAAGAAACCAAGCTTTGACCTTCAGGATTTATTAGCATCAAATGATTCTCCTTCGTGGCCAGACAGCAATTCAAGGGTGAATTTTCAGATGGGAGAAGAAAGGGAAACAGTTTGTGGGGACTGGGTAGATAAGGTTGTGGTGAACAACAATCACTCTCTTGGTGATTGGGAAGGAGACAGCACGGCTCTTCCTGACTTCTTTTACCAAAGATACAATTCAGGTTTGAGAGATGAGCAGCAAAGACCTCGGTTTTGCTCAACGAATACCGATGATTCCGATGATATTGACGTTGCAACGAGTGATTCCTCAGAATCAGATGCACTTTGGCAGTTCAATGTTTCAAGCATAAACAGTTCAGTTATTCAAAGTGGGTCAAAGATAAAGAAACCACAAACGAAAATAAGAGAGGCCTCAGATACAAGGTAAGCAATTTTGCGTTAATGTAGTTAACATTACAGCAAACAAAGTTGTGTATTAATTTGATTAGTAGAATGGGAAACAAAACACATGATCAGCCACCTAGTAAAATTAGTGATTGGGCGATACAGGTTGGCTAGTGCATCATTTAAGAGGAAAATTTCGTTGATGAAGGGAGTACAAAGTAATAGACAATCCTGCCCTTTAATGGTAGTAAATGTAACCAAAAGTCTTCCTTGCCCTTGAATGGAACAAGTAGTAACCTCTCACCTCTTAGAAGGCAATAGGAATTTTAATGTTGGATCTTCTGAATGAATGTCTAAAATTAGTTGGACACGCCTTTAGCAAATCATTACCTGAACATATTGTTTTATTTAAATTTTGCTCAATTTTGTGATGTATTTGATGGTGAAATTAAGGATTGATATACAGTGACAGAATAGCATACCACATAGGACTTATCAAATTTTCTACCTAGAGGCTAATATTTTTTCTTTCATTTTCTTTATATCAGAACACCAAGTCATTCCCAAATACCATCAGCGTCAAGAAAAGCCTCAAATGGGCAAAACAGATCTGGAAGGCAACCTTTAAGTGGTAGCGATAGCAGAAGGCTTTCATCAAACGGTAGACACTCTGGTACGAAGTAGAGATTCCTAAAATGATTGTGTATTTTTTTCTTGGCTTTCTTTCAGTGTTTGTCATGAGGGGTTGCGAGATTTTCCTCAAGTACAGGAGTGAGTGACAATAAGTCCAATTGATTGTGTCAGTGTGATGAGTTGTGATCTCAGCAGCTGGTGTGTGAGGCCATTAACCTTTTTTTTATTGGCCTATCAGGCATTGTTGAGTTTTTGGCAATTCTTGTCATGTTCATAATATATAATATAAGGAAAAGAAAGGAAATTTGTTGATAAAAAAGCTGCTCCTTTTTTGTTTCTTTGAACGCTTTTATCTTTTCATAATAGCACTCTTCAATGCGCTTTGATTCTTGTTGTCAAATTTCTTAAATGACACTCTACCCTTTGGCTGGGATTCTTTTGCATGAATAAATGATGTCCATGGAGCACCCTCTCCCCCACCCAATTTTTAAGCAACTTACTGCAGTGCATCTGAATACCACATGAATATGCTTTGCTGGTTTATGTTAGCATTCTCTCTGTGCTAATATTTCTCATCATATCATGCTGCTTCGTCACCCCTATATAAGAAGCTAGGATAAATTCTAGACAAGTTTTAGCAAGTTCTTCTCAGCTCAATAGCTCCAAGCAGATTGACAAGATCACACATTGTAACCACAATACCACATCATACAAGAGGGAAACATCCAACAGGAGTATGGTGTTACCCTAGAACAGATGGGCTCAAACCTAGGTAAAACCTCTACTGTGTGAAATCCCTTACATGTCAGGGTGTGCATTCGGTTTTTTCGGTTTGATTCAGTTCAGTTTATACGGTTTATGGTTCATACGGTTTTTATACTTTGGTTTTATACATAGATACGGTTCGGTTTCGGTATTAACCATTTACATTCGGTTCGGTTTCGGTAATAACCATTTACATTCGGTTCGGTTTATACGGTGTTATACATAACTTTTTCACGCGTAAATACATGATATATATCACGATGAGGAAAAAACAATTATAAAAGGATAAAGAAGGGAAGTTGGATAAGCAGTCAGGCTAATCATGTAAATTTAAGCACTAAATGGGCTAGATAGTACTGTACTATAGTAGCCCATTACGCTTTTGAACCCAAAAAACCTCAATTTCGGTTAATTCGGTTGAACCAAATGGTTTTGGTTTATAACCAAAAAAACTGAAATGCAAATGGTTTTCAGATTTCAGCTGAAACTGAAGCCTGAAGAACATGAAATTTCGGTTTGGTTTGGTTTTTTGGTTGAGTTTTTGGTTTTCGGTTTGGTTTGCACACTCTGACTTACATGAATCATCTAAGCGTGTCTTGTCTTCACCATCCCAATTCATTAGCGTTGCCGCAAAATTCCTGTGACAAAGAATATGCAAGAGACACCTTGGACGACAAATAGAACATGATCTCCCCAAAACAAAAAAGGCAGGAAGATCAATTAAAGATGATAATACATCTCCAGTTCTCCACCGTCCTTTCAAGCCTTTCATGCCAAGAATTTATCTTGGTTGTTCCTTTCCTATTACTTCAATAACCTAATAAATTGTTGAGCACCTAAAAGAAACTACCTGACTTCAAAATAGCTTCAACTTTAAGCTCACTAGAAATAAGGAGCTCTAAACGCTTTGGGTGTGGGTTTGATGTCGGCCCCCTGTCATCGAATAATATTTTCACTACCTAGGCCTACACTTTGGTTACTCATGTCATTCATCCTAGGTGTTCTAGGTCGTGTGTTACCGTGTTATCACATAACAGATTGAGCGTGGGGGTGCATGTACAGTGTTGTCTATGCTTCATCATGATGTTTGTGCCCACGTTTGAGGGTACCTCCAAGTCCGTGTTGCCCTCGTGCCATTGGTGGGCGTCCGACACACCATCATACAGAGGACAACACCATTGTTTGTAACTAAGAACGAGACGCGATTGGGTCCTTTTGAAACAGAACACAACATGAACCATGAAAAGTAGAGCAACATCAGTTATATGGAATTTGTTCGACCAAACCAGGCATGTGTACTTGGTGGCGGTTCTGTTGGAAATATGCCCTAGAGGCAATAATAAAATGGTTATTATTATATTTCCTTGTTCATGATAATTGTATGTTTTTCATGCTATAATTGTATTAACCGGAAACCGTAATACATGTGTGAATACATAGACCACAACATGTCCCTAGTGAGCCTCTAGTTGACTAGCTCGTTGATCAATAGATGGTTATGGTTTCCTGACCATGGACATTGGATGTCGTTGATAACGGGATCACATCATTAGGAGAATGATATGATGGACAAGACCCAATCCTAAGCATAGCACAAGATCGTGTAGTTCGTTTGCTAAGAGCTTTTCTAATGTCAAGTATCATTTCCTTAGACCATGAGATTGTGCAACTCCCGAATACCATAGGATGCTTTGGGTGTACCAAACATCACAACGTAACTAGGTGGCTATAAAGATGCACTACAGGTATCTCCGAAAGTGTCTGTTGGGTTGGCACGAATCGAGACTGGGGTTTGTCACTCCGTATGACGGAGAGGTATCTCTGGGCCCACTCGGTAATGCATCACCATAATGAGCTCAATGTGACTAAGGAGTTAGTCACGGGATCATGCATTACGGAACGAGTAAAGAGACTTGCCAGTAACGAGATTGAATGAGGTATTGGGATACCGACGATCGAATCTCGGGCAAGTAACATACCGATGGACAAAGGAATTGTATACGGGATTGATTGAATCCCCGACATCGTGGTTCATCGGATGAGATCATCGTGGAACATGTGGGAGCCAACATGGGTATCCAGATCCTGTTGTTGGTTATTGGGCGGAGAGATGTCTCGGTCATGTCTGCATGATTCCTGAACCCGTAGGGTCTACACACTTAAGGTTCGGTGACGCTAGAGTTGTTATGGGAAATAGTATGTGCTTATCGAATGTTGTTCGGAGTTCCGGATGAAATCCTGAACGTCACGAGGAGTTCTGGAATGGTCCAGAGATGAAGATTTATATACGGGAAGTCCTTATTCGGTCGCTGGAAGTGTTCGGGGGTTTACCGGTATTGTACCGGGACCACCGAAGGGGTTCCGGGGGTCCACCGGGAGGGTCCACCTGCCCTGGAGGGCCCTATGGGCTGAATATGGAGGGGAACCGGCCTCTAGGTGGGCTGGGCGCCAAACCCCCCCTAGGGCCCATGCGCCTAGGGTTGGGGGAAACCCTAAAGGGGGCGCCCCCCTTGGCTTGGGGGGCAAGCCTCCCCCCTCTAGATCCATCTGGAGGGGCCCGGCCCCCTCTCCCTTGCCCCTATAAATAGTGGGAAGGTGGGACGGCTGCTGCACCCTTCCCCTGGCGCAGCCCTTCCCCTCTCCAACTAAAAGTGCAACTAATCCCCGGGTGGTTTTGGTAATTAATAACAACATATATATCATTGAACTAATAGTTTCTTGAGAATCATTTCAGAAAGTTCAGTGATATGGGTATGGCAAGGACTGAAGAAGTGGACCCCTCAAAATGCTAAGGCAAGCATTGGCAAAAGCTCAAGACTCCATTTTTAGTTTAGTGATCCAAGATCACATTGAGTCCATAGGAAAGCCAATACTATTAAAAGGGGATGAGGTTATGATGATGATCTGGTTGCTCAAGTGCTTAGTGATACATCTCCTAAACTATCGCAACTTTCACCGCCATATACACTCATAAGTAGTCTCGGTCCCACCGATTTTCCAAACTCACCACACCGAGATGAACCACCTCACCATAAAGCCAAACCCTAGAAAACTCGGATTTTCCGATTCGAACTCGGTCTCACCAAACTTGAGTTGCCAAGCTTCAGAATCTTCGTCATCAAATCGGTGTCACCGAGATGATGAAGTCGGTCCCACCGAAATTGGCTTGCTCTTGTCTTTGCACGAATCGGACTAACCGAGATTGTATTTTCGGTCCCACCGAAAATCCCAACGTTCACATTATTTGAACTTTCGGTCTCACCGAGTTGTCAACTTCGGTCCCACCGAGATTGCTCAAATGTGTGTAACGGTTGGATTTTGTGTGGAGGCTATAAATACCCCTCCACCCCCTCTTCATTCGTGGAGAGAGCCATCAGAAAGAACTACCACTCCTACCTTACATTTCTGAGAAGAGAACTACCTACCCTTGTGTTGAGATCAAGTTGCTCCACTCCCACCATATGAAACTTGATTTCTAGCCTTCCCAAGTTGCTTTCCACTCAATCCTTTCTTCCACCACAGCCAAATCAGTGAGGAGAGTTGAGTGTTGGGGAGATTATCATTTGAAGCACAAGAGCAAGGAGTTCATCATCATCAACACCATCTATTACCTTTTGGAGGGTGGTGCCTCCTAGATTGGTTAGGTGTCGCTTGGGAGCCTCCGTCGAGATGTGGAGTTGAACCAAGAAGTTTGTAAGGGCAAGGAGATCGCCTACTTCGTGAAGATCTACCCCGAGTAAGGCTAGCCCTCCGTGGGCGTGAGGCCATGATGGAATAGACAAGGTTGCTTCTTCGTGGACCCTTCGTGGGTGGAGCCTCCGTGGACTCTCGCAGCCGTTACCCTCCGTGGGTTGAAGTCTCCATCAACATGGAAGTACGATAGCACCACCTATCGGAACCACGAGAAAAATCACCGCGTCTCCAAAATTGCGTTTGCTCTTCTCCACCTCTCTTTACTACATGTGCAATTTACTTTCTGCTGCCTATACTCTAGAATTGCATGTGTAGGGTGATACTTGACTTGATCATAATTGTGAATCTGCCAAAAACTGTTCTTTGTCAAAAGGCATAATTTTTATATTGTCAAGTAGTCTAATCACCCCCCCCTCTAGACATACTTTCGATGCTACAAGTGGTATTAGAGCTTTGGTCTCCATTGTATTGGTTTCCATTGCATTGGACTCCATAAGCTTGGTTTCACAACCTAGGAGAGTATGGCGTCTAGTGAGGGTAATTTTCGTAGAGGTCCTTACTTTGATGGTACAAATTTTGCTAGTTGGAAGCATAAAATGAAAATGCATATTCTTGGCCATAACCCACCGCATGGGGCATTATTTGTGTTTGTATGCAAGGTGAATTCTTCGAGGAAGGAAAAGTTCCGGATCGCGGCTTCAACGGAAGAATTGCGGATGTTGCAAAACAATGCTCAAGCTTGTGACATTCTCTTCAATGCCTTGTGTCCCGAGGAGTTCAACAAAATCAGCCGTCTTGAGAATGCAAAAGAGATTTGGGATACTTTGGTTGAAATGCACGAAGGTACCGAGTCCGTGAAGGAATCAAAGCTAGACATTCTTCAAGGTCAACTTGACAAGTTCAAGATGAAGGATGGTGAAGGAGTCGCTGAAATGTACTCTAGGCTTGCTCTCATCACAAATGAGATTGCCGGCTTAGGAAGCGAAGAAATGACCGACCGATTCATCATCAAGAAGATTCTCAGAGCTTTGGATGGAAAGTATGACACCGTGTGCACTTTGATCCAAATGATGCCAAACTACAAGAATCTCAAGCCAACCAAGTCATTGGAAGAATTGTTGCTCATGAGATGACACTTAAGGATAAGGAAGAGCTTCACAACAAGTCAAGTGGTGCTTACAAAGCTACAAGTGATGCTCCCACAACCTCAAGTGACAAGTTAGTTTCCAATGAAGAGATAAGCCTAATGGTCAAGAACTTCAACAAATTCTACAAGAATAGAAGCAAAGAGAGAAGCTCAAAGTCTAGATCATATGATGAAAAGAGATCTTCTAGTCGTGATCGAAACTGCTACAATTGTGGAAGACCCGAACACTATTCAAATGAGTGTACGGCTCCCCACAAGAGAAGAGAAGAATCTCCAAGAAGAAGAAGCTCAAGAGATGAGTCACCTCGGAAAGAGAGAAGGAGCAGAGATGATCGTTATGAACGAAGACCCTCTCGGAGAAGCAAGGATTCGGAGAGGAAAGACAAGTCATCAAGGAGCTACACAAGAAGAAAATATCAAGCTCATGTAGGTGAATGGGTCTCCGGCTTCGACTCCGAGAATCAATCCGAAGGAAGCTATCACTCCAACTCCGACTGCAGCCAAGATGAAGGTGTTGCCGGTCTTGCTCTCGTATCCTCCAACTCCAACTCCTACGACTTATTTGATTCACCAAATGAGGGAATTGGAAGATGCTTCATGGCTAAAGGCCCCAAGGTATCACACCCTGAATTCATTGACTTCAATAGTGATGAGGATGACTTGCTTGGTGAAGATGAGCTCTTACATGATAAATCCAATGAACCTAGTAATGATGAACATGCTAGTAGTCTTTATAGTCGAGAAGAGTCGAATGACAATGCTATGAAGGAGATTGAGCGTCTAACTAAAGAACTAAACACTCTTAAGTTAGCTCATGAAACAACTCAAGAAGATCATAGAGAGCTCCTAAGATCTCATGAGAAGCTACGCTTCGAGAAGCTCACTCTAGAGCAAGAACATGAGTTTCTAAAAGCTATCAATGACGATCTTCGAAAGAAGAGTTCTTCATATCTTGCCAAACGACTTCTCTTGTCTAATTTCTTGCCTCCCATTAAGACTAAGCATCACAAGCATAAGAAAAATTCTTTCTCTAGTAGTAACAATAACCATGCTAAATCCAATATTGTTGCTTCTAGTAGTTCTCTTGATTCCACTAACAATGTTTCAAGCCAAGTTACACTTGAGCAAGAAAATAGTTTATTGAAAGGGATTATAGAGAAAGGTGTCTACAAGAGCCTTGCCGGAAACAAGAACTTTGAGGAAATTGTTCGCAAGCAAGGAAGGCACCGGAAGAATCAAGGAATTGGTTTTGAGTGAAAGTTCAACGCCGAAGGTGTTGAGTGGGAAGAAGGTCAATATCCTACTCCAAAGTTTGTTTCTCAAAAGGAGAAGTACGATCCTACTTCTTCCAATGTGGAACAAGCTCAAGATGACCTTCCACCACAAGACCACAAGCTAAAAGGCAAGGACAAGCTTCAAGAGGAGATTGATGCATTTATTGAAGCACCTCAAGCCATGGTCAAGTGGGTTCCCAAGGAAACGTCAAGTTCTACTTCGTCAAGCTCAACTACAACCCCAAGGATTCCCATCAAGATGATGTGGATCCCGAAGAAGAAGAACTAGAAAGTTCTTGAGGGTGACTCCGCCAACATACTTCACTCACATTCATTTTGGCAAAAACTTGTGCAATCAACTTCCACATCGTGCACTAGTTCATGGAGTCACAAACCCTCTTGTTGGTAAGTCAAGGGACAAGGTAATCATTGCTTTCATGGACATCATCTATTGTGAATTTCAATCTATGTCCGTGGATATCCTTGTTTGTTCCTTGTGGGACTAACCCATGTAGGTATTGAAAGTGCCCGAATCCAAAGGATAGCTCCAAACTCTTGATGATCTTCATCAACATTGAGCATCCACATCTTCAACATCTACATGAAGTCTTCTACGACAACCCAAGGTTAGTTTGACCCTTTAAAAGGGGTTCTCACATCTAGGGGGAGCTTTGCTCTAAAAAATTGAGCTAAAGCATCTTCAAATGATGTGAACACATCAATGCTTTATGTAAAAGTGGTAACCCCACTTGTGCTTAAACGATGAGTATGACCTATGATCAAATGTTCTCATTTGACTCCTAAGTCAATATACTCATATAAAGATGACCTAGTCATTGACAAATTGTGTGTTAGTAGCTACAGTTTTGATTGTGCATGTTTGACACATATTTCATTTGCTATCTTATTGTGTGAGCATGTTGGATGCATGATTTTATCCATTCGAGGACATCCATTTGTTGTTTTGGTCGTTTTGATTTTTTTTCTGACCAAATGGATGGACAAGAATGCCTAAGTACCTCCCCTAGCTATCTATGCTTTCCTGTCTCAAAATTCTATTCATGCTTACATCACAAACTTTGAACAAGTCATTTTCGGACCCTCCGGGTGAGGAGCACTCGGAGCCACCGATCCGTCAAGGGCTAACTTCCAAAACCTTCTAATTGATTTCGGTCAGACCAACTCACTCAAACTCGGTCGAACCGAAAGCATTTAGACTGATCTAGGTTTTCACCTCGGTGAAACCGAGTTGTGATTTTCGGCGTGACTGAAGTGCATAACTGCCCAGCAGTTATCCATCTCGGTGCCACCGAGTATATATACTCCGAGGGCCGCGCGCGTTGATTTCTCCTTCAAACGTTTCGCCCCCACACCCCTTGCTGCCGTCGCCTTAGTCTTCGGATCGTCACCGTCGTCGCCTGTGCGCCTTCGCCTCAGGTCTCCGTCGCCGTCAACGGACATCTTCTCCGCGCCGTTGCCGCCGTAGAAAAACTCCACCAAGATAGGGTGAGTTTTGATCCCACTCGTGCTCCCATCTCCGATTCAATGCACGTTTGGTTTGCCTAGAATCTTGCCACGACTGAAATCTTCCTGTACACCAGATTAGTTCCTTTGGACTAGATTCGAGTAAAAGTTTTAGGGTTAGGTTTCCGCCGAACACATCTCGGTGAGACCGATTTTACATTTTCGGTATGACCGATTTGGCCTATGGCCATTGCCTTTGCACCTTCGGTCCAACCGAGTTGTGCAAATCGGTGTGACCGAAATGACGATTCTGTGAAACCCTAGTGTTTTCGGCAGATCGAAACCCACTTCGTCAAACCGAAAGTGGTGTGCCACGCTCCTGTTGAACACTTCGGATTCACCGAATCTTAAACTCGGTCTGACCGAAATGTCTTCTGTGAAAACCTAATACTAGAATTTGAACTCATTTGTTTGCAAAAACTTCTGCAGTTTGTGATAACTCTTCTTCTCTGCCTACACCTTATCTATTCACAAAGTTGTCACCATGTCGATTCCAAAGGATGAGACACCAGACTACAACTTCAAAGACACCTCCCCAGTTCCAGCGATTGCTCCTACTCCAGCTCCAGCTCCAAAGTGACCACTCCTCCAAAGACAGACATCACCAAGTCTTCGCCGATGCTGCCATATCCACTCCAACATCAACCTGCACAGAGCCGCCAAAGCAGAGTCCCCAGTGGCGCTTAGCTCTATGCCTTTTCGAACTTTTTGGTAACTTGTTGCCAAAGGGGGAGAAATTGTATAGATCATAGGACTTCGAGAGAGAGAGAGTGCTGTTGTCGCTTTTGCTCTTTCGTTCTTTTGCGGTTTCTTTGAGATACTTTTGGTTTTCGAGACATTCGGTGTGTTTGATACTACGTTTGATTCTACCTTAATGAGTGCTTGGTCGTATTATGCCTTAATGTGTGCTTAATGCTTATCATATGCTATTCCTATCTTGTATGACCATTTATTCATGTCTTGGTGATTGGGTGCATGCTGTTCATTCTTATCATTTTGTGCGCTCCACCAAGATGTATGTGATATGGAAGAGTGACCCATGATCCTAATCGATTGTGCATTTGCATTCAAACGCAAATCTTAAATAATGCACAAATTTAGGGGGAGCTCTTGCTTATCACATACTTCTCAAAGCGACGATATTATTCATTGATTATATCCTTTGTCGAAGCTTTGATCTATATGTTGTCATCAATTACCAAAAAGGGGGAGATTGAAAGTGCAACTAACCCCGGTGGTTTTGGTAATTAATAACAACATATATATCATTGAACTAATAGTTTCTTGAGAATCATTTCGAAAGTTCAATGATATGGGTATGGCAAGGACTCAAGAAGTGGACCCTCAAAATGCTAAGGCAAGCATTGGCAAAAGCTCAAGACTCCATTTTTGGTTTAGTGATCCAAGATCACATTGAGTCCATAGGAAAGCCAATACTATTAAAAGGGGATGAGGTTATGATGATGATCTGGTTGCTCAAGTGCTTAGTGATACATCTCCTAAACTATCAAGCAACTTTCACCGCCATATACACTCATAAGTAGCCTCGGTCCCACCGATTTTCCAAACTCACCACACGAGATGAACCACCTCACCATAAAGCCAAACCCTAGAAAACTCGGATTTTCCGATTCGAACTCGGTCTCACCGAAACTTGAGTTGCCAAGCTTCAGAACCTTCATCATCAAATCGGTGTCACCGAGATGATGAAGTCGGTCCCACCAAATTGGCTTGCTCTTGTCTTTGCACGAATCGGACTAACCGAGATTGTATTTTCGGTCCCACCGAAAATCCCAACGTTCACATTATTTGAACTTTCGGTCTCACCGAGTTGTCAACTTCGGTCCCACCGAGATTGCTCAAATGTGTGTAACGGTTGGATTTTGTGTGGAGGCTATAAATACCCCTCCACCCCCTCTTCATTCGTGGAGAGAGCCATCAAAAAGAACTACCACTCCTACCTTACATTTCTGAGAAGAGAACTACCTACCCTTGTGTTGAGATCAAGTTGCTCCACTCCCACCATATGAAACTTGATTTCTAGCCTTCCCAAGTTGCTTTCCACTCAATCCTTTCTTCCACCACAGCCAAATCTGTGAGGAGAGTTGAGTGTTGGGGAGATTATCATTTGAAGCACAAGAGCAAGGAGTTCATCATCATCAACACCATCTATTACCTTTTGGAGGTGGTGCCTCCTAGATTGGTTAGGTGTCGCTTGGGAGCCTCCGTCGAGATGTGGAGTTGAACCAAGAAGTTTGTAAGGGCAAGGAGATCGCCTGCTTCGTGAAGATCTACCCGAGTAAGGCTAGCCTCCGTGGGCGTGAGCCATGATGGAATAGACAAGGTTGCTTCTTCGTGGACCCTTCGTGGGTGGAGCCTCCGTGGACTCTCGCAGCCGTTACCCTCCGTGGGTTGAAGTCTCCATCAACGTGGAAGTACGATAGCACCACCTATCGGAACCACGAGAAAAATCACCGCGTCTCCAAAATTGCGTTTGCTCTTCTCCACCTCTCTTTACTACATGTGCAATTTACTTTCCGCTGCCTATACTCTAGAATTGCATGTGTAGGGTGATACTTGACTTGATCATAATTGTGAATCTGCCAAAAACTGTTCTTTGTCAAAAGGCATAATTTTTATATTGTCAAGTAGTCTAATCACCCCCCCTCTAGACATACTTTCGATCCTACACCAACACCTCCTCCACCTCCGTAGTGCTTGGCGAAGCCCTGCCGGAGAACTGCAAGTTCCACCACCACGCCGTCGTGCTGCCGGAGCTCTCCCTCAACTTTTCCTCTCTCCTTGTTGGATCAAGAAGGAGGAGACATCCCCGGGCTGTACGTGTGTTGAACGCGGAGGCGCCGTCCGTTCGGCTCTAGATCAGATATTCCGCGATTTGAATCGCCGCGAGTACGACTCCATCATCCGCGTTCTAGTAACGCTTCCGCTTAGCGATCTTCAAAGGTATGAAGATGCACATCCTCTCTCTCTCTCTCTCTCTCTTGTTGCTAGAATATCCTAGATTGATTTTGGTGATACGTAGGAAAATTATGAATTATTGCTACGTTACCCAACAGGTTTTTCGCGCATGAAAGCGTGAACACTTCAACCATGTCTACACTTCTAATAAATCTCGCACTTGGCCGTCCATCAAAACCACAAAAACAACCACAAACACCATTGCCCACAATCCAAATAAACAACCAACGGATAAATTGTACAAAAATGACGCGGCATATTGTGTCTACTTTTTGGAGACAACATCTCATGGCTAAAAAGCCATAAAGGGTAACGAAAGATAGCTAAATCCATCTCCATTGTTCATTTACGGGCTTTGTGGCCAATAAATCATTGTCCAGTAATTTTCCGTTACTTCATTAATAATAGTATATGGGAAATCCTATTTGACGCTCTCTGCGTCAAAGTGTCAACCAAGCACATAGGGTTGTGATTTATTGGGCCGGCCAATCTACACATGCATGTATAGGTGGCAGTTTCGGTTTTGGGAACCATCTAGAAGATTCCTAGCCGGTTTTCTCGGTTCTGGGATCCTTCTAGAAGGTTCCTGAACTGGCTTCTTTTTCTTTGTTTCTGTTTCTTTTTCTATTTTTCTTCCTTATTTTTCTTTTTTCTGTTTCCTTTTTCTTTTCCTATTTTTGTTTATTTTAATCGTATAGTTCCAAAATTGTTTCAAAATTTTCTTTCAGTATTTTAAAAATATTTGGAGTTTTAAAAATTGTTCGTGTTATAGAAATATTTTTTTTGAAATTTTAGAAAAATGTTTCCATTTAAAAAATCGTGTATACAAAAAAATCTTTGGTATTTTCAAATTGTATCGCATTCAAAATTTTGTTCTGTATTTGAAAAGCTGTACCCATTTTCAAATTTATAAAACGTTTGCATTTTCAAAAAATGTTCTGGAATTGTTTTTGTTTCGTGTTTTACCAAAAAAGGTTGAAGTTATCGAGAAATGTTTCCATTTTAAATTTTTTGTTCACATATACAAAAAAGCTTCAGGATTTTAAAATTGTTCTCAGGTTCAAAATTTTATTCTTCATTTCAAAAGTTGTACCTGTTTTCAAAATATGTTCACCTATTTAAAAATGTTTGTGCTTTCCAAAAACGTTCTGGAATTTGAAAATTTGTTCGCATTTTACAAAAAATGTTTCCGTTTTCAATTTTGTGTTTACATACACAAAAAATCTTCAGGATTTTAAAATTGCTCCCAGGTTCAAAAAAATTCTGCATTTCAAAAGTTGTACCTGTTTTCAAAATATCTTCACCAATTTAAAAATGTTTGCATTTTCCAAAGATGTTTTGGAATTTAAAATTTTGTTTGCGTTTTAAATAAAATGTTTCCATTTTTTAATTTTTTGTTCACGTACACAAAAAATCTTCAGGATTTTAAAATTGTTGTCAGGTTCAAAATTTTGTTCTGCATTTCAAAAGTTGTACCTGTTGTTCCAAAATATGTTCACCAATTTAAAAATGTTTGCATTTTCCAAAAATGTTCTGGAATTTAAAGTTTTGTTTGCATTTTACAAAAAAATGTTTCAATTTTCAATTTTTTGTTCATGTACACAATCAATCTTCAGGATTTTTCAAGGTATGTTCTGGACTTTAAAAAGTTATTCGTATTTTACCAAAAGCTTCAGAAAGTATATAAAAGGTTTGTGTTATAGAAAATTGTTCGGATTTTAAAAAGGTGTATAATTTTTCAACAATTGTTTTACAAATTCAAAAAATATTCATGAATTTAAAATTTATTTGTAGTTTCAAAAGATGCTTGGAAATTGTAAATTTGGTTCGCATTTGTCAAAAAGTATTCGTAATTTCAAAAAAGACTTTACAATTTGTAAGTAATGCTCAATTTACGGTGGTGTTTTTAGTTCATTTCACTTCGAGCCGGATGTTTTCGAGAAAGGCTCAGTCGCTGTGGTTGCTAGGAAGATGCCTGCACACGCGAGAGGTCTGTCGTTTGAATTCCAGCTTGGGTGCGGTTTTCTTTTTACAAATTTTAGCTCGTGCGAGGACAATCCCAATGGGCCGGCCCAGTTGCGTGAATCCTGTGCGAAGGGATGACTTTTTGACGCAGAATGCGTCAAATAGGTGCTCCCATAGTATATGGCATGTTTTGTAGCCTGCATTAGTGTTGGATTTTTGCTAGTAGGCCTTTGGCCCAAAGCCCAACTAAAATCTGAAATTCTCATGGCCCATTCGTGCATGGTTGTGTGTGGCATGAGTGGGACTAATGTTTAGCCCCATACTGCTAGGTGAGTGAGAGTTGTGCCACTTTATAAGGATGAGAAGAGGAGACATACACACGTGCTCCTCTTCCTCGCTCGCCACGCCATGCCACGCCTCGCCTCGCCTCATCACGACGCGCCGCGTTGGGTTTCGGGAATGAGCTGAGCCGAGAACAAAGTTATGCATGTTGTCTATATTTTTCCTGCTCGGGAAAATTAATAAGCGACCCGCATTATATAGACAGGCAGACGTCTACCCTAGCCTCCGCCACAAGATATGGTTTCACACCGTTCTAGAACATTGCGCCGCCACGCTAGTATTCTCCATCCCTCCTCCCGACGTGCATCGCGAGAAGGGACAGCAGGCCTCCGGAACCCTGCCTCTTGTGATCCAATACGGGAGAGGGGCGATCAGGTTTATGGGGAGCGCACTCGCGCGATTGCTGGCAGTGACAACTTCGCAACAATGATTTCTTCCCGGTTCTCGGCAACCTCTTCATCAACGACATGGCGGAGAACATCAACGCCAACAGTTTTGCTCCCGTCACATCGTATGTGATCATGTCCTCTTTGTTTGAGATCGTGCTAGAATTCCTATTCCTAGTTTGTGGCCTAGATACGACATGTTCATCTACTGTACTGATCCACATAATTAGTTTAATCTTTGTTATAGCCGTCATGATTTTTTTACTGTTTGTTTAAATTAAATCTCATAGTAATTTGCTCATATTTCATCAATTAGGTCGAACCAGGCGTACGCAATGCAAAATTGGCCTACAGTTGGTTACCCATGTCATTCGTCCTAGGTGTCCTAGGTCATGTGTCATTGTGTCATCACATATTAAGATGTAGGGGGGGCGTGCATACGGTGTTGTCTATGCTTCATCACTTTTTGCCTATGTTTGAGGGTACTCCAGATCGGTGCCCAAAATAGTTGTGTCGCCCTCATGCCAATTGTGGACACCCGACACACCATCATATAGAGATAACGCCATTGTAGCATAACGAAGAACCAGACGTTGTTTGGTCTTTTTGGAAAGAACACAACATGAAACATATAAAGTAGAGCAACATCGTTTATATAGAGTTTGTTGGACCAAACCAGGCACGTTTACTTGGTGGAAGTTGTTCGCGCATGAAAGAGTGAACATGTTGGTGCAATCCCTTGCCACCTTGGGTTTTGGAAATTATTGTCTGAAACAGTAAGAGACTGATTTGTTTGCTAGTGCACACAGAGAGAAATATATAGTCCCTGGCGTATCAAGAAGAATGCTATATAACAAGAAGTTTGAGATAAACTTCATCGAGAAGTATGTGCGTTGCAGAGAAGAGACACTACAAAACACACGCTATTCTACGACGTTTCACTTGCATCACGTAAAACCTTTTTCATCACTAAATATAACCTTGTAACATTTTTTGGCCGTCACCCCCACCATCACTGAAGCATCGTCACAGAAAATAAAATCTTGAGTACCACTCCCCCCTTCACGCAAGATCGTGTCTTAGGTGATGAACCCAAATTTGTCACTAGTGACAATTTTCTGTGATGACCCGGACTGTCACCTACAACAGGTCAATCTATCACCTAAAATTGTTTTTAGTGACGATAATCTGTCACAAGTAATCGATTCGTACCTTTGACGGGTCAAAGATTGTGATAAATGGGCCCAGCAGATGCTGTCATGGCAGCTTCCATGTGAGTCCGCCATAGGTTTTATCACCAACGACCCTATCAGTAATAAGTCGGTGTCGGTTTTGATCGGTTAACACAACTGACATGTGGGCCGAGAAGATGCTGACTTGGCTGCTTACATCTCGGACAAGCCATCTTCTACAAGGATGTTATCGCTCGACCGGTCAACGATTTTGACATGTGGGCCTAATGTAGTGCTAACGTAGATGTTGGCAAGCGGATCCATACGTGGGTGATGTGGCTTCTTAATTACATGTGGGACCATACACTGGTGACGGTGTGCATAAGTGTCGCAGTTTGTATGCATGGTCAATTTGTTTTATATGGCAATTGGCGGGCATATTTGATACAAAATTGTAATGTTTATTATTTTTAATATGTCTTTATGCGAAATTTGAATGCAAATTGAGTTATCGCTACTTTTATTAAACCGCAAACTTGACAATTGTCAAACAGAACGAGACATTACAATAACCAACCATGGGACATGCCCGAGGTATGAAATTAGACACATGACTTAGTTTCATTGCTCAAATGTACTCATGGGATCCTAGGGACGCAATCCTGGCGATGAGCATTCCATCAATATCATCAATCCTCTTTCCGAGAGCCATGGTTTTCTCTTCATTGCATTCTTGACAAGTTTAGGTTCTTCCTGCTGCTCTACAATGGAGTGTTCATAGATTCAAGACGGTTATACAGATCTAACGGGGCCAATTTAGGACCTTCACTTTCATCTGTTGCTCTAGCAGGGCCTTCTTAACACCTTCTACTAATTTTTGGTTCTCTGCAAGGGTAGTCTTCATAGATTCTTGGCCATGTTGCATATCTGGCATGAGATGCTTCACAGCTTCACATTCTTGCTCTTGCTTTGCTAGGGCCTTCTTCATAGCTTGAAATTGTAGTTGCTGCCATGCCAAGGCCTTCTTCATAGCTTTTAGTTCGTCATGCTGGTTTGCCAGGGCGTGCTCTATGGCTGTTGGTTCTCCTGCTGCATGACGAGGTCATTGGTGATTTCTTCAAATTATTGTTTCTAGGGCCAAAAGACTTGCAATATGGTCATATTTGAGAATCCAACTTTCCCTATAGAGAAAATTTATATAGGTTACAACATATAGAAGAATTTTGAATTGTAGATGCATCTGCCACATTATAGAGTGGTAGGGTGAACAGAGACAGTCTTACCAATTAAGGAAGTGTTTACAGAAATGAGTTCGCCTACTCATCGGTTTAACCCACTTTCTCTTTGATGTGCCTGTTGGGGGTACATATGAAGTAAGAGACATGAGTTTTTTGAACTCTTCATGTACCATCTGTATACCCTTAGTCACTACTTCAAGTTGATGACGATAATATTACTGCGACAATGTAGTTGAAACATTAGATTGCAGGAAAATTACATTATGTATGCATGTCAGAGGACGTAAACATATTATAACCATAGATGAAGAGTTTGCAATAACACTGTCCTCTACATCTTTGTGGCCATATCTGTGTATTTTTTCACTTTCAATGTTAGAGTCTACCAGGTCTTCTTGATGGTGTGGACAGCGAACAGGGCCTTTCATATGTGTCGCAGGTGAAAGTGCAAGTAATCCCTGGGTGGTTTTGGTAATTGATAACAACATATATCTCATTGAAGTAATATCCATTCAAGTTAAATATTTCAGAAAGTTCAATGATTGGCATGGCATGGACTATATGTGGACCCCTCAAAATGCTAAGGACAAAGATTGGCAAAATCTCAAGACTCTTCATTTTCATTTTAGTGATCCAAGATCACATTGAGTCTATAGGAAAACCAATACTATTAAAAGGGGATGAGGTTGCTTAATGGTCTACTTGGTCAAAGTGCTTAGTGATATTGCTCCAAAACCCTCAACCACTTTTTCATTTCCACATATGTCCAAAACCCAAATTCAAACTCGGCCCCACCAATTTCATCTATCCGGTGCCACCGAGTTCAGTTGACATAGCCACTGCCAGAAACCCTAGACAATTTGGTCACACCAGTACGGATCTCGGTCTCACCGAGATGGCCTTGCAAACTCTTTGTTTCCCTTTGAAGCATTTCGGTCTCACTGAAATGTGCATTCAGTCCCGCCGAGTTTGCTCAACCAACTCTCTGTTTGCCCTTTGCTGAAATCAGTCTCACCGAGTTCAAGCAATCGGTCTCACCGAGATGAGGTTTTGCCCTAGCCCTAGCACATCGGTCCCACCGAGTTGATCCAGTCGGTCCCACCGAGATTCCTAACGTTCACATTTTGAAATAAACCAGTCTCACCGAGTTCTTCTATTGGTTCTGGCCGAGTTGGGTCAAATGTGTGTAACGGTTGGATTTTTTGTGGAGGCTATATATACCCCTCCACCCTCTTCTCCATTTGAGAGCCATCGGAATGTGGCTACACTTCCACTACTCATTTATGAGAGAGAACCACCTACTAATGTGTTGAGATCAAGACATTCCAATCTAACCACAAGAATCTTGATCTCTAGCCTCCCCCAAGTTGCTTTCCACTCAAATCATCTTTCCATCATAGCCAAATCTGTGAGAGAGAGTTGAGTGCTGGGGAGACTATCATTTGAAGCACAAGAGTAAGGAGTTCATCATCAACACACCATCTATTACATTTTGGAGAGTGGTGTCTCCTAGATTGGTTAGGTGTCACTTGGGAGCCTCCGACAAGATTTTGGAGTTGAACCAAGGAGTTTTTAAGGGCAAGGAGATCGCCTACTTCATGACGATGGCCATGGTGAGATAGACAAGGTTGCTTCTACGTGGACCCTTCGGTGGAGCCCTTCGTGGTCTCGCGCAACCGTTACCCTTCGTGGGTTGAAGTCTCCACCAACATGGATGTACGATAGAACCACCTACCAGAACCATGCCAAAAATCTCTGTGTCTACATTGCGTTTTCCTTCTCCAAACCCTTCCTTTTACCTTCATATGCAATGTTTTACTTTCCACCGCTACACTCTTCGAATTGCATGTCTAGGTTGATACCTTGACTTGTGCTAACTTGCTAAAATCTACCAACACTTAAAATTGGGAAAAGGCTAGATTTTTATTTGGTCAAGTAGTCTAATCACCCCCCTCTAGACCTACTTTTGATCCTACAAGTGGTACCAAAGCTTTGGTCTCCATTTGCCTTGATTTTCATAGCTTTGGTGATCATAGCCTTGGTTTCACAATATTGGAGAGTATGGCATCTAGCAAGGGAAATTACCACCATAGAGGTCCTTACTTTGATGGTACAAATTTTGCTAGTTGGAAGCATAAGATGAAAATGCATATTCTTGGTCATAACCCCGCCGTTTGGGATATTGTGCGTATTGGCTTGCCAGGTGAATACTTCGAGGATGGAAGAGAACCAGATCATGAAGCATCCACGGAAGAGTTGAAGAGGTTGCAGTACAATGCTCAAGCTTGCGATATTCTCTTCAACGGATTGTGCCCCGAAGAATTCAACAAAATCAGCCGCCTTGAGAATGCAAAGGAAATTTGGGATACTTTGGTTGATATGCACGAAGGTACCGAGTCCGTCAATAAATCCAAATTGGATGTGCTTCAAAGTGAACTTGACAAGTTCAAAATGAAGGATGGTGAAGGAGTCGCTAAGATGTACTCTAGGCTTGCTCTCATCACAAATGAGATTGCCGGCTTAGGAAGCAAAGAGATGACCGGCAGATTCATCATCAAGAAGATCCTAAGAGCCTTGGATGGAAAATATGATACCGTGTGCACCTTAGTCCAAATTATGCCCAACTACAAATATCTCAAGCCAACGGAAGTCTTTGGTAGAATTGTTGCTCATGCGATGTCAATCAAGGATAAGGAAGAGCTCCACAACAAGACTAGTGGTGCTTACAAAGCTTCATGTGATGCTCCTACAACATCAAGTGAGAAACAAGCCTTCAATGAGGAATTGAGCTTAATGGTGAAGAACCTCAACAAATTCTACAAGAGTAGAAGCAAAGAGAGAAGTTCCAAGTCAAGGTCCTATAATGACAAAAGATCTTCTAGTCGTGATCGCAATTGCTACAATTATGGAAGACCCGGACACTACTCCAATGAGTGTACAACTCCCTATAAGAGAAGAGATGATTCACCTAAAAGGAGAAGTAAAAGAGATGAATCACCACCAAGAGAGAGAAGGAGTAGAGATGATCGTTATGAACAAAGACCCTCTCGTAGAAGCAAGGATTCGGAAAGGAAGGACAAGTCATCAAAGAGCGACACAAGACGAAGACATCAAGCTCACGCTGGTGAATGGGTATCCGGTTCCGACTCCGACAACTACTCCGAGAGAAGTTATCACTCCGATTTCGAATATACTCAAGATGAAGGTGTTGCCGGTCTTGCAGTTGTGTCATCCAACTCCTACAACATATTTGACTCATCAAATGAAGGAATTTGAAGATGCTTCATGGCTAAAGGCCCTAAGGTATCACACCCCGACTATGTTGATTTCAATAGTGATGAAGATGATTTGCTAGGTGATGATGATTTACTTGTTAACAACACTAGTGATGAAAACTATGATGAAATTGCTATTAATCATGCTAATCAAGATGAAACGAATGACAATGATAAGAAGGAGATTGAGCGTCTAACTAAGAACAAACACTCTTAAGTTAGCTCATGAAACTACTTTGGAGGATCATCGAGAGCTTTTAAAGACTCATGAGAAGCTACTCTTTGAGAAGCTCAATTTAGAGCAAGAGCATGGGTTCTTAAAAGCAATCAATGATGATCTTCGAAAGAACAGTTCTTCTTACATTGCCGAGCGTTTACTCTTGTCTACTTATATGCCACAAGTAAAATCTAGCAACAAGAGCAAGAAAGATTCTTCTTCTATTAGTAACAATAATCATGTTAAATCCAATATTGTTGCTTCTAGTAGTTCTCTTGATTCCACTAGTGATTCTCTTAGCCAAGTTACACTTGAGCAAGAAAATAGCTTATTGAAGGGAATTATAGATAAAGGTGTTTACAAGAGCCTTGCCGAAAGTAAGCAATTTGAGGAAATTGTGCCCAAGCAAGGAAGGCACTGGAAGAATCAAGGTGTTGGTTTTGAATGAAAGTTCAATGACAATGGAGTTGAGTGGGAAGAAGATCAATACCGCAAGACGAAGTTTGTTCCTCAACAAGAGAAGTATGACCCCACTTCTTTCAAGGGAACTCAAGCTCAAGATGATCTTCCACCACAAGACCACAAGCTAAAAGGCAAGGACAATCTTCAAGAAGAGATTGATTCATTTGAAGAAGCTCCTAAGGCCTTAGTCAAGTGGGTTCCCAAGACTACATGAAGTTCTACTTCATCAAGTATGACTACAACTCCAAGGATTCCCATCCGCTGAGGGAGTCCTGGACTAAGGGGTACTCGAGCGTCCGGCCTATTCGATATGGGCCGGACTAATGGGCTGTCAAGATAAAAGGAAGAAGACCACCTCCCGTCTCCGGTTGGGACTCCCGTGTGCGTGAACGACAAGTTTAGGTGTCCTGATATACTATTTCCTTTCTGTTGAACCAACATTGTACAACCCTAGGCACCTCCGGTATCTATATAAACCGGAGGGTTTAGACCGGAGGCAGGATCATAACATTGATTGGCTAGACAAGTTAGGGTTTAGCCATTACGATCTCGAGGTAGATCAACTCTTGTAACCCCTATACCCGTTGAATATAATCAAGCAGGAGTAGGGTTTTACCTCCATTAAGAGGGCTCATACCTGGGTAAACATTGTGTCCCTTTGATCATTGTTACCATCGATCCGCAGACATACAACTTGGGCCCCCCTACCCGAGATCTGCCGGTTTTGACACCGACATTGGTGCTTTCAGCGAGAGCTCTGTTGTATTGTCAACAGAAGGATTGATGGCTCGCCTCTTCATCGACGATGATGCCGTGTCCAGGGAAACCTTTCTCCCCGGACAGGTCTTTGTGTTCGGCGGCTTCGTGCTTCATGCCAACTCGACCGGCCACCTTGAGCAGGTCGATAGTTATGCCCCCGGCCACCAGATCAGGTTCGGAAACCTGAAGTACATCACCGATATATGAGGAGATCTGGTCTTCGAGGGGTTGGCGGCCTCGGTTGCCGCCCCTACCCTCATGAAGGAAGCTCTTCCGATCCGCTCTTAGATCCCGTCTAGGGGTCGACACTCACACCCACCTCGGCCTTAGATCCGAAGCAGGTCGTATCATCCGAAGACGGGAGGATCACCCCCGCCGGACTCTCTCCTATTATGGAACTTCCGATTGGATACCCAGATGCGATCTTGGACTCGCCTCTGGACAACAACTCCGAACCGTCGAGGCCTGCGTCGATCGGGCCCAATCAGGTGTCTATCACCAAGTTCATCCCTGCAGACCCGTAGTCTCTTACCCAACTTTCGCTCTTAGATGAAGCACTAGGCTTAATGCAGTCTCTCGCCATTACAGAAGCTTTGCCTCCGAACTACACCCAGCCTGGGCTGGGGGGTGAGGGCGGGGGATTCTATGCCCCACCCACCACCCACTTAATAGCCACTGTCGAGGATCTAACCGACATGCTAGACTACGCGTCCGAAGACATCGACGGTATCGACGACAATGCCAACGCCGAACTAGGCTAAGCCCCACCCATCACAGGGCGTTGGACGACTACTTCTACCTATGGCGTATACATGATGGACACTCCTGATAAAAAGGACGATGAGGCCACTCAAAATCCAGATAAGGGCAAGCCCGTCGATGAGCCACCAAAGCGCTGGCGCCAGAGGCACCGCGCACGATCGTGTCGGGCAAGGGACAACAATACCGGCAACAGAGACAATGAGACTCGGGATAATGCCGAAGACCCCGAAGACCCCGTCGAGCCCACGTCTGAACATGACGAGAGGGAGGAGGGTCAGTATAGCCCCGAACATGCTGATCATGAAGAATAAGAGGATAGTAACTACATGCCAATCTCCGAGTTGGATGTCAGCCTTGATGATGCAGATTTCATCGTCCTAGAGGAACCTCTCAAACAAGAACGCTTCAAGCGATAGCACATCGCCACCGCGCGGAGCCTGAAAAAGAAACAACATCAGCTAAAAGCTGAATAGGATACGCTCAACGAGAGGTGGACCAAGGTCCTGGCCGCCGAGGAGTATGGTCTCGAGCGACCAGTAAAAAGTTACCCCAAGTGCAAGTTGCTGCCACAATTCGATGATGAAAGCCCTTGAGCCAATATCGTCGAAATACAATTATGCAGATCAATCAGACCAACCACCACGTGGACGGGACAAAATGGCACATCGAGCCGAACACCAGCCCGCACCCCCTCGCCGAAGAGGCAAGGATACAATGGCTGCGGGCTATACATATGATATACATTAGGACCTGGCCAATAAAGACGGTCAGACCAGATCAATCTATGGGTCAAGAGGTCGTGCCTCGACGCAAGATAACAGCTATGAAGTCTGGCGTGATGAACATTACAATATTCGGGATCAGCACCGAACACAAATGTCATCCGAACTTCGTCGCGATGTTGCACGATATAGAGGTGCCGCACACCCTATGTGTTTTACCGATGAGGTAAGGCGACACCATTTTTCGGAAGGGTTTAAACCCGTAAGCATCGAGCAGTACGATGGAACAACAGATCCGTCCGTCTGGATTGAAGATTTTCTTCTCCACATTCATATGGCTCGTGGAGATGACCTCCATGCCATTAAATATCTTCCTCTAAAGCTGAAAGGACCAGCACGGCACTGGTTGAACAGCCTCCCAGAGAACTCCATTGGAACCTGGGAAGATTTAGAAGATGCTTTTCAGGCCAACTTTCTGGGCACTTATGTCCGGCCACCGGATGCTGATAACCTAAGTCACATAATCCAGCAACCAAGCGAATCGGCTTGTAAGCTTTGGAATCGGTTCCTAATTAAAAAGAACCAAATCGTAGACTGTCCAGACGCCGAAGCCTTAGCAGCCTTCAAACACAGCGTCCAGGACGAATGGCTCGCCCAACACCAAGGGCAGGAAAAGCCGAAGACCATGGCAGCTTTAACTGCACTCATGACCCGTTTCTGTGCGGGTGAAGATAACTGGTTAGCTTGTAGAAGCAATATCTCCGTCGACCCCGGCACTTCTTAGGTCAGGGACAACAATGGTAGACCACGCTGCCATAAAAACAATGGTCAGAGCAATAATGACGACGCAGATGATACGACAGTCAATGCCGGATTCAATGGTTCTAAATCCGGTCAGCGGAAGAAACCTTTCAAGGGCAACAGGGATGGTCCATCCAACTTGGATAAAATCCTTGAGAGGCCCTGTCAGATTCATGGCACACCCGACAAGCCTGCTAACCATACCAACAGAAACTATTGGGTTTTCAAACGGGCCGGTAAGATAAATACCAAACACAAGGGAATGGGACCTCCAAGCAAGGACGATGATGAGCCCAGTCGGCCGAACACCGGGGGCCAAAAGCAGTTTCCCCCCGAGGTAAAAACAGTGAACATGATCTATGTCACTCACATTCCCAAAAGGGAGCGCAAGCGCGCACTAAGGGACGTCTACGCCGTAGAGCCTGTCGCCCCAAAATTCAATCCATGGTCAGCCTATCCAATCACTTTTGATCGCAAGGATCACACAACCAGTATCCATCACGGTGGTTCGGCCGCCCTGGTACTCGATCCAATCATTGACGTATACCATCTCACTAGAGTCCTTATGGACGGTGGCAGCAGTCTCATCTTGATCTATTAAGACATTGTCCGCAAGATGGGTATCGACCCATCAAGAATCAAGCCTAGTAACACTACCTTCAAAGGTGTGATAACCGGCGTGGAGGCCCATTGTACGCGCTCATTAACACTAGAGGTTGTATTCGGCTCCCCAGACAACTTCCGAAGTGAAAACTTAATCTTCGACATCGTCCCCTTCCACAGTGGTTATCACACACTGCTCGGACGAACTGCTTTCGCCCGCTTTAATGCAGTCCCACACTATGCTTATTTAAAGCTTAAAATGCCCGGACCACGTGGCATCATTACAGTCAATGGAAACATGGAGCGCTCCCTCCATGCTAAAGAGCACATCGCGGCCCTTGCAGCCAAGGCGTATGGCCGCCTCATTAAGCCAAATAATTCGTCGGACGTCAAGGCCAATGACATCTCTAAACGGGTCCACACATCACTGTGATAACTTGACGGATCCGGACCTCGATTAGCAGTTTAGCCTCCGCCGATTGCCCCATAGGGTTGCGGCTTACGTACCGTGCATACATAACTACGCACTCAAAATACCTTGGGCAACGCCGGAGGCACACTGCGGAAAAAGTCCATAGTATGGATTGACCCTATTTGGACCTTACACATTTTTTCACCGCAGGTTCATTAAGAGCCCTATCTGCTGTATGGTTGCATCAGGGATCCTTTCAAGGCTAGTATTTCCCTTCTTTACAACCAACCATCAAATACCCCTATCAAAGGATTCGTTACTAAGGAGAAACAACGCAGACGTGCGGCAGGGCACCGTTGGAGTCTCCGAACCATTACTTTTAGGCCCTGTGTTACACTTTCCCTTATGTAAATTTTTAGGCATGTAACATGTCCTCACTATTTATGGCATTGTCTATCAAAACACGCTTCGACGTATTAATAAGGATATAAAGGAAGTTGATGATCACCACCTTTTTGTTTGGTACTTATATTGTATCATCATCCGTATTCCCTCCTTGCTTTCGACTCACGTACGCGCTTCGACATGGCCTTCATACCAGGGGCTATATTTGGCCCCGCAAACTCTTAAGTCCGAACACCTATAGGGAACTCTTCGGCGTCCCAGATATTGCACTATATGCATCAGCTTTGAATCATGTCTTTGGTCTATAGTTGGGTTTCCCGGCTCCTGTGTTTACCACCTTACGTTTCGCAAGTTCGGCTAAGGTAGTAAAGGGACAACTACTACGATTGTATTTCTGGTTCATCCGGTCTAGTACCTTAGTAGAGAAAGCCGAAAACTGACTGTCATGATCTGCGAGAGCTGGTCAGCGATCCGGTGACTTAGTGTTATACTACTAATCATATGCGATTTATGCTGTGTTATACAAGGGGCTGAGATTTCGACCAGCCGTGTTGCAAAGGCGCCGTACTCCGGATTCCCGTTCATGCAACAAGGGCTAGTACTTAGCCCACCAATGGACTCCTATGACTAAGTGAAAGTAATAAAACCGCATAGTCTGATTGGCTAGTTTATCTCACAGGACGCCTCCTATACAGGACCAAGACGATAAAGTGCGGCCATGCGTTCTCGAACACCCATGTAATATCTACATGGGGGCAGAAGCCAACGACTAGTAACTTTCAGACATATAAATAAACGGCCGCACATGAGGATAAATTAATCAAATCAAAAGACCAAAGCATAGGTATTTCACATCATGAGTTCATTACATGGTTTTTACAACCTGAACTCCACTACTCAAATATGACATCCTTTGAACATTGGCCCTCTACAGTTCGGGCTCCCTCGAGGACCACGTTGAAGTACCTCTTCGGCCTCCGGTGATCCTTGCCTTTGGGCGGCCCTGCGGTTGCAATTTCGGCGGCCTTCATCTTCGCTCATTGCATCTTGATGTGGGCGAAGGCCCTCCGGGCACCTTCTATGCAGTCCGACCGCTTTATGGCGCCAATCTAAGGATGTGCGTTGACAAGCCGCTTCACGAGTCTGAAGTAGCTGTTGGGCATGGGCTTGGCTGGCCAAAGTTGGACTATTAAATCCTTCATGGCCAACCCGGCCACCCTATGCAGCTCGGTCAACTGCTTCAGCTGATCGCTGAGGGGATTCGGATGTTCTGGCGTAAGATACTATGTCCAGAACAGCTTCTCCGTTGAGCTCCCCTTGTCGGCTCGGAAGAACTTCACGGCGTCAGCAACACTCCTCGGCAGATCCGCAAACGCGCCTGGAGAACTCCAAATTCGGGTCAGCAAGATATATCTCCTACTTGCCAATTTACTATGCAGAAGAAAAGCCTTACCAGCTGCTATCTGCCTCGCCTGCTAGATCTCCTGGCGGGCGCTCTTGGACCCAACCCGGGCCTCCTTCATATCCTGGAGAGCCTAGGCGAGTTCAGATGCTTGGTCCGAAGTCTTCTGCTCCAAGGACTCACACTTAGTAATAGCGTCCTTGAGCTCTTGCTCGACTTCGCCCACCCCAGCCTCATGTTTTCGGCGGGCAGTTTGCTCTGCCTCCAGTTCCTTCGCTGCTTTATCATCGGCTGCCCTGTTCATCTCCGCCTCTTTTTGGGCGTGGGCAAGCGTGCTCTTGAGGGATTCGACCTCGGCCGCGCCAACTATGATAATAATCACAAGATCAAATAAGTTAAGAATACTCATACACATATCACTTCCGGTATGTAAGTTCCGCATACCTTGTGTTTCGTCAAACCGCTTGTTGACGCGGTGGAGCTCCTCATCAACCAATCGAAGCTTCCGATTGAGCTCGGAAACCTCCGTGGCCTGGGCAGTAGCCGCCAACAGGGATGCCTGCCTCACACATTAGCATAGTATATTAATAATTTGTCTTGGGATCCTCTGTCCGGATTTGTTCTAATTCGGACAGTGTCTCAGGGGCTACTGTCTATACATGGGTTCAACCTTTTGTCGGTGTACAAAAGTAGGGGCTCTCCTTTTGACCCTTTTACTTGTGCACAGGCAGTCGGAGCCACGCGCCGCGGCCGCACATAGTGGGGTAGAAGGAGGGAATCTATTGAGAAGCCGAAGGCACGAGACAAACAAGGCAACACCAAGGACCAAGGCCACAAAGTGAGGATGGACAAAGCAGGTTTCCCCGGCAAGACCCTTGCCGGGGGAAACCTCAGCGGCCTCGGCAAGGCCCTTGCCGGGGCGGTTCGCCCACACCAGCGGAGTGAGCCACCCTCGTACCCATAGTCTCCAACGCCAACAATCACGTTGGACCAGGGCTCGGGAGGCACCTCCATGGTGGCATGCAGATCTTTGTGAAGACAAAGAATACTCAAGATCAGATGAGGATTGGAGGGCAACACTCCCCGTCAAGATCCTTACCGAAGGAACCCACAAGACCCCCGGCGAGATCCTTGCCGGGACGCCAACAGCATTCTGAAGAACCTCATTGGGCCACTGGCAAGACCCTTGCCAGAGGCGGCAACGAGGCCCTTGCCAGCTGCACCAACCAAATCCCGCCGCCCGTTCGCATGCGGTTGCCAGCCCTAACCAAGCTGGCAGGCACCTGCGTGGCAACATGCAGCTTCCAGGCCAACTCAGCACACACCTGCATGGCGGCATGCAGATCTTCGTGGAGGCTCCACCATCGCGCCACCTCAGCTGCTTGCCTGCCTACATGGCACCGCATGCATCGCTGGCCAGGGCGCGTGTCGAAGCGAGGAGGAGCAGCGACGGACGGGACGGGCCTCGCTCCCGTCCTCGATAAAGCAGAGGGACACCTAAGCTACGCATTAAATGCGTCTGCTACGTCTTGAGCTTGCGTTGGTTTTCCTTGAAGAGGAAAGGGTGATGCAGCGATAGTAGCGTAAGTATTTCCCTCAATTTCTGAGAACCAAGGTATCAATCCAGTAGGAGGCTCCTCAAAAGTCCCACGCACCTACACAAACAAACAAAGAACTCGCAACCAATGCAATAAAGGGGTTGTCAATCCCTTCATGGCCACTTACAAAAGTGAGATCTAATAAAGGTAGTATGATAAGATAAATATATTTTTGGTATTTTATAATATAGATGCAAAAAGTAAAGATGCAAATAAAAGTAGATTGGAAGCAAATATGATAAGAGATAGACCCGGGGGCCATAGGTTTCACTAGTGGCTTCTCTCAAGATAGCATAAGTATTACGGTGGGTGAACAAATTACTGTCGAGCAATTGATAGAAAAGCGAATAATTATGAGATTATCTAGGCATGATCATGTATATAGGCATCACGTCCGCAACAAGTAGACCGACTCCTGCCATCTACTACTATTACTCCACACATCGACCGACTCCTGCCTGCATCTAGAGTATTAAGTTCATAAGAACAGAGTAACACATTAAGCAAGATGACATGATGTAGAGGGATAAACTCAAGCAATATGATATAAACCCCATCTTGTTATCATCGATGGCAACAATACAATACGTGCCTTGCAACCTTTTCTATAACTAGGTAAGGACACCGCAAGATTGAACCCAAAGCTAAGCACTTCTCCCATGGCAAGAAAGATCAATCTAGCAGGCCAAACCAAACTGATAATTCGAAGAGACTTGCAAAGATAACTCAATCATACATAAAAGAATTCAGAGAAGATTCAAATATTATTCATAGATAAACTTGATCATAAACCCACAATTCATCGGATCTCGACAAACACACCGCAAAAAGAGTTTACATCGAATAGATCTCCACAAGAGAGGGGGGAACATTGTATTGAGATCCAAAAAGAGAGAAGAAGCCATCTAGCTAATAACTATGGACCCGTAGGTCTGTGGTAAACTACTCACAACTCATCGGAGGGGCAAGGATGTTGATGTAGAAGCCCTCCATGGTCGATTCCCCCTCCGGCAGAGTGCCGGCAAAGGCTCCAAGATGGGATCTCGCGGATACAGAAGGTTACGGTGGTGGAAATTGTGTTTCGATTGCTCCTTAGAGGTTTTCGAGGTACGTAGGCTTATATAGGAGGAAGAAGTACGTCGGTGGATGCCCAATGGGCCCACGAGATAGGGGGCGCACCCTATAGGGGGGCCCTCCTATCTCGTGGAGTCCTCGTCTACTTCTTGACTTGCACTCCAAGTCCTCTGGATCACGTTCGTTCCAAAAATCATGCTCTCGAAGGTTTCATTCCGTTTGGACTCCATTTGATATTCCTTTTCTTCGAAATACTGAAATAGGCAAGAAAAAAGCAATACGGGCTGGGCCTCCGGTTAGTAGGTTAGTCCCAAAAATGATATAAATGTGTAAAATAAAGCCCATAAACATCCAAAAGGGGTAATATAATAGCGTGGAACAATCAAATATTATAGATACGTTGGAGACGTATCAAGCATCCCCAAGCTTAATTCCTGCTCGTCCTCGAGTAGGTAAATGAGAAAAAAGAAATTTTTAATGTGGAATGCTACCTAGCATAATTCTCAATGTAATTTTCTTTATTGCATGAATGTTCAGATCCAAATGATACAAAATAAAAGTTCATATTAACATGAAAATGGTGATACTTCAAGCATACCAATCAAAGTAATCATGTCTTCTCAAAATAACATGGCCAAAGAAAGTTATCCCTACAAAATCATAGTCTGGCTGTTGCTCTATCTTCATCACACAAAGTATTTAATCATGCACAACCCCGATGACAAGCCAAGCAATTGTTTCACACTTTAATAATCTCAAACTCTTTCAACTTTCACGCAATACATGAGCGTGAGCCATGGACATAGCACTATATGTGGAATAGAATGGTGGTTGTGGAGAAGACAAAAAGGAGAACATAGTCTCACATCAACTAGGCGTATCAACGGGCCATGGAGATGCCCATTAATAGATATCAATGTGAGTGAGTAGGGATTGCCATGCAACGGATGCACTAGAGCTATAAATATATGAAAGCTCAACAAAAGAAACTAAGTGGGTGTTCATCCAACTTGCTTGCTCACAAAGACTGTAAGTGCATCTAGTGCCACCCCTAGTTGGTTTTGGAGTATTGACGACAAATTTGGTTGAGGGACTAATGCGTTTGTGAGAATTGCAGGATAACGCAGGTAGTGTCCCTCATTGATTCGGTTTACCTACCAGAGATGACCCCTGAAAATGTATGAAGACATTGACGACAATGGTGGTATGTGAAGATATTCATATTGAAGACTATGACATGAGAAGACATTGAGTGAAGACTGTGTGGTTTCGTTGTTTCCTTTTCTTCTTTGTTGAGTCATAGGAACCACTGTACTGTTAAGTGGGGTCCAAGTGAACAAAGTCGGAATGACTAAAGTGATGCTCAACCCAAATCCTATGTCTTCGAGCGAAGACAATGAGAGAAAATCTTATCCAGAGCTAGATGAGTCAGCTTTGCTTGTAGCCCAAGTAAAGTTGCCGTGTGTGTTTGAAATCTGACCGTTGGAACACGTGTCAGTTCCTTAGTGACCCAGGGTCATTTCGGACATATCAGGTTGGGTTGCCTTGTGGCTATAAATAGCCCACCCCCTACACCATAAATTGGTGGTTGCTCAGAGTTAGTGCACGGCTTTTGTCGTTTGAGAGCAACCCACCTCAAAGCCTTTGAGAGAGAGAAATCCTTGCGAGGACAAAGCCCAAACACCCAGAGCCAAAGAGTGTTAGGCATCATCAAGTCTTTACATGCATGTGACCTAAAGACTTATTACACTTGAGGACTGTGAATCCTCCAGCCGGCTCGGCGTTGCGTTCTGAGCATCCAAGAGTCATTGTGGATTGCCGGTGAATGAAGTCTGTGAAGGTTCGGAAGTCTACCTTGAAGACTTACCAGAGTGATTGGGCGAGGACTGTGTGTCCTTAGCTCAAGGGGAATAAGGTGAAGACGCGGTCTTCTGAGTTGAATCACAGCCTCCCTAACTAGACGTACAGTTGTCACAACAACTGGAACTGGTCCAACAAATCATGTGCCTTCTACAAGTGACTGGTTCTATCTCTTACTCTCCTTACTTGCTGTTAGTCTTCGTGAAGTCATTGCCTGACTGCCATGCCTGTTTGACTTCACTGTGTGACTACTTGTACTGATTGGCTTCATACTATCTTCCATCCTGATCCTTACTACTAAGCTACTAGTAGTCTGTACTTTCACATAATTGCATACTTGACTATGGTTTGCTTATTGTAGTTTATCTTCCGCTGCATATCAATTAGGTCATTTCTACTGTTTGTCTTTGAAACTTCCATGTTTTGAAGACTTTCATAAAAATCGCCTATTCACCCCCCTCTAGTCGATACTAGCACTTTCAATTGGTATCAGAGCAAGGTACTCCCTTGTTCTATGTGATTCGATTTAACCACCTGGAGTTTTAGCTATGTCGACTGCAGGGATAATCAAAGTCTCCGCTGCTTGCCCCGTGTTCGATGGAACTGAATATCCCTACTGGAAGAATAAGATGCACATGCATCTTGAAGCCATTGATGTCGACCTCTGGTATGTCATCAAGAACGGCGTTCCCAAAAGCGGGTGAAGGTGTCACCCTGCGATGTCAAGAAGTTCATTCAAGCTGGACTCTCTGCCAAGAACATCATCTGTGGTCATCGACCAAAGGACAGTATGGCCGTGTGAGTGCTCTGGAAACGTCGAAGCTAGTCTGGGACAGGCTATCCAAGGTCAACGAAGGCGTCTCAACCCAGAGAGATCAAAGGATCAGTGTTCTTCGCAACCTCTTCAACCGCTTCAAGAGAAACGACAATGAAAATGTCGAGCTCACGTTCGATCGCCTCACCGACATCACAAATGAGCTTCATGCTCTCGGCGCAACTGAGACTACCAAGCATGAAATCGTCAAGACACTACTGAGATCTCTTGACAGCTCCTTTGACACCCTTGCCCTCATGATACAAGAACGTCTTGACTTCAAGACACAAGATCCGTCTGATATACTTGAGAGGCTCAACACACATGAGTTCCAGCTTCCTGAGAAAAGAGATATCTATGGTCCCAACTATGGCCGAACTCGCGCTTTGAAGGCAAAATTTGTTTCCTCATGTGAAGATGAATTTGACTGAAGTTCTGATGATCCTGAAGACATTGGAAAGGAACTTGCTATGCTTGTGAAGAAGTTCCAGAAATTTACCAAGAAGAAAGGCTTCAGAAAGTCTTCACGATCCAGCTCAAGGAATGATGAAGCTTCCACCCATGACCACAAGAAGAGAACCTGCCACAAGTGCAAGAAACCTGGTCACTGCATATCTGAGTGTCCACAGTTGGACAATGAGAAGAAGAAGAAGAAGAAGAAGAACAAAGAATATGATTTTGATGACAAGAAGAAGAAGAAATGCTCAAAGTCTTCTTCCAAGTCTTCATCACACAAGAAGAGCTCATCTGGCAAGGCTTGTGCTTTTGTTGGCAAGGAAATGGATTCAGAGGAGGAGTCTACTTCTGAGGAGGCGGAGGTGGAGTCTGGAGAGGAGTCCGACCCTGGCGTTGCAAGTCTGGCTCTAGCCACATCTTATGTTGCCAAGTCCATCTTCAACACTGAAGACAATGACTTCCACACCAACGCTGAAGCTGATGATGAAGACGATCCTACTCCCACCTACTGCTTCATGGCACATGGTGCCAAGGTAAAATCACGTGATGCTTACTTTCAAACATCAAGTGAAGATGACTCTGATTGTGAATCCAAACCCAGCTACAAAACACTTGCTAAAATTGCAACTGAACAACAAAAGGCTATGGAACATACTCAAAAACTGTTAGACAAAAGCGATGACCTGTTGGACGCGGAAATGACATGTTCACAGTCCTTAGTTGAAGACATAAAAAATCTTCATGCTAAGTACCAAGAACTTGAAAGTCGTCATGAAACGCTCTCAACCACTTATGAAAAGCTCTCCTATGATTATCTTCAAAGGAAGCAAGAGCTTTAGAAATTGAGAGCGGCTCATGAAGATCTTCAAGAAGAGAATGAGTCACTTCGCGCTCAATAGATCAGTCCCGCTCAGGATGGATTTGAACCACCATGTCTAAAATGCATTGAGCGTGATAACACTACCTCTGTTCTTTGAATGTTCCATTCGCTCTCTTGTTGCATTGTCTTCAACTCTTGATGTGGTAACTAACCCTCTGCGGAGGATACCACTACAATTCTTGATGAAAATGCTAGGTTGAAGACACCGCTTGAAATAGGGATGTATAAAAGTGCGAAGGACATCGACACTGCGATGTCCTCAAAACCAGATTCGACCGAAACCCTAGGAAAGAGGGTGTTGGGTTCGAGAGGAAAATGAATGTTGGCGGTTCCTCTTTGGGCTTTGAGCAGTATCCCAAAACCACAGGTTCTTTGCAAAGGAACCTTGATGGATCCATCCACCTTATCCGGCTTTACCTGTGCTAACCCTATCATCATTGATGAATCCTTTGATGCAAACTATAAACTGTTCAAGAATCAGAATGGTGAAGTGTTTGCCAGGTATATTGGTAGTAACTGCAGGAATGGACCACCTATGAAGAAGATCTGGGTACCTAAGCAGTGTATTGAGAATCTTCCTGTGAATGTCATCATGACACCACCAACGAAGAAGACAAACCCCAGAGCTATGGCTTCATATGGCCCAAAGGCTTCATACAGATACATGACTCACCTGCGTCACCCTAACGCCAATGTTTTGCAGGGAAATCATACTCAGACTCATGAATATTAGCGTGTGTCTTCAAACCGCTATGTTCATAGAACTAAGAACTTTTCTGCTTATTCATATGAGTATCATTCATCTCCTGCAAGGCTATTTGCTAGGGCTCCAAAGCCAAAATTCTCAGATGCTGCACTTAGACTCATTGCTTCTAAGCCACCCCTGAAGATGTGGGTGGTGAAGAAGAATTAACTTTCTTTTGCAGGGAAAGGTCTCCAGCCAGTAATCAAAGGCGTCCGATGCTATTGCTGGGGACCTAAAACACATTAAGGGACACATGATAAAATGATCTTGCTATGAATTTCACATCTGAATTGCTTATCAGTCACACTATGAGTCCTAACCTTGATCTATGCTGTGATAATACTAGTGTGCGTCAAATGCTTATGCTTCACAACACTCTTTGTGAAGCCTATCCTCCTAACTGCACTGTAGGGTATGACACCTCATGCTTCAGAATGGATTATGGACAGTGGATGCACTAATCATATGACTAGTGATCGAAATCTTCTCATGGACTCAACCTTACGTCCATCAGACAAGAGTCACATCACATTTGCTGACACTGGTAAAAGCAAGGTATTGGGTCTAGGTAGAGTTGCAATCTCAAAGGATCAACACATGGATAAAGTGATGCTTGTTGAATCCCTTGGTTTCAACAATATCCATCTCAATGCTTTGTGACTTGAACATGATTGTGCTATTCGGAAAATACCGTTGCCTTGTACTAATGGAATCTGACAAGTCTCTAGTCTTTGAAGGGTATCGGAAAGATGATCTATACATGGTAGATTTCTCAGCAGGTCCACAGCTTGCCGTATGTCTTCTTGCAAAAGCTTCAGAATGCTGGCTCTGGCATCGGAGGCTGGGGCATGCTGGCAAGAGGAACTTACACACACTCGTCAAGAAGAATCATGTCATAGGCATCGAGGGTGTCAAGTTCAAGAAGGATCATTTGTGTGGTGCCTACGAAGCTGGAAATATGACTAGGGCCAAGAACCCCTCGAAGACAATCATGACAACATCTCAACCCTTTGAGCTGTTACACATGGACTTATTTGGACCTACTCACTACTCCACCCTCACAACAACAGCTTGTCTCTATGGCTTCGTCATTGTTGATGACTACTCAAGATATACATGGGTGCACATAATTCTCTACAAAACTAAAGTGCAAGATGTCTTCAGACGATTCGCCAATCGAGCCATGAACAATTATGGCGTCAAGATCAAGCATATCAGAAGTGACAATGGCACTGAGTTCAAGAACACCGGACTTGATCTTTATCTGGATACAATGGGAATCACTCATGAGTTCTCTGCTCCATACACACCTCAGCAAAATGGCATCGTAGAGCGCAAGAACAGAACCCTCATTGAGATGGCTCGAACAATGCTCGACGAGTACAAGACACCAAGAAAGTTCTGGCCTGAAGCTATTGATACAACATGTCACATCATCAACCGTGTTTACATCCATAAGCTTCTGAACAAAACATCCTATGAGCTCCTTATAGGCAAGAAGCCAAATGCCAGCTACTTCAGAGTATTTGGAGCTAGGTGCTGGATCAAGGATCCCCATCACAAGTCAAAATTTGCACCTAAAGCTCACGAAGGCTTCATGCTCGGTTACGGAAAGGACTCGCACTCTTACAGAGTCTTCAACCTCTATCTCTACAAAATCGTCGAAACTGTGGACGTGCGATTTGATGAAACCAATGGTTCACAAACAGATCTCCTGCCAAGTACACTAGACGAAGCTCCGCCCAGCGAATCTATCAAGCTAATGGGAACTGGTGAAATCATGCCTTCTGAAGCACAGCCTGAAGAGGAACTTATCATTTCTGCACCTAACCAACCTGAAGACAATGCTCAGACTGAAGACAATCCTCCCAATGATGACAATGATCAGCAAGAGCAAGGTCTTCGTCCAGTTCATCCTCGAGTTACAAATGAAGTACAAATTGAGAAGATAATTGATAGCATCAATGCACCTGGTCCACTTACTCGCTCAAGAGCAACACAGTTAGCAAATTTCTGTGGGCACTTTTCTTTTGTGTCAATATCAGAACCCAAGAAAGTTGCTGAAGCCTTTATGGAACCTAAATGGATTCAAGCTATGCAAGAAGAACTTCAACAGTTCAAGCTGAACAATGTTTGGAAACTTGTCAAGCGTCCTGACCCTCGCAAGCATAACATTATTGGCACAAAATGGATATATCGAAACAAGCAAGATGAGCATGGTCAAGTCGTAAGAAACAAAGCACGTCTTGTGGCTCAAGGATATACTCAAGTTGAAGGAACTGACTTCGATGAAACATTTGCTCCTGTGGCTAGGCTTGAAGCTATTCGCATATTGCTAGCCTATGCTAACCACCACAACAGCTTGCTATATCAAATGGATGTGAAGAGTGCATTTCTCAATGGCAAGATTGAAGAAGAAGTATACGTAGCTCAACCACCTGGCTTTGAAGATCCAAAACATCCTGATATGGTGTACAAGCTAAACAAAGCACTATATGCCCTCAATCAAGCTCCTCGCGCTTGGTATGATACGATCAAAGACTTCCTGAAGAGCAAAGGCTTCAAACCTGGATCCCTTGATCCCACACTCTTCACGAAGACATATGATGGTGAACTGTTTGTGTGCCAAATATATGTGGATGACATTATCTTCGGCTGCACCAACCAGAAGTATAGTGATGAGTTTGGATACATGATGCAAGAACAATATCAGATGTCCATGATGGGTGAGCTGAAGTTCTTCCTTGGTCTTCAAATTCGTCAACAAAGGAATGGCATCTTCATATCTCAAGAAAAATACCTCAAAGATTGTCTGAAGAAGTTTGTAATGGAAGATTGCAAAGGTTACACGATGCCAATGCCAGCCAAACACCATCTGGGTCCCGACGACAATGGTAAAGAGTTCGATCAAAAGGTATACCACTCCATGATTGGTTCCTTACTTTACCTATGTGCATCTAGGCGAGATATTATGCTTAGTGTTTGCATGTGTGCTCGATTCCAAGCGGCACCAAAGGAATCGCATCACTTAGGCGTGAAGCGAATTCTTCGATATTTGGCTTACACCCCAACACTCGGATTATGGTATCCAAAGGGCTCAAAGTTTGATTTGGTTGGATTCTCGGATCTGATTATCTTTGGTGACAAGGTGGATCGCAAGTCTACATCGGGCACATGTCACTTTACGGGTCGATCACTTGTCATTGGTCTTCAAAGAAGCGTAGCGTGTATCACTCTCAAGCTGCTGAATCTGAATACATTGTTGTTGGATCTTCTTTGTGGTCGGCTTCTATGGATGAAGCAAACTCTCAAGGACTATGGCATCAATCTGAAACAAGTACCTCTCTTCTGCGACAACGAAAGCGCCATCAAGATTGCCAACAATCCAGTCCAGCACTCGAAGACAAAGCACATTGAAATTTGTCATCACTTTCTCAGAGATCATGTCATGAAGAAAGATATTAACATCATTCACGTCAACACTGAAGAGCAACTGGCAGATATCTTCACAAAGCCCTTGAATGAGAAAAGGGTTTGCAAGTTACGGTGTGAGATAAATATCTTGGAATCCTCAAATGTCCCGTGATCAGGAACACATCCTAACACTTATGCATATTTATGACTTAGATGTGCAACACACGAAGTAAAGTATATCTTCAATCAATGAAGACTTACATTCTGAGTGTGAATACATTAACGTGGAATTTGACTTCGGAGCGCCACGATAATTGTGCGCCGTGTCTGGGTCTAATACTTCCTATACGGTGGGTAACGCCACCACCAAATTTCTCTGTTTTAAGTGTTTCACTCATGGCGTTATTTTTGCAATGTCTTCGCATTTGGTTTGTCTTCAGTTTCAACTTATCTTCATGATTTTCTTCACTATGTTGATTTGATTGCTTTCGGATATATATACTAGTGTTCTGTCCTCTACAACATTCACTTATAGCTATGTCTTCCTAGTTGAATCTTTTGAACTAAGTGAATGTGATCGGACCCCAATCTCTCTATGCTTCCTATCTCAAACTCTATCTGTCCAAATCATATGCATTCTATTGAAACTGTCGAATGTGTTCTCTGCGTCCTAGTCAGCAGAAGACACAGAGACAAACATTAAGTCTGTTTTAATTGATTCATCCTCATTGTTTGAAATCCGGAGAAGCCGAAACAACCATCCGACAAAACTGGCGGGCGTGGGAACATGGGACAACTCTGAGTATGTTGCATGCTTGCCACGTGCCCCTCAGATGTGAACCGCCAGGGGCACCTGCGTAATTGCGCTGTGCCGCTCACTTCCTTATAAATACATGTCCCCTGCGGTAAAGAAAACCTTCTTCCACCTCTCCACCTCATCAAAACCCTAGCGCCACCGCTAGGTCTCGACGACGCCGGCGACGAAGTGCTTAGCTGCCGCGACATCTCCGACGCCGTCCTCACGCCGGCCGCGGACATCGTCCTCTCCGCCGCCGCCGTAGGTGTCCTCCGTCGCCAAGTTAGGGCATGGTGGATTGAACTGCTCGGTCTCCTATTCATCCCATCTAGCAGTTCTTCGTGTGGTAAATATAACTCTATTTTTACCATCTTTTTGATCTTCAAAGATTCATCCTATTTACCAAAATTGGTTTACCTTATACAATGTTAGATCTATTACATGCGCATCTCATACTGCCTAGTATATTCACTTAAACTTCATATCTAGTTTGATTCCTCACTTGTACTTATTCATGGATTCGTACAAATCTGGAACCAACTCTCAACATATAAGTGAATGTCTTCGCATCATGAGGTCAATGTCTTCAAACTGATTAATCTTCAAAATCTTACGAGAATGCATATGACCTCTTCCCTTCCTCGCATCTCTAATCTTTATCACAGTACATGTCCATGGGAGAATCCCTTGGTTCTCATAGTCTGCATTCATTTGCAGAATTCTTACAACATCACATTAACTCTCCCGAAGCCAGTTCCTGTTTGTCCAGCAAGCAAAAGCTTTTGAAGCCTTTGAACGTGTTGAAACCATTCAGTTTGAAGTTCATGGCTGTAGAGAAATCAGTAAGGAAGGGTGACAGACAACGTCGTGGGGAACATAAAAAGATTTGCCTGATGACCTCGCAGAGCTTTACAAGACAGATCCTGAAGAGAATTATCATCAGCGCAAGACACGAATCCAATGGATTCGACGATATTGGGTTGAAAAATGGTTCAAATACAAGTTCGTGACCCAGGAATACGCTGAGAAGAATGCTATCAAAAGTGCTTGGGGGTGATATTCTCTATCGAGGCCTTCAACCCAAGAACAGAGCTGAAGCTATTGCACATGGTTTCTATCCTTGTATGGTCCGTGGACCTCAGCCTGAAAATGTCGACCCATCATCATTGCTCTGGTGTCGTGACGATACTCTCTTCAAGCGCAACTTCCAGCATGCAAAGGCATCGGCCAAGGAAAACAAGAAGTCATTGGGATTAGACTTCAACCCTGGTCTCTCTGCTCCCCGTGCTGACGGCTCACGTGATGCAGAACCCAATGTCATCGGCTCCTTCTCCAACCTTGATGGCCTCATCACTTACATCTTGGTCCAAGGTGCCAAAGTGGATCATTCTGATAATGATGCTGACACTGATGAAGCCCCAGCTCCTCCTCCAAAGCTGCAGAAGCTAAAGAAGACCAAGGCTTCAAGATCAGCTGCTCCACCCAAGGCTTCACGTGCGAAGCCACTGGCCACTACACCTCCTGAAGACAGTGTGCAGTCTGAAGATCTCTCACGTATCTCCAAGAAGACGGAGAAGAAAAAGAAAATCGTCAGGCACACTGATCAGACGTTGACTCCTGCTGCCATTCTGTGAGAAGAGCACATTGACCTGTCCAGCGATGAAGATCTTGTAGATGATGCCCTTGAGCAACTGATCAAGAGCAAGGAAGAAGCAGAGATCTTCAATAATTTGCCTCTCTTCGATGTGGCAATCATCCATAACTTCATTGATGAGTGGTTTGACACCCCAAATCTCAGCTTTGAAGATCTGCAACTTCCCATTGGCCTCAGCGTCTCCTTCAATGGCGCCATTGCTTCTGAGCTAGCTCTTGCTCAGCGCATCATTGAACTGAAGCACAAGATCGACTATGAAAGCTCGGTTCAAGAAGCATGTGGCAAAGCTCAGCGTGCAAGATGTCAAAACTTCAAGATCATCTTGCACGAGCTCAAAGAAGCCTTTCTCAAGAAGCGCCAAGAAGCTCAAGGCTCGTGGCGTATGAAGAGTCTGGTGACAAGTGTGTGCTAGCCTACAATGAAATTTGAGAAGTGCAAGGCTCTTGGTAGATCTGGCATTGACCCTAGAATGGCTGCAAAGAAGAAGAAGCTATCAACTGCCCAATCTGCACCTTCAAGGCAGGAAGCACCTCGCATAATCTTCCCAAGCAGCATGACTGGCTCAAAGCCAAAGGTCATGTCAACCGCTTCAGAACTGAAGAAAACGAGGACTGCCGAGGCTGAAGCCAGAAAAAGGAAAAATACTGAAGCCTCTGATGCTGCTCCCTCCAAGAAGAAGCGCAAAACCAAGAAGAATCGGGCTGCTCCCACAGAGCCCTTAGTTGTTGAACCTATCTTAGTGGTTCACCCTGCATCTGAACACCAAGAATGACGGATGATAGTTCATGAGCCTGCTTTCATAGAGGCTCATGAAGCTGAAGACATTCCAGTAGTTGATCCCACCGCTGCTGAAGACATTGGTCACAATGACAATGTTGAAGATGATGAAGTTCTTCCTCAGATCGAACACAACTTGGTATCATCGCCTGTTCTCACGAACAGCAAACTCATCAGCATTGGTCGTCCTCTGACGCCAATTGCTCAGGATGCATCATGGGCTAATCACCCAGAACAACAAAACTCCCCGAGCACTCCCCAACAACAACAACAAGTCACACCACCTGTGCAAGAAGAACAAGAAGACTTTTAGGCCCAGCCAACTCCATCTCCAAAGGCGTCGCCAGCATTACGCAGGCTTCGCAAAGGACCAAGGCCTCAGGTCCCTCTTTCGAGCATTCCAGAAGGAGAAGTGCACCACTCATCTGTTGCACGTCAAGTGTTTCCTGAAGCCACTCCAACTGTGAATGTCTCCGTGTCTGAAGCCCAAGCTGCTGAAGAAAATCCGGCTGCATCAGCCGATGACAAACAAGACGAAGAACGTGTCCCTACTCCCCCCATTATTGAAGAAGCTGTTCCTGATGTGAATGTGCCAGTGCCCGACCCTCCAGCTCATCAAGTGGAGGTTGAAAATCTTGAGGCTGCCACCACCAACACAAATGAAGCCACTGACGTAGTCATGGCTGAAGAAAATGTGGAGCCTGCACCCACCAATGTGCCAGAAGCCAATGATGCAACTGCTCCTGAAGCATCTGTTGTGCAGCCTAACGCCTCAGTTGTTACCACTGCTCCTGTTCCGCCACCAAGGCCTCATACAATTGAGCAAGCATACAGCCATGGTCAGCTGATCACTGTCAAATGGCACGTACTGGTACCTCCGCCTAATGCCTCTGGTACTCAGTTTGATTATCACATTGAGCATAGGCCTCAGGTCCAGAAACCAAAGCCAAGACTGCCAAGGTTTCCAGGTACTGCCACCTCAATAGGGTCCTTCAATGCAAATGGCTTCAAAAGCCACAACACCTTCTTTGACAGTGCAAAGAACCCCTACTCAAAGCCAAGAATATCATCTGATTGTTTCTGGAGCTATCAGCAGCGAAGCTATTACTCCTGCGTTCTATATGATCAAGGGCGCATTTTCCCTCATATGCGCCTCGACACTGAAGCCATTGCTGGAGTGCCATGCTTAGAAGAAGCACTTGACTGCTTTTGTGATGCAGGTCTACTCAGCTTTGTGACAGACAAAGAACATTGGAATGAGGAACTTTTGCTTCAATTCTATGCTACTCTCCACATTCGCGGCTTCAACAGGGATATAAAGACATGGGTTCTCGAGTGGATGACAGGAATGTTCATCATGAAGCTAAAGCTCTTGATGTCATTGAGCTTACAGGCCTACCCACTCCCAGAGAGCTGTACGAACCTGACTGTCAACTTCACCGCAATGCACTGGAGAGCATCTTCCATAAGCCAGAGCCCAACATGAGCCAGATGTTGAGCATGATGAAGCCTCTGCCACCTGACGCTGAATTCCCAAAGGAGTTCCTTGTAGATGACCTTGAGTATCTGCCTCGCACCATATATCATATCATCAAGCGAACTCTATGGCCTATGAAAGGGCATTCATCTACTGCAAAACTTGAAGGAGCAATGAAGACATTGGTCTTTTACATCCTCAATGGCATCAGCTTCAATACACAAGAATTCTTCATCCGGCAACTTGCTGCGTCTGGATCTAACCTTTTTGGCCTGAAATTCTATGCTCCATGGGTCATGCGCCTAATCAAGCTACATTCTACTATCAACTATCAACCCTCTACTCGCAATCATCTGATCTTTCTACCAGAGGTTGATATGTCAGTTGAAGCCATATACACTGAGCCTGCCAAGAAGCCTCTTTGTCTTCAAAATGCTGATCACCAAAGCTTCACTCAGCCCATGGAAGGAGTCCAAGCAGTAACTCGTGTCTATCCAATGGCTGGGAACACTTATGCCCTCATTGTGCAAACCTGAAGCTCTTGAGCACAATTGCACAAAGGCCTAAGAAGCGCTCTCGCGTACTAATTAACCGAGAACTTCTTGTGGCACTGCATCAGAAACAAGACAAACATCACTATTGGCTCAAGCGACAGATGCAAAGCCTCTTGGTGGACGTCAATCGCATTCGAAATCTTGCCACCAAGAATGCTCTTGTCACTCACGAGACCTGTCGGCGATCATGGAAGAGTTTTACACTGCTTAGTGCTGAAGCGGATCTTCATGACGATGGCTTCACTGAACAATTCAAGTTTGACTCCACTCCTCCACGGAATGTTGTTCTACGTCGAACTCCATCCCTTGAAGATTCTGACTATTCTTCCTCCGCGGCAACTGTGAATGCCAAAGTGATCGATGATGAAGACGATGCTACTTCACCGCCCCTACTTCGCGCGCGATCGACACTTTGCACCAAGTACGTCTGCGCCGCCAAACAACAACGACAACCCTGCTGCTTCACCTACTCCTCATGAGGACGAGTAGATGCCCTATGTCTTCAAACCTTTTTGGTCCTTACTGACAAAAGCGGGAGAAGCATATGAGTTTGATAGTCTTCAAGCGGGTTCATATGGGCGGTTGCTTTATATTTTGCCTAGTGTTTACAACTCTCGCTTTTGATACAATTGGTTCTTTGAGTTGTAACACTTAAACTCGATGGTCGTCTGCTACTTATTTGCTTTTCTGTGATGTGATGATAAATTCCGCATGTGCGATGATAACTTCCGCACTTAGATCATTCTGCAGACGTCCATTTTTCATTATGCATGTCATTCTCTTAGTGGTATCATTTCATGCATGATGAATTATCTTCATAAGTTGAAGAGGATCTCCACAAGTATAACCTGCCATGTGCATTTGCATTCCAAAAGCAAATTACTTATATGCACATCTTCAGGGGGAGCCTTTGCCACTTATGAAGACAATACCCTATCCTTTACAATTTCACATACTTTATCCCCGTTGAAAACTTCAACCAGTTTGTCATCAATCACCAAAAAGGGGGAGATTGTAAGTGCATCTAGTGCCACCCCTAGTTGGTTTTGGAGTATTGACGACAAATTTGGTTGAGGGACTAATGCGTTTGTGAGAATTGCAGGATAACGCGGGTTGTGTCCCTCATTGATTCGGTTTACCTACCAGAGATGACCCCTAAAAATGTATGAAGACATTGACGACAATGATGGTATGTGAAGATATTCATATTGAAGACTATGACATGAGAAGACATTGAGTGAAGACTATCGTGGTTCTAAGTCTGACAGTAGAATCGAGGGTAGGTATGGAGAGGCAAGATCCTAGCTATGGATTAATTGTATACGCAAGGGATTTACGAATTTAGGCCCTTCTCAGAGGAAGTAACAGCCCTACGTCTCGGAGCCCGGAGGCGGTCGACTGGATTATATGCGTATGAATTACAGGGATGCGAACCCTTTACACTGAGGAGGGGGGGTGGCTTATATAGTGTCTGCCAGACCCCTCCGGCCCTCAGTTATGCAGGGTTTAAAGTACATAAAGGATTGGCGTTACTGGTAACGCCCTACATAAAGTGTCATAATGGCCATAAAGACTACTTAATTACAGACCGTTTGGATACAGAGTGGCTCTTAATCTCCTGGTGGTCGAGTGAGTCTTCGTGGTCGAGTGCCTTCGAGTGGAATCCCTCTTGGTCGACTGGACGGCAGCTTCTTCTGAAGATGTCCTTGGGGAGGGTACTTTGGACAGGTTCATGACCCTACCCTAGGTACATGACTACATCATCTATGGAGCGCGAAGACTGTGTGGTTTCGTTGTTTCCTTTTCTTCTTTGTTGAGTCATAGGAACCACCGTACTGTTAAGTGGGGTCCAAGTGAACAAAGTCGGAATGACTGAAGTGATGCTCAACCCAAATCCTATGTCTTGGCGAAGACAATGAGAGCAAATCTTATCGAGAGTGGATGAGTCGAGCTTTGCTTGTAGCCCAAGTAAAGTTGCCGTGTGTGTTTGAAATCTGACCGTTGGAACACGTGTCAGTTCCTTAGTGACCCAGGGTCATTTCGGACATATCAGGTTGGGTTGCCTTGTGGCTATAAATAGCCCACCCCCTACACCATAAATTGGTGGCTGCTCAGAGTTAGTGCATGGCTTTTGTTGTTTGAGAGCAACCCACCTCGAAGCCTTTGAGAGAGAGAAATCCTTGCGAGGACAAAGCCCAAACACCCAGAGCCAAAGGGTGTTAGGCATCACTGAATTCTTTACATGCATGTGACTGAAGACTTATTACACTTGAGGACTATGAATCCTCCAGCCGGTTAGGCGTCACGTTCTGAGCATCCAAGAGTCATTATGGATCGCCGGTGAACGAAGTCTGTGAAGGTTCGGAAGTCTACCTTGAAGACTTACCAGAGTGATTGGGCGAGGACTGTGTGTCCTTAGCTCAAGGGGAATAAGATGAAGACGCGGTCTTCTGAGTTGAATCTCAGCCTCCCTAACCAGACGTACAGTTGTCACAGCAACTGGAACTGGTCCAACAAATCCTATGTCTTCTACAAGTGACTGGTTCTATCTCTTACTCTCCTTACTTCCTGTTAGTCTTTGTGAAGTCATTGCCTGACTGCCATGCCTGTTTGACTTCACTGTGTGACTACTTGTACTGATTGGCTTCATACTATCTTCCATCCTGATCCTTACTACTAAGCTGCTAGTAATCTTTGTACTTTCACATAATTGCATACTTGACTATGGTTTGCTTATTGTAGTTTATCTTCCGCTGCATATCAATTAGGTCATTTCTACTGTTTGTCTTCGAAACTTCAATGTTTTGAAGACTTTCATAAAAATCGCCTATTCACCCCCCCCTCTAGTCGATACTAGCACTTTCAAAGACCTAGGGCACTTTTGAGGAAGCCCATCATTGGAATATGCAAGCCAAGTTCTATAATGAGAAATTCCCACTAGTATATTAAAGTGACAACATATGAGACTCTCTATCATGAAGATCATGGTGCTATTTTGAAGCACAAGTGTGGAAAAAGAGATAGTAGCATTGTCCCTTCTCTCTTTTTCTCTCATTTTTTTCTTTTTTCTTTTCTTTTCTTTTTTTTCTTTGGCCTTTCTCTCTTTTTTTGGCCTTTTCTTCTTTTTTTCTTTTTTTTCTCTTTTTGTAAACTCCGAAGTATCATCCGAACTTGTGGGGGAATCATAGTCTTCATCATCCTTTCCTCACTAGGACAATACTCTAATAATGAAGATCATCACACTTTTATGGATTTACAACTCAAGAATTACAACTCAAAGCTAGAACAAGATATGACTCTATATGAATGCCTCCGGCAGTGTACCGGGATATGCAATGAATCAAGAGCGACATGTATGAAAATTATGAAGGTGGCCTTGCGACAAATACAATGTCAACTACATGATCATGCAAAGAGCAATATGACAAAAGTAATGCGTGTCATATGAACGGAACGATGGAAAGTTGCATGGCAATATATCTCGGAATGGCTATGGAAATGCCATAATAGGTAGGTATGGTGGCTGTTTTGAGGAAGGTATATGGTGGGTGTATGGTACCGGCGAAAGTTGCGCGGCACAAGAGAGGCTAGCAATAATGGAAGGGTGAGGTGCGTATAATCCATGGACTCAACATTAGTCAAAAGAACTCATATACTTGTTGCAAAAATCTATAAGTCATCAAAAACCAAAGCACTACGTGCATGCTCCTAGGGGGATAGATTGGTAGGAAAAGACCATCGCTCGTCCCCGACCGCCACTCATAAGGAAGACAATCAATAAATAAAATTGTGCTCCAACTTCATCACAAAGAGGTTCACCATACGTGCATGCTACGGGAATCACAACCCTTAAGACAAGTATTTTTCATAATCACCTCAACTAGCATGAATCTAATATCACTACCTCCATATCTCAAAACAATTATCAAGCATCATATTGATCATAGCATCCAATTCTTTTTCTATGATAGTTTTTATTATACCCAACTTGGACGCTCATCATTCTAGGACCAACTTTGTAACCATAGAAAATACCATGCTGTTCTAAAAGACTCTCAAAAAGATATAAGTGAAGCATGAGATACTAGCAATTTCTTCAAAATTAAGACACCACCGTGCTCTAAAAGATATAAGTGAAGAACTAGAGCAAAAACTATCAAGATCAAAATATATAAGTGAAGCACATAGAGTATTCTAGCAAATTCTAATCAAGTAGGCTTCTCCCAAAAGGTGTGTACAGCAAGGATGATTGTGGTAAACTAAAAAGAAAAGACTAATATAATACACGACGCTCCAAGCAAAACACATATCATGTGGCGAATAAAAATATAGCTCCAAGTAAAGTTACCAATGAACAAAGACGAAAGAGGGGATGCCTTCCCGGGGCGTCCCCAAGCTTAGGCTTTTGGCTATCCTTGAATATCTTGGGGTGCCATGGGCATCCCCAAGCTTAGGCTCTTTCCACTCCTTATTCCATAGTCCATAAAAGCTTTACCCAAAACTTGAAAACTTCACAACACAAAACTCAACAGGAAATCTTATAAGCTCCGTTAGTGAAAGAAAACAAAACCACCACATAAGGTACTGTAATGAACTCATTCTTTATTTATTTTGGTGTTAAACCTACTGTATTCCAACTTCTCTATGGTTTATAAACTATTTTACTAGTCATAGATGCATCAAAATAAGCAAAAAACACACGAAAAACAGAATCTGTCAAAAACAGAACAGCCTGTAGCAATCTGTAACTAACGCAAACTTATAGAACTCTAAAAATCCTACCAAAATAGGAAGTCCTCGACAATTTGTTTATTGATCAGCAGAAAAAATAATAAACGCAAAAGCACGTTTCTGTGATTTCAAAAAACTAAATTCGTGCGCACAAAGCTTCTGTTTTTCAGCAGAATCAACTCAACTATCATCATAGGTTATCCTATAGGTTCTACTTGGCACAAACACTAATTGAAAGATAAAAACACATCTAAACAGAAGGTAGATGCAAAATTTATTACTAAACATGAACAAAACCAAAAAACACAAAGAAAATTGGGTTGCCTCCCAACTAGCGCTATCATTTAACGCCCCTAGCTAGGCATAAAAGCGAAGATAGATCTAAGTAGTGCCATCTTTGGCACTCATATTTTTAATGGGGTTATGCTAGAGTCCGGGAGGCTCTTTGCATTTACCTTCAGGCTCAGAGATCCTAAGATCTAAGGCATCCAACCGCTTATTGTAAAGTGTGATCAATTTTTTCATGCGGTTGATACTTGCAACAATATTCTTAAAAGGTTCAACAAGTTTTTGCAATTCAAGAAGTTTCTCTAAAATTTGGGTTCCTTCAAGAGATAAAGATGATCTTTCTTGTTGGGGAAGTACTCCTACTATCCCCTCTAAAATTTCATAAGCGGAACTAGGATCAATTTCAATAAATTCCCCTTATGCGGCAACATCAAGGAGTTGTTTGTGGGGTAAGGTTAGCCCAATGTAAAAATTACGAATTAAAATCTTGAAATCTCCTTCTAGGCACAACTACGATAAGATTCTAACATCCTAAACTAAGCATCTTTTAAATTTTCACCTTGTCTTTGTTTGAAGTGGATAACTTCAAAGTCGGGAGACGAAGGGATAAAAACTGAGCTAGCCATGACGACAAGGTAAACGATCTAACACACGAGCAAACAGAAAAAGGCAAGCGAAAGAGAGAGGAGAAGATTGGGAAAGAGAGGGCAAATAAAACGGCAAGGGTGAAGTGGGGGAGAGGAAAACGAGAGGCAAATGGCAAATAATGTAAATGCGAGGGAGATGAGTTTGTGATGGGTACTTGGTATGTCTTGACTTGAGCGAAGACCTCCCCAGCAACGGCGCCAGAAATCCTTCTTGCTACGTCTTGAGCTTGCGTTGGTTTTCCTTGAAGAGGAAAGGGTGATGCAATGATAGTAGAGTAAGTATTTCCCTCAGTTTTTGAGAACCAAGGTATCAATCCAGTAGGAGGCTCCTCAAAAGTCCCACGCACCTACACAAACAAACAAAGAACTCACAACCAACACAATAAAGGGGTTGTCAATCCCTTCATGGCCACTTGCGAAAGTGAGATCTAATAAAGATAGTATGATAAGATAAATATATTTTTGGTATTTTATAATATAGATGCAAAAAGTAAAGATGCAAATAAAATCAGATTGGAAGCAAATATGATAAGAGATAGACCCGGGGGCCATAGGTTTCACTAGTGGCTTCTCTCAAGATAGCATAAGTACTACGGTGGGTGAACAAATTACTGTCGAGCAATTGATAGAAAAGCGAATAATTATGAGATTATCTAGGCATGATCATGTATATAGGCATCACGTCCGCAACAAGTAGACCGACTCCTGCCTGCATCTACTACTATTACTCCACACATCGACCGACTCCTGCTGCATCTAGAGTATTAAGTTCATAAGAACGAGTAACGCATTAAGCAAGATGACATGATGTAGAGGATAAACTCAAGCAATATGATATAAACCCCATCTTGTTATCCTCGATGGCAACAATACAATACGTGCCTTGTAACCCTTTACATCCTTTGGTAAGGACACCGCAAGATTGAACCCAAAGCTAAGCACTTCTCCCATGGCAAGAAAGATCAATCTAGTAGGCCGACCAAACGATAATTCAAGAGACTTGCAAAGATAACTCAATCATACATAAAAGAATTCGGAGAAGATTCAAATATTATTCATAGATAAACTTGATCATAAACCCACAATTCATCGATCTCGACAAACACACCGCAAAAAGAGTTTACATCGAATAGATCTCCACAAGAGAGGGGGAGAACATTGTATTGAGATCCAAAAAGAGAGAAGAAGCCATCTAGCTAGTAACTATGGACCCGAAGGTCTGTGGTAAACTACTCACAACTCATCGTAGGGCAAGGATGTTGATGTAGAAGCCCTCCATGGTCGATTCCCCCTCCGTGAGTGCCTGGCAAAGGCTCAAGATGGGATCTCGCGGATCTGAGAGGTTAAGGCGGTGGAAATTGTGTTTGGTTGCTCCTGGATGTTTTCGAGTGCGTGAAGCTTATATAGGAGGAAGAAGTACGTCGGTGGACGCCCGAGGGGCCCACGAGATAGGGGGCGCGCTCTATAGGGGGGCGCCCTCCTATCTCGTGGAGTCCTCGGCTGCTTCTTGACTTGCACTCCAAGTCCTGTGGATCACGTTCGTTCCAAAAATCACACTCCCGAAGGTTTCATTCCGTTTGGACTCCGTTTGATATTCCTTTTCTTCGAAATACTGAAATAGGCAAAAAAAACAGCAATACGGGCTGGGCCTCCGGTTAGTAGGTTAGTCCCAAAAATGATATAAATGTGTAAGATAAAGCCCATAAACATCCAAAAGGGGTAATATAATAGCATGGAACAATCAAAAATTATAGATACGTTGGAGACGTATCAACGTCTTGTCCTATAATACGAGCGATAAGCTCGTAGCGCTGTAGGCCTTTCCACCTCCTGTGTGCCACTATGGAGCCCCTTCTGCCTACAAAAGGAGGCCCATGGCATACAGGAAAAGGATTCGGCTCCTTCGAACCACGCAACACCCATAGCTAGTTCGAGAGCTCAAGAACACTGAATATATCCACCAAGCAGGACTAGGGTTTTATGCATCCTCGCGGCCCGAACCAGGGTAAACGATCCTTGTGCCAATTACTAATCCTGCTCTTCTCACAATCCCGTGCCCCGCAACCGTAGTAGGGATTATTGTGATCCCATAGGTGTCGTTTCCCACCGACATCTTTGGCACGCCAGGTAGGGGGCGCAATTGTGAGAATCTGGTCTAGCCGTTGGCCTGGCTGTTCTTCATCGCCACGGCTCCCGCGGAGAAGGTGGCCAAGAGAGTGGCGCCGCCTGCGAGCATGAAAGGATGCCAGGGCAGCGACGGAAAAGCTAAGTCATGCCAACTTTAAACTCTCTCCTTAATATAAGGTTATCGTCCTCGGAGATTCTGCCTATGTATGGAAAACCTGTACACAGAGGGGCCCTCCCGCGATTGGCAACGCCCTTGTTCTATTTCGAGTCCACTCAACAGTTCAAGCGGCCGCGTCGAGAGCAGCAGGGTAGCCTTCCGCCATTAGCACCGCTCTCGACTCTGACTCGAGTCAAGCTCGACAGACCGGGCGGCCGCGCTAAGGGCGGTAAGGTGGTTCGCCCAGCCGCAAGCACACCCGACAGGCTAATGGGGATCTGTCCTCAAGATGCCACCCTGGGGCGCGCCGGCAAGCCTACCCAATAACGTAGGGTGGACATACAAAGGAAAATCAAACAGGAAAATAACATGCATAATGTCAGGAGTACTGCAGAGTTATATTACACAAACTGCCGCCGCGGTTCTAACTAATGATATCAATTGTCTTGGTTATGAACCTGCAGCGGCGATAAGGAACGGGGTGCCTAGTCCCGGCGCTGGCCCTCCAACCTCTTGATTTTGTCGATGCGGCTGAGGATGGCCTTGATACGCTCATTGAGCGCCGCGATGTCAGCATCCTCCGGCAAGCTCTTGGTAGCAACCCGAAGTTGAGTCGGGATGCGGTCGCTATCTTGGCGAGCACCTTGGTCATGACACCTCGATAGAGCATCCGGGACTCCTCGGCCAGGGAGGCCGCCCGGTTGGAGTGAAGCCGCTCCAGGGCGCCGATGACCCTCACAAAGTATAGGGTCAGGTTGGTGTTGGGGCTCAGGCTCGTCTCCGGGGCGTACCTCATGTCCGGCATCCCCATGGTGCCCAGCTGTGTGGCGGCCGAGTTCGCAACGGCGACAAGGCGTTCAAGCCAACGCTTCTTGCCCGCCACATGGTCGTTGAGGTTGGCGGTCTCTTTCATCCACAACTGCTTCTCGGTCTACAGCTCCTTGGTCAGGATCCCCTCTCGGGCTTTGGCCTCCGACAACATCTTCTCGAGATCCCCCAGCTTCAGCTTGAGGTCTCTGATGGAGTTGTTGGCTTCGGAGAGTTCTCCGGTCTTGTTGACGACCGCGACCTGCGCCTCCACCAGGGCGCCGTTGAGCATGTCCTTCTCCGTGGACAACTTCAAAGCTTGCTCCTCCAGCTCCTTCACCTTGCCGGCGTGAGCCAGAGCCTGGGCATCGAGTGCCTCCTGATGCCTCTGCTCCAGCTCTTGGGTCTGCTGTACAACGAGCTTGTCCACCTCTTCATCCTTGCCGCGGAGCATGGTGGCAAGCTTCTCCTCGCGCGCGACAAGATCCTCCTCCTGGGAGTTCAGTGCGGCCTCGCACTGGGTCCGGACGGCTTCGGCTTCGGCTTCGGTGGCCAAGTTCTTCGCCGTCTCTTGGGCCTTCTCGATGTTAGCCAACTTTATGGTGAGCTCCACGTCACGCTTGGCTAGCTCGCCGTAGGCAGCCTTTAGCTCGTCTTGAGCCTGGCGGAACCAGTCCTGCGCCTCGTTTACTCGCCCCTTGAAGTCCGCCTCCGCCTTCTACACCACCGCTGTCCTGGACTTGGCCTTGTCCAAACGAGCGCGATGGAGCGCCTGGAGCTTCCGAAAGCTAGCGCCCATGGCCTGGAGCAGCCGCTCCTCCTGGGAGCCGTCGCCACCAACGCCCGGCTCATCGACGACCTCGAGCCCGGCAGCGGAAAGCACCTCCTCATCGAACACCTCTCCCTCAAGGGGAGCCCTAGTGCTCGACACGCCTAGGAGGTGGACGAAGAGGTCGTCGCTCACCCTCAAGTACCTGCCAGAGCCAGAGGCAGCGGAGGAGGAGGGCAGGTCGTCAAACACCAACTCCTCGACAGCGGCTTTGCCGGCTTCCCCGGCAGGCCCCTTGCCGGGCTCCTCAGCGGGCCCCTTGGCGGCGTCCTCGGCAGCGCCCTTAGTGCTCTCCTCGGCAATGATCTTCTTGGCCTGCATCGCGGCATCCTCGGCGACGTCCTTGATGACAGTGTCGACGTCCTCTGGGTCCATCAAGGAGAAGTCTGAAATGCCAAGAAAGGGGCAGGGCGGAGCCAAGATCAAAAGCCAGTAAAAAGAAGAAAGAAAGAACGCAAGCAGAAATGGAGGGCGAGTGGATTACCCGTGCCGGGACGAGAGACGGAAGTCCCTTCTCCGCCAAGGTTTGGCGTCGAGGCGAAGCCACCGGCGCCCGTGTCCTCCTCCTCCTCCTCCTCCGTGTGCATGGCCTCGGCGCTTGGTGCTCTTGCCGGGGACGCTCCTCGGGGCGGCGTGGTCGACGGGGGCGGCACGATGGGAGAAGCCCTCTACGGCTCCCCTTGATGCTTCTCCCCTCCTACATCCACGACAGGGTCAGTACCAAAGCATCATGCATTACGCACGTTGATGAAGGATGGATGATGGACTCACGCTGGGGGCTGGGCTGGGGGCTGCTGTCCGGGCTGCTCAACACCACCAGTGGCGTGCTGGAGGTGCCTGCCGAGGGCTGGCTGCACGTCGAAATCCTAGCCCTCTTCGCCCTCTGGGCCAGCGTCTCCACATCCCTGTAAGATAAGCATAATTAAGAATGGGCGGCACCATTGGAGGAACAAGAAAAAAAAGAGAGCAGGGAGAAAGCAGAGCTTACTCTTCCTCCTCCTCCTCCTGTGTTGTTTTCCTCTTCCTCTCCGGGCTGAGCGGCCCAAAGTCGAACGCGATCCCCGCGCCAATGTTTGCCGGCAAAGGGGAGGCGATGGCGTCCGGACACGCTTGGACGACGAAGAAGCAGCTGCCTTCTTCTTCGACGCCGCGGCCTTCGCCGCCTTCTTCATCGCCACTGCCATCGTCTGGTGCACAGGCGCCTCCTGGGCCTATCGCAGCTGCACAGCCCGGTCAGGGCAGACTGGCTCGCCGGAGGAGGCCCGCCGCAGGACTCGCCCTTTTCCGGCGATTGGAGGGTCGGCGGTCGCGGTCTTCTCTCCCTCGCCCTCCTCTTCCGACGACTCGTCGACCACGTTCTCGATGAGGGGAACCCCGATGCCGGTGCTGCTGGCCTCCCGAGCGGTTGCCGCCCACCGGGCAAGCTCTTCTTCCTCCGCTTCCGCCGCGGACTTGTCCTCCATGCCACCGGCGCTGCCGGCCTCCTCGACGAGCTCTGCCTCCTCCTCGGCAAGCCTCGCCTCCTCCACCCTGGCGGTGATGTAGTCCAGCTCCGCCAGAGAGGTGTCCTGGATAAGCCGCAGCTCGGCGGTGACGTACACCTCATGCAAGGTGTCGAAGAACTCCTGCACCTTGAGCTCGTCCGGCTCGACCCAGCTCGGGCCAAGGCCGTGCGCGTTGAAGAGCAACATCATGGCCATAATCTCAGACCGGAGAGAATTGTTGCACTGCGGGACCACTCCCGCCGGCAACTTGAAAACGGGCTCCTTGACAACCTTGCCGGCCTTCGCGGCAGCCCTTGCGACCTTGCCGGACTGCCCAACCTCACCTACGTCACTAACCTCGAGTTGAAAAATCCGTTGGCAGAGATGGGCGTGCCTCAGCACCATCAGGTTGTGGTCGAGGCCGGGATGGAGCCTCATGATGTTAGCTGCATTCACAAAAAGCCAGGTCGGCCTCACCTTGTCGTGCAGAGGAGCAATTCGGCGGCGGATGAAGTCTGCCCCGATCATTTCGAGGGTGATCCCGGCCTAGGTGAGCCGAAGGATCCTAGTGGTGGCGATCATCAGCTTCGTGTCGTCGGCATCGCATCACCCCAGTTGTTTCCATGGACCGGCGGCTCCTGGCGAACCTCGCAGAATGCTGGCGGGTCCTTCTCCTCAATCCAGGACCACCGGCCCCGCCATTCTTCCCACCTCTCCTTCGTGGCGCCGTCCGGGTACGCCCCCTTGGCCCTCGGGATCTAGGCGAGGCAGCCAGAGATGACGCCCCCTTTTTGGATCCGAGGGGAGAAGTAATGACGGAAGAGCGCCGTGTTGGGGTGCACCCCGGCGAAGCCCTCGCAGAGGTGTGCAAAGAGAGCCATGCACGCCATGGAATTCGGGGTAAAATCCAGAAGGCGGAAGTCGTAGGTGTGCATGATATCCTTGAAAAAATCAGAAAAGGGGGGACAGAGCCCGCGGGAGAAGTAGTCGACGAAGAAGGGGTACCGATTTGGGGCGGCCCGGCGCTTGCAGGAACGACGTGCGTGGCTGGATGCCCCATCTTCTCTCCTCCCGTCTTCACCCCCACAGATCTTTGAAGAACTCCCGGAGCTCGGACACGTCGACCATCGAGGGGAAGTAGGCGAACTGCGCCCATCGCGCCACCAGCTCGCTCTTCGGCTGCTCAGTCGCCCAGGCGTCCTTAGCCACTCCCTTGCCTTTGGTGGATTTGGGCACCATGGCGGTTGCGAGAGGCAAGAGAGCAGAGGATGGCGTAAGCACATCGGCAGTGGATGGAGACAGGGGGGCTCGAGCAGGAGGAAGAAAGGGCGCGGCGGTTCAGAGATTGGAGAAGGCGCAAGAAGGGAGGTAAAGTGAGCAGCGCGCCCGCGGTTATTCCTTTTTAGGGGGAAGGCGCGGGACGCCTCCTTTCCCATTAACTACGATACGTCGCATGCATGCGGGAACCGTCCCACGCATGCCTCCCACGTCACGCACGCTCCTCCACGACGCGCGTTCAACGCGAGTCGTGGGGAAGCGCAGCGGACGGAACAGTTATCGCGGTAAAATCCGCCCCCCTGCCCGCGCACCGTTCTGGGCCTGGCCCAACAACGTGTCGCGCATATGTGTGGCCCGGGCCGGGGGCTCCTGTCGGTGTACAAAAGTAGGATGAGGGAGTCCTGGACTAGGGGGTATCCGGACAGCCGGACTATCATCGTCCGCCGGACTCCAAGACTACGAAGATACAAGATTGAAGACTCCGTCCCGTGTCCGGATGGGACTTTCCTTGGCGTGGAAGGCAAGCTACCATTGTAACCGACTCTGTGTAACCCTAGCCCTCTCCGGTGTCTATATAAACCGGAGGGCTTTAGTCCGTAGGACACAACAACCATCACAACAATCATACCATAGGCTAGCTTCTAGGGTTTAGCCTCCTTGATCTCGTGGTAGATCCACTCTTGTACTACCCATATCATCAATATCAATCAAGCAGGAGTAGGGTTTTACCTCCATCGAGAGGGCGAACACAGGTAAAAACATTGTGTCCCTTGTCTCCTGTTACCATCCGCCTAGACGCACATTCGGGACCCCCTACCGAGATCCGCGGTTTTGACACCGACATTGGTGCTTTCATTGAGAGTTCCTCGTATGCGTCACCGATAGGCTTGATGGCTTCTTCAATCAACAACAACGGCGTCCGGGTGAAATTTTCTCCCGGACAGATCTTCGTATTCGGCGGCTTCGCTGCGGGCAATTCACTTAGCCATCCGAGCGGATCGAAGCTACGCCCGGCGTTAGGTCGATTTGGAAGCCTAAACTTCACGGCGAACATCGCGGAGACTTGATCTTGACGGATCAAATCCATGACCGGCGTGCCGCCTTGTCGCGATGGGCACAATCTAGCTCTGCCGCCGGACAGTACCTTGGAGGCCGCACACGAATCCGCTCCGACCCATAGTTCGGAGCCGATCGCGCAGATCGAGGACGAGTGGCTGGACACTGCCTCGGCAGCTGCAACATCCATGGCGATGGAGCCGAACACTGACCCCGTCCCTTATAAAGCTCATGACTCCGAGGTGCTGGACTCCCTGCCGGACTCCGAACCTCCTGCGCCCCTGCCGATCGAATCCGATTGGGCGCCGATCATGGAGTTCACCGCTGCGGACATCTTTCAGCACTCGCCCTTTGGCGACATCTTAAATTCGCTAAGGCATCTCTCGCTATCCGGAGAGCCCTGGCCGGATTATGGCCAGGATGGTTGGGATGCGGACAACGAAGAAATTCAAAGCCCACCCACCACCCACTTTGTAGCCACTGTCGACGATCTAACCGAAATGCTAGACTATGACTCTGAAGACATCGACGGTATGGGCGGCGATGCGGAGATTTAACAAGAACCAGCACCTACAGGGGGCTGGAAGACCACCTCGTCATATGACATATACATGGTGGACACCCCAAAAGATGGGGACGGCGAAGAAGCAGCGGGGGCAGATTCCTTAAAGAAACAGCCCAAGCGCCAACGTCGTGGCGCCGCTCTAAATCCCGCCACAAGAAGAATGGAGATTCCAGCACAGAGATAATAACACCCCGAGAAAGTGCGAAGACAATCCCCTCGGCCAAGATTCAGCGCGGGAGGATCGAAAGCAAGCCCTCGCGAGAGAGCGAATTTAAGAGGTTGAGGATGATAATTACATACCTCCCTCCGGAGACGAGGCAAGCCTCGGCGACGAGCAATTCGTCGTGCCCGAGGATCCCATCGAACAAGAGCATTTCAAACACAGGCTAATGGCCACAACAAACAGCCTAAAGAAAAGCAGCAGCAGCTTCAAGCTGATCAAGACCTGCTGGCGACGGATGGACCGAGGTCCTCGCGGCGAGAGTATGAACGAGCGTCCTCAAGAGTTACCCAAAACGCAAGTTGCTCCCCCAATTAGAGGAGGAAGCATACATACCTTCATCACCAGCGCTGTCTGACCGACCGACCACCCCGTGGTCGCGACAGAAAGCATCGGGCCCTCCACCAAGACCGTACCCGGCATCGCTCCAAAAGTCACGGCCCACGAGGAACACGCCGGACTTGCGAGATATATTGGAGGACAAAGCAAGGCAATCCAGATCCATCTATGGATCACGTGGGCGCCCCACGACCCACGATGAATACCGTCGCGCCGGATACAACAACTCCGGCCGGGCCAAACACAGCAGACAACGCTCCCTTGAGCTACGTCGTGATATTGCTCAATACAGAGGCGCCGCACACCCGCTATGCTTTACTGACAAAGTAATGGATCATCAAATCCCTGAAGGGTTTAAACCCGTAAACATTGAATCCTACGATGGCACAACAGACCCCGCGGTTTGGATCGAAGATTATCTCCTTCATATCCATATGGCCGGCGGAGACGATCTCCACGCCATCAAATATCTCCCACTCAAGCTTAAAGGACCAGCTCGGCATTGGCTTAACAGCTTGCCCGCAGAGTCAATTGGGTGTTGGGAGGACCTGGAAGCCGCATTCCTCGACAACTTCCAGGGCACATATGTGCGACCACCAGACACCGATGACCTAAGCCACATAATTCAGCAGCCAGACGAATCGGCCAGGCAATTTTGGACACGGTTCTTAACAAAGAAAAATCAAATCGTCGACTGTCCGGATGCAGAGGCCCTCGCAGCTTCAAACATAACATCCGTGACGAGTGGCTAGCCCGGCACCTAGGACAGGAAAAGCCGGAATCCATGGCAGCCCTCACATCATTAATGACCCGCTTCTGTGCGGGAGAGGATAGCTGGCTAGCTCGCAGCAACACCTCAGTAAAAATGCTGGTAGTCCGGATACTAAGGACCACAACGGCAGGTCGCGTCGAAGCAAAAATAAACGCCGCGTTAACGACGACGACAAGGAGGATACGATAGTCAACGCCGGATTCCGAGGCTCTAAACCCGGTCAGCGGAAGAAGCCATTTAAAAGAACCACACCGGGTCCGTCCAATTTGGACCGAATACTCGACCGCTCTTGCCAGATACATGGCACCCCCGTAAAACTAGCTAACCACACCAACAGAGATTGTTGGGTATTTAAGCAGGCAGGCAAGTTAATTGCCGAAAACAACGACAAGGGGCTGCACAATGACGACGAGGAGAGAGACCCGCCCGAACAAGAGAGGACAGACAGGTTTCCCCCACAAGTGCGGATCAGAAACATGATATCGCAACCCATATACCCAAGAGGGAGCGGAAGCGTGCACTAAGGGGCGTATATGCGATGGAGCCGATCGCCCAGTTCAATCCATGGTCCTCTTGACCGATCACTTTCGATCGAAGAGACCATCCGACCGATATCCGCCATGGCGGATTCGCGCGTTGGTTTTAGACCCAATCGTCGATGGATTTCACCTCATGAGAGTCTGATGGGCGGCGGCAAGAGCTGAACCTGCTTTATGAGGATCTCATGCGCAATATGGGCATAGACCCTCAAGGATTAAACCTACAAAGACGACCTTCAAAGGCGTCATACCAGGTGTTGAGGCCAATTATGCAGCTCGACCACACTGAAGTGGTCTTCGGATGCGGACAATTTCGAGCGAGGAGTTAATCTTCGACATAGTTCCGTTCCGCAGCGGCTATCACACTCTGCTCGGACGAACCGCGTTCACAAAGTTCAACGCGGTGCTGCATTATGCATACCTCAAGCTCAAGATGCCAGGCCCTCGTGGAGTCATCACGGTCAACGGAAATACGGAACGCTCCTCGAGCGGAGGAACATCTGGCAATGCTCGCGGCAGAAGTACATAGCAGCCTTTTAAGGCAATTTTCGAGTCCGGCCGTTAAACGACCGGACACGGCCAAACGCGCCCGGAGCAACATCAATCAAGACCACCTGGCACGTTCCGAGCACGCGTAGTAATGCGGCCCCAACCCCATCCCTCGCATGATTGCAAGACCAACCCTCCGCCTACATCATTACGCTCTGGAGATACCATGGGCATAGGGGGAGGGGCTCGACCACACTAGGGGCTCCCAAGTGTGTTGCTCTTTTTATTTTTATTTTCCTTCTTTTTATACACAGGACTCCATTCACCAGAGGCCCTGTCCGGCGGCGAACCCGCTGAACTCACGATGCAACAGCCAGGGAGGGAAAAAGGCTGCGACGAACACTCGGGTGGTCTCCATTAAGAGCATTAAATTTGATTATACACACCAGTCCGCAGCCCACCCCTAGAGGGGGACATGTTTAATTAGTCCAATCCCTTGCTTACCACACTATTTGTATCATTCCGCACTCATAGCAGAATTCCTTAAATAAATAATGCAGCATTTTTTGCCTATAATTGCATCACTTTACATATATGTCCATTAATGACATCTTGCACCCGTATATTTTGGTACGGCCGAATACACCAGGGGCTTATGTTCCCCGCATTATGGTGTGATAAGTCCGAATACTTTCACAAGTGCGGCACCCCAAACTTATAGCATTATATGAATCGGCTCCAAATCATGTCTTGGGTCAATAGTTGGGTTTGCCCGGCTCCCATGTTTTGGTACCTTACGTTCCGTTCCGTCGGCTAAGGTAGCACTGGGAGAACCACTGTGATTGCGCCCCGGTTGAGCTGGGCGAGCGCCTCAGTGGAGAAAGCTAAAACTGACTAGCATGATAAGGCGAGAGACTGGTCGCTGTTCAAGAGGTCTTTTCGAGTCCCTAAAGACTTATGCCGCTTCGAGCGAAGAACCGGATCATGTCCGGCCAAGGCGTGGATAGCGCCCCGAACTCGGTCTTCCGAATACTAGGGGCTTCGCCGAAAATTAAAATTATAGAATTCTATGGCTAAGTGAGAGTGTTCAAGCATTATAAGTCCGGTTGCCTTGTTCGTTGTGTTGAGCGCCTCCCTAGATGGACCCAAAAATGGGAACAAGAGTGCTCAAGTTTATCCCGAACACCCCAGCACTAGTGGCATGGGGGCTGAAGCCGACGACTTGCCATCTCTCAGATTTTATAAACGGCCGCACAAAAGGTAATATTTTAAATTAAACAAGAGTTGCTTAGCGCATATGAACAAAGTTTTCAGCGCACAGGATAATACATAGAGAGTTTACTCAATAATTACATCTCTGGGGCACTCATCCGCAATCTTGCGAGCACCCTTCAGGATAGTCTTATAGTACATCTCAGGTGTATGATACTCCTTGCCTGCTGGCGGCGCGTCAGTGATAAGCCTCTCCGCATCCAGCCTGCCCAGTGCACCTTTGCGCGGGCAAGGGCCCGATGAGCACCTTCAATACAGGCAGAGCGCTTGATGACCTCCACCCAGGGGCACGCATCCACCAGCCGCCAAGCCGAGGCGAAGTAGCTCCTGTGCATGGCCTCTCGAGCCACACCGGACTATGAGGCCCTTCATGGCCTGCTCAGCTACCTTGTGGAGCTTGACTAGCTGCTTCAGCTGGTCGCTAGGGGGCACTGGATGGCGGCCTCGGCAGTCTTGAGACCGAAGACCTTCTCCGTTGAGCTCCCCTCCTCGCCACGGTAGAATGTGGCGGCATCGGATACACTGCGAGGCAGATCTGCAAACGCCCCTGGAGAGCTCCGAATTTTGGTAAGTGTCAGGTAGTTTATATTAACATGCTTGCTTTGCATGAAAAATGCCTTACCCGCCGCTATTTTCTTCACATCCTCAATCTCCTGAAGGGCCTTATGGGCCTCGGCCTTGGCGGCTTTGGCACTTTCGAGGCGAGGCAAGCTCGGACTCGAGTCTTTGAGTTCGCTCCAAACTCTCATGCTTTTCCATGAGAGCACTGGAGCTCTTGCCGCACCTCCGCTACCCGCGCCTCCTGCTTCTCTCGCTCTGCCCGTTCATGCGGCCGCGTGCGTTCGACCGCGGACACAGCCTCCTTCAGGGTTGCCACCTTGTTCGTGGCCCCTGCAGTATCCACGTTATCCTTGTTATTTTTATTGCAACCTAATCCTTTTCTGTAAGGTAACTATTCAAAGAGGTATTACTCACCTTCTTTGTCCTCGAGCTGCTTCTTGCACGGCCGAGCTCTTGCTCGGACCGCTCGAGGTCTGCTTCAAAGCACCGACCTCTGCGGTCGGTGTGGCGAGGTCGGCAGCGCGCAACTGCAAACCCATATTGACATAATTTTTAGCAACCTGCGTATATCTTTTTAGATCCTCACCCGGCTTTTCTTTCCGAACACGAACCGAGCATCGGGACTCTGTCTATCGGTATTACATTACATAATTTTAACTTCTTACCTCAAAGCACATTAGAAGGCTCTGCAGGCTTCGATCAGCCTGCTCTTGGCGAGCTGAACCTTCTGAATCACCGCACTCATGATAGTGCAGTGTTCTTCCTCGATGGAAGCGCCTTTGAGCGCCTCCAGCAAGTTGTCTTGCGCCTCCGGTTGGAGGGGGCCGCCGGCGTCACGGTCTTGCCCTTCTTGCGAAGGGGCCGCCTGCCGGACACCGGAACCACTGCGGGTTCCGGCGTGGAGTCCGGCGCAAAGTCTGGGAGGCTGCCTTGCGGCGCCTCCGGAGCCTCCTCCTGATGGGTCCCTTCCTGGGATCCCACCTCGGCGTCCTCAGCGGCGCGAGGGGTGGAGGCAGTCGGGATGGAATCTACATCTGACGGAGCCAACGACCCGCTTGACGAAGCGGGGAGATCATCATCGGCCGGACTGCGGGCAGTGTGCGGCATTAGAAGGACACTATGTGACACATAAGGAATTATAAATCATTTAGGAATTCGGATACTTACGATCTTGCCGGGGGCCTGGCCCTTGAGGGCCACTCTTCATCGCCAACGTTGGTGTTGGCGGAGCTGTCCGGGGGAATAGTTCTTCCCCTCTTGGACCCTTCGGCCTCCCCTGTTGGGGAGGCCTTCCTCTTTCTCTCTCCCTCCTCTGGGAGAGAGTCCTCTTTCTCCTTCTCGTCTTCGGGGGAGGAGTCCGCCTCGGAGCCATCGGACGATGAGTCCGATACCACCTGGCGCCGGGAACTTCTTCGAGTTCCCGTGGCCTCCTTCTTGGCCTTCTTCTCCGGCACCACATGGGGTGCCGGAACCAGCAGCCCCGCTAGACGGGCGTCTACTGGGTTTTCTGGCATGGGAGCCGGGCAGATGATCTGCTCGGCCTTCTTCATCCAGTCCTGTCAAAGGAAAAGGGAGATTGAAACCCGCGTAGGGTCAAACTATTAAAAACAAGTGTCCCGTAAAGGGGTAGAATCACTTACCTCGTCAGCTGGACGCTGCGAGCGAAATCCGGAATCTTGATGGCGGATCACGGGGAGCCTCGGCGCTTCTTGAACAGCACCCTCCAGCGCGCCGTGCGTCGTGTCGAAGAGCCCGCTCAATGCACAGTGTGTGCGGATTGAACTCCCACAAATTAAAACGCCCGTTGTTGGCAAGGGAGAATCCGGCGGATGAGCATGACTTGGACCAGATTGACAAGCCTGAGCTTCTTGCTCACCAGCTTATGGATACAGGCTTGGAGTCCCGTCAGCTCCTCCGAACTACCCCATAGCAAGCCCTTCTCTTTCTAGGAGGTGAGCTGCATAGGGATGCCAGATCTGAACTCGGGGGCTGCCGCCCACTTAGGGTCGCGCGGCTCGGTGATGTAGAACCACCCCGATTGCCACCCCTTGACGGACTCCACAAAGGCCCCTTCGAACCAGAGGACGTTGGGCATCTTGCCCAACATGGCGCCTCCGCACTCCGCTTGAGTGCCCTTCACTACCTTCGGCCTGACATTGAAGGTCTTGAGCCTCAAGCCGAACTGGGGCTGGATGTAGAGGAAGGCCTCGCACACGACGATAAACGCTGAGATGTTGAGGACGAAGTTCGGCGCTAGATCGTGGAAATCCAGGCCGTAGTAAAACATGAGCCCCCGGACAAAGGGGTGAAGTGGAAAGCCCAGTCCGCGGAGGAAGTGGGGAAGGGAAACGACCCTCTCATGGGGCCTGGGGGTGGGGATGAGCTTCCCCTTGTCGGGCAGCCGGTGCGCGATGTCGCCGGAAAGGTATCCGGCGCTGCGCAGCTTTGCGATGTGCTCCTCCATGACAGAGGAGGCCAACCATTTGCCTCCCGCTCCAGACATGGTCGGAGAAGGTCGAGACGAGTTGCGCGAACTTGGGCGCTGGAGGTCGAGTGCGCAGAGATGGATAAGCAAAGGAGGAAGAAGGCGTAGGTGAAAAGGTGGATCCTTATCCCCTTATATATAGGCGGACGAAGACTATGCGTCCCCACCGGCCTAGTAAAACTCGCTTATCTCCCAAGCGCCACCATCAATGGCGCGGTTGGGTTACCCACGTCCGTATTGATGAGAATCCCGAATAAGGGGAACACGATCTTTGCCGACAAGGCGTGCCAAGAAACCGCCGCTAAACGCTACCGAGGTGGTATAATAAAGAAACGATTCAAGTAAAGGCTTGGTAGTGGCGTGACGTCAGGCCACGAAATACGTCAGCAGATTGAACTTGTGTACATATTATTCTCTCTACGGTGGAATGTGGAATTTATTTTGCAGAGCCGGACACTATCCTGGTGTTCCCAATCTTCTATGGATTATTCGGAGGAGGAACCCGCCTTGCAATGCCGTACATTATGCGCGCCAGACTCATCGTCATTGAAGCTAGGTTCAGGGGCTACTGAGGGAGTCCTGGACTAGGGGGTATCCAGACAGCCGGACTATCATCGTCCGCCGGACTCCAAGACTACGAAGATACAAGATTGAAGACTCCGTCCCGTGTCCGGATGGGACTTTCCTTGGCGTGGAAGGCAAGCTTGGCGATACGGATATGTAGATCTCCTACCATTGTAACCGACTCTGTGTAACCCTAGCCCTCTCCAGTGTCTATATAAACCGGAGGGCTTTAGTCCGTAGGACACAACAACCATCACAATAATCATACCATAGGCTAGCTTCTAGGGTTTAGCCTCCTTGATCTCGTGGTAGATCCACTCTTGTACTACCCATATCATCAATATCAATCAAGCAGGAGTAGGGTTTTACCTCCATCGAGAGGGCCCGAACCTAGGTAAGAACATCGTGTCCCATGTCTCCTGTTACCATCCGCCTAGACGCACAGTTCGGGACCCCCTACCCGAGATCCGGCGGTTTTGACACCGACATAGGGGCTCTCCTTTTGACCCCTTTACTTATGCACGAGGAGTCGGAGCCACGCCCCGCGGCCGCACATAGCGGGGCGGACGGAGGGAAGCTGGAGAGAAGCCGAAGGCACGAGACAAACAAGGCAACACCAAGGACCAAGGCCACAAAGTGCGGATGGACGAAGCAGGTTTCCCCAGCAAGACCCTTGCCAGGGGCAACCTCAGCAGCCCGAGCAAGGCCCTTGCCGAGGCACCTCACCCACACTAGCAGAGTGAGCCACCCTCGTACCCACAGTCTCCAACGCCAACAACCATATTGGACCAGGGCTCAGGAGGCACCTCCATGGTGGCATGCAGATCTTTGTGAAGACAAAGAATACTCAAGATCAGATGAGGATTGGAGGGCAACACTCCCCGTAAAGATCCTTACCGAAGGAACCCACAAGACCCCCGGCGAGATCCTTGCCGAGGACACCAGCGCGTTACGGCAAGACCCTCGCCGGGCCACCCGGCAAGACCCTTGCCAGAGGCGACAGCAAGGCCACTGCCAGGCCCGCACCAACCAAATCCCCGCCGCTGTTCGCATGCAGCTGCCAGCCCAACCAGCTGGGTAGGCACCTGCGTGGCAACATGCAGCTTCCAGGCCAACTCAGCACACACCTGCGTGGCGGCATGCAGATCTTTGTGGAGGCTTCACCATCGTGCCACCTCATCTGCTTGCCTGCCTACATGGCACCGCATGCATCGCTGGCCTGGGCGCGTGTCAAAGCGAGGAGGAGCGGCGACGGAGGGGCCGGGCCTCGCTCTTGTCCCCGATAAAGCGGAGGGACACCTAAGCTACACATTAAATGCATCTTGTCCTGTAATACGAGCGATAAGCTCGTAGTGCTGTAGGCCTTTCCACCTCCTGTGTGCCACTGTGGCAGCCCCTTCCGCCTACAAAAGGAGGCCCATGGCATACAGGAAAAAGATTCGGTCCTTTGAACCACGCAGCACCCATAGCTAGTTCAAGAGCTCAAGAACACTGAATAGATCCACCAAGCAGGACTAGGGTTTTACGCATCCTCGCGGCCCGAACCTGGGTAAACGATCCTTGTGCCAATTACTAATCCTACTCTTCTCACAACCACGCGCCTTGCAACCGTAGTAGGGATTCTTGTGACCCCATAGGTGTCGTTTCCCACCGACACCTTTCGTATGAAAAACTTGTTAGAGAATTACATCGCATACCTCAAAGCCCGTCAGTAGGCTGTTGAAGGCTTCGTTCAGTCCGCCTTTTGCAGACTGGACCTTTTCCATAACCGCACCCATTAGGGTGCGGTGCTTTTCCATGATAGAAGCACATTGCAGCGCCTCCTCCAGAGCATTAGTAGCCTCCGGATTAACGGGGGCCGCTGCGGGAGTTGTTGCTCCTCCCCCCCTCTGTTGAAGGGGGTGTCGGTGTCAAAACCGGCGGATCTTGGTTAGGGGGTCCCGATCTGTGCGTCTAAGGCTAATGGTAACAGGAGGCAAGGGACACGATGCTTTACCCAGGTTCGGGCCCTCTCGATGGAGGTAAAACCCTACTTCCTGCTTGATTGATCTCTATGATATGAGTATTACAAGAGTTGATCTACCATGAGATCAGAGAGGCTAAACCCTAGAAGCTAGCCTATGATGATTATGATTGTGTCTCTACGAACTAAACCCTTCGGTTTATATAGATACCAGAGGGGGCTAGGGTTTACACAGAGTCGGTTACAACGAAGGAGATCTAATATCCGGATCACCAAGCTTGTCTTCCACGCAAAGGAGAGTCCCATCTGGACGTGGGACGAAGTCTTGAGTCTTGTATCTTCATGGTCCAATAGTCCGGACAAAGTATATAGTCCGGCTGTCCGGATACCCCCTAATCCAGAACTCCTTCAAGGGGCTGCACATCCCTTTTCGGAGCCGTATTGGTCTCCGGAATGGTGTGCGGCAGGGTCCCGAACTGTTGAGGCTCCCCGTTGTTGGTAGTCATGGGGGTCGCCTCCCCCAGGTCTTTGGTGACCGAGGCGTTAACCTCAGGCACCTTCAATGTGAAGCCCAAGGTGGTGAACGGCGAGCACGCAGAGTGCGGCGGCGCCATGGTGAGCAAGATGCCCAAGGTCACATGTCCTACGGGCACCTTCAATGATTCCGTCAAGGAGTGGTAGCAGCAGTGGTTCTATATCACCGAGCCGCGCGGTAAAAAGTGGGCCGCTGCTCCTGAATTCTGGTCCGGAGCCCCCCTGCGGCTTACGTCCTGGCCCAAGAAGGGCCTGAACTGGTCCTCATCCGATGAGCTGCAGTGCTCCAAACACGCGTCCAGAGCCTGGTAGACAAGGATGACAAACTCGTCAATGTAGTCCAGGTGATGTTAGTCCGTCTGGTTCTCCCTTGCCAGCACCGAGCCTGCAAGTTGTGGGAATACGACCCAGCCAAGCACCAGACTTTACGGGAGCTCTATGGCTCCTCACACAAGGACATCTGGAAGGTGCTCTTCAAGTCCGGTAAATCGTGGCCGGGCTCCGCCGAGGACCGCGAGTATCAACTGTCCCGCTCCGCAAGTCCGGTGAGTCATTGCTTATGTCCTGTCTATCCATGTTTAGCTGGCATGTCCCGGGGGAGACGCTTTATCATGCTTTCTGCAATTTTCCCAGGAATGGACGAAGAAGGTGGGGTGGATACACTGTCTGGCCCTGCTGCCGGAGGAACCGGCAGGACCTCTTCTGACGAAGATGCTGGTCTCGGCACCTTACGAGGCGCCGAAGAAAGAGGCCTCCAAGAAGGCCAAGGAGACCCGGAGCGGCCTCCGTCGCCATGGTGCTTCGGACAAAAAATCCGAAGACTCCAGCGACCATCCTTCCTCCAAAGACGAAGAGGAGGAGGAGGAAGACGAGTCCTCCACGGGGGGAGGAAAGAAAAGGACGGTCTCCTCATCCTTGGAGGCCGAATCGCCGAAGAGGGGAAAGAGTCCCCGCCCAGAGGCGTCCACCACGGCTGCCAATAGCAGCCCGGAGTGGGATCCCAGGGCCCAGCCCCTGGTGAAATCGTGAGTACACGAAATCCAAATATGCCTAAGCGCCCAGGATTACTAAGGTGCAATATTTTAACCTGCGCCCTACTTTGTGCAGCCCGGCGAGGTCTCGTGCCGAACAGTCCTCCTCGGAGGACTCGCTGAGCTCAGATGCCCTGGAGAGCGAGACGCCTCCAGAGGCCCCTTCCCCGAGGCCTGGGCGTGACACCGAGGTGTCGTCCCAGCAGGTTCCAGACCAAGGAGGGCACATCTCTGGGGCCGGATACACGGGAGCGACGGTTCCCATAGACGTCGACAGCGGGGGCGATCTTAGATCTGGCCCGCAGCCGGACTCAGTCTTGGAGGCCTTTAAAGTTCCAGGATCGGGCGAGCAGCCCCTGTCGGTGTCAAAACCGGCGGATCTCGGGTAGGGGGTCCCGAACTGTGCGTCTAGGTGGATGGTAACAGGAGACAAGGGACACGATGTTTTACCCTACGTCCTGCTTGATTAATATTGATGATATGGGTAGTACAAGAGTGGATCTACCACGAGATCAAGGAGGCTAAACCCTAGAAGCTAGCCTACGGTATGATTGTTGTAATGTATGTTGTGTCCTACGGACTAAAGCCCTCCGGTTTATGTAGGCACCGGAGAGGGCTAGGGTTACACAGAGTCGGTTACAATGGTAGGAGATCTACATATCCATATCGCCAAGCTTGCCTTCCACGCCAAGGAAAGTCCCATCCGGACACGGGACGGAGTCTTCAATCTTGTATCTTCGTAGTCTTGGAGTCCGGCGGACGATGATAGTCCGGCTGTCCGGACACCCCCTAGTCCAGGACTCCCTCAGTAGCCCCTGAACCAGGCTTCAATGACGATAAGTCCGGCGTGCATAATGTTCGACATTGCAAGGCGGGTTCCTCCTTTGAATAATCCAGAGAAGATCGTGAACACCAGGATAGTGTCCGGCTCTGCAAAATAAATTCCACATTCCACCGTAGAGAGAATAAAATGTACACAAGCTCAATCTGCTGACGTATTTTGCGGCATGACATCACACCACTACCAAGCCTTTACTTGAATCGTTTTTATTATGCCACCTCGACGTTTAGCGGCGGTTTCTTTGGCACGTCTTGTCGAGCAGAGATCGTGTTCCCCTTATCCCGGGATTCTCATCAATACGGGCGTGGGTAACCCAACCGTGCCCGTCGCCACGCCTCCTCTATCGAAGGTGAATCCCGAACGGTCATGGAGACGGCTCTTGGTATTTTCCCTCTTTATAAGAGGACCAAGGCTCGTTTCTTTTCTTCAATCTTCCATCGAATCTTCTCCTTGCTCCAAGTTCCAACACCCAGAGCCCCAGATTCGAGCGCCTCGGACCTTCAACAATGTCCGGCTCCGACCTTCAGGGCCGGTGGATGCCCTCCTCCGTCACGGAGGAGGACGTGTTAAAGCTGCGTGAGGCCAAGTACCTGTCTTACGAGATTTCGCACAGGTTGCCCACCCAAGGGCAGGCCGTACCTACTCCCGAGCCCGGTGAGTACGTCGTCTTCGTATCCCACCTCCGTCGGGGTTTAGGCTTCTCGACGGACCCCTTCGTGAGAGGGCTCATGTTCTACTACGGGCTGGATTTTCACGACTTGGCTCCGGAGTCCATCCTCCATATTTCTGCATTCATTATCGTCTGCGAAGCCTTCCTCCGCGTCACCCCCCCCACTTCGCCCGTGGCTGAAGACCTTCAATGTGGGCGAAGATGATCGGGGCGTCAAGCGAGTCTTGGCGGGGCAGCCATAAGCGGGAGGACCGATGCCCGTGGCCGAGGGCTCCTTCCAAGAGGAGCTCGGCTTGTGGCAGCAGGAGGGTTCTATATCACTGCTCAGAAGGCAGCAGCAAAAGCCGCCGCCTTCATTCCGCCGGGATCTCCACCACGGTTGATGTCGTGGGTCGACCAAGGAGCTCAATTGGGGGCCGTCGGAAGGCGTGCCCCTATTGCAGGGCGGTTCGAGACCTCAAGCGAGGAGATCGATCTGGTTGTGGTGATGCAGGTCATGCTAATCGAGCATCTTCGCCTGCAAACGCCGTCCTCTCCGGTTATGGGAGTTCAATCCGGAGGGACCACGAATTCTCCAACACTTCATGGGTACGACACCCGTGGAGATGTACAAGTTGTTCTTCGGACTGCAGGTGGCATGTCCGGAATTGACCGAGGACGCAGGCCTAAGCTGCAATCGCCCGGATACTCAGGTAAGTAGCTCAGTGTCCGGACGTTCCGTTTGTTTGCTTTTCTATAATTTGCCTTCTAACCCATTATCCGTCATCATGAGTGCGAGCGAAGCTGATAAGGTGTCCAGCCCCCCTCCCAGAGACCACGCCGGAGCCCGTGCTGGTTAGAATGTTGGGGGTCGCGCCCGTAGAAGAAGGCGATGGGGAAAATAGAGGAGCTATCACCTCGCCCAAGGGGGCGCTTGAAGAGGGGGGGATCGAGAATCCCTCCTTCCAGGGGGAGAAGAGGACCGCCTCCGAAGACCCGGAGGCCAAAGCCCCTAAGCGGGGGAAGAAATCTTCACCGGAGGGTCCTGCGTCCGGGGAGACCCCGGGCGTACAATCGTCTCTAAAGGATCAGCCCTCCAGCGAGCCGTGAGTAGGAAAAGGGGAGTTCATTAATAAGAAAATATCCCTATTTGTGCTTCTGAGGATAACCGAAATTTTTACCTTGCAGTTCGGATCTGCGGCCTTCTCAGATGAGTTCGTCTTCGGGGGATCTTCGTCCGGAGATGATGGAGAGCGAGACGCCTCCGTCTGCTGCGCCGTCGGACAGGGCGGACGAGCGTGAAGTGTCGTCACGGAGGGTATCCCCGAGCCCGGCAGAGCCAGAGAGTTCGGCGCCGACTAGTGTTCGGCCGGGGGAGCTGAAGGATCTACTTGAGAGGGCGTCCATCTCAGAAGATCACCGTGCATTGATGAGCATGGTGATTGGAAGGATTTGGTCTGCCGAGAGCGGATTGCATAATGCCGTCAGGAGTTTCCTGGCGGGATTTGAGGTACGTAAAAATGACGCACCTTTTTGACAGTTTTGTACATAGAAGTGCGCCCTGTATAGATAGTAGCCCCTGAGACTCGGTAGGTTGTCGAAAACGACAGCGTGCCGAGGATCAAAATCGCAGGTATTGAATGTCGCCTTTCCTATGCAGGTGGCGGATAGTCCGGGCTAGCGGACTGGTGGAGTAGTCGAGTTAATCGGCAACTTGATGTGGTGGATCACGGACATCGCGCTTGTCAACCGGCGATCGGACGAGTCGCAAGGTAAATGAATTCTCTGCGATCCTTACTTAAGGGAGCCAAAGCCGCCTCTTACAATATTTATCTTTGTGATGCGAGATGGTGCTGCTGCTATGGAGAGCCGGGCGAGCTTGCTCGAGCCAAGGAGCAAGCGGAAGAGTGATCGCGGCTGCCTCGAGGCGGCCGAGGAGTTAAAAGCGAAAGGGTTGCACACTACCTAAGCAGGGAAGAGATGGCGGATTGGCGTGAAATTGAAGGATGCTACCGACCGCAATGAGGCTCTTGAAAAGGAGCGCCTATCGGGCGAAAGACACAGGGAAGGCCACCGCCGAGGCCAAGGATGCCGTTCGCAATGCGGCTATGAAGGAGGAGCTGCGCCAGGCCGGAGACATTGTGGCTGGCAAGCCTTTTCTGCTGCGTCGCCGGTTTACGGATCCAAATTATGCCCGGCTTGGCCAGCTGTGGGTCCGGAGGATCCATATATGGACTTAGCGGCAAGTGCGGCGGATGCAGTTGTGCACTTCCGGAGTCAGAAGGATCACAAGACGGAAGAGCTGTTTTGGTCTCAATTCCATAGTCCGGATCGTTCACTTCCGCTGACCGATCGGTTGGCCGACTGGGCTGAGCTGAATAGGTTGTTCGGACTTGCTATGACTGATATCGTGGCTCATGTCTGGCCAGAGAGGCCCAAGGCGACGAGCTATTTTGGCTTATTGCAGCAATTTCTTGGAGCGGTGCCGCATATCAAGGAGATGAAGCGTTCGGCCTGCATAGAAGGTGCGCGCATGGCCCTTGCCCATGTGAAGACACATTGGACAGAGATGGATGCCACCGCTATTGCAACCCAGGGTTCGGACGAAAGCCGGTTACCCGCCGAGCACTATTTTGGGGAAGTTATGCGTGGTGCTCGTGTAATAGAGTCGCAGTGCTAAAAAAATGTCACGTTCAAATGAATGTTTTATCTTGTAAAACAATGATTATGATGTAACCGCTTTTTATACTTGTGCGTTCCAAGTATTAAAATATCTCCTATGCGGCCGTTTATGTATACGTTTGTATAACCTGAAAGATGGCAGTCTTCGGCTTCAGCCCCCACGCACAAGGTGCGGGGGTGTTCGCAAAAAATAGCGCGTTTTCACACTTAATCCGACGTCTCGGTCCTGTTAAGGAGGTGGTAGCGTAGCAAACGAGGCAATCCGGACTATGATGCTTTATCACTTTCACTTAGCCATTGGAGTTCGAGGGTGGGGCTACGATATAGCCCCTGGGGGCACCGCGCTTCTCCGGATTCGGGGCGCGTGTGTGCCTGACCGTGAAACGGTCCTTCGTCAAAGCGGGGAATTCTAAACATTCCGGTAGTCGATCGAGTGGTTGACCAGTCTCTCGCATATCATGATGATCGGTTTTCGGCTTTCTCTCTTGAGGTGCTCGCCCGGCGAACCGGGGCACAATCGCGATAGTTCTCCGGTGCGCGTTAGCTGATGATACGGAATGTAAGGCAGCAAAACACAGGAGCCGGGCAAACCCAACATTTGACCAAAGACATGATTCGGAGCTGATGCATATAAGGCCTAACTCGAGACGCCGAACACTCCCTAAGGTGTTCGGTCTTTATAATAATGGGCAGAACAATGCCCTAAGCCCCTAGTGTCCAGGTACGGGCAAGGTCCTCTGACGCGGCCGATGCCAAAACGTCAGGCTCCACTTTGGTTATAATGAGAAACCAGGGGATTATAACAACAAGAGACAGTAAAAAAGGTTTACGCAGGGTCTTAATCTGAAAAGAATCCTTGCGATGGGTCCCTACTGCACGTCTGCGCCTGTGTCTCCGTTGTGCCGTTATCCTGGACGGGTGTGCACGTTGTTCATCTATAAAAAGAGAGGAACTTAGTTTGGAAGGAAATCGTGCGAAAAATATATACGAAGGGAAAAATTTAAATAAATAAGTAAAGCGGAGTCTATATGAGCTCGCTGTTGCTTATGCGCGCAGCCCCATGCGAAAGGGTGTGCGGCTAGGGAGCCCCTAGCTTATTTATGCCGGACTTGTCTAGCCCTGTCCGCGGTCTTTAAATGACCCTCGCACTGAAATGATGCCACGTGGACCGGGCATTTTAAGTGTAAGAGACACGTGATGTGGTATGGCGTTGAAGCGGACAAAAGCTTCTCGTCCCAAGAGTGCTTGATAGCTACTTTAAAATGGGACGACATGAAAGATTAGTTTTTCGCGTCGAAAGTTGTTCGGTGACCCGAACACAACTTCTAGTAATAAGGAGCCTGTGCACTTGGCGTAAGGGCCTGGCGTCACTCCTTTAAAGGAAGTGCGGCTGTGTCGAATTTTAGTAAGGTCTATCCCCAACTTGCGGATTGTGTTTGGATACAGCAGGTTTAAGTCGCTGCCTCCGTCCATCAGGACTTGTGTAAATTGCAGTCCGTCGATTATAGGATCCAATATCAGGGCAGTCCATCCTGCATTTCGAACGCTTCTAGAATAATCCAGGTGGTCAAAAGTGATTGGTTTTGATATCCAATCTCTATGTTCCGCTGGGTTGGACCATGCGAGACCCATTTTAGCGGGTGCCGCATTGTTTTTCCGTATTATCACATGAAGTGAATTTACTGCTTTGACCTCTTGTGGGAAAGTCTTTTGTTTTCCGGTGCTCTGCTGGTGGGGTTTATCATCATCCTCGCTTGATGCGTCGAGCCCCTTGTGTTCGGCATTTAATCGGCCGGACTATTTGAAAACCCAACAATCTCGGTGGGTGTGGTTTGCAGGCCTTCTGGGGGTACTGTGGATTTGACATATCCGACCCAAAATTTTGTTTAAGTTGGATAGCTCATCGCTGTTATCCTTAAGAGGCGGTGTTTTGTTGTTTGGCCTCGAGCTTTTGAATCCGGCGTTGACCGCCGTGTTCTTTGGGCTTTTCTCTTTATTCCGGCGCCGATCTTTTCTGCTACCGTGATTTTCCGTTCCATCTCGATCTCGGATGTACTTGGGTCGCTGGTGCTGCATCTTGCTAGCCAGCTATCCTCTCCAGCATAAAGCGGGTCATGAGGCTTGTTAGCGAACATTGTCCTCGGCTTCTCTTGGCGAGGTGTCTGGCGAGCCATTCGTCTCGGACGTTGTGTTTAAAAGCTGCTAAGGCTTGGCGTCCGGACGATCGACTATTTGGTTCTTTTGGTGAGGAACCTATTCCAAATTCTTGCTACCGACTCTCCGGCTGTTGAGTTATATGACTTAGATCATCTGCATCCGGAGGGCGGACATAAGTTCCTTGAAAATTTGCTCTAAACGCGTCCTCGAGCTCTTCCCAACTTCCAACAGTGTTTTCTGGGAGGCTTTTGAGCCAATGACGGGCTGGCCCTTTGAGCTTGAGGGGTGGTATTTTATGGCGTGGAGATCATCTCCTCTAGCCATGTGTATGTGTAGTATATAATCCTCTATCCAGACTCCAGGGTCTGTTGTTCCGTCGTAAGCCTCTATGTTTATGGGTTTAAATCCTGCTGGGAATTCATGATCCAGCACCTCGTTGGTGAAAAATAGTGGGTGTGCGGCGCCCCTGTATTTGGGTGTACCGCTGTCTTCGGACACTTGGCGTGTTGCGTTGCTTCCTGGGCCCCTCTTTTTTGGCCCGTAAATGGACCTGGCTGGGCCATCTGTTTTTCCAGGGTCATTAGTCGGCTTATGTGCAGCGCCGCTTTTAGATTTTGGCCTATCATCTGGCCGTCTATCCGGCTAGGTGGCCTCTTCGTTTTTTGAATGTGGGGGCTCTATGGCCTCTTCGTCAAATCCTGGCAGCAGCTTGCGCTTCGGGTAGCTCTTTGATTGATGGCCATTGCCGTATTTGTCTGCGGTTTTTAGCACTTTGCTCCACCTCATTCTGAGTGTATCTTCCGCTGTTTTGAGCTTCCGTTTTCCTTCTTCAAACTTCTTGCGTGGCGTAGTCTTTTCGAAGGTTTTATTCTCCGCGGTGTGTCCGGCGTGAGTCGTCTGGACTGTTGTTTTCGCGGGCTGGACTGATTATCGACTCGTCTGTTCGGACGGTTGCTTGTCTGCGTGTTAAATGCGTCCACCGGTTTGCCCTGCTGTGTTGCTGGGTCATTAGGAGCACTGTTTTTGTCGAGGCGGGACTTAGGGCGGCGTCTGCATCGCCGTTTTGGTTGTTTGTCGGCGGGATTATCTTCTGCCGCGCCCCGTTGGTCCTCGTTATCGCTTCCTTTTGGGGTATCCACCATGTATACGTCGTATGACGAGGTGGTCTTCCAGTGCCCTGTAGGCGCTGGTTCTTGTTCATCTCCGGCATCATCGTCCATACCGTCGATGTCTTCAGAGTCATAGTCTAGCATGTCGGTTAGATCGTCGACAGTGGCTACAAAGTGGGAGGTGGGTGGGCTTTGAATTTCTTCGTCACTTGCTTCCCAACCATCCTGGCCATAATCCGGCCGGGGCTCTCCGGATAGCGAGAGATGCTTTAGTGAATTTAGGATGTCGCCAAAGGGCGAGTGTTGGAAGATGTCCGCGGCGGTGAATTCCATAACCGGCGCCCAATCAGATTCGATTGGCAGGGGCGCGGGAGGTCCGGAGTCCGGCGGGGGGTCCGGCACCTCGAAGTCACAAGTTTCGCAAGGGGCAAGGTTAGTGTTCGGCTCCATCACCGTAGAAGTTGCAGCCCCCGAGGCGGTGTCCAACCACCGGTCATCGATCTGGGCGATCGGCTCCGGACTAAGGGCCGGAGCGGATTCTTGTGCGGCCACCAAGGCACTGTTCGGCGGCAGTGCTAGGTCATGCCCATCGCGACAGTGCGGCACGCTTGGCTGTGGCTCAAGCCCGTCGAAGATCAAGTCCCCGCGGATGTCGGCCGTGAAGTTTAGGCTCCCGAACCTGACCTGACGGCCAGGGTCGTAGCTTTCGATCTGCTCCAGATGGCCAAGTGAATTAGCCCGCAGTGCGAAGCCGCCGAATACGAAGATCTGTCCGGGGAGAAAAGTCTCATCCTGGACAGCATTGCTGATTGAAGAAGCCATCGAGCCTATCGGTGACGACACAGAGGAACTCTCAATGAAAGCACCAATGTCGGTGTCAAAACCGGCGGATCTCGGGTAGGGGGTCCCGAACTGTGCGTCTAGGCGGATGGTAACAGGAGACAAGGGACACGATGTTTTACCCGGGTTCGGGCCCTCTTGATGGAGGTAAAACCCTACGCCCTGCTTGATTAATATTGATGATATGGGTAGTACAAGAGTGGATCTACCACGAGATCAAGGAGGCTAAACCCTAGAAGCTAGCCTATGGTATGATTGTTGTAATGTATGTTGTGTCCTACGGACTAAAGCCCTCCGGTTTATATAGGCACCGGAGAGGGCTAGGGTTACACAGAGTCGGTTACAATGGTAGGAGATCTACATATCCGTATCGCCAAGCTTGCCTTCCACGCCAAGGAAAGTCCCATCCGGACACGGGACGGAGTCTTCAATCTTGTATCTTCGTAGTCTTGGAGTCCGGCGGACGATGATAGTCCGGCTGTCCGGACACCCCCTAGTCCAGGACTCCCTCAGCCCCCCTTGACATAGGGAGGAAAGCCTGCTCCATCAGCAACCTCTGTCCAAGCAGAGTTGTAGGGCGACCTATTGACGGTGCTAAAGAATGCGTCCATCATCGATGAATATCGCGCCCTCATGGGTGCGGCGATTGAAAAGATTCAGTTTGCTGAGAGCGGACTGAATGAATCCTGCCTTAGCCTTATAAAGGGCTTTGAGGTATGCTTTTAGAAACCTTTGAAGATTGTCATAGTGTGACCGGTAGCCCCTGATGCACTGTCCGGTGAAGGGAACCGGACAGGGGATCAAAATTCCACTTCGCAGGAGACTCGGTTAATGACATATATCTCTTTGTTTGAAAACAGGTGTCTGTAGTGACGACCGCCTCTCGTACCGCGGAGGTGTCCGAACTAAAGCAGAGTCTGGAACAGGCCGAAGAAGAACTTGGCCGAGTGAAGAAGCAGTTTGAGGACAAGCAATCTATATTGAAACCTTTTGACAAGTTAAGCACAAATGAGTAGTTGTGCCTGATGAAAATACTTGTACTGAGTGCTCCAGGAGCAAATGCCGAAATCGAGGCATTGAAGAAGGCTGTGGCCTAAGCCGACAAGAAGGTCGCCATGGAGCAGGCTCTTTGCAAGAAGCACGAGGCCAGAGTCATTGAAGCTGAACGAGAGCTTCAGGAGGCCGTGAAGAAAAGCGAGAATTTGGAGCAGAGTTTAGCAAGTAAAGAATCCAAACTCGCCCAAGCTCTCCAAGCCGCGAATGATGCTCAGGAGGAAGCCCGAGGTGCTCTGAAGGACATTCAGGAAGCGCAAAGGGTTGCGGCTGGTAAGGCTTTTTCATTCAAAGCATTTTTTATGTAGTAATAGGAGAAACTCTAAGCGACGAACTGAGTTCTCGTTTCTCCAGGAGCATTTGCGGACCTGCCACACAGCATATCTGATGCTGCCCAATTCTACCGGACTGAAGAGAAGAAGTCTGTGGAGAAGCATTTCTAGTCGCAGTATTTGGCGCCGAATTATCAGGTGCCCTTCATCGATCAGCTGAAGCAGCTGGTCGAACTGCACCAGGCGGCCGAACTAGGCATGAAGGACTTAGTTGTCCGGTTGGCTGAGCCAATTCCGAGCAGTTACTTCAGACTCGTGAAGCGGATTGTTGGTCCTTGCCCTCGGCTTGAAGTCATTAAGCGGTATGTCTGTATAGAAGGTGCGTGCATGGCATTTGCCCGCGCGAAGGTGCACTGGGGGAAGCTTGATGCTGAAAAGCTGATGACTGAGGGACCACCGGAGGGTAAGGAGCATCGCAAGCCCGAATTGTATTATGAGAGTGTCCTGAAAGGAGCCCGCCTTGTGCCGGAACAGTGTACCAAAGACACTATATTTCACTGAAGGTAGTCATGTCGTCCTTTGTAATGCGGGATAATGGCACTGTTATTATTTATAGCCTGTTATATGAAAGTTTTTTCTTCCTATGCAGCCACTTAGTATGTGTAAATCCTGAGAGTTGGCCAGTCGTCGGCTTCTGCCCCCACCTAAAAAGTACGGGGGTGGTCGGGACATACCTGAACACTCTTTTATCCCATTGTTGGGTCCTTGAAGGAGGTGTTCATCACCATGAACCAGGCAATCAAACTATAGGGCTTTATCACTCTCACTTAGCCATAGGAATTCGAGTATGGTAGGCGCAGCCCCTGGTGTTCGGAAGACCGTACAAGGGGCTCTAACGGCACCTGATCAGAAGACCGATCCGTTGCACTCTGCATTTATTATGGCATTATGCTGAATGAATCTTTAAGGATTTTACAACCTCTCGAACAGCTGACCAGCTCTCGTCGTATCATGATAGTCAGTTTTCGGATTTCTCTACTGAGGTGCTCGTCCGGAAGAACCGGGACATAATCGCAGTAGTTCTCCCAGCGCTACCTTAGCCGATGGAGTGGAACGTAAGGTACCAAAACATGGGAGCCGGGCAAACCCAACTAATGACCCAAGACATGATTCGGAGATGATGCATATAGTGTTATAAGTTCTAGGTGCCGAGCGACCGAGAAGGTGTCCGGACTTTGTTGCCATATTATGAGTACTATGAAGCCCCTGGCATAAGGGGGCGTGACACTATATGCGGGTGCCGTTATGACGAAAAAAAGCGTCAATGAGGAACGACGGCCGGTGAGTGTTATTTGTAGTAGAGTGACACGTCTATGCATATGAGTATGGTTTATGCTTATGAAAAGAGGTATACTGGCGGAACCTGTTGTGGCCGGACCGGAGGAGGCTGTGTGCGGATCCGAAGTGTATCCAGACTGTCTTCTCGTGGGGGGGGGGGGTACTTATGTGTTCCCGCTTTGTGCGTCCGAGCTAATTCCATATCGCCAGTCCTGTTCTGCGCAAAAGTGAGTCTGTAAAGGCAAATGCTTAGAGGCAGTTGCATGTCATGTGGCGGTTGAACCGCGGGTGCCTGATCGGAGCCTGGTCGAGCCAGGCTATGATGCCGTAAAGTAGCTCGGACTTCTCTTTGGGTGTCCAGGGGGTTGGCTGTCGAATCGAAGTTCGATAAACGGCACAACTACTTATCTCGGCGGCGGTATGATTTCCACTCTCGGGGTGGAGTTCGGCCTTGCCCATAATTGTGACCATGCCACGTGGGTTTGGCCTGATGTGGTACCACATTGAGTCTAGCCAAGGCGGTTCGTCCCAGTAGTATACAGTAGTATATGGTAGTTTGGTGATCCGAAGACAACCTCCAGTGTGGTGGGCCTGTAAAACTTGGCCTTTGCACCGCATATTTTAGAAGATGTTATTAATGGGTTTGATCCTCGAGTGGTCAATACCTATCTGGCAAATTTTGTCCTGGCGCAGCGAGTTTGGGTTGCTGGTTATGCCCGTAGGGGCTGGTGTGAGATGGAACCCACAAGCTATTGGGTCGATGGTAGATGCAACCAAATTGCTATGGTTGATATTGTCCGGACGGTCTATGTGATCGGAGATGATCGGCCGTTTTGTTTTGAGGATCCGGCATTCTATATTGGTGTGCATGGCCGCCATTCTAGGGGTACCATGAATTTCACATGGCTGGTCGAGTATGCTGCCCGGGCCAGATGGGCCTGAGCTGTTCTTTTTCCGCTGACCGAACTGTGGGCCGCGGAATCCGGCACCAACTCCCTTGTCTTAGTTGTCATCTTTATTTTGGTGACGCTTATGTCTGTTGCTTCGAGATTTATGGATGCTACCTCGTGTTTCCTGTGTATTGCCCCGGACCGTGATGTATTGGCATTGGGGTGTGGATTTTAGGACCTCCTTCTCAGGTTGAGGTAGCAAATTGTACATTGTGTAACCTTTGGGGCGGTCGAGTCTGTTTTCCTCGGCTGCCAGGACCTTAGTCCATCTGTCTGTGAGCAGATCTTTGTCAGCTTGGAGCTGCTGCTGTTTCTTCTTCAGGCTTCGTGCAGTGGCCATAAGCCGTCGTTGGAAGCGAACCTGCTCTACGGGATTCTCAGGCATGCCAAATTCATCATCGCCGAGGCTCATCTCGTCTTCGGAGGGGGCATGTAGTTGTCCTCCTCCGGGTATCAGTACGTCGCCTGTTTGGCCTGCTCGAAGGCAGGGTGATCTTGGTTGTTTTCATCTTTGGCACCATCCGATTGTTTTCGTCTCCCCTGCCGGTATTGTTGTGGCGGGGCTTGGAGCAGCGCCGATGACGCCCATGCTTTGCTTTCTTCCTTGAGGGGTTATCCCCCATTGCCTCCTCGTCGTTGGTTTCTTTTGGAGTGTCCACCATATATATATCATACGAGGAGGAGGCTGTCCAGCGCCCCGTGGGCGGTGGTTCCTGTTCTTATCCTACATCGTCGTCCACACCGTCGATGTCTTCAGAGTCGAAGTCAAGCACGTCGGTCAAATCATTCACCGTGGTAATGAAGTGGGTGGTGGGTGGGCAACGAATTTCTTCGTCGCCTTCTTCCCCCTTGAGCCGGACATAGTTCGTCCAAGAGTCTCCTGACAAAGAGAGAGACTTTAATGAGTTCAGCATGTCGCCAAAGGGCGAGTGCTGGAAGATATCTGCAGCGGCGAATTCCATTACCGGAGCCCAACCAGAATCGGCGGGCTCGGGGGCACGCGGTCTGGGACCTACAACCGGACACAAGTCCAGGGGTCCAGAGACACAGGCTTCCTTGGGGATGAAGTCTGTGTTCGGCTCTACCGCTGATGAGGGTGCGGCCTCCGGGGCGGGGTCAATCCACCCATCCTCGAACGACGCAATCTGCCCCGGATTTAGGTCCGGAGCTCCTGCAGGTGCGATATCCCGAGTATTGTCCGACAGCATGTCTAAGCCGTGCTCATCGTGACTGTTCGGCGCTCCTGGCGTAGGCACGAATCCGTCGAAGATCAAGTCTCCGCAGATATCGGATGTGTAGTTCGAGTTTCCGAACCGGACCTGACGGCCAGGGGTGTAGCTGTCGATCTGCTCCAGATGGCCGAGCGAATTGGCCCATAGTGCGAAGCCGCCAAACACGAAGATTTGTCTGGGGAGAAAAGTCTCACCCTGGACCACGTTGTTGTTGATGATTGAAGGAGCCATCGAGCCTTGCAGCGACGACACAGAGGAACTCTCAATGAAAGCACCAATGTCGGTGTCAAAACCAGCGGGTCTCGGGTAGGGGGGTCCCGATCTGTGTGCCTAAGGTTAATGGTAACAGGAGGCAAGGGACACGATGTTTTACCCAGGTTTGGGCCCTCTCGATGGAGGTAAAACCCTACTTCCTACATGATTGATCTTGATGATATGAGTATTACAAGAGTTGATCTACCACAAGATCGTAGAGGCTAAACCCTAGAAGCTAGCCTATGACGATTATGATTGTGTCTCTACGGACTAAACCCTCCGGTTTATATAGACACCGGAGGGGGCTAGGGTTTACACAGAGTCGGTTACAAAGAAGGAGATCTAATATCCGGATTGCCAAGCTTGTCTTCCACGCAAAGGAGAGTCCCATCCGGACACGGGACGAAGTCTTGAGTCTTGTATCTTCACGGTCCAACAGTTCGGACAAAGTATATAGTCCGGTTGTCCGGATACCCCCTAATCCAGAACTCCCTCAAGGGGCTGCACATCCCTTTCCGGAGCCGTATTGGTCTCCGGAATGGTGTGCGGCGGGGTCCCGGACTGTTGAGGTTCCCCGTTGTTGGTAGTCATGGGGGTCGCCTCCCCCAGGTCTTCGGTGACCGAGGCGTTAACCTTAGGCACCTTCTTGATGCCCTCGTCCACCCCTCCTCGGCCAGGAGGAGTCCTTTGGGATGACACCTCAGTGTCCTCCCCTGCAGTAGGCGAGGGGGCCAATGATGGAGCATCACTCTCTGCCTCTTCAAGCGCCGGAGAGTTCCCCGACGAAGACAAGGCGTTCGGAATATCGCGTGGAGGGCTGAAAAGCAAGCAAAGATATAATTTATATGACAGAGGCAGGTAAGCGAAAGCTGAACAAGTAAGATTTTGATACTTATGATTCATCCAAGGGCTTCACCCTGGAGGCTCTCCTCAGGCTGTGTTTGGACTCCGAGTCCGAACTGACCGAGAGGGTTATCTTCCCCCTCTTCGGCGTCACCCCTCCAGGTTTTCAGAGGATGTCCTCTTCTTCCTCCTCGTTTTGTGAGGGGAGTCACTCTCCACCTCCTCCTCCTCCTCTTCGTCCTCGTCTTCCTCATGAGAGGAGATGACCTCGGTCTCTCCGGACATAGCGTCTGAAGGACCTCTGTGCCGGGGCCCGCCCTTGGGCTCCTTGCCCTTCTTCTTGCCCTTCTTCTCCGGCGCCTGGTAGGGCGCCGAGACCAGCATCTCCGTCAGCTGGGGATTGGTTGTGTCTTCAGGCAACGGAGCCGAACTCTTGATCCACTCCGCTTTCTTTGTCCAGCCCTATATAGAAGTGGGCTGAAAAGATTCATGCTGATGAAAAATATAGACCGGACATATCTTCGAAAAGTTAATACTTACCGGAGTAGCCGGATTCTCAATGTCAAGCCCGATGTCTTCGGTCTCCATGGGCCAGCTCTTCTGGGCCTTGAAGAGCAGCTTCCATATCCCTTCACGCATTGTGCCAAAGAAGTGCTTCAAGGTCTGTGGCTCCTCCGAATTGAACTCCCACATGGGGGAGTCCCGGCGTTGGCATGGGAGGATGCGGTGGAAGAGCATGATCTACACCACATTGGTGAGACCAACGTTCTTGCCCAGCACATTGGTGATGCGCGTCTACAGTGTTTGCACCTCTGTCTGGGACCCCAGTCGAGGCCCTTAGCGGTTCACGAAGTAAGCCTCGTGTGGGGTCTGGATCTGAACTCCAGAATTGCCGCCCAGTTGGTGTGGCACGGCTTGGTGATGTAGAACCACTCCTGCTGCCAGACCTTGATGGTCTTGATGAAGGCCCCCTTGGGCCATGTGGCGTTGGGAAACTTGCTTATCATGGCCCCACCGCAGTCCGCATGCTGCCCGTCGACCACCTTCGGCTTCACATTGAAGATTTTGAGCCATAGCCCGAAGTGTGGTGGGATGCGGAGTGGAGCCTCGCACACGACAATGAACGCCGAGATGTGGAGGAAATAATTTGGGGCTAGATCATGGAAATCTAGCCCTTAGTAGAACATGAGTCCCCAGACGAAAGGTTGGAGTGGAAATCCTAGCCCTCTAAGAAATTGGGGGAGGAAGATGACCCTTTCGCCGGGCTCTGGAGTGGGGATGATTTGACCCTCATCGGCGAGCCTGTGCGCAATGTCTGCGGCCAGGTACCCCTCCCTCTAAAGATTCTTCACCTCTTTCTCCATGATGGAGGAGGCCTCCCACTTGCCCTTGGAACCGGATCCGGCCATGGCTGGAGGATGTGGTGGTGGTGGGAAAGACGAAAGCTTCTTTTTGGGTGCTGGAGCTTGGGAGATTGGAAGGCAGAGGCTGGCAGAAGGCATGGGGAAGAAAGGAGGAATCTGTTGCCCTCTTATAGGCGGTAAAAATGCCAACCGTCCCCCCACTTAAGCCTTGAAACTCGCCTATTCCCAATGTGAGCATGCGCCGTAATCGGTTGGGTTACCCAAGTCTCATTGATGAGCAATCCCGTAATAAGTGGGCACGATCTCTGTTTTAACAAGACGGGCCAAGGGGGCTCGGCCTCTAAACACGAAATGAGGAGTGTGAAAACGGTTCAAAACACTGAAGGGTCAAGTCTGACGCTTCGCCGGAAAAAGTTGTTAGTAAAGACACTATTCCTATTATTTTTTTATATCATGCCTTCACGGCTAAGGGTTGTGTTAATTATGCAAAGCCGAATATAGTCCTTTTGTGAGAGAAAGTCGATGTATATTATTTAAGGAGGGGAACCCACCTCGCAATGCCGAAGTCAACCTGCACGCCGAACTGAAAGTGCAACTAATCCCCGGGTGGTTTTGGTAATTAATAACAACATATATATCATTGAACTAATAGTTTCTTGAGAATCATTTCAGAAAGTTCAGTGATATGGGTATGGCAAGGACTGAAGATGTGGACCCCTCAAAATGCTAAGGCAAGCGTTGCCAAAAGCTCAAGACTCCATTTTTGGTTTAGTGATCCAAGATCACATTGAGTCTATAGGAAAGCCAATACTATTAAAAGGGGATGAGGTTATGATAATGATCTGGTTGCTCAAAGTGCTTAGTGATATATCTCCTAAACTATCAGCAACTCTCACTACAAATATACACTCATAAGTAATCTCGGTCCCACCGATTTCCTAAACTCACCACACCGAGATGAACCACCTCACCATATAGCCAAACCCTAGAAATTTCGGATTTTCCGATTCGAACTCGGTCTCACCGAAACTGGTGTTGCCAAGCTTCAGAATCCTTCGTCATCAAATCGGTGTCACCGAGATGATGAAGTCGGTCCCACCGAGATTGGCAAACCCTAGTCTTTACACGAATCGGACTCACCGAGATTGTATTTTCGGTCCCACCGAAAATCCCAACGTTCACATGTTTTGAACTTTCGGTCTCACCGAGTTGTCAACTTCGGTCTGACCGAGATTGGTCAAATGTGTGTAACGGTTGGATTTTGTGTGGAGGCTATAAATATCCCTCCACCCCCTCTTCATTCGTGGAGAGAGCCATCAGAAAGAACTACCACTCCTACCTTACATTTCTGAGAAGAGAACTACCTACCCTTGTGTTGAGATCAAGTAGCTCCACTCCCACCATATGAAACTTGATCTCTAGCCTTCCCAAGTTGCTTTCCACTCAATCCTTTCTTCCACCACAGCCATATCAGTGAGGAGAGTTGAGTGTTGGGGAGATTATCATTTGAAGCACAAGAGCAAGGAGTTCATCATCACCAACACCATCTATTACCTTTTGGAGGGTGGTGCCTCCTAGATTGGTTAGGTGTCGCTTGGGAGCCTCCGTCGAGATGTGGAGTTGAACCAAGAAGTTTGTAAGGGCAAGGAGATCGCCTACTTTGTGAAGATCTACCCGAGTAAGGCTAGTCCTCCGTGGGCGATGCCATGATGGCATAGACAAGGTTGCTTCTTCGTGGACCCTTCGTGGGTGGAGCCCTCCGTGGACTCTCGCAGCTGTTACCCTCCGTGGGTTGAAGTCTCCATCAACGTGGATTGACGATAGCACCACCTATCGGAACCACGAGAAAAATCTCCATGTCTCCAAATTGCGTTTGCTCTTCTCCACCTCTCTTTACTACATGTGCAATTTACTTTCCGCTGCATATACTCTAGAATTGCATGTGTAGGGTGATACTTGACTTGATCTCCATTGTGAACTTGCCAAAACTTGTCTTTATCAAAAGGCTGAATTTTTATATTGTCAAGTAGTCTAATCACCCCCTCTAGACATACTTTCGATCCTACAAGTGGTATCGAGCTTTGGTCTCCATTGTATTGGTTTCCATTGCATTGACTCCATAAGCTTGGTTTCACAACCTAGGAGAGTATGGCATCTAGTGAGGGTAATTTTCGTAGAGGTCCTTACTTTGATGGTTCAAATTTTGCTAGTTGGAAGCATAAAATGAAAATGCATATTCTTGGACATAACCCTGCCGCATGGGGCATTATTTGTGTTGGTTTGCAAGGTGAGTTCTTCGAGGAAGGAAAAGTTCGGATCGTGAAGCTACAAATGATGAATTGCGGATGTTGCAAAACAATGCTCAAGCTTGTGACATTCTCTTCAATGCTTTGTGTCCCGAGGAGTTCAACAAAATCAGCCGTCTTGAGAATGCAAAAGAGATTTGGGATACTTTGGTCGAAATGCACGAAGGAACCGAGTCCGTGAAAGAATCAAAGCTAGATGTTCTTCAAGGTCAACTTGACAAGTTCAAGATGAAGGAAGGTGAAGGAGTCGCTGAAATGTACTCTAGGCTTGCTCTCATCACAAATGAGATTGCCGGCTTAGGAAGCGAAGAAATGACCGACCGATTCATCATCAAGAAGATTCTCAGAGCTTTGGATGGAAAGTATGACACCGTGTGAACTTTGATCCAAATGATGCCAAACTACAAGAATCTCAAGCCTACCGAAGTCATTGGAAGAATTGTTGCTCATGAGATGACACTTAAAGATAAGGAAGAGCTTCACAACAAGTCAAGTGGTGCTTACAAAGCTACAATTGATGCTCCCACAACCTCAAGTGACAAGCTAGTTTCCAATGAAGAGATAAGCCTAATGGTGAAGAATTTCAACAAATTCTACAAGAGTAGAAGCAAAGAGAGAAGCTCAAAGTCTAGATCATATGATGAAAAGAGATCTTCTAGTCGTGATCGAAACTGCTACAATTGTGGAAGACCCGGACACTACTCAAATGAGTGCTCGGCTCCCCACAAGAGAAGAGAAGAATCTCCAAGAAGAAGAAGCTCAAGAGAAGAGTCACCTCGGAAAGAGAGAAGGAGTAGAGATCTTCGTTATGAACGAAGACCCTCTCGGAGAAGCAAGGATTCGGAGAGGAAAGACAAGTCATCGAGGAGCTACACAAGAAGAAAACATCAAGCTCATGTAGGTGAATGGGTCTCCGCCCGACTCCGACAATCATTCTCGAAGAAGCTATCACTCCAACTCCGACTACAGATCAAGATGAAGGTGTTGCGGTCTTGCTCTCGTGTCCTCCAACTCCAACTCCTATGACTTATTTGATTCACCAAATGAGGGAATTGGAAGATGCTTCATGGCAAAAGGCCCCAAGGTATCACACCCTGAATTTATTGACTTTGATAGTGATGAGGATGACTTGCTTGGTGAAGATGAGCTTTACATGATAAATCTAGTGAGCCTAGTAATGATGAACATGCTAGTAGTCTTTATAGTCGAGAAGAGTCGAATGACAATGCTATGAAGGAGATTGAGCGTCTAACTAAAGAACTAAACACTCTTAAGTTAGCTCATGAAACAACTCAAGAAGATCATAGAGAGCTCCTAAGATCTCATGAGAAGCTACGCTTCGAGAAGCTCAATCTAGAGCAAGAACATGAGTTTCTAAAAGCAATCAATGACGATCTTCGAAAGAAGAGTTCTTCATATCTTGCCAAACGACTTCTCTTGTCTAATTTCTTGCCACCCATTAAAACTAAGCATGACAAGCATAAGAAAAATTCTTCATCTAGTAGTGACAATAACCATGCTAAATCCAATGTTGTTACTTCTAGTAGTTCTCTTGATTCCACTAACAATGTTTCAAGCCAAGTTACACTTGAGCAAGAAAATAGTTTATTGAAAGGGATTATAGAGAAAGGTGTCTACAAGAGCCTTGCCGGAAGCAAGAACTTTGAGGAAATTGTTCGCAAGCAAGGAAGGCACCGGAAGAATCAAGGAATTGGTTTTGAGTGAAAGTTCAACGCCGAGGGTGTTGAATGGGAAGAAGGTCAATATCCCACTCCAAAGTTTGTTTCTCAAAAGGAGAAGTATGATCCTACTTCCTCCAATGTGGAACAAGCACAAGATGACCTTCCACCACAAGACCACAAGCTAAAAGGCAAGGATAAGCTTCAAGAGGAGATTGATGCATTTATTGAAGCACCTAAAGCCATGGTCAAGTGGGTTCCCAAGGAAACGTCAAGTTCTACTTCAAGCTCAACTACAACCCCAAGGATTCCCATCAAGATGATGTGGATCCCGAAGAAGAAGAACTAGAGAGTTCTTGAGGGTGACTCCGCCAACATACTTCACTCACATTCATTTTGGCAAGAACTTGTGCAATCAACTTCCACATCTTGCACTAGTTCATGGAGTCACAAACCCTCTTGTTGGTAAGTCAAGGGACAAGGTAATCATTGCTTTCATGGACATCATCTATTGTGAACTTCAATCTATGTCCATGGATATCCTTGTTTGTTCCTTGTGGGACTAACCCATGTAGGTATTGAAAGTGCCCGAATCCAAAGGATTGCTCCCAACTCTTGATGATCTTCATCAACATTGAGCATCCACATCTTCAACATCTACATGAAGTCTTCTACGACAACCCAAGGTTAGTTTCACCCTTTAAAAGGGGTTCTCACATCTAGGGGGAGTTTTGCTCTAAAGAATTGAGCTAAAGCATCTTCAAATGATGTGAACACATTAATGCTTTATGTAAAAGTGGTAACCCCACTTGTGCTTAAACGATGAGTATGACCTATGATCAAATGTTCTCATTTGACTCCTAAGTCAAAATACTCATATATAGATGACCTAGTCATCGACAAATTGTGTGATAGTTGCTAGAGTTTTTGTTTGTGCATGTTTGACACATATTTCATTTGCTATCTTATTGTGTGAGCATGTTGGATGCATAGTTTTATCCATTCGAGGACATCCATTTGTTGCCTTGGTATTTTGGATTTTTCTGACCAAATGGATGGACAAGAATGCCTAAGTTCCTCCCATAGCTATCTATGCTTTCTTGTCTCAAATTCTATTCATGCTTATATCACAAACTTTGAACAAGTCATTTTCGGACCCACCGAGTGAGGAGCACTCGGAGCCACCGATCCGTCAAAGGCTTAACTTCCAAAACCTTCTAAGTGATTTTGGTCAGACCAACCCACTCAAACTCGGTCAGACCGAAAGCATTTGGATTGATCTAGGTTTTCACCTCGGTGAAACCGAGTTGCAAATTTTGGCGTGACCGAAATGTGTAACTGCCCTGTAGTTATCCATCTCGGTGCCACCGAGTTTTACAACTCGGTCCCACCGACAGCTAAGGGGTATATATACTCCATGGGTCGCGCGCATTGATTCCTACTTCAAAACACCTCGCCCCCACACCCCTTGCTGCCGTCGCCGTGGTCTCCGGATCATCTCCGTCGTCGCATGTGCGCCCTCGCCGCAGGTCTCCGTCGCCGTCAACGGACATTCTCTCCACGCCGTTGCCGCCGTAGAGGAACTCCACCAAGTTAGGGTGAGTTTCGATCCCACTCGTGCTCCCATCTCCAATTCAATGCACGATTGGTTTGCCTAGCATCTTGCCACGTTTGAGATCTTCCTTAACACCAGATTAGTTTGTTAGAACGAAATTCGAGTAAAAGTTTTAGGGTTAGGTTTCCGCCGAACACATCTCGGTGAGACCGATTTTACATTCTCGGTATGACCGATTTGGCCTCTGGCCATTGCACTGCACTTTTCGGTCCAACCGAGTTGTGCAAATCGGTGTGACCGAAATGAGGATTTAGTGAAACCCTAGTGTTCTCGGCAGGACCGAAACCCACTTCGGTCCCACCGAAAGTGGTGTGAATGCTTCTTTTTGAACACTTCGGATTCACCGAATTTTAAACTCGGTCTAACCGAAATGTCTTCTGTGAAAACCTAAAACTGAAATTTGAACTCATTTTTTTTTGCAAAATCTTCTGCAGTTTGTGATAACTCTTCTACTCTGCCTACACCTAATCTATTCACAGGTTGTCAGCCATGTCAGATGCCAGTGACAGCCAGAACAGGTCTGAGTCTCCTATTGCTGAAATTCCAGAGGCAGGCACTAGTCCTGAGGCCAGCAGCTTTTCAGATGATGGTGAGAGGAGCACACCAAGTGGTTTGCCTCCTGCAGCCACCAGGGCCAGAAAGAAGAGGAATTCTGATGAAGAAGATTCTGATTTCATTGCTGAGGAAGAGGTCTCATCCAAGCCTAAGAGAAAAGTTGTTGCCAAAGAGCATCAAGGGCAGCAAACCAAGAAAGGCACCAGAAAAGTGAAGAAGTCCACTGTTGCCAAGAAGCTGAGTATGGAAGAGGAAACTACAAGCAAGGTGAAGAAAACTTCCAAGAGGAAGAGGATTGTGCATGATGAAGCAGCAGATGATGATGATGATGATGAGGAAGCACCCCAGCCTCCTCCTCAGAAGTCTAAATTCATGGGTGATGCCATCGTAGGCAGGAGCCCTTCTAAGTCCAAGCCATCTGCTCCACCAAGGCAGCTCAAGCCAAGCTGCTGCCAAGCCAAAGAAGACTGTCAGAACATTCCAGCTTCAGAGAAGAAAAAGATAATGTGCCACCAATGAGTCGATGATGAGGCACCAGATTCTTGAAACTTCGTCGAAATTGCCACTTCACAATGATGCTCATCCTCAAGCCGAGAACATGAAGGAAAGAAAGGATAGAGGTCTCGGGCTATGGAGACAAGCTGATCCATATGTCAGTGAGGAGAAGAACTGCTGTTGATCCACGATTCCACACCGAGAGCAAAGCAGGACTTCTATGAGATGTGGCTGATGGACAAGAAGCCCATAATTGCGACACTCGCTATGTTGATCGGGCATACATTGACAAAGGAAGAGCACAGAGACTTCTTTCCACATGTGCATGAGAGCTTCACTTGCAAGTGGCGTTGCAGATTTTGTTGGTCAAAAGTTGATGATTGGAATGATGAAATGATTATGCAATTCTATGCCACACTCATTTCTATCCGATGGAAAGATCACATGGATGACTGAAGGCCAAAGATTCTCTTCAACTGTTGAAGAATGGGCAGCCTTCTGAATGCTCCAAAGGCAAGAGAGGATGATGTTGATGTGTATGGCATTCCCAAGAAGAACCATGAGTCTATGAAGAACATGTACAACGAGGTACCAGCTAAGGATGTGGAAATCTGGAAGCTCGGCTCGAGTATCATCTCCAGGCAGGTCTACCTACCACAAATACAATTCTGAGGCATACCTTGATGCCCAAGTCCGAGATCATCGCATGATCGAGGATATTCTATCAACATGCTGCATATACTTGATGAGAAGGCACCTTTCAAGGTGATGGACCTGATAGTTGAGACTATCAAGAGGATCAGAGTGACCGTAAGAGGTCGTGTGGATTTGCCCGCACATTCAGATGCTCATCAATGCCAAGTTTGGCACGGGCACATACTTGTTGGATAGACCACACTTGCCACTGCAGCCTGAGCATGAGGACAATGTAGTTGTGATGGATGAGGAGGACCCAACGTCAGTTGAAGGACAAGCAAAGATCGAGGCTGCCAAGAAAGCTAAAGCTGAGAAGGAAGCAAAGCAGCAGCAGCTAAACCCAAGAGTGTTGGAGAGCAGCTCCTTGAAGCTACCAGAGGATTGAACAACGCCTGCCAGCATTGTACAGCCTCGGAGAGTCTTGAGAGGATTGTTGAAGACAAGATCCATGCTCGATGTGAAGTCGATCAAGTGCAAGTCACTTGTCAACAAGCTTGAGGCAGATATTGAGGAAGCAAAGAGGAGAAGGAAGAGCTCATGCGTGAGATGCAGGATGACCTAGTCCAGATGCTTATGAACAGATCGCTCCGGTTCCCACAGACCCCGATCACTGCTATTCCAAAGGATGAGACACCGTGACTACAGCCTCAAGACCTCCCACAGCTCCATCAGTTGCTCCAGCTCCAGCTCCAAAGACCACTCCTCCAGAAGACAGACATCACCAAGTCTTCGCAGATGCAGCCATCTCAACTCCATCAACCTGCATCGAGCCGCCAAACAGAGTCGACGTTTAGCTCTATGCCTTTTCGAACTTTTTGGTAACTTGTTGCCAAAGGGGGAGAAATTGTATAGATCATAGGACTTCGAGAGAGAGAGTGCCTTTGTCTTTGCGCTTTTGCTCTTTCGTTCATTTGCGGTCTTTTTGAGATACTTTTGGTTTTCGTGACATTCTGTGTGTTTGATACTACGTTTGTTCTACTTTGATGAGTGCTTGGTCGTACTATGCCTTAATGTGTGCTTAATGCTTATCATATGCTATCCATATCTTGTATGACCATTTACTCATGTCTTGGTGATTGGGTGCATGCTATTCATTCTTATCATTTTGTGCGCTCCACCAAGATGTATGTGACATGGAAGAGTGACCCACGATCCTAATCGATTGTGCATTTGCATTCAAACGCAAATCTTAAATAATGCACAAATTTAGGGGAAGCTCTTGCTTATCACATACTTCTCAAAGCGATTTATATTATTCATTGATTATATCCTTTGTCGAAGCTTTGATCTATATGTTGTCATCAATTACCAAAAGGGGAGATTGAAAGTGCAACTAATCCCGGGTGGTTTTGTAAATTAATAACAACATATATATCATTGAACTAATAGTTTCTTGAGAATCATTTCGAAAGTTCAAGGATATGGGTATGGCAAGGACTCAAGATGTGGACACCTCAAAATGCTAAGGCAAGCATTGCCAAAAGCTCAAGACTCCATTTTGGTTTAGTGATCCAAGATCACATTGAGTCTATAGGAAAGCCAATACTATTAAAAGGGGATGAGGTTATGATAATGATCTGGTTGCTCAAAGTGCTTAGTGATATATCTCCTAAACTATCGCAACTCTCACTACAAATATACACTCATAAGTAATCTCGGTCCCACCGATTTCCTAAACTCACCACACCGAGATGAACCACCTCACCATATAGCCAAACCCTAGAAATTTCGGATTTTCCGATTCGAACTCGGTCTCACCGAAACTGGTGTTGCCAAGCTTCTGTAACCTTCTGTCATCAAATCGGTGTCACCGAGATGATGAAGTCGGTCCCACCGAGATTGGCAAACCCTAGTCTTTACACGAATCGGACTCACCGAGATTGTATTTTCGGTCCCACCGAAAATCCCAACGTTCACATGTTTGAACTTTCGGTCTCACCGAGTTGTCAACTTCGGTCTGACCGAGATTGGTCAAATGTGTGTAACGGTTGGATTTTGTGTGGAGGCTATAAATACCCCTCCACCCCCTCTTCATTCGTGGAGAGAGCCATCAGAAAGAACTACCACTCCTACCTTACATTTCTGAGAAGAGAACTACCTACCCTTGTGTTGAGATCAAGTAGCTCCACTCCCACCATATGAAACTTGATCTCTAGCCTTCCCAAGTTGCTTTCCACTCAATCCTTTCTTCCACCACAGCCATATCAGTGAGGAGAGTTGAGTGTTGGGGAGATTATCATTTGAAGCACAAGAGCAAGGAGTTCATCATCACCAACACCATCTATTACCTTTTGGAGGGTGGTGCCTCCTAGATTGGTTAGGTGTCGCTTGGGAGCCTCCGTCGAGATGTGGAGTTGAACCAAGAAGTTTGTAAGGGCAAGGAGATCGCCTACTTCGTGAAGATCTACCCCGAGTAAGGCTAGTCCTCCGTGGGCGTATGCCATGATGGCATAGACAAGGTTGCTTCTTCGTGGACCCTTCATGGGTGGAGCCTCCGTGGACTCTCGCAGCCGTTACCCTCCGTGGGTTGAAGTCTCCATCAACGTGGATTGACGATAGCACCACCTATCGGAACCACGAGAAAAAATCTCCGTGTCTCCAAATTGCGTTTGCTCTTCTCCACCTCTCTTTACTACATGTGCAATTTACTTTCCGCTGCATATACTCTAGAATTGCATGTGTAGGGTGATACTTGACTTGATCTCCATTGTGAACTTGCCAAAAACTTGTCTTTATCAAAAGGCTGAATTTTTATATTGTCAAGTAGTCTAATCACCCCCCCCCTCTAGACATACTTTCGATCCTACACGAACACATCATCATTGAAGACTGGTTCAGGGGCTACTGAGGGAGTCCTAGACTAAGGGGTTCTCGGGCGTCCGGTCTATTCGATATGGGCCGGACTAATGGGCTGTCAAGATAAAAGGAAGAAGACCACCTCCCGTGTCCGGTTGGGACTCCCGTGTGCGTGAACGGCAAGTTTAGGTGTTTGGATATACTATTTCCTTTCTGTTGAACCGACTTTGTACAACCCTAGGCCCCTCCGGTATCTATATAAACCGGAGGGTTTAGACCGGAGGCAGGATCATAACATTTATAGGCTAGCCAAGTTAGGGTTTAGCCATTACGATCTCGAGGTAGATCAACTCTTGTAACCCCTATCCCCATCGAATATAATCAAGTAGGAGTAGGGTTTTACCTCCATTAAGAGGGCCCGAACCTGGGTAAACATTGTGTCCCTTTAATCATTGTTACCATCGATCCTCAGGCATACAGCTTGGGCCCCCTACGTGAGATCTGCCGGGTTTAACACCGACATCCACCAACATACTTCACTCATATTCATTTTGTCAAGGATAAGTGCAATCAACTTCCATATCTTGCACTAGTTCAAGGAGTCACAAATCCTCTTATTGGTAAGATAAGGGACAAGGTAACTTAATGCTTTCATGGACATCATCATATGTATACTTCACTCTATGTCTATGGATATCCTTGTGTGTTCCTTGTGGAACTAATCCATGTAGGTATTGAAAGTGCAACTACTCGAATGGATTACTCCAAATGATCTACATCAACATTGAGCATCCACATCTTCAACACCTACATGAAGTCATCATCGACAAAACCCAAGGTTAGTTCATCCCTCTAAGGGGTGATATCACATCTAGGGGGAGCTTTGCTCTAAGAATTGAGCTAAAGCAACTCTAAAGGTGTCAACACAACAATGCTTTATGTAAAAGTGGTAACCCCACTTGTGCTTAAACGATGAGTATGACCTATGATCAAATGTTCTCATTTGACTCCTAAGTCAATATACTCATACCAATTGCTTGATAGATGCTAGAGTGTTTGTGCATGCTTTGCCACATGTTTTATTTGCCATCTTATTGTGTGAGCATGTTGGTTGCATAATTTTCTCCATTCGAGGACATCCATTTGTTGATTTGATTGTTTTGTATTCATTTTGCCAAATGGATGGACAAGAATGCCTATGTACTCCCATTATCTATATATGATTTTCTCATCTCAAACTCAATTCATGTTACATCACAAAGTTTGTACAATTCGAATTCGAACCCTTCGGGTGAGGAGCACTAGGAGCCACCGATCCGTCAAGGTCTTAACTTTCAAAACCTCTTAATGCATCTCGGTCAAACCAACTCACTCCTACTCGGTCTCACCGAATTCATTAAGTTGATCTAGGTTTTCATCTCGATGCAACCGATTTGAACAATTCAGTCACACTGAGTTGCAGCAACTGTTAGCAGCTTTGCATCTCGATGCCACCGACCTCGTCCACGCGCAATTCCTCCTCCCAGCGCTCCTCGATCTCCCCCGCCTCCTACATCTCCAGCTCCCGCTCGGCAATCTCATGATGAAGCAGGTGCTCCATGGCCACCGCCGCCTTTTCGGACGTGGGTTGCAAGCTGGATCCCGAGGTGTCCTGGAATATCTTGGCGTGTGCGTCCTCGATCTTGGTGTGGATGGCCTAGACCCAGGCCAGGGCGACATCGGCAGCATGGACGGCAGCTCAAGCACTCTTGGCGTTTGCACCCGCCATCGCAGCAGCAGTAGCAGCTGTTGCAGCCATCTCGGTTGCTGCAGCTGCCCTATCGGCTGCTGCAGACGCCCTCTCGGCGGATGCGGCCGCCCTCAATGCAATGCGGCGGCACTCCCGGTGTAGGCGGTCGCGCTCTCGGCGTAGGTGGCGGCGCTCGGGGAGGACATAGCCATCGTACGGGCCTTCACGAAGCGCTTCCATGATGTCATCTTTGCAAGAAGGGGGTGCGGGAATGGGGACTGGGATTCATGGATTCGAGGGTTTCCGGCACTGGAGCAGACGAGTCGGCAAAGCTTAGGGTGGAAGACTTAAATAGACCCAGAAATTTTCATCGCAAACGGTTCCTACAGAAAACATGTGTGTGATGTTTTGGATATTTTTTATTAGCTGTGAAAGACGAATTGGAGTGAAGTGGCAACGGATGGTGTTTTAAATGTACGAGAAAAATTGTAGTACTAATACAACTGTCAAGTCAAATTTTTGAAAATTTCAGGGGTCATTTGACCTTTTAGGACATTTAAGTGACTTTCTAGCCATTTAATGACCGAAATTCAAATTTGAACTACATATACATGCAAAGGGTAAACATAACGGTTTGAAAAGTCATATTTTGTGCACTTGTGTGTGATTTAATTCCATGTGCAATAAATTGGAAGGAATTTTCAAACTTATTGGTCTAACGTCTATGACACAATTAAGCATGGAGTGTCATGGCATTTAAATTCCAAAAAATTAAAAAAAGATCAGAAACACATGAAACTTTGCTTGATGTAATGTCAAGCCACCAAGATGATGTGGTAAAAAATTTGGCATGTTTGACCAAAGTTTGGACACACACTCCTCACAAATCGAAATAACTCACTAGAAGGCTCGTGGTTCCGAGAGGGAACAATGCATGTTTGATGACGAACGGAGATAGCTTCCCTTTACGGCCTTAAATTTTTTTGTACATTTAACGTGCACTAATACAACTGTCATGTGAAAAATTGGAAAATTCCAGGGGTCATTTGACCTTTTAAAGACATTTAAGTGATTTTCTAGCCATTTAATGATCGTAATTCAAATATGAACTACATGTACATGCAACAGCTAACCATAACGGTTTGAAAAATCATATTTGTGTACTTGTGTGCGAGTTAATTCCATGTGTAGTAAATTAGATGGAAATTTCAAACATATTGGTCTCACGGCATGGACACATGCATGGAGTGGCATGGCATTTTAATTCCAAAATAATAAAAAATGATAGGAAAAACATGAAACCTTGCTTGATGTAATGTCATGCCACCAAGATGATGTGGTAAAAAATCGGCCTGTTTGACGAAAGTTTGGACACACACCCCTCACAAACCGGAGCAACTCACTAGAAGGCTCGTGGTTTTGAGAGGAAACAATGCATGTTTGATGACGAACGGGAGTTAGCTTGCTCTTACGGCCTTCAAATTTTTTTCTATGTTTAATGTGCACTAATACAACTGTCATGTGAAAATTTGGAAAATTTCATGGTCATTTGACCTTTTAAAGACAGTTAAGTGATTTTCTAGCCATTTAATGACCGTAATTCAAATTTGAACTACATCTACATGCAATGGCTAACCATAACAGTTTGAAAAATCATATTTGTGTACTTGTGTGACAGTTAATTTCTGTGCTATAAATTAGAAGGAATTTTCAAACATATTGGTCTCACGGCATGGACACATGCATGGAGTGCCATGGCATTTTAATTCCAAAAAATAAAAATGATCAGCAAAACATGAAACCTTGCTTGATGTAATGTCATGCCACCAAGATGATGTGGTAAAATTTTTTGCCTGTTTGATGAAAGTTTGGACACACATCCCTCACAAACCGGAGCAACTCACTAGAAGGCTCGTGGTTTCGAGAGGGAATAATACATGTTTGATGATGAACGTGAGATAGCTTCCTCTTGCGGCCTTCAAATTTTTTCAATGTTTAACGTGCACTAATACAACTGTCATGTGAAAATTTGGAAAATTTCAGGGGTCATTTGACCTTTTAAAGACATTTAAGTGATTTTCTAGCCATTTAATGACCGTAATTGAAATTTCAACTACATCTACATGCAATGGCTAACCATAATGGTTTGAAAAATCATATTTGTGTACTTGTGTGTGAGTTAATTTCTGTGTTATAAATTAGAAGGAATTTTCAAACATATTGGTCTCACGGCATGGACACATGCATGGAGTGCCATGGCATTTTAATTCCAAAAAAAAAGATCAGAAAAACATGAAACCTTGCTTGATGTAATGCATGCCACCAAGATGATGTGGTAATTTTTTTTGCCTGTTTGATGAAAGTTTGGAAACGCATCCCTCACAAACCGGAGCAACTCACTAGAAGGCTCGTGGTTTCGAGAGGGAACAATGCATGTTCGATGATGAACGGGAGACAACTTCCTCTTACGGCCTTGAATTTTTTCTACGTTTAACGTGCACTAATACAACTGTCATGTGAAAATTTGGAAAATTTCAGGGGTCATTTGACCTTTTAAAGACATTTAAGTGATTTTCTAGCCATTTAATGACCGTAATTTAAATTTGAACTACATCTACATGCAACGGCTAACCATAACGGTTTGAAAAATCATATTTGTGTACTTGTGTGTGAGTTAATTCCATGTGCAGAAAATTAGAAGGAATTTTCAAACATATTGAAATCACGACATGGACACATGCATGGAGTGCCATGGCATTTTAATTCCAAAAACTTAAAAATGATCGGAAAAACATAAAACCTTGCTTGATGTAATGTCATGCCACTAAGATGATGTGGTAGAAAAATTGGCCTGTTTGACGAAAGTTCGGAGACACACCCCTCACAAACCGGAGCAACTCACTAGAAAGCTCGTGGTTTCGAGAGGGAACAATGCATGTTTGATGACGAACGGGAGATAGCTTTCTCTTACGGCCTTCAAATTTTTTCTACGTTTAACGTGCACTAATACAACTACCATGTGAAAATTTGGAAAATTTCAAGGGTCATTTGACCTTTTAAAGACATTTAAGTGATTTTCTAGCCATTTAATGACCGTAATTCAAGTTTGAACTACATCTACATGCAACGGCTAACCATAACGGTTTGAAAAATCATATTTATGTACTTATGTGCGAGTTAATTCCATGTGTAGTAAATTAGAAGGAATTTTCAAATGTATTAGTCTCACGGTATGGACACATGCTTGGAGTGCCATGGAATTTTAATTCCAAAAAATAAAAAAATGATCAGAAAAACATGAAGCCTTGCTTAATGTAATGTCATGCCACCAAGATGATGTGGTAAAAAAATTGGCCTGTTTGACGAAAATTTGGACACACACCCCTCACCAACCGGAGCAACTCACTAGAAGGCCCGCGGTTCCGAGAGGGAACAATCCATGTTTGATGACGAACGAGAGATAGCTTCCTCTTAGGGCCTTCAAATTTTTTCTATGTTTAACATGCACTAATACAACTGTCATGTGAAAATTTGGAAAATTTCAAGGGTTATTTGACCTTTTAAAGACATTTAAGTGATTTTCTAGCCATTTAATGACCATAATTGAAATTTGAACTACATCGACATGCAACGGCTAACCATAACGGTTTGAAAAATCATATTTGTGTACGTTTGTGTGAGTTAATTCCGTGTGCAATAAATTAGAAGGAATTTTCAAACATATTGGTCTCACGGCATGGACACATGCATGGAGTGCCATGCCATTTTAATTCCAAAAAATTAAAAAATGATCAGAAAAACATGAAAGCTTGCTTGATGTAATGTCATGCCACCGAGATGATGTGGTAAAAAAGTTGGCATGTTTGACGATAGTTTGGACACACACCCCTCACAAACCAGAGCAACTCACTAGAAGGCTCGTGGTTTCGAGAGGGAACAATGCATGTTTGATGAAGAACGGGAGATAACTTCCTCTTACGGCCTTCAAATATTTTCTACATTTAACATGCACTACTACAACAATCATGTAAAAATTTGGAAAATTCTAGGGATTATTTGACCTTTTAAAGACATTTATGTGATTTTCTAGCCATTTAATGACCGTAATTCAAATTTGAACTACATCTAAATGCAATGGCTAACCATAACGGTTTGAAAAATCATATTTTTGTGTATTTGTATGCGAGTTATAAAATCATCAGGTGATGTAAATATCTGGTGTTCAAAAAAGAAAATGTAAAGATCTGGCAAGACAACCAGCCCCCACACGATTGGCACTCTGTTTCGTTCCTCGAGGTTTGGAAGGTGAGTGGCGGCGGTTATTATTCAGACATGGTTCTATATTGGAAACCTTCAGCTATTAAGTTCACATGCGTATTTTACTGCGGGAATCGTGTGTAATTCAAACTACAGTACTCGTAAATACCGGCGACCAGCGTGTGTACTGTTCCCATCGATCTAGATTCCGGCCGCTAATAAATACTACCTTGCTCACATTGTCCCGCCTGCATTGTCATATACATCCTCCCCTCGCTCGCCCTCTCTCTCTCTCTCTCTCAAATCTCTGCCATGGCGCAGCCGCTCTGCCCACGGGCCAACGAGGAGTCGCCACCCCCTGAGGATGCTCACTTGAACAGCAGCGACGAGGACCCTTACGCACCGCCGGACGAGGTTGCGCCGGACCCCCCAAATTTTGATTTGTTTTGGGGCCAGTATAATCTTTGTCTGTGGAAGTCACTGCCGCCGGCTGAGAAAGCCAGGCAAGTGGCGTTCAAGAAGGAGATGGCAGAGGAAGAAGCCAGGTACTAGGCGGCCCGTGAAGCCCATGATGCCGCTTGGAAAAATGAGGCGGTGGAGCTTTGGGGGTGGGCACGTCGTCGTGCGGAGGAGGTGTACGAAGATGGGTACTTCGCGAGGAAGGTCAAAGGCGCTAGGCGCCTCATCGATGTGTGGAGGTGGGCCGATAAGCTCCAGCGTGCCACCGACAAGGAGCTCCGGCGGGCGTCCAACAAAATGGCAAGATCGTTCGTGCTCATCCGCCAGCAAGAGGCAGATCTATACATCAAGCGCTGCGAGGTGGAGGAGGCGGAGTACTGCCTCGGCGCTGGGAAGACATCGCGCACCAGGGAGCTGCTAGCGAGGAACTGCCGAAATACTACCCCCAGGAGGGATTATTAGTTTTAGTATTGTTCGTTTTTAATTTTATGCATTGTACCTAGTAGTTAAGTATCATCACGTATATGTGATGATATTATATATATTATGTGATGAACTAATGAACAATTAATATTATATATATTATGAATTCCATTTTCTATCTGTTTTTGTATACTAATTTGAATCTAGCTGTTATCATCCACGTATACAGAATGGAAAGCGTATATGCACAAATTGAAACAGAACATATAAGAACGGAAAACAGAGTACACACATTGAAACATAGAAATACTATGATTGTTGTGAATACATAGCTATCCACGTCAAAACTACTCAACAAAATAAAATGCGTCCATGAGACCATGACCAGCAGCCCTTGCCTCTGAGAGCTCTTGGCTCGCTCGAACTCGTCGCGAGCGTTCGTCCAAGCGGTCGACACGCTCGCGGTACATATGGAGCACGATCTCGAGCTCCAAGTTGGCTATTTCATCGGATATCACCAGCTCGAGGATGCGACGGCCATGTTCCTCCACTGCTCCCAGGTGGACACCTGGGCCAAGGAGGTGGTCCAGCCTACCAACCAACACGTTGGCATCGACGCGACCAATGTGAACGGCGCGGCTAGCGTCCGGTGCAAGTATGGCGCAGCCGACCTCTGGTGCAAGTACGGTGCAGAGGGCCTCTGCCCACTCCTGGTGAGGAATGGGGGTACTGACAGGACGTGTACCCAGCCGTGACGCCCTGTCGACAGCAGGCAAGCATTGATGGATCCGCTCTTGCTATGCGGCGCGCCGTGCCTCTCACTCTGCGGCGCTCCAACGGTCTCGCCGTGCGGCGAGCCGCAGCCTATCGGTGCGGACGCGCCTAGCTTGCTCTGCGGCATGCCATCGATCATGTTGTGCAGCGAGCTGCAGCCTCTCGGCACTGACATGTCTATCTTGATCCGCGGCGCTGAAGCACCATGCGCCAAGGGTCTGCTCAACCCTGGCAATGACATGCATCACAGTGTCATCCATCATGTTGCCGAGGAGCACCTCAGTCTCGACGGGCCATGGTGCCTTCTTGTTTTCCTCGTCGATGAGGTTGATGGCAGAGGCGGCGCTTTGGTGGGTTGGGATGCTTGGAAAAGGTGGATGTGCTACAAGCTGCGCTTGTTGCCTTCGTGCGTTGCACTCTGTCTAGGTTTATGCGCAATATTGTTGGGAGGCGGGAAACAGGTGAGGAAATGGTGGGAAACAGTGGCGTGTTCATAAAACGCCATCAATTAATGGAAACTTAGCACATAAGGAACATCGAGCTAGCACAAGAAGTAGATGATGATCAGATGAACACGGACCACACTAGGGAACCCGTCGGTGATGAATCCATCAATCACAAATGGTTATATACCACTACTAGGGAAAACCTTATACACAGAATGTTACCAGTAGCGCTTGTTAAAATGAGGCGCCATCGCTACTTTTGCAAGATAGCGCTCGAAGCGTAACCGCGCTACGATTAGCAGAATAGCGATGGCGCTGTCCTTGCGCAAAGCGCTACTACTATAATTGCCACACCGTTCCCGGCGTGCTAGGTATAGTAGTAGCGCCCTTCTACGGACAGCGCTACTACTATGGATTTTAGCAGCAGCGCGTTTTTCCTTCCCACGCCACAGTTAAAGCTATTTTCACCTAACCCCCCGCGCGGCCTGATTCCCTCTCCTCTGCTTCCTCCCCCAACTCCCGACCCCGCCTCGCCACCGCCGTCTCGCCCGACCCCGCCTCGCTGCTGTCTCCCCCGACCCCACCTCGCCGCGCCTCGGTGCCGCCGTCTCCCCCGACCCCGCCTCGCCGCCGTCTCCCCGACCCGCCTGCCCCGTCTCCCCGACCCTGCCTGCGCCGCCGTCTCCCCGACCACGCCTCGCCGCCGTCTCCCCCGACCCGGCCGCCTCGCCGCGCCTCTCGGTGCCGCCGTCTCCCCGGACCCCATTTCTCTCCCCTCTGTAAGCACTCTCCCCTTCCGATCCCTCTCTCCCCTTCTGATCCCTCTTCTCTGCTTAGTATGAACCCTAGGTATTTAGTGCTAGTTAGTATGAACCCTAGGCTATTTTTAGTGCTAGTTAGTTAATTACTTAGATGGTAAGAATTAGGTACTAATTAGGTACTAGAATATTTTTATTTATAGTATTATTTTTAGTAAGAACTAGTTGAATTAATAGAACTAGTTAGTAAGAACTTGTTTCTATTTTTTAGTTAAAGCAATTTTTCCCGCCTCGACGTGGACGATGCCTATCTCGCATCCTCGTTGTCGAGTCGGCGGAGGACGACACCTGCTTGACCAGGTCGGCCATGTCCGGGACTGGGCTCCACCGGGGTGGTACTGGGAGGCGCTACCTACCGGGGGCGCAGGTTGGTGAGGAGCCAGCCTGTCGTTGACCCGAATCTTGTTTGGTGGCGATCGCGTGGGCTAGTGACGATCTAGAGGCTCGAGGACTCCGCGGAGGTGGTGCGTCACTGTGTCAGTGAGGAGGACGCGCACGTCCGTCGCTACTTGTTTGCGTTGGAGCACAGGCCGTTCTCCAATACCTGGCATGTTCTCCGGGATCTCACCGAGCTATGATCCCGTGATGGTGCCTTCTCTGTGGTGTCCACCGCCTGCCGCCGATACCGTCGTGTGCTAGAGTTTTAGTTGTATTAGTGATTTTATATGTATGACACTATTCGTGATGTATGAGATGATCTACTTTTTCTTATTGAATGCATGCTAATTTGAGTCCTATAAGATATTTTGAAATGTATATCTTGTGTTGCTCAATATCCAAGTGGCCGGTCATGTTTGCAGGTTATACCTTCGAGTGGCCTATGTTTTGCCGGAGTGTTGATTCATTTCCGTTCCGGGAAATTTCAGGCGCTCGATATGTCCTATTTTAGCAAAGGTCATGCCGGATTTTTCCGTGAATTTTGGCATGACTTGTGCTAGAATATGTAGGAAATATCGAGTGCCCCGGATTTGTGTGTTGAGTATCTTGGTAGTTGTCTTCGATCAATTTTCAATTAATGTTTTAACTATGAACATAGGAAATGTCTGACGACGAGAAGGATTTCGGTATTTGCAAATACTGCGAAGACGAGCGCCGCTTTGTCTTGACGGAATCTTCCTAGATGATGATAGGCGCTTCAAAGATCAAGCTGGACGAGAACTTTGAAGTGGATACAATAAGTCACAACGACAAGTCTTTTTTGTAATTAAGCATGACATCCGCTTTCATTTGCTTCAACTTATATTTTTTACTATTCTACTAGCGTATCCCCGCCATGCAAGAGTTTTTGTATTGGATAAGATAGGTTTCAGTCATAGTATGGAGGAAAAGAAAGTTTACTTGAAGACCGAGCATGGTTATATTTTCCATGCGGTTATACAATTCAGACGACTACACCTATTTTGGATGCAAAACATGGCGAGCATCGCAAGACTTATGCATTTGAGCCGATATGGTTATCACCTTTGATATTCGTCCGTAAGATGATATTGAAGGTAATACCGACATCTGGGTCAATGTGCAAATGCCTCGATTATACCATTATGTAAGTTTCTCAACCATATTTATGTCTTTGATATTGTTTATTCAAAAATAATTGACAACTAATTTGTATTGTCACTTATTTCCGTGCAAGCAAACATGTCCAAATAAGCAGTAGACAGGACCGTATATCGTCTCGGGCTGAACTCAACTGCGAGGTGCTCACCATTATGTTTCATGGCTTGAGGATCTTGATACCGTCAAGACAAATTTTCTTCCTGCATTTAGAAATCTTAGTACTGAAAATGTGCGACCAATAGTGTTCGTAATGAACTACGGTCACATCCATTTAGGAAGGATGGTAAGATTTTTACTTTTTATCCTCATTGCATCTTTTCCATACATTATTTTTGAAGCTAAACTTCATTGCTAAGTATGTTACCATACGATGTTCTTCAACAGGACTCGATGAATGTTGTGCCTTATGGGATCGAGACTAAATGTGTCATGAGTATTATCAACTTACGGCCAAGATATCCTACAGCTTACTTTAGTGCATTCAAGATTAGCGACGGATGCTTAATAGTGCAAGACTGGACCAAATATGTGTTAGGGGAGCGCAGAGAAGTACTAGGGAGCAGCAACCAGAGACGCCTTCCACGATTAGGAGACAGGTTCATCTGCATGCTCCAACTTGATCAAGGAGGAGAGCTATACATGTTTTATGTTCTTTTACCTAAGAGAGAGCAGCAGGAGTGAGTAGGGAGTGAGTAGTGGCTAGAAATGAGTTTCGGGATGATGATGTGCTACACTATTATTATGATGATAAAATAGCTAGTGTTGGTGGTAATGAATATGATGATTATTATTAGCTAGTGTTAGTGGTGATTAAATAAATAATGTTGGTGGTAATGACCATGATGACGATTAAATATCTTGTCTTTGGCAAGGATTAGATTCAAGTGTAGGCAATATGTGGTGCACATCGAAAGTACTACTAATCCAAAGTAGATCAAGTTTGGATTAGTAGTATACTTTTGACATGCACCACATATTGCCTCCACTTGAACCTAATCCACCTTCATTTAATACACTGTTATGGACATAATGATGTAAACCTCATAACAGCTGGTATTGTACCAATATTTGTATGATGGCGTGTAAATACAGTAAAAATAAAATAATTATAAAAAAAATACTAGTAGCGATGGTTAGGAAACACGCTGCAAGTAGATAACTTAGCAGTAGCGCGGTACTGAACAAGCGCTGCAGCTATTTGTACTAGCAGTAGCGCGTGATGGCACGCGTTACTGCTAAGCAATAGCTGTAGCGCGGCTTCCCGCGCTACTAGTAGGCACAAAACACGTGCTACTGCTAGGGTTTTCCCTAGTAGTGTACTAGCAAGCATTTGCCCACAACACACATGACTTATTCCATCACAAATAGGTCGGACGGATCAACTGTATGCCATGTATCGCACATTGTCGAAAACTAATGTGGTAGACCTTCTTTAACATGTGTTAGAAAAACAAGGACATCGAGGTTAATTTAACTGATGGGATGGATCATATAGGTCATTTAATTTGACCTCTATGACCCATCCCATCAGTTAATTTAACATCAAGACAACTTCCCATCCAGTCACCCATCTGATGGTTGCTCCAGCCTGAGCACAATTAACTTGAGAGTTCTCTTAGATGAGCTATTGGTGGAACAACTAGTCCTTGCTGATATAGGATGCCTCTTCGGATCCTTATGGCATACCCGGATGACCGCCCGTCGCCCAATGGCCAATAGATGTTGTGTAGACAGAGCATATCACATACGTCTTATTAGAAGCAATCGTCTGTGTTATTATTGGTCTTCGTACACATTCTGATTACAGATCTATTTGTCGCGTATTGCACACATCTTATTATATTGAACCGTTTCTGTTATCTTGTCTCAACGCAAACAGTTCATCCAAGTGAACTGTTTGCCCTCTATCGCACAAACCTTGATCTGGCTGACCATTTCTTTTGTTCCACCTAATCAGAAACAGTTCATCTGAGTGAACCGTATGCCATATATCGCACACAACTTCATCTGGCTACCCGTTTCTGTTCTTCTGCCTCATCGCAAACAGTTCATTGGACTGAACTGTATGCCCTGCTGAAGGAAATATGCCCTAGAGGCAATAATAAAGTTATTATTTATTTCCTCATATCATGATAAATGTTTATTATTCATGCTAGAATTGTATTAACCGGAAACATGATACATGTGTGAATACATAGATAAAACTATAGTCACTAGTATGCCTCTACTTGACTAGCTCATTAATCAAAGATGGTTATGTTTCCTAACCATAGACATGTGTTGTCATTTGATTAGTGGGATCACATCATTAGAAGAATGATGTGATTGACATGACCCATTCTGTTAGCCTAGCACTTGATCGTTTAGTATACTGCTATTGCTTTCTTCATGACTTATACAAAGTTCCTACAACTATGAGATTGTGCAACTCCCGTTTACCGGAAGAACACTTTGTGTGCTACCAAACGTCACAACGTAACTGGGTGATTATAAAGGTGCTCTACAGGTGTTTCCGAAGGTACATGTTGGGTTGGCATAATTCGAGATTAGGATTTGTCACTCCGATTGTCGGAGAGGTATCTCTGGGCCCTCTCGGTAATGCACATCATTATAAGCCTTGCAAGCAATGTGACCAATGAGTTGGTTACGGGATGATGCAATACTGAGCGAGTAAAGAGACTTGCGGTGACGAGATTGAACTAGGTATTGATACCGACGATCGAATCTCGGGCAAGTAACATACCGATCACAAAGGAACAACGATGTTGTTATGCGGTTTGACCGATAAAGATCTTCGTAGAATATGTAGGAGCCAATATGGGCATCCAGGTCCCGCTATTGGTTATTGACCGAGAATAGTTCTAGGTCATGTCTACATAGTTCTCGAACCCGTAGGGTCCGCACGCTTAAGGTTTCGATGATGCTTATATTATGAGTTTATGAGTTTTGATGTACCGAAGGAGTTCGTGTCCCGGATGAGATCGGGGACATGACGAGGAGTCTCGAAATGGTCGAGACGTAAAGATCGATATATTGGAAGACTATATTCGAGTTCGGAAAGGTTCCAATGATTCGGTATTTTTCGAGTACCGAGAGTTACGAGAATTCGCCGGGAGAAGTATTGGGCCTTATTGGGCCTCAAGGAAAGAGAGAGGGCTGCTGGGCAGGCCGCGCCCCACCATGGCCTAGTATGAATTGGACTAGGGAGGGCCGCACCCTCCTTCCTTCCCTTCTCTCTTCCCTTCCTTGTCTCCTACTCCTAATACATGGAAGGACTCCTAGTTGACTAGGAAGGGGAATCCTACTCCTGTGGGAGTAGGACTCCCCATGGCGCGCCTCCTAGGGCCGGCCTCCTCCTCCTCCCTCCTTTATATACGGGCAGGGGCACCCCATGGACACACAAGTTGATCTACGGATCGCTTCCTTAGCCGTGTGCGGTGCCCCCTCCACCATATTCCACCTCGGTCATATCGTCATGGAGCTTAGGCGAAGCCTGCGCCGTAGAACATCATCATCGCCATCACGCCGTCGTCTTGACGGAACTCATCCCCGCTTTGCTGGATCGGAGCCCGGGATCGCCATCGAGCTGAACGTGTGCTGAACTCGGAGGTGCCGTACGTTCGGTACTTGGATCGGTCGGATCGTGAGGACGTACGACTACTTCCTCTACGTTGCGTCAACGCTTCCGCTTCGGTCTACGAGGGTACGTAGACAATACTCTCCCCTCATTGCTATATCATCACCATGATCTTGCGTGTGCGTAGGAATTTTTTGAAATTACTCGCTCCCCAACAATAAGCATCCGAGCCTAGGTTTTATGCGTTGATGTTATATGCACGAGTAGAACACAAGTGAGTTGTGGACGATATAAGTCCTACTGCCTACCAAAGATGTCATACTTTGGTTCAGCGGTATTGTTGGATGAAGCGCCCGGACCGACATTACGCCAGACGCTTACGCGAGACTGGTTTTACCGCCGTGCTTTGCACACAGTGACTAGCGGTGTCTGCTTTCTCCAACTTTAGTTGAACCGAGTGTGCCTATGCCCGGTCCTTGTGAAGGTTAAACGGAGTCTATTTGACAAACTATCGCTGTGGTTTTGATGCGTAGGTAAGAACGGTTCTTGCTAAGCCCGTAGCAGCCACGTAAAATTTGCAACAACAAAGTAGAGGACGCCTAACTTGTTTTTGCAGGCATGTTGTGATGTGATATGGTCAAGACGTGATGCTATATTTTATTGTATGAGATGATCATGTTTTGTAACCGGTTATCGGCAATCGGCAGGAGCCTTATGGTTGTCGCTTATTGTATGAAATGCAACGCCTGTAATTGCTTTACTTTATCACTAAGCGTTAGCGATAGTCGAGAAGCAATAGATGGCGTAACGACAACGATGCTACGATGGAGATCAAGGTGTCGCACCGGTGACGATGGTGATCACGACGGTGCTTGGAGATGGAGATCACAAGCACAAGATGATGATGGCCATATCATATCACTTATATTGATTGCATGTGATGTTTATCCTTTATGCATCTTATCTTGCTTTGATTGACGGTAGCATTTTAAGATGATCTCTCACTAAAATTATCAAGAAGTGTTCTCCACGAGTATGCACCGCTGCCAAAGTTCGTCGTGCCCGCACACCACGTGATGATCGGGTGTGATAAGCTCTCGTCCATCTACAACGGGTGCAAGCCAGTTTTGCACACGCAGAATACTCAGAGTTAAACTTGACGAGCCTAGCATATGCAGATATGGCCTCGAAACACGGAGACCGAAAGGTCGAGCGTGAATCATATAGTAGATATGATCAACATAAGATGTTCACCATTGAAAACTACTCCATCTCACGTGATGATCGGTTATGGTTTAGTTGATTTGGATCACGTGATCACTTAGATGACTAGAGAGATGTCTGTCTAAGTGGGAGTTCTTAAGTAATATGATTAATTGAACTTAAATTTATCATGAACTTAGTCCTGGTAGTATTTTGCAAATTATGTTGTAGATCAATAGCTCGCGTTGTTGCTTTCATATGTTTATTTTGATATGTTCCTAGAGAAAAATTGTGTTGAAAAATGTTAGTAGCAATGATGCGGATTGGATCCGCGATCTGAGGTTTATCCTCATTGCTGCACAGAAGAATTATGTCCTTAATGCACCGCTAGGTGACAGACCTATTGCAGAGGAGCGTATGCGACGTTATGAACGTTTGGCTAGCACAATATGATAACTACTTGATAGTTTAGTGCACCATGCTTAACGGCTTAGAATCAGGACTTCAAAGATGTTTTGAACATCATGGACCATATGAGATGTTCCAGGAATTGAAGTTAATATTTCAAGCAAATACCCGAGTTGAGAGATATGAAGTCTCCAACAAGTTCTATAGCTAAAAGATGGAGGAGAATCGCTCAACTAGTGAGCATGTGCTCAGATTGTCTGGGTACTACAATCGCTTGAATCAAGTGGGAGTTAATCTTCCAAATAAGATAGTGATTGACAGAATTCTCTAGTCACCATCACCAAGTTAGTAGAACTTTGTGATGAACTATAGTATGCAAGGGATGATGAAAATGATTCCCAAGTTTTTTCATGATGATGAAATCGATGAAGGTAGAAATCAAGAAAGAATATCAAGTGTTGATGGTTAGCAAGACCACTAGTTTCAAGAAAAGGGCAAAGGGATAGAAGGGAACTTCAAAAGAACGGCAAGCAAGTTGCTGCTCAAGTGAACAAGCCCAAGTCTGGACCTAAGCCTGAGACTAAGTGCTTCTACTGCAAAGGGAATGGTCACTGGAAGCGGAAATGCCCTAAATATTTGGTGGATAAGAAGGATGGCAAAGTGAACAAGGGTATATTTGATATACAGGTTATTGATGTGTGCTTTACTAGTGTTTATAGTAGCCCCTGAGTATTTGATACTTGTTCGGTTGCTAAGATTAGTAACTCGAAACAGGAGTTACAGAATAAACAAAGACTAGTTGAAGGGGAAGTGACGATGAGTGTTGGAAGTAGTTCCAAGATTGATATGATCATCATCACACACTCCCTATACTTTCGGGATTAGTGTTAAACCTAAATAAATGTTATTTGGCGCTTATGCTTGAGCACGAATATGATTTGATCATGTTTATTGCAATACGGTTATTCATTTAAAATCAGAGAATAATTGTTGTTCTATTTAAATGAATAAAAGCTTCAATGGTCATACACCCAACGAAAATAGTTTGTTGGCTCTCGATCGTAGTGATGCACATATTCATAATATTTATGCCAAAAGATGCAAAGTTAATAATGATAGTGCAACTTATTTGTGGCACTGCCGTTTAGGTCATATCGGTGTAAAGCGCATGAAGAAGCTCCATACTGATGGACTTTTGGAACCACTTGATTATGAATCACTTGGTACTTGCGAACCGTGCCTCATGGGCAAGATGACTAAAACGCCGTTCTCCGGTACTATGGAGAGAGCAACAGATTTGTTGGGAATCATACATACAGATGTATGTGGTCCGATGAATGTTGAGGCTTGTGGCGGATATCGTTATTTTCTGACCTTCACAAGATGATTTGAGCAGATATGGGTATATCTACTTGATGAAACATAAGTGTGAAATAGTTGAAAGGTTCAAAGAATTTCAGAGTGAAGTGGAAAAATCATCGTAACAAGAAAATAAAGTTTCTGCAATCTGATCGCGGAGACGAATATTAGAGTTACGAGTTTGGTCTTCAATTAAGACAATGTGGAATAGTTTCACAGCTCACGCCACCTGGAACACCACAACGTTATGGTGTGTCCGAACGTCGTAACCGCACTTTATTTGATATGGTGCGATCTATGATGTCTCTTATCAGTTTACCACTATCGTTTTGGGGTTATGCATTAGAGACAACTGCATTCACGTTTAATAGGGCACCATCTAAATCCGTTGAGACGACACCGTATGAACTATGGTTTAGCAGTAAACCAAAGTTGTCATTTCTTAAAGTTTGGGGCTGCGATGCTTATGTGAAAAAGTTTCATCCTGATAAGCTCAAACCCAAATCGGAGAAGTGCGTCTTCATAGAATACCCAAAGGAAACTGTTGGGTACACCTTCTATCACAGATCCGAAGGCAAGATATTTGTTGCTAAAATGGATCCTTTCTAGAGAAGGAGTTTCTCTCGAAAGAAGTGAGTGGGAGGAAAGTAGAACTTGATGAGGTAATCGTACTGCATTCTTATTGAAAGTAGTTCATCACGTAAATCAGTTCCTGTGACAAATACACCAATTAGTGAGGAAGCTAATGATATTGATCATGAAACTTCAGATCAAGTTACTACAGAACCTCGTAGGTCTTCCAGAGTAAGATCCGCACCAGAGTGGTGTAGTAATCATGTTCTGGAAGTCATGTTCTAGACCATGATGAACCTACGAACTATGAGGAAGCGATGATGAGCCGAGATTCCGCGAAATGGCTCGAGGCCATAAAATCTGAGATATGATCCATGTATGAGAACAGAGTATGGACTTTGATTGACTTGCGCGATGATTAGCAAGCCATGTTAAATGAATGGATCTTCAAGAGGAAGACGGACACTGATAGTAGTATTACTATTTACCAAGCTCGACTTGTTGTGAAAGGTTTTCAACAAGTTCAAGGTGTTGAATACGATGAGATTTTCTCACTCATATCGATGCTTAAGTCTGTCTGAATCATGTTAGCAATTGCCACATTTTATGAAATCTGGCAGATGGATGTCAAAACTGCATTCCTTAATGGATTTATTAAAGAAGAGTTGTATATGATGCAACCGAAGGTTTTGTCAATCCTAAAGGTGCTAACAAAATGTGCAAGCTCCAATGATCCATCTATGGACTGGTGCAAGCATCTCGAGTTGGAATATACGCTTTGATAAGTTGATCAAAGCATATAGTTTTATATGGACTTACGATGAAGCCTGTATTTACAATAAAGTGAGTGGGAGCACTACAGCCTTTCTCGATTAGTATATGTGAGTGACATATTGTTGATCGAAATGATGTAGAATTTTTCTCGCAAAGCATAAAGGAGTGTTTTAAAGGAGTTCTTTAAAAGAAAAGACCTCAAGAAAATCTACTTACATATTGAGCATCAAGATCTATTGAGATAGATCAAGACGCTTGATAAGATTTTCAATGAGTACATACCTTGGCAAGATTTTGAAATAGTTCAAAATGGAAAGTCAAAGAAAGAGTTCTTGCTCGTGTTGCAAAGGTATGAAATTGAGTAAGACTCAAATCCCAACCACAGCAGAAAATAGAAAGAGAATGAAAAGTCATTCCTTATGCCTCACCATAGGTTCTATAAAGTATGCTATGCTATGTACCGCACCTATTGTATACCTTGCTCTGAATTTGGCAAGGAGTACAATAGTGATCTAGGAGTAGATCACTAGACATTGGTCAAGAATATCCTTAGTAAGGACTAAGGAGATGTTTCTCGATTATGGAGGTGATAAAAGAGTTTGTTGTAAAAGTTACATCGCTGCAAACTTTTACCGATCCGATGAATCTAAGTCTCAACCTTGATACATATTGAAAGTGGGAGCAATTAGCTAGAGTAGCTCCGTGCAGAGCATTGTGGACATAAAATATTTGCAAAATACATACGGCTCAATGTGACAGACCCGTTGACTAAGCTTCTCTCACGAGCAAAACATGATCACACCTTAGTACTCCTTGGGTGTTAATCACATAGCGATGTGAACTAGATTATTGACTCTAGTAAACCCTTTGGATGTTGGTCACATGATGATGTGAACTATGGGTGTTAATCATATACGATATGAATATTGGTGTTAAATCACATGGCGATGTGAACTAGATTATTGACTCTAGTGCAAGTGGGAGATGAAGGAAATATGCCCTAGAGGCAATAATAAAGTTATTATTTATTTCCTCATATCATGATAAATGTTTATTATTCATGCTAGAATTGTATTAACCGAAACATGATACATGTGTGAATACATAGACAAAACTATAGTCACTAGTATGCCTCTACTTGACTAGCTCATTAATCAAAGATGGTTATGTTTCCTAACCATAGACATGTGTTGTCATTTGATTAGTGGGATCACATCATTAGAAGAATGATGTGATTGACATGACCCATTCTCGTTAGCCTAGCACTTGATCGTTTAGTATACTGCTATTGCTTTCTTCATGACTTATACAAAGTTCCTGCAACTATGAGATTGTGCAACTCCCGTTTACCGGAAGAACACTTTGTGTGCTACCAAACGTCACAACGTAACTGGGTGATTATAAAGGTGCTCTACAGGTGTTTCCGAAGGTACACGTTGGGTTGGCATAATTCGAGATTAGGATTTGTCACTCCGATTGTCGGAGAGGTATCTCTGGGCCCTCTCGGTAATGCACATCATTATAAGCCTTGCAAGCAATGTGACCAATGAGTTGGTTACGGGATGATGCATTACAGAACGAGTAAAGAGACTTGCCGGTGACGAGATTGAACTAGGTATTGGATACCGACGATCGAATCTCGGGCAAGTAACATACCGATCACAAAGGGAACAACGTATGTTGTTATGCGGTTTGACCGATAAAGATCTTCGTAGAATATGTAGGAGCCAATATGGGCATCCAGGTCCCGCTATTGGTTATTGACCGAGAATAGTTCTAGGTCATGTCTACATAGTTCTCGAACCCGTAGGGTCCGCACGCTTAAGGTTTCGATGATAGTTATATTATGAGTTTATGAGTTTTGATGTACCGAAGAAGTTCGATGTCCCGGATGAGATCGGGGACATGACGAGGAGTCTCGAAATGGTCGAGAAGTAAAGATCCATATATTGGAAGACTATATTCGGAGTTCGGAAAGGTTCCGAATGATTCGGGTATTTTTCGGAGTACCGGAGAGTTACGGGAATTCGCCGGGGAGAAGTATTGGGCCTTATTGGGCCCTGCGAGAAAGAGAGAGGGGCTGCCAGGGCAGGCCGCGCGCCCCCCCATGGCCTAGTCTGAATTGGACTAGGGGGAGGGGCCGCACCCCCTCCTTCCTTCCCTTCTCTCTTCCCCTTCCTTGTCTCCTACTCCTAATACATGGAAGGACTCCTAGTTGGACTAGGAAAGGGGGAATCCTACTCCCGGTGGGAGTAGGACTCCCCATGGCGCGCCCCTCCTAGGGCCGGCCTCCTCCTCCCTCCCTCCTTTATATACGGGGGCAGGGGGCACCCCATGGACACACAAGTTGATCTACGGATCGTTCCTTAGCCGTGTGCGGTGCCCCCCTCCACCATATTCCACCTCGGTCATATCGTCGCGGAGCTTAGGCGAAGCCCTGCGCCGGTAGAACATCATCATCGTCGGGATCGTCATCGAGCTGAACGTGTGCTGAACTCGGAGGTGCCGTACGTTCGGTACTTGGATCGGTCGGATCGTGAGGACGTACGACTACTTCCTCTACGTTGCGTCAACGCTTCCGCTTCGGTCTACGAGGGTACGTAGACAATACTCTCCCCTCGTTGCTATATCATCACCATGATCTTGCGTGTGCGTAGGAAATTTTTTGAAATTACTACGTTCCCCAACACCTGCATCGCACACGCAACTAAAATCTGAACCGTGTATGATGCATCCATCATCACAAACATTTTTCACCTTTTTTGATTTTTTTACATCACCGTTTGTGATTATTGCATCAAATACAGTTTCGTCAAAGGGTCTCTGATCGTAGTGCCGCGTTAGCAGCATCCTGTAGTAGTGTCACTCAATCAACTTGCTCCACATGTTTGATGTACCTCAGAAGTTCAAGGTGATGAGCTTGATTGTTGAAACAGTGAAGAGAACAACTGCTGATCAGAAGAGATCATGTGGATATGCCCCTCACATATAGATGTTGATCAATTCCAAGATGGGAACCGGGACATATCTTCTTGATAAAGAGCATCTTCCCCTGAGGCCAGATTTTGAGGACAATGAGGTTGTCATGGATGCATCCCATCCTAGTAGTGCAGAAGCCGAGAGAGAGAGAGAGAGAGAGAGAGAGAGAGAGGGATATATATATATATAGAGAGAGAGAGTGTGTGTGTGTGTGTGTGTGTGTGAGAGAGAGAGAGAGAGCAAAGGCTGAAAAGCAGCAAAGGCAGCCAGTGCACCAGATGCTTCTACAGTGATGCTCAAGACCAAGCAAGATCAACTCAGTTATCTGCTTGAGGCTACAGCGAGATTGAGAAGGGCTTGGCCACCCTGACTCAAAATCAAGAGAGTCTTGAGAGGATCATTGGGACAAATTTTCATGATCTAGATGTGAAGGTCACAGAGATCCAGACCACTATGGAGAAGCTCCAGGAAGAAGTTGAGGACAGAAATGACAGACCTACCACAGATACTTTCCAGAGAGTGCCAAGGACACAAAGGTCTTCAGCAGTGCCAGTTGTCAGTGAGACCAGGACTTCTATTTCAGCAACTGCAGGAACTGCCACAATTGCACCTCTAGTTTCAACTCCTCCAGCTCCACATACCTTTGTTGAAGCTTTTGCAGATGGACTCCTCTCCATGCCATTTACCCATACCGGAGCAACCAGCCAAAAGACCCATCCAGGAGCTCCCGGAGATCATGCCTAGAGTGTTGTATAACACTATGCTTTTTCAAGCTTGTTGGTAACTTGTTGGCAAAGGGGGAGAAAGTGTATAGATCATCAGGCTTCGAGAGAGAGAGTGTGTGTGTGTGTTTTGCCTTTTGTTGGTTTTATTTGCCTCTCTTGCTACTTTGCTTGTTTGGTTCCTATGCTATTATGTTTGTTATGCTCATGACATACTCTTGTGATCATGTGTTTGATCATACTATGCCTTAATGTGTGCTTGCATGATGATATCTATGATATTTGTGTATGATCAATCATGTTTACCCTTGGTGATGAGTTCATGTTATTTAACTCTTATCATTTTGAGCGCTCCACCAAGATGTATGTGACATGGAAGAGTGACCCATGATCCTAATCGATTGTGCATTTGCATTGAAAAGCAAATTTTAAATAATGCACAAATTTAGGGGGAGCTCTTGCTTATCACATACTTCTCAAAGCGACGATTTTCACTCATATTATCATTTGTCGAAACTTTGATCTATATGTTGTCATCAGTTACCAAAATGGGGGAGATTGAAAGTGCAACTAATCCCCGGGTGGTTTTGGTAATTCATAACAACATATAGCTCATTAAACTAATATCCATTCAAGTTAAATATTTCAGAAAGTTCAATGATTGGCATGACATGGACTAGAGATGTGGACCCCTCAAAATGCTAAGGACAAAGATTGGCAAAAGTTCAAGACTCCTCATTTTCATTTTAGTGATCCAAGATCACATTGAGTCTATAGGAAAGCCAATACTATTAGAAGGGGATGAGGTGTTGCTTAATGGTCTACTTGCTCAAAGTGCTTAGTGATATTGCTCCAAAACCCTCAGCCACTTTCTCATTTCCACATATGTCCAAAACCCAAAAGTCAAACTCGGCCCCACCGATTTGATCTATTCGATGCCACCTAGTTCAGTTCACATAGCCACTGCCAGACACCGTAGACAATTCGATCACACCGATATGGATCTCGGTCTCAGCCTTGCAAACTCTTTGTTTCCCTTTGTAACATTTCGGTCTCACCGAAATGTGCAATCGGTCCCATCGAGTTTGCTTGACCAACTCTTTGTTTGCTCTTTGCTGAAATTGGTCTCACCAAGTTCAAGCAATCGGTGTCACCGAGATGAGGTTTAGCCCTAGCCCTAGCACATCGATCCCATCGAGTTGATCCAGTCGGTCCCACCAAGATTCCTAACATTCACATTTTGAACTAAATTGGTCTCACTGAGTTCTTCTATTTGGTCTAATCGAGTTGGGTCAAATGTGTGTAACGGTTGGATTTTGTGTGGCAGCTATATATACCCCCTCCACCCCCTTCTCCATTTGAGAGAGAGCCATCAGAACATGCCTACACTTCCACTACTCATTTTCTGAGAGAGAACCACCTACTCATGTGTTGAGACCAAGACATTCCAATCCAACCACAAGAATCTTGATCTGTAGCCTTCCCCAAGTTGCTTTCCACTCAAATCATCTTTCCATTATAGCCGAATCTGTGAGAGAGAGTTCAGTGTTGGGGATACTATCATTTGAAGCACAAGAGCAAGGAGTTCACCATCAACACACCATCTATTACCTTTTGGAGAGTGGTGTCTCCTAGATTGGTTAGGTGTCACTTGGGAGCCTCCGACAAGATTGTGGAATTGAACCAAGGAGTTTGTAAGGGCAAGGAGATCGCCTACTTCATGAAGATCTACTCGAGTGAGGCAAGTCCTTCGTGGGCGATGGCCATGGGATAGACAAGGTTGCTTCTTCATGGACCCTTCATGGGTGGAGCCCTCCGTGGACTCGCGCAACTGTTACCCTTCGTGGCTTGAAGTCTCCACCAACGTGGATGTACGATAGCACCACCTATCGGAATCACGCCAAAAAACTCTGTGTCTACATTGCATTTGCCTTCTCCAAACCTTTCCCTTTATCTTCATATGCAATGTTTTACTTTCCACTGCTACACTCTTAGAATTTCATGTGTAGGTCGATTGCTTGACTTGTGCTAAGTTGCTAAAATCTGCCAACACTTAAAATTGGGAAAAGGCTAGATTTTTATTTGGTCAAGTAGTCTAACCACCCCCCTCTAGACCTACTTTCGATCCTACAGCAGGGCAATCTGTGAGACGACCGACAAAGAAAGGTAAAGAGTTGAAAATCTCTTCCTCTCGATACATGTTCTCCTTTTACATGCCTTCCCTAATCTTATCCGACTTTGTTGGTAACATGTCAGCATCTTCTACGTAAAGATGATCGCTAATTGACGGTAGGTAATGTATGAGATGATGATAATTTTAAATATAGCCCAAACGGCGGGGTTATGTCCAAGAATATGCATTTTCATCTTATGCTTCCAACTAGCAAAATTAGAAACATCAAAGTAAGGACCTCTACGGTGGTAATTTCCCTCGCTAGACGGCATACTCTCCTAGGTTGTGAAACGAAGGCTATGACTACCAAAAGCTATGGAAATCAAAGCAAATGGATGCAAAAGCTCTGATACCACTTGTAGGATCGAAAGTATGTCTAGAGGGGGTGATTAGACTACTTGACCAAATAAAAATCTAGCCTTGTCCCAATTTTAGTTCTTGGCAGATTTTAGCAACTTAGCACAAGTCAAGCAATCAACCTACACATGCAATTCTAAGAGTATAGCAGCGGAATGTAAAACAATTGCATATGAAGGTAAAGGGGAGGAGTTTGAGAAGGCAAACGCAATTGGAGACACGGATGTTTTTGTCATGGTTCTGATAGGTGGTGCTATCGTACATCCACGTTGATGGAGACTTCAACCCACGAAGGGTAACGGCTGCGCGAGTCCACGGAGGGCTCCACCCACGAAGGGTCCACGAAGAAGGAACCTTGTCTATCCCACCATGGCCGTCGCCCACGAAGGACTTGCCTCACTAGGGTAGATCTTCATGAAGTAGGCGATCTCCTTGCCCTTACAAACTCCTTGGTTCAACTCCACAATCTTGTCGGAGGCTCCCAAGTGACACCTAGCCAATCTAGGAGACACCACTCTCCAAGAAGTAACAAATGGTGTGTTGATGATGAACTCCTTGCTCTTGTGCTTCAAATGATAGTCTCCCCAACACTCAACTGTCTCTCACAGGATTTGGATTTGGTGGAAAGAAGATTTGAGTGGAAAGCAACTTGGGGAACGTTAGAGATCAAGATTCATATGGTAGGAATGGAATATCTTGACCTCAACACAAGTGTAGGTGGTTCTCTCTCAGAAAATGTATGTTGGAAGTGTAGGCATGTTCTGATGGCTCTCTCCACGAATGAAGAGTGGGTGGAGGGGTATATATAGACTCCACACAAAATCTAACCGTTACACACAACTTACCAATCTCGGTGGGACCGAATCATCAAACTCGGTCGGACCGATTTAGAAAATAATGTGACCGTTAGGATTTTCGGTGGGACCGGTATGGTTAGGGTTAGGGCATAACGTAATCTCTGTGAGACCGATTACACAAACTTGATGGGACCGATTTTGGTAATAAGCTAACCAGAGAGTTGGTCAGGCAAACTCGGTGGGACCGATTCGCTCATCTCGGTTGGACCAAAACGTTGCGAAAGGGAAACAGAGATTTTGCATTGACAACGCATATCTAGCAACGAAAGTCGAGATGCGTTGGGTTAAACAAACCTCCCACCTCCCCACGAAGGATAACCTCCATGTATCCACCTCGGTCCAAATATCACGCAACCAACACGCAGCCAAGCAGGAAAAAAAGAACCCAATCTTATCTCCCCACCACCTCTCTCCCCGATTCACATCTCCCACGCGAGCTCCACCACAATGCCGCTGCCGCCGCCGCCTCTGATTCGAGGCAGCTCCGGTGCTCCCCTTCACCACGCCTCACCAGCTCGTCCCCCTCTTCTTCTACTCTGGCCCCGCCCCCAACCCCCACCGCCATGACGTCCTCCACGCCTCAGCACGGCGCGACAGTTTGTTGTCGTAGCTCATGTGCTCGGCCCAGCAATCCCACTTCCACACGCGATTGGCTACCGGCTAGGCTCGATGGCGCTGTTCCACCTTGGCTACCTCGACTCCGATGTTGACGGTTCAGTAAGGCACCCCTCCCCTATGCTCTTGCCCTCCCGTTGCTTTGTGGCATGGCATCTTGCCATGGATAATTCTTTGCCGGCCATTACGACAATGATTAATGCTGCCTTATCACTTGCCTGATCCGCTGTTGTGGGCGCTGGCTTGCACCGACAGCCACACCACTACATGGTTTGTATTCATCACTATTCTCATATGTGCACGGAAATACTGCTACCTAGGGTTAATTCAGTCATCTGGGTGTACGCATACAAGTGATTCACCACATGTCTGTATGTGTTGATTCAGGAAAATGTGTGTGTTCTCTTTTTCTAAATAGTTCTATCTTGTGATACATTAGTTTTTAATTTTTCATGTAGCTATGTGTGTGGATAATTAATTAATATATCCATGAAGATGATTAGACTGTCAATTGAATAAGTTGATAGTATCTCTGGATATCCTAGTTGTTAGTTTCTAACTATTATCAAAACCATTCCTTCTAGTATCATTTAATAGGTGACCACTATTATGTACAACATCATGATTTTTTCGAGAAAGAAAACAAATATCTTCTTATCGGTGTTATGAAACCTTGCTGATTTCCTTGTAATAATCTATGAATAAGCCTCACATGCATCTCTACGTCCTATTATTTCTCTTTATCTTTATTTTATAATCCTTAATTTCATCTCCCCTTGCTTGTTCTGAAATTGACTACGCTTCAGCCAACATTTGTCTGTTTGTTCTTTCTCTTAACACGTAAATCCTCAGGTTCAGAATGATGATACTAACTAGTGCTTATGGTATGACTTATGATCCACTGATTTAGATATGTAAAACTTAAATGTTCTTGCAAGTACTTATGAAGCGAATCCATCATTCTTTGTAGTGCCAAAATTTCTTATATATTCATCTTTGGGAGAAAGATCAAGGCATATAGCGGGCTACTTCTGCAAAAGGAGGTACGACTGCATGATTCCAGCTGGCTAGTAAACATGTAGGTGATTTACATGACATAATCTGCAATGTAATTTAAAAACTGAGGTTGAAAAAGTTTGTGTATTCATAATTTAGATTTGTCTTATTCCCAAGCATCTATATAAATTAACATCATGTGAAAACATACTTGTTAACATTTAATAGAACCACCTGATTTAGCTTTGTGGGAATTATGTTCTCTCAACCTAAAAAGCACGGACACGGGGACGGAAAGACGGGGATACGCATACGGGGACACGGGATACGTCATTTTTCAAAAACAGTCATTCGGGGATACAGTGAGTATATATAAAATAAATAAGAAATGTACACAGTCAAAACAGAAAAAACAATGAGAAACTGCTGGGTCTGGATCCCACAGAGGATAGTTCGTATCTACTAACACCAGGGACCAGGCTGTCCTTTGATCTCACCCACGGACGGGTGTCCCCGGGGGTGGTGCTCCCTGATGCCATGCTCCCTAGAAACAAGTAGAAATCATTCAAGTGACCACAACATGGGGAAGCAATTAGCAGCATTTCAATTGAAGGAAATCATGTCGCAAAGATGACGAGGTTGAGGAGAGGCTGTTGGCTTTGGGGTTATCTGCTCGAGTGTGGTTGCCGCCGGGAGGAGAAGCTGCTGGGGGCGGTGGTCGAGTCCAGGCGGCGGCGCGTTCGCTGCTGGTTAGCAGCAGGTCGTTCGTTATGTGGCGTGCGTGCGTACGAGGGTTTTTATGGGCCAAGGCTATTATTGGGCCTCCCGAGTCCCCCAACGTATCCCAGCCGTATCCATGTTTTTTTCTATTTTTTTAATTCATAAATCATGGGATACTGCGGGATACGTGTATCCCGGCTTATCCAGGCGTGTCGCGTATCCCACAGTACTAGGACAAAGAAATCGGCGATTCTCACAGTATCCATGCTTTGTAGCTCTCAACTTCAAGTACTTTTGGAAATTTGAAAATCTCTACATTTATATGTATTCTTTTGAGAACTGCAGATCTTTGTTTGCAATCAAGGATGCTATATTTGTCGATGTACATAGTTTTTGGCATGTACCTCACTGTATCTTCATTATATTCTTTGTAAGGGCATTTAACTCGTTTAACATAAGGATGCTCTTTTCAAAAGGCCCTCTTTTCTCCGTCTATATAGCAGAGTGCTATGGCTGGGAGTGTAAAAGGTGATCAAATTATGATATTTCATAGCTCGTTAGAGGTGATGATATATGTTGGATGACGAAACGAGGATATTGTTCTGGTGCTTGCTTTGACTTGGGTGTTCAGAGAAGTGAAACTTCAACTAATCTGTTCAGGGAAGCAACATATTGCATTTAAAGTGAAGCTTCCTCTATGATATGGAGATGCAATCATCCATCTAAAGACAAGGTATGCTCATTTCTCTTGTGTGAATTCAACATGGCTGAGCAACAATTTATTTGCTCATACTTTTTGCAATATTAATGTTTATTAAAGTTCCTGCTTAGCTTGGGAAATCCAAAGAAGAATGTTGCTCTTGCTACACTCCAGAGTACTGACCTAGAATATAAAACAAAAAACTATGGGTGTTGAACTTGGTACTCCCTCCGAGAGTAACTGTTTCTTGGTTGACATAACCACTAAAACAAAATTATTAGTCATATAGTAAGATTAAATATCACATGGACTCCAACCTTTATATGTTGCTCTTTCATTTAAGTTTTACTTCCCTGTTAATTGATTTTCTTTGATGGTACCTTGCTATTCTCATTTCTTTGTTGTTGTAGATTGCCAAAATAAATCGATGATGCATGGCTTAGAATTTGATTACAAGATCGAGAAGGTGGCTACTACTAGATAGTTTCAGATTATGTTTTGGAATGTAATTTTTAGGGTCAATGTTTCAAACACTATGTTTTAGATGGCTAAGTCGTTCATTGCAAGGTTGAGAATCAGACTATTACTAGATAGTTTGACATATTGTAATCTGTGTATCATGTTCTTTGTAAAGCAATCGAGTTGATTTAATATATGTGACCTTTCTCATTGTTATGTTTGTGTCTCCTATGCATTATCAACATTAATGCAATAAGTTCTGGATGCTAATATACAAAATACCATTAATTGTCCAAGCAATACGATAATTCTTCTAGGCATTACAATGGTCATTTTCTAGGCTAGCCACCAACGCATATGAAGCGTTGTTGCGCTCTAGCTCTACACGTTGCTACTTACAACACTTACTTACGTCGTTTACCAACGCATGTATATATGTTGGTGTAGACCTTTGCAACGCCATCAACGGCAACGCATCTAAATCCGTTGGTGTAGACCTTAGCAACGCTTATATGGACATACGACAACACATTGATGCGTTGCTAAAGGGGGGTTCTTGTTGTAGACCGATCGCTCATCTCTGTTTGACCAAAACATTACGAAGGGAAACAGAGAGATTACAATCCCATCTCGGTGAGACCGAGATCCCCATCGGTGAGACCGAAAAGACTGGGGTTTGTGGCAGTGGCTATGACATCTGAACTCGGTGGCGCCCAGATAGAAAGAATCGGTGGGGCCGAGTTTGACTTTTGGTTTGGGTCATATGTGGATATGAGAAAGTAGTTGAGGGATTTGGAGCATATCACTAAGCATTTTGAGCAAGAGCCTCATTAAGCAACACCTCATCCCTTCTTGATAGTATTGGCTTTTCCTATAGACTCAATGTGATCTTGGATCACTAAAATAGAAAATGTAGAGTCTTGAGCTTTGAGCTTGAGCCAATCCTTTTGTCCTTAGCATTTTGAGGGATCCACTTTTCTCATCCATGCCATGCCAATCATTGAGCTTTCCTGAAATACTTATCTTGAAATAGCATTAGCTCAATGAGCTATATGTTGTTAGGAATTACCAAAACCACCCAGGGATAGTTGCACTTTCACAAGATCAAGAGATCATCATGCACATGAGTGAGATGCATATAATTACCTTGTGGTCCTTGAACTGACTCTTGAAGAAGCAAGCTTGAGAAAGCATGGTTAGATAACACAAGAGAGCTTCACATAAGAAAGGGACCCCAAAATCCAGAAGAGTACCAAGATTGGGATGACATATAATTTGTGAGTATCACATAGTGAGTACTCCTTTTGAATATGGACATGTCCCCAAAGAATTTAAAGACTTGCAACATATTTCCCAAGGATTTTTCTCCCCTAAACATAGACTTCCTCTCCCCCTGAATCTAGCATCGGATAATGGGAGTAGGTTGGGTGAGATAAAGTCAGAGAAAACTGAAATTTATCAATGTTTCATCAGAGTAAATAAATCATCAGAGAAGAATAGCAAAATAAATCATCAGAGTAGAATAGAATTACAAAAAGGTAGGCTCAAATGAAATAACTGACATGTCTTTCCTCTCTTAAAGACATGCAAATTCTCTCCTCTTTTGATAGTGCATCACCCTTACTTTCTTAGAAGATCTTAAGATGTGATAGGTGTTGATGTGCTCTCTCTCCCCCCTTTGACATCAATTCCCAAGAAGGGTAGGCTTCATGGGTATGAATCAAGTGAGTGTGATCATGGAGCAACACAATTAAGCAGAATGTAGTTTTAGATGCATGTAGAGGGAAAGAATCATCGAGCGGAGCTGATAAGAATAAATAGTATAAATTGACAAAATGTTTTCTCAGTAGTGAAATCGGTGGCATCGATTTGTGTCGATCAGTGACTCCGAGATAGTGAAGTCACAGACAGAGCATATCGATGAAGCCGAATTAGGCCATTTCGGTGGAACCGATTAACCGTGTACAAGTTGCACTTATAATTCGGTCTGACCGAGTTGCTTTGGATCGGTGTGACTGAGTTCAATGCAGAGGAAAAACTTTGTAATCATAGCTCACTTGCAATAGAATTTTAACAAATATTTTCAAGGAATTTTGGTAGAATTTGCAATGAATTTGACTCAGGAAAAGATCACAAAAAATAGAAAAAGATCTAGATGTTTAAAAAAGAGAGAGAAACACACTAGCCAAATAAATGCAAAGAGAATGCAACTAAGAGAACAAAAACAATAGAGAACTTCATCTTGAGATGGTCGGTGACAAAGTCACCTATGTTAGAGTACATTGACTTAGGAGTCAAGTGAGCTATCATTTAAGCATCTTGATGTATTCACATCTTGTTGAGTTTCTTCAACTCGTGACTTGGAAAAAAGCTTCTCTAAGATGGAAATACATACCTTGGGTTTGTTGTTGAACTTGATCATGTAGTTGAACTTGTGGTGGATGCTCAATGTTGATGTAGTCCATCAAGAGTTGAGAGCATCCCTTTGAATTTGAAGCTCATCTTCCTACATGGGTTAGTCTTGCAAGGAATATATTTTATGTATTCAAATCGACAAGAGTGAATCTCATTGTATAGACATGGTCAGAGGATATGCTGAGTGTAGACTTGTTCCTTGATCACAACAACCAGCATAGATACTTGGTAGTGTAAAGATTTCTCAAGATGTGAGTGATTTGCAATATCATAGAATGAGGTTCATCCAAGTACCTACAAGGGTTAGATACTATACAAGGGTGCAAATATATCAAAGAAAAATGGTCAACATCATAAGAGAAATATCAAGGATTAGTCACATAGGCTCATGCCTTGCATGTATCCGAATGGAATTTCTATTCCAAATTTGAGGCATCAACGATGTTCAAATCACTCCTCAATAGACAAAATATCTTCTCATCAAGTGGTTTAGTGAAGATATCTGCCAATTGCTTGTCAGCACGAACATGTTTAAGATTAATGTCACCTTTAGCAACATGATCACGAATGAAATGGCGACAAACTTCAATATGCTTAGTTCGAGAATGTTGCATGGGATTGTGTGCAATCTTAATAGCACTCTCATTGTTGCATAGCAATGGAACATGTCCCACATGTATCCTATAATCTTTGAGAGTTTGAGTCATCCAAAGTAATTGAGCACAACATGATCCCGCGACAATGTATTCCGCTTCAGCGGTGGATAATGATACCAATTTATTTTCTTGGAGGACCTAGAGACAAGGGATCTACCAAGAAATCGACATGTACCTGAAGTGGATTTTCTGTCAACCTTGTCACCGGCATAGTCCAAGTCGAAATAGCCAACAAGAAAGATGACCTCTTAGGGTACTAAATGCCAAAATTTGGTGTATGAATTAAATATCTCACTACCCTTTTCACGGCCTTAAGATGACATGCTTTTGGAGCAGCTTGATCCCATGCACACATGCACGCACTTAACATAATGTCAGGACGGGAGGCACAGAGATATAATAATAAACCGAGAAACCTTTTGGTCAACCAGGTTGCCATCCTTAGTGAAGTCAAGATGTCCACTAGTAGGCATGTTTTTTCATACCTTTGCTTTCTTGCATGCTGAACCTCTTGAATAGATCCTTAGTACACTTTGTTTGTGAGACAAAGGTACCTTCCTTAGTTTTCTTGATTTGCAAGCCAAAGAAAAACTTAATTTCACTCATCATAGACATCTCAAACTTCTTTGACATCAATCTTCCAAATTTCTCACTGAAATGGGGGTTAGTAGAACCAAATATGATATCATCAACATAAATTTGGCACACAAATAATTCTCCATTAACAGTTTTAGTGAAGAGAGTTGAATCAATTTTCCCAATTTCAAAACCTTTTTAAATAAGAAACTTAGTCAAGCATTTATACCAAGCTCTAGGGGCTTGTTTACCATAAAGAGCTTTGTGAAGTTTGTAAACATGATTAGGTTTATTGGGATTAACGAAGCCGGGAGGTTGTTTAACATAAACTTCCTCCTCAATTTCACCATTTATGTAACGACTCGGGACTGACGCTTCAAATGCCTTCCATGTATTCTGAGTTTCATCAGGTGATTTGTTTTGTTTGTTGCATTCATCATTGCATCATTTGCATTGCATCATGTCATCATTCCAACTTAAATGTTTTCTCATAAATAAATTGCATGGATTTCTGATTCATTTAAATTGAGGGAAATGCACGGTGATTTCTCTTTAAAACATATTCAAAGTCTCCTACTATTATTAGGGAGCTATATTAAAATATTCCATTAACCTCGCGCTCGCCTCCTTCTCTTCCTCGCGCGCCCGCGACCATGGTCGCCTCGTCATCAAGCCCCGTCGTCGGCCCTCCTCTGTTGTCAACTAGCTCCGCCGGAGCTCTGCCTCTGCTCGGTCTCATCATGGTCGTCTTGCATGCCTCTGTCACGCACCAGCAGGACGCCGCTTCGGCCAGCTCGACCCCTCTTGCAGCTCCCGACCTGCCATGGTCAAGCACAGGGGCTCGGCCAGTCCCTTTCCGCCTCGATGTCGACCTCCATCGTGCCACCGTGTGTCTTGCCCTTGCCTTTCGCTTTGACCTGCTTCGCCTGAGCTCCCCTTCTCTTTCCATGGAAGTGGCCAACACCTGCATCTTGCCACCTCGTTGGCCTGCCTGGCTGTTGTCCACCCGAGGCCTGCTTGGTCTTGCTTCAATTCGGATTCATCAAGACCGACAAGTTCCTCTTCACCGAACGTCCACACAACCTTGTACCACTATCGTCAGAAGAACCGAGACCGGCAAGTCTGACCACACGATGTAACGCGACAAGTACCATGACGACCATCACATGCCAAGTACAACTACGACATGCGGAGTATATGAATATGGCAAGTTCCTCTCCGGACATGTACCACTACCGTCGCCAGGATCATGAGTACCTCTACCATTGTCGTGTACAACTACTTCCACCACCGTTGTCGTGTACCCCTACTTCCACCATGACCTGTGTACCACTACTTCCATCGACGAACTCGAACCGCTCCGAAAACGCACCCTTCAAAGGTATAACCATCGAGACAACCTTTTGAGAATGAATGCATGTGTGTTGTATGAAATGCTCATGTTTGATTCATGTCCGAATTGTTTCTTGCACATGCCTCGTTTGCCTTGCCATCGACACGTGGGAACCCAGTAACCGAGATCTCCCCACCATCTTTTGCATGTTCCGCACATCCACACCTTCTTTTGCACTGGTATCGGGTTACCGGAACCGGAATGTTGGCATGGCCTCGTTTCCGTTGTCGTCGTCGTGGCATCCATTTCTTTCCGCCATGGTGACCAAATGCTCCTTATCATCTTCATGTCCACACTTAAATAAAATTGCATATAACTTGCATATGTCATCCGCATCATGATAACAACATTTAAAATGTTTAAAACTATTGTTTGCATCATATTCATAAATGGCATGTGGGGATTTACCAGAATTGTTGTTTGTTGTTTCCAGCCTCACTTAAAATTGCCTAGATAGGTAGATTAATTATGATTCACCTCTTGCCATGTTAACCAACATTTAATATTGTTGAGTAGCCTTAACGAGAGTGGACTAAATAATTAAATGTGGTGTTTCTTCAATATGCATTGAGTTCCACTTCACTTGTAGTATTGTTTGTTGCACTTTGCGATGCCATACCTATTTAAACCGGACATGCATCATACTTGTTTGCGCATCATGCCATGTTTATGATTGTGTGTTTACCAAGTCATTTGCTTCTTTTCGCTGTTGCTTCTTCTTGATAGTCCCGGTTTTGTTGCGATCATGAGGATTTGTTCGACTACGATTGGCTCATCTACGCCCGTTCATCTTCTTCATGGACTCCTTCTTCTTCCTAGCGGCATTTCATGCAAGATGATAGTCACCTTGGATATCACTACTATCTTTGATATGCTAGTTGTCTCGATTCTATTGCTATGCCGCGCTTCCTACCACTTGTTTATCAAGCCTCCCAAATTGCCATGACAGCCCCTAACCCTTTTCCACCATCATAGCAAACCGTTGTTTGGCTATGTTACCGCTTTGCTCAGCCCCTCTTATAGCGTTGCTAGTTGCAGGTGCAGTTGCAGGTTGTTCCATGTTGAGTCATGGATATCATGGATACCTTGGTATATCATACTGTCTATTATTTAATTAATGGACATATATACTTGGTAAAGGGTGGAAGGCTCGTCCTTTTGCCTGGTGGTTTGTTCCACTCTTGCCGCCCTAGTTTCTGTCATACCGGTGGTATGTTCCTTGATTTTTGTGTTCCTTACACGGTTGTGTTTTATGGGGCCCCCTTGACAGTTCGCTTTGAATAAAACTCTTCCAGTAAGGCCCAACATTGGTTTTCACATTTGCCAACATAATAATGTTGAATTAATTAATTAATTGGCATAGGGGGTCGCATCCCTGAGGTTCTTATTTAAACATAATACAGGGGGCCAGTGCTGATGCTGTTGGTCCCAAACAGTGCCACTTGCGGTGCCAGGCCTTCACCCGGGGTATTCGGTTGCCGTACGTACTGCTCATCCGGTTGTGGCCTGAGATGAGATACACGCGGCTACTATCAGGGTGACGGCACGCCGGGAGGTCCTGCTGGACTTGTATTACCATTGTCGAAATGTCTTGTAAACCGGGATTCTAAGTTTGATCGGGTTGTTTCGGGAGGAAGATTTTCCTTCGTTGATCGTGAGAGCTTGTCGTGGGCCAAGTTGGGACACCCTTGCAGGGTTTAAACTTTTGAGAGCCGTGCCCGTAGTTATGTGGCAGATGGGAATTTTTAATGTCCGGTTGTAGAGAACTTGACACCAGATCCGAATTAAAATACATCAACCGCGTGTGTAACCATGACTGTCTCTTTTCGAGTGAGTCAACAAGAGAACAAGGTGGGGTTATGTTTGAACGTAAGTAGTTCAAGATCACTTCTTGGTCATTACTATTTTGCGGCCGTTTGTGTAGTTTCTCATCTTATTCTTGTACTCGTAAGTTAGCCACCATACAATGCTTAGTCGCTGATGCAACCTCACCACTTGTCATTCCATACCCATTAAGCTTTTCTAGTCTTGATACCCATAGTAATGGGATTGTTGAGTCCTCGTGGCTCACAGATTACTACAACAACAGTTGCAGGTACAGGTAATGCAATGATCTGATGCGAGTGTGGTGCTTGCTTGTTTGGAGTTATTCTTCTCCTTCTTCTTCGATCAAGGGATTTAGGTCCCAGGTCGGGAGCCCGGGATTAGCAGGGTGGATGTCATTCTTCTTTTTCGTTTGATTTTATCCGTAGCCGGATCCTACTCTTCTGCATGATGAATGATATGTATTGATGTATTGATGTACGAATGTTGTAGCTTGTGGCGAGTGTAAGCCTTTATCTTGTATCCTCATCTTTTCAGTACATCATATGTTGTAATGATATCCACCTTGCTATGCGCTCGAAATGCGGTTGTGCCCCAATCATGAATTCATCATGTGATTGGGATAGAATCGCATCTTGGGTGCTACAATTTAGAAAGCACTTTTAATATCCATTTGTATAGATTGATATCATGTTGATTGGCATAAGCGAGCAAAATGTGAATGGACTCAAGTATAGCAACGGGGGCATATGTCTCACCATAGTCCATACCTCCGACTTGAGTGTAGCCTTGAGCAACGAGACGAGCCTTGTTGCATACCACTTGTACATCCTCATCTTGCTTGTTCTGAAACACCCATTTTGTTCCAATGATGTTTTGATCATCCTTGAGCTTCTCAACCAATGTGCACACTTGGTTTGTCTCAAAGTCGTGTAGCTCTTCATGCATAGTATTTATCCAATCCGGATCCTCAAGGGCTTCTTCTACCGTTATAGGTTCAATGCTAGAGATGAATGAGTAATGTTCAAAAAAATAGCCAAAGAGGTTTAGAGCGAGTAATTCTCCTGGTGTTGATGTCGTCGAGGATTTGTTCAACGGGATGATTCTTTGAGACTCTTTCTCTAACTCGTGAGAGCTTTTGCTTGGGTTGTGGTGGAACATCCTCATCCTCATCATCTCTTTCTTCTTCATTATTGGTGGTGGTGGTGTTCGCTTGTGGAGGTGGAGAAGGAGGTCGAGGTGGATCATCTTGTTGTACTTTGTCATTTCTTTGTCTTGATGTGTTCCACTTGTGGATGCCTCCATGTAAACTTGTGGTTCACCTTAATGTGAAGTAGAGGCTTCCACTTGAATGGACGAAGTACTCTCCTTCACCTCCGTTGGACGGATTTTTACTAATAGACAATGAATTGCTTCTGAGGGATCTTTCTCTCCTACATTATTGGCACTTTCTCTACTTGTGAGCCGTTAGATTCATCAAACTTCACATCTACCGTCTATTCAACCTTCAGGGTGAAATTTTTGTAGACACGGTAGCGTGAGACTTTGAGCCATAATAGAGTAGAAAACCTTCATGAGATTTAGGAGCAAATTTCGGACGATGATGCTTATCAAGAATGTGGCATTTTGAACCAAATACTCAAAAGTATCCAACATGGGGTTTGTTACTAGTGAGTAGCTCATATGCTGTTGTACCAAGAAGCTTGTGAAGATATAGTCGATTTGTAGCATGACAAGCTGTCTCAACCGCTTCCACCCAAAAGTGTCTTGGCGTCTTGTATACATCTAGCATTGTTCTCTCCATCTCAATAAGAGTCTAGTTCTTCCTCTCAACAACTCCATTTTGTTGAGGTGTGTACGTAGCCGAGAACTCATGTGAAATCCCTTCTTCGTCAAGAAAGGTGTCCACATTGGGGTTCTTGAACTCTGTTCTGTTATCGCTTCGAACCTTCATGACCTTCACTTCAAATTGATTTTGGGCCTTCCTAGCAAAGTTCTTGAAGATCTTTTGTACCTGCGACTTGTCATCAAGAAAAAACACCCATGTAAATCTAGAAAGATTATCAACAATGATCAAACCAAAAAATTTACCACCAAGGCTCTTATAAGCATTGGGGCCGAAGAGATCCATACGAAGTAGCTCAAGTGGTCTTCTCATGGTCATAATGTTCTTCATGGGATGACTTCCTCCAACTTATTTTCCTGCTTGACAAGCACTACAAAGTCTATCCTTGTCAAATATAACATCTTTAACACCGAGGATATGATTCCCTTTAATGAGTTTATCAAGATTTCGCATGCCAACATGTCCTAGTATTCTATGCCATAACCAACCTTTAGAAAATTAAACAAGTGCAAGGTTGGGCTCTTTTAGTGAAATCAACAATGTATATATCACCTTTACGAATATCGGCAACGACCATATTATGGTTATCTCGATGAAACACTTGGCAATCTACTTCGGTAAATAAAACATTGAAACCAAAATTGGCTAGTCTAGATACGGAAAGAAGATTGTAACCAAGAGATTCAATGAGCATAACATTTTGAATAGAGCTATCATTGGATATGGCCACCTTACCAAGGCTAAGTACCTTACCCATGGAGTTATCTCCAAAAGTCACATACTTCATGGGTCATCATTTTTAGCAAGCTCATGGAAGATATCTTTATCTCCGGTCATGTGATCTGTACATCCACTATCAAGAATACACTCTTTTCCTCCGGCCATATAGTCACGAAGATTTCCCATGAGACTAAGATTTCTCATAGTATTCTCATATTCAATGTTGAATTCTTCATCTCCATCATAATAACCATGCTCAACATCACCATCATCATCATGCATATGATCATCACCTAGGTCAAGTGATTCGTTAGATTTATGACCATGATAATGTGCAAGTTTATGAATTCTGATGGTTTCCATGATAATGTTGCTAATGGTTCCAATGTCACCCTTAGCACACAAAAGATCATGGAGCTCAAATAGGCATTCATCAAACTTGGGATCACTAGGTTCCATCTTTGGAAAAGCAATGGACTTTTCAATAATTTCATTGAGATTTTTCAAAGAGTAACTCGGAAAAAGTTCCTCAAGAAAATTCCATATAGTGTAGGTGCATTAAAAGTTTTGCAAGCAAACAAGCACATTTCTAGGCAACCCTCTAATGATTAGATTAACCATTCTAAGATTGTGAACCATGTTAAGATATTCATCAGGGGTAGGATGCAAGGGATCAATGGGAGGCACAAAAGGGCTAAGAATATACTTGCTCAGATTATATTCATTCAAGATATCAAGCATTTCATTTTTCCAAGAACCATAAAACTCCCCATCAATAATATTCACTCTATGTCTAATACTCCCGAACATAGACTCATCCATCTTCCTCCAATGGTGATTAAACCAAAGCAATGGAGACCAAAGCTCTTATACTAATTGAAAGATCGAGAAGAGGGGTCTAGAGGGGGTGGGTGATTAGGCCCTTAACAAACTAAATTGGCAGTTTTTACAATTATTCAAGTTATGGTTGAGTTTATCACAAGTTAAAGGGAACCCAATACATTTCAAACAAGCATCACAAGAGTATAGGCATCGGAAAGAGTAAAGCATGCAATTGCAAGAATGTAAAGGGATGGGAATTCGAGTATGCAAACACAATGGAGACAAAGAGATTTTTGGCGTGGTTCCGATAGGTGGTGCTATCGTACATCCACGTTGATGGAGACTTCAACCCACGGAGGGTAACAGCTGCGCGAGTCCACAGCGGACTCCACCCATGAAGGTTCCATGAAGAAGCAACCTTGTCTATCCCACCATGGCCATCACCGACGAAGGACTTGCCTCACTCGGGTAGATCTTGATGAAGTAGGCGATCTCCTTGCCCTTAAAAACTTCTTGGTTCAACTCCGCATCATGTCGAAGGCTGCCAAGCGACACCTAACCAATCTTGGAGACACCACTTCCAAAAGGTAATAGACGGTGTGTTAACGATGAACTGCTTGCTCTTGTGCTTCAAATGATAGTCTCCCCAACACTCAACTCTCTCTCACAGATTTGGCTATGGTGGAAGAATGATTTGAGAGGAAGGCAACTTGGGGAAGGCTAGAAATCAAGGTTCAAATGGTAGGAATGGAATCTCTTGATCTCAACATATGAGTAGGTGGTTCTATCTCAGAAAATTAGTGGAAGTGTAGGCACGTTTTGATGGCTCTCTTACTTAGTAAGAGTGGGTGGATGGGGTATATATAGCCTACACACAAAATCCAACTGTTACACACTTTTGACCCAACTCGGTGGCACCAATCAGAAATCTCGGTGGTACTGACATGTGTGAAAATATGAACATTAGGAATTTTGATTGCTTGTATCTGCGTTGGTATTTCCTTGGAGAGGAAGGGATGATGTAGCACAAGAACGGTTAGTATATCCCTCGGTTATGAAACCAAGGTTATCAATCTAGTAGGAGAACCAAGCAACACTATGTAAACAACACCTGCACACAAATAACAAATACTTGCAAGCTAACGCATAAGAGGGGTTGTAAATCCCTCCACGGTATTGAGATAGATTAAATTATATGATATTTGATAAATGGATCTAACAAAAACACAAAATAAAATAAAAATAAGAAAATTGAAGAAGTATTTCTGGTTTTAATATGATAGGTAATAGACCTGGGGGCGTAGATTTCACTAGAGGCTTCTCTCAAGAAAATAGCATACGGTGGGTAAACAAATTACTGTTGGGCAATTGATAGAAAGGCAAATAATCATGACGATAACCAAGGCAATGATCATGTATATATGCATCACATCCAAGACTAGTAGACCGACTCCTACATGCATCTACTACTATGACTCCAAACATCGACCGCTATCCAGCATGCATCTAGTGTATTAGGTTCATGGAGAAAAGGAGTAATGAAATAAGAAAGATGACATGATGTAGACAAGATCTATTCATGTAGGAATAAACCCATCTTTTTATCCTTAATAGCAACAATACATGCGTGTCATGTCTCTTTTTGTCACTGAGATTGAGCACCAGAAGATCGAATCCATCACAAAGCACCTCTTCCCATGGCAAGAAAAATCAATCTTGTTAGCCAAACCAAACCAAAATTTCGGAGAAGAAATACGAGGCTATACAAATCATGCATAAAAGAGTTCAAAGAAGACTCAATTAATATTCATGTATAGAACTGATCATAAACCCACACTTCATCGGATCCCAACAAACACACCGCAAAAAAGAGTTACATCAAATAGATCTCCAAGAACATCGAGGAGAACATTGTTTGAAGATCAGAAAGAGAGAACAAGCCATCTAGCTACTGCCTATGGACCCGTAGGTCTGTGGTTCACTATTCATGCATCATCGGAGGGGCAAGGATGATAATGAGGAACTCCTCCGTGATCGTTGACCTCTCCGACAGAGTGCCAAAAAAGGCCTCTAGATTGGATCTCGTGGTTCAGGAACTTGCAGCGGCTGGAAAAGTGTTTCGTCGACTCCCCTAGGGTTTTGGGGATTTTAGAGTATTTATAGAGGTGATAGTCGGTGGAGAAGCTTCTTGTGGGCTCCACTACCCACCAGGGTGTGCCGGGGCCCCCTAGCATGCCCTGGTGCCTAGTGGGCCCCATGGGCCTCCTCCCATGTGCTCCTTTGGCTCCCTGGGTGTCTTCTGGGCAGAAAAAAATCTCCATAAAGTTTTGTGGCATTTGGACTTCGTTTGGTATGGATTTTCTGCGAAGTAAAAAACAAGCAAAAGACAAAAACTAGCATTGGGCACTCTGTCAATATGTTAGTCCCAAAAATTGACATAAAGTTGCTAGTAAATGAATATAAAACATCCAAGATTGATACTATAAGAACATGGAACAATAAAAAATTATAGATACATTGGAGACGTATCAAATCTTGGTGGGACCGACTGGAACAACTCAGAGGGACCGATGTGCAATGGCAAGGGCAAACCTCGTTTCGGTGGCACCAATTGCGTCAACTCGGTAGGACCGAAGTGAAGCAATAAGGCAATAGAAAGTTGGCAAGCCATCTCGGTGGTACCGATTGCAAAACTCAGTGGGACCAAAATAATTGCAACTAGTAACAAAGAGTTGGCAATGTTATCTTGATTGGACCGAGATCCATATCGATGGACCCGATTTGTTAGGGTTTGGCAGTTGCTATGTCCAGAAGAATTCAGTGGCCTCGGATAGGGAATTTTAGTGGGGCCAAGTTGGGATGTAGGATTTGGACATATTTGGATGGAGAAAGTGGTTGAGGGTTTTGGAGCAATTTTACTAAGAACTTGAGCAAATAGATCATTAAGCAACACCTCATGCCCTGTTAATAGTATTGGCTTTCCTATGGACTCAATTTGATCTTGGATCACTTAACCAAAAATGTGGAGTCTTGAAATTTTCCAATCCCTGTCCTTAGCATTTTGAGGGGGTCCACAATTCTCTTGTCTTTGCCATGCCACTTTTGAGCTTGTCTGAAATATACTAGATAAAACTAATAGTCCAACAGAAGATATGTTGACATTAATTACCAAAACCACCAAGGGAGCACTTGTGGTTTCTACCACTCGTGAATAGCGCATCATTGTCGGTGATGATGCAGTTAGGCACGCCGAAATGGCGGACCAGTCCCCTAAAATACTTGATTGCAGACTGGGCAGTGGCTTTCCTTAGAGGCCCCACCTCAGGCCAGTTTATGAACTTGTTAATAGCCATGAACAAGTACTCAAAACCCCCTGTATCATGGGCAAAAGGCCCGAGGATGTCCAATCCCTATACCGTGAATGACCATGAGAGAGGAATCGTTTGAAGAGCCTGCGTTGGTTAATGGATCTCTTTGGAGTGAAACTAGCATGCATCATAGGTACGGACCAGTTGTTCTACATCATTTAAGGTTGTAGGCTAATAGAATCCTTGACAGAAAGCTTTACCCACAAGTGCCGGGGAACTGATATAGGTACCGCACACGCCATCATGAATATCTTGCAGAAGTGCTCGCCTTGTTCCTTGGTGTCGGTGCTAAATCCGATAGATCTTGGGTAGGGGGGCCAAGCTTGGTGATTAGAGCTAGATGGTAACAAGGAAAGTAGGGACATGGTGTTTTACCCAAGTTCGGGCCCTCTTAAGGAGGTAAAACTCTATGTCCTGCTCCTTACTATTGATTGTGATGGGGTATAGAGTACGGATTGATCTACCTCGAGATCGTATGGGTTTCACTAAGCTCTAAACCTTGCAAAGGTGAATGCATATGTCTCTACAGACTAAACCCCACGACTTATATAGATGCTGGGGGTACCTAGGGTTTACACAGGTCTGTTATAATGTATGGATAAATATTCAAACTATTCAAAAATACGCTTATAGTGTACGCCAAGCCTCGAGGAGATCTTCATCTTGATTATGCCAAGGGCCAGGGTCAGCATGGCCCTTCCACCAGTCTTCGGTGGGTCCTCGGCTCGGCCCATAGCCGACAGACCAACATGGAAAACACCCCTAATCCAGGACACCAATAGTAGCCCATGAACTATTCTTTTACATGGCTTGTCTGACGAAATTTTCTGCGTTAGCTACCCCAATCGCACACGAGCATATGCACTAAGCGTATGTGACCGGAGGAGCTATCAGAGACAATTTTCTGGGTCATGTGGGATGGACCCCCCCTATCGCACACAAAGGCAAGGCAATAGTTTAAAACTATGTCGCGAAAAGGGGGATAAAAACCGTTTGTATAGGATGTCACTGCAATAGTGTCTTGCCCATAAATGCCATGGGGCGTTAATAGTCGGAAACACAGATTGAACCTTTATTGGTCCAAAAGATACCCAGGGCTTCTAGTAGGCCAAAAGATGTTTGGTCCTAAAATGTGCCAAAGTGCCCAGTGGCCATCAGCAGGCCAAAATGTATCTCATGCCATGGTTGGCCCATTTACATGGCGGGCTGCTACTTGTGAGTTGCGTTGGGATTTTCCCTAAAGAAGAAGGGTGAAGCAATATAGTAGCATATAGTATCTCCCTCAGTGAGAACCCAGGTTATCGAACCAATAGGAGAACCACACAAATGCCTAGTAAGCAGTACCTGCACACACAAGAGCAAATACTTGCACCCAACACGAGCAAGAGGGTTGTAAATCCCCTTGAACTTGTTACTTGTAAGGATTAAATCTGGTAGTGGTAGATATATAATGCAAAATAAAATAAAAGAAAGAAAATTGCAGCAAGTTATTTTTGGATTTTGTAATATGATAAAAGTAGACCCGGGGCCCATAGTTTTCATTCGAGGCATCTCTCTCATAATAATAGTATATGGTGGGTAGACAAATTATTGTTGGGCAATTGATAGAAAAGCGCATAGTTATGACGTTATTCATGGCAATCATCATGTATATAGGCATTACGCCCGTGACAAGTAGACCGATTCCTGCCTGTATCTACTACTATTATGCCACCAATCGACAGACTCTTGTCTGCATCTATGGTATTAAGTTCATGACGAACAAAGTAACACTTTAAGCAAGAATAACATAATGTAGATAGAATAAAACCAAGCAATATGATTAAACCCGTAATTTACCCTTACTGGCAACAATACAAATACGTGCCTCGCTACCCCTTATGTCACGAGGTGAGGACACTGCAAGATTGGACCCACTACAAAGCACCTCTCCCACTAAAGATAAATCAATCTAGTTGGCCAAACCAAACAGATAGATCGGATAGGAATATAAACCTATAATAATCATGCATAATAAAGTTCAGAAAAGACTCAATTTCTTTCAACAATAACGTGATCATAAACCCACAATTCATCAGATCCCAACAAACACAACGTAAAAGAAGATTACATCGAATAGAACTCCGATGAGAACATTGCACTGAAGATCAAAGAGAGAGAGATAGAGAGCCATCTAGGTAATCAATATGGACCCGTAGGTCCGTGGCAAACTACTCACACATCATCGAAGGTGCAGCATGGTTGATGCAGAAGACCTCCATGATCGATTCCCCCTCTGACATAGTACCAGAAAAGGCCTCCAGATGGGATCGTGGAAGAACAAAAGGTTGAGGCGGAGGAAAAATTGTTTGTATGGCTCCTTGGGGTTTTTGGAATATTTGGGAACTTATAGCGCTAGAATTAGGTTAGACAGAGCCACGAGGGGCCCATAAGGCATCAGGGCACGACTACGCCCCCCAGGGCTCGCCCTGTTGCCTTGTCGTCTCCTCGTAGGTCTTCTGGTCCCCCGAAGTTAAACTCATCAAAAAGTTTTGTAGCATTTGGACTCTGTTTGGTAAAGATTTTTTGTAAAATCAAAAACAAGCAGAAAACAGCAACTGGCACTAGGCACCGATATTAATAGGTTAGTCCCCTAAAATGATATAAAATTGCATAAAAAGTATCCAAGATTGATAATACAATAGCATGAAACAATAAAAAGTTATAGATATGTTGGAGACGTATCATGGGCCGTTAACAGGCCGAAAGCCAACACGGGTCATAAATGCGCCGACTTACTACACGGGCCTTTAACAGGCCAACACCGGCTGGCTTTGTGCCATCGAGAATATGGGCTGTTAATAGGCCCAATGTCACATCGGGGCACACATGGCCCATGGATAGCGCCGGCCATTAACGGGTTGAAAGACACATCAGGTTGGAAATGGCCCAACTCTATAGTGGGCCGCTAACAGGACGAAGGGCAGTTGGAAATGGCCCAACTCTATAGTGGGCCGCTAACAGGACGAAGGGCAGACCTTGCAGAAAACGGCCCAATTCCAGTACGGTTCATTTATGGGCCGAAAGTATCATAGTGCAACAAATGGGCCCAAATGTACGCGGACCTTCAACATGCCAGAAACGCATTGGGCCATAATTGGGCCCAAATATGTAGCAGGCTATTAATGGGCCAAAAAAGTGACCATGGGCCACAATGATGGCAAATCCACAACGGGCCAGTGACAGGCCGAATTGAGACTATTCTTACGGGTCGTACGGACCGTGCCTATAAATGGGTCGTGTGCAAGCAGGCCGTCAATGGGCCGGCCCACTAACTTTGAATCGGTCGACCTTTTTATCTAAATGGGCCACTGCTGGGTCGTGCCATGTGTCACCATTTCATTAGTTTGTATCGTTCATTGGATGGGTGACACCTGTCGCACCACAGAGCTAATGCGTGGTTCCGTTAGCGAATGAGAAAATGACATGTGGAAAATTGTCATTCGTCGGGGCTATTAACAGGTATCAGATCCAAAACCGGCACCCGATAGCTTAATGGTGACCCGTTACGGTGGCTGCCATGTGTCGGTTACCCTTGACGAAAACACTTCCACGACACACCATTTAGCGTCACGGAAGTGGAAACTTTCGTGATGTTAAATGGAGTATTGTCATGGAATACTTAGAACATGTATGACTATCTTGATTCTATCATAAATCATCACGAATGTACATGCGTGACGGAAAAGGTGATATACTGTGACAAACATGTATTATCACGGAAGTGTTTTTCTTAGTGTAGCCACCCGCTGGACAACTAGGCATAGGGGTGTTGGGTTCGTTGCCATGGCAGACACCCATAGGGTGCTCTGGCTTATCACCTGGCTGAGCAAAACCTACTACTAGTGTTGTTTCTGATGGTGGTGGTGGTGATGACTTGCATGATGATTGACAATGACGATGACGATGATGATGGTGATGTACATTCTGTGGTAGCTAGGGCTTGAAAACCGTTGATGAGGTGGTATATACTAACCCCTCACACTGATGGTGAACTTGCAGTGGTAGGTTACACCCTGTTTTTGAATGTGGTGGTAGGATGACACAAAGTAGTTAGGATGAAGTTGCTTTGCCTTTTGTGTTTGGGGAACGTTGCAGAAAATAAAAAATTTCTACGCTTCACCAAGATCAATCTATGGAGTCATCTAGCAACGAGAGAGAGGAGTGCATCTACATACCCTTGTAGATCGCGTGCGGAAGCGTTCAAGAGAACGGGGTTGAGGGAGTCATACTCGTCGTGATCCAAATCACCGGAGATCCTAGCGCCGAACAGACGGCACCTCCGTGTTCAACACACGTACGGTTGGGAAGATGTCTCCTCCTTCTTGATCCAGCTAGGGGGAAGGAGAGGTTGATGAAGATCCAAAGAAGACGACGGCATGGTGGTGGATGCAAGAATGATCTCGGCAGGCTTCGCCAAGCACTTGAGAGAGAGAGGTGTTGCAGGGAGAGGAGGCGCCAGAGACTTGGGGTGCGGCTGCCTTCCCTCCCCCCTCTTTATATAGGGCCCCTAGGGGGGGCCCTAGGAGATCCAATCTCCAAGGGGGGGCGGCGGCCAAGGGGTGGCTTGCCCCCCAAGGCAAGTGAGGCGCCCCCCACCCCAAGGGTTTCCAACCCTAGGCACAGGGGGGGCCCAAGGGGGGGCGCACCAGCCCACCAGGGGCTGGTTCCCCTCCCACTTCAGCCATGGGGACCTCCGGGATAGGTGGCCCCACCCGGTGTACCCCCGGGACCCTTCCGGTGGTCCCGGTACAATACCGGTGACCCCCGAAACTTTCCCGATGGCCGAAACTGTACTTCCTATATATAAATATTCACCTCCAGACCATTCCGGAACCCCTCGTGACGTCCGGGGTCTCATCCGGGACTCCGAATAACTTTCGGGTTACTGCATACTAATTTCTTAACAACCCTAGTGTCACTGAACCTTAAGTGTGTAGACCCTACGGGTTCGGGAGACATGCAGACATGACCGAGACGCCTCTCCGTCAATAACCAACAGCGGGATCTGGATACCCATGTTGGCTCCCACATGCTCCTCGATGATCTCATCGGATGAACCACGATGTCAAGGATTCAATCAATCCCGTATAGAATTCCCTTTGTCAATCGGTACGTTACTTTCCTGAGATTCGATCGTCGGTATCCCAATACCTCGTTTAATCTCGTTAACGGCAAGTCACTTTACTCGTACTGTAATGCATGATCTCGTTACCAAACACTTGGTCACATTGAGCTCATTATGATGATGCATTACCGAGTGGGCCCAGAGATACCTCTCCGTCATACGGAGTGACAAATCCCAGTCTCAATTTGTGCCAACCCAACAGACACTTTCGGAGATACCCGTAATGCACCTTTATAGTCACCCAGTTACATTGTGACGTTTGGCACACCTAAAGCACTCCTACGGTATCCGGGAGTTGCACAATGTAACGCCCCGGATGTAACTTTCCATATTCGTAACTTCAACTCTTGCCTTTTCCGGAGATGCGATACGATTTTTCCTTCGTGGTTGGGTTTTGTTTTCGTTTTGCATTGTTGTTCATTGTCTTGCATCTCATCTCTTTGCATCTTTTGCATTGCATCATGCCATCATGCCTTTTTTTTCTTACTCAACTAAATAAATCGTATGGATCTTCGGTCCATTTAAATTGAGGGAATTCACATGGTGAGTTCTCTTTATAATATATCCTCCCGATATTAGTGGAGCTATTATAAAATAATCCATTCTTTGGAATCACCATAACACACTTGCAAAATCCCAGTGCCCTTTATTATTTCAATTCTTGGCCTCTAACTTTGCCATATATCCTTTCGTCATTTTCCGGAGCTCCACCTAAATTCTCAACATTTTTGGACTCTTCTAAATCCTTGCCCTTGTTCAAACCTTTTGAATTAAATTCAAATGCCTTTGAATTTAGTTCTTGCATTCTTGCCCACTCCATTTTCCTTGGAACAAGCATATTTTTACGAGTCCGTAAAAGTTTATCCCCATGTCCAAGTTCTTTCCAAAGCCTCTCTTTCTTTTCTTCTCTCTATTTCTTTTTCTGATAAAATATGAAAAAGAGAGAGAGAGTAGGAGCCTAGCACCTGGGCCTCCCATCCACCAGCCAGCCGGCCTACTAGGCCCAGCCGGCCCCCACCGAGCCGCCCATCTAAACCCCTAAACCTAGCCCGAGCGCTCCTTCTCTCGATCCTCTCCTCGCTCCCCATCTCTTCCCCTGCGCCACCACCTCTCCTCGATCCTCGCCGTCCGCCTCGTCCCCAACTCGCCGACGACCCCTCCTTCTTCCTTGCGTCATTGTCGTCAGCAGCAGCGCCATGACAGCAGCAGGCCACCCGGCTCCCTCGCACCCATGCCGAGGACCCCAACTCCGCGGCCACTGCCCCTCCTCTCGCCTTCGCCGCCGACCAGACCCGCCTCTCCTTCCTCGTGCAGCGCCCGGACCGCCCCTGCGCCTCCCTCCGTCGTCCTCCCTGCCGCCAACATCGCCGGGAAAGGGCTCCCGACGCCCTTGCGCGCCGCCTTCCTCAAGCAGGAGTTCGACCTGCTGCCGCGCCCCGACCCCGCTATCGACGCCGTCCGCCGGCGACCACCCAGGAGCACCAGCCGGCGCCTCTGCTTTGCCAGAGACGGACCTCGCCAGCCCCGGATCCGGCCCGGATCGACCTCCCCAAGTCCCTCGACGCCCGACGCCTATACGAGCACCGAACCGGAGATAACGCCAAGTACTAGGTCTACGAGACAGCCAAGTTCGTCTTCCACCGTCTCCGAAATCGCCAAGTACCTATACTGACGAACCGAGAACAACTACCGTCAAGTACCTCTTCGCAAGACCAAGTTCCTCTACGACATGTGTACCACTACCACCGCCGTGATTTCGACAAGACGCCGTGTACAACTACTTCCACTACATAACGAGAACGTCTACTTCCCTCGACGATCTCGAACCGCTCCGAAAGTGCTCCCTCAAAAGGTATAACTACCGAGTCGTCGCCCGTGAACGAATGTTGTGTGGTGTATGAGATGCTCGTGTTTGCACCGTGATCGAATTGTCGGTTGCGATGCCCCTCTTTTGCCTTGTCGTCGACTCGTGGGAACCCGGTATCCGGGATCACCCCACCATCCTTGCACGTCACACTCTCGTCATTTTCCCTTTCGCACCGACATCTCAATCGAGGTACCGGAACCGATATGTTGCCGTGGCACCATTTTCGGATTCGTTGCCGTGGCACCCCTTTTGTTCCGCCATGGTGACCAAATGCTTCATAATATGCTCTTGTCAACATTTTCATAAAATTGCATAAAACTTGCATATGACATTCACATCATGATAACAACATTTAAATGCTTAAAATTGTTGTTGCATTAAATTCATAATTTGCATATGAGGTTTTTCCGAAAATGTTGTTTGTTCTTCCGGCCTCATTTAAACTTGCCTAGTTAGGTAGTTTTGTTATGCTTCACCCCTTGCCATGTTAATCAACATTTAATATTGTTGGGTAGCTTAAACAAGAGAGAACTAAATAATTGCATGTGGTGCTTCGTCAATATGCAACTCGTTGCATATTGAGCTCCACTTAACTTGTAGTATTGTTTGTTGCATTTTGCCATGCCATGCCTCATTAAACCGGACATGCATCATATTTGTCTGTGCATCATGCCATGATTATGCTTATGTGTTTACTATGTTGTTTGCTTCTTTCCGGTTTGCTTCTTTCGTTAGCTTCGGTTTCGTTCCGGAGTTGTGAGGATTCGTTCGACTACGCCCGTTTGTCTTCTTCATGGACTCGTTCTCCTTCCTAGAGGGATTTCAGGCAAGATGACCGCTACCCTGGATCTCACTACTATCATTGCTATGCTAGTTGCCTCGTTCTATCGCTATGCTGCGCTACCTATTACCTGTTTGTCCAGCCATCCCATATTGCCATGAACCTCTAACCTTTGACACCTTTCCTATGCAAACCGTTGTTTGGCTATGTTACCGCTTTTGCTCAGCCCCTCTTATAGCGTTGCTAGTTGTAGGTGAAGTTGAAGATTTCTCCATGGTGGACAGGATTTTGGTTGGGATATCACAATATCTCTTATATTATTAATGCATCTATATACTTGGTAAAGGGTGGAAGGCTCGGCCTTATGCCTGGTGTTTTGTTCCACTCTTGCCGCCCTAGTTTCCGTCATACCGGTGTTATGTTCCCGGATTTTGCATTCCTAACGCGGTCGGGTGATTTATGGGACCCCCCTGACAGTTCGCTTTGAATAAAACTTGTCCAGCAAGGCCCAACATTGACTTTTACCATTTGCCTCACCACCACCTACTTTTTCCCTTGGGAGTCGCTCTCTCGAGGGTCATCTTTATTCAGCCCCCCCGGGCCAATGCTTGTCTAAGTGTTGGTCCAAACTAGAGCCCTTTGCAGCGCCCCCTCAAGGAAACTTGAGGTCTGGTTTTAGTTGTACGGATTGCTCATCCGGTCGTGGCCTGAGACGAGATACGCGCGGCTACTATTAGGATGTCGGCACGCCGGGAGGTCTTGCTGGTCTTGTTTTACCATTGTCGAATTGTCTTGATGTACCGGGATTCTGAGACTGATCGGGTCTTCCTGGGTGAAGGTCTATTCCTTCGATGATCGCGAGAGCTTGTCATGGGCTAAGTTGGGACACCCCTGCAGGGTTTAAACTTTTGAGAGCCGTGCCCGCGGTTATGTGGCAGATGGGAATTTGTTAATGTCCGGCTGTAGATAACTTGACACTTGATCCGAATTAAAACGCATCAACCGTGTGTGTAGCCGTGATGGTCTCTTCTCGGCGGAGTCCGGGAAGTGAACACGGTTTCTGGGTTATGTTTGACGTAATTAGGTGTTCAGGATCACCTCTTGATCTTTGCTAGTTGACGACCATTCCGCTTGTTTCTCTTCTCGCTCTCATTTGCGTATGTTAGCCACCATACATGCTTAGTCGCTGCTGCAACCTCACCACTTTACCCTTTCCTTTCCCATTAAGCTTTGCTAGTCTTGATACCCATGGTAATGGGATTGCTGAGTCCTCGTGGCTCACCAGATACTTCCAAAACCAGTTTGCAGGTGCCTATGTTACCGACCAGGTGACGCAACCAAGCTCAAGGAGGAGCTCGATGAAGATCTTGCCCTTTGTGTTGTTTCGTTCTAGTTGATCAGTAGTGGAGCCCAGTTGGGGTCGATCGGAGACCTTTTGTCGCATTTGGGGTTCTTCTTTTATTTTGGTTCCGTAGTCGGACCTTGATTGTATCTGGATGATGTAATGCTTTATTCATGTAATTGTGTGAAGTGGCGATTGTAAGCCAACTATGTATCCCTTTCCCTTATGTATTACATGGGTTGTGTGAAGATTACCTCACTTGCGACATTGCTTTCAATGCGGTTATGCCTCTAAGTCGTGCTTCGACACGTGGGGGATATAGCCGCACCGAGGGTGTTATAAGTTGGTAATCAGAGCCTTCCCCGACCTTAGGAGCCCCACTGCTTGATCGTTTTTAGCGGCCGAGTTGTGTCTAGAAAAATGTGTTGAGTCATTTAGGATTATATATATCGGAGAGTTAGAATTCTTTTTACTCCTCGGTCCTTCGTCGCTCTGGTGAGGTATCCCGACGAGAGTTTTGACTCTTCTCTTCTCAAATTTCACTAAAAATTTTTTAGGATCACGCTGGTATCTTAGAATCGTTCGATGGTTTTATGATGACAACATTGTCTTGGTGCCTCCCGTCGTGCGGGGTTTTTTTAGTGGAGGTGTCCCGGGAGTTGAGCTCGAGGTGTTGTCGTCATAATTTTATCGTTGCAGCCGGAATACCGAGTTTAGTACCGACATCGAAAATCTCTTTTATGCGCTTGTTGGTGAGATAACCCGATAACCCGAAGATCGAGGTGAGTACGGAGTATTGCCATGACTTGTATAACGGATGCTTTTCAAGGTTGAGGTAGACGATTTCGAAGGTTTCTTGGTTATGTGTTGACGGATGGATACAGCTTGGATGTAGGTATTGTTAGTTTGGGTGAGATATATTGCTTCCCCTGTATCCCCAACACCAGATTGCATAACTAGAAAGTTTCGGGAGTTTCATAGGTGGGAATTCAAGTAGCTCCTAGAATATCTTTCCGGCAGATGCATGATATGGGATTGGGTAAATCTCTATCATATGTTTGTTTCCGGCTTATTCTGCAAGCCAAATCCTTTGTTTTGTTTTATTTGTGGTATTCGAGTTGCTTCGAAGTCAAATGTTGAATCCATACCTTTTGCTAAACGGTGTTCTCATATTGCTATGTGAATACTAATCCTTTTGATCATTGATTTTGTCATGTCAACTCCTTTCCAACCGGTGTGCTTCTCTTCAAGTGGATCCCATCATTTTTCCCATCCGCAAGATCAAATCTAAGTTTTCTCAACGGTGTTTGTTTCATCCGTCCCAAGTTGCCTTTGTTTTCCCGCCCTCCCACCCTTTTTCCTCAAGGACTAAGATTTCTTTACCAAGTATCCTTTTATTTTTGTGAGAAGTCTCTTCATTCTTTTCTTTCAATGTTCTTATCCGGTGATTTCCCATGAAGATGCTCAACAGTTTCAAGTTCATCATCCTTCATTGTTGTTTCTTCTCCGGTGGATCCTATTCAAGCTTTCGATATTCATCATATTCCTTTCCTCGTTTCTAATGCTTTCTCATACCGATGCACCTCTTAATCATTCACCTCTTCCTATTCATTTGTTCTGGAGTGCTCAAGATATCTCACAAGACTTGTGTTTCCATTCTCAATCCGCTCAAGATATTTCGAGGTTGTTATCTCATTCAAGCCATTTAATTCAACCGTGCAATTTCTCTTAAAATCATTTCCAACGGTGTTTTCTTTTGAGTGGGCCCTAACCCACGTGTCTTTTCCTGTGATCTTACGACTCTTCTTTTTTCCCAGAGCTATCCTAAATTCTTCTCCAAGTTTTACGTAAGAATGAGTTATCATCAGTCAAATGCTTTTCTCCAAGATCTTTCAAATTCTTTTCATAGTTGGCTCAACCTCTTCGCTTTTGATTCTTTCGGTGTGCCTCAATAATTCATGGTGGTTCTCATCATCATTCTCGTCATTTGAAGACCGAAAAAGGATTTCTCTTAAATCTTGGTCCATTCTTTTGAAGATTCATGGTTCTAGCTTCATGCCATCCTCATAATTGTTTTTGGTTGTGACAATTCTTTTCTTACCATCCGGAGCATTTCATGAGTTGTTTCCATTTCTTTCCTCCGAAGGCCATCATGTCATAATTCTTCATTCTCAGCGTGTAGCTATCGTTCTCTAAATCTTATCAGTGCATTGTTCGAATACCCTCTAATCAGTTCATGATCTCTTCGTTCTCATGTATCTAAATCCCTTCAAGTATCTTCATTCGTTTTCAAATTCTTTCCAGTGAATTGTGCCTTTGCTACTTTCATTTTCAATTCTCACGGTGGTTCCTCCAACATTTCTCTTCCGTTGTTATCATACCAATTCATTCATTGTTTCCAAATCCCATAGGTGGTTCCATCAATACCTTCTCAAGTTTGCGCTATATCTCTCTTAATCCTTTCTACGAGAATAAGTAGTATGCCAAATCCATCGCTTGTCATCAATTTAATTGGTGAAGGATGAGCATAATGTAATTCTTATTCTTGTTTCATCGAGTAAATTCAATTCCTTATTCCGGAGGTTCATCAAAAATTCTTGGTTTCAATTGCTCATCCTTCTTTTTCGGAGTTCCAAGTTCTCTCGGTTATATAATCGCGAAGCTCCATCTAAATCATTGCAAGGCTTCACCTTGTGTTTTCAACTTCTTTTTCTTTTATCATCCTTTTCTTACCGGAGTTCTTCATGGAGGCTCTACATGGTGCTTCGTCAAGGATTCTTTTCATTCTTCAATTGTTCTTCAAGATTTCGCTCGAAGTTATGATCCGCCAAGCTATACTCAAAAATTAAACATGGTGCTCAGCACATGCTTTGTTTTGAGGCGTTCAAGTATTCTTCTTCTTGCATTTCGAAGTGCAATTCTTTCTACCTTATCATTTGAGGTGGTGTTATGTCACTCTTGACAATTTCCTTCTTGTTTCATGATTCATATGTTGTCAAGAATGAGGTATTTTAAATCCATTAATCTCTTCTCTGGAGTTATCTTGGTATAGATTTCACCTAAAGCCTTCCCTAAGGAATGTTGCTATTGTGGTGCTTATCAATGATCCAATTTTCTCCTTCTCATCTCGATGAAGAAGTTTTTCACCTCTTCGGTGTTCTCAATCAAATCATTGGTTTCCATTTGTGGCCGGTTGTCACCTCATAATTTTGAGATGTTTGCCATAAGCCCACAACAAGCTTGTGCTTTTCGTTGTTGATTTTCCAACAACTCCGTTCAATTCTTCTTTGCAAGGATGCTGTCCAAGCTCATTTGTGGCAGAAGTTGGCATTTTCTTCTCCATTCTGTTATTCCAGTGATCTATCTTCTATTCTTTTGTTCCAGAGGCATTGTGATGTTACTCTCTTCGACCCATCATCTGATTTTGTAAATTATCATGTAATTTCCTTGCTTATCCGTTTAGCCGGAGTGTCGTGTTCTCATTCGAGTTCTCCCATCTTATCAAGTTTTGTCTCCCTTCTTAACCGGAGTGCGGTTTGTAATGTTTCTTACCCCTTGTGCCATTCTTTCAATTCCGGAGGCAGTATGTTGTTGATTTCATCATGTATCCTCTCATCTTGTCAAGTTCATGTTCAATTCCTTCCATTTTCAGTCAGAGTGCTACCCAAATTATATCATTCTTATTCCTTCTCTACCTTGGTAAACCGGAATGTTGGACTATCATTCCTCTTCTAACCGGAGTCTCATCAAAGTGCTTTCATTTTGTCAAGTTCAGATTCTATTCCTTCCATTTCCAACCGGAGTGTTGTATCTTCTCTTCAGTAACTTTTCATTTTATCTAGTTTTCTTCTCTTTTCTACCGGAGTGTTTTCAATATCTAACTTATCACTAAACCTCTTGATTCTCGTCGTATCCCTTGTTCCTCTTTTCTAACGGAGTGTTTTCGACTTGTTCATCCCTGTTGTATTCTTTCTTTCAAGTTTTCAACCTCTCAAGGTTTGTTGGTTTCACTCATTGTCAAAGAAGCAACTCAGTTTTACCTCTCCTATTCCTTTTCCGTTTTCCCTCCGGTGCCATCCTGGATCTCGGGACGATATCCCCTCGTAGTGGTGGAGTGTTGTAATGCCCCGGATGTAACTTTCCATATTCGTAACTTCAACTCTTGCCTTTTCCGGAGATGCGATACGATTTTTCCTTCGTGGTTGGGTTTTGTTTTCGTTTTGCATTGTTGTTCATTGTCTTGCATCTCATCTCTTTGCATCTTTTGCATTGCATCATGCCATCATGCCTTTTCTTTTCTTACTCAACTAAATAAATCGTATGGATCTTCGGTCCATTTAAATTGAGGGAATTCACATGGTGAGTTCTCTTTATAATATATCCTCCCGATATTAGTGGAGCTATTATAAAATAATCCATTCTTTGGAATCACCATAACACACTTGCAAAATCCCAATGCCCTTTATTATTTCAATTCTTGGCCTCTAACTTTGCCATATATCCTTTCGTCATTTTCCGAGCTCCACCTAAATTCTCAACATTTTTGGACTCTTCTAAATCCTTGCCCTTGTTCAAACCTTTTGAATTAAATTCAAATGCCTTTGAATTTAGTTCTTGCATTCTTGCCACTCCATTTTCCTTGAACAAGCATATTTTTACGAGTCCGTAAAGTTTATCTCCATGTCCAAGTTCTTTCCAAAGCCTCTCTTTCTTTTCTTCTCTCTATTTCTTTTTCTGATAAAATATGAAAAAGAGAGAGAGAGAGTAGGAGCCTAGCGCCTGGGCCTCCCATCCACCCGCGCCAGGCCGGCCTACTAGGCCAGCCGGCGCCCCCACCGAGCCGCCCATCCGAACCCCTAAACCTAGCCCGAGCGCCCCTTCTCTCGATCCTCTCCTCGTTCCCCATCTCTTCCCCTGCGCCACCACCTCTCCTCGATCCCTCGCTCGTCCGCCTCGTCCCCAACTCACCTCGACCCCTCCTTCTTCCTTGCGTCGCCGTCGGCCGCAAGCAGCGCCACCAGCAGCGAGCCGCCCGCCCGCTCCTCGCACCCATGCCGAGGACCCCAACTCCGGCGGCCCCGTGCCCTCCTCTGCCTCGCCACCGACCAGACCCGCCTCTCCTTCCTCGTGCAGCGCCGGACCGCCCTGCGCCTCCTCCATTGTCCTCCCTGCCGCCAACATCGCCGGGAAAGGGCTCCCGACGCCCTTGCGCGCCGCCTTCCTCAAGCAGGAGTTTGACCTGCTGCCGCGCCCCGACCCCGCTATGGACGCCGTCCGCCGGCGACCACCCAGGAGCACCAGCCGGCGCCTCTGCTTTGCCAGAGACGGACCTCGCCAGCCCCGGATCCAGCCCGGATCGACCTCCCCAAGTCCCTCGACGCCCGACGCCTATACGAGCACCGAACCGGAGATAACGCCAAGTACTAGGTCTACGAGACAGCCAAGTTCGTCTTCCGCCGTCTCCGAAATCGCCAAGTACCTATACTGACGAACCAAGAACAACTACCGTCAAGTACCTCTTCGCAAGACCAAGTTCCTCTACGACATGTGTACCACTACCACCGCCGTGATTTCGACAAGACGCCGTGTACAACTACTTCCACTACATAACGAGAACGACTACTTCCCTCGACGATCTCGAACCGCTCCGAAAGTGCTCCCTCGAAAGGTATAACTACCAAGTCGTCGCCCGTGAACGAATGTTGTGTGGTGTATGAGATGCTCGTGTTTGCACCGTGATCGAATTGTCGGTTGCGATGCCCCTCTTTTGCCTTGCCGTCGACTCGTGGGAACCCGGTATCCGGGATCACCCCACCATCCTTGCACGTCACACTCTCGTCATTTTCCCTTTCGCACCAACATCTCAATCGAGGTACCGGAACCGATATGTTGCCGTGGCACCATTTTCGGATTCGTTGCCGTGGCACCCCTTTTGTTCCGCCATGGTGACCAAATGCTTCATAATATGCTCTTGTCAACATTTTCATAAAATTGCATAAAACTTGCATATGACATTCGCATCATGATAACAGCATTTAAATGCTTAAAATTGTTGTTGCATTAAATTCATAATTTGCATATGAGGTTTTTCCGGAAATGTTGTTTGTTCTTCCGGCCTCATTTAAACTTGCCTAGTTAGGTAGTTTTGTTATGCTTCACCCCTTGCCATGTTATTCAACATTTAATATTGTTGGGTAGCTTAAACAAGAGAGAACTAAATAATTGCATGTGGTGCTTCGTCAATATGCAACTCGTTGCATATTGAGCTCCACTTAACTTGTAGTATTGTTTGTTGCATTTTGCCATGCCATGCCTCATTAAACCGGACATGCATCATATTTGTCTGTGCATCATGCCATGATTATGCTTGTGTGTTTACTATGTTGTTTGCTTCTTTCCGGTTTGCTTCTTTCGTTAGCTTCGGTTTCGTTCCGGAGTTGTGAGGATTCGTTCGACTAAGTCCGTTTGTCTTCTTCATGGACTCGTTCTCCTTCCTAGCGGGATTTCAGGCAAGATGACCGCTACCCTGGATCTCACTACTATCATTGCTATGCTAGTTGCCTCGTTCTATCGCTATGCTGCGCTACCTATTACCTGTTTGTCCAGCCATCCCATATTGCCATGAACCTCTAACCTTTGACACCTTTCCTATGCAAACCGTTGTTTGGCTATGTTACCGCTTTTGCTCAGCCCCTCTTATAGCGTTGCTAGTTGCAGGTGAAGTTGAAGATTTCTCCATGGTGGACAGTATTTTGGTTGGGATATCACAATATCTCTTATATTATTAATGCATCTATATACTTGGTAAAGGGTGGAAGGCTCGGCCTTATGCAGTGTTTTGTTCCACTCTTGCCGCCCTAGTTTCCGTCGGACGGTGTTATGTTCCCGGATTTTGCGTTCCTAACGCGGTCGGGTGATTTATGGGACCCCCGACGGTTCGCTTTGAATAAAACTTGTCCAAAAGGCCCAACATTGACTTTTACCATTTGCCTCACCACCACCTACTTTTCCCTTGGGAGTCGCTCTCTCGAGGGTCATCTTTATTCAGCCCCGGGCCAATGCTTGTCAAAGTGTTGGTCCAAACTAGAGCCCTTTGGCGCCCCTCAAGGAAACTTGAGGTCTGGTTTTAGTTATGCGGATTGCTCATCCGGTCGTGGCTCGAGACGAGATACGTCGGCTACTATCGGGATGTCGGCACGCCGGGAGGTCTTGCTGGTCTTGTTTTACCATTGTCGAAATGTCTTGATGTACCGGATTCCGAGACCGATCGGGTCTTCTGGGTGAAGGTCTATTCCTTCAATGATCGCGAGAGCTTGTCATGGGCTGTTGGGACACCCTGCGCAGGTTTAAACTTTCGAGAGCCGTGCCCGCGGTTATGTGGCAGATGGGAATTTGTTAATGTCCGGTTGTAGATAACTTGACACTTGATCCGAATTAAAACGCATCAACCGTGTGTGTAGCCGTGATGGTCTCTTCTCGGCGGAGTCCGGGAAGTGAACACGGTTTCTGGGTTATGTTTGACGTAAGTAGGTGTTCAGGATCACCTCTTGATCTTTGCTAGTTGACGACCGTTCCGCTTGTTTCTCTTCTCGCTCTCATTTGCATATGTTATCCACCATACATGCTTAGTCGCTGCTGCAACCTCACCACTTTACCCTTTCCTTTCCCATTAAGCTTTGCTAGTCTTGATACCCATGGTAATGGGATTGCTGAGTCCTCGTGGCTCACTAGGTACTTCCAAAACCAGTTTGCAGGTGCCTATGTTACCGACCAGGTGACGCAACCAAGCTCAAGGAGGAGCTCGATGAAGATCTTGCCCTTTGTGTTGTTTCGTTCTAGTTGATCAGTAGTGGAGCCCGGTTGGGGTCGATCGGGGACCTTTTGTCGCATTTGGGGTTCTTCTTTTATTTTGGTTCCGTAGTCGGACCTTGATTGTATCTGGATGATGTAATGCTTTATTCATGTAATTGTGTGAAGTGGCGATTGTAAGCCAACTATGTGTCCCTTTCCCTTATGTATTACATGGGTTGTGTGAAGATTACCTCACTTGCGACATTGCTTTCAATGCGGTTATGCCTCTAAGTCGTGCTTCGACACGTGGGAGATATAGCCGCATCGAGGGCGTTATACACAATCTCATGGTCTAAGGAAATGATACTTGACATTCGGAAAAGCTCTAGCGAAACGAACTACACGATCTTGTGCTATGCTTAGGATTGGGTCTTATCCATCACATCATTCTCCTAATGATGTGATCCCATTATCAATGACATCCAATGTCCATAGTCAGGAAACCATGACTATCTGTTGATCAACGAGCCAGTCAACTAGAGGCTCACTAGGGACGTGTTGTGGTCTATATATTCACACATGTATTACGATTTCCGGATAACACAATTATAGCATGAATAATAGACACTTATCATGAACAAGGAAATATAATAATAACCCTTTTATTATTGCCTCTAGGGCATATTTCCAACAGTCTCCCACTTGCACTAGAGTCAATAATCTAGTTACATTGTGATGAATCGAACATCCATAGCGTTCTGGTGTTGATCATGTTTTGCTCTAGGGAGAGGTTTAGTCAACGGATCTGCTACATTCAGGTCCGTATGTACTTTACAAATATCTATGTCTCCATCTTGAACATTTTCATGAATGGAGTTGAAGCGACGCTTGATGTGCCTGGTCTTCTTATGAAACCTGGGCTCCTTGGCAAGTGCAATAGCTCCAGTGTTGTCACAGAAGAGTGTGATCGGCCCCGACGCATTGGGTATGACTCCTAGGTCAGTGATGAACTCCTTCACCCAGATTGCTTCATGCGCTGCCTCCGAGGCTGCCATGTACTCTACTTCACATGTAGATCCCGCCACGACGCTTTTCTTGCAACTGCACCAACTTACTGCCCCACCATTCAAATATACACGTATCCGGTTTGTGACTTAGAGTCATCCAGATCTGTGTTGAAGCTAGCATCGATGTAACCCTTTACGACGAGCTCTTCGTCACCTCCATATACGAGAAACATATCCTTAGTCCTTTTTAGGTACTTTAGGATGTTCTTGACCGCTATCCAGTGTTCCATGCCGGGATTACTTTGGTACCTTCCTACCAAACTTACAGCAAGGTTTATATCAGGTCTGGTACAGGTCATTGCATACATGATAGACCCTATGGCTGAGGCATAGGGGACGACACTCATCTTTTCTCTATCTTCTGCCGTGGTCGGACATTGAGCCAGGCTCAATTTCACACCTTGCAACACAGGCAAGAACCCCCTTCTTGGACTGATCCATATTGAACTTCTTCAATATCTTATCAAGGTATGTACTCTGTGAAAGACCTATGAGGCATCTCGATCTATCTCTATAGATCTTGATGCCTAATATGTAAGCAGCTTCTCCAAGGTCCTTCATTGAAAAACACTTATTCAAGTAGGCCTTAGTGCTGTCCAAAAGTTCTATATCATTCCCATCAAAAGTATGTCATCCACATATAATATGAGAAATGCTACAGAGCTCCCACTCACTTTCTTGTAAATGCAGGCTTCTCCATAAGTCTGCATAAACCCAAAAGCTTTGATCATTTCATTAAAGCGAATGTTCCAACTCCGAGATGCTTGCACCAGCCCATAGATGGAGCGCTGGAGCTTGCATACCTTGTTAGCATTCTTAGGATCGACAAAACCTTCCGGCTGCATCATATACAGTTCTTCCTTAAGATGGCCGTTAAGGAATGCCGTTTTGACGTCCATTTGCCATATCTCATAATCATAGTATGCGGCAATTACTAACATGATTCGGACGGACTTCAGCTTCGCTATGGGTGAGAAAGTCTCATCGTAGTCAACCCCTTGAACTTGTCGATAACCCTTAGCGACAAGTCGAGCTTTATAGATGGTAACATTACCATCCGCGTCCGTCTTCTTCTTAAAGATCCATTTGTTTTCTATTGCTAGCCGATCATCGGGCAAGTCTGTCAAAGTCCATACTTTGTTTTCATACATGGATCCTATCTCGGATTGCATGGCTTCAAGCCATTTGTTGGAATCTGGGCCCGCCATTGCTTCTTCATAGTTCGAAGGTTCACCCTTGTCTAACAACATGATCTCTAGGACAGGGTTGCCATACCACTCTGGTGTGGAACGTGTCCTCGTGGACCTACGAAGTTCAGTAGTAACTTGATCCGAAGTACCTTGATCATCATCATTAGTTTCCTCTCTAGTTGGTGCAGGCACCACAGGAACATCTTCCTGAGCTGCGCTACTTACCGGTTCAAGAGGTAGTACTTCATCAAGTTCCACTTTCCTCCCACTTACTTCTTTCGAGAGAAACTCTTTCTCCAGAAAGGACCCGTTCTTGGCAACAAAGATCTTATCTTAAGTAGAAGGTATACCCAATGGTTTCCTTAGGGTATCCTATGAAGACGCATTTTTCCGACTTGGGTTCGAGCTTTTCAGGTTGAAGTTTCTTGACATAAGCATCGCATCCCCAAACTTTTAGAAACGACAGCTTAGGTTTCTTCCCAAACCATAATTCATACGGTGTCGTCTCAACGGATTTAGACGGTGCCCTATTTAAAGTGAATGTAGCTGTCTCTAGAGCGTATCCCCAAAATGATAGCGGTAAATTAGTAAGTGACATCATAGATCTCACCATATCCAATAGAGTGCGATTACGACGTTCGAACACACCGTTACGCTGAGGTGTTCCAGGCGGCGTGAGTTGTGAAACGATTCCACATTTCCTTAAGTGCGTACCAAATTCGTGACTTAAATATTCTCCCCACGATCGATCAGAAGAACTTTATCTTTCGGTCACGTTGATTCTCTACCTCATTCTGAAATTCCTTGAACTTTTCAAAGGTCTCGGACTTGTGTTTCATCAAGTAGACATACCCATATCTACTCAAGTCATCGGTGAGAGTGAGAACATAACGATAGCCTCCATGAGCCTCAACGCCATTGGACCGCACACATCAAGATGTATGATTTCCAATAAGTTGGTTGCTCGCTCCATTGTTTCGGAGAACGGAGTCTTGGTCATTTTGCCCATGAGGCATGGTTCGCATGTGTCAAACGATTCATAATCTAGAGACTCTAAAAGTCCATCAGCATGGAGCTTCTTCATGCGCTTGACACCAATGTGACCAAGGCGGCAGTGCCACAAGTATGTGGGACTATCGTTATCAACCTTACATCTTTTGGTATTCACACTATGAATATGTGTAACATCACGTTCGAGATTCATTAAGAATAAACCATTGACCAGCGGGGCATGACCATAAAACATATCTCTCATATAAATAGAACAACCATTATTCTCTGATTTAAATGAGTAGCCATCTCGCATTAAACGAGATCCAGATACAATGTTCATGCTCAAAGCTGGCACTAAATAAAAATTATTGAGGTTTAAAACTAATCCCGTAGGTAAATGTAGAGGTAGCGTGCCGACGGCGATCACATCGACCTTGGAACCATTCCCGACGCGCATCGTCACCTCGTCCTTCGCTAGTCTCCGTTTATTCCGCAACTCCTGCTTTGAGTTACAAATATGAGCAACCACACCGTATCAAATACCCAGAGCTACTACGAGTAATCGGTAAGGTACACATCAATTACATGTATATCACATATACCTTTGGTGTTGCCACCTTCTTGTCCGCTAAGTACTTGGGGCAGTTCCGCTTCGAAGACCACTTCCCTTGCAATAAAAGCACTCGGTCTCGTGCTTGGGTCCATTCTTTGACTTCTTCCCGGCAACTGGCTTACCGAGCGCGGCAACTCCCTTGCCATCCTTCTTGAAGTTCTTCTTACCCTTGCCTTTCTTGAACTTAGTGGTTTATTCACCATCAACACTTGATGTTCCTTTTTGATCTCTACCTCCGTTGATTTCAGCATTGAATATACCTCGAATGGTCTTTTCCATCCCCGCATATTGAAGTTCATCACAAAGCTCTTGTAGCTCGGTGGAACCGATCAAGGATTCTGTTAATAATCAAGGCCATCCGGAGATTAACTCCCAACTCGAGTCAAGCGGTTGTGCAACCCAGACATTTTGAGTATGTGCTCACTGACAGAACTATTTTCCTCCATCTTACAGCTGAAGAACTTGTCGGAGACTTCATATGTCTCGACCCGGGCATGAGCTTGGAAAACCATTTTCATCTCTTCGAACATCTCATATGCTCCGTGTTGCTCAAAACGCTTTTGGAGCCCCGGTTCTAAGTCAAAGCATGCCGCATCGAACGAGGGAGTAATCATCAAGACGAGACCGCCAAGCATTCATAACGCCTTGGTTCTCTCGATGGGTGCTTCACCTAGCGGTGCTTCTAGGACATAATCTTTCTTTGCAGCTATGAGGATGATCCTCGTGTTCGGACCCGGTCGGATAGTTGCTGCCATCATCTTTCACTTGGTTTTCTAGGAACGCGTTGAAGTTGAGGGCAACATTAGCGTGGGCCATTTGATCTACAAGACATATTGTAAAGATTTTAGACTAAGTTCATGATAATTAAGTTCATCTAATCAAATTATTCAATGAACTCCCACTCAGACAGACATCCATCTAGTCATCTAAGTGAAACATGATCCGAGTCAACTAGGCCGTGTCCGATCATCACGTGAGACGGACTAGTCATCATCGGTGAACATCTTCATGTTGATCGTATCTTCTATACGACTCATGCTCGACCTTTCGGTCTTCCGTGTTCCGAGGCCATGTCTGTACATGCTAGGCTCGTCAAGTCAACCTATGTGTATTGCGTGTGTAAATCTGGCTTACACCCGTTGTATTCGAATGTTAGGATCTATCACACCCGATCATCACGTGGTGCTTCGAAACAACGAACCTTCGCAACGGTGCACAGTTAGGGGGAACACAACATGATAAACATCACATGCAATCAAATAGTTACATGATATGGCCAATATCATATTGCTCCTTTGATCTCCATCTTCGGGGCGCCATGATCATCTTCGTCACCGGCATGACACCATGATCTCCATCATCATGATCTCCATCATCGGGGCGCCATGATCATCTTCGTCACCGGCATGACACCATGATCTCCATCATCGTGTCTTCATGAAGTTGTCACACCAACGATTACCTCTACTTCTATGGCTAACGCGTTTAGCAATAAAGTAAAGTAATTTACATGGCGTTATTCAATGACACGCAGGTCATACAAAAAATAAAGACAACTCCTATGGCTCCTGCTAGTTGTCATACTCATCGACATGCAAGTCGTGATTCCTATTACAAGAACATGATCAATCTCATACATCACATATATCATTCATCACATCCTTTTGGCCATATCACATCACAAGGCATATGCTGCAAAAACAAGTTAGACGTCCTCTAATTGTTGTTGCAAGTTTTTACGTGGCTTCTATAGGTTTCTAGCAAGAACGTTTCTGTAGGATCGGAAGTATGTCTAGAGGGGGGGTGATTAGACTACTTGACAACTTAAAAATTTTGCCTTTTGATTGGAGTAGTTTCTTAGCAGGTTCACAATGATAACCAAGTCAAGTAACACCCTACACATGCAATTCTAGAGTTGTGGCAGCGGAAAGTAAATTGCATGTATAGTAAATGAGAGGAGGAGAAGAGCAAACGCAATGGAGACACGGAGAATTTTTTCTCGTGGTTCCGATAGGTGGTGCTATCGTCAATCCACGTTGATGGAGACTTCAACCCACGGAGGGTAACGGCCATGAGTCCACGGAGGGCTCCACCCACGAAGGGTCCACGAAGAAGCAACCTTGTCTATGCCATCATGGCTTACGCCCACGGAGGACTAGCCTTACTGGGTAGATCTTCACGAAGTAGGCGATCTCCTTGCCCTTACAAACTCCTTGGTTCAACTCCACATCATGACGGAGGCTCCCAAGCGACACCTAACCAATCTAGGAGGCACCACCTCCAAAAGGTAATAGATGGGGTTGGTGATGATGAACTCCTTGCTCTTGTGCTTCAAATGATAATCTCCCAACACTCAACTCTCCTCACCGATTTGGCTGTGGTGGAGGAAGGGATTGAGTGGAAAGCAACTTGGAAAGACTAGAAATCAAGTTTCATATGGTGGGAGTGGAGCAACTTGATCTCAACACAAGGGTAGGTAGTTTTCTTCTCGAAAATGTAAGGTAGGAGTGGTAGTTCTTTCGATGGCTCTCTCCACGAATGAAGAGGAGGTGGAGGGTATTTATAGCCTCCACACAAAATCCAACTGTTACACACATTTGACCAATCTCGGTCGGACCGAAGTTGACAACTCGGTGAGACCGAAAGTTCAAATCTTGTGAACGTTGGGATTTTCAGTGGGACCGAAAATACAATCTCGGTTAGACCGATTCTTCCAAAGTCTAGGGTTTGCCAATCTCGGTGGGACCGACTTTCTCATCTCGGTGACACCGATTTGAGTACGAAGGTTCTGAAGCTTGGCAACACCAATTTCGAATGACCGAGTTTGGAATCGGAAAATCCGAGATTCTAGGGTTTTGGCTATATGGTGAGGTGGTTCATCTCGGTGTGGTGAGTTTGGAATCGGTGGGACCGAGATTACTTATGAGTTTATGTTGGAATGAAAGATTGCTGATTGTTTGAGAGATAAATCACTAAGCACTTTAGAGCAACCAGGTCATCATCATAACCTCATCCCTTTTAATAGTATTGGCTTTCCTATGGACTCAATGTGATCTTGGATCACTAAACCAAAAATGGAGTCTTGAGCTTTTGCCAATGTTTTCCTTAGCATTTTGAGGGGTCCACATCATCACCATTGCCATTCCCATATCACCGAACTTTCTCAAATATACTCAAGAAATGATTAGTTCAATGATATATATGTTGTTATTAATTACCAAAACCACCCGGGATTAGTTGCACTTTCAATCTCCCCTTTTGGTAATTGATGACAACATATAGATCAAAGCTTCGACAAATGATATAATCAATGAATAACTTCGTCGCTTTGAGAAGTATGTGATAAGCAAGAGCTCCCCCTAAATTTGTGCATTATTTAAGATTTGCGTTTGAATGCAAATGCACAATCGATTAGGATCATGGGTTACTCTTCCATGTCACATACATCTTGGTGGAGCGCACAAAATGATAAGAACGAATAGCATGCACCGATCACCAAGACATGAGTAAATGATCATACAAGATATGAATGGAATATGATAAGCATCAAGCACACATTAAGCACGGTATGATCAAGCACTCATCAAGATAGAGCAAACGTAGTAAGCGTAGTATCAAACACACGGAGTATCTCAAAAGAACTCAAAAGTAAGTATCTCAAGGAAAACCGCAAACGAAAGAGCAAAAACGAGCACTCTCTCTCGAAGCCCTATGATCTATACAATTTCTCCCCTTTGGCAACAAGTTACCAAAAGTTCGAAGGTATAGAGCTAATCGTCACTCGGGACTCTCACGGCGGCTCCTCTGCGTCGATGGAGTGGAGATGGCTGCATCTGCAAAGCTTCGCTGAAGTCTGTGGAGCTGGAGGAGTGGATACTTGGAGCTGGTCTTTGAACCGATGGAGCTGTAGGAGGTGCCGATGTGGTAGCCACAGGATCGACATCGAATAGCAGCTGATCTGGGCTTTGTGGGCCTTCGCAGCAGCTGCTCATAGTCATCTGGACCATGTCACCTTCCATCTCCTTCATAAGTTCTCGCCTTCTCCTCTTAGCTTCCTCGATATCCGCATCAAGCTTGTTGACGGTGACTGCACTTCAGCTTAGCTTGACGTCCGAGCATGGAACTTATCCTCAACGATCCTCTCAAGGCTCTCCCGAGATTGCACTATGCTTTGGCAAAGTAGCTCAATTCTCCGAGTGGCTTCAAGAAGTTGTTCGCAACACTCTTGGGCTTTGTTCTGCTTCCTTCTCGGCTTTAGCTTGTTTAGCGCTTCAGACTTAGCATGTCCTTCCACGGTACCGTGGAGCATTCTCATCATCACAATCTCGTTGTCCTCATGTTCAGGGCTGCAGTGGCAAGTGGGGTCTATCCAACGGTAGGTGTCCGTGCCA